>OX439139.1:60377588-62777588 GCA_949318255.1 Pollenia labialis | reverse complement strand
ATAAGAACTTTTTATGAATATGGCTGTTAAACTTTAACAGACTATCAAGTTAACCATAAAAGGTATATACTTTGAAGTGTAGATGGCCATTATCTTCTACTTTTCATGCTTCATAGAGCTAACTAAAACACTTTTCTAGATAAACGATAACGTCAAAGGCCTTCCGATCCCATCCTGTTTAATATGAATATATTCCACCAAAGGTTGAAAACTGTAGCTCATAAAGATTTAAAAAATTGACAAAAATAAGTGAAGAGGTACCCACTTCCACCAAAAATTACGAAAAATTATATAACCTATTGTTCCAGTCTTCGGTAATATGCTGTCAAAACTAAATAAAAATCGGTCCAGCGGTTTATGAGCCTACCAGATACAAACAAAAACTATTTCTTCTTTTGACATTTTTGAAAACCGAAGTGCGAATAAAATAGTACTTTCGATCCAAAAAATGTTGGTAACTAATTTTTCGCTTTTGGTTACAAATTTTTTTTGGTCGTGGCAATGCTGTGCATCCAGCTGACGTATGTCATGAAATGAGACAAATTAATAATGTAAATGAAATAATTATCCAAAGGTCCAAAGAAAAAATAAATTTTAAAATGTTGGTGGCAATTACAAGAAAGCCCAGATCGAGGAAGGCCAGTATAGTAAACAAATAAGGATTTATACACGAAAAAAAACTATATTCATATTTACATTAGACTGTACTTCAAAAAAAAAAAAAAACAAAATAAATACATAAAAATACCCTACAGGTGCTGTCATTTAATGCATTTTTGCAAGGTGGTTTCGAAAAAAAACTTTTCCAAACGTAAGGCTCGCCTTTTTACATTTTCCGTTATATCTGACATTAACAGTCGGATCTTAAAGTGTTATGTATCAATGTTTTTGTCTCGCGAACACCAATGATTTGCTTTAAAACCCAAGAAACGGCCTTGCAAAAATACTTTAAGTTAGGGGATGTACGGCGCTTTTTTTTATACCTGTCACCAAAGGTAAAAGTCTATATATAAGTTTGTCATTCCGTTTGTAATTTCTACAGTTTCGATCTAAGATCTAAGCGAAGTTGATTTTACGATGTCCATCTGTCCGACTGTCCGTGGAAATGGGTTTTCTGATGGCCCCAGTTATGATGGCAACTTGGTATTTATGTCAAATATTGTCCGGCATTGTTTGCTATTGAAATTCAGCCTGATCGGCTCACAAATGGCTGAGGTATCAAAAAGCGAATGCCTCTAATTTTACCCAAATATTCTTTGTTGTTGTTGTTTTTTTTATTATTTTAATTTTATGTACATCTGGAGAACGGCAAGAGCCAAAGTTTTCAAATTAGGTACAAGCATCTTGCTTTTCGATTCAAATCATCTGAAAAATGTGGACAGGATATGACAAGTGGGCGTGGCACATCCCATACAAAGGCATTATAGATTTTTGTTAATCTGGAGAAAGGCAAGAGCCAAAGTTTTCATCTTGTTATCAATACACAACATCCGACAAAATGTGGGCGGAATGGGACAAGTGGGCGCACCACAAATTTGATTTATTTCTATCAAAAGAACGGTAATGGGTATATAAGATTCGGCATAGCCAAATATAGCACTCTCACTTGTAGGGTACGCTCAAATATATTGTCACTACTATAACTTTACCCCCAACTCTTTACTAAAGCACCCAACAATTCAGTAGTGCGTTAATTTTTCTTATCGTTATCAAAGCGTGTGACCGTATGACGTTGAAATTAATACATGAAACTATTTTAGCAGTTTCAAATACATAATTTGTTTTTTTTCTAACGAAAATAAAACTTAGAAACGATGTAATTGCTTATTTAAAGAGAGGCAAACGTGTTGAATGACGGAAATAAATAAATAGACAAAAGTAAATAAATAAATATAGAAAAAATATGACAATAATAATACATTTAGATTAACAACCAGCCAGCGGGACAACAAACCCAGTGTTTCAATTTTGCAACAATGTTGATGACTTTGATGATATTCGCTCGCACTTGTCATAATTCTTTTTTTTATTTCTTTGCTCAACTTGCGTGTTGAGTTTCTTTTATTTTTAATGATATTTTTTTTGCTGGTTGTAATCTAGATAATGACTGACTGACTGACTTAATATGTATATTTTATTTATGATAGATTTGAACAATGTTTGATTGACATAGAAATTATTTATACTTGTCTGTTAATCAGTTGGTTAGTAGGCATTTAAGTATCGGAGTTTAACTTTTTCATTAGTATTATTTTTTTATTTAGCGCCATGTTTTTTTAGTTTTTATATTTTAATGATTCTAATGTTGGAGACCAACCGATTAATTGCCTGAGAGCAGCATTTCACAACGGAATACAGAACGTCAACTGTTGTGGCATTTAATGAAATTAATACAATTTTTTTATTTTTTTTTTATTTTATTTATGAAAGACCTAATTTTTGTTTATTAACATTGCGAACACTCCAACTAAATTTATTATTTAGTTTTGTAATAAATAATTTGTCATAAACTTTTCATTTTCGATAAATGTTCTAAATATAAAATTGGATCCTTAAAGCATACACATTTCTTTAAATTTGAAATTCTTTAAAAAATTTCTTAAATTTTAAAAATTTGGCACATGGTATAATGGACCACGTCACAGAGTACAATTCCGTCGGAACCGAAGAAAACATACATATTTGCTTATTGATAGAAAGTAGTGCTGGGAAACTATCGATATTATCGATTGTCTTAAAATATCGGAAATATCGATAGGAAAAATATTATTATTTAAAATATACATATGAAGGCATGAAACAGCAGCTATGCGCACAGTTTTTTGCCGCAAGTTTTTACTTGTTTTTTACTTGTACAGAAATGAATACAAACAACAAGTATGGTTGTTGCTTTTTGTCATATGTTTTTGTAATGTTGTAAAAAAATATGCAAACAAACATGCAATTGCAATCGCGGGCACAGGACAATAGTATTAACGACCATTAGAGGAAAAGTCCGGTAAATTAAGAACATTATCTAAAGTTTTAATTAAAAATCTTATGGTCCCTACTTCGGTTCCTTCAGAAAGGTGCTTATCAGCAGCACAATTTTTCAAAAACTGTCATGTGTCCATACATACGTCTCATACGTTAAATAAAGTGATAAAATAAACAAACTATAGCCTGATAAAGAACTAGTTAAAGAACAAACATTCCGTCGATAGTATCGATGGTGAAATCTAAGCTATCGATAAATATCGATATTAGAAAATATCGATAGTATCCCAGCACTATTAGACAGTGAATTTTGATAGTTTTTTGGCCTTTTAGATACGAAAACTCCCATTCCGTTCATGAAAACAAAAATCAATTCATTCCGAATATTTTTTTCGCAATTTTCTGAAGCACCAAGTTCATTCCATACGAACTCCGTTTCCGAACGGAATTGTACTCTGTGACATGACTGAATATTATGATTTTTAGCTTTTAAAAAAGGCAAACAATTAGTAGAAAAAATTAATCCGTGATAACACTGTTTGTTTTGTTTGTATCTGGCATTCAAGTTTAAATTTCATTTGCGTTGTTTATGCACATTCTGGTTGGGCCTTAAGACATTTGAACGTGGTGTACTCCCGCTTAAATCCAGGGTTAAGAAAGGCCCGTCTAATGCCGCACATAAACAGTCACTTCAAGGATGCAATGGACCTTTAGGCATTTCTTGTGTATTCTCTGACTTAGAAACGATTGAGTTCACTGTGCGTTTAAACAACACACTGAAAATGTGTCAAATTGGCAGTAAAAGGTGTTCTCCGTTTTTGTGATTTTCATCGATCCATGACTCATTAACAACTAATGGTGTTTTCTTTTCTGACAATAATGTTCCAAGTATGCTACCATTCGCGCGGGTTTTTTTCTATTCTAAAAATATGTGCAAATATGTGAAAAGTTCTCGTTTTTCTTTCTAAATATGTTGCAAAAATAAATGGCAAATTTCTTACCACCACGTCAGGTGATTATTGTTTTAGCCTCCACGCCATTTTTGAAATGAGTTAGGAATGGATTATATATGACATCAATGTTCTCTTACTAATTCCAAATTCCATTCAGCATCGACTCTGGTCTACATCCACAATTTTTAGGTTCATTGAACATTATATTGCAACATGTGACAATTTTTTGCATATGGAGCAAATTTTGCATACAAACATAACAAAATTATACTTTACTATTGCTTTGCGCCATTCGAATTATGAACAACAATGTGAATCTTAAGATGAATATGGAGCACACAACAAAACCAATTGTTGAATATTGATTTGCGGTAGATAACATATATTTTCTTTCCATTATGTTGCATCTGCAGTTCGTGGCTTATAGGAGAGAGTTTAGCAATTATCACAATTCTAAAACATACCAACTATTAACTTCATTATTTTTGCCGTAGACTTACTTTGCTCTACGTCAAAGAAAACATCATAATACGAAATAAAATTTGATATGGAGCACAAAACGACAAAATGTTATTTTAAAAATACTATTAAAACTTTGGATTTATTGCATGTAATTTCATGAAAATGTATAGATTTGTTAAAAACATACGCAGCAATCAATTAGGAGCGTTTAAAAAATCTATCGAGTCGTTTTTGAGAAAATTTATTTTAAGCCTATTTTATCGTTTTTCTCAAAACCGACTTGATGGCTTATAGGCTAAAATAATAATAACCGACGAAATGCCATTTTGTCAGTGATGCCACAATAATAATAGAATTTATTGCCACTTTTCTTGTGATTACACTAAAATGATCAAAAGATGTAGTAAGAAATACAATGAGAAAGGAACAGTTTGTAAAGATGTTAAACAATTTTGATTTTGAGCTGTATGTATTTCTTATGGGAAAATTGCAACATCATCGCAAATTGATGGTAAGTTAATGTTGACAAGTGTGAAAAGGCTCAAGGTATATTTATAGCAGGTAGCCGCGAGATTACAACAATTGTGCAGTACACGCTCGGAAATTGGAACCGCTTTGTTTTTAGGGCAATTCGAATTTCCGAATTATTCGAATTTATGGACGGTTTAAAAAAAATAACAATTCAGTTCATTTGACTTTAGTATGTATAATATAAAAAGTATACATACTTATACATAACTATATTAAAAAAGAAAACAATCTCTTCCAATATTTTTAATTTGTCTTGTAAAGACAGTGTTTATCTTACGTTCCTTTGGCATTTTTAGTTCACTTTCTTATCTTAATAAATGTTAAATAAACCGCATACAAACATAAAAAAAACGCTAACAACATCAACAAGATCTGTAAATCATTAAAATTGGATTCCCCTTTTTACTTCTAAACTAAACTTTCAAAATTTTAGGACTTACAGTAAAAAAGAAAAAACCGCTCGAAAATTCGAATTTTGGATTCTAATTTTAGAGCGCCAAATGTAATGAAATTACTGATTCGAATTTCTGGAAATTCGAATTTCTGAGAGTTCGAATTTCTGAGCGTCTACTGTACAATAAAACAAAAAACAGGGCTTTTTATTTTTATTATGTGATACGAACTGTCAAACAGCAAAGGGGTTGATAAGAGACAAAAGGCAAAGACAAAAAACTTGTTTACTTGTTTGCTCAACAACATTTGACAATTTGTATCACAAAACAAGCAAATAAAAAATAAACAGCTGGCTTTCCGAGACAACCTGCTATAAATATACCTTGAAAAGGCTATTACGTTATAAATGTCATAACATTGCACTCGAAGCCAATGTAACATTGCAAGCGTTGAGAACACATATAGCTGAAGGCGACAAAAATTTATTAAAATTGAAACATTTTCAACGACAGCGGCGAAAATACATCCGTCGGCAACACTTAATAATATAAAGTGCGACTTTTATGTTTGTTGTTTGCAAACGAGCTTTGAAAAAATTCGTATTTTTTATTAGAATGTTAAAAGCAAAATAATTAAACAATGAATAATGTGCCAAGAACAAAATGTGAATTGGCGAGTAATTTCCTTACGTGACAGCTAGTACTCGCCAAAAAGTTACAGACACAGTTTAGTGAGAAAAACAGCTGTTGGTTTCAATTTATGGCATTTTTGTTTCGTTTTTCACATTTCCGTCGAAAAGTTTCTCGTCACGGAGTTACAGAACATGGGCACTGAATTACTTTGCTTTATTTGTGGCGAGTTTTCTCAAAAATAAAAAAAGGCAACTTTCTGACTTAATTAAAGAGTACTCTAGCGTATTTTAACCTCGACGTATGGTATTAAGATAACTGTTAATCATATATGGTAATGCACCCCCATATGTAAAAAAAAAAAATTTAATAGTGTACCCTATTTCCTACCTCCCCTCATGTTCATATTTTTGAAAAAATGCATATAAATATGTGTTATCTATGCTTTGAATGTCATTAAAATCTGTTAAACAGTTTCGGAAGGTCAGAAATTATCCCCTACCTATTCTCGTGGTTCTAGTTTTGAAGAATGCATAGCTAATGTATCCATATACATACATATGTATGTACTAGGGTGGGTCAATTTTCTTTTGTAAGTAGGCGAATAGCAAAAACGTAATCTACAATAAATTCTAAGAAAACTTGACTAAGAAAGTATGGGTCTAAAATCAAAACCTAGCTCCCGCCGAGAGACATAATGGAATCTTGAAAATTGGTTTCAAAAAATAATAGGTAATGAGAGCAAAATACTGTTTTATGCAAAAATTACACATTTTTAATGTGAAACACTCGAAGAGTGAAAATGAAACCTTATTAATGAGACTTCTTTGTACGTGCGTCCATCCATCCGTCTGTCCGTCACAGTGCCCATTCTCCGACACGGTGAGGAAACGGTAAGAACTCAAGAGCTAAAATTAAGACAGAATATGTAGTTAGGTGGCCTCTACAATAACAAACACTGAAAACAACAAAAATTGGAAGGCTTACAGGTATCCCCATAGAAGAAACTGTATTTTGGCAGTAACCTTGAGGTAGAAACTTCACAGAATATGTAGTTGCTTGGGTGGTACAAGAAATACTTAAAAAGTAAAATGCTAAAAAATAGAGGGTGCCCCAAAACAAAAAAAAAACGTATCTTCAGATATCATTTAATCCATTTTGTAAATGTTTTATACATAAATACATATATTGCACGGTACTCGTAGTACAGAACCTAACATATGCGAGCCTTATACTTGGCTCAATTTATTTAATAATTCTGGGCTTAATTCTGCTTTATCTTTTCGAGCCATTTTTAAAACACCTATATTTATCAAATTTACCTAAAACTTAAGTTTGTAATGTTATTGGACAAAAGGTAAGAACACAATTTTTTTTAATTAAAGTTTTATTTCGTTATTAAAACAACAGAACCCAAGTCTTTTTTACAATCCATTCGGGCTATTTTGGTTCGACTTTCTATAGTCACTGCCATAACACTTTCACGATTTTTTTGCATTAACGGTAAATTTCTACAATGACTACAACTATTAATAACACTGAATTTGTAATCAAATAAGGTTTAAAAAAATGCAATAAAAAGGTCCAAAAAAGCAACCATATTTGTGTTTTGTCAATGGATATACCAGATGTTGCTACTTTTTTTTATTTTTCATAGTCAAGCCTCTCGGCGGGAGCTAGGTTTTCATTTTAGACCCATACTTTCTATGGGTAATTTTCTTAGAATTTTACGTAGATTTCGATTTTGGTATACGCCTGTCACGTTTTTTCTCCCCCGAACAAATTGACCCACCCTAATATGTACATATGTATGTAGATATGAGTAATCTATGATTGTACTTAAAATTGCAGCATTATGCCACACAAATTGCATTTTCTTCAACCGCATTTGAATTTTTCTTTGAAAATATAGGGTCAGTCAGTTGTCAGTGATTGGAGAGTAGTTCGAAGCCTTATACGAGATACCCCTGAATCCCAGTAAACAGGGAAGTCACTGCAACACATTCAATTCTTGCCCATTAAGAAGAACAACAAAAAATTATTAAATCGCTTTTTATCAGGAAATTGAGATTGTTTGTATTATAACAATGGCAAGAAATAATAATCACATAATGCGACCACAGATAAAATAAAACATATTAATATGTAACTAATTTATAGAAGTAACGCTGTAAGGCATTTTTTTTTAATTTTATGGCTTTTTATTTAAAATACAAAATTTTTAATTTAATTAAT
Organism: Pollenia labialis; assembly: GCA_949318255.1. Lineage (NCBI taxonomy): Eukaryota > Metazoa > Arthropoda > Insecta > Diptera > Polleniidae > Pollenia > Pollenia labialis. Next base: position 62,769,409 of record OX439139.1, on the reverse strand, counting down.
TTAATTAATAAAATCAAGCATTCACGCCATTTTCTTTAAAATATCATTTTGAAATCTGTACCAAGAACAAAAAAAATTGTTTTAAAAGATAGCTAAACTGTTTATGAACAAAATAAAACATTAATATTACAATGTTATGCTCTCAGCTGTTAAATAACATTTAGCGGAAGCGGAAGTAAAAATTCAAAATAATAACAAACACCCTCAAACAGACCCACGAACACATTAACACCGTTGCTTTCTTTGCATCAAACTTTTAAATGAAAAAATCCACCCTTTAAAGAAGATGCTGTAGCCAACAGCACTCTCTTTCATACACAAACACAAAATTAACAGCTCAAACATCAAGAGAGCATCACCAACATTATCATGCACTGTAAACTTAATATGTTATTGAACAACATTGTACAAATAACAGTAATTTACAACGTCGACAGCACATTAACATGCTGTAGGCAGCGATGATAACTTGATGGTTGTTTTAAGAGTGTTGTTGGTTTTCTGCTGCTTTGGTTGCGGAGTGTATAGTGTAGTCACTGCAGGCTGGATTTGTTTTGTTGGCTGTGTTTTTTGGTGAAATAATGATGGCTTTTAAAGCATATTCAGTGTGTGCAGAGACGCATACGAATGACAACGTTTTGTTGCACTTTAAGCGGACAGTCCTCTTAATAACATACGCACCTTAAAGATTTCTTGTTTTGGTTTTTCTTTGTTGTTGTTCCAGCTTTGGCGTAATGTTTGAATAGGTTTATTTAGTGTTAAAGAAAATGTTAAATTGGTTTGAAGAGCGTATGTGTGTGTGATGCTGCTGTTGTTGTTAGTGATTTCTTGTTACATGTGTTTTACAATCCAACCAAATTCATTCAAATTTCAACGTTGCTCCGAGCTGGTTTAACATTTTTTATGCAATTCGAGAGCGAGCATGTGGTGTTTGTGCGTTTTCCTTTAATTTAAAATAAATTATTTAATTTTTTCGTTTAAACGGTCTGTTGTGAACGCGCTCGGGTTCGATTCATTTAAATAAAACACACACTGACACAAAACTGTTAACGATAACGAGAATGTCGGGTCGAGTCGAGTTGACGACTACTACAACGACTACGAACTGTGCTGCGAGTATTTTCAGTTTCAATTTAGATACGAAAGCATTTGGGAGTATCTTTGAGATACGGCGGGTACTTTTTCGAATTTTTGAATATAAAGAATGATTTTATTCAGAGATAGAAATAAAAATAATTCTTGAAATACGTTACATTTGAAATATTTTTTTTTTTGAAAATTGTGTAAATGAAATTTTAAAAATATATTGTGGGCGTTGAATATGTATTTTCTAGACAAAAGGTTTTTACTTATTTATTTTTTGAGGAATTTCTAATCAGTTTTAAATTTTTATGCTGAATTAACCAACCGGCACATGATTTTAAGTGAAAAAAATACATTCGCAAACACACGCAAATTAAGTGAAAAATAAAATAGAAGAGAGTGAATGATTTTGAGAAACCAAAAAAAATTAAAAGTGAATTTTTTATTTAAAGTTAAAACTTAAAACTTAAAACCCAACAAAAAAAAAAATTTTAAAGAGAAAAAAGAGCAAAATTGTATTTAAAAATAATAGACCCCAACATAATGGGTGCTCTAGGCCTAACGGCGCTTTGGCAAACTCATTCAACTTCAGTGACTGAATGTGTATCTAACCGATTGTATGTCAAAGTAAAAACCTAAACTAACAAAACTGCTAGCAACAAAAACCACAACAATATCACGTTAGAAAAATTAAAAAAAAACGCTAATTGCAGATAAACCATAAAAAAACAATTAGAAAGAAAAAAGTGATCTATTTTGTCCAAGTTGAAACGTCATCTCTGCTTGTATTTTTTTTTTAAGTGCGTGTAAGCAAGCGAGTGTGCAAAAGTTTGTTGTTTTTGCAAATTAGAGTGAGTTCGTGTGTATGTGCGTGCAAATGTTTGTTGTCCACTAAGTTGTTGGTGATGATCAGATGAGTACGTGAAATTAGCATACCAGCATACTTAACGACAGCACAGTTGTGCAAAAAATAATTTAGTGTGGCTGCTGCGACAAGTACGCTTTTACGCGCCTCAACGAAAACATAGATAAGCGCTACTAACCGACAAAACAACCAACAAAAAGCTCTAAACTTTTCCGGTTTTTCCTCTAAACGAAAATATGAATATACCTAAATTAAGTTAAAAATAAAATAAAAATAGTTTAATAATTTACAAAACAAATTGAAAAAGTCTGCCAAATTTATAAAAAGTATTTTTAAGCCGCCACTATTTGACGACCTTTAAAAGAAATAATAAAAATCCATTAAAATCTCAACCACGAAATGAAATAATTTAAATCAAATAAATCATAAAATTTTCCTTAAAAAAATAAAAATCAAAACCAGAAGCTAAAAAGCTATTTTACAACAAATTTTAAATAAAAAAAGCAAATAATAAAAGTGCTAAAATTTAAAAATAAGTGATCGCTACAGAAATAATTTTTTACATAATTAATAACTATCGGAAAACAATTTACTGAAATAAGAAAAAGGTAAGAAATTTATTAAGTTTTTTTTTAATCTAAAAAATGTGTTTTTTTTGGGAAAAAAAATTTATTTAGTTTAGTGTGTGTTACGACAACAATTTTGTATTGCGTAAGGTATTTTAATAGTTTCGTTTCGTTTCGTTAATTTTTTTTTTTAATTCTTTAAAGTGATTGTAGATTATGTATTTAGAAAAATAAATATTGTAGAATATGTTAATTTTTAATATACGGTTGCTTTCATAAAAAACTAAAATACACTTGAGTTTTTTTCCTCGTTGTCAATAAATGTTTAAAAATGAAACAATTTTTGTTTAACCCTTTAAGGGCAATAATAGAAATGTTTAACTTAAAGAAAATTTATTGGAGTTTTTGTCTTCGCCGAATCTAATTTACCCTTTGCCATACTAGTCAGTTTTTAAATTTGTTTTTAGGTTTGGATTCTAAAAAATCTATGTTTTTAAAAAATTTATATTATTCAAAAAAAAATTTTTTTTTAAATCAAAACGAACTGGTAATATAAACTGAATGTCATACCTATTTAAGCTTTAAAAATGATTACTAGTATTCTGTTTTGTTAATTTAAGGTGCAAGTGAAAAAACAAAGTTCATAAGTCTAAAGAAGAATTCATTAATTATTGAAGATTTTGTTTTTTTTTTATATAAAACTTTAAATATAAAAGAATAAAACAATCACAAAAAAAGGAAAAAAAATTACAAAAATGAAGTCAACATTTTTTAAAAAAAAATCACAAAAAATATTAAACGCACGATGTTAATTGTTAATAAAACAAAAAATTTTTAAGACAATTATCTTAAGATTTTTTATTATGAAAGACGGATCTTAACAATTATATGTGAAACAATATATCGGCAAAATGCTCGCTTCGGTGGCATACCTCTATCCGATGGTCCATATTTTAAATGACTCTGAGATCTAATTGAGGTTCAATGTCGTTAATGTGCCAATTTATCTCATCGTTCAGCTCATGACTTGTTCTTGGCTTATTATTTTTTCTTTTAATTATCTCCAAAGAAAGAAGTCCAACAGTGTCAAATCGCATGATCTTGAAACAGAGCCCTTGTTTCGTTGGCCGTGTGGCAAGTGGCATCATCCTCTTGGAACCACGTATTGCCCAGATCCATATTCTCATTTTCTGGACATTTTCGAAGAAGTTCAGCCCGATGACAGAAAGTACTGGGCGCGCATGCACAGGTGTTTTCACCTTTCCCACACACCCAGCTTGAAATTTGAAATTTGCGCGTAATATCCCGATTGTAGACACATTTGGTCGATTATGCTGACCAAAAAAATCACGAAGTGCACGAAATGCATTTAGGTTTGAATGCCCATTTTCTAAACAGGCTTCAACAATCTGTTCGCGCTGCTCAATTTTGTGCCTCTCCATGGTTGAATTTGTCAAACACTGAAACAAAGAAATGCCAAACTAAGCTGGGCAATAATCTTCACGTTAAGATGTGACTCATAATTAAATTTATAAAAAATTAAAAAAAACCTCAGATTTTTCAAACTTAAGCCTAGTACTCTGTTCAAATTTGTGAAAAATGTTGACCAACATTAATTATTTCACACGAAATTTTTGACATGTATCAATGTTGCCTATCATGCGAGTTTGTACAACTTAACGTTTATATTCCCACAAAGTATGCGACATTGTTTTGCGTATGTAAACAAACCCCACATGTATTTTACTAAAAATTATTGTTTAAAAAAAAAGAAAGAAAATATGGATAAAAAACTGTTACCGGTTGTGTTATTTTAATTTTTTATTTATTATTTAATAATCAGTTCATACTTTTTTGCTTTTGCTAAAAATTCCACGTGAAATAAGTGCAGCTTACATTATTTCGCAGTTGTAAAAAAAATGTTGCCAGAAACATATCGGAACTTTTTCACAAAATGAACAGAGTACAACTCTATCAACATTATTTCATAGATATTCCGCACAAGTTTTTTTCATATGCGATTTGACAGCATTTCACGTGAAATGTTGAACAGAGTACCAGGCTTTAAGCTTAAGATATCTCAGAGAACGAACAAGTTATTAACGATAATAGGTAGGACTTTAAGGAGACATATCAGGTTTTATAAATAAAAAAGAATTTGCGTAGTTAAAACGCCTCGAATATGACGAAAAAAATGTTTTTTTTAACAAAAAATTCTGAGTGCAGATTCGGATTCAGCGGTACTCAAACCCTTGGAATAGTATACTCTGGTCTATGGGTTAAACATTTGTTGGCCTGTGTAATTTAGGTTTTTTGTATAACAATTGGATACAGTCATATCTGGGTTCACCGGGAAACCCTTTTTCAACCAACAGACAGACAGACTAATCAAAGGACGGACAGATGGATATCGTTTAATCAACTCCGTTACTCATAAGGATCCAGATTATATACATATATGTATACTCTAAAGGGTATAAGATAAATATTGAAGAAACTTCAAACAGAATGACAAACCTACACATGTATGTATTTAAAAAACGATCTTATAAATGTGGTAATAAGGGAAAAGTGCTGAAGTCTATTTTTTTAGTTTTGTAGGAGAGCAATTATAAACTTAAAAAGTGATTTTTTAATGCTTACTTCTATTTCTTTCTCTGCAATAATAGTTGTTATTAACTTTTTATTCCTTAAAACTCCTAATGTTAGAGAACTGAAGTAAATTTAAGTTTTTATTCCAAAACTTCGTAAAAAAAATAGTAGAAAATAATTAAAACTTTGCCCATGTGTCCTTTTGAATGTGAAGAATTCGAAGCTGCGTGCCGTTAACTAAAATTTTGCTTAAGTCAACTTAACATAAATTAAAATAAAAGTAGTTAAATCTTCGTTTTTAAAATTACAGCATATAAATTTTAAAGTATTTAAATTTTTAATTTTACATAGTTTTTTTAAAAAGAATTTTGTTGTTTCTTGTGGTTCAATCGAACTCTTTATGGTTTTAAATCCAAATTTTAATTTTTATTTTAAATCAGACTCAAGTTCATCAAATTTAATTTTCATTTAATTATTTTAATGAAGAAAGGAATTTTACAACATCAAAATTTTTTTTAAATTTTTTTTTTTTTTTGTTCTTGACTGAAAAGGTGATTGAACTCGGGTCGAATTTACTTTAAAATAACAAAAAAAAAAAAAAAAAAATTTTAAAAACTATTTACTTACATACATACTTTTTTATTTGTACAATATTATTTTATGTAATTTTTTAATTTTTTTTTTTGCAAATCTTATAAATTTTAGTAAATCGTTTAAAGAAAAATTTAAAATTTTGTGAATTTATAAAATTTTTTCTAAATGAATAAAAGATATAAAACATATTAGCTCTTTGCAACAATAAAATTTGGTTGACAACTGATTTGTACAGAAATTGTGACTGTGCATATTAAATTTACAAAAATTGTTGTTTTTATATTAACTAAATTAAAAACAATCCTTTGAATAAAAAGAGCATGTTAATACACAATATTTTTATTTAAAAATTTAAATTTCAGGATTGTTGGTCTCTGCTCGAATTGATTTATTAGAGAACTTCAAATATGTGATAACTCTCCCTTTAAATGTGTTAAAAAAAATTCCATAATCAAAAACTTGGATGTAAAATGTTTTTCAAAGCATTTCTAAAATTGCTAGAAGATTTAAAATGTTTAAAAGTTTTTAGTTAATTAGATTTTGTTTGAAGTGTTTAATTCCCAATTTTCATTCTTGTTAAATATGTACACTGAAATGTATTGTTGGAGGGTACGCTAGTTCCTATCCGCATTTGATTGGTTGCTTAGGCCAGATCCTCAGGAAACCTTTAAGCAGAAACTTAAGAAAAGCTAAAGTTAATAGATCTACATCAAGATGTATACCGAGATATTTTACTGAATGATATATCTGTGCTTTTTGGCCATGATCTCTTATTGTTTTAAAAATGTTTTCCAATTGAAATGTATGGTGCTGTAGTTATCGGTAATCAGTTTTAGTGGACGTTTAAAAATGCTGTATCATTTGGAAAAGTTTATGTTTGGGTAAAGAAGTATGTATCCCTGTGGGACTAAAAAAAAAAACCCGAAAATGTATTTTAACAGTTTTTCAGAAATTCTTTTTTAATTTGAAAATCTTATCATGATAATTGTAAATTATTTAATTTTTACACTCTTTTCAAATTTTTATTACTGCCAGGTTTCAAAATGGGTTAAACTAAAAATATAATTTGAAGAATATAAACGAATTTTTTAGGTAATAAAAGTTCAAAAAAGCATCTTGAATATTCAAGAATATGTAGAAAAACGTGTATGTATTTAAATCGATTGTTTTGCCTCACATTAAAATGTTTGTTCGAATGTTTTAAAGTAGTCGAACATACTTAACTTAATACATATTTTGAATTTCCTATGACAGATTATGTGATAAGAAATTGACTACTTGGAATTTAAATTCATTTAAAGAATCGCCTAATATTTTACACACGAAAATATGAAAGATCAATAACATTAAAAGGGTGGTAAAAAATTAACAGTAATTACAAAAATATATGATACTTATTTCATTAAACCGATTTGCTTAAATGCTGGTTTTGGTTTTGACGTAATAAATTTTTTTCTAATATTGGTAACACTTAAGCAGATACACCGCGAGAATTTCTTTAGTTAGTAAAATAAGCAAAAAAAAAACTTCGAAAAATATCATGTATATATTTCTTTTTTTTCATAATTAATTAATTTTATACAAAATGATTTGACCATTTTTAAGTCTCCAAAATCACATCTCGTGACAAAAAAGCCTTAGCAGCTTTAAGTAAACGTAGCAATGTTAGAGATAGCTATAACTTAAAAGCGGCTTGGTAAATCAAGTAAGAGAATATAATTTGAAATTTTAATTATAACTCTTTTAAAATAAAAATACCTTTTAATTGAAGCGAATGATAATAATCTGTAATTTGATCTAATAAACTTAATGTAAAATCAGACAAATGTTTAAGAAAATTATTGTTTACGTGTGGGATGTCATTTGCGAAGTTGTTGAAATTATCCCATAAGAAATACATACAGTTAAAAATCAAAATTTTTTTTTTCAGAAATGGTTACATTTTTTACTATTTATAGATGTTAGATATTTTAAGTGTGAATGCGAATTTCACATTTTCAACATCTTCCATGCGTTCCTGCAAAATGTATGCTCAGTTAGCCGGAAGTAACATTAACTTAACCTTACCGTAAAAAAGTAAGACCAATCTATTTCTTACAGATTGAGACGTAACATCGTACTGCTAACTAACATTGTTATAATTGCTTTACATACAACAAAATAAAGCAGCTAACTGCGGGAAAATTTCAACATCTTCGCAAATTAATGTTTGATGTTGACAAGTGTGAAAAGGCTTTAAGTGTGAACCAAGACTTAAAGGTACATACGTGCAATAATTTATGAACTTTTTTAAATAATAATAACAAATACTAATTTATACTATTATTATAAATTCATTTTAATAGAAAAACCATACATACCTTTAAAATTTGTTTGAGTGCATGAGATTAATAATGTTGTTGAACTCAAGAAAAAAAAAACTATTAAACAGCAACAACAACAACTGATATAAAGTTATAGCAAAAAAAAAAGTAAATGCTAATACTTAAACAAATAAAAATCAAACGCACAACAACTACGCAAATGTTTAAACTTGTAGGTAATTAAAGCAACACACGGACAGACATACATAAAATCCAAGATAGAGTGATGGACAGAAAAATTTGCAAACATTGAAAATTACGAACAAAAAACCAAACAAAATTGAAAGAAAATGATTATTAGCAGCAATAAAAGTAAAACAACACAAGCAACATAACGAGATCTACATACAAAAGTATCTTTGTATAAATGAATGTAGGTCTATATGTATCTCTATTACAATAGTAATTGTGTTGGGGCGGGCAAACCTAAAGGGGGTAGATAAGCAGCGTAAAAAAGTGTAATATTAGTTAAATAAACTATTACGGCACAAAATTACATACTAAAGAAGAAGAAGAAAGAAAAACAATGAGAAGTAAAATTGTCACGCAGTGTACTTTCCCAACAAGCACGAAGTGAAACCTTTGATATAAAATGAATTTATCATTTGAAATCCAACACAATTTTCAAACCTTTTTCAATTGTTTGACTTTAACATTTGAATTCAAATTGATTATGATTTAAAAAAAAACATTTGACATACAAATGTTTTATCAATTTGATGTCAAATTGTTATCAAATGTTATTCTCAAATCAAAACAACTTGGCAGCACTGAAGCGAAAAATAAATGTAAACACTGTTACATATTACGTGACGTAAATTCGCCTTTAAAAAACCTTGATTTCTTTAAAAAACTATAAATTATTTGTGAGTAAAAACTTAATTACAAAGTAAAAGAATGTGAATCAAAATAAAACGGGAAAATGAAGAAAATACATGTTTGTTGTACGATCGCGGTTCTAAGTCATGACAATCCTCAAAACAAAGAGGAGCCAAGTATTTTGAGGACGAAAAGATCAATATCTCACAGTTTATTTAAATACTTAATGAATTTAAATTAAAAAAAAAAAACATTTTTATTTATGTTCCACAATTTTATAAGATTTTGTTTAGAAAGCAATGATTTTCAAATCAGTATCAAACGTGTATCGTTTGAGAAAAAGGTTGATTTCAAATCACTTTCAATTTGAAGTCAAACCTCCGTGTTTGTTGGGTTGTTTTCTTTTTGGTGGTTTTGTAACACACGTATGACACTTTAAGTGTGTGTGTATGTGAATGTTGTAATTATTGCAGCTGATTTACTATTTTTTCCAGTCATAGAGGAAGATAACAAATATCTTCTTCTTGCACACTATTTATGTAGTAGGTAGTTGTTTTTATTGTTTTTTTTTTCTTTATGTAGTTCAGTAGGGATTTTTTTCAGTTTTGCTTTTTCTGGTTGTTCTATTTTGTATTTATTCTGCTAATGGTTTCTTTTTTTTTGGTTTTTATATCCACACCTCAATAGTGGAGAGGGTATTATGCATTTGTGCTGATGTTTGTAACACCTTCAAAAATTGGCCCTAGACCCACGGTTGAGTATACCGATTGACTAACGGTGTCCGTCCGGCTGGATGGCTGGCTGTCCATTTAAACCTTTTGCGCAAAGTACAGGTCCAAATTTCAGAGATAATTTGGTGAAATTTGTTATACCTGTGCATAGTAGGTTAATTTTTTCAAAGAAAATTGGGCGAATAGGTCCATAATTTCTCATAGCCCCATACAAGGTTCTTTCTGGATTAGGGTTATTGTGCCCATAAAACCTCTGATTATTATGTTGGAATTTAGATTAAGTTTTGTCCAAACTTTTTTTATTGCAATCTAAATCATCTTACCAAATTTGATTGGAATCGTTCCATTTTTGGCTATAGCTTCCATAAAAGTACTACAGCGCCAAAAATCAAATTTTACAGGAGAGAGTTTTTTTTATTTTATTTCATATAAATTTTATATGAAATTTTTCGCTTACGATAAAATTATTCCTGCTATAAAATCGTAACGGTACTTTATGTGACCATGACATTTTATAGCCTTTTCACACTTGTCAACATTTAACATCTTACATTCATTTTCGAAGATGTTTAAATTTTCCCATAAGAAATACATTGGGTTAAAAATCAAATTTTTTAACATCTTTACAAAATGTTCCTATTTCATTGTATTCCATTCTACATCTTCCATACATTTCGGAGGAATGCATGGAAAATGTTGAAAATGTGAAATACGCGTTCACACTCGATATAATAATATAATATATTGCCACTTTTGTTGTGATGACACTTAAAAATTCGGAAGATGTAGAATGAAATACAATGTGATAGGAATATTTTGTAAAGATGTTGAAAAATTTTGATTTTTAGTCCAATGTATTTGTTATGGGAAAATTCCAACATCTTCGCAAACTGGTGTTAAATGCTAACAAGTCGGAAAAGGCTATTAGTGTCATCACTAGAAAAGTGACATTAAATTCTATTATTATTGTGGCATTACTGACAAAATGGCATTTGCATGAAAGCAGCGTTACCATTTCTCAAGTTTTGCCTCTTTTGCAAGCCTTATTTTGCTTATTTTTTTTTTACATTGTTAAACAAATTGAATTCTAAATTCATTTTGGTATTTTGTTTTAAATTTTTGTTGGCGCTATTGTAGAAAAAAGTATTTAAAAATAAATAAATTTTTTTTTTCCAAAAATTGTGATATTTTTAATTGATAGGAAAAGTTAGATGTTTCAAGTGTGAACGCGTATTTCACATTTTCAACATCTTCCATGCGTTCCTCCGAAATGTATGCAAGTGTATTAGGAGATGATGCAAGTGTTGCCAATGAAGTCATTTATTAAAAAAACGAAAACTGAAAATGATGTCGCTTACGTTATTATCGCGGTTAGAGTTAGATGTAGATGAAGATATTCAAATAATATTTGGCACCAAGAACTTTTTTATGAGTCTTAAACTCAATTACATAATTTTGTTCTGGCGGGTCCATGATTGCCCATGGGTACCAATTAGGGCAAATTTCAAAAAATTGTTCTTTTCCACTGTGGTGTAGGGTATCATATGATCAGGCTTGACAGAATATACCTTTTTACTCATTTTTTTTTTTTTTGCAAAAACGACAACACTTTGCAACAAAAGAAAGAATAGAAATAGAACAATAATAATTTTAATAGAAAAAATGAATTACTGTCAGTCCGTTACTAATATTCTTAATATAAGTTTAGCTTAAGTTAAATATAAATAAAATAAGTATGTAGGTATTTTTTGTTTTTATTTATTGTAGAAAACGAAAGTGTTTTATGTTTAATGTTAAAATTCAAATACAAGGTGAACATTATTTGAACGCAAACACGCATAAAACTTGAAAAATAAAAAAAACGACAAAGACTATGGATAAATCAGGTCTATTTAGTGTTGAACTTAATTTATTGCCCTGACAGACATTTTTTATATGTAGAATATTTTGTTCGTTGCACTGCTATAACACTGCAGTGCTGCTAAAAACACGTGCATGCGAAAAAGCACCGAAATAGGATTTTCTAGTCTAAATACTTTTTTAGAATAAAAAAAACCAATTTTTTTATTAAACTAGATTCGGCAGGTAATTTTTTAAGCACTTTCCTTTCTAGCCAGACGCACTTTTTAACAAAAATTTGTTAAATAAATCAGTCAGCTTGAACTTATAATTTATTTAATCGTTTAAAAGCAGGCCATTTAAACAAATTTAAGCACACTACAGTAATGAGAAAATGCAATATGGCCATATTCGGCTATGACGAATCTTATATACCCTTCGCCATAGTAAAAAAATAAAAAACCGGCATTAGATACCGAATCTGAAAAAACATGTTGTCTTATACCGAGCCTTCACCACCATCTACGAATGTACAAAATCATTTTGAAATTCAAATATGTTAAGTATGTACTTTTATTTCTCTTGTCAAAGGGCACATGTATTTGTTATATGTATACAGGTACACCAAATGGCACTTGGATGGTAAAACATAATATGGTTGTGCCTTCATGGTGGAGGACTAATGTAACCGTAATATATGGTTGTCGGTGACAATAATACGGTTAAACTAAACATAGTATGTTTAAAATTTTCTTTAAAAATAGTTTTGTTAGAGGTGAGCCTATTTCAAAATGTTTTTTATCTGCGTGCAGACTAGATAAACGTGACATAGATAAATAACAGCCTAGTCCCTATCATATCTGGGGTCTTCGGAAACCCGATTTCAACCAACACACGGACAGACAGGAGAAAGTGAAAAAGTTTGTCATTCCGTTTGCAATTTCTACAAAACTTTTCTAAGATACTATAAAATATATACTTTATGTATGAATCACTAATTATAGAAAGGGAACTACTGACCTTTACTTTGTGCACCTTATTTGAGTATTGATAAGAAACCAGTGTAAAAAATGTCATCTTGTACAAGTAAGATCTTCCTTCTACGAGCTAAGAACATAAAACTTGCATTTATTATTGTTAACTTAACTGTTTTAATTGATTACCTCAAAATGTATGTTTTGAAGAAGTTCCCTTTCTCCATTTAGCGATCGTATATTCTGGGACGTTTTGAGTAGCAAAGTTTATACAGTCATAAGGGCACTTTTTACTTAACTGCACAAAACGAATCATTTTTGTCATTATTGTTTAACATTCCATACAAATTCCTTTTTTAAGTTCACTTCCTATGCCGGCACATTTAAGATAAATGCCAAACATTTTTGGCGCTTTAAAATTATGTTCATACAAAAAATTAAAGTTAGCTGCCACTTGACTTAACTGCCCAAAATACATATTTTCTACAATTATTCTTCAAAATCATTGTTTACGTGCCTTTTGTTTACCTGCACAGCCATCATATTTTTAGGCGAGTTTAAAATATTTTCATATAAAACATCAAAGTTAGCAGAACACATGAAAGAAATATTGTAACCAATTTTATAAAATTTTCGCAAAATATAAATTTTTAAATAAAAACGTTTTTTATTCTTCTTTTAAACACTTTACTTTAGCTGTACTTTTATGCAGGTAACCACAATTGTGTACCTGTACATTAAGGCAGGTCAAAATAAAATATACAGCACTTTCGATTTATGTATCTACACAAAAAATCGTACAAAGGAGTGTGCAGCTAAGTCAAAATTACTGCATAACGTATTCAAACTCAACGAGTTCAGTCCACAAAAGGCTCAGATATACGCAAAATCCGCGACTGAAACGATATTTCGATTAACTCCAAATTATTCGATAGTAGGCAGCTCATACGTTCCACTGGGAATTAAAGAATTAAATCAGGTTTTTTTGAGTTATGACTCTATTGCAGCAAAGGCTCGATATGACAAAGAACTAATTTTTCTTTTTTTAAATGTGTGTGTTGACACATTACCAAATTTGACGCAGAAAGATTATTAAAAATAAGCCTTATCGATCCATTATTTCACCTGGCCCTTTTAAAGGCTGGTTAAATTTGAAGGGCCAATGTTAATTATGAATAAAACACAAATGATTTAGGAACTTATTAGCTCTTGAATTGTTGCTGGCTTATCGGTGTACACCTAGGGTTGCCATACGTACTGTTTTTAACAGTACATGTACTGATTTTTTGCAATTGTACTGTTTTATGCATAATGTCCAAAACAGTACGCAAATGTGCTGTTTTTTACACTTTGTACTGTTTTTTGTACTGTTTTTTTTTTGGTTCAGTCTACAAAAAACCAAGATATTAAGAAAAACCCTGTTCAAGTCATATTTTGAAAATATCCTAATATTTAACAGTACATAGATTAAAAAAAAGGTTGTGTTCCAAACAAAAAAGCTCTAAAATAATAAGACTTTTTACGCTGTGGTCATTGTTTTCTCATAAACACGCAGTAGACATCTTAATTAAATTGGGTGACTCGCAGCAGTTGTATATTTTCATGTTATTATTTTTAAGACATATGATTTTATGGCTACCTCTTCCAATAGTATTTTCCTTTAAACACCTGAGAAAGATAAACACAAAATCGAAATTTTGTTAAAAATATTATATTTTTTAAATACTAACGTCTGTATTTATAAAAAAATTTTTAAATTTAATAAAGGTTTACAAAACAAATTTTGTATAAAAATTCTCCTTAATAAACTTTTGTAAGATTTAATAATCGTTTATAAATACGGGGGTAAATAAATACTTATTCCAACACAACTATCGTTAATTCCTAGAATTTTTTTTTAATATTCGGGCAAGTTCTGGAAATCGAAATCACGTGAAATTGAAAAACGAACAAATTTAAAAATTCTCCGGGCTCAAAATTTATAAAAATACCTAATTCCTTTCGGACCACTTTTCTCTACCTAAACTACTTATGAAATAAAGAAAAGCTACGTTAATTTTTACAAAAATTTTATTGAATATCTTCAGCGTATAAATTTTATTGAAACTTGTTTTTTACTATTTTAATATTTTCAGATTTTGTTAAATAAAAATACACCAAACTATGTTTTTTGGAATTTATAGATTATAGCTGAACTTGGTAAAATTGTCCGTAAATAACTTAAAATTTTTTTGAAATTTGAAAATTAACTTGGACACATACATTTTTTCAAATTCTATTTGATTTGTGCAACTATGTATTGTATGTATGTATATATTGATAATATCACTAGCGCTGTAATTTATAAGATTATATCTTGTTGCGCTAAATCAGTTAATAAATAAATAAAATAAAAAAAAAAAAAATAAAAATATGTGTGTGGTGAAAATTGCTTTAACTACCAGTATGCTTAAAGAAAGTCCTACTTACACAAATGGAGTAATTTCGTATACGTTTAAAATGCCATAAAACAGAAATCATTCCTTTGACGTTACACATTTCAAGTGTTTTTCGTTATATTATTGTTGCATATTCAATCAAAAGTTTTAAATATATAATAATTTAAATATGTAAATAGTTGTGTTTTTGCCAAAAAAAAAATGTACTGTTTTTTTCTTGATTGTACTGTTTTTTTGTGGTCAATGTACTGTTTTTCCGAATTTAAAATCTGGCTACCTATGTACACCTTTTCCTTCAAATCACATGATCTTGGCGGCCAATTGACATCGCCACCACGTGAGATAACACGGCCATTGAATTCGTCGCGCAAAAGAGCCAATGTTTCGTTAGCTGTGTGGCAAGTGGCACCGTCCTGTTGACACCGCATATTGTCCACATCCATATCTTTCAATTCGAGCCATAAAAAGTTCGTTATCATCTCACGATAGCGAACACCGTACGCAGTAACCGCCTGACCGGCCTCATTTTGGACAAAATACGGGTCGATTTCTTTCCGATATAGATTTCTGACACAGCTGATGACAGATGGTTTGTCAGAAAAAAATAGCATCTGACTTTTACAGAAGCAATGTTATAAAGGTAATACACGACATGTATGTATTTTGCAGTGGAAAATTTGAAAATTCAGATGTAAAAAACATGTCGTGTACATTCAGCTTGAAGATGAAAAAATTAAACAAATAACTTAAAATGTGCACAAATGTGTATGTATTTCAATAAAAGTTTGTTAAATAAATTTGAAAAATTATTTCCGCCCCACTCATTTACAGGGTTAATTATTTAGAAAATAGCAACAATTTTCATCACAATCAAAAAATTATTGCTCTCTCTTCAATTCAAACAATTTCTTTCGAATGAAAATAAATTCAAAAAATTTAGAAGAAAGAAAAACTTTTCAATTTAATCTTTTTTAATTCATACTTAAGCATAAATAGATAAATAAATAATAAAAAACAAAACAAAGAAAAAAAAATACTTTTATCTAGAATTAAAAAAAAAACGTGTTAAATAATAAATTTGGATTAACTTTAAGAGATAGACGAAATTTCCCACAAACATACACATAATATTATTTAAATAAGAAAAACAATTTCGAAAATTGTATATTGAAAATAGAAACAGCAAAATCTAAAAAAAAGAGAATTTAAATTAAAAATATACTACAAAAGAAATGTCGCCAACATTAAAATCTCACTTGCCAAAAGGAAAGCAACAACAACAACGAATACAAAAAGTTTTAAAATAAATTTAATTTTTTTGAAAATTTAAATAAGAAAAAAATGAAAATTTAACGCACAACGAACTTTATGTGGTAGACAAAACATAGAAAAAGCAATAGAAAACGGTGGTGGCAACATAAAGCTTTTTCTTAAAATCTCAAATGTTTTTAAGAGTTCTCATAAAATGTTTAAAAGAAATAAATAAATAAATAACACTTGCGGAATTTTAAATAGAAATTTTCTCTGTTTTCTCTAAATGATCATTTCTCACGTATTTTGACGTTACTGTCTGCTAAAGAGTATAAAATATTATGTCAACAAGAGACATTTTTGAGTTAGTACGTACCGCTATTTTGGTAATCAAACTATAGAGCAAGGCGAATTCATTTAAGGTGGTCTTATTTTAAAAGCAGATACAACACTGTAAAACACTTTAACGTTGTGTTCAAATAATACAACACTGTAGTTAGGGTAGCCAGATTTTAAATTCGCAAAAACAGTACATTGAATACAAAAATACAGTACAATCAGAAAAAAACAGTACATTTTTTTTGGAGAAAATATAACTATTTTTTAATTTATTAACCCCCAATTTCACCAAGTTCAGTTATAATTAACTATCCGTTACAGCTGTTAGTTTTAACTGAACTTGGTGAAATTTGGGGTAAATAGTTGAAACTTTTAATTGAATATGCAACAGCAATTATATAAAGAAAAACACTTAAATTGTGGAACGTCAAAGGAACGATTTCCATTTTATGGCATTTCACAAATATACGAAATTACTCCATTTGCGTTTAAAAAGCAAACACCACAAACGAAGCATTTGGCTAAGAAAGCCATAACATTGCTGTAAGCCATAAAAGAGAGAATAAAAGCCTGACTTGGCTTAAAACAATTAACTCATTGTCTGTTTTAGTACGATTTTCTTTAAACATATTCGTTTTAAAGCAATTTTCACCACACAAATAGTTGCACAAATCATATGGAATTTGAAAAAATGTTTGCTTCCTTAATAAATTTTCCAATTTCAAACAATTTTTAAATTATTTACGGCCAATTTTACCAAGTTCATTACTATCACAATAGGTTTTTTGACATTAAGAATGATTAATTATACCTGAACTTGGTGAAATTGGCCATTAATCTATAAAATCCAAAAAATAAAAATTGGGAATTAAGGACGACAAACAAAATCTTGTTTTTTTAAAAAATATCTTAACAACCAAGGCGAATTCATTGCAGATAATCTCGGTACTACAACAAGTACAACTCGTAAAAAAACCACCAGCAATTTATTTTTGTAAAATCATTGTACAATCTCAAATTCATAAACAAAGAAAATAAAAACAAAGTTTTTACATCCAACAATGATAAAGCGCAAAAAAAGTTATCACTAACCTTTTAAGATCACCTGTAATGAGTCTTGTTAAAAACTTTATACACATTTCTTTTAGTGAAATGTTAAATATTGTTTGAATAATATGAAATTTTCCATATTTCTTGCTAAAAATGTCTTGAAAGTTTTTTAGAAACAAAAATCTATAAATTTTAATACGTTTTAATTAAACAAACAACTGTTTTTTTCTGCCTTAACATGTGCAATTTGTTCAAAATTTATGATTTTATACTAAAAAAAAGGTCAATTGGCCGGCATTTCTCTAATAAAAGAAACACTGCACTGCTTTTCAATTTTCCTTAAAGCCCTTAATTGTTTAAATTAATGTCTGTAATTTATTAACTATATTAATAAATCATTTAGATTTAAAACAATTAAGCAACCAGAGTTTAACGAAAATTTATCACTTAAGCAAAATAGGAGAAATCAAATAAATTAATTGTAAATTTTACATAAGTTTAAACATTGGTTCTTTGATAAAAATTTATAAACATAACTAATTTAGGAATTTTTTATTTTTTAATCTGGCTTTAGACGTCATGTACCTGATTTGCAATGGCTTTGTCACGTGTAAAATCCCTATTTAATTGTGTCAAAATTGAAAAAATACATAAGATTTATAAATTTAGCTTTCACATGTTTTATTTGGTTTCATTTGAATTAAAGAATGTGTTTGTGAATAAATAGATTTGTATGTAACAGGTCCGCCATCTAACGTTTTTTTTAACTAGTGCTTATTTCGTGAATGGTAATACTTAGCTCATGTCTGATTTGACAGATAATTAGTTGTATCCTTCCGCTAAACAAATATGGTTATGTATACGATTGAACAACTGACCATCCAATGCGTTTTCGCTCGGCTAAGGGGCCTGCTATCGACTTACAGAAGATGCCGATTGTGCCAAAAAAAAATTTCTTTTCAGATGAAGCTCATTTAGATCTTGGCGGGTATTTAAACAAGCAAAATTGTCGCATTTGTGGCACAGAAAACCCGTACGCATACATTGAAAAGCCGTTGCACCCAAAACGAGTCGCTGTTTGGAGCGGATTTTGGTCCAGAGGCATAATTGGGCCATTTTTCTTCGAAAATGAGCAAGGAGTGGCCGTTACAGTCAATGGCGATTGTTATCGGGTGTACATATATTAGCCGCCACAAAGAAATGACTTGCAAGCTGAAGTAGCTCTAATAGAAAATTTTTACACTGCAAATTCGTGCTGGCAATTGCAAAAGCAATATTTTTTTGCTTTTACACGACATGTATCCTTTTTGAAGTGGGAAATTTGACAAGCAGATTGCTAAATACATATCGTCTAAAACCACCTTTAGTCCGGGTTCACACAATGAAAGTTTAATTTAAGAAGGACTGAGTTTGTTTGAAACAGGGGAAAGAAAAGTTGCACATCCTCTTCCCCTCTCACCTATAAACTAAGACTTTCGGAAAAAAATTTTTCATAGTGTGAACCCAGATATACCGGACAGTTACCTGATGAAATTTTATTTTTTACTTAATATTTTTTGTTTATTTTTTCTTTAACAAAAAAAATTATATTTGGTTAAAAATTTTAAATTTGTTTATTGTTAAAAATATCAAAAAAAAAACATATAAACGTTTTATTTTCAAAATAATGGTGGTGGTGGATTTGTTTATATTTTTGTTGTTGTTTAACTGTCACATTTATTTGTTGATATTATTAGTATGTATGTAGTACATAACAATTTTTTTTTTTTTGATTATTGTTGTTGTTTTCGATTTGACAAGTACTTGCCTACACAAAACAAAAACAAATCATATTTGTTGTGGCAGTCAATGTATGACAATGATAGAGCATGAGATGTGTGATCATCACTGAAGTAAAATGAACTTTCTGATTTTTTTTTCGACAAAAAAAAGTTTTGTAAAGTGATGAACCAAATATTTCAAACAATTACTTCCGGTAGTGTAAATGCTCAGCAACAAAAACTGAAAATAAAAATTATCATAAGCAATAATGAACATTAAGACCGTAATTCTTAGTAAAATTATTTCAACACTGTAAATGTATTGATGATACTGCCTGATTTTCAATCTATCTGTCTGTCTGCCTGCGTGCCTAAATTTCAATGAAATTTAATTCGCTTATAATTTTTTCTATTCCTTTTTGCAGCTTTTTTTTTTCTTGGTTAAAAGATCATTTACTCAGCCATTACAAATGATTTCTTATTTCATTGGTTTGTTAGTTTTAATTGTGGCCGAAGAGAAACAGAAGCAAAAAAAAAATAAATCCTCGTTATGAATTATTTGTGGTTTTTCCACTATATTGTTTGGTTTTTATGATTGTGAAAAAAACCAGCAAAAAATTTTAAATGAAGTATTTGATCGATTGGAACTAGAGTAAAACGAAGCAGAAATTTAGAAGAAAAACGTATACAAACATTGAAACAAACTTGCAAATTCGAGCAAACAGAAATTATTTTTCCGATATGTTAATCAACTAAGCAATTGCAAACAGTTCTCGATAGCACAAACTTTAAGTTTGTTGCAATAAAAAAATTGTCATAAGATAAATTAAAATACAAGAAAATAAAAAATGTTCATACAAATGTAGCGTAGGGATGGGCAAATTGAAAATATACATCGATATATATCGAATCGATATTTTTTAAGAGTATCGATATTTATAATTTCAAAAATATCGATATATCGAACGTATTTTGCTGAAACTATTACCAAAATAAAAAATTTAATTTACCTTTATACATACATATTTATGAACAAACATATTGCTTGTAATTTTTTTATTGTAAAAAATTCAATCAAAACAAAAACTTCAATAAAAACAAAAAATTCAATTATAACAAAAACAAAAGGGAAGAACACAAAAAAACACATGAAATCAAAAAAAAAGTAAATTAAGAAATATTTAAATGGAAGTAAATAAGTCATGGAAGTGCCCACTAACCTTAAAATTTGAATTGCACCCCAAAAGTACCAACTTTAACTAGAAACGTTTTTGACTGTTTTATTTAAAACAGTAATCATTAGATATGGACATCAGGATCACTCTCTGTTCTTTGTGGTCTCTGCTTCTTGTATCCGGTTCTTCTTCTTATAAAAGCCAATTATTTTAGATCTTGATGTTAGCTTAAAAAAACAAATGATGCCAATTTTTAGAAAAACATATTTTTTGAAAAACGGCTAAAATTTTGAGTCTTTAATGAAGACCGACTTTAAAAAATATCGAATTCGATAGTCGTATTTCAATATCGATATATTGATGTATCGGAATTTTAAATATCGGCAATGTATATCGTTAATTTTTTAAAAATAAATTTTGATATATCGATGTTTTTTGCCCATTCCTAATGTAAGGTGGTATATTCGGCTCTGATTTGAACTAATTTGAGCAAAATATCATGGTTCGTAACCGTTTAAATTGCACTTAAATGATTTTTAGGTATTTTAATGCCTAAGATTTGAAAGGGGAAAAAATATTGTAGTGGTTTTGAAAGCGTTTGAAGTTGCCAATAGATGCGTTTCTATAATATACAGAAAAAAGTATGTATATTGTCTTTAAAAATGCATATTTTAGGATATAAATCGAGTTAAATTAAAAAAGTTGGCTATTTAAAGAAAACTGTATATTAAAAAATAGTCTAAATTATTGTGGAAGAAACATAAACAATTCTTAAATACACAAATTACTCAAGTGCTTTTCTACATTTTAGTGAATACCAAAATGTGTACATTTTCTTTCAAACTCAACTAAATTTAGCTCTAATAAAATTCCTTATTGTTTCTATAAGTAATTCACCAGCTAAGTACTTTTAGCTGGTCCAGTTTTTCTACTTTTTAATTAAGGAAGCTCAACAATTGACCTATTTAAACTTTTTACTTTCACTTTTTAACAACTTTTCTTCAAGAGGATAAAATAATCAAATTTATTGCCACTAAGAGGAAATTGTGATCCAAAAAAGTGGCCGTGAAAAGTTCTAGATTTAAACAAAAAAAAAAAAAAAACAAATAAATATTTTTACTTAAAGATTTAAAAAGCTTTAAGGAAGTGAGCTTGAAGAGCTTTATCGTTTACAAGAGTTTTATAAATGTTTGATGCATTTTCACTTCTGAAGACTTTTTGTTAAACAAGTTTTCACTTATCAATTAAAATTTAGCTCGAAGAAATAAGCAGTTGCTCGTAAAACTCAGCTAAAACTTTTGCTTTATATTTCAATCCTAAGCCTGGCTTCAATATGTTATTTGAAAAAAAAATAAATAAATTTAAATAATTTATTTATTCACTGTTTTGTTTTGAAATACTGACAATATATTGCAACAGGAATTACTAGATAAACTAATGTAGGTATCTGTTAAAAGATTATGTTTATCTCAAATAAACTAGTTAATTTTACACAAAAGCTTTCTAAATGTCAGTTTTGACACAAACTTCTTATTTTATGGTCAAGAAATAAAAAAAAAACATAAAACAAAATTTGTGTACTTTATTTGAAAATTAATGTGATTTGATTATTTTTATGTTTTACTAACTACAGTAAATAAAATTTACATTTAGATAAAAATTAGCGTATTGAATTAATTCATTATAAAATCACCAAAACACATCACAAACAGACTTTCTAAACTAAAAATGTAAACAATTTATTAGGAAAATTTTGGCCCTAGACCTTTTTTTTAAAACAGTTTCACTTTTTTTTCTTCTTTTGCTGGCTCACACTCTTCAAGTCTTAAGGCCATGTCAGATAAAACTTCGTCGCTTTGCGTGACGTTTCTAACGCATGTAACGTCATTGATTTCCAACAACAAAACTTTTGGGTTCTTATCAATGAGTTACTTATTTCCTTACTGATTTGAATACTTGTTTTGGGTTAGATGATCAACCCATTCTAGCCCACCCCTTTGATATTAAAATACCACCATGATTATATTCACAGAAATCTTTGAGTATAATCCCGAAATCTTTTAACTTTACTACAACTCTATATCATTTATCCCTTTCACTTCACAACCCAAATTAAATAATTCAATATACCATTTTTCTTATGTTCATTCAAAATGCATAACAATTTTTATTAAAATCTTCATAAGGGTTAATTAACTAATTTTCAAAATGTTCTTGCACCGTTGCTTCTATACAATGTTAATAACAATCGAGCAGTAGTGTTACAAAAAAAAAATTGATTTTAAACAAATGGAAATTAAAATTTAAATTAACAACAGGTACATAACTTACACAACTTGGTCCCACGATGATATGTACATATCAGCGTTTCACAAACATTCTTAAAAATTTGAAGACGTGATTGTATATAAATATATAAAAAAAATTAACAACACAAAAAAAAAAAATTCACAAAGTAACTCTTTCTTTTAAAATATCAAGCAAAATACAAATTAATAATAATTTCATAATTCCAATTAAATCGAATAATAACGAAGAACACAAATAATAATTAAAAGCTAATAGATCCGTCAAAAGAAAGTAATATATATTTGTTTATTTCATACAAAGTTATTCACCAAACAAATAAACACAATTCACAAATTTGACACGATTTAAATTAATTCAAACAATTAATCAGTGTAAAATTTTAAGTAATTTTCTTCTACGATTCATCACAAAAATATAATATACTTCAGTTGATCCATAAGACCCAGATATTAATTGGCTTTTTGAAAAATTATATTCTTTTTGTTTCTTTTTTCCTCCTGTTTCAGCACTAAAAGTTATATTTTCTTTAACGTATTTAAACTGCTAGGCAGTTTTATTATTTCTTTTTTATTTTCAATTTCCAAAAGCTCTTTTGGTTATCACGTTATCGTTTTGTTTGTTTTACCACAAGTTTGTATCTTTTTCCTTTATTTAAATTTTATTAATTTTTTCCTCAATATTCCTTCTTTCTTTTTTTTATTTTAAAAACAAAATGTATCATATCCAATATTCTTTACTTTTAGTTGTCAAAGCAAATTTTCTTTTTTATTAATTTCTTAATAAAATTATTTTTAAGGTCTCAATATAAAATTCTCTTTCTTCAATTTTTATTTCAAAACAAAAAATAACACGTTTACTTCAGAATCAAAACTCAACTATCCCTTTTTTTCCTAGTCACAAAAAATACACAAAATTTTATTTCCAAAAGAATGGCCTACCCGTTACAATTTTGTTTTCCTTAACAAGTAATACATGAAATTCTTAATAAAAAAAAAATATTAAAACAATATATCAATGCAAAATAATTTCCAAAACCAAAGGCAACTAAATTAAAAAAAAAACCTAATGAAGTCAAATTTAAATCAAGTATAAAAGTAAACAAGTAGAAAGTATTGAACCACCCGGAACAAACCAAAACATTTACAGCAACACCAATAAAAAGGAAATGTTTTGGGACTATGTGAAATTTAAAATAATATGAACATGACAAAAGTTCCCACGTGTGGCACGACCCACATAAGAAGCCGGGCTATTTTAAACATTATTGTCTAAGATCCTTTCCATGAAATACTCCGATGAATTTTCCACTCAAATCTGTTAATTTATATAAACAGTTACCTACTACCGATTCAATTCGAGCCTTTACATATTTTGGAGCCAACTTAGCGTTAAATTGTCTCGAAAAGTCACTTTGTTGAAAATTCCTCCTAAATACTTCCTGACCAGGCTCGTATCTTATATTTCGACATCCCCTTAAATTATAAGTACGTTCACTTTTTTTATACGTCTTCTCCAAATTTTTAAGTATTGAATCATTAATTATTTTCATATGATCTGATTGGTTAATAACTTCCACTTCGCCATCGTTTACCGTGTCTAAGTTCCTTAAAATATTGTAGGCTGAACCATGCAATATCATATTTCTACCAAACAAAGCAAAAAATGGTTACATTCCAATGGAAGAATGAAGAGAACTACGAAGAGATTGGTTAATGTGGCAAATATTTTCATCCCATGATGTTTGTGAACCACCTACATAAGATCGAATTGCCGCTAATATTGATCTATTAACACGTTCAGAAGCATTACTCTGAGGTGCATAAGATCCACTAAAAATTTGACGTATACCATAATCCTAACACATTTGAGCAAAATGTTTAGACACAAACTGGCTTCCATTATCACTGTGCACTGTTTCCGGTACACCAAACACACTAAAAACATTACATTGTAGAAATTGTATTATATTGTTAGAGTCAGCTTTACGTAAGGGATGAATAAAACAGAATTTACTGAAGTGATCTAAGACGACTAATAAATATGTATTACCAAGCCTTGAGCGAGGATATGGGCCAAGTAGGTCAATAAAAATTTTCTGAAATGGTCTTTCTGTAATAGTCTGTTTTCCCATTGGTGGTCGCGTTATGAAATTAGGAGCCTTTGTAGACTTACAGATTTCACAATCTGCTATGAAATTCCTTACTTGCACAGCCATATTTGGCCAATAATATTTTTCCTTAAGTCTAAATAGAGTTTTCGAAATTCCACTATGTGAAGCCTGAGGTGGGTTATGAGCCGATATAATTAGACCGTGAGTAAGAGAACCTGGAACCCATAATTTCCAGGCTAAAGAATCGGAAATTGAATTTCCATCAGAAAATCCTAATCTCTTATATACAAATTTCCCTGAAACTTTTATGTCCGGTAACGAATCTGCATTACTTTCGCAATTTTGCCTTAGAGATTTGTAATCCTCACTATCAAATTCGACACTATTAAGATCAATATCCAAAATACAAATAGAAAGTTCAGCAATTTCTTCCTCTGGAAGTAAACGGGACAACGCATCAGGTACTATATTTTCAGAACCTTTCCTATGATCAATTTCAAAATCGTATCCTTGTAAGGAAAGACTCCAACGAGCGAGTCTTCCAGCTAAATCCTTTTGGCTCATAAGCCACTTCAAGCTTGAATGGTCAGTTATAATTTTGAAAGGTTGCATTTCTAAATATGGACGGAATTTCTTTACTGCAGACACAGCTGCCAAACACTCCAGTTCGGTGACTGAATAATTTTTTTGTGATTTATTCAACTTCTTTGAATAAAAGTAAATTGGCCTTTCAACACCTTCTGCGTCCATCTGACATAAAACGGCACCAATACCTGAATTAGATGCGTCACACTGCACTATAAATGGTTTTGAGTAATCTGCATGAACTAATACCGGAGCAGTAGTTAATGCACTTTTCAATTCTGATATGGCCTCTAATGCTTCCGCAGTCATTTCGAATTTTTTCCCTTTTTTTATTAGGTCCGTTATAGGCGATGCCAAAGTAGAAAAATTAGAAACAAATTTTCGATAATAATTAGCAACACCAAGAAATTGCCGCACTTCGCGAACGGTTCTAGGAATTTTAAAATTTCGAATAGCCACTACCTTTTCATCCGAGGTTCTAATTACACCTCCACCTACAATAAAACCTAAATAATTAACCTCCTTCATACAAAATTTTGACTTCGAAACGTTTATAGTCAGACCACTATTTCTTAAACATTCTGCTACTTTTTCCAATAAAAGCAAATGTTCATCAAAATTTTTCGAAAATATCAACAGATCGTCTAAATAAACAAACACTCGTTCCCTTAACTCTGTCGGAATAACTTTATCCATTAATCTCATCATTGTCTGCGGCGCATTACAAAGACCAAATGGCATTACCTTGAAATGATAAAGAGGTCTACCAGCAACTGTGAAGGCAGTCTTTTCCTGGCTGGAGTTTTCCAACGGAATTTGCCAGAATGCATCCTTGAGATCTATTGAACTAATATAAACTGTATCCTCAAGTCTCATCAATAAACCTTCAATATTTGGAATAGGATATGCATCCTTACGTGTAATTTTATTTAGTTCACGGCTATCTAGACAAATTCTAGTTTTATTGGGTTTAATAACAGCAGTCACAGGTGAAGACCAAGCACTATAACTTTCTTCAATCACCCCTAAACTAATCATTCGATCTAGTTCCTCATAGACTAATTTTTGTTTAGCTGGAGAAATCGGATAATGCCTACGTTTCATTGGTTTTGCATCACCCGTATCAATAACATGTTCTAAAAGAGAAGTTTTTCCTAAGCCTAAAATTTCAGAGGAAGGAAAATTCTCGATTACCCCTTTAAGATCGTTATTTTGCCGTTCTGTCAAATCATGCTCATTTTTATCAATTTTATTACTAATTTCATTAATTTCCAAATTTAGAGATGAGTCTAGTCCAAAAAGTTTCCAAAAATTAAAACCCAAATAAAGTTTCTGCGAAAGTCCAGGAGATATATAAATAGTCACCAATTCAGATCTGTTATTAAATGTTATCGTAGTATCAATTTTTCCTATAATCGGCATGGTGGATCCACCAGCCGTTCTTATCTCAGATCTAAATTCTTTCATTTCAATATCATGACCTCTCAAAAATTCCAAAGAGCCTGCTCCCAGGACAGAAATGGTAGCACCACTGTCCAACAACCCCTTTATCTTTTCACCAAAAATTTCAACCTCCGTAAACGGTCGTATGTCATCATTATCCCCTTTAATAATAGCTCCCTCAACAATTCTGTGTTCGTTCCTAAGCTCCTTATGTCTTTTCCTAACCTTAATAATTTTGTCCGATATAAGTCCAGGTTCTGTATCTGTAAACTCACTTAAAATTTTTGTCCGAATCTCATTATACTTCACCCACCTATCATGAAAATTTGCCTGTACGTCCGATGATAGTTTCTCCAAATCCGAATTCCGGGCTTGGTTTACTGAACAGGATCCCCGGATCCCCTGTTCTTTTTCAAGTTTCCCTCACTACAAAAAGGGCAATTAGAAACTACATAATTGTCTCGTCCACATTTATAACAAAATACCCTGCCAGATTTTTTCGTACAATTAAAAGCGAAGTGCCCTTTTTCTTTACAATCAAAACAGGTTATATCACAAACATTTACTGAGGTTTTTTTATGAGTAATTGCCTCAACAAATTCTTCATTTGATTCCACCTCTGGAGAAACTTCTTCAACTAATTTCGCTTCACTTATTTTGCCTTTAAATAAGGTTTTATTAAAACCCAATTCAATTTTTGAGACATTTCTCTCAGCACGTCGACATTCTAAAAGAAAATCTGGAAGTGTTTGCGATGAAGAATTATGAATGAAAATAAGCATTTTGCTAGAAATATTTCGTTTCATAATTTCCATTAAATCTTTATCAGATCTTGGAGAACTCATTCTAGAATTTAAATCTATCATCACGTTATAAAATTGGTCAAAAGTTTCATTAGATCTCTGTAACCTATTCATCATCCTATGTTCTAAATCATAATCACTCTCCCCTGATCTAAACTGAACACCTAACGCCAACTTTAGTGAACTCCAAGTAATATTTCGATTGCGCTGAACCCATTGGAAATACCAATTAGCAGCATGACCCTTCAATAACATATATAAATTATTTGCAACCTCCTGAAGCGAGACCCCCTGTGAAAATGCAATATGCTCAATCCTACGTATAAAATCGTCTATACGTAGTTCCTTGTCATCACCCGAGAAATACACATTCCATCTATGCATTTCCAATGGTTTATTATTAATGGAACGTCGTTCATCAGATAATTTTAATTCACTCGCGCAATTTCCATGCTGACGATTTTCCCTCTGATTTGAATTTCCCTGTAAAGATAGCTGGGAAATAGCCTCATTCACTCTCAAAAACAGACTTTCCTCCAAATTGCACATTAGATTGGTAACCTGAGTTTGAACAACAACGTCAATAAACTCTTTCATACCTTCCATATTACAACTATTTGGTAATTTTGAGTCATCATCCCTTAATAATTTTTCATCTATATTTCGTACGGTAGAGTTAAGATCTGCCTCACTAACAACCCGGGCAGATTCCTGTTCTGTGCTAATTGCTTTCCCCATATCTTCTAATGACTTAGCAAAGCCACGTGTTACCGGCCTTCCCGGAGCCATATTCAAATTCAACAAACAAAAAAAAAAAATTAAAACAAAACGATAACACAAAGATAAAAACTTTTCAAAACATTCGCGTATAAGGAAAATTTTAAATAAAAGCAGTAAAAAGGAGAAAAAACAAAAAACAAAAAAAAATAATCAAATTACAGCTTTAAAACAAGTCGATAAAAAACAAAACAAAATTCAAATAAACCAACCAATAAAATATCCGGGTTGTGAAGTTAGTTCAAAGTTCAAAATGGAATTACAGCAAAACAAATAAAATATAAACAAGTATTCAAATCCACTGCAAAGTATCAAATATACATTCAAAATCTCAATTCCATTACAACTGTTAGTTGTAAAATTGGTAACAACATATAGGATAATAAAATTGAAACTCTTCAATAAATTAATATTATGACACAACTTTGGTACGTTATACATACATTTCAAAGTATGCGGCATTAAAAATTTTGTAAAACAAATTTGCTAGAATTGTACAATTATTCATCAAAATTAATTTAACAGTAAGTTACACTCAAACAAAATGTCATGTTCCCGTTGGGCGCCATTTGTAACGTCATTGATTTCCAACAACAAAACTTTTGGGTTCTTATCAATGAGTTACTTATTTCCTTACTGATTTGAATACTTGTTTTGGGTTAGATGATCAACCCATTCTCACCCCTTTGATATTAAAATACCACCATGATTATATTCACAGAAATCTTTGAGTATAATCCCGAAATCTTTTAACTTTACTACAACTCTATATCATTTATCCCTTTCACTTCACAACCCAAATTAAATAATTCAATATACCATTTTTCTTATGTTCATTCAAAATGCATAACAATTTTTATTAAAATCTTCATAAGGGTTAATTAACTAATTTTCAAAATGTTCTTGCACCGTTGCTTCTATACAATGTTAATAACAATCGAGCAGTAGTGTTACAAAAAAAAAATTGATTTTAAACAAATGGAAATTAAAATTTAAATTAACAACAGGTACATAACTTACACAACTTGGTCCCACGATGATATGTACATATCAGCGTTTCACAAACATTCTTAAAAATTTGAAGACGTGATTGTATATAAATATATAAAAAAAATTAACAACACAAAAAAAAAAAATTCACAAAGTAACTCTTTCTTTTAAAATATCAAGCAAAATACAAATTAATAATAATTTCATAATTCCAATTAAATCGAATAATAACGAAGAACACAAATAATAATTAAAAGCTAATAGATCCGTCAAAAGAAAGTAATATATATTTGTTTATTTCATACAAAGTTATTCACCAAACAAATAAACACAATTCACAAATTTGACACGATTTAAATTAATTCAAACAATTAATCAGTGTAAAATTTTAAGTAATTTTCTTCTACGATTCATCACAAAAATATAATATACTTCAGTTGATCCATAAGACCCAGATATTAATTGGCTTTTTGAAAAATTATATTCTTTTTGTTTCTTTTTTCCTCCTGTTTCAGCACTAAAAGTTATATTTTCTTTAACGTATTTAAACTGCTAGGCAGTTTTATTATTTCTTTTTTATTTTCAATTTCCAAAAGCTCTTTTGGTTATCACGTTATCGTTTTGTTTGTTTTACCACAAGTTTGTATCTTTTTCCTTTATTTAAATTTTATTAATTTTTTCCTCAATATTCCTTCTTTCTTTTTTTTATTTTAAAAACAAAATGTATCATATCCAATATTCTTTACTTTTAGTTGTCAAAGCAAATTTTCTTTTTTATTAATTTCTTAATAAAATTATTTTTAAGGTCTCAATATAAAATTCTCTTTCTTCAATTTTTATTTCAAAACAAAAAATAACACGTTTACTTCAGAATCAAAACTCAACTATCCTTTTTTTTCCTAGTCACAAAAAATACACAAAATTTTATTTCCAAAAGAATGGCCTACCCGTTACAATTTTGTTTTCCTTAACAAGTAATACATGAAATTCTTAATAAAAAAAAAATATTAAAACAATATATCAATGCAAAATAATTTCCAAAACCAAAGGCAACTAAATTAAAAAAAAAACCTAATGAAGTCAAATTTAAATCAAGTATAAAAGTAAACAAGTAGAAAGTATTGAACCACCCGGAACACGCAGCGTAACGCAAGAGGTGTATGTCACAATAAACACTTTGACAACACACACGATTTGTTTGTTAAAAATAAATAAATAAAAAAAATTATACTAGCGTACTGCCAAAGCGCGCAAAAAGTTGAGAGTTGCCTAACTTTTTGCTTCGCCCTGCGTTAAAAGTAATTTATGTGACATGTACTTATACAAGTATGAATATTTCATCTTTGATGTCAAATCTCTTACGCATACCGAAGCAAAAGTTTTATCTATGGCCTTTAAGGAAGGAAGGGAAGGGAAGGGAAGGGAAGGGAAGGGAAGGGAAGGGAAGGGAAGGGAAGGGAAGGGAAGGGAAGGGAAGGGAAGGGAAGGGAAGGGAAGGGAAGGGAAGGGAAGGGAAGGGAAGGGAAGGGAAGGGAAGGGAAGGGAAGGGAAGGAAGAATAGGCATTATCTTAATGCCATTTCTTTTCTTCTCTCTCCTAAAACGGCATTCTATTTTCCCTTCTCTCCTAAAAGCTCATGACTTGACCATGGTTACCATTTTGATTAAGTCGCACAAAAGTCGTTTTTAAAACAAAAAGTCGCACAAAAAGGTCGTTTTTTCAAATTTAAGCCTCACACTTTTTTTAACATTTTAATTACTTTAATTTAATTACCAACCCGGGTGACAATTTCGGTTTTATTTCTTTAATAAGTCTCTTAAATTTGCTTCAGCTAAAAAGAAATTTTTTACTTACTGAACAAATTGTTTTCGTTAAAAAAACTGAAAAAAATTTGTATGACAAAAACTTCTTAAAAAAAAACCGAAAAAGTTGTATGACGAAAACTTGTTCTCATCGCTTAAAGACATGCAGTAACACCCGGGTGGGTATTGATAAACGATGTACATACAAATCTTTGGTAAGGCGATGGTCAAAATGGTCAAAAAACACAAAACAAAAGGAATTAACAATTTAAACGATATTTATTGCTGAGCAATAATTCGGTAAAATGTGTTTAAATACACTTTTTAATAATGTGGTTTTAAATACCTTAAAAAATGTACATATAAACTTTACGTTTTAGGTTTTTTTTTGTATTTTCGCACAAGTTCATTACTTGGCATCCAACCTTATATTTCTATGCGCTGCTTATTTGTCTTAATTAAGGTACAACGGTTTATCAAGAGCAATTTTTAAGCTTTCTACTGTATGCCAAAAATGGTTAGCATTTGAAATTTTAAAAATGTAATTGTATGATTTATCTTTGGATTTACTTTCTTACAACTTAAATTCGTTTATAAAAACCTGTGTCATTTATAACATTTTTAAATAAAGATATGAGATCAATAGCGGTAAAAAGTAGGTCCTTAAACGCTTTAAATAATAATGCCGATCATCATGGAAATTCAATGAATACGATACAAAACAAGACATATACAATACAGTTTTGTAGCTGAAATTGTATGGATAGAAAATAATCACCTGATCAATCAAATAAGGTTACATTTCCCGGGGAATGTTTAAAACAAAATTGACATTTTTAGAGGCAAAAAGTCGCAAAAAGTTAAAAAAAGTTGCAAAATTAGACGATTTTGAAAAAGTCGCACAAAAAGTGTCAGAGCTTCAAAAAGGTTGCAAATTGCAACTAAAGTCGCACAACGGTAACGCTTGACTTGACGGCTAAAACCAGGGGTGCCAGAAGATTTTGATAAAAAATCGGCATATTTTAAAAAAAAAATCGGAATTTTCGCCACTTTAATTTACAACATAGGCAAATTTAAAATACAAGTTTTAATAGCAAAGCTTATTATAAATAAAATAACAGAAAAATTAATAAAGAAAATAAGCGTTGTTCAAATAAATTACAGTAAATTAAATAAAATACATATATTTTGTACTTCAGTGTAAATTTTGTATGCAAAGTATTTTATAACTCTTTTGTTTTTAAAGACAAATAATAATCTTTTAGTTTTGGTAAACAAAAACCTTTGGCTTTTTTCTTTTATTCTTCATAGCTGAATATTTTCCAAGTACATATACATTTTTTCTTAAGTTGAAGCTCTTAATTAATAACATTTTTCTCTTTGGACTGTAACAAGTTTTCCAGTGTTGCCCAAAACTAATAAGTTACAGTTAAACAAACAGCAACGTAGCGTGTTTTTAATTTGTATCGAAAAATCGGTATTTTTTGAGCAAAAAATTGGCAAATCGGAACTTTGATAATTTGGAGGCAAAAATGGCAGGCCTGACTAAAACTTGAAGAGTGTGAACCAGCACTTAGTTTTCGTCTTTTGATTAGTGACGGTTCACACCCGTCAAGTTTGTCTAGTCAAGTCTTGAGTTTTTAAGAGAGAGGGGGAAAGAAATGGCCTTCTCTTTTCCCTTCTCTTCTAAATGCTCAAGACTTGACGAGTCAAACTTGACGTGTGTGAACCAGCACTTACTAAAGAGGGATAAGTGTTGTAATCTGTATAATGTCATCACAAATTAAGTCATATCTCTTGATGCAGGCTCCTATAAAAAATATCGTCGACGTTTGATAGGAAGCCAAAACTCCAAAGTTTCACTTTTTAGTTGAAAGTATTTTAATGTTTCAATTAAACCCTTATTTATTATAATTTCCCGTCCTTGGAGCCTAAAACAAGTCTGGTAACTTTATTAATGGGTATATTACGGATGCCAACCGATCTGAAATTGATTTGCCAGTAGCGAAATCAGGCTCATGTTAAAAAAAAAATAAAAAAAAATTTGTATAATTAAACATGACTGACGTTGCCTAATTTAGCTTCTGCCGTAATCGACCCATAAGGCAACTAACAGGAATGAAAAATCTAATACTATCGCAGTTATCAAGCATTATTGAAAAAATATTTTTGGTGAAAAGTATGAAATTTTCATATGAGTGTCGGACACTTTTATGAGACAGTTTAGCTCGATTCACCCATGCGCTCCGAACAATATTTTTGCCCGGACAAAATTTTTTTTATATTGAGTTTGACGTCTTACTTCTGATAGAGGGAGAAATTATTTTCTTCGGCAAGTTTTTCTTGAATTGGTTTAATTTTAATTTTTGTTCAGAACAAAATGAACTGAGTTGCCACTTTTCAATTCAATTTGTACATAAAAGTTGAAATGATTGTTTTTGCTGAATAATTAAATTAAAATTTAAAAAGTTCTGTTAGTCGTGCTTAATTCCCAATTTTTAATCTTGATAATTATTATGTTAATTAAATAAAAAAAATAATATATATTCAACATTTTTTATTTTTCGAATTTATTCTATGAGCTAAATTTCAGTTATGTATTTTATTCTGCTGGGGTCTAATAATTTTAATAATTTTTCTCTACATACAATATACTTCATTGCTGTCCAAAGGAAAGCTAAGGTAAAATGTAACAAGAAGATACAATATAATAGTCTGGTAGTGTATTAAAAAGTAATTTCTGAAAAATTTAAGGAATAGGACTATTACAAAAACGCTTTATAAAATACATAACTGAAATTTAGGTCATAGAATAAATTCGAAAAATAAAAAATGTTGAATATAATATAAAGTAACCTTCGAAAGGAAATAATTCTCTGTTTCTATTTGTTAAAAAATAATAAAATTAGAAATAATAAAATCACTTTCTTTTTCGTCCATTTTCTTAAACAAACTTTTAGAAAATAATTCAAATTAGATGGTTTGTTAGATATGCAGCCATTTTGTATAATTGTTTACATCTGGTAACTATATGGTAGCAAATTTTCCGAAATGGGTCAATCATTCTGCAGAACACTCTCAGTAAAATAATAATTCTCCGGACAAAAATATTGTTCGGATCGCATAGATAAATCCACCTTTTGAATTGCTAATAAAAAATATAAAAAAAAAAAATTGTCCTCAACGATTTCTGTAATCCAGCTGATTCTTGAGTTAAACGAATGCGAATATGACCTCCGTTTCTCCTAATTATTGACCATTCTCAGGGTAGCTTTTCACCTATTGTTATTTTTTTTTAATCTATTTTTGACAATTTCATAATTTTTAAAATTTATTAGAAACTACTTTTTTTACATTTGTCACAAATCATTTTGCAGTATTCTGCAACATTTCACTTTCCGCAAAACTTAGACTATGTCTAGAAGGAACCGTTTCTTATGTACAACACAAAGTGTTCCAAAGTTTGCAGAAATAAAATTCAGTGCAATTAACCTTGGAAACCCGGAAAATCTTTTAACTGTTTTTCTCAAAACAGAAGAAAGATAAGGGGCCATGAAGAAATTCAACAGCTAAAATATTTTTTACACCCCTCTAAATGCATTATCGAAAATGGATAACAGCATTAGGTGATGACGGAAATTCATTTTTTCCCGTCTTTAAATCATATTAAAGCCTGGTAGTTTTGTTTGATAACACAGCAATCATATTAAAGCCTGGTAGTTTTGTTTGATAACACAGCAATGGGGATAATCTACCTTAAAGAACAGCTTGCTTAGGCAGCAATACCCTTTCGGCGGACCCTGTTACCTTTTCCTCCAGCGATCTTAAGGAACACATTGAGTTCTTTTGAGAAGACCATTCCCTTCATACAAAATTTTACATATTTGTGATTTTCTTAAAAGTCATGCCTAAAATTTGAACTACAATTACATACCTTTAAGGATCTGCACTGAAACTTCTCAGCCAACATTATTTATTACAAAAAACAAATCAAAATGATTATCTGTCTGATTTCTTTAAGTTTTTTTTCATTCTCATTAGTGAGTACAAGTAAACGGCAACAACAACATCTTTTTAATAGCCCCATTTTTGTTGAAACATTTTTTAAGTAGTTGTAAACATTTTTACAACTCATTTTCGAACCAGACATTGATGATGATCGAGTTTTATAAAAGAAAAAGCAACAACACAAACCTACCGCAATGTTAATTTAAGTACACAAGTTACCAGCCAAAAAAAAGTACCTACTTCATTTGTTTTTTGAATTGAAGAGAAAAAGTTAAAAAAGGCCTAAAATTACCAATATTATTAACATTGACTTTGATAACCGTAAATTATCAAATTAGCTCATACGAGTAGCAACCGAACGGAAAACGATATGATTGACTACAAACACACGTTGTAGCATAATTGTAGGGATGATTGGTAAAAAATACACATTGAGCAAGCGGCTTCAGGCAAAGGGAGTTCTCTATATGGTAAGCAAAGAGTTATGGAGGGAGCTAGTAATGGAATTTTAACAACATTTTACCAAATAATTTAAAAAGAAGGTCGAAATTTGTGTTTTAGTTGAATTATGCATACAAACAGAATAGCAAATAGCCATTAACAATTGAAAACCTAATTCAGCACTTGAAGACAAAAATAAATAAATAGAAAAAATGCATTTAAAGCAACAGATCGCATATTTTTAATGAGAAAATGTATATATAATAATGTATAGGTTGCACAACATATATTCGCGTGACTCAAAAACGGTTTAGTTTATTAAAATTACTAAAAAAAACCGAACTTCCGCAAGAAAATTACATACCTTTAAGTAAAGGTGAAATTTTTTCTAGGATACGCAGTCGTTTTAGAAACATAATTTTTTTCGGCAAAAAAAATCATTTTTAGCAACATTTTAAAATTTTTGTTTTTTAAAAATTCATAAAAAATTGGAAAATGCAGCTGTGCTTCTTTTCCAGACATATTAAAATCTAAGCTGCAAACAAAACAAGCCATAAATGATTAAAATCTTTGGATTTTATGCACAAAAGTCGAAAAATTTTAATTAATTTAAGAATTTCATAAAACGCGATATTTGTATGGGGGGAAATGAATGGTGACAAGGGGCAAGTATGCCTCGAGAAAATGTTAAGGACAAAAAATTAATTGAGGTCGGTCATACATTATATCCCACTAGGGGCGACTCCTGGGCATTTATGCGACTTTTTCTTCAATATATTTCTAGTCTGAATTAAACATTTTGTATGGGAGCCCCGTTAAGGAACAGTAATGACGGGTAGGTATGTTAGAAATAAACGATTGAGAGGAAAAAAAAAGTAGGGTTGGTCATATATTTTTATATGTCTGGAAAAAATTAGAAGCCTAGCCCGCATTTTCCAATTTTTTTGGAATTTTTAAAATCAAAAATTTCGAAATTTTGATACAAAATGATTTTTTCCACAAAAAATATGTTTCTAAAACGACTGCGCATATAAGAAAAAAGTTTTATTTCGAATTTCGGTTTTTTTAGTTTTTTTTTCCAATAATCTTAAGCATTTTTGAGTTAGGCGAACATATGTTGTGCAACCTCCTCAATATTCGAAAAAACGGTATATCTCGAAAACCAGAGAGGTTAAAACGCCATGTGCCCAGCTTGTCTAAAAAAGTTTGTAAATTTCCAGCACAGCGTTTTTAATTTTAAATGAAATGGCATTCTCTTTGCCCCTCTCTCCAGAAAACTCAAGACTTGACGAGTCAAACTTTCACCATAGTCGTTTGTATTTTAGGGAAAATACGATCCTGTCATGGTAAGTTGTTATTGTTTTTTTTTTTTAATTTTCAAGCAATAATTTTTTTAGAGATGCATTTCCGTCAAAATACGTACGAGTTGTGTAATAGTGTATCATGGTACATATCTGTCGCTACTATCATTTAGAAACTTAAACTCACCACTTTTCCTGAAAATTCGATTGAGTAGTTAAACAAATCTGTTTTATAATAATAAACAAACATTTATATTTAAACATTTGATTGTTACATAAATTTTGCGAAGAATTGTAACAAATGTTTTTTTTTACATTTTTTGTTTTGTTTGTTGGCGCTCTTTTGGCTTTAAACCTG
The DNA here is from genome assembly GCA_949318255.1 of Pollenia labialis. Taxonomy (NCBI): domain Eukaryota; kingdom Metazoa; phylum Arthropoda; class Insecta; order Diptera; family Polleniidae; genus Pollenia; species Pollenia labialis. The sequence continues at coordinate 62,732,042 of OX439139.1, read as the reverse complement.
TTAACAAAAAACTTTTTTAAGTCAAACATTCAAACAGTTTTTGAGAAAAAATTTGTTATAAATAATATGTAAATAAAAAGGTAATTTAAATATTAAATTTTTTAATTTTTTTTGTTGTTAGATTTTTTTTAATTAAGCAGAACTATATAAATACAACAAATGTTCACAAAAAACAAAAACATAAATATGAAATAAAAGTGGTACAATTGCTTTTTGTTTAGGTTTTATATGAAGTTTGCCTTTTACCAGGGACTCAAAGCTATTGAAACTTAAATCAAATTTAATGAAAAAATAGAAATTGGTAAACTGTTATACCTACAGTTAATCGGTTTCTAACAATACCCAGCAAAAAACTTTTGAAGTAGTAAATGAATTTAAAAAGCCTTCCAAAATTCGAACAAATTTTAAATAAGTGAACCCATGAAAAATTACATGCAATGCACCCATTCAACTCCTATTTAGGAATTACAATTTTTCACTATAATTTGGTATTCTTTTAGGATTGAAAGGGGAAGAATATTATATACAATTGACTTTAATGATTGAGTTAAATTTTTTTAATAGTTATAACACTTACATATGTATGTATTTGCAAAATGCATGTACATAATTCTTGATGAAAGTAATGAAATTGTTATTAAAATGTTGATAATATAACAATTAAATCACATTAAGTACTTTGTGAAAACTAATTTGCAATTCTACATACATATATGTACATTAGGGTGTCCCAAAATTTTTTTTTGTCAGAGGCTCGTGCATAATTTGAAAGCTTATAGGGTCCAGTATTTTTGAATTTTTTTTTAGATTTTTAGGACGAGGTTTAGAGGTCGCGCAATTCAAGTCTTTGTTAAAAATCTGGGGTTTCGGGCTTTTTTCAAACTTGACTCATAACTTTGTCAATAACCACGTTCATTTAATTTTTTGACCGAATATTTCTAAAAAAAATTTCCCAAACTTTATTTCCATATGCAAAAACTTAAAGTTCTGGCAATATTTTTGTCCATTACGATTCCACATATTAAGTATTTTTGTAATTTTTTAACAAATTCTGTAAAAAACGGTTAAAGAACTTCCCAAATTTATATGAGAGGTATAAAAACTAGTGACGCGATTTTAAATACCGATAAGTTCTAAACAATTAAGAAAAACAAAAATGGAATTTTGTCCTACAGTTTCCGAGTTACACTATTTTTATAGTTTGTACCTTAAAAATGGTGATACTTTTTTCGTTATAATTATTGTATATTTCCATAAATTTTTATAGTTGGGTTTTAATTGTCATTAACTTCTGACATTTATTGATCTAAATCGTTACACGCTGTCATTTTCACTCTCTATTTTATGTATATTCTCCGCTATAATATTGTCGTTATACGATTTTACATAACACAATTTTTTGATTTAGCTGACCGACGAATCAAATAGAAAAGTTTTTTGTATATGTGGCAGCGCATAGAGAAAGGGACCTAAGGGTAAAAAAATTAATTTTTACTTTTTTTTTTTTTGATGGGGACAACATCTGAGCATCGAATGAGACCGATCCCATGCCCCAAAAGTGTTCCCTCCCAGAGATATGCGCGTTTTATGAAGTGATGGTACACCAAAATGACTCTCCTGAACAAAACCGGGGTTTTCCCTTAGGTCCTTTTATATTTAAGCGTCACATATATGTATAAAAGTTTTTGTCGACGTACCGGTAAGGATATTTTTTTATTTTATTATTTTTTTTTTGTTAGTTCAAAAATGTGTAATTTTATTCAAAATATATATGAATTTTGTGAAAACAAGAAATGTGTGGCTTGTGGGAAAAATTATAGATGCCCTTGAACCCTCCAAACCGCCGACAAAAATGCAAATGCTGCAAAGATTTTTTAATAAAATATACTGGGTATAAAGATAAAAACGGGTATAACTCAGGAACGGTAAGAATAAATTTAAAAAATTGTTTATTCATATTAATTAGAATTAATTTGTCTTTCAAACTGCATCATTAGTTTTTTTCGTTTTCATTTAAACTGAAAAAGTTGTAAAGCGTTATTACAAAATTTTTGAAAAAATTACGAAAAATTGCAATTAAGGGTATCTAAATGAGTAACCTCATCACCAAAACTTATAAGATTTTCACACAGGAATAAAGCTTGGATATTTTTCTTTAAAACTGTTTCCTCAGGAGTGCAGAAACTCGTGGTATTAACCAAGTTATCCGTAAAGTTAAAAAAAAGGCCGAAAACTCCGGTTTTTTATGAAACCTCCATTTGCGCGACCTCTAAACCTATTCCGAAAATTCTTAAAAAAAAACCAAAAATACTTTACCCTATAAGCTTTTAAATTTTGATTGAGCACCAATGAAAATCATAAAGAAATCATTTTTTGGGACACCCTAATGTACATGTACATTGTTATATACATATTTACATTGTTTACTTTATAGAACATCATGACTACTCACTTTTCGTTTTCTGCGGGTAGTCAGATGTACCTAAAACATATCACTGGCTTTAAAACTCAAACAAATTTCGGACGCGCTTAAATTAATTTAAAGTTTAATTTAATTGAATTTCATTATTTATATGCTGCTTTCACAGTACAAGTGATTAAACGTGAAGTAAATTAAAAAAAAAACTGAGTGTTTTTCATATAAATTGTACCACACGTTAAATCACTTGTGCTGTGAAAACAGTATGTTAAAGTTCTGTTTTTGTTTAAAATTATAAACTTTTAGTTTTTTACGAAAACAAAACAAAAAAACCCCAAACCTGAAATCTAAAAACAATCAAGGAGAAAAAAATCTATGACGAATTATTTAAACGATATTTAAGCCATTGTGGTGGCAACAGTTGGTGTTTGTTGCTAAAGATTAAAACTGAAATTCGTATGTCTGACGGTTGGTCTATCGGTCTTTATACTAGGGTTGCGCCGGTTTAGCGAATGCGAATGTAAGTATTGAAACTTAATATTTGCGAATGCGAATACGAATATAAGCAATATGTTAAGAACTCATATGCAAATAAATATTTATAAATTTGCGCAAGTGTTGTTGGGTGATTTTCATATAAAATTGATTTAAGAAAATCACTCAACGGTTGTGCAACAGTTAAACAGAAGTGTAGACTAGATTTACTAAAATGTACAAGTAATTCTCTGGTTCCAATATCTTAACATGTTCCCAAAAGAACTGCCTACGTCAGCAGTAGATTTCCAGTGGTACGTATCATTGGTTCTTCCGGACGAAAGGTCCTGGAGTGTTGGGAATCCATGTCGGGGAAACCATGAATTGCACCGGTATACTGACGGTTCAAAATCGGAGCACGGAGTGGGTGCAGGGGTCTTTGGACCTAATACACGACTCTCGATGGCAATGGGCGAATCACCGAGTGTTTTTCAGGCCGAGATTTTCGCCATTGATGTGTGTTGCAGCAACATTCTTGATAGGGGAATGGTTGGTGGCGGTAATGTGATTTTCACTGATAGCCAAGCGGCCATCAAAGCACTCTCTTCTTGGAGAATGTCCTCGAAGCTGGTGGCGGAGTGCCGTGGAAAGCTACAGGAGCTGGGGACAAGGAGCAGATTGACGCTCTGCTGGGTACCGGGGCACTCAGGGATCCCGGGTAATAAAACGGCTGATGAACTGGCCAGGGCTGGTTCTAGCGCGCAGATGGTGGGTCCCGAGCCCTTCTGTGGACTAAGTTGGGCAGGGGTTCAGTCCGTCATGGAGGACTGGGCTCTGGGCGAACATAGAGGATACTGGGTATCGCTACCGGGAATGCGTGAGGCAAGGAGATTTATCTCTCCCGGGAAAGTAATGAGGACGAATGGTCTCGGCAGACGAGATCTGCGACTGCTGGTGGCCTACTTGACTGTTCACCACACGGTCAAATACCACCTTTATCGGATGGGCCTGGCTGAGGATCAGGAATGCAGACTATGTCTAGACGGGGACGAGACGACTGAGCATGTACTGTGTGACTGCCCGGCGCTGGCATGGGCCAGGAGGAGGCACTTGGGGCATGGTACAAATTGTGCGTCCCAAAAAAATCGGTGATATACCGGCAAAGGCCCTGGTTGGGTTCCTATGGGAAGCAGAGGGTCTTTTGGCCAACTAAGGGGAGTGGGTACAATAGACCTAACCTGGTCGCGGTACCTGTCACTGTGGGGAAACCTCCCCGCTCCATCGTACGAAAAAAAAAAAAAAATCATTGGTTAATATCTATTGTAAATAACATTGTCTGGGGTATAATAAGTAACTACTGCCACCCCTAGTAAAATTTGATGAAGAAAATATTCGTTGAACATTTTAACCCTCTAAAGTGCCGTTTTGTGTGAAAGTTAAAAAAAGAGAACAAACATTCCCCCTTAAAACGAGAGTTAGAGGGATAATATATTCTAAGAAAAGAATCGCCATACATTTCTACTGAAAACATCTAAAATAATTTTTTAGCTCAGAATTACATTTACTATATATTTTTATTTTTTTTTTCAAAAACTTCAAGGCTCGAAATTTGGAAAACCCAAACTAACTTTTTAAATCCCTTTGGCGGATTTGCTCTACCAGTAGTCTAGTTTCATTTCGCGTTGCGAGTATTGAGACTGGCCTCGATGACCCCAATTTTGTTGCACTGTGTAATCAAATTTAAAAAATTTGGTTCTTAAAAAGTTTTGATAGAATAAATTGCCATAGAAATTCGTTTCTATGTTTTTGTTTCTAACGAAAAATGATTTTTGTGCCAATTTATTTTTTACAATTCGCTTTAAATATTCGCATACATTTTAGCGAATGCGAATGCAACTAACAAAAATAAGCGAATTGTTCGAAAATGCGAATGCAAATCCGACTATTCGGCGCACCCCTACTTTACACGCATAGAGCAAAAATAGAAGGCCTATTAACCAAATTATCATACAACGTTTAACAAAAAAGAAAAAGAGGAAAAAAGTTTATGTATTTTTTTGCGGTTTTAATACCAAGTCAATATTTTGTGGTGGATTTAGATTATTCACTGATCATGTTGCTTTCGATTTGATACCGGCTGGTGTTTGGTTTCAAAAGAATTTATTTCACTGTGATAAAAAAATTATTTTGTTTCGGTTTCTGTTTTATTTTAATTTGTTGCTTAAAAATTGTGTTTTTTTCTCTTTTATGTGAATTTTTAGCTTTTTTCGTTAAAAAAAAAACACCTGACTTGACTTATATATTTCAAATATACATACCGTTGGTCTCATGTAGAAAGGCCCCAACACGATTTTCTTCGAAATTGAGTTTTTTAATACATTTCACACATTACAAAAATAACGATTTTGCAAACAATTTGACATTTTAATTCATACAATTATGCGACTTTGGGCCTTTCTACATAAGACCAACGATAGGTTTAAATCTTTTTTCATGTTTCTGGGGCTCTTTTAGTGTTTTAAGGTGAATTTATTTAAGTCACTGAAATTTGCATTCGATAATAATCAATTATATTGAATATCTCCCTGTCTTTGACAACATGTTTTATTATCTATTTTTTCGGTTTTTTTTAATTTATGTTTTTTTTTTTTTTTTTTTTTTTTTTTTTGAGTTTTATTAATTTGTTTGTTTACGTTTTATTTATGAGCTTTTTTCGAAGACAAGTTTTAGATAGATTTGTTGTAAAAACATTTCATTTAAAATAATTAGGCTTTTTATGTATTTTTTATTTTTTTATAGACTAATATTAATAAAAAAATCTACATTTAGTTAAAGCCCGCACAAGCGGTATTTTATTGTAGAAAAATAAACAAAACTACATTGAAACCTAATAAATATAAATGTTGTTATTAATATTTTCAATATAATGAAGATTTAAATATATTATCATATATTAACAAAATGACATTTAAATAGTACATTAATTAATTAAGGGCTCTTATAAATACCACTACGACTTTAGTGAGCATATTTTAAGCAGCTATTTAAATTTAACATGTCATTTTTCATTAATGTGCTGTTTCAACAACACAACTTTATCTGCAAATCACTCAGTTTTCTTTTGTAGTGTTTTTGTATAAATTTTACTACACGTATTTTAACTTGGCGTAGGCTGTTGCGCATTTTGACAGATAATATATTACTATCTGTCAACTTAATCCTAACTTTTGCTAACGCCAAGCAACAATAAATTTGTCTATATTACTTATTAATTATTAATTAAATTTGTTTACAAAACGTGTGGGTACAATCACAACCCTGCCAACAATACGTCTAGTCCATACACCCATGTAAAATATAGCCCATAAAGGACTTTGACTAGTCCAAAGGTAACCCAAATATATTGAAAAAACATGGTATATTTAACATTACACTGTAGTAGGGCTGAACCTTAAAACCCAGCTCTGCATATCAACCGAGTAGGCAGTCTTTAAACTACTCCATGTGCATACACACTCCCAGTCGATTAGTTTTGAAATTACTCCCTGGTACACTCCAGAGGATTAGTTTTGAAATCCTTTAGAAACGAAAACATGTCGTTTGACTTCAAACTTTTTAAACCCAAATCACAATAGTGGAGAGGGTATTATGCGTTTGTGCTGATGTGTGTAACACCTTGAAATATTGGTCCTAGACCTACCGATCGACTCAGAATCACTTTCTTGGTGCAACGGTTCTAACTGGCGCAAGGACCAATACTACTGAAAATGGGGCGAATCGGTCCATAACTTCATATAGCCCCCATACAAACCGCTTTCCAGAAAAGGGTCTTTGTGTCTACTATCAAACCAATTTTAATGGAATTTAAAACATAGATCGATCTATATTTATATGGACATATAAGCTGTGCATTTAAAAAAAATAGGACCACAAGCGGTGATAGGGGCAATTTCTGCCTCTCAGAAACTACCAAACCGATTTTAATGCAATTTAAAACATAGATAGATCCATATTTATATGGACACGAAAGCTATTAATTTTTTGAAAAAAAGGAACACAAGGGGAGATAGGGGACAATTTCGGCCTCTCCAAAACTATTCAACAGATTTTAATGAAATTTAAAACATAGATAGATCCCTCTCGAAAATTTGTTTTTAAATACTGTGGTGTAGGCTATCATATGGTCGGCCTTGACCGACTATACTTTCTTACTTGTTTAACCATGCCATGGTCCATGGTTGCATTACATTGGGCCATGTTGTAATTAGTCCATTTAATCTAAAATGAATGAAGTAGTCCAATATTATTTGCAGGGAAGTGGTATGCGTAACTGTGCGTCGCACAACTTAAATAGTGTTGTGAGGGTGCAATAATTCAAAAAAATACACTCGAGTCAGTACTAGTTTCTTTTAAAACCTTTCGGTGCAGTGACAAATGTGTTCCTATACTCCAAGTATTTAACAATTCTCTCATGCAGTTTTCTTGTCTGTGGTATGTAGCGGACGTATAATTTATGATGTTAATTTGTGTGTCGTCCACATTCAAAGAATTTTGTTGCAATGCTATCAAAGAAATAAACATATAAACATTTTTTACATACATATCCCGAAGTTAGAGTAAAAAAAATAAAATAGAGAGTGTTTGTTTATGTATTTATTTCATTGATTTTCTAATACAACAAGACAAAACATATCTTATAATTTACATTCGACTTAGAGTTCCTCATACTCTATTAGGTCTTAGATGAATATATTAAAAAAGTTTCACACGTTATGACAAACTTAATACACCCTCATGCACCACTGGTGGTGAAGGGTATACAAAACCCAGATTTTTTTAGTGCAAATTGTGTAAATTATCAAACAGCTGTTAAAGCACAAACAAAACAAAAAGGCAAATAAAAAAGTGAAGTTTCTTTAAGAAAACCTTTAAGAGTGCTGTAAAAAATAAGTTATAAACAAAATTAAAGGTTTTGTTAAAAAAAACACATAAAAACACTTTGCCGTTCTCCTATGTGTTAGCAATTTGGTTATTTGTGCTCCCGTTCTTTTGTCTATTAATGAGAGAAATTAATTTATACTCTAATTCTAACGAACTCTACCCAAACAGTTATAAAACAGCTTTCAGACTTACGTATTTTGAAAAAAACTTTGGTTTTAAATACAATCTTTAAAAGGTTTTTTCTATATTTAAAGGGCAATCAGGAAAGTCTTTGTTGTTTAGCTTTTGAGAGTTTTGTGGCACACCTTGGTTTATATGAATAACTCTTAGGATTCATTGACAGCCGACACGAGGACGACTGACTTGATTCCTTAATTTTTTTTTTAAATTTTTAACATCTTCCACGCATTCCTCTAAAATGTGCTCAAGTGTATTATTATTATTTTTAAATTATTTTTTTCTACAAAAGAGCCAAAATTTTAAAAGATAACACCAAAATGTATTTAGAACTCATTTTGTTTAATAATATAAAAAAAAATCAAGTAACATAAGGCTTGCAAAAAAGAAAAAACTTGAGAAATGGTAACACTGCTTTCAAACCAAATGACATTTTGTCAGTGATGCCACAAAAATAAAAAAAATTTTTTGCCACTTTTCTAGTGATTACACTAAAATAATCGGAAGATGTAGTATGAAATACAATGAGATAGGAACATTTCGTAAAGATGTTGAAAAATTTTGATTTTTAGTCCAATGTATTTGTTATGGGAAAATTCCAACATCTTCGCAAATTGATGTTAAATGTTGACAAGTGTGAAAAGGCGATTTTAAACATACATGTGTTTCAATATCAATTCTAAAAATCGGGCATAAGCTTAATTAAATCTTTATTTCTTTGTTAATAATAATTTTTAGAATAAATACTCAGTCTAACATTTGTAAAACAAAAAAAACATAGAAAAAAAAACTAATCCCCAAAATACGTTGTTTCGATTCGCTTCGCATTTTCAAATGTTGCGCAATCTGCTTTATGTCATTTTGATTTCGATTTGCTTTAATTTAAAAATGTGGTTCAATCTAAAATCGTAGCTCATCTGTTAACAACGCCATACAATGTTACAAACAAATTAATTCTCAAAAGAAATTTTTAACGAAACCTTAACACAAGTATGACTGATTTATGTGCGGTTTCCACAATACAAATGATTGAACCAGTGGTAAAATTTATATGAAAAGTGCATAAAAACTGAGTGCTTTTCATATTAATTTTACTACAAGTTCAGTCACTTGCATTGTAAACACTGCATGTTTTATATTTTAATTTAGCTTGTTTTTTGTTTTTTTATATCTATTAATTAAAAACACTTGTTAAAATAAAATAAAAAAAAATAAACCCAATTATTTATTTTTATCAAAAATAGAATTTTCTTACTAAATATTTAAATTTTGGCCCTATCCATTGATATAACTATGAGTGCATTCTCATAGAAAAAAGTGATTAGAATTGCGTCGCATTTTCCCAGCTTCTATTACCGACGCAAATTGGGGCTTCGGTGTATTCTTTTATGTACGTAAATATGGCTACATTTAAGAAGTATATTTAAAATGTTTATTTATTTATAAAATGTGTTAAGAGGTAGTTGTAACATAAAAAATTCTGACACTTAGTAATAATTTTTATTTAAATTTTCTCAATATTTAACACAGCAAAAAGCAATAAATTGTCTATTTAGTACAAAAAAAAACTTGTTTAAATTAATTATTATTTACAATATATGAAGACAATAAATGTATTCGGTAATACACTAAAACATACATATTTCATTCTAAAATCGTCTGTTACCAAGCAAATTAAGCTTTTTTTTTTAATTATTTTCGAAAATATGGGTTTTACCAAATATTGTTATTAAGAAAATATGTAATAAATCAAATATTAATAAAGAAGACAAGAGTTAAAAAAAAGAATAATTTACATAGTTCAACGTTATTACCTTTTAAATAAACTGTCAGTTCTTGATATTGCGAATTAAAAAATAAACACAAAAACACGAGAATCGCTCAAGATACAAAGAAAGACAATGTCGCTACCCAGTTGGCAATGTCGTGCACGAATCATTAATGATTCCTGCACGACAATGTTAATTCCTGCACGACACGTAAGGGACAACTAATGCAAATCGTCGACGATTTTTTCGAACAAGTGTCGCGTAAATCGTGCACGACACAAAGAAAGACAATGTCGCTCATCCTGTCGTACACACACGAATGTGTACACACACGAATGTGTGCAAGACAATATCTCCTAGCTTGTCGTTGGTGACCACATACACGGCATTGTCATCCATATTGTCGTTGATGACCACATGCACGACATTGTCATCCATATTGTCGTTGATGACCACATGCACGACATTGTCGTCCATATTGTCGTTGATGACCACATGCACGACATTGTCGTCCACATTATCGTTGATGACTATATAGACGACAATAGATTCTACTTTATCGTCAACGACTGCGTATAAGACAATGTCGATGAAGTTACAAGAGTAACAGCTTACACGACAATAGCACATACATATTTTAAAAATCATACCTTAGTCTTTGAGTTCTCAGACTTGACTGACTGATTCTCTTCGCTTTGCTTTGGTTGTTTTTTATTATTATGTATCGTTATTTTACAGTTATTTTTATTTTTTATTGGGAATAAATTATTTTTGTTTGTTTAGAAGACAGCTTACAAGACAATGTCGCTCATGTTGTCGTGCATACTCTTCAATACAGGACAGCTTACAAGACATTGTCGCTCATACTGTCGTGCATAGTTGTTAATAGAGGATACCTTACAAGACAATGTCTGTCATGTTGTCGTGGATAAGCTTTGATAAAGGACAGCTTACTAGACATTGTCGCTCATACTGTCGTGCATAGTTGTTAATAGAGGATACCTTACAAGACAATGTCGGTCATGTTGTCGTGCATACACTTTAATACAGGACAGCTTACAAGACACTGTCGCTGATATTGTCGTATTTAGTAGCTCATAGAGGACAGGTTACAAGACACTGTCGATTGTACTGTCGGGTATATTTGTTGATAGATGATACCTTACAAGACAATGTCGGTCATGTTGTCGTGGATACATTCGGATAAGGGACAACTTACAAGACGCTGTCGCTCATACTGTCGTGTATAGTTGTTGATAGAGGATCACTTACAAGACAATGTCGCTCATTTTGTCGTGGATAGATTTTGATAAGGGACAGCTTACAAGACAATGTCCGTCATGTTGTCTTTGTTTCACTTTGATAAAGGACAGCATGAAAGACAATGTCGGTCATGTCGTCGTTTATAAACTTCTGTAAAAGACAATGCCCTAGACAATGTCGAGTATTTTGTCGTGCACGACATTTTCCTTGAAATCGTCTTCCAGAAATCAAAAGTTATAGAGGACATTTCGTGCATAAATCGTTGACGACAGTGTCGTCGACGGCAGTTTGGCCAACAGGGTACTCTTGTCGTTCATTCGATCGAACGATTACGTAGACGGCAATGTCGCCTACTTTGACGTCCATGACAAAAATTATTATATGGTTATCTATGTATATCAGACAATTTTTTAAATATAGTTGGAATTTTAATTTTTATAATATGTTTTATATTCGCCTCTTATAAGCAATCCTAAAGTTGACAGTGAAGTATAAACTGCATGTAATCAATTTTCCAGCCCGTGAATAACTTCAACAGCATTTTCCCGTTTAAACAATTAAAAAAAAAAAGAATTTGAGAATTTTAAGACAAACAAGGAATTGATTGAATAGCATTCAAGAAAACTTTGTCGTCGATAGCTTTTATCCAGACAACAATTGAAGACGACTTATAAGCCAACGTTGCTCATACTGTCCTACACAGATTTTTATAGAAGACAACTTATAAGACAATGTCGCTCAAACTGTCGTACACAACGATTTCCTGTTAATTGTCTTTTAGAAAACCTTAACAACAGGGGACAAGTCGAGCATACATCATTGACGACGATGTCGTCAACGCCATTCGAGTAGGATGGCCCGGTTGGTTGTGAGCTTGTCTTTCAAAGCGAGATTTATGGGTTTTGATTTCCAACACGGACCCTTGTCTGTTCCACAACAATAGGCTGAAGGCCAACTTCACTATTTCTCGGCGAATTAAGTTAAGCTGAATGTACACGACATGTTTTTTTCATCTGACATGTCAACTTTTCAAGTCACGTGTAATTGTGCATGTCTGTCAAAATTGCGGTTTTAGATAAGGCTTATAATGTTCAGTCACAAAAGTACATGTAATTTGCTTCTGACATTATCTCTGTTTTTTTATTTTCATAGTTATTGCAGAAAGCAAAGTAGTCAGATGACGAAAACATGTCGTGTACGGGCGCCTTTAGAATATAATATTCAATTAAATTTTTAGCATTAAAAAAAATTATTCTTCCATTTAAATATTAAAAACCAACCGCTTTTTTAAGATTTCTTTTAATATTTTTTAATATTTGTCCATCAATTTTATTAATTTGCCTAATTTTTCTAATGAAATCTATCATTTATTTGCCACACTGGTCGCATTCATTCATTCATTTATAAAGACAATTTGTTAATTTACTCGATGAAAATTTAATTGCCTTTAAAATATTTATTAAAAAGTGTATATCAATTCATTTGTTAATAAATAAAACTGTCTAAATGAAATATAAAAATAAAAAACAATAAAATACAAAAAAATTATAATTAATAAATATTAAGAAAACGAATATGAAACTGAGACAATACACAAATTGTTAGGCGTCAAAATAAAAAATAATTTTTTAAAAATAAAAAGGTTTGCTAACAATCATTTCAATCAGCTGCGCTACAGACAATTCGATTAAAATAAAAGAGAAGAATATTTTAACCCTGGAACGGCAAACATATTTTTTTTCCTCTTTTATGGTAACCTTCGCCTGTGAAGAAATTTTTATAAAAAATGCACATAACACTTAAAAAAATACAAAAGCTTATTAAATCAAAACATCTTATTTTCATGTTAATCGGCAAAAATTAATTTATTCTTTCTTGATCGTATAAAAGCCATTTTCTAAATTGCTATTTTAAAAATCACCTGTTTGAGGGGAAAAATTCCTGTCAAATAGACCTTTAAAAAAATAATATAGAGCTTATAACTTATAATTATTTGTGAACACTAAAATTAAGTACAATTACTTTTTTTATGTCAAATTGTCAACAGTTTTGTGACCTGTGCTTTAATGCCAGACATCGCCTATTGATCTTTCAGCCTTTGTTATACTCATGTCTCAAACAAATGAATAAAAAAAATTAGCTTTATTGGTAAACTTTGCCCTAAAGGCGACACACGTATGTATACATCCGAAACGAAGTGGTGCAAAACAAAAAATTAAAACCGTGCTTAAGCTCTGACAACACTCAACTGAGTTGAAACGAACGCACGCCTTGACACCAGCTATCGTTGAGAAAATATAGCAAAATAAAACCAAATTCTTCGCCTCACAGGCGATATTTTGCATTCCAGGGTTAATTAATGCTTTAAACATTTCGCTGCATTGTAACAGTAGTGCAAACTTTAATTAGAAATTAAACGGATTATGTATACGTAAAAAGACAATGATTTCGGTTTTTTTTTCTCAACCCTGGATAGTTACTCTTCATTTTAGTACATTAAGGGTACTCTTCGCCGAATCTACGAACTTTTTAAAACATAAATTCAAGCTGAACGATTTTTAATGTAAAAAATTAACAAAAATTTGTTTTAGTTAGGCGTTTTATTTAAAAATAAAAAAATCCAAAATATAAAAAATAAAACTTCTTTTCTCTCTAAAATTCGGTACGAATTTGAACACTTTTTTTTTTGTTTTTCAAATCAAATTAATTTTTAAAATAGCAAAAACTAAAAAGGTAGAAAAAAATTACTTTTTTCTTACTCAGGTTAAAAAGGTAATCGTCAAATAATAATAAAAAGAAATATTTAGTTGATAGCCTTATTTTACGTAGAACACACAAAGTTCAGTTTTATGTTCACAGCAGATACTTTTCTGACATTTATTACATGCACTTTTTGCCATTCTGAGTTTGTTATAGGGACAGAGGTGACAAATTTTACGCTCTTTTGGTCCATTGACAACATTTTTGACGGATTCTTGTCGGTTAGGCATTTTATTTTGATTTTTTTTCCTTAATTAAGGGCTGCAAGGTAGGTGTCTCGATTCTGCCTCTTAAATAGGGAGCCACGAGAGATAAATGAAGATTTTTCAAGTACTGTCGTTGGTTTTTCGGTTTTCGATCTTTATGGAATATATTGTGAGTATATATGACGTAGCTGTTGACAAAAGTTATATTCAAAAAAAAGTCACAAAAACTTACACTAAGATTACTTACTCTTCGTCGTTGAAACGAGTACACACCTCTGAATTTCAATTTTAAAGAAATGAGGATCCAGCGTACGTCCACTTACTAAAAGCATTTGGCATCAGCTAACGTTGTCGATAAAACGGTCGGTATTTGAACACTCTTAACAAAGTAACATGAAAAAAAGTAAATGAGCTTCGTCGATTCGATGAACAGTATTAATTAATTAAAAGTCTTACATTTGTTTTCAGGTTACTAAATCAATTATGCACTTACAATGCCCTGCATTTAGACTTCTTTAAAAAATTTATGTTTTAACTTTTTTTTATTCGTATTCCACTTTATCAATTGAACACTTGCAATTACACACAGAAATTTACTGTCAAAATTTAGTTAAATTTATTTTCATTTTTATTTATGATGATTTGTGTCTGACAAAAAATGCAATTAGCCACCAAAAAATTATGTATGTTTTTAGCTAAAATCTTAAGGTTTGCAATATAAATTTTTTATGTAAGTGTTATTTTTTAAATTAATGCGTTCACACTCTGTCTGTAAATTTAATTGAGAAAAATATTCCAAGACACAATTTTTTTTGCAATAATTGGCCGGGAACGACAACTTTGAGCCGTTAATTTAATATTTTAGTAATGTTATCCCGACAGTTGTCGATTTTAAGATAGTGGAGCGATTTCCGAAATTTTTAATTAACAATTTCCTTTTTTTTAACGTTTACTTTTGGTAGAAAAATGATCCGGAAAATACTAATTGTTTTTTCAGAACCTTTTGAACTTGTTTTTGTAGCCGTACCTAAACAAAAGCTAAATATAGTAAATTTACATGGTAAATCCGTTAAACCGGCAGTATGGATGACAGGCGAACCATGTCCTTACCATCGATGACCAAACGGGACGTATAACTTTTATTATGTAGATTCCCTTATTGGTAGAAATGCAAAGCGTCTGTGATCCAGACGTTATGATTACTGGCGCAGCTGCAGGAGGAGGAGGAGGTAGAACCCATTTTCTGTAACTTTCCTGCACTGGCGAGTAGGCGAATGCCCGAAATGACGTTGATTGTTTGGCATATCTGGCGTTAAGCTGGCATTGAAAATAAACAATATACAACTCACCCCGAATAACATTCATTGTAATACAGTTTTTATGGAAGAAAAAGAAAACATGGCATTAGAAATGGCCACAAACAAACTATTTTTGCTTTTTACATCGCTGTTGTCCCGATTAATTTTTTTATTAAAATAAAATTATAACTTGATTTGGAACAGGAATAAAAAACGTATGTGCCGTTTCCACAATACCAGTGATTGAACGTGCAGTAAGTTTAAATGAAAAGCACTCAGTTTTTTTGATTAATTTTTCAACACGTTCAATCACTTGTATTGTGGAAACCGCACATTAATAAAATTACGACTTGCCTCAATAAGACTGGGTTTACACTATGAACATATTCATTTTTCTCTTCCCTCTCACCAATAAACTCAGACATTTCGAAAAAAAATATTCATAGTGTGAACCCAAACAAATCACTCTGAAAAATCGTCTGAAATAAATAAATATTGACCATATTTTTGTTCATGATTTTGGCCCAATTATGGTTAATATTGACAATTTTATGGTTAATATGGACCAAATTATGGTTGATGTCAATCCAAATTTCTTTTAATTTTAACCATATTATGGTTAAATAATACCTGCTAACATAAGCATTGCCTACATAAATTGTTTCTGCATGTGTATAATTTAATGTAAACTAAATTTTTCTTCGCATTGCAAATCCTTTAGTATATTTTTCTTTTATAAAAAAATATTAAAAATTTAAAAAAAAAACAAAGGATACAATAAAAGTTAAGTTGTCGAAGTATAATTTTCTTTTTCCAATATTCCCACAAATTAATTTCTAATCAAGGTTATGTTCAATCTTAATTTAACAAGTAAAATTGTTACATGCCTAATTAACCTTTTACAAACACACACACACACACACACACATTGTAAAACACAATTATGCAATAAAAACTAAAGAAACAAAATAACTTTTAAATAAAAAGAGGAAGAGATTTTTTTTTTAGTAATTTTAATTAAAAAATTTTGTCGTGTACCTATAACAAGTGGCAAAATGACAAACATTTTTCAAAGATGTGCAATTAAAAATAAAATTTATAACTAAAAATAAAAAATAAACCACACACATGATTTAAGAAAACAACAAAAACAAATAGAATAAAGTTGGTACATACATACATATGTATGTATGAATGTAAATATATCAAATGTACGTATGTATGTATGTACATATGTTTGTGCGAATATAAACTTTTAACATCTAACAGAAATTATGATCATTGATGAAAAACGGCGGCATTAAAACTGAATTGAATTCAAGTGAGTTTTTTTTGGTTAATTTGTTTATGGTGTGTTTTCGTTTTTAATTTTTTTTATTATTGTTTTTATTTTAGTTTTATTTCGTCTTGTTTTACATGGCTTAGTTGAGTTTTTGCCAATGTTTATAAAAAGAATTTTACATAAAAAATTAGTGGCAAAAAACAAAATAAATTAGACAATTGTATATATATAAATACATAAGTATGGATGTATGTATGTATGTATGTTTGTATAGGTAGTAAGTGTGCAAACAGAAAAGTTCCATTAAAATTACGACAGATAGAGAGAGAGAGAGTTGTATGAAAGGGACATTCAACACCACCGATATAATTCAAGATGAAGAAGTATAGAGCCTATAGTACACGGAATGTAAAAAGCTACATGCGCATGAGGTTCTGACGTAATTTTGTCGTCATCACACAATACGAACTTGCTATTGTCGCTTTGTAGTGTCGTCAAAATTACGTCAGAACCACATGCGCATGTGGCATTGTGTACTGTACTGTGTACTGTAGGCTTTAGAAGAGAACGACAAACGTTTAAGAACACAGCGGGAAAAAGAAGTAGTAAGAGGCCTTCTAAGAGGCTTTTTATTGCAGACATAATGCCTAACAGGCACAATCCAATTCTATTTCTAATTTGCACGGCGTGTCAATGGAGTGCAAGGCCTTGCTTACTCGCATCCAGCGTTGCAGTTGTGACACTAAAGTGATACTTTTTCATGTCACTGGTACTTTTTGTTACCCTTTTTTTAATTTATCCCTTTGTAGCATTTTAACAAAATTTGAACCTTTTAGAAAATAAGTACCAGTTTCCATATTCCTAACGAAAGTTTTCACGAGTTTTGTGAAAATACATATACAAATTGGTAGCATGTCATAACGTCCAGTGTCATTGTGTCCACGGACACATTTACAAACAAACTTAAAATAGAAACTTGTGAGTCCATGCATTCCTCTCTCAATTGGCTCTAATCGGAGCTGGAAGAATGGACTCCAAGTGAAGCAATAATATACAGAATATAATTAAAATATACAATGAGTATTTCTAAAAAGTGATCAATCAACATTATATTGAAATGTACCAGTGAATTGTTTCTTAGTTTTAACATTGATTTATAATTCAAGCATGTATAACTACTTATATTTTAGTCTAATGTATTTAATTAATACATAGGTACTAAAAAACTTGACCCTATTTTACTTTAAAATGCCCCTTTTTACCCTTTTTTCTTAAATACCCTTTTGATGACACTTTTTCGAAATTTTCAACTGCAACCCTGGTGTGAATTCTCCTTGAGCATGGAGAAAAAAACTTATTGAAGAGAGGAAAGTGCAAAACAAATAATAAAAACAGTTGACAGAAAAGATTTTTATAAGGCGCGTTGTACCTATAACTTGAAATTTTTCATGCGCTAAAGTTTTTAAGTCGACGAATTAACGCGAGTTATGTACTTCTTTCAACCTTAAAAGTGTATTGCTATTGTAGAACTTCGTTAAGGCCTGAAAACGGGTAGCGCTTGCAATTTTTCCCCATGTGGAGTGTACATTCAAATATGCATACCTACACCACTTACATATTTCAACATTAAAATTATAGGATAATACCTACACAAACACTTATAAATCATTGATACAAATGATACTTACAGATAGATACACACAGTATTTAACGTGCTGCAATGGTACAGACGACACAATTTTGTTTTATTGCCTTTGTTTGTTGTTGTTGCTGTTTTGGTAAATAAATAAGAAAATTTCACTTTTTCTGCAGCGTGATAGTTTTTTTGTGCATGTCTGCCACTCGTTATAGTTTCACTTTTCTTTTCCACCATGCTCGCTTACACTTAACGGGCCGGGCCCACTGTCTGTAAATATTGCATAAATTGTCATGCAATGTGTCGCTATTGTGCATGTTATATGTAGCGGTGTTGTTGGTGTTTTGATACTTAAACATCAACCAAAATTCTTAAATGCCTACATACATATAAAGATTCAAGCAAGCTGTCATTACCTCCTTGTCACCCACTGTGCGCAGAATTGTTCCTATGCAATAGATTTGATGTTAGACACTCGTTAGCCTACAAATTACACTCGAATATTTTCCTAATGTACTTAACAAATAAATAGAAAAAGAAAATGCATTAGTCTTTTATGTACGTACAGTTCGCGACAGACAAAAATGACATTTGTATAGAAGTTGTAAAAATTGTTTGTTTAAATTTAAGTGTGATTATACACTAATGCGGTCTACAAAGTTATTTTTAAAAGTTTTATAAAGTACTCACAAACACATATATAATGTTTTTATTGGTTTAAATTTAATAAGACATTATTATTTTATTTTAATTGTTTCCTTTTACACGTATTTTAACCTACAAAACTATATATTTAGAGAATTCTCCTTCTTTGACAATTTAGATATATTTTAAAAAATTTCTAGCCGAAGTCTATTTCTAATTTTGACAACGTATATGTGTGCTGGCATCATAAATTAAGAATAATATCCCTGAAGGTACTTTTGTTCCTGGAGTCTCCCAGTCACCTTTTCGACTAAAACTTGCCTTTAATACTTTTATCAGCAACAAGGTAGATAACATAATTCCTGCAAAAGTTGAAGCAATAATAAAAAAAATGTTATGAATACGTATTTGCACCAAAAGAGTATACTATGGGTAGATTGCGGATGCCAACTGAACTTAAGTTGAGTTGCCAGCAGGGCAATCAGGCAACGCCGCTCATGTCAAAATATGAAATAAAAAAAAAATTTATATATTTAAATCAGTACAGATTCACAGTTAAATTTTTACTTTTACTTTAAAATTAATACTTAAATTTTTCTACAACTTGCTCTCGATTTTTGTTTGACTAAAATTTTCAGGGTTTTTTCTCATTTGGCAATATAGTAATATGTTCGCCTTGAAATTTTTGAAATTTTTTTAAATAAAGTGCCAACTATATTACACAAACGGTTTAACAAACAAGCCAATAATTTACATTTCGACTTACTTACTGCTTTCTTAACTGGAGTGTGTACTTGAATGCATAATTACTTTTATCACGTTTGTACAAAAATCACAAATTATTGATTTTTGGGAAACATGTGAAATAGTGAAGAAGGAGAAGAAGAGGCAAACAAAAAAAAAAGGGGTGAAAGTGCTGTATCTGTTTGTACCGAATCTTATATACCCTCTTTCGTAGTACGGGCGCTATCGTGTCAAAATCCTTATTCTAAAAACGCCATGTGATTTAGTGGACCACATTTGGCCTATTTTCTATATTAAAGTTAAGAAAATTTGGTTCCTACTATCTCTGGGGCTGAGCACTACTTATTTTCTTTTGAAGTTATGAACGAATAACTCCAAAACGAGGAAATAGAGTTCATGAACTGCAAGTAGAATTCAAAAAATAATGGTGTATGAGTGAAAAGAAGAGACAAAAGCAAACTATTCCGGATTATATTTGACATGAATATAAACAATCTAGTCACTATCATGTCTGGGGTCTTCGAAATCCCCATTTCAACAGATGCACGGACAGACGGACATCACTTAATGAACATCGTTCTCCTAATTGCTCAGAATATTAATATAATAATAATGTTTTATAAAATCAATACTATAGAAAATACAAACGGAATACTTATCTTTTGTGCAGTATTTATCGCTTATATGCACACCGGTTACAGGCATTTATCACTTTTTTACATTCCAACTGGTGTATTTGTATAATATTTTTAGCTTTTCTGAAACCTTTGGCAAAGGTTTTCTGATGATCTGGCCCAAGCAACCAGTGAAATGCGCATATTAATGATAAATTTTGTATTCCCGAAAATAACTTTGATGGTGCAATTATAGATTGCTACTTAAAATTGCTGAAACTATTTTGCATATAAGAATTCTCTTATATTTATGCATTAACCGCATTATAGCATCACAATACAAAAGAGTTTTAATAAATTGCTTTTAAAAATTCTCGTAAAAGGAAGGCATCGTTTAAACTTGAGCCAAATTCTAAATAAAAACTTCACAAAAATTTCTTCATCAAAACTACATTTGTTAATATTTAATCAAACTTTGAATTCATGCATGCACCATCCAAGTTATTGAAATAGTTTTCGTTAACAATGTATATAAAATTAAGCAAAGTTTTTTTTAAACAGCACTGTATATGCAAATAAGCAAGTTTTTAGGGATGCATTTCTTGCTCAAAAGCAGTTATCGGAAATAAACAGTACATTATTTAGTGTTCGGCTCACACACCCAGGAACGACATCTATTGTTTTAGTGTTTGTATAGACGAACACAGCCCTTAATACCGTTCGTAACTATTTTCAAGAAAGAGCCGAACATTAACAGTGTTCTGTTCTTCGTTAAAAACCAGAACAATTAGAGTGATAATGCAGAAAGCCATTATATTTTAATGTTCTATAATGTTTCTTTTTTTACATTGATAAAGAAATGAACGAACAAAAATTTTTAGCAACGACCGCAGCACGAACAGCTTGTGTTTTTTTCGTATGTGTATTTTGTTTTTGTAAAAATCTTTGGTTTTTTTTACCAGCCAAAAGGGACGAAAATTAATGAGCTAAACCGAACACAATGAAGTTTGTGGTTTAAAAAACCGAACTCAATTAAATGTTCTCATCTGAAAAACAGGGAAACGTTATTTTTTTTAATGATTTACTACACAAACACTATTAGCGATTGTGTTTTCCAGAGATCTACCGAACCGAACACTAAGGAGCGATATTTAGTGTTTATTTTCGAACACTGCACAAAAGCACCAAAAGACGTGCAAAAATTTAAATGCAAGTACTTGATAAATTGTATACCCTTTCCACCTCTGATGAAGAACATATAAAAAATCGACAAGGACCAAATCGGTTTTTAATCGAATTTATTGAACTTGTTGGTGCCGTTTATAGTCAAACTTAAAGCCATTAAGGTAGTTTTTTCGTCGCTTGACTCTTCGAATTTTCTATACACAAAATTACATATACAGTGGAATCTTCTATGACTGTACAGTGAAGAAACCAACAAACTATTTCTGTCCAACAGAAATGTCCTCTCAAAAGAACTCTGCCGGGATCAGACAACCGTTTTCGTTGAAAGAAGGAATCCGCTTTAAGTATTTGTTGACATTTCCATTGGATTGGACCTCTGATGTGCAATTGTATGGTTTTTCTTAACAAAAATTAACTGACATACATACGAGATTATACCAAAGAATGATAGAATGAAATATTACGCCATCCAAAAACCAAAGATGACACCTTCAACTCATGTCGGACAAATGACATCACGCGAACTGCATTCCTAATGGCTAAATAATTTTACACTTACAAATTCAAGATTGTTGTTATTTAAGTGTGGCTGCTCTTATAAATTTTACATTTTTTATTTAAAAAAAATTCGCGAAACTTTGGGACTTTTAGAGTTGGTACATCTTTCCAGGAACAAAATACGTCAACTAACAGGAAATCTTGCGCATGGCGTATTCTTGTATTCTATTATTCTTGTTTGCGAGTGAAAATCAGAGAAATTAAAGAGGCCTGCAAGACACATTTTTCATTTTGCTGCATACGAATTCATAGTCTTACTACATATTTACGTAATTCCAAATAATTTAAAATACTTGCCTCAATTATAATGCATCTTAGTGGCAACTATGTATCTAATAGTATCTATGTATATACTTTCTATGCATGTATTTTTGCTCATGACGAAAAAAGTTCATTTCGCGCTTAATTTAAAATATTCGCAATAAAATTTGAAAACAAAAAAAAAAAACAATTCTTTTGTCATTTAAATAAATATAATTTTATCTTATTTGAACAAAAAGTTCATAAATTGCGGAATTAATATTTATTAATAACATAAATTTTTAAGAAATTTGCAAAGATTATCCACAAAAACGTATTTAATAATTAAGGAAAATGTAATAAATTTAAAATGATTGAGATTTCACCAGAGAATGGACAATATGTAATTTCCTTTCACTTGCGAAAGGGCTTAAATAAATTGCGAACAAATAAGTAAAAGTTTAAAGGTTCTTGATTAAGTTGTTATTATTTTTTTATTTTATTGTTTTGTGCTAAAACTTAATTTGTTTTTGGAATTAACTAAATAAATTGTTTATGAGCAAATGAAATTTACTAGAAGTGGCCTGCAGAGAAAACGTTAACTACTTTAATTATTTTTAGTCATAAATGTATGGCTAAGTAAGAATATTTATTTTTATTGCCAATCAATCGTGAGAAGAAAGTTTTAAAGAATTTGTTAATTTCTTTATTGAAAAGTTTTTCTGAATTTATTTAATTGGCGATGCTTCACGCTGTTAGCAATATTTTCATAAAGTAAATAATTAAAGATGTTTTACAATTTGCATTGAATGTTTAAAGCCGTTTCTTTAAAATAATTTGATTAGTTCGCTTAGCGCTTTTGGCTTTGAATGTGATTTAGTTTTTTTTATTACTGAGACTCTCTAACGCTTTAAAATAAGCAGTGTTTTCTTTTAGCTTCGCCGCTGTATGGCTTCCCAGCAAGAAAATAACGTTGTATTTTAGGCCCATGTTGTTCAAATGTTATACCTTTTGTTGCTCAATGCAGACAGCTAGTTTAGCTTTACACCAAAATATAATAAAGTAAATTATACTTATAAAATTTTTTTAAGAAAGAATTTTAATTACTTGCTAGCGTTGCGTTACAAAAAGTGGACTTTTCGATGGAAATGCCCATGTATAATTAGCTTGATTAAATGATTTTCACAAGGGGGATTTATATTGGAGCCATTGTAAGTTATGAACCCAAATTCTGCAGAGTTATATCTGGTATTGAAAAACATAAATTTCAATACAGCGGTGAAATAAGTTTAAGCGTTTACTGTGAATTTCAGAAGGCTGCTAAATATGGAATCAAAGGAAATTTATGGACCGTATATCACAAGATTGCATGCCATTTTTTCTGGTCATATGAAACTAATGGCGTTTTCTTTTCTAAAAAAAGTGTTGCATCAGTGTTACATGTGACTTGGCAACATTTTTAAATTATCGCCTTATTTTTAAGAAGTGTTTCATATTTTACGTTTACAAAAGAACACACATTTCGGCATTAAACAATAAAGTACAATTAGCGGAAGGTAAATTCAATTACAGATGGTACCAAGACTATAACAAGGCAGATTAAGGCGACCGTACACGACATGCATTTGTCATCTGACATGTCAAATTTTCCACTTCAAAATACATACATGTCGTGTGTTACCTTTTTAACTTTGCTTCTGTAAAAGTCAGACGCAAAGTCATCTGACAAAATTTCAATTACAGCGTGCTCTATTTTCTTCTGACAAACCATCTGACATCAGAAATCTATGCCGGGAAGAAACCGGCAGCGACGTCCACTATTGACGGAATCATTAGCCGGCTGAAGTTAATTTTTTACAATACCGAGATATGTTTGATCATCTTGCCATTGAATAGAATTTATGTGAATATATATATAAAAACCGTATTATAATAAAATCCTAAATTGGTATCTTTGAATTAAAAGAAAAAAATGTTAAGATGGCAAAACTATTTTACGGCGCGAACAAAAAATTTCATGGCGGCAGCAAGCTGTTTTAAAACCGAGCACTACTTTGGTTTCTGCAATAACAATGCGAAATAAACAGAGACAATGTCAGAAGCAAATTACATGTACGTTTGTGACCGAATATTATAAAGCTTATGTAAAACAGCGATTTTGACAGACATGCACATTTACATGTGACTTGAAAATTTGACATGTCAGATGACAAAAACATGTCGTCTATATGCTCCTTTAAATGCAGAATTTTACTCAGAAAAGAAAACGCCATAAGTTGGAAGAAATGTTACCACAATAAATATATCTGCTACGGTTTTAGGCGTATTTAATTAATTTACCAGATTGGGCTTTATATGGGGCCTATACTAAATTATGGACCGATCTTCACGAAATGTCACAACGTCATTCGCAGTCCTATAAAACTATGGCGTGCTAAATTTTGTTGTGATAGCATTATTAATTATATTATTTAGGCATACTTAACTGTTTACCGGTAGTAGGGTTTATATGTGGTCTAGGGTATATTATAGACCGATATAGACGAAATTTTACAGCGTGATTTCCAGCCGAATAAAACGAATTTTTTCAAAATCTTATATCATTCCTTGCATTGTTCCACCATTATTGCTAGTTTTTGTAACAAAATTATAAATTGTTTTAGGTGGTGGTTCCATATTTTGATTCATAGCTCTGATCCTACTGAACCGATTTCGCTGGTTTTCAATCCCAAACTGCATAGGATAACTACAAGCAATCTGACACCAAGTTTGTTTATTTCTTTTGAGTTCTTCGAACGTGTTTTCATTAGACGGACAGACGGTCAGTCGGACATGGCTAAATTGGCTTAGAATTACTCAAGGAGACAGAATATATACATACATATATACTTTATGGGGTCTGAGATGAATAATAAAAAAGTTTCACACTGAATGACAAACTTAGAATACCCTCTTCACAACGAATTGTGATGGAGGGTATACAAATATGGCCAAATCAATCGCTAAGAACATCAAATATCGCCAAGTATCTCGTCAATCGTAATTCTAAAATTTTCATCGTCAACAACAATTCTTTATCTTTACGTTTGACGCCTTAACTAGCAGCACGGAACACTCGCATTGTCACCAGTGATGGAAATACTCTAATGTTGATTAAGAGATTGTCTGAATTTTTGAAGTTATTTTAAAAAATTTTTTATATCTAAGCCATATCTGAGGGGTTTCTATATTCAAACCCCTCTATCTTTGATTTTCAAGAAATTGACTTTTAAATGGAAAAATGTTCAGTAAAACAGATGTGTATTTCATAACAAACATATTTTTTTGCTGTTTTATTTGCATTTTTGTTATTTCTCTATCTTAAACAATTAATTTTGCAGAATGCAAAACGCTCTATATTTTTAAATAATTAATTTTCAAATACATATTTTTTTGGAATAAGCTCTTCTTGCAACTCATGTTTTCTTAATATTTTTTGCATGCTGAATATGAACTTTACATTTTTTAATCGTTTATTAAAATAGCGCATGTTCCAGATTGTAGCGTAAAATATAAATTATATTTTGATACAGATCACATTGATCTACCTGTTTGTATTCAACCTAATACAGGACATATTGAAACAAACCCTTTAAACTCTGGTCCACTATCATGTTACCCCAATTAGTGGAAGAACTTTCAAGATTTGAAGAGCCTAATACAACCGATTCCTCTATCTATCAAAAATTCCTCAATAATACAAAATTTTAAGAGCTAATTAGTATATCTGATATTCAGTAGTTGATTTAAAAAATACTGTAGAAAAAGGAATTGTAATAACTCAAGTAATACGCGAAAAAAAACAGTTTCTTGAGATAGAGTGTTTTGAATACAGGCCCTCGATATTAGTTTTAAATTGAATAGCAATTTCTATTGAATGCACCATTTTTAAACAACTACTAATTAATATTTCAGTATTTTTTTTATTGAAGCAAATTTTCCCATTTAACAAAAGCTTTATGGTTATTCTCTATTAAATATCTCATTAAACTTTTTACACATGTTTCGTAAGACTTAAATGTAATTTTGTTGTTCTTTTTTATGTATGCGATGTGTTATACACGTATTAACGTGTATATAAAATGACTAGTAGTTCTGTCAAAATAAACTGCCTAAATGCCACATCTGACGCATCGGACATTAACTTTAAACTGAAAAAAATAAAAGAAAATCCAAACAAAAATTATATTATACAATTGTCTATCGTTACCATAATTGAAAACGGACGTAACTTCACTTTTATTTTTTCTACAATAAAGAATAAAAAAAAAATACAATAAAAACGTTACAAAATCAATAGTAAAGGAGCATATAGAAGACATGCTTTTTACATCTGACTTGTCAACTTTGCAAGTCACATGTAATTGTGCATGTCTGTCAAAATTGCTGTTTTCATACGGTTTATAATATTTGGTCACAAGCATACATGTAATTTGCTTCTGACATTGTCTCTGTTTTTTTTTCGCATAGTTATTGCAGAAACCAAAGTAGTTCTCGATTTCAAAATAGCGTGCGGCCGCCACACAAATTTTTATTTGCGCCGTAAATGAGTTCAGCAACTTTAAAATTTTTTCTTTAAATTAGAAGATGCCAATTTTGGATATCGGTATTGTAAAATATTAACTATAGCCGGCTAAGTATTCCGTCAATACTGAAACGCCGCTGCCGGTTTCTTTCCGGCATAGATTTCTAACAACATTTTTTTCCAAATAGCAACAGTGATGTCAGCTGGTTTGTCAGAAGAAAATAGAGCACGCTCTAATTGAAATTTTGTAAAATGACTCTGCGTCTGACTAAAGAAGCAAAGTATAAAAGGTAACACACGATATGTTTGTATTTGGCAGTGGAAAATTTGACATGTCAGATGACAAAAACATTTGGTGTATATTCCGCTTAATCAAGTTTTCTCCTTTTTAATCGCAGGGTTTTAACAAATTTGCGGATACATGTTGTTGGATAAAACGAACTAAAATCAATCCAGACCTCAGTTTTGAATTGTAGTGCAGTTACGTCCGTTTGCATTTAAGATGACGATATTTGTAAGGAAAATTAAAATAAAAGACTTTTAGCTAAAGTATTAAAAACGCAAAAATAAAAAAAAAAAAACTTTGGAACATAAACAAAAAGTTCAACAAATATTGCGTGTTGTGTCATTATTTTAAACATGTACCCCAAGTCGAGAAGCAACATAGGGCGAAAAAAAATTTAAATTCAACATAAATACTAAATAAACATAAGCAAAAATAAGTATTTAAAAATCACAAAATTGTTTATGTTGTTTTGCAGAAAGTACTACTACTCTAAATTCGAGTACAAACATTTTTAGTTGCAACTTAACCAGGAATAAAGTATGTTTGTATGTAGCCTAAGTCAAGCTGTCGTCACCTTAACTTTTTATAAATAAAAAATCTAACAAAAAATTTATAAAAAAAAGTAGCTGTAGTGGAAGAATATTTTGTAATATCTACTCCTGATTTTGTTTGCCAATTCCAAAGAGAGTTTCAAGTAGGATCTACATACATACATATGTACATATAAAGCAGCATATGCCGCCCATAAAAATGTACATTTCAGAAACATAAAATTGCTTTTTATGTCTAACCTTCTGCTACTTTAATAAATTGTGTTTTTTTTATCTTTCACTGTTAGAATATTTGTTTCTTTGCTTTTGCGACTCTGTTACAATTTCAATTGATTTCAAATGGTTATTACTTAACGGGCAGTTTTTAAAATAATAATTTCATTAAACTTCTTTATTATTTTAGTTATGCTTCGATGCAAATATTTTACGCATTTTTTTAAAATAATTATATACACACCACAAGCAATACCCTCTCCATTAGCACGCGTTGGGCCGATTTGTTTAGCATCGATCGACTCAGAATCACTTTTAAAGTTGATCTAACGATGTCCGCCCGGCCGGGGGTCTATCAGTCCATGAAACCTTGTACGCAAAGTACAGGGGTCTAATCACCGCATACGATATCGAGCAAAACTGATCGAAATTATTTATTTTGGTATCATGAATCTCGAAATAGAATGAATTTATTGAATTTGAAATAATGGCATTCGATATCGAGTAACTCGACACTACATTTCTCTAGTTTTCATTCGATACGTCAGTGTCTATCGTATGCAAAAACATTCGATAGTTTATTCGATACGATAGTATCGAATGCGGTGATTAGACTCCAGGTCGCAATAAAGAAAATAATTTGATTAAATTGGTCCATAATTAGGCCCGAATAATGGCCCCCCCCCCCTCACAAACTTCTTTTCGGAATAGAAACCATCTGATTATCTTGGTATTTAGATTAAATTTGGTCCAAGCTTAATTTATTGCAATCCAAACATCTTTCCAAATTTTATTGGAATCGTTCCATATTTGCCCACAAATTCCTTAGCTAAAGGTAATTCGGGTGGCGGCATGAAATAACCCCCACAAAATAAGTTCACAAAAAAATTAGGAAATTATTCCCCAAATTTTTGGGAGCTGAATTCATATGAAATAAACCCCCAATTTCAAAATGAAATGAAACCCCAACGAAATGAAATAACTCCCAAAATCAAAATGAAATAAATCCCCGAAAATTGAGGAGTTATTTCAATTGAAATAAATCCCCAATTCCTGAAATGAAATAAATCCCCAAAAAGTATTCAGAACATCCAATCAATTAAAAATAAGTCCCCAAAATATTTTTAGGGACTTATTTCATTTCAGATTTTTGGGGACTTATTTCATGTGAAAAAACTCCACAATATAAAAATAAAATAAGTCGACAAAAAACATTGTTGTAGCCTCTAATATATTTTTTGGGGAGTTATTTAATTTCCGTTTTGGGGACTTATTTCGTAGGGAGATATTTCACGCTGATAATTCGGGTACGATGATTTCAATGGTGATAGCCGTAATAGAGCTCGTATTCGCGATTAAAGCTTTCAATAGTAAACTTTTGGGATCATTGTTCTATTGAACCCATTTACACGCGGCGTACTCATTTGAGGACGGTTATTCATGTGTACCTTTTTTCCATGGTGGTTTTTCATGAACGCAAATTTGTGAAAAGGGGAAAATTACGAGAGAAAAGTTATTCACGATAGGGATGAACATTTGAAGGTCAGGCGGTATATTTTAGTACATATGGTGTTCCCAAATATTTTTTGTTTACTTTTTGATAGTGCCAGCAATGTGTTTCTGATTTCTATAAAAATATCTAGAAACAGTTCTATGGAAATAATTTTTTTTGCTAACGGTTTACTAAATAAGATGTTTAAATTTCAATCTTTGACTGACTTTCTAATCAAGAAGTCTTGCCAGTGGAGCGCATTTCACGAAGATCTTTCAATAGACGAATCAACGACAAAATATTTTGGACGTCATCCAGCCAGGCAATGATTGCAAGTGCCGATGGTTATTGTTATGCTTTCGACGCATACTGAGGGAAAGCGGTAGGAGAATCGAGAAATAAGGATCGACAGTGTTCAAGAGCTTGATAAATAAAGTAAAGCTTTGGCCACATGAGCAGACCCTATATTTCGACAACGGTTTTTACTAGGCAAGCATTGCTGCGGGATTTACGCGAGTTATCGTGCTGCTGATAACGTGAAAGAAAATAGAACAAAGAATTGCCCACTGGATTATGTAAAGAATGTGATAAAGAAAGACGATTACTGATTTGACACAGCTAATCAAATTCTGTTCGTGTGATGGCTTGACAATTGTGTCGGTACCATGTTTACAAATAAAGATTTTGTTTATCCCTCAGTGAGGTGAAAAGGTGGAGCTGCATAAAAAAAGAAAAGTAGACGTGAATATTCCTCTCATCTTCCAGAACTACAACGAAGGCATGGGTGGCGTCATCAAGCTGACCAATCTGTTGCAGCATGGTGGATTTGTCTTTGGATAAGGGCTTATACACTCTGCATCGAAAAAGACTGTTTTGTAAAATTTCACACTTTTTTTCCTAACCTAAAAATTTTTTTCAACATTTTTTTTCTTAAAAATGTTAAATTAGCTTCTAATAGTTACAGAAATAAAGCTATTTTAATAAATTTCCTTTTAGTTTGTATTTGGGTCCAAATGGTTAACACAACTCTTTTTAATAAAGGGTGTTGCAACCATAATGCGCGATGTAAATTGTAAGTCACACCTTAACGTCAAGTTTTTTGTCCAACTTAATTTGACATTTCTTTGTTAAAGTGTTTGACAAATTCTATCATGGAGAGGTAGACAATCGATTAACCGCGTTAAGATTGTTGAAGCCTTTAACGAAAATGAGCGTTCAAATCAAAATGCATTTCGTGCACCGCGTGATTTTTTTGGTCAGCATAATCGATCACATGTGTCTACAATCGGGAAAAATATGCGCAAATTTCTGCAAACCGGATCGGTAGGAAATGTGAAAACACCTATTTAGTGCGGGTTATGGGCTGGCGGCTGGTCATCGGACCATAAATCTTCGAAAATGAGGTCGGCCAAGCAGTTACCGTAGATGGTGTTCACTACGTGAGATGATAACGGAGTTCTTGTGGTTCCGTGACACACAGCGATCGAAGCAATGACTCTTTTCAAAGGCCGATATTCTCTCTTGTGATTTAAAAGATAAAGTGCACGTCAATAAGTTAAAAAAACTAAAAATCTAAACTCTGCACATTAACGGCATTGAACCGCAATTATGTGTCAGAGTCATTGAAAATATGGACCATCGAATAGGGGTATACCACCGAAGCCGTGGCAAGCATTTGGCCGATATGAGTCATTAAAGACATTTAAATACTTAATTGTGTTTAAGTTCTTTAAATTCCCGTTTCTACATTGAACTCCTTTAAAAGCCTGTAATAATGCTCTGGATTTCTAATGTTCCTGCCACGGCTGGTGTCTTAAATTTTTTGTATATAAAGAAGAATTTTTTTATATATTCGAAAGTATCGTTTTGAGTACATACTTTTAATATACGCCAAAATTGTATTAGAGGTCATTGCCATCAAGTAAATATGTTTGTTGTGAATGCTGAGGAGGCAAATATTATTTATGGGAAATTTTCTCGTTTGTTTTCGTCTAATATTCTACATGATATTCAATTGACCTTTTGCTAGGCTGGGGAAAAGGCCAATGATTTGAAAATATTATTTAATAGAGAAGTTTAAAGAGTTTCAACAGAATTGAAATGAATTAAAAGTAAAATAAATTTTTAAATTAAATAAATATATTTTGTGTATAACGAATAACACAAGTTCTAAAGTATGTAAATACATGTGTATCTTTACGTTCGCAACAATTTATCTTGTAAAAAATTTTAAATTAAAAGCATTTTATTTTTGATGGCGAAAATTTATTAATTTTAAGTTTTTAAGGTGCTTAAACATTATTAGTTAATTTATCATTCAGTTGCTTAAATACCACTAAAACTCCAGACAATTAAGATGACAAATATCATTTTTCCTTGTAATCTGTATGTCTTACCACTTACCAAAATCCACTGTAATTATGCTGTAGGTCATGTTCCGGTACATGTATTTTTTTATCTGATAATCCTTTTTCACAAAAAAAAAAAATAAAATAAAAAAAATGTAAAGCAATAAAAATATTTTAAATTTACTTTTATAAAACACAATTTGATTAATTCTTACCGGTTTTGTCCATTTTTTGTTTCCATTGCAGTTCGCGACGACGACGACGACCTTCACGACAAAACATTTCAACTTCATCTTCATCAGAAGCAGCAGCAGCAGTACAAATCAGCGAAAACTCGATGAAAAAGTTTATGGTTTAATGGAAATAAATTTAAAACGACAACAAGAAAATTTTGTGTTTAACGGCAATCACTTTAAAATAAATTTTAATAAAATTTAAATCACTTTCTAAAATAATAAAAAAAATTATTGCTTTTGTGAAAAAATAATAAAAAAAAGTTGAGAAATAAAAAATTTTTAACAAAAAAAAAAAAAGTTCCCTTTAATTTTGTTGTTGGCTTTAAAAGAAAATGAAATCGTTAGTTAAACTTGAAAAATGCATTATCAACGAGGAAGACGAAGATGAAACTCATAAACGATGTCACAAAGATCTCGTTAGTAATGCCATCATAATAATGAAGTGCAAAAGATATGTCAACACTATGGTAACTTAAACGAAACTTAACGCTCAAGTTCCTTATTTCAGATAATAAAATCGAAAAAAACAGTTCGAACCAAATACCTACAACAAAAGATCAAATTAAAGAAAGAACGGAAATTTTATGATTTATAGAAAATAAGGTGTCACTTAGTTTTATAAAATAATAAAAAAAAACAAGTTTAATTTGGTGTAATAAGTGGAAAATATAAATTATTCAACAATTTACACCAGCCACAAAAAAAAATAAAATTATAAAAATAGTCGCAACTTTATAACAAGTGCAACCAACAGCAACAACAACTAACAACAACGACGAACTATAAGTTTGGGGCGTTTTTTTTTTTTGAGTGCGTTAACGAAAGCGATCAAGCAATCAACATTCTTGCTCAATTATGCGAAGAAATCTGCGTTTAGATTGGAGGGCTTTAGCGCTGCTGGGTGCCCTCCTATCGATTATAATCGATTGGCCGGGTTTGGTTTATGCAATGCCAACAATATTGCCACCAGTGGCTGCTATAGCAGCAGAAGCCGCACCCATCGACACACTAAATATAATTAAAAACGATAAAATGTTAAGTTTTTTTCCTGCCGAACATAATAAATTCCCTGTGGCGGTTTCGCATCCTGAACCCAAGGATAGTCAAATGAAGAACGAATTAGCAGATAGTGAAAATTTAAATAGTTTTTCAACTACGTCACCGGCACCCACGCTAATAGTATCATTTTATAGCACAGATTTGCCAACAGAAACAGAGCGAAAGCCACAACAACGATTAACGACGATAAATGAGAAGCAGCAGTTTAACGACAACAATAATAGTATTAGTGATAACAAAACAAACGACAACAAACAAAAAGAACAAAATGAAATAACTGCCATTCATAAAATACAGCAAAGCGCACAAGACGAAGCAACGGAATCAGCCGCCGTACAAAAGGTGTCATTATTAAATACTCATACTAAAAACTCAGCAATTAACACGATAAGTTTATCTAAGTCCACCACAACACAACCCACCATCACAACCACCATATCAACTTCACCTTTCTCCACCACCGAATCTTCAGCCAAAATACAATCTACCTTAATGCCCACAACTTCAGCTGATCAGTCAGATGATGGAAGGCAGCAACCTCTTTCATATAGTCATTTAAACACTGAAAATCAAATGAATAACTTTAAATTTTCATCATCTCATCATTTGGCCATATTATCAAGAACAGAACGCAGTATACGATCCCCTACTTCCTCATCTTCAGCATCATCGGCCAATGTTAGTTCATGGGGCATGTCCCTAACCGCAAGTGGTAGTAGTAGAAGAGGTAGCAGCAGTACAGGTGGTGTTGCTGGTGCTCTGCTGGTGAGACGTTCATCCGATATGAGTGTTTTGAAATCAAAAAGACTGAATAACTCTAGAAATTTACATCATAGAAATAATTTGGATCGTAACGAACGTTCCACAGTATCGCATCTATCGGGACCATCACGAAAAATACAATTGTACATTAAGAATCGTTTCATACAATTGCTGCCTGATGGCACAGTTAATGGAACACAAGATGAGCAATGTGACTACAGTAAGTAGAACACTTCATTTTTAAATTTTTAGTTTAAGATTCAAAATTGCAAAATGTCTTGGGAAAAGTAATAGCGTTCTGGGAATATAAGGCGGCATTTATGGATTTTCTTTTCAAATATTGCAACGAAATCTAGTTTTGTTTTTGGCTGGACTTCAAACAAAATCTATTTCTAAACTAGATTTGGACGAAATCTACTTAGGCTCAATTTTACAGCAATGGCTTAACCAACAAAATATTATTCATAGCTTTTTTTAAATATTAGTTCAACTATCAAATGTTATTGGTTAACCACTAGTTAGACAACAGCTTTTTCGTCGAAAATTATTATTTAAATTTGTTTTTTTTTTTTTTTTGTAGAAAATATCTTTTATAAACTGCACACAGACGTTTACACGCATTTTCTTTGTAAGACCGCCACTTTTTTGTTTTCTATGACATTTCGGTATTTTTTCATATTTAGAAAAAAGAAAAATTTAAAGAAAAACACTGCTACCAACATTGAAATTTGGTGTTTTGATAAAGTTGCCATTTTTTACTCTGATAATAATTGTTGGTTAACCAATAGTTATCATTTTAGTTTACTTATAATTAACTAATGACTGTAAATATGGGCCTTAGTCATGCAACTACGATTTTGTCCTTATAGTACTAAAAAATACTTCCCTGTACAAAAAAAAAAATTCATTTTAATTAAAAAGAAAAAGTTTACGATTGCTTTACTTATTACACCTTACAGAATGATAAAACACCAACATTAAGAAATCTTATGTACATATTTAACTAAAAATATAAACTAAATGAGAATCAAGAGTTCAAATTTGCTTTTTAACCCTTTGTGGTACACTTCAGTCTGGCCAGACATTTTTTCAATATGTATTGAAAATCAAAACATGGTTAAGCCGGAGGGTTTAACACGACTTATTTTAAGAAATTCCGGGATTGATATTCGAAAGGATTATTTTGAGTACGTTTTAGTGTTATGCGTACTTGAATTTTTGAGTGCGACTCGTACTTAAAGTGTTCCTAAAAAACTTGATTTATCCCGAGTGTTTTTCTTTCTGTGTTTGTTGTGTCAGCTGTTTTATTATGAAAACAAAATGTCGCTAATGTTAAAAAGTACAATCTGAACGCACTAGATTTTAAGAAAGATTTCAACTCAAATCTAATAGATTTTTAATCTTAAATTACGAAATAACAATAACAATAACACATATTTGCGGAATAACTTTTAATGCCTTAAAAAAATAAAAATTTTACTTTTCCAGTTTTAAAACCCAAAGTTTCAGTATCTTTACAAAAACATAACAAATGATTTTCATTTTTTCTCTATCTGCTAGAGATAAAGGAAGAGTATTTTATGAGTTTACCTCATAAATCTTATATTGACCTAATCTAATTTAAGCCTGGTAAACACGCATAAAGTCAGTTACAATATCAGGCGACAAACATACACTCACACAAACCCCATGCACTTTACAACACTTACTTGGCAGTGATATCAACATGGTGTGTTTTTTTCACACTAAACATGCATTTAAGACCCAGTAGCCTAATGCCCGATATACACAATATTTTTATAACAATTTATTTTTAAACTTAATTTAAAATAAACATTTGTTTAAGGCTTTTCTCGTTTTCTCTTGCACTCCCGTCCACAACGCAATAAGATAATAAATTCAATAAATCGTTATTCGCCATAAAAACTTTCAAATATTCTTTAAGAACTCTCAAAAAATATGAATTATGAACATAAAAAGTGAAAAAATTAAACAAAAGTTTTTAAGAATCCCCTTTTTTTACCCGCCAAAATGTGGATAACGTGTGTCAATGTCTGCTTAATATTTTACACTTCTTTAGTTTTTCCTAAAAAAAAGTTGAAGTTAAAATAAAATTTTACAGCAAAAAGGTATAAAATTGTAAACACGAGGCTTTAAAATTGGTTTTCGTTATAAGATAACATTTATTGTAATAAAATGTTTATAAAGACACAAATAAATTCTACTGAAAATCTACAGCCATTAATCATTTTGTTCAGATTTTATACGACGTTTGTAACTTTTTTTACGCACAAAATACTTAAAATTATTTTTGAATTCAATACGCATTTGTTTTTTTTTTTGGAAAAGCTTGTTGTATTGTAAATTTTAGTTAATATGGTTAAAGGCCTATTTGTTTTTTCTGACTTTTTTGAGTGTAGCTGCTTGTTTTACTAACTATTTTTGTAAAGTTTAATATTCAGTTAACTATGACAAACTAAAGCTGCGGTCACATGAAACCAAGACTTGACACCTCTGACGTAACCGCTATTTATACCACACCACAAAAGTGGAGAGGGTATTATGCGCTTGTGTTGAGTATTTTAACATCTTCAAGTATACCGATAGAGCCAGAATCACTTTCTGAGTCGATCTAAAGATATTCGTCCGGCGCGGCGGCCTGGCTTGCGCGCATAGTGTGGGTCGCAATGTTTGAGATAACTTATTGAAACTTGTAACATAGTTTCTAGTCGTCAAAAGTACCAAGCTATACTATACTTTCGTACTTGTTTTATTAAACAGGGTTTTGATTTTGCATCAGGTTACAATTTTTTCAAAAATAAAGTTTAGTAAATCAACAAGAATGCTTTTAACCCTAGAATGGTAAGCTTCTTTTAATGTGACGTTAATCATAAGCTTTTATAAATATTACCACTTTTCTTGTATTTAGTTAACACTTAGTTTTTAATTAATTGATTATTAAATTTTGAGACCTTAATTGGCCCTCAGGACTTACAGAACAAAAGTTATTAAAGACGGATTTATCAATGGTTTGGTTCGGTTAAACAGACAGCCGTCACGATGACGACTTACTTGGGTCCTTATAGCGGTCCGTTTGTGATACCCCTAGCAAGTGACAGGAGTCAGCCAGTGTCCCCCAGACTATTCCCCGGAGGTCACTGCAGCCTCGAACCACCCCGATTCCCTGCAGAACAGGGAGATCGATTTCAGTCCCACATTGGACATATCGTCCACACATGGCAATTCTGGTCTCCCAAAATGCCTAAGCCTAATGCTCCCCAGATCGGGGCATTGACAGAGAAAGTGAAACACCGTCTCCTCCTCCTCCTCATCATGACAACTCCTACAGCTATCGTTATAAGCAAGACCCATCCTCCTAGCATGAGTCCCTATCACCCAGTGACCCGTATCCGGTCCCTACCGAGACCAAGTTGTACGCACGTTCTCGCCGCGTCATAGCCACGCCATTAAGTCCTGGCCATCAGGAAGGTATGCTCACCCTGCCATGCGTTCCAAACAATATTTTTGCTCGAAGAATAAGTTGTTTACTGAGAGTGTTTGTCCGGAAAAACAAAGGTTTACATATGTAAACAATTATACAAAATGGCAACACAACTAGCAAAATACTTTTATTGAATTGTTTTCTAAAAGTGTGTTTAGGAAAATGAATGAAAAAGGAAATGGATTGTATTGTTTTTATTTATATTTATATTTTTATATTATTATTCTGCAAAAATACAACTGTTGTAATAGAAATGCAAAAAAACTATATGATATGGTAGCTCAATTTAACTTTTTGTAAAAATTGAAAAAAGTGGCATTACAGTTCATTTTGTTCTGAACAAGAATTAAAATTACGCCAATGCAAGAAAAAACGTGCCGAACAAACTAGTTTTTCTCCCTCCCAAAAGTAAGACGTTAAACTCAATTGGGGTATTTACAAGGTGTGCTATCATGTTGTATTGTCATAATGTCCTAACATTTTACTATGGTTTAAAAATATTGCTGTTGCTTTGTGTGTTTATTGTGCTGTCGTAATTAATTACGAGCCGTTGATGGTATAGTTTCATCCGGCTAACATCCGAATTTAACCAGCGGCTAGCAATTTTTGCAACAAAACACTTGCGGCGTAAAATTAGATCGGCCTAGGACTATGATGTTTGGTAAGTCTGGGTTCACACTATTTTTATTTTTATTTTTATTTATTTTATTTATTTTATTTATTTATTAATTGAATTCCTCCATACACAAGACTAAGAGTCTTATTTTGCAGTATGGAACTGAGAATATGTTAAACTTTAAATCATTAATTAATAAAAACCTTAATAACTAACTACAATTTTTATATAAGTAATCAAAAAACAATTTAATTTTAACAATAAAGAAAAAAAATTAAGATAATTTAATTTAAATATTTAAAAAAGCATAAAACAATATATTTTAATAATCAAAAATTTAGATAATTTTATATATTTTAATCTCAAGTAATTATGAAAGTTTTCTTTCGGAAAGTCTGATTTTATGGGTGAGAGAGGAGAAAAGAAAAGCACGTTATCTTCCCCTCTCACCAATAAACTCAGACTTTCTGAAAGAAAACTTTCATATTGTGATCACAGACTAAGCAAACAAAATAAAATGTATTTGTGGTTTGCGTCTGAAAAATGGAAAATAGTCAGTACAGATCTAATTTAATTTATTAATTCATGGATTAGAATTAAAAAATATTTTGATTTTAGGAAAATATTTATTTTTTTACATTTGTTTAAAATCAGCTGATTTAAATTCAAAATAGCACACTAATTTATGAGGGGTTGTTCACAACAGTTGTATTTTTTCATGTTATTATTTTAAGACATATGAATTTATGACACCTTGTGAATTCCCCAAATATAAAAAAAATTATGTCCGGACAAAAATATATTTCGGAACGCATAAGCGAATCTTAAAGCTTAAAATTTAATTTAAAATTATTTGCCAATATGGGGTTTTAGAAAACCCTTTTCAACCAACACACGGACAAACAACATCCGTAAATAAACTCCGTTGCTAAGTACCCTCCAAGCACTTGGGAGAGTGTTTTTCGAATATCTACGAAATTTTAACTAATTCGTCACACTTGGGAGTTAAACAGTAGGTTTTGCGGTATTTAGCAGCAACAAACTACGTTAGAATCGAATTATGATTTCTAAAATTATACTTTTTCGTCACTTAAAAAGTTGTTTAGGTAATTGTAACAGTTATACAATTACAACAATAGCACAAATGGACAATGCCCATATAATACTGACTTCTTCGCAACGGCTTGCAGTTAAAAAGTGAATTCCAAGTACAAAAGCAATTTGCCTAAGTTATGACAGTTTTTGTTATAATTGCAATGTGATCGGTGGTGCGTGAGTGTAAAATAATAAACTAAATATTTAAAAATAAAAAAGTTATATTGTACTAAAAGTTAGGACCGCGCTGGAATCAAAAGTTACCGAAAAGTTTTCTAGTACACGAAAGTTTTTAAAATGAGTGCACAAAATAGCCCAAAATCATTCTTCGAGTAGATTGGGTAATTTTTTAATAATTTCTTATACATTAACCCCCTTATTCATTAACAATAACTAAATTTAATAAACGTCTATATCATTTTGAAAGGAATTAAGTGATTTTTTGAACTGTTTGTTTATTCAATGACTTTAATAATTTTTGTTGAAAATTAGTATTGTTATTTAATTTTTCTAGTGAGAATCAACGTTATCAGTGAAAAAAAATTTATAATACAAATTTTGTAAAGCATTAACAAAATATGCTAAATTTAATATGATGAAATTTTAAAAAGGTTAACAAATTTGCGACCTTTAAAAAAAATTGTCCTTATTAGATTTTTAACTTTGAAACATTAACAATTATTTTGATTAAATGTACTGTAGATATTTGATTATTTGCTGTTTTTTTTATTTTACTCAGACTTGCCCAACAAAAACAAAAAAAGATAAACCATAAAATGGCCCACTTTTTATTATAAAGAACAATAAGAAAAAATTTAACTCAAAAGTGTTCTTTTTAGAGCCAAAAGCGTTACTACTGAACTCAATTGATATTCATCTACCAAAGCGATCTAATTCGTCATAAAATATAGACACCAAGTAGATTCTTAATGTAAATATAACCACAGTGGGACACTTCTTCCCGAACGATGTCACTACATCAATAAGAATTGAATAGCAAAAGCGATAGATTTTTGCTAAATGGGGGCACTATTTAGATTATTTTTCGATCGAAATTGTTTGCAGGGTAGGGTCTAAGATCCCGAATGACTTTGTCTTTGGTGAAGTGTACAAAAACTAGATTAATCATTTTGTTTGTTTTTTTTCATCTAAAGTATTGCGTTTATTGTAACAAAACCTTGTTTAGTTTTTTTTTTTAAAAATAGCATTTGATTTGAATAGCTAAAAATTTAAACGTCACTGACCGGGAATGAAAAACTTCCATATAATAAGGAACTTTAAGTAAAACTATCAAGCCCTTTACTGCAATTTATTTCAGAAACCTGTTTATTTTTTCAAAATAAATGTTTGGTTGAAATATGATTTTAATAAGATCTAATCAATTATTATAAAAAAAACTTCTTCAATTTTCTTTTTTTTTGTTAAATATTTCCTTAAAATTTCAAGCATTTCTTTCGTTATAAACAAAAAAAAATTATCAGATAAAAGTTGTTGAAACACTTTATAAACGAACAAGAGAATACAAATCTAAAAAGAAAAGAAAAATATGATGGTTTTTAAGAGATTTTTTTCCGTGTTCTTTTATTTTTCAGTAGGCCCATCACCTGTTTTTGAATGTCAATCATATAAACGACAACTAAGAGCTTAATGAACAATGACGCTGATGGTGATGGAGAGATCGTGAAAACGATGGTCTTGATGATGGCCAGACAGATTTTGGATGGGGTTTTAATTTTTTTTTTTTGTTTGGAATGCAGAGAGTTAAAAATGTTTGGTTAAATAACACACACGCACAGTTATTGTGGCGGAGATCTCCGAAATATTTTGGCTATTGATCTCTTGGTAACGGTTACCAACCATTTTTAGCCAATATACATCATCATCATCATGATCATTGCTTTCCGTGGTTAAAATCTTATTTATATGATTTCCAAAGAGAGAATCTTTTATATTTTATTTTAGCAAAATTTTAAACCAGCAACAAAGGCGTTTATTGTTGTAATAAATTTTATATTGTTTGAACATTTATCTTATTACAACGATCATGATTTTTTTTTTTTTTTTTTTTTGTTTTGGAGCTATTGAATGGTGGTTTTGGTGTTTTTTGTCTTTTAGCCGCTTTATCGTGTAACATGAGCCAATTGACTTCTGTTACTTTTTGATTGAATTATTACTCAAGATCTTTAAATAACGATAGGGAAACCCTGTTTCTGTTCAGTATTTTATTTTCAAATCCAAAGTGATTCATTTAAAGTTTGCTTAAACGTTTAATTAAAAAGGAGGAACAAAATTACCAAAAAAAAAAAAAAAAAAAACTCACATATTTTAAACGGTTATTTTAAGTTTAAACACAATTTACTTAATTATATATTTAAACAATAATTAGATAACTAAAAAATTTTACTAACAAAAATTATATGAATAATTCGTTCAATTTGTTATTTGGAGGAAAAAATAAAAAACAATTCACTAGACAAGACTAAACGAGAACTAAAATAAATTCAGCGTATGATTTATTAACCACGTGCCTTAAAAAAAGAAACAAGAATTTCAAATAAAATATTTTATCAACAATTTATTTTATTTTTTTTTTTTTTGGGTTTTCATAAATTTTATGATTAGACTAGATTATTTTTTTTTGAAAAAGTTCAAGAACCTAACAAGCAGACAATAGAACCGCAATTCGGTAGTATTTTAGCAACAAAATTCTTTCGTTACGTAATTTAAATTTGTTAGTTAACGATAATTATCGTTAAGAGCTGTTCTGTAGAAAATTTTTTCGTTAATCATAATCGTTTTTAAAACATTTTTGTCATTCAGGTAACGGCTAAAAAAAATTTCGGTTAAGGCATAACGCTAAGTGTTAGGAAACGAAATTAAACAATCTTTTTGGCAAGATGTAGTTGTTCATACTAAGTTTGTCTTCCCCATGAAGTTTTCTATTATTCATTTAAGACCCCATAATGCTAATATTTTCTGGGTCCTTAAGTTTCTAATGTAGATGAACAAACTCGTAGATGAAGAGATCACAGGAAACAACGGTTCCTCTCAAACCACTACAACATTTAATACCACAATTTCGGATCGAAGAGATTTCCACCGCTTTTTTAAAAATGAAACGAAATAAGGCACCTGAAGAGGATGGCATCGCCCCAGAACTCCTCCAGACAAACCCCTCCACATCCGCTGAAATATTAATCCCCTACATTTACAACGCTTGGATAAATGAAGAACTTCCAAACACATGGCCAAATGGCGTCATCATAAAACTTTTTAAGAAAAACTATTTGACTGTATTCGACAATTGGAGGGGTATTACCCATCTCAACACAATCTATAAAATTATTGCAATAATTATTAACACTAGGCTGGCAGCGGTTGAGCAAACACTAAGGGATGAGCAAGGAGGCTTCCGTCCACATCGCAACTGTGTGGATCAGACATAATCAGCTTTCGACACAATAGGGCTTAGTGCAATATGGGAAGTACTTAGAGCTAAAGGAGGGAAGATAATGTACAACAATACTACACTCCACGTCAGACACAAGAACGCATGAACCCTGTACGGCAAATGCTGCTGTGGAACAAGGTTGTCCTCTTTCGCCGCTGCTTTTTGCCGTTGTACTCGATGAAATAATGAAAAAACTAACCACAAAAAGAAGAGGAATTGTATGGACCTTTAATAAACATCTCAAAGATCTTGAATTTGCTGATAACATGTGTCTCATTGCACACAACTTTATTAATGACAAGCAAAGTAAAGTCAATGACCTAGTTTTACTAGCAAGCCGCGAAGGTTTGGCAATTGATATTGCAAAAACAAGTGCAATGCAAAAAAATAACACTTCCAACAACCACATCAAAATACAAAATCAGAAATTTGAACTTGTCGGTCGATGGGGGTGTCGGCGAAGATGTATTAAACGGGCTAGTACTACAAGGACAACGTTAGAATAGAATCATCCAGTCAGCCGACGTCGCTGACGTCCTATAAATACTTTGAGAAGAACGGTATTGAGTGAACTACACAAAAAATTAAATATAAATCTCTCGTATAAGCCCTGTTCTGAAGAGAAATAGATAAAGGAAATTAAAAAAAAGTATGTAATTCCAAGGCGATTAAGCCATGTCCGTCTGTCTGTCAGATAAGAAAAATGTTGATGTCAAATTGTTTATAGTTATCCTTAGCAGTTTGGGATTGAAATGCAGCACAATCGGCTGAGTAGGATAAAGTTATTAACCCAAATGTGGAACCGCCTTCCTAAAAAATTTATATTTTTGATACAAAAAC
Source organism: Pollenia labialis (assembly GCA_949318255.1). Classification (NCBI taxonomy): domain Eukaryota; kingdom Metazoa; phylum Arthropoda; class Insecta; order Diptera; family Polleniidae; genus Pollenia; species Pollenia labialis. Next base: position 62,688,816 of record OX439139.1, on the reverse strand, counting down.
TAACAAAAATTCGTGATAGAATGTACCGTTTCTCTGAAGATTGGTCCGTACTTATTATAGTTCCGATATAAAGCCTAACTCGAAAAATATTTTAGTACGCCTTAAATTGTAACGAATGATGCCTTTCATAGTTTTGTAAGACAACAATTTGGTCCATAATTTACCACAGGCCGCATACAAACAGTACTTTTGAAATAGACTTTGGTACGCCTTAAATTGTAACGAATCACACAGGTGGATATTGAAACTGTTTTTTGGGCATTCCAACTGATCCTTAGTTTTGTCCCATAACGTCAGATTTACCAGATTATGGCTCATTTGAATTTGTTTGCTGTACATATACTTTTCTTTCGGCCGCCTTCCAGAGTCAAACTCTGGTTAAATTAAACGAATTCTATATTGTTTAAAAGGCTACTAAATTGTGGTCTACCAGTGTCTTTGATCGCAAAAAAATGCCTGATTTACAGTGGATCAAAGCAAAGATTTTATGAAAATGTTGACTTTTGCTACCAATTACTGCCACTTTCGAAAAAGGGCCTAACATATTCAGTTTAGTTTCCTCAGACAAATTGTGCACTTATTATTATAATTATTTGCCTTTTTATTTAGTATTTCATTTAGTAGTTGTGTTATTTTTCAAATACATTTTAGCTTAACATGCTGAAAGGAATAAAATATAAATCAATTTTAATGAGATTATTTATATATCAAATATTAACAAATGTTATAGGCTTTTAGAAAATAATTAAAATAATGGCTATAAATTCAAAATTATTTATGTATTTTTTAATGAAATCTCTTAAAATAATTTTAGCTTTATTTTTAGGAACCATAATTTTTAATGTCCTATTTCACCGATTCTATTTAATCATCAATTCATATTTATATAGTTTCTTTCAAATAATTTTATTTGTATTTGACATAAATTTTAAACATAAATTGATATTTATGAAAAAAGAATTGGTGAATTAGGCCATAAATGCGTCAAATAAATCCATTTAATATCTACATAACCACAAATAAATATAACCCCTAAATCTTATGCATACATAAGTACATACACGTATTTAAGCTCATTAGGCGAATGTCATATGACGAAAATGTAGACGATAATCATTTGTCTTGCTAAATGAAACAGCGCAATCAATATAATTTATTAACATTTAAAAATGTACAACACATTATTTTGAAAATTTTCTTAAGTTTTTCCCATCTGACGCGCCTTTCGCCACCCTAAAGAAAAACAAAATTAAAAAATTAACATGACAATTTTTATTATTACTAAATATTTTTTATGCATATTTTCCAAAGAACCAAATTTATCTCTGAATGTATTAATTTTTTTAATCTTCCAAATTGTTTAAGTATGGAGGTTACTTTTTGCCAACATTTTCTAACGCCCACTCGTTTTGTCTTAAATATGAAAAAAAAACCGCCAACTAAAATTATCTCAAAGAGACACTGATTTTCTCCACAATTAAGCAAAGAAACATATTTTTCTATTGAAACTCATGTTGAAATTGTTTAAGAGACTTTATGGCATTCTTTTCTAATAATTTTCTGTTCGACTAAATTAATGTAAAATCTTTCAAAAAAAATTTATTCACAAGATGTTGTCATTAGAGTTTTGTTTGGTTGATTTTAATAGCCACTTTCTCGGAAAATTCAAGAGGAATTCCGAGGGATTTTTTTTTTTAAATAAATAAGGAAGAAACAATTCAACTCAATTACAAAAAAAAATTTATTTTTCAATAGGATTTCAAAAAGAGGAGAAACTTTAATTGCCAGTTCGGCATTACTGTTCTTCTATTGAACTAAAACTGAAAAATCTTCGTTTTATTGCTGCAAACTTTAAACCTTTCCCCAAAGGTGATCTATTAAAGGAGTTTACAGAAAGTTTCCTCCATAAAAGTTAAATGCAAATTTTTCAACGACATATTATTTTCAGAAACTGTACTTATAAAAAAATTAACAAAATAAATTTTCACGTTAACTTTTTTTTAAAGACGTTAAAAAAAACAACAGGATTACTGAATTATCTTGTTAGATCGGGCTATCCTGGGATCCGGGAAATTATTTCCATGTTTTTTGAGTGTGAAAACTCCGAGAATAAGAAACCCCTTGTTGTCATGGTCTACGTGACATTTTGTGGTAACGTTTGAGCTTTTATTTTAATGTTAAAGCATTATTTTTTCTAAATTGTATTTCGTTGTGGCATTAGCATATTAAATAAATAAATTTATTTTATTAATATCAATATAAAATATTAGAAATGAATATGCATGTAAAAACTTCAGGTTAATTTAAAACAAACAGAAACCTCTAACAATTTGTATACACACACCACCCTTGTGGAGACGGTAATACCCAACAAACACAGAGGTTTGATTTTAAATTGAAAGTGATTTGAAAATCTTAGCATTGTCAACAAAATGGGGAAATTATTATTTTTGTTTTAAAGATTGTCATGTCGTAGCACCGTGATCGTACAACAAACTTATATTTTCTTCACTTTCCCGTATTATTTTTGTTCACATTCTTTCAGTAAGTAATTAATTTTTTACTCACAAATCATTGATATTTTTAAAAAGAAATCAAGGTTTTTTAAGGCGAATTCACTTCACCTAATATGTAACTTTGACTTTAATCGCCATATCTTGGTGTTTACATTAATTTTCGCTTCAGAGCTGCAAAGTTATTTTTTGATTTGAGAATAACATTTTATAACAATTTTATATCAAATTGATAAAACAAAATTTTTTTATTGAAATCATTATTAATTTGAATTCAAATGTTAAAATCAAACAATTAAAAAAGGTTTGAAAATTGCATTTGATGTCAACTAATAAATTCATTTCATATCAAATCGTGTTTATTGGTGTAGGGTGTAGAACTAAAAAATATTGGTCTTAAGTCATCGACGAAATTATTAAAGACATTCTCGCTCATCTCATTTAATTTTGTGAGCTCCCTACGATTTCTATTAAGCTGTCCTCTACGACTTAAGCCGGGAGTAACTGTAACTAAACCTTATGGTAAAAAAGTAAGACCAATCTTTCTAACAGATTGAGACGTCACTTATTACTGCTTATTATAATCGTTGTAATAGCTATACATACAACAAAATAAAGCACCTGATTTGCAACGTTACTTTTACTACCGGCTAACAGAGCCTATACTTTTGTTTTGTACCCATCGTTTAAGATGTCTTAAAGACGTGGCCAACTTGGAACCTCTTCTAGTATTGTGGTTTAGTTAAAATTACACCACAGACCATGCATCTTTTTAAGAAAAATAAGGCAACATTAACAACGGAACCATTTCCCTCATGCATTAACCCTGCAAATAAGATTGGACCACCTGATCTATTTTTATTAAATGGACTTCACCATGGACTGGTCCGATGTAATGCAAGCATGGACCATGTCATTGTTAAAAAGTGTTTGTAGTGAGACGACATGTCTTGGTTTTTAACCGACATGCTTTCGTTTTTAAACGACTTCAAAACTATACCTCTTAAGTATACCATGGTGTAGTTTTAAGACAACTCCTTTGTAATCCAAATCTGGGTTATATGGTCCTGCCCTAGGACATCGAAATGTTAAATATACCATGTTTTTCCATACGTTTGGACTAGTCCTAGTCCCTTGTGGGCTACATTTAACACGTGTGTTTAGCCTAGTCCTATTATTTGCAGGCTACATATTCACGCACACTTGTTAGATGTGTCCAAACTGCAAAAACCTTGTAGTAAAACAATATAAAATCGCTTGAAAGTTACACTTATTTATGACAAAACCTAATGAAGATGTAGTAAAATGCTTAAACAAAACGAAATAAAACGTCTGCTCAAATATAATAAAGCCGTTAGTACTGACAAAATGCACTCCAAAAATTTGTGAAACACAAGAAAAATATCAATGACAATAAATTGTATTTATTTGAAAAGATTTTTTTTTTAATACTCAAGCAGTGATTATTTGGAAAAATTTTTTGGAATAATTGGAAAGAACAAATAATGGGGTCACCAGGCTAACAAAGACAACAGTTAAATCCAATACAACAAAACATTATACTTATAAAGATGTAAATTGTTTGTTAAACGTGGGCTCAAAAAGTTCTGCAACGGTTGCCTTAAGGGCTTTTTACTTCACTGATACACACTTTTTTTTTATTTTATTACTAACAAATTTATGACTGTGTTTTATTTTTTTTGTAGTGATTTTTTGTTAAACGTATAGTTTTATTTTTATTGAACATTTTCTTTGAAAATGACATTGTTAATATCTGAATAATTTTTTTTTTATTTTTTTTTGTTTAATGTACGAAGCAGCTTTTGGGTAATTGTTGTACGTGCTTGTATGTATTAAGGTGTGAAAATTTATGATCACTCGCTCACGCGCTTCTTTGGCTTGTTCCCTTTTGAGAGAAAGGGAATCCCGTCTGCATATGTTGACCACATAAGTCTGTGTCTGGCTGGTTAATTGTCTGTCCATCAATTTGTGGTAGCCCCAAAATTAAGTTATAATCGCACCTTAAACGCTCACGCAGTTAAAAAAATGTGGTGCCAATAAGAAAAGATCACAACAATGTTGTGAATGCTTTGAAAATACAATAAAGCGACACGACTACAATGCAGCCATAATCTGTTTTTTATTTGATATTGTTTTTTTTTTGGAATTTGGAAAATTGCAAGTTTTTCTTAGGTATTCTGCTACAAGATTAAGCAATATATCGTGCACATTTCAATGGTAACGATTTCATTGTTTTGGATAACAGAATTAACTCCTGATAAATTCTACAAATATCTTTTATGGTTTAACCTTAAAGTATCTAATGGTAGAGTACACTTTAGTATGAATGAGCTTAATTATTGCAATTTTGGTAAAAGGGGGGTGGGGTTGAATGCGGTCTTTCGTAAAGGTGGAAACCGTTCTAATAGTGTTTCCTTAATAATAGCCCGCCAGAAGGGATTAGTCGAATTTTCCAACCTGCTCACTAATTCGATTATTCAAGATTTCCCAAGCTGACTAAAGCTAAAGTGTGAACGCGATTGCATTGCTGAGTAGCCTGAAAGTCACTTTATCACCGTTGCATACCAGGTAAGTAGGTGCTACCTGTGGCGGCTTGATTGCCCAGAGGCAGCCAAACTAGGATCGAATGTGAAGTCCCAGTCAGTCGCCCACCCTAAACACCATCGATTATATTAATACATAATATAGTAAATTTACACATAGAATTGTGTCTGTAGTCTAGCGCCAAAATCACCAGCATTCAATGAAATTAAACAGACATTTATCTTTAAGCAAATGTGGAATACTCAAAAAATAAAATCATTTCTTTTGTCATGTATTTCTTCACTGTATATTCAACAGAATAGAAAGAGGAAAAATACCACTATATCCAATTAACTTATCAAAACTTTATAAACTGTCACCTGTCAAAATATTTTTCTTACTCTTTTCGTCATCGCCCACCGCTCCAATTGTAATTTAGATCTCATATAATTTTTTTAACATTATGACTTTATAATTTTCTCCTTGTATCGTCCAGCTTCCGACAAGCTGGTAAATTCAGTTTCAATAGAGTTACCAAAAGAAAGAAAAAAATCAAATTGACGCCCCCTTTTTTTTGATTAAATGTGTACGTGAAAACGTCAACCGCCAAACAAGCAAGTCAAGTGTGATTAAAATGTGAAGGAGAGAAAACAGTAGTAGTAGTAGATAAAATTCCCATTACAGCTGCATGTTGGTTGCAATAAATTTACACACAGAGGCACCGACCTGCCAGTTTGGTCTCATGCAGTAATTTGTCAGTTATCAATTTTTTTTTTTACTACAAGATCAATCAAAAGTTATAATATAATTTTTTTTAAAGAGTTTTTTATTATAAAACTTAAGGCCATATATCAATTTAAAATTACTTTCACTGTAAAAAAAAAATACTAAAAACCTTTAAAGTCTTGTAAGTAATTAAATGACCAGATTCTTAAAGTATTGTACCGGCAATTTGTAATAAATCTTTTTTTAGATAGCTGACGTTTTTACCGTGTACATTAGTACATGTAGTCTTTTGACTTGTAGTCGTGTACTGACTGACACTTTAAATGTCCCAAAGTCTTAAATCATGCTGCTATAACGGTAATGGAATATTAACAAAAACGGGAATTTTTAGGTATTTAGTGTTTAACAAAAAAGTTTATTAGAAACTTCCAAGAAATATTTAAATTTTAAATACTGTGACAAACATTAAATTAATTAAAATACGTACACACTTATATAAATGTCAACAGAAATGTATTTGAGTAAAATGGTTACCAAGTGGTATGCAGGAAACCGTCTTATTGACAGCTCCATCTTTTTTATTATAATATTTGGAATCCTCCAAAACATCAATAATTTTCATATACACACCGCATATTGTGTCACCCACTTTACGAGTGCTCTGATATTTATATGGTCTTATTGGTTGTACTTGCTGAATGTTTTCGTGTTTCTATTGTGTATTTCTATGTGCTTGTTGCTATTTATTATTAGTTTAATTCTAGTCTAAATAATCGTTAACATGACAGTGGGTGTTGTTTGTGCATGGGCATTTAAATTTAAGCAGACAGACAGACAGACTGATGGGCTGGGTTACTGTACAACTAAAAATAGTGCTCAATAATAAAAGTAGTTCACTATGTTTTGTGTCTACCATAGGTCGATTCAATTCCTAAAAATTATTTTAAATTTGCAACAATTTTCACCTGCATCGAGGGATTGAAAAAAGATCATGAACATTTTAGAGGAAATAAAAGATAAAAAGCCATGAAGAATATAAAATATATACATTTTTTTAGAAGTGTCACAGCACACAGAAATAAATCAAGTTAAAAACGTCGAAAACAAGGTTGATTTAAAATTTTTCGGTGGTGATTTTGCTTCATACGTGTTTCATGTTAATTCAACCTGATTTTATAATTGCTTGCGAACAACATTTTTTTCTTTTAAAATAACTATAATTCATGTTAATTTAACATTGCAGTAAAGTTAGAGCAAAATGTCAATTATATTGAAATAACAATCCGAATCACGTTAAATGAAAGTTATTTCATGTTGAAACAACGTGAATTTCATGTAGAAACTAATTGGTGTGAAGAAGCTTCAGAGACAACATATACATTTATTTAAGAATAATTCAAAATACTTACCCCTGTAACACATGTTTCACTTATTTTGTAGTCTCCTTTGTCAACAGATCAATCAGCAGAATGGCCCGATATGGTTTTCGTCATCATTCTACTTTGAAAACTTGATGTACTATTTAACTAAATAATTTTAATTAAAAGAATACGGGAATTGTCTTCTTTTTATAACATATTTTATGAATGAAAATAAAAATATTAACATACTTAACTATGTATGCATGTTAATTTAACAAGATAAACTTTTGATTTTAATATAAAGCCGGTTTTTATGGATTCAATATTGAATCCATATTTATTTATATTTTAATATTTTTTTTTTATTTTTTTATCAGTGAATAAGTAATATTTAATAATCGTAATTAAAGATTATTTTAATATTTTTCATTTAAAATTAATATGAAATAATGGTACATTTAAATAAAGGGCATACTTTTGCAGAAATTTAACATGATTCTCAATCAACATTTTTCCATGTTAATTTTACATTGGTATTTTTTTCTGTGTGAGAAAAAGATAAAAATTGATTGTAATAAAAAAATTTGTGATATTAATTACAAAATTAATTAATTTGCACCAGTAAAAAATTAATAGTATTAAGAAGATGAATTTCGCAAAGTCCATGCAAAATATATTAAAAACAGGAAAAAGATCTAAATACGCTTCAAGGCAACTTTATCAACTTCAAACGTGAACTAAGTATGATTTTTCAACCAGCTAAGGCGAGACCGGCTGAACATTAATGTTTTTCTGGAGTGCCTACTGTTAGGCCTGCATAAACCAGATTCAATGAATACTAAACAATGTATAAAAAAAAAAAGCATCAAACACATAGAACGCGTAGTGTGGCCAGCTTACGGCGTTCACTTAATTATCCCATTTTTGAGTAATTGAAGAAAAAGCAATTGTTATTTCTTGTTTTACTCCATCATTTTAAGGATATGAACAGACCTTATATTTTCCAATTCTACATGAAAGTAATTTTTTGTTATTGTTGCAGATGATGCTAAAATACATTAGCGGTATTCAGGGTTTGGTGCACTTTAGGTTGCAACTGTTTGTTATTGCAATAATTTTGTCATTGACATTGAGCGGAATATCAAACCACTTTAGCAATTATTGGTAGTGAAAATTTACATAATGGTGTTTGATTAATTTGTGAACTTATTTAAGAATTCCACGAAGCAGTGCAAATGAAACTATAATCGAAGCATTAGTAGAAGAAGCCGCCCAGGAATTAACCCAGAACAATTTTGATTTCACCTGGCGTCCACTTTTAATTGAATTTTTTTCTCTAATTTTTTATTTGACATAATTTAGAAATGCCAGCTGTTCGTGTATCAGCGATGCAAACGCAATACACTTAGCAAAATGAAAAACTAGACAGTTTAGTATTGCGCAAAAGCACATATGTGACAATTGCAATTCTGTGTATTTTGTTGTTGTTGTTTCGCAAGGTCATTTGCATCAAACGCTGAACTTCTCTATTGTCAATATGACGATTATTGCATGTCTCAGGAGAGAAAGAGAAAAAAAATAAAGAAATGTGTTTATAGAAACGTTGCCAATTATGCTGATTTAACTGTTACTTGAAGTTTTTTTAGTGTTGACAAGTTTTTAAGTTTAATTCATCCAAAATTAAGTTTTACAATTATGAAGAACTATGGCAGATGCCCGGTTATCATTGAGATTACTTTCCTAATCTGTTTCTAATATGTATGTCCTTTTATTTAAATTCGATTGAGAATTATTCATCGATTTTCAACTTAATTTTGAAAATTTTACATTCCTCTCATCAGAACGTTTGATTTTTTAATAAAAAGAACTACCTTAGCTAATTATATTGATTATGTTAATTTGTTGACAAATTTGTAATTCTATTTGCGCCACTTAATTTTCAATACATTAAAAATTTAATAATTTGCTAACAGCCTGTTTTTAGAACGCGAGCCCAAAAGTGACTAACCTTTAACTAACATTTAAGACAAAAACATAATTTTGGAATTTTGTTTTAACCGATTCACTTTTGCACTCGCGTTCTAAAAACAGGCAGTAAAAACATAAAACACGAAAAAATTTCTCTTCAAGTTTAATTTTTTAGTACAAAGAAACTTAATGGCAACACTGGTACGAAGTGAAATGCGGCTCTTGTTGAATTTGTTAAATACCCGTTATTTTTCTAGTTTTTCTCTGTTTGTAATTTCAAATTTGCCTGCAAAAAATGTATTTTTATTTAGTTAAAACTGTCACTTTATAGTCACGTTTTTTTCTTTTATTATAAAAACACATGTTTCATTGTGTTTAATTAGAGCAAACAATTTTTTTGTTGTGTTCTTCATTTAAAAGGATTTAGGATGATTTTATTCAGGGAGTTTTTTGTTCAATTGTGATTGATGTCGGTCTCTGGTTTCAGTTTAATTTAACAACTAAAATAACATGAATGATTTCGTATTCTGAATATGTTGTTGCATTTGTTGGTTTATTTATAGCATTTCTTAAAGACAAACAAAAAAAAAATGTTAAAGTCACGATAGTTTTGTTTAAACTAAATATTTTTTATATGAAAAAAAATAAATAAAAACTTTTACTTTTAATTACTATTTGGTCCAATTAAGCTGGGAGAATGTATTTCGTTTTATCTTTTAAACTGTCAATTAAATAACGGTACACAACGCTGAACTAATGCAGGAAATTAATGCATTTGAGCCCAAGGCGCTTTCATTTGATTTTGGCAATAAATTTATTGTTAAACTAGATCGTTAGATAATTTTTAAAATAAGTATGCAACTCAATATTTTAATTTTCAACACTGTGGCGTGGCAGTAAAACAAAAGTCCTACCTACAGATTCACTTTAATTTAAAAAAAAATAAAGGAAGGATTTCAGGTTAAATATACAGAAAAGGTCGGACAATTTTTAAGAATTCCAGCAGATATGTGATTTTATAAAGGCACCATCAGGCATACGGGGCAAGATACAAAAGTTTAGCACTCATTTTTAATATTAAAAAGATTACTGGTTACCCATATTTAGAAAAATTGAAAAAAAAACAGTTATAGAATATAAATTTTAGTAATGGACCGCCAAAAAAGTTTTTCGCAGAATTTCTCGTCCCAGAAATTCACGGGATATTCAATTCTTGCTTTCCTGTGAATTAATTGCGAGATTCTGGGGAAATTTTGATCAAAAATGTTTTTAAACTTAAGTAAATGTATGTATGTGAGACTATGTGTCTTTTGCTGTTTAATCCAACCAAATTTTCCTGCAATATTAATATTTGCTGCGTTTTAAGGCATATTTTTCTAATTTTCGAGAATCAGCTTTATATAAAGCCTATGATAATTAACGGCCGATCCTCTCAAAATTTTATTTCTATTCTTATCAAACTGTTATTAGCTAAATCCTATAACAATATTAATATTTTGACGGTTTAAGGAGTAGTTAAGTGTTTTCCGAAAGCGGGCTTAATTTAGGGCCTATGGAAAATTGTGACTCGATCTTTACGAAATTTAGTTGTGGGATTATTTGCCTTACGAATCTTGATAAGAAAATTATTCGTAACGTTTTTAGCCATACTAATTTAATTTCCGAGTGTGATCCTTATATGGGCTCTAAGGTAAATTAAAGACCGATCTTCACGAAATTTGGAAACATATATAACGACATTGTTGAAATTTAATGAAAATCGGTGCATTTCGCCACCAATTTATGTTCTTTTTTCAATTTTTTACTTATGCTGTTCCGCATTTGCACGCAGAGAAAAAACATTTTTAAATATGGTCACCTACAAAAAAACTATTTTTAAAGAAAACTTTTAACATATTATGTTTAATTTAACCATATTGTTGTTATCGACAACCATATCATTGTTAAAGTTGTTATCCGTCAAGATGTTACAACGATATTATGGTTGCCGCAGAACATTTTGTGGTTATTAATAACTAAAATATGTTTAAAATTAAAATTTTCAAAAGATTTTGTTATTCGTGCTTAATTCCCAGTTTTTATTATTGATAAAAACACTTGAAATGTATTGTTGATGGAAACTTCATCCATAAAGATTTTAGAAACCAAACTTTGATATTATTACAAGTAGAACTGTTACTGTAATTCTTATACGTTTAACAGTTTTTTTTGGTTTAATATCTTTAGTTTTTCTAAAATCTTTATGGATGAAGTTTCCTGATGATCTGGCCTAAGCAACCAGTGAAATGCGCATAGGAATAGCTTATCCCATCAACAATAAATTTCAAGTGTTTTTATCAATAATAAAAACTGGGAATTAAGCACTAATAACAAAATCTTTTGAAAATTTAAATATTGTTTTCCCAAAAATTGAAATTACTTTTTGATATGTTTAAAATTTTTAAAAGCATGGTTGGTTTTTAACCATAACATGTTGCTCTTGGAAAAGAGCAAACTACTATTGAAAATTAAAAAACAAATTTTTGTCATATTTAACCATAACATGTTTAGAGGCAACCATAAAATGGTTGTGGCTTCTTGATGGATGGCTACTTTAGCCATAACATGGTTGTCGATAAAAATAATATGGTAAGATTAAACATAATATGTAAACATTTTCTTTAAAAATAGTTTTGTTGGAGGTGACCATATTTAAACATATTTTTTCCCTGAGCCGATTCTGGTGGATTTCAATCTCAAACTGCCAGAAACTAAAAACAATTTGTCACCTCAAATGTTCTTTTCTGTTGAGTCATTCGGAAATTAGCGTGATTTGGAGATGGACATGGCTAAGTCCACTTACGAAGGACCTAGTCCAATTCCTGAAGGACCCAGAATATATATAATTTATAGGGTCTAAGATAAACATTACAAAAGTTTCATATAAAATCAGTGTTCGAAAATAAACAGAACATTATTAAGCGTTCGGCTCAAACACCCAGTAGACGAACACAACCCTTAATACTGTTCGTAACTATTTTTAATAAAGAGCAGAACATTATATGGTGTTATGTTATTCGTTAAAAAAAAGAGAACAATTGAGGAGGTCCATAACAAAACGCAATAATTCCTCTTTTTAAGTTTAATCTTTTTTTTACTGAATAATATTGTAAATACTAAAATCCTTATAGTTTTTGTTTTAACGAATTTATTTACTTTGAATCGGATCAAAACGCATTAATTTCACATACATACATGTGTACATAGATCGTACTGGCTTAAATTCATTCTTTTTTTTTTTTTGCTCATTTATCCAAAAATTGTGGAATTGTTCTGTTTTGTTATGGAGCTCCTCAATTGTAGTGACACTTTTTTTACATTGATAAAGAAAGGAACAAACAAAAAATTTTAGCAACAACCGCAGCACGAACATCTTGTGTTTGTATTGTGTATATATGTTTTGTTTGCGTCAAATTATTTTGTTGGCTTTTTGTTTTTTTCGTATCAATGAGAATTTTGTTTGTGCAAAAAAAAACCGAACGGATTTTAAATCTTATCATCTTTTGGTGGTGTTGTATAAGAACAGTATTATTTTTGTGTTTGAAAGATGACATACTGGAAAACGTTATTTTTAAATGATTTGCTATACAAACCCTATTAGCGTTTGTGTTTTCCACAAATCTACCGAACCCGGTATCCTAAGAAATAATTTTTTGTTTCCCGGGTATCGAACCCTAACTGACAGTAAAATTGAATGAATGAATCACATTTTTCTGACGAACAGATAACAACGCATTTTGGTGCAATATATTGTATTTGTTAATCATAATAAGGCTAAGTATTAACATCATTAAAAAAATTCCTACAGTTTAAGGTACTTATCAATATTATGGGTGGGGCTAGATAAAAGGAAACGTCTAATTGTGGCTTAAAATCTATGTTGAGGACTATCACAATTCTCTTTCTTATCAAATTTCCGAAGGCCCGTGATATATTGGGACCAAGGTTGTTATGAATAGGACTATATCACATATAAGTAGTTAAAAATATCTGTTTAATATCTAACGAGCTTATAGCGTACATCAATCCCTGTAATGCATTAATAGGATAAGACTTAAAGTGTTGTGGATATTTATAAGTTTTCCGCTGATAAAAGAATCTTATCGAAAAAATTGGTCTTATCCAACAACTTATAGCGCCCACTGTATTAAAAAAAGCTGCCTAATATTTTTACAGCGCTTATGGACTACATACCAGAGTCTGTGGCGGTAATCGAACCCCAAACCCGCTTACTGATAGACTAGTTAGCTTAATACGAACTTGGCTACGGTGCATCCCATAGAATGTAAATAAGATACTGTTAATACTGTTAAGTTAATTAGGTTTTCATAATCCACACATAAAACTTCAGCACATATTTTTCTTATTGTGTATTTGTATTTGTCAACAGAATGACAAACAACGAATAAATAACAATTTCACACATTTTTAACAATTTAATTAAATTTGTTTTTGTTTTTTTATATGTGAAGTTACAACAAATTTTATGTAAAAAAGTATCATGATTGATATGGAAACTAAAACAGTTTGGTGTATTGTTTTAATGATAGCCCTACAGTTCTTGTTAATGCCTAAACGGAATTAAATACGTTAGAAGTTATTTAGTATTAAACGAATTAACGGTCTCTATTTGGGGATGATTAAGTGTTAATCAGCGTTTAAAAAACTGCAGTCAAAGTAGAAAAACTGCCAATTCTTCCACTTCTTTATAAATCATTAGCAAAAAAAAAAACACTATTGCTTTTACTTCTAATATATTTAATGTTAGCATTCGGTGTCAAACCAACACAAAAATCGAAACGTTGTACACAAATTTTCGTTTTTTGTTCGACAGTTTTTGGTTTTGACTGCAGTTTGTAAAAACCTGGTGTAAATGGCTTTCTTTATTAGATGTTATATAATATTTGGCGGTCAAGTAATTGCCTACTGTTACTAGCCAAATCTTATTATCTCCATCAGAACTACTGGGATTTTACTATTTTGTTTTTCTAAGCGAGCAGTTTTCATGTGTAGTATGTTTGGCAGGCAACCTTCACGTACATTGAGTGCAAGACGTGTACAATTCATTTGAGAGTCAACTGACACTATATTATAAAAAGTTTTGTGTTCTCATTTAATTAGTGTACTTTTTTTAAACAACTCTGCAAACAACAATACATATCGTCACGTTGATTCAAAAAAGCCTTATCTAACTTTTAGAAAAATATAAAAAAAAAATCGGTATTAAAGGACTACAATTTAGTATTAAATAAACATACATGTATTCATCTGTGTTAAAAACTGTGAAATATTAGGCTGGATATATTCCTTCATTTCGTATACAGTAATTATCGCTTATATGCATATCTAAATTTAACTTTAATGGCGTTTTCTTTTCGGAGTAAATTTCTGCATTTATTCTGCCTTTTACATTTCTTTATGTTCTTTTCTAAAAAATGTGTTCTGTTTTAAAAGTATAAAGCGTTCTTTTCTGATGATGTTCCCCGTAAAAAGAAAAAAAAATGCTACATGTTCAACACTAATTTTAATTAAAGGGGCATGAGTGTAGCACTAGATTAACAGCTGGTTTTGTTATTATATCAGCAAAAATAAACTATTTTTTTAGTTCGGCTCTCGTGTTTTTTTTAATTAGAAATTAGCTCGAAATTTTTAACGATAATTGTACTTTATTGTTTTATGCCGAAACTTGTGTTCTTTTGTAAAAGTAAAATAAACAACACTTCTTAAAAATCAGGTTAACATTTAAAAATGTTGCCAGAATCCATGTTACAATTATACTACACTTTTTTTTAGAAAAGAAAACGCCATAAGTATTAATAAACGCGAAATACATGCATAATAACTCGGTTATATGCATCGATAATACTTATTGAAAAACACGTTTAGTTGCATCGGTGGTGCATATATAAAAACTCGGTTAAGTGCATTAAGTGCTTATAAACAAATAAGAACAAAACTTTTGTTATCTGTTTTCTAACACTCTTATTGAAATCAATGTTTCTTGTAATATACATTAAAATGTAACAACATACATAAAAAAAAGAAATATTTAATTATTTATTAACCGTTAAATTCAGTTAGTTAAATTTAAATTCATTTCAATGCTCTGAATGCAAATTCTTTAATTCAAATTTATTTTTAAAAATATAAAATAAGTTTTCCTAAGTTGTATTTTTATTCGACCTTTAAAATTCAATATTAAGTTAAAATGCTTAAGCTCGAGGTCTGTTGTATGTAAGATTTTTCTTTATTTATTTCCGATATTTCGATATTCTTTGAATATCATCATCAGGGAATGAGTAATTAAAATTTACATTGACCAGAATAAGGAGTAATAGCTCTTCACGTTTCAGCATCAACAACAACAAAACGTTTCAGTGTAGTTTTTGATGCTGAAACGTGAAGAGCTATTACTCCTTTATTCTGGTCAATGTAAATTTTAATTACTCATTCCCTGATGATGATATTCAAAGAATATCGAAAATAAATAAAGAAAAATATTACATACAACAGACCTCGAGCTTAAGCATTTTAACTTAATATTAATATAAAATAAGTTTAAAATATAATTTAACGTTAAAACTTGAAACAGCTTAAAAAAGTCGACCAAACTATCAAAAGTTCGTCGTTCTTGTAAACAGAGATTAAAAAACTACAGTCGACACCAAAAACTTTCGAACAAGTTGTGTTCAATTTTCGTTTTCTGCTTATGGTTTGACCGCGAGTGTTTCCATTAAATGAATCAAAAGTAAAAGAAAAAGTGTTTTTATGGCCAATGATAAATGAAAAAGTGGAAGAAATTGCAGTTTTTCTACTTTGACTGCAGTTTTTTAAACGCTGTTTGTTAACACTTTTTTTCCATAATAATTTTGCCTTAAATTAAGCCCAAGGTTTTTTTAAAAAAAAGCACATAAATACACAATTTTAGTTTTAGTAAAAATTAAAAAAAACAAATTAAATTAAAAATTAATGAATATACACACATACTTGTCGGGCATTTTAATTGCGAAAGGTAAATTGATTGACCTTGTTGGGGTTCCAATTAACGTTAAATGCTTATAACCGGTGTGCAAATAAGCGATAAATACTATACTTCTAAAACTCTACATACATAATAGTTTTAAGATTTTTATTAAGTTTTATGTCTGAACTTAAAAAGTTGCATATGTTAAATAGATACACCCTTTCTAAACTAAACTAACGATATTAAGCATGTTAAATATTTAAGCAACAACGCTAGATAGCAGCCGCAGCAGTAGGTACAACATTAGCGCTTAAATTGTATCACGTTTATTGGTTTAAATGAGAGGTGCTTTAAACAAAATTTACGTAGTAAAGAGAGCAACCAGAAACATATTAATAATAACAATACTTCCAATTATATGCAATACAAATGTATATTAGTGAGTTGCCTACTGCGTCTACCTACATCCACTGCTGCTACTGTTATTTAAGCTATTTACTACTCATATAATCTACTGTGTTCATAAATAAAGATCGAGCAGTGTGTCAACGGCCCAGACACTGTCTCGCCACAATGGGGCTTTTTATTTCAGTTTTTTACTTATGTACATCTTTCGTCTATATTTGAATGTACACTATTTGTGCTGTTTGTTGTTTTTGTTAGAAAAAAATAAATAAATTATGTGTGTATAAGCAGCTGACGAAATAAACTGTGACGTTGTAAATTTTTTGCGATAATGACTAAATTATGAAAATATAATGAAGATAATAATTTTCCTTTTTATAAGTAGCCAACACTTATTTTCATATTTCTATTTTATACGCTGTTAATAAATGTAGGTTTTTTGTAGTTGTCATTGCCACAGAGTAGTATGAACGGCAGCAGCAGCATGAATGAATTCTATAACAAATGGAAATAAATTAAATCGTCATCATCGTCATTATTACTACAATCAACATCATCATCACCCATCATTAATTTAAACGCATACGCACATTTCGCTATAAACATACAAAATATTTCAATGACCATGGACATGTTCATTTCCATTCAACAACTTTTTGTACTCGTACTCTGTCAGCTCCATCTGTTCAATTGGGTTCACTTCCTACTTTGACACATACAAGAAAAATCAAATAAAATAGACATAAAAAATAGAAATATTTAAATAAATTTGAGTTTCTTTCATAAAAGCCCAGCATAAGTATAGGAGACAGAGATGGACTAATAATTAACGCGGAAATTGACTATACGATATTTGGAAGGCCCAGAGCCTTTTGAGTTTAAGTTAGTGAACTTCCATTAATTTCTGGACCCGTCGATTTGGGTTTATTTACGTTAGCTTAGGATAGAAACACTTCTTGATTTAATTCGTTGGAGAACTTGAAAAACAAATGAATATGTATGATATTTCAAGTGCTGGTGCGGCTTAGCTCTGAGCCCTCTATATTGTATGTTTGTAAATATATTTGGATTTGCTATGAACAAATTTCAGTTACGAATTCCAAAAACTTTTTGGTAGGTACTTCTTTTATATGTTCAGTTATAGTTTGCAATATCACACAGGTTTCCAACAATTGTCAAAAATTATAGCTTTTTATGCCTTCCTTTGTTGCTAATAGTCGCTTATGGACAGCTTACATTCTTCAGTTGCCTTGGCATAGCATAAAAAATATATTTAGAATGGCAGCTGCTAACCGTTATTAGGTGCGTTTGTTTACTTTTCCAGTAAAATTCAGTAGGTGAGTAAATTTTGGGAAACATGAAAATTTTTTTCTTAAAACTGGCTCTTGCACAAAAAAGTAAACGAACGGAAAAATTGCAAAAGCTTGCAGGTCAATTCGAAAATATGATCGCCAAAACGTAAAGTGTTGTAAAATATGTGCTATTTAGACTACCCAGTATAAATTTTATTTGGTACTTGACGCATTGCATTTTAATACTTTTAAATTCGTAGCAAATGTATTTATTAAATGAACTTTTGTGGAAGTTTTTAGACTTGCTTAGTTTGCACTTTGACTTTTAATTTTCTTTCCAGTTAAAAACCATACGAAAATACATGAATACTTGATTTTTGATATTCGGTACCCTCAATAATATACAGTAAGAAGTATTCATATATTTAGTAGGTTTACATCTCTAACATATTAATGCAATGTTACATACATATATTAAATGTAATTTGCTTTTTAAAAATAAATATGTATTAGAAAACTAGTTTTAAGTTTATGCTGCACTTTTAATTCAGCTTTTGTTCTTTGTTTGCAAATTGTATACTTTTTGTTTGTTTCCTTAATTGAATCATATGTTTTTGTTTTCTACTGGATTCTACTGGCAAAAATTTCTTCAGTAAAAATTTGCTGGCTCTTTGTAGACAACTGTCACTTTACTCCCGCAGTAGATGCTATCTTTTGCAAATTTTTGTGTACATGAACGCATTTCACAGCAAAAATTTGTCAAACTTTTGTGATAAACGTACGCAGCTATTATTTAAGTCCCTAACTTGTTTAGAAAAAGTACATTTTATTAAATTTTTGTACCGTAATCCAATTTATCATCCCTCGTAAAGAGTGTTCTGTCCAAAATGTGTGCAGTTACATGATAATTTTTTTTAGAATCTTGTAGATTGTCTACACAGCGGAAGTCATCTTGTTTAGCATCAAACTATTAGATGTCATTATTTTTTTCTTGGCAAAAAAAATATGTTTCTTATCTACAAATTTGCATCAGATTTAATGATAAAAGAAGACATACATACTTTAACTGGTTTTTTAAAATAACTGAAGGCTGCTACAGTTTTTAATATTATTATTATTATTATTGAGGATTTAAAGGGTTTTTCGTTAAGTTGGAATGAGAAGAAGTTCCAAAAACATTATTTTCAGTTGGCAGCACCTCTCAAAATACATGTTAAAGTTGGGAGTCAGCAGATTGAATTTATTTGTACGGTGCTGGTAGTGCTGGTTAGCTTTGAGACAGAATAGAAGCAAATGGGACATTGAGAAAACTAAATTTCTTTTATGTGCAGTTTTTCGTTGCGAAAAAAGATAATCGCGTAAAAAGAAAACAGCCATTCAACTATCAAAAAATTTATTACCTTAACATTAATTAAATGTTGCACTGCCAAATTTATAAAATTTGGGCAACTTGCCAACTACAAGAACATCCATTTGTATTTAATGGAATTTTTGCAATATCATATTCAGCGAATTCCATCAGAAGCTTAAGCTGTATACGTAGAGTCTCCAGTTGGCTCATTCCAATGCAATGTGTCGGAGTACGTAAAAGGATTTTTAATTTTAAGTTGGTCTACCCCATTTGGTCTGCCCTTTCACCTCGAACCCAGGGGTTGCATTCAATTTTGCATTAAATTCACGTACACCCTGCAAATAATATTGGACCACCTTATCCATTTTAATTAAATGGACTACTCCATGGACTAGTCTGATGAAATGCAAGCATGGACCATGTCATTGTTAAAACGAATGTTTTTAAACGAAGTTAAAACTAATCCTCTTGTGTAAAATTAAGTAGTTTTAAGACTACATATAATATATGGGTTCCATCTAGAGTTGCCAGACGGCCTGGATTGTCCAGTTTTGTTGGGTATTGTCCAGTTTCCAGCTCAAAAACAGTTTGTCGGGTTAAAATAGAATTAATATTAAAAAATAATTTGTTTTATTAATAACATACTTAATATAAATAATCAATTTATATCTTGTCCAAAGATATTCCAATTTTTATCCAATAATGCGATTAATTAAAGTAACGTTCCAAATCTGTATATATAAATGGATCTTGTTTGTATTTTCCGTACTAATTTGCAAGGCTTTTCAAAAGTACTTTAAGTATTTGCAATAATTTATACTCACAATAAGGGAAAAGGATGTCTTTTGGAAATTTTAATAAGACAAAATTTTGATGAAAGTTGGAAAAATATTCAATTAAATTTGCTTACAAGTAAAACAAGAGTAAATTAATTCTATTAATCGTAAGCCACACACAGTAAGAGATTTAAGAACAAAAAAGGGAATTTTTCTGGATTTTGAAACGGCTAGTCCGATTGAAATCAAATTCTAGATGATAATTAAGGACTTTTTATTCCAGTTTAAGTAAAGGATTAGGGATGTATAGACATATCAAGAGGGCCACCAGAGGTTCCCCAATTAGAGCACCTTAAGTATTACAGAAATAAAAAACTATTAAGAATTCTTAAATTTAGTCCGATTTTAGAAATCTTATCTGTGGAATGCACTGGTCCATTTCTACACGTATAGGACAAAGATCTAAAATCGTGCACAAATCGTTTTGTATTTTCAGATAGATAATAAGATAATTAGAAAAATTCTTCTCCAGTAAAATTCGGGTTTCCGCGCTTACGATTATTTCGCAAAAAAGTAGATTTTTAACATTTTTCGAATTAAATTTTTTGAACATTTTAGATTGTCCAGTTATTTTTACAAGATCCAGGTGAATTTTTTACATTGTCCAGTTATTTTAATATTGGTTTCTGGCAACCCTAGTTACAGCTGTTGAGTTTTAACTACATATACATTTAAATTTAGTTTAACTTAACCAGCGTATAAAAAAATTTACTCATTTACTGGCCACTAGTGTGTTATTATAGGTACAACAGCATTTTATGTTGTTAATATTTGTTCAAACTTAAAACAATTGCCTTTGGGGAGGTGTTGCAGCAACAACAATCTACACTTATGTTTTCGTTTTCTTTTTTTTTTTTTTCTTTTTACATACGGGTCTTAAAAATATTCCATGAATTGTTTTAATGTTTTAAACTTCATAAAGTAGCCAACCATTAAATAATGTGTTGTCCGGCATTCTTTAACACGTATCATCAATTTGTAGCCTACGCATAAAAAATTATATTCAATAAACGCCAGTTAACACACCAATCGCACTATCTGGAGTCAAGCTTGCACCAAAATACATAATAATCTTAAAAATTGTCATATGAAATAGTAAATGCATGACTGCTACCTAAGTTGCCAACTTTGCTTGTAAACTGCAGTTACCAAATTAGTTTCTGTTTGCCTGCATGTGAAACTAACAGCTCATTTGCTATTAACACTTTGCTGTTGTTTTAGGTAATTTTTGTTAATAATTTGCACATTTTTTTGCTGTTTTAATGCTGAAAGTGTTTTTATTCATTGAAAATTAAAAAAAAAAAAAAACAAAACAGATTTTGATGAATTTTGAACTAGTTTTGTTGTTTTTATGTAAGTGATTAATTTGGAAAAAAAATGTTTGCCTTTAGCCGGATGCTGGTTTTTGTTTCTATGGCAGTTTTAGAGGATTTTGTAATTTTATATATTTTATGTCCTCACTTAATTATTTGCTAATGGATTTGCGGAATAAATAACAAAAAAAAAAAAAAACAAAAACTTGTTAACATATGTATGTTATTTGTTAGCAAATCAATCAAAAAACCATTACGATTTTTTGACATTAAATAAATTTCTTTTTTCTTGTTTATTAGTAATTGAAAACTTAGTTCCAATTAATCCATCCATATATGTACATATTGAAAATGTTTCACGGCAATAAAATTTTATGACAGTTTATATTGGATGTTGTAAATACTTTTAGAAATTATTTAAAGAAATTCCAAAAATATCCCACTTTTAAATTGATTTTAATTAAGACTTCTTCATTTATGTATGTGGTATTTTAAGTATTCCATAAAATTTTAATCACTTAAGGAATTTTGTAAAACAGAAAAAAATTGTTTTATTAATTTGCAAATATTTCAATTTAAATCAACACAATTTTATTTTATTGGATATTTTTAGACTAAAGCTTGAGGTTCGAACCATTTTCAAGCTACATATAACGATTTTTATGTGGCACCTCAATAAGTAAAAGTAAAATATTATTAGCCCAAATCAACTGAATTGTTTAATCGTCGCTTGCCATTGACCATGGCTAAAAAATCAGTAAATTTTTTAACGCTGGTTTGGTTGAACTAAACTTAAATTTATATGTAATTTACTTTTCCCATTCTATGAATCAAGGCATACTATGCTGCTGTGTATTGTTTTCTATGTGGAACTACACAAGTTTTACTTTTTTGAAAGATGTTGTAGGATACGAAAGGGCGTAGAACGCGTGGTGTGGACATTCTTAAAACTAAGGACTTGGCTTTTCCTTTGTTTATTTCTGTGGCGCTTTTTCCTTAGTGCTTAAGACTATTTTTATAGTTTTTTAAAAGAGCAATTTTAAACTTAAATAAGATTTCTGTAAGTTTACTCATGTTCTAATATAATTATCTTATCTGCGGGGTTATAGGTTTTGTATGATTTTATTCCAAAATGTCACAGATTGGAAGTAGACTTAAGTTTTTATTCCAAATGCTATTAGACATTGAAAACAGATAAGCAAATAGTAATTTTGCTTTAATATTCTGAAAAATCGTGCAAAATCTAAAAGGTAGCTTAAGTCGACTTAAGCACTTTTTCCTTTTAACCACAGTCTTAATCGTATTTGTATCTAAAATTTTTTGTAGATATTCGGGTATGTAATGGAAATCCATCGGTTTCGGAATGCTCGTTTTCAAAAGGTGAGATGAATTTCGATCGGTTTTAAAATCTTTTTCAGTTCAGTTAACACATACTACATCAAATTTTGAAAATAAGACGGAAATATATTAAAAAAAATTTTTTGTGTATTTAAATTTTCTACAAGCTAAGATAATAAAACACAATTGGGGTATCCACAAGAAGTGTTATCATGTTGCATTGTCATAAATGTCCTAACATTTTACAATTTTTTAAAAATATTTTTGTTGCTTTGCAAACAAAACGTGTCTTAAATTAATAGAACTTTGCTTGCTATGTTTATTGTGCTGCCGTAATTAACCAGAAGAAACCAGCGCTGAGCCGAGCGGCTATGTTTTTGTAGCCGTCGCCGTTGATGGTATAGTTTTATTCGGCTAGCATCCGAATTTAACCTGTGGCTAGCAATTTTTGCAACAAAACACTTGGGGCGTCAAATTATATCGTTTTAGATGATTTTAGGAAAATTTGTATTTTTTTTATATTTGTTATAAATCAGCTGATTTAAATTCACAATAGCACACTAATTTATGAGGGGTTGTTTATAACAGTCGTAATTTTTCATGTTATTATTTTAAGACATATGACTTTATGACACCATGTGAATTCCCAAAATATCTTTCAAAAAGTAGGTTCAATGGGAAAAGTAAAAATGGCAAATCCAATAAGAGTACACTTGAAATTTCTGCACATTTGTAGAACATTAAAATTAAGTACAAGATGCTTTGTTATCAGTACACGAGATCTGTTTTAAAAAAAATGTTGCTAATTTTATTTCGATGGGGGTAGCAAAGCGCACACGGTTAAACTAGTTTTATTTTTAACTCCCTAAGCTAAATAGTAAAGCGGAAGTTAAGGAAAAGGTTTAAGAAGTTGCTAGAAACTTTAAATGTTGTCAGAGTAATGAGTGCATGATTGTGTTGTATTTTAATTTGTAATAGACAAAACTCACGGCTTCTTTAAAGGGAAAACGCTTTAGTCATCGTTCATTGCTACAATTTTTCGAAAGTTTAGTTTTGGAAATTTTCGGTATTTTTATGCCGTCTTTCTTCTTTAATTGAAAAGTCAGAGTTGAGAATTGCAGGGGTCATGAAATGTCGTAGACCTCCCCCATCTTCTCTCCTTTCTCATCAATAAACTCATAAATTGCTGCAACAAGTCTGGACAGGGATTTTTTAAAAGGTAAAAACGTAACGCTACTACAGATTCATAAGATAAATTGTAAATTTTGCAGTCATATTTTAGCCATTATTTATTAAAATTACTGCTCTTTTGAGATAAGGAAATGAAATTGCAACTAATTTAGTAATTTTTTTCATAATTATCCAAAGTAAGTTTCTTCCCAGTTTATGTTTGTGAACTTTTCTTAAATGATTTTTCTGCTTTTTTCATACTTTTTCTTCTAAGTTTTATAAAAAAAAACCACATTTAAATCAATTTCATGTCAGAAGAAAAAAAACTGGCTTTTTAAACTACTTAATGAAAATTTTTCACTTTTTATCTAAATGGAAGAGTGAATAATTCTTTGGTGAAGAACTTTCAATTAAGACAATTGAAAAACGAATCAAGAGAAATAACATAAGATGATTGTGGCATTTATTGACAATAATTACCAATTTATCTACTACATACAACTTGTTCGTATTACATGTTTGCAGACTCCCCATTTGGAAAACAACCTCAGTGTGTGGTTTTGTTATTTTTTCTTCCTTGTTTAAACTCATGATGATGATGATTATGATGATGACGGTGGTTGCAAGAACTTTCAATCACTGTCATTAGCCTTTTAAAAGATTCTAGGTCAGTATGTTGGTTTAAGAACAATGTTACATTATACTTAATACTTTTATGAAAAAAATAAAAAAAGGTTTTGTTGAACTGGTTTCATTCAATTGGAGTTTTCTGCTTTAAAAAAAATTTACAAACCTAGTTACATAAAATTATATAACGAGACAATGTTTTAAAGTTTTTTTTTCTTTTTTTCAAACAAAAAATAAAAATAAAATAAATCAAGGCAATAATTTAATCAAAATGAATATAAATCTATTTAAGCATTATTTATTCAATTAAGCACACACCACATATTTTAAAAAAAATTTCACAGTAGGCGTTACAATTTTCCATGACATTTAAATTATATGACATTTTGTACTTTTGTTGCATTTTCATTTAAAAAAAAAATACATATACTTATAAAACCCATATAATTTTTGCTTTTGTAAAAAAAATATAAATAAATAAAAAAAAACTTTGACTTTCATTTGTTAAAAACAGATAATTCAAAATTATTTTCGAAATATTAAAAAAAAACACTTGAAAAAATAATTTAATGAAAACCAAACCTCTTAGTAACATAAATATAAACACAACAGCATGCAACACTGTGTGTACACATACAAACAATCACCTTAGCAATAACCCAACAAACAAGGAGGTTTGATTTCAAATTGAAAGTGATTTGAAATCAAACGTTTTCTCAAACGACAAACGTTTGATAATGATTTGAAAATCATTTGTAAATCATAGCGTTCTCAACAAAAAGGGGAAATTATTTTCAAATTGAAAAATGCCTTTATTTTCAACTTGCTTTCAAACGTAATTCTCAAATGTTTTTCAAATGTGGATTATAATAGAATGTGGAATATAAATAAAACTATTTAATTTTTTTAATTTAAACTTATTATTTATTTAAATAAACTTTGAGATAAACATTCGGTACCATAGCAAAAAGATGAAATAGTGTTCTTTCCATCTTCTAATTCTTGGAAAGACAAAATACTTGGCTCCCTTTTATTTTGAGGATTGTAGCACTGCGATCGTTCAACAATCTTTCTTCACTTTCCTGTTTTATTATTTTTCTTTTTTTTTCGTATTTTTAAACATTGTAATTTCTCACAAATAATTTTTATTTTTCACTAGAAATAAACTGTTCACTTTATATTAAAATTTATTTTTAATAGTAAAACACATGTAACCACAAGGAAAAATAATTTAACTTTAATCGCCATTTTTAATGCTTACATTTATTTTTAGCTTTAGTACTGCCAAGTTAATTTTTGATTTGATTTTAACTTTGACAAACATTTGACATCAAATTGAAAAAACATTTGATATCAAATGTTTATTTTCAAATCATTATCAATTTGAATTTAAATCTTAAATCAAACAATTGAAAAACGTTTGAGAATTGCGTTTGATGTCAAATGATAAAGTCATTTCATATCAAAGGTTTGACTTCGTGTTTGTTGGGAATAACAGCACTAGCAAGTATGCATGTAGTTTACTCATGTCACATGTCAACAATGTGTCAAAATAAATGCAACCGTTTAGAAGAAAAAAGCAAAAAAAAAACTAAGAAATATGCAGAAAAAATAATAAATACAAATAATTTGCATCTTAAAACAACAACAAATGTTCTTTTTTTTTAATGCAACAATGTTGTAGTAAATGTTATGTTATACATTCATACACATGTACAACAAACACAATAAATAACAACAAAAAAAAACTCATGCTAAATGCAATAAATGTAAAATAAATGCCACAATTTTTAGTCTACAAAATATATTTTCTTTATCGTCTCTACCGAAAAAAGAAGAATCCCAAAAAGAACCGAAAAAACAGCTGACAGAAATGCATGCGTGGGTGGTTAAAAGACGAAGAAAATGAAGAATACTTTCTACACGTAACAAAAAACCGTGTGATAATTTTGCTGATGCTGATGCTGCTGCCACCGTTTGCTGTTGCTATAAAAAAAATTTTATGATGTTGTAAAAACTGATGATAATGAAAATTAAAATGGATGTTTATTGTGTTAAATTTATAGTTTTTTTAATGCGAATTTTATTAGAAATACAAAAGAGAAAAAATAGCTAAAAAAATTGTTCCAAGCAGAGTTGACAGTTATTTTTTACCCCAAATTGTTAATTTGTATCCCGAAAAAAATTTTTGTTTTACCCTTGCGATTTTCAACCGCCATTAAAATTAAATTTGTAAATTTTTTTTAAACAATTCTCGTGCATTGATAACGAAGCAATTTTTTCAAACATAAATATTTCTTATTGTTAGTGTTAACGCACCGTCAAATCCAAGAACAAAATATAAACAAATAAACACCACTGACAGAAAGCAAACGTAAACAGAATATTAAAAATTGCGGGTTAGCTTAAGAAATTAAAAAAAATATGGCCTTTTGCCACCATTTGTACTTGAATTCGTCTTGAACAAACCCTACGTTACCACATGCAAGTAATTACTTGTAAGTAGTGTATACGTATTATCAACAAAAAATCGAGGAAACAGCCGTTTTGCTGAAAGTATTTACTATCCCTGCAAATAATGCGACTAGTCCATACACACGTGTAAAATGTAGCCCATAAGGGACTAGGACTAGTCCAATTCAATTCTATTTATAATATCATCTTTATTTCATTTTGTTTAAGTATATACATAATTACAAGGATTGAGATATCATTTTTAATATTACAACAAATTAAAAACATGGTCTATTTAACATTGCGATGTCCTAGGGGTGGACCACATAACCCAGCCTTCCATTACAAAGAAGGAGTCTTAAAACTACTCCATGGTATACTCCAGAGGATTAGCTTTAAAATCTTTTAAAAACTAAAACATGCCGGTCAAAAACGAAGACATGTCGTTTCACTACAAACTCTTTTTAACAATGGCATGGTCCATGCTTACATTTTATTGGACCAGTCCAGGGAGTAGTCCATTTGATAAAAATGGATCAGGTAGTCCAATATTATTTGCAGGGATCTTTCTCACATATTTGCACAATAATCCTTCTAAAGGAGATTCCACGCCCACATTTCCAGTTCAGCTCGCTTTTTGCTAGATCTTTTGTATTGACAAGTCCTCGGACCAGGACTTTATGGCCTGGCTATGAGGCGGCGAGAACCGGCGTACTACTCGGTCTCGGTAGGGACCGGATAAGGACAGTAATGTTGGTATTTACGGGTCACTGGTTGATGGGGACTCATGCTAGGATGATGGGGCTTGCTTATAATAATTACTGTAGGTGTTGTCATGATGATGGGGAGGAGAAGACGGTGTTTCACTTTCTCTGCCAATGCCCCGGTCTGGGGAGCATTAGGCTTAGGTATTTTGGGAGACCAGAATTTTCATGTCTGGACGATATGTTCAATGTGGGACTGAAATCGATCTCCCTGTTCTGCAGGGAATTGAGTCCTCGTTCATATTATGCAACATTTGATGCAAAAACTTTCTTCAATCCATTTTTGACACAACATTCGTGTCTATACAATGAGACATTTGTTTTGCTTTATTTAGATATTTTGTGTGCCTTTTCTCTTACTTCTTCTTCCTGTCAGCAACAAACTCACAAAAACTGGTTGCACACGAAACAAAGTTCACTCATTCCCATTCGTCCTTCGCTTTTCACTTTCAAACTCAAATGGTCGCAGCCAATGTTTAATGATATGAACGGGTGGGGCAAACCCAGCTATTTCTACCAAATTTAAACAGTTTTGCTGTTACCATTCTCAAGATATGCGGAAATGTATACTGTATTTGTTTAGGTGTTGCCACGCCCACTTTTTCATTTAAGCCTACTTTTTGACAGATGTTGTATTTTGATAACCAATTTCAACAAATTTCTTATAAAAAATAATTGCTTAAAAGAAAGAAATGCTACGGACACTTGCAATTAAAATGATGTTTTATATTTATGGCTTATGTTAAGCAGTTTTTAAGGAAAATGCTGAAAATTTTTATAGGAAAATTCATTCAGTAGTTTAGGTATCTATGGGAATCAAACAAGCATACAAAATATCCCCAATATTAAAAATGATCCCCTACAAAATTCCGCATTCTACAAATCAAATTTTTATCCCCGCTTCCAAAATATAATTCCCAATTAGGGGGATAGATCCCATAATTTGACAACTCTAGAGTTAAGTAATAAAAAATCGTTTTGTTAATCTCTGGTCATAAGTTTTACAAATAAATTTTACGAAATTTCCATTTTCTTAAGTATTCTAATCGTAAAATTTCCTTATAGATTCTAGAGAGAGTTCTAGTTTTAGAATATTTCTAAAGAAATCAAAGTTTGCATACATATTTTGATATAATAAAGAGAATGCTTGAGTGGAATGCTTTAAGTTTCTACTTATTTTGTATTTCAATACAAAAAATACTTTAAATGTCAAAATTTTAATTTGTACTCGCAGCTGTCCAACCAAAACGCACGATGATAATTGTAAATAAAACAAAAAGCTTTCAGAGAATTATTTTAATATTTTTTTTATTATTATAAATGAATCTATG
This sequence comes from Pollenia labialis, assembly GCA_949318255.1. NCBI lineage: Eukaryota > Metazoa > Arthropoda > Insecta > Diptera > Polleniidae > Pollenia > Pollenia labialis. Next base: position 62,659,820 of record OX439139.1, on the reverse strand, counting down.
AGAATTATGTGTGAAGCTAAATATTGGCCAAATGATCGCCACGGCTGCGGTGGCATAACTCTATCCGATGGTCCATATTTTCATTGACTCTGATACATAATTAATGTTCAATGTCGTCAATGTGCCGAATTATCTCAGCCTTTAGCTCTTGAATTGTTTTTGGTTGATTGAACACGTACGAATTTTCTTTTTTAATTACGACAAAGAAAGAAGTACAACGATGTTAAATAATTTGATCGTGACGGCCAATTAACATCGCCGTGAGGTAACACAGGCTTTAAATTTATCGCGCAAAAGGGCCGTTGATTCGTTGGCTGTTGGGCGAAAGGCACCATCCTGTTTGAACCACATATCGTTCAGGTCCACATCCTTAATTTCTGGCCACAAGAAGAACTTTTCGCGAAAGCGAACACTGCTTGGCCGACCAGCCATAAACCGCATCAAACAGGTGTTTTCACATTTCCTACAGACCCGTTTAGCTGAAATTTGCGCACAGCACAATTCTCCCGATTGTGGACGAATTTGATCGAATATGCTGACTAAAAAAATCAGTGCCCGAAATGCATTTTGAACGCCAATTTCCGTAAAAGCTTCAACAATCTAGACGCGTTGCTCAATTGTGTACCTCGCCATTTAATTTGTCAAACACTGAAACAAAGAAATGTCAAATTAAGTTGGGCAAAAAACATGACTTTAAGATTTGACTCACAATTAACAACGTGCATTATGGTAGGACCGCTTCGAGGAGAAATTCTAAAACTTATTATGCTCGCTATTTGATTAAAGCGAAGGCAAAATAAAACAGAAAATGAATTTGGAGTAAAAAGTTGTACGAGCTGTTTAGGGGCAAACAATGCAGTTTAAAAAATTTGAATTTATGGCTGTAAATGATTTTAAAGTTTGTACTGAAATTATTAAATTTAGCAATAGACACCAAAAAAAGTTTGACAAACATCCAACATTTCTGCCAAATATTACAAATTTTTTGCTTTTTTAAAAACCAATATGGTTCAACATGTATGATTTAAATGTATTCGCACAGTTGCTTAAGCTAGCTCATGCACATTATAATGAGGCCTTAAATCAGGGTTTAAAAAACTGCAGTGCCAATGACAAATGAAGAAGTGGTAGAAATGGCAGTTTTTCTTCTTCGACTGCTGTTTTTTAAACGCTGCCTTAAATCACACTTTAGGCCACATTTGACTCAGTGTTGCCGTTGAAACAAAATCATCATGATGTAAGCATGATTTTTTTCAATTTTTTAAAATATAATTTTTCTCGAGTACATATTTTGTAAATTTCGTCTATCCCTCATAAAATTATACAAATTTTCTAATACTTTTTTCAACTTTTATGTCTAAACTATCCATTAATCATCAATAATTGATTTTTATTTTTGGTCTTTAGTAAACTTAAAACAAGTCAGGGCATCATTTGAAAAATTGGTTCACAATACTTTATTGTTGTGTGTCTGTCAATTGTCGCTTTAAGTATAAGAAAAAATGTACAGCGGGAAAAAAGCTTTATAATCATTTTAAAAATTTTGTTTTTTAAAACTTTAATGCTTTCAAAATACAAACAAAAACAACCAAAAAATTTAAAAATCAACAATTTCATTGATCTTTAAATAACTTAAAACAAAACATTAAAACTTAACATACAGACTTGCACATACAAAGTGGAAAATCTTATACCTTTTGAAATGTATCTAAATAGAAAAAAGAAAAAAGTACTAAAAACAGTGGCACTGAAAGTGAAAATGTTTTTCTAAAAAGTAATCCATCATTAACATTTTTTTTTGGCGTTTCGTATATATTTTCGATGTAAGTTTTTCCTTGCTTAAGAGAAAATCCTATCAGTTTCAAGTGTTGAAATATAAGAAAATCTGAATAAATAAAAAGAAACAACTTTTTCTAGTTAAATGTTTTTAATATTTTTTAAACATATGTGCCTTCACAGGCGGGCAACATTGAGGTTGTGATGAAAAGTCATCCATCTTTGATAATGCGCCGAAACTTCTAAATAGATATAAATTTTTTATATTTAAGATTGCATGATCTTGTAGATTTTATTTGAAATATTCCTTAAATAAAATACACAACAAAAATCAAATGTGTGTACAAAACGTTTGTGTATACCACAATGGCAAATGCTTTACGTTTCAGTTCGTCGCACAAATTAAATAGAGTTGTTAGGGTACAATAATTCATAGAAATACACTACAGACAGTACTTATTCCTTTCAAAACTTTAACTACAGTAAACATGTTTTTTCTATACTCCTTGTATTTGAAAATTACTTTGCGCCGTCTGTGAGAAATTGTGATGATTACTTGTGAAGTTCATGTGTGTGTCTTTGGGGCGTAAGCAAACAAAGAATTGTTCTTGCAATATTATCAAAGAAACAAACATGAAAAATATTTTGTACACACATATGCCAAACTAAAACTAAAAAAATAGATTGTGTGTATTTTTTATTCCCTTATAAATTTTTGAGTGTATTTTTTATACCAGAATCTTTGGATTTTGCTTCTACACGTTTATAAACTTAGGTAAATTAGTTGCTTACATTTCCATTAAGTATTTGCTTGTGTGTTATGGAAATATTTAATATGGGAGCAGACCTATATTCCCATCCCCAACAAATCGGTACCGCAAACATTTTAGGAGTAAAAATTTCTATTGTGATTTATTTGGCAGTGTTTTATAAACAAAAGTCTCTATTGTGAATAATTTGTCAGTGCTTGTATTGTGAAAGAAAAATTTACAAAATAAAATACTAATAAAAATATAATAAAATAAATAATGAATAATGTGTATCTTCATTTTCAATAAAAGGAAAAAAATAATTTAATTTAGTCCTATTTGAGAATACAAAATTAAATGTAGATGTTCCCTTCTTGTTCTCATTAACACTTGTTGGGAATTTATTTAGTAAAAATACTCGCGGGTGTAAACATTGGCGATGCCAAATTTTTTATGTTTGGGAATTCACTCCGAAAAAAATTTGTTATGGGAATTACTCACAATACAAAATAAAAAAAATATGGGTATATTTTCATGGGAGTAGTTGTTTGTGATAGAGGTGATTTCTTTTCTGCTTAAATATAAATAACAACAATATATAATACTCTTGACTTTAAGCACTTGAATTAATTTCGAACGGAATTCTTTTTAATAGTTTCATTTGAATTCGAAATCAGCTGTTTTTAAATTTTAACACGTATTTTGGTTATGAATTTGTATTTCCTTTAATAGAGCTAAAGCTACGGTCACACTTGTCAAATATTTGACGAAAAAATGGAACCAAGTAGTAAACTAAATAATCATTTCCTTTAATTCCAATATTTATTTTGATTATAATTCCACATCTTACAGAAAACTGTTTTTTTTCTATGTCTATTAGTATAATTAGTGTATTTTGTGATATTAAGACCATGTTAAATCCCACTTACTATTAACAAAAGTAGTGGTTACGCTTATTTGGTCAAATGTATATAATAAGTGTGACCGTAGCTTAACAATATAGGCATTTTAATAACACTTTGATTTGTTTACTAAGTCAAATATTTGAAAATGATTTAAATCGTTTTTTACCTTATAATGATTTGGTTTCTTCTCTTGCATTCAACCTTCAAAGAGATTTATGATCTTGAAAATATCAACCCAATTTAAGTTATAAACTTTATAGTGGGGAGCTCATTTATTTCTCTAGATCCAAACCGTTTTTGTTTTTCACAGTTCATTATAAAAAAACCGAACCATTTATGTTCATACATAACCTTATGGCATTAAAAAGAATTTAAAATTTATTGCGCAAAGTTTATTGAAATCTCTAATCAAAATAAATATGCAAAATAAAAAAATTAATAGATTTTTACAAAGATTTTTAGTTTATTGAATTTGGAATTTATTTGTTTTTAAAAAACTATTGTATTTTCCTTCAATTTTTTTTTTTTTTTTTTTTTTTTTTGTTAAAAGGTACCAACCACAAAAAGCTCTTTATTTTTTCATTTAGAAAAAACTAAAAGTTATGTACATATGCTAATTGAATGGACACGTTACAATAAATGTTTAAGTTAAATAATAAATACAAAAATATATGTATGGATGTGTATGTGGAAATAAATAAGAAACCCAGTTGTTTTGCTTGAATGATACAATCTCAAATGTTCACCAAAAGTTATAGTTTTTACCTCTTGCCACCATAAAGTTTGTAAGAAAGCGAAAAATACCTTAAAATTCAAACAACAAAAATTTAGTTCATTTTAAAGCACATGACTTCAATTTCGACAAAAAAAATACACTTTATGGTTAAAAACATTTTGTAGATGAAGAAAAAATAAATAATTGATACCTATTAAAATAAAAATCAGTGTGAAATTCGTTGAAGATTACAAACCAAATTTTTTGTATGTGAAACTACACATCGCTCTTGATCATGAAGAGGGCATTAACTAAATTTTTTAATACCCTACATAAGTTTTATTTTGTTTAATTTTATTTATCTTTTAGCCTTAGAATTTTTTTAATTAAATAAGTCCAACTTAATTTATCAAAATTTAAAGTATTTATTTTAAAAGAATTGTAATTGATCATAAATGTTAATTAATCGATTAATCAGCATTTTGGTTAATCATATTGTTGAATAACCGATTAGGGATTTATGTAAGTATAAGTAATTTAGATTAGTAAAATATTTTTTTTTGCTTTTCGTTTAAAACGGTTTAAACTTAACGAACCAAAAAAAATATACAACAGCAGTGTGCACGAGCGCACAAGAAATTGTTTGTAATTCGAACATAACAATTGCAGGTGATGACGAGGTCTCAATTCTATTATTCATCTCACAGTTTGTAAAGCTTCGTACAGACAGACGATAGTCGGTTCTAACAATATTGTCAGTAAAATGTCCTCTAACCGTGTGAACTGGCAATTTTTGTTTGGCAACGTTGTCAGAAAAATTATTGTCAGTCCATAATAAGTTCACACACGTCAAGTTTTTCTCGTTACCATTCTTATGTACCTGCTAAAGAAGCGAAAGCGGAAGACCACTCCGCAATTACAACGTGTGTAAAAAAGATATGTGTATGGAATGGAGCGAGCAGGCCTTGTTTATCCAAAAGAAGGAGTACAGAGACCTTCTAGAAGGCATCCGTAATCCTTCTTTTTCCCGCTGGGTAGTTACGTCTTCAGCTTCAGCTACCACTACAACGTCTTTATTCTGTCTCAGGCCTTAGATAGAACTGTAGTTAGTTGTTTACAAATAAAATGTTAAAATAGTTGACTAATACTACATTTACACCTACGCAAAATCTAGTACTTACGAGATTTCGAGCCAAATCTAGTTGTTTTTGACTAGATTTCCCATACAAAACAAAATTTACTTCGTGACAAGATTTCGACGAAATCTACTCAAAATCTAGTAGTACTTAATGATGCAACTATGGTTTTTACAATATAGCACTAAAAAATATTTCCCTGCACAAGAAAAAATGACATTTAAAAAAAAACAAAACAAAAATTGTTAAAAAAAATATTAAAAAATTTTATAAAAATTGTAAAAAAATTAAAAACACGAATAATATTGATAAAATAAATATCGTTGATTATTAAAAAAAAGGTAATGCAAATTTTTTAATGTATATTTCTTTTTGTGTTTGTGTGTGTAACGAAAAAACTTTAAGTCAGCTGTTGTGTTATAAAAACAAAATCTCGCTAATGTCAAAAAAGTACAATGTAAACGCACTAGATTTCGAAGAAGATTTTAAATCAAATCTACAAGATTTCGGCCTAATGTAAATGTAGTATAATGGAGCATTTAACTTTTTAAGCTTTGGCAACTTACATCACGTACAATTTAATTGGCTCTAAAGTTGACTTATTTTCTGTTTCAACTTCCAACTATTTCCAATAAAATTTTAAAACAAAAATCGCTAGAACTAGCAGATTTTATACAAGATATTAATAAAAAAAATTCAGAATTTAGCTAGAATATCGAAAAAATTTCTAAGAATTATAAATTGAAACAAATCTAGAAAACAAATTTTAAATTTTAACCCCCAAATACATTTTTTTAAAACTATTTTCCTTTTAAAATTACCAATTTGGCGATAAATCCCCGAGTCTATAACTTTAAGATTGTCGTAATTTAAGAAATACAAAGCGATAAGGAAAAGTTTAGGTAAGTCCCCATTTGCATTATATGATTTTGCATATTTTTTCTTTGAAGTCGGTCTTATATTTACATTGTTCAATTTTTGTCGTTACAACTTTTTCTGTGCCACCGAACTTAAATATGTATATTTTTCGTCAAATGAGAGAACAAGGACAAAAATCGTATTATGTAGACGGGGACCAATTTCGTCTAGAATTACAATAAATTATGTATTCACTGATAGTCCAGGACTTAATCTAAAATATAAGTAAAAGGGCATGCATAATCTAATTGTTTTTACCAAACTTTTGAAGTTTTAAATGTTATTGGGCAAACAAAGTTAAACAACTATTTTTAAACACTACAAAAATGATTTCCCTCCAAAAATTATAAATAAAATAGTGATAAAAACAAACAATAGCAAATCAGTGAAAGTTACAATTCATTATTAACAAGTACATTCATTATGCTTATTTCGTTGTTGTATTTTTTTTTTTTTTTTTTTTTATTTAAATTTTATTGTCTGCTGCCGTTTTTTAAATCACCACAAGATTATAATCAATGAAACAAAAAACATCCATAAAAAATCCCATTTTTGTGTTTAAGTGGGCTTCGAACATGTGCAACTCTCTGTGTTTAATATCCAGAGACCGGGAGCATTGTTGCAGCAGCTCTTAAGCGGCAGCTGATTTAATGATTGCCGCATGTGTTTCGAAAAAAAGTCGCACAAATCCAAATTTTTTTAGCATTTAATTGAATTTAAAGTGCTTGATAATTATTTGGTGTATTAATTAAACGTCAGCAACTCGCTGGATGTTTTCTAGTATTAGTTTTTCAAGTTGAAAGATTAAAAAATTATAGAAACCAATAAGACCACCCACAAAATATAAATATGTAAGAATTTATTTAAACCTAGTTTAAAGTTTAGTTATTTTAATATCTTTGTATTATATATGTACATACATACATATGTACGTACGTATGTATGTATATGTATATTGGCTCCTTTTACTCCTACTAGGAAGACGGAGGGCTGGTTAGGCCATTGCATCCAATCCTGATTCTGGGGCTTCCAACATCGCCTTCAGGCGTGCTGTGATAATGCATAGATTTAATCCAACCAAGATAAAGGGTATTTCCGTTTGTTCTATAACCTAAAATTTAAAATTTTAAGCATTTTATTGACATTTTATGCAAAGGATTCAAAATTATCAATTTGCTAATAATACAAAATACATATTTAAAGAGATTAAAATATGTTTATTAAATCTATTAAACAGAAATGTTTTTAGCGGGAAAACGAAAAAAACGCGCAAGATCGACGTTAAAGCATCCATTGCGCTTTAATAAAATATCGTGTGAAGATCACTGCCAACCAAATAAAGGACGGCGTCGAAGTTGTAAATAAAAAAGCAAAATAATGGTAAAGAAGCCAAATATAAATATTAAGCGTCATTAGGACAATTGCCAACAATGGGTCGATTACGGACGGCAACTGCACTGAAGTTGTGTTGCCAGCAAAATATCAGGCAGCCCCACCGATGTAAAAATACAAACAAATTCCGTTATACTGCCATCCGTAACCGGCCCATAAATTGTTAAATCTAGCAACCACATTGACCTCAGTACTATAACGGTTAAATAATTCTTTTTCATTAAAATATTTAATTTTTATTTTAATTATTCTAAAGTTCAGTTTAAATACCTACTTTTTCTATTTCAATATTTTCTTCATAAAATAAACCATTTAATTAAGTGTCAATTTTAGCAAGAAAAATAATCTTATCGAAGCATGAACATCAAACTTTTAAAATGAAAACAAAAACAAATAAATCTTGAATTGCTCTTAAAGTTTCTCAATTTACTCTGTGAGCCTCAGTAAATTAACCATTAATGATCTCGCTAATAAAGTCATAACAGAAAAACAGCAACAAAAACAATTATTATAACAACGACAGCAGCGCATCAGCACACAGTTTAAGACAAACTAAATTAAATAACAACAACAATAATAAAGGGTGATTTTTGAAGCCCAATAGAACTTGCGCAAGGTTTGGTTGTCAAACGTAATTAGTTTCTGCAGCCGTATTCTTCAATTCGCTAAAGCTAAATCTGTATCGCTAAAAATCTATAAAGTTGATTTAGCGATTTTCGGCTACGATTGCAATTCTGTAACGTGCATAGCTAAATTTGGTAATGCCCCCTACAAGAAATGAATGAGCGAGAAGTCACATTTTTCATTTTTGTGTTAAGAAAATGATAGAAAAAAATGACCGATTGTGACCGAACACTTGATTTCGGTCATTTCCTTAACACCAAAATGAAAAAGAGCAGGAAGCGTTTTCTAGCTGTCAAGCATCCCTAAATAGCGCGACGTCAATGCTTTGCAATTGGAAAATCCGATTTTGAAAGCGCGTTTAAAAGTGAAGTTGGCCGCTATTGTAAATAAATAATGGCAATTTAGCTATTTTTTGTCAGCAGCTAGTGTTTTGTCTCTTCTTTTTATTTCTATTACTCATGTGGGTTTTATTTAACAAGAAAGTAAACACTACTGTTTGTGACACAACGTTGACGTTCTTGTTAAGGTATAGCATATCAGCGTTAAAGCAAAGCGGAAGAAAACGTTCCGCTATCCGCACTTGTTTAGGTATGGCTATTGACATTAAAGTAACCTAGATTAAGCTTGAGCTAAGCGAATTACAGAATACGGCTGCTGCGCTCACTTTTTTCCATTAATGATCAGTATACTCTGTAGTCGCTATGCTCCTTCACCTTTTAACAGGTAAATCGGGGAAAGAATGGGTACATTTTCTCTTTACGATAAATTTGGTATGCAGATTACATGGTACTTTTTCCCTTTTCGAAAAATTTGGTATAGAGATGGAATATGGCCCAGATAAAAAGATATTTTATGCTGTAAAATCGAAAAAATTGGTACTTTTTGCACTTTTTCTCTGTTTAATAATTTTGGTATACAGATTCCATATGGTCCAGTGGCCGGAGTATACAAATTTAGAGACCTCTTTCTTTTCTTGTGGACAGTTGAATGTCGAGAGTATCGAGTGCTCAAAACTTATATGTATGTGAGAAAATACTTTCTGTAATGTTGTTTATAGAAATATATTTTAACAAAAAATTAGTATGGATTTCTGTAAATTTTTGTATCCTTTTCTATTTATCTAATTTTCACGTGAACGGGCTACAGCTACTATTTATTTATATTAATACAGATAAATAATTTTTACGTCAACCCGTCTACACAGCATCGTTGTCAGTAGCCCCAGATGGCACAGCACCTAACTGACTATTGGTTCTTAGGAAGATTGTCTTTGCGGGGAGCTTTAGTTATTCGTTGAAAAGATACTTTTACGGATCACTTGATTGTGGTTAAATCCTTAAGTCGAGGAAATATACATCATGAATAACCCACAAGTATATTTCCAAAGGCGCTCCAGCTCCTTGCCGGACTATGCACTCAAATTGCTACTTACCTATGAAGGTTACTTTCAAATTAATCATTTTGAATCGCTTGAATCTTGCAACAAGGAAAGTCTTTAACTGTATAACCACTCTAACACTCAGGGGCAGTTGGAAAACGCAATTCTTGTTACCCAGTGGTTGAGATCTACCATGAAAAAAGTCCATCCGATAAGTTTTCATGTCAATCTTTTTCACATCTGACACTACATTCAGAAAAATGCACCGTTTGGTGCGGTTTACACGCTAGTGGCGTCTTTAGACCTTATTTCTATAAAAATGCTACGCGAGCTCGCATAATGGCTAATTAAGGTCGTTACCACATCATGATCAATAATTTTTTAATTGATAATATAGACGGCATTCACATTTTAAAATGGCACTACGTGCTAAACGGCGACCGCAACCATCGACTTATTAAAATCAAAATTTGGCGATAAGTTGGTTTCGAAAAATGTACCTGTCAATTGACCTCCCAGGTCTTGCGATTTCACACTTTTTTATTATTTCTTGTTTGGCTGCGTGTAGTTACTGGTCTATGCTGATAAACTAGCACCAATTGACGCCTTAGGCCGAAGCCACGCAATGAGCGGCTAAGCGGTGAGCGGAAAAAAATGAAAACTTATGAAAAACTACTGAAGTGGCCACGCAATAAGCATCATGTGAGCGAAATTTATGAGCGTATAAGCGGCGCCTCTCAGAAATAAAACTAGTTCTAATTTTTAGTTGTTTTCTGAGCGGCAAAGAATGAACATTGCAAAAGTGAATGTGGAGTTTATAATTTCAACTGTACAAAGCCGACCGCTATTACAGGAAGACAGATTCCCAATTTTTAAAAATAAAAATATAACCGAGAAATTGTTTTTTGTTTTTGTCAATCTAGTGTTACCTTTTTGCAACAGCAAATCAAAGGATTTCACAGACATACGGCAGTATTGCCAAAATATGTCTGGAAATTTGGATAGATTTGTATATAAATGGTTAAATTCGCCCTAATGTTCGCTTTACACGCCACCTACCACCTGAAATTGGACATTTAAAATTCGCATCGTCTATGCCCGAAATCGTTTTTAAATGTCAACGACTTGCATTGATCTGTCGAAAAACAATTATTTAAATTAAATTCTTTTGTTATTTTTTACAATTTGAAGTTCTATCGAACTTAAAAAAACACTCTTTATAACAGCAGCATCAACATAAATTTAGTTTACTTTATAAAATAAGTGTAAGTGTAGGAGAGTGCACTTGTATATGTAACTGTTGTCTACTATTCGTACATTTTTCATAGTAAAAACAAACAAAAGTGTAGGCGGCTTTGCGGTAAATAAGAAATCTTCTAACTAAACATTCGAGTAAATTTCGCACTAGAAATAAAAAGAAGTACAAATGAGAAATAAAATGAAAAAAGCTTTATCTAAACATCTTGTCAAAAGATGTTGAATGTGCCACAGCGTGCTCACAAAAAGCCTAAACGAACAGTTTTCCAGCATCTTCATGATCATCACCTAATAATGATGATGATCAACTCTTAGAATCAAGTCTATATCAAGGCAAAAAATAAAATAAGTATGTTTGTACAAACAAAATCAGCTTTAAAGGAAAACTTGAAGTGGGAGTATTTTAGTTAAGACATCACATCAGATGATTAAGATTATTAACTGGAATTGCAGGCAGTTATGCGAGCGACTTGTGCTTAACGTGTCATCGTAAGAGAAGGCGGCGGCGGCAGGCCTCGTAATCTTTAACATCGAGTGCGAAATTGACATGCGTATCTAACAGTATAATTACGTGGCAAATATTGGCAAACAAATGCATTCATACAAATCAATTTATTCTGAAAATGTAGGAAAATAAAACTCAAATAACTAACTTACTAGCAGGCTGGTTGACTGACAGATAGACTGCAGAACCGTTCATGTTTTTTTTTTTGTGGAGGAAGAGAGCTATAATGAAAAGCCTTTTATAAAACATTTTATGAGCTGTTACAAAAAAGTAGTTTTGCTTCCTTATACTAAAAGTAGGGTTAGTAACACTAAGACAAAAACTTTTATATGAGAAAGAAAACTGATATTTCGAATTTCATGTTTAACTTAAAGATAACATTTACAAAAACAAGCTAGAATTTTATTTCAAATATGTACAAGTTATTAACAATAGGATGTGTGTTAAATTGTTTTAAATTTGAGAATATTTTTCTTAGCAAAGTAAGTTTTTATAAAGTGTTGCAGTTTCTTAAGTGTGACAGCATTCAAAACAATTGTTTTTCTTTGTTTGTTAACAGAACAGCTTTCTTAGTGATGGCAACTACATTTTATGTACACACATATGTACATATGTATGTATGTATTCAAAAACTGCTTTAAAAAAATTTATTGTCAAAAGATAAATATCAAATTGGATAAAAATGTAATTAATGAATGTTTTAGAAAGTAGAAAATTTATCATTTATATCTATACTGAATCAAAATTAATTAAGAAGCCTAATTTCAAAACAGCAACAATTCAATATTTTTTTTTTAAATTACATATCTTTAGATATATCGTCACTCAAAATCCAGAAGGCCGTAAGCGACAACAACATTTTATATCGACTATTTGATTGATTATGGTTCAATCAACTAAAAATCATAATAATCAATTAAAAAGTCGATTAGCATTTTGTGTCACTTACGGCCTTTTAAATTTTAGTTGATGATATTGGAAGTTTGTGTAAAAAAATAAAAATAATTACATTTTCTTTCTTAAAGTTTGTCCCATAACCACCTAACACTATCATAGACTTTTTTTATATTTTCGTTTCTTTCTTGATTTTGTTTTCTTTTGGTAAATTATTTTGTATATGTGACGCGCAAAATAGAAAGGGACCTAATGGCAAAAAGCGGGTTTTATGGGGCATGGGATCGGTCTCATTCGATGTTCAGATGTTGTCCACATCAAAAAAAAATCCCCGTCTCTATGCGCTGTCACATATGCAAAATTTTAGTGTATCGCATATTTTAAGTAAATGTAGATGGAGTTCACGGCAAAAAAAGTTTGGAAGATTTTTAAAATTTCTTCCTAGTTATCAGGTAACTTATATGTATATTAAAAGAAAAAAAATTTCATATGAATACCAATTCATTTTTAACAGACGCCTGTCGATCAATTGGCTCAAATGAGTAGGAGATTGACATTAGAAATGTCTTAAAGGTTATAAAAAAAGAATCGAAAAATCCACTCAGATTGAAAACAAAAAAAAAATAAAAATCACATTAATTGTTACATACCTATAAGAATTTAAAAAAATTAAAAAAATATGGATATTAAATTAAAATGCTTTTTAATAATTAAAAAAACTTTTTCATATTGACATGAAGTTAGCTAAAAGCTAACTACAATCAGGATAACTTTTAATTAACTAACTACTATGTAGCTAACTTAAAGTTAGTGGAAAAGTCATGCATAGTCGGACAATTGACTTCTATCTGTGACATGCCAATGTTAAAATAGACAGTTGGCTCCATTAAAAATAATCCAGGCATCAACCACAAGTAGATGAAAAAAAGTAAACTTAAAGTTAACAGAGTTGCTTTCAGGGGGAGTGTTTTTGTCACAAATAAATACCGAAGAGAAGTACATTAAACGGCGAGTGAACGTAGGTTAGGTTAGGTTCCATGGGCAGCCATCGAGAGACAGCTCACTTGGGTCCTTTACTGGCCCCTTTGTGATACCCAGCGCCAATGCCCATCCTATAGAGCAAAGTTCAACCACTTCGTCTTCCTAGTGAAGAGAAATGGGGCGATTTAAGTTCTATCCTAGATAGATCCCCCAAGCAAGCATACACCAGTTCCCCCAGGTACTTTTTCCTGATGCCCCGCAGACCGGGGCATTGACAGAGAAAGTGAAGCACAGTCACCTCTTCCTCCTCGTTCTGACAACTTCTGCAGTTGCCGTTAAATTGCAGACCCATTCTTCCAGCATGAATCCTCACCGACCAGAGTGAACGTAATTGTTTGAACAAATAAATGCATTTACTGCATGCTTTACTACAGTAAAAGTATAAACAATACTCTCAAAAACTAAAAAGTGAATAAAAAATACACGCAGCAATGAGAGTGGGAACAAAAACATACACACACGGTACGCGATTCGCGTGGTTGACACATACGAACGTTTTCGCTATTCGCCAGAGGATCGCCTTTAGCTTCCACGCGATGCATCGCAGCGATGATAGACAACTTGCTGGCGATTCGTGGGCGATGATTCGGCGATGGAAATTGTTTGCAGGGATAATATCTATTGCAACAACAATTCTTGTCAAAACCAGTTCTTCCGACAGACAAGTAAACATCCCAAATTTTCGCAGACTGCACGAGGCATTTTTCAAATACTAGCAGTATAGGCAAATTGTTTTTACTATATTGAAAGGCTTTGGTAGAAAGAAGTACTGTATGGAGTGTATTTCTGTGAATTTTAGCACCCTAAGAACACTATTTAAATTTTGCGACGAGCAGTAACGCAAAGCATTTGTCATTGCGGATTACACATTGGCTTTGTTCTCACATATGATTTTATATAGACAAAAAAAGTTTACTGTAGTAAAAGGTTTGAAAAAAACAGAAATATTTGGAGCGTACAACACTATTGCAATTGTGCGACGAACAGTAACGCATAGCATTTGTCGTTGTGGCTAGATACGTAAACGTTTTCAAATATATTTATGCAGGCCTTCAGTAGATAATTCTTTTTTCAGCACTCTTGTATTCCCACCTATTTAAGAAAATTTAATGGATTTTTTTGCGTCGAACTCAAATCATTGATTTATGATCTTCATTATCGTCAACTGTTAATCGAAATTACCATAATTTTTATTTAAGCAATTTATCTTTTTTCTTTACATTTTTCTTTTTTTTTTTTTTTTTAATTTTTGTCTATAAAGGGTTTTTAGTTGATCTACAATACCGAAAACACATACACTATTCTTAAAGCTTTAGAATAGAGCTCAGAGCGGGAGCAAAAAAATGTACTAAAGTGATAAATCTTGTTATTAGTTTATGGTTATAAATTAATGATGTTTCCACCATGTTAAGGCACGTTTTCACTAGACAAAAATGAAAAAAAAGAAATATCGCACAAGCTAGTATCTATCTATGAAAAATAGTAAAAATAAATGGTAACAGCAACATTAAAATAAATATAGTAAAAGAAAAATAAATGTAAACGTAATTGTAGTCAAAGTGCTATTTTCGTGCGGATATAGTGTATGCGGCAAAAGTGTTTTAAAGTCCTAATCGTGATGAGAAATCCGGTAACGTGCTAATGGTTTAGGTCTAGGTTAGAGTAACATTTTTTAAAAACAGATTATAGGCATACATACATACATACGTACTCTAACAATAAATAGGTACTATAACTATTTGTTATTTTTTTCGCATTGTACAACATAAGTTCATATTTGCTAAAAGACTAATTTTATATTCAAATCCAACAACCACAGCACGTTCAATTACAATGTCTGCATTTAAATGTGGCGTTAAGTCCACGAACAAAAAAATAATAAAAATAAAACCTGGCCATTGTACGAGTACGTCTTTAAAAGATTTGATAAACAGCAGGTGCTCTGTTTTATATAAAAGTCGCTTTTTAAGGTTTTTGCCCAGAAATACAATAAAAGTTTTTACTGATCCTTTCGTCCAGTCTGCAGTCTGTCTAACTAGATACTTAAGTCACTGTGATAATTGATTGAGCAAAGTTAATAAAGTTATCACACTGTCAAAGTTTTAAAGCGGTAAAATATCAAAAGCCACAATGTGGCAAATAGAAAAATTACCAATAAACTTTGCATTGCTTTGTTAGCCGGCGATTTTTTGACAGGAATTAATAGAAATGCAAACTTAGTTATATAATTTGTTCGCCCAGACAGAAAAAACAATTTAAATTTACTTTCATTAATTAAAAAACAATTGATGTCGGATTTCTCAAAATTAAAAACACATAAAGAAACGTCTTAAAGAAAAACAATTTGTTTGGGTTTTCATTTAAAAACATTTGATCGTAATTCTTTTGAATTAATTGGCGATTTTAACCCCTGCTGTTGAGGTACCCATAGACAACATAATACTTTCTTGCCATTATTATTTTCGTTTTGCTCCACACTATTCACTAAAGGCTAATAAATCAATGAATATTTAAACGTTGTTTTAGTTAAACTAAACTTAAATTTATATGTAGTTTAAACTTTACAGCTGTAAATCAGTGTCCCATATATTATATGTAGTGCAAAAAATAATAATAGTGTGGCAGCACTACGATAAATGTTGTCAAATTCATATGATTTGATTGGTAGTTTAAACGCCCAATTAAATAATGGGCTAAGAGATGGTGTTAATGTTTTCTGAATATAAGATTTGCTGGCTTAAATATATTTTTAGCCAAAAAAAAAATTTAGTTAACTTAAAAAGTAAAAGTAAACAAAACCAATATATTACCTGAAAATAATATTGGACTCCATGGACTGGTCCGATGTAATGCAAGCATGGACCATGTCATCGTTAAAAAGTGTTTGTAGTGAGACGACATGTCTTCGTTTTTTAACGACATGTTTTCGTTTTTAAACGTAGTTAAAACTAATCCTCTTGTGTATAATAGAGTAGTTTTATGACTTCTCCTTTGTAATCCAAAGCTGGGTTATATGGCACTGCCCTAGGACATCGTTATGTTAAATATACCATGTTTTTCCATACGTTTGGGTTACTTTTGGACTAGTCCTAGTCCCTTGTGGGCTACATTATGCACGCGTGTTTGGACTAGTCCTATTATTTTCAGGGTTGTGCAACCTACTAGTTTTTATACACACACATGCAATAAATGCAAAATAATATTGTAAATATGTGTTTAACTTTAGATTTAAAAAAAAACATGCGAATCCTAGATTTATGGACCATTTGGTCCATACAAGAACTATTCAATTAAAAGTATTAATATAATCCAATATATTAAATCTAAAAAATAAAAAAAATCTAGATGCTTCGAAATGTTGCCCCTAAATCTTAATGAAAACTGATCCCAAATTTAGGTTTTTTTTTTAAATGCAACGTAGCCAAATTTTTTTTTATGATGTTACCCAAAAAAAGTTAAAATTGAAAACAAAAGCGAATTGCCAAATTCACGAATTTCGAAATCCTTAATTAATTAGGCAAAGCCGGTGTTTGTTCTACGAATGAGGAGACAATCCATGGTAGCGGCTAAAGACCAGCTATGCAAAGAAGCTTAAGTTAGTGAAGACGGGAGGGGAGGAAATCCTTGCGTCCGTCCGAAGGCGCAACCATCCTATCTAGTTTTTAAAACCAAAACTACAATTATTCGGGATATTAAAATACATGATTTTAAAATGTACGTAAGTAAAAAAATTTTTATAAAAATTAAGACGTTGATCGTTCATTTGACGCATTGTATGGTGGCGTTATTTTCCGCTGAATTACGTCTGCAGTTACTTTCCCATGATAACAGGTACGCTCGGTTTCGATAAAGTTTTGATTCGAAGGCAAATGTGTAGCGACGCTCCTACCGCACCGTCTTTTAATATTTTATAGCTGCCATGTAAAGTTCACTATTGATCAGGAACTTGTTGAATTCAGGGGATGATGCATATTTCGGTGGCAGTTAATGCCATAAAATTTTAGCTATTTTTATTTTAAATATTTTTCAAAAACTGGCCCTGGTGCGAGCCGTACGATTGTCATTTTATAACGATTGGTTTTCACACTCTTTTGCATTTTGAATTTATTTTATTTTTTGACAAACCGTTATACTCAGTATCAAGGCGAATTTATTTTGCAGGTGGCGTTGAAAGCACAGCTGTGCTACTTTTTTTCTAAATTACAGTTACTTGTGTTTTTGACATATCGACCAACGAAAGCAACAAATAAAATACAATGTTGTGTTTTTGGTGTTGTTACTTGTTGTAGTATCGCCACCACCGTATACGTGAATTCGACTTTCTCAGTATTATATTGTTAAAGGTCTACAAAATGGGCCTAATTTAAATCAGGGTTAATTAATAAAAATTAAAATCCAATGAAATAGAGATTATTGTAAATTTCCATATGTATGTAAAAAACTAATGCTGCTGTTAACAGGCTAATCACTGTTACCTTTAAAAATTAAATAATTAAAAAAGTAAAGTCGCCAAAACAATTAAAATATGTACATACTTAACACGCTTACGATTAATTTAATATGAATTGTAAAAATTATTAATTACGTACATTAAGAAAAGAAATGCTAATTTCGTAACAATTATACAGTTTTAAAATATTTAATAAAACTAATATGTTTTTACAGGTTTTTTCCTTTATCAATTCATTTCATACTTATAACGATGCATATTAAAAGTATCAACTATGCCAGCGATCTGTCATAAATACCAGTTATTAAAAATTAAACCTTCTTTTAATGCTAAAGCCAGTCAGTCAGTCGTCTCTATACTCTATCACTCGTTCAGATGTCATTGGCTGAGAGTATGAGCGTTTGTGTTTCGTGTTATTATCCCTTTTGGTAATTTCATATGATGATTTCATTTGACAACTCGTTTACACAGATTTAATCTGATTTATAATTATTTGTATTGAAACTAAAAGCCCTCATACACAAACTCGAAAATCTTATATGAATATTTAAAAGAAAACAAACAAATGAATAAGCTTTAAGTGATGATTTTAATGTGGCGATAAATGTTGAGAGACACTTTGGGTCCTATACGACATACTGATAGGATAGTGTTGCCATACTGGTTGAAAGAACAAATCGAAAAGCGTTCGATACCTTGGCGCGTTGAATACTTAGTAGGCTTGCTTACTTCTTTTGTAAGCATCACAAGCAATTTTTAAACAAATCAGCTGATTATGACAAATAAAAATTTATTTTTCTTGTGGTGATGCCGCATAAAAAGCATTGCATGTGACCTAAAACGTAAAAAGCGAGAAGGGTAAAATATGCATGCAATGCGTGGACATTTCTTGCCAGATAGACGAAGTCGGTTAGGGGGCGTGACACACTTTACTTTTTTTCCTCTCTCGTCTATCAGCTGCTGTTCTGTATAAAAAAATATGTATGTACATTTTCGTATTTGAAGTTCTTTTGGAAATGTTGGCATCATTTTAACAGATATCAAAAAATTTAAAAAACTAGTATTTACTAGAGGTCTGCAAGAATAAATAAAAAGCAATTTCAACACACTCATTTGTTTTTTAATTACAATGTGTCGATCACCCAATGATAACGAAACAAATGAAAAAATAACCAGAGACAAAACAACAAAAACTCATTCTATTCAGTCAACTCAAGTCAAATGAGTAAATTATTCAAATATAATTTGAATGTAAAATATGTGTTATAAGCTTAACTCTTATAAATAAAAGAAGCCACAAGCTTACACACATATTATGGCAAGGTATTCAAATAAATGCATGCACATTCAATAATTCAAAAATTATTTGAATATTTTTTGTAAACTTGCTCTCTCTAACGGGTCATTCCAATGTTTTGTTATTTTTGAATTACTCTCATATTAATTTACAGTAAACAAGTTTTTTATTCAATTCATTCATTCTTATTTTTGTATATGGTTTACTCTCTTCATATCTTTTTGAATGTTTTATAATTGAATAAATGTTGTGCACTTTGAGTAAAGGCAAACAAGTGAGTTATTCAAAGCAGACCTCTAGTATTTACCTAGTGGGCGAAATTCGACCATAATTATTCATGCAAATATGACGAGAACCTACATATAAGTATATATGAATGTACCTACAGGTTTTGAGCATTCAGAAAGTACTGATTGAAAAACAAAAAATAACAAAAAAAAATCTATAGATTTTCAATCACTCTAGACTATGCACGCTTAGTTTTATGTTTCTAGGTTTAGTAGTTTTAAAAATTCTAAAAGTAAAAGATTAAGAACGAAATAATATCAAAAAGATAACTCTAACAGATTCCCGTTCACTCTGGACATTGCATGCTTAATGTAACGGAAAACAAAAAAGTTTCCTCTTATAGATTTTCATCTACTCAGGACATATTAACGAAAATAAAAAAGTACCAGTTTTAGAAAGAAAAAGCTCGCCCTTACGGATTATTATTCACTTAGGACCTTCAATGTTAAATTTATGTTTCTAGTACCAGTTGAAGAACAAAAAAGTACCAACCGGTATCATCTTATAAGTTCTTATTTACTCAGGACCCTGCACCTATAATTTTATAACTCTAAGTTCAATATTATAACATACGTGAAATTCAACGAAAGAAATTTAATATCCAGTAATTCCCTTTTTTGATACTTTTTTCTCCATATAAAAATATCAAATTTTTCAATTTTGTAGTGGGATTCCATAATTTAATATGACAATGAATTTTTTTAAAAAAGTTTAATGTAAAGAAGTACTAAAAATAGATACGATTTTCACCTCTCAAAAGTTCGAATTTCAAAAAGTACAAAATTTTTACTTGTATTTTTTTAGATAAATAACGAATTTGGTGTAATTTTAACTTTTTTGTTTATTGGCTTGAAAGATAGATGGCGTAACAATGAAGCTCCAAATTACAGTTTGTACCCATTTACTCTCTTAACGGGCCGAATTTCAAAAAAGTACTGGTCACATGTCCGCTTAAAGTGAACAACGGTAAGTCCTTAATTTGTTTGTATCTCTTTTAGATTTGGGGGTATGAGGTTACCGAATTTAACCATTTGAACCCCCAAAGATGTTAATAAAATATATATTGTGCACTTCTGTAAGAAACGAGATACATAAATTTCATATTGTGTATTTTTTGTTCAAATCGGTTGATACGCAGTGGAGTAAAGTGTTCTTAACGGTTTTGCCTTGTGGATTTATTTATACGATTATTCAATAGCTGTTTCTGTTATTTGCTTCAACGGTGTGTACTTTGTTCGTACCTTTGTTGTCTGTACATATGTATATCATATCCTGTGGTTCCTAAAATTATCAAGGGGCCACAAATATCCCTAGACGGAAGCAAACTGACACCAAAGTATTCCCGTGATAGGTCTTTGGTGGTAGGGACCGGTTCTAGTTCTAATACTTCATATTATTAAGACCTATCACTTTTACATGGGGTTGCTATTGCAGTGGGTCAATTGAAACCATTTGACCAGTCACACATCTTTTCTTAATGAATTAAATTCAAGAACCAAATTTTAGAAAGTACCAAAAAATGTGTCACAGGACCGATGAAGACTGTAATGTAATTCATTACTTTTCTAACTTTTTGTTCTTCATAAACCAGTTAAATTATTGTTTCCACTTTCACTGGTCATGAGTTCTTCCTTTTTGCACTTGTTCTATTTTCACAAATCCCAGTACCAGTCTGTTGGACCAATTGACACAAACTTCCCGCAGGGAATAATAAATAAAATAATAAATAAAAAGAAATATTTTTTTTCTAAGTTATGTATTATAATATCATAAATATATATAACTGCTGTTGGCAATCGCTTATAATTTAGATTTCTACTGTACATCATCAAAATATTTATTTTATTTATATTTATTTTGCCATTTCATAACAAATGATTTTAACACTATTATGCATATACAGTAGAATCCCGATAATTCGTAATCGCAAGGAACTGGCCATTTCTTACGAATTATAGGGGTTTTCGATTTAGCGGGGTTTCGATTTAAGGGCGTTAAAATAAAATAAATACGAATTTTTCAATTTATCTACTAAAACGATAAAAAAAAACATAAAAAACAATTGTTAATAATAAAATATGTATATAAAAATTATTCATGTAACAAACTGATCTTAAGAAAATTAACACACACACAAGCAAAAACCCACGCAAAAAATAGCGACGAACAAAAAATCATTCTTTCCATGTTTCTATTGTTTTTATTACGAATTATAAGTGGTAGGTAGCAAACAATTACGATTTATAAGAGGCAAAGAAGATTTTATTTGAAAAAAAAAATTACGAATTAGCGAGGGGACCAAAATGTATGGACATTTTACGAATTAACGAGATTTTTTCAAGGGACTGACATTTTGTTACGAATTATCGGGAATTACGATTTATCGGGGTACGAATTATCGGGATTTGACTGTATTTTAAATTGATAATCAGTATTATAGTGTAAAAGTGCCTTTAGTGGTGAAATAAAAACTTAAATGTATTATAAGTCTTTACTAAACATTTAAAATTTTCAAATTACAAAATCGGCAACACTTGAACACGTGAATGATCGCATATATAATCAACATGCTACCCAGCAAACATAATATTTGAATTATAAAACAAAAAAAATATATTTTAAGCTAAAATTAAAAAAAAAATCTTAAAACTTAAAGGGTATTATTAGTACCCACATATTTATTTTAATAATATTATTGAATATTTTTGTAGAAACTTTCACTTTGTTTTAAAGTCATTATTTTATTCTGCTTGTCAATGTAATGCTGGGTACACAAAATGCAATGCATTTACGAAATCTAGCAAATTAAATTAATTTTCATTCATTTTTCATGTATTCCAGATTGCATCAACATCAAAACGCTTTAATATTTTGAGGTTGCATTGAAACAGATTGCATGTAGATTGCACTGTCTGTACCCAGCATAAGATTTCGAATCATTCTCAATTTAATATCTAAGTTCACTTTTAAATTTTGTTTTTTTTTTTTTTTTTTGTCTGGGGACAACCCCTAGAAATGCAATGCATTATGTTGAAACTAGGAAAATAGGTAATGGGACGGAGGATAATGGGAGTATTCTTGCGGCCATTCAATTTAAACTTATTCTTGTGAGAAAGTTTATTTTTATATTACATAATTTCAGATGCGATCTCATAAAGTTTTTAGGGCGAAAGAGGAAATAAATTAGAGTTTGTCAGTGTGTCCTTTCTTTTGCCAAAACACTGTGTCTGTCTGTCCGCCTTAATTTACAGAAATGTTAGATGAGCTTACGAGTTTGCTGGGTAAATACAACATTTCATTTAAAATTATTGTACACCAACCAGTATAGATTTACATTTCAACATGTTCAAATTTATGCCTATAAAAAGATATTCTTAAATTATTAGCATGATCAGCTAAAATTGGAAAAAAAAATTAAAAAATTTTAAATGCAGAATGAGATGGTAAAAATGTAAACATGTGAAAATTTAAAACCATTTAAAGGTTGGTGCTAAAAACAAAATAGCTTTACGCATTAAGACAAGCACTTTAATGAGTAACAAAATGTGGTTACTTTTAACCCCTGAAGGAATAATGTGAAATTTTATTATTAACCTAATAAGAAATTAGTACCCATGAGCTGTTACTTTGGTGAGAACTTCTCGCATCGAAAATATGTGAAACAAAATGTTCCATCGTGTTTCGAAAAGTGAGAAAATAGTGTGCCTTCAACTCATGTCCAAAACTATCAAAAGAGATTACGCCTTTGTGCCGGTTCGCACACGTCAAGTCTTGAGTTTTTAGGAGACTTGACGAGTCAAACTTGACGTGTGTGAACCGGCCTTTTAAGTTAAAAATTTCATAATATTCTACTCGAAGCCGATTTGTAATTGCAGATGTTCAGATCGCCAGTAACACAAATTGTTGACGACGGCCAAAATTTACTAAAATTTAAAAATGTTCAACGAAGGCGGCGAAAAAACAACCATCGGCTACACCAAATATTGTAAAGCGCGACTTTAGTGTTTGTTGTTTACAAAATTGCTTTGAAAACATTCGCATATTTTTAATAAATTTTAAAAGCAAAATAATTAAACAATGAAAACATCAACCAAGAACAAAATATTTATCTCTTCTGTGTTATTATTCACTGTATTTTTAGTACATTTTTTTGTGTTCAAATTCTTTCTCACCCCATTTTTATTCGTGAGTTCATTTAACAGTTGAAACTTTTTCTGTAAATTTGCGAGTTATTTCCTTACGTGGCAGCTATTGCTCGCCAAAAATGTTACAGGCGAAGTGAAGTGAGAAAAACAATTTTTTGTTTCAAATTAAAGCATTTTTGTTTAATTTCTCACGTTTCAATCGAAAAGGTTCTTGACGCTGGAGTTACAGAACATTGTCACTGAGTAGACTATCGTATCTTTAGAAGTGTTAATTTGCTTATGCTGCCCTACACGACATGTCTTTTACATCTGACTTGTCAAATTTCCCACTGCAAAATACAAAACCTGCCGTGCGTTAACTTTATAGCATCGCTTCTGTAAAAGTCAGACACCAAGTCCTCTGACTAAATTTCAATTGTAACGTGCTTTATTTTTTTCTGACAGACCATCTGACATCAGCTGTTTTTATTATGAAAAGAAATGTTGTCATAGATCTATGCCGTGAGGGAACAGGCAGCTGCGGTCCACTATTGACGAAATGATGCTAGCTGAGGTTGATATTTTACAATAGAGATACATGTTTGTTTTTCTAACCATTTTATAGCAATTATGGACATATACACATAAATAACGTTCTATTTTTAGGTCTTGACTTCGAATTTGAAGAAAATAATCGTTAAGATGGCTAAACTCTTTTCTAGCGCAAGCACACCTTCAATACCGTTCGTAACTATTTTTAAGAAAGAGCCGAACGTAATATGGTGTTCTGTTCTTCGTTAAAAAAAAACAGAACAACTGTAGAAGTGCGGTAGACAAACATTATAATTTAATGTTCTAAAATGTTTCTTTTTTTTCATTGACAAAGAAATTAACAAACAAAAATGTTAAGTAACGACCGCAGCACGAACAGCGTGTGTGTGTATGTGTTATGTGTATTTTGTTTTTGTAAAAAATGTGTTTTGTTTTTCTTTAGTTGGATTAGAACAGTATTATTTCTGTGTTCGAAAGATGACAAACTGGGAAACGTATTTTTTTTAATGATTTTCTAAACGAACACTATTAGCGTTTGTGTTTCCACAACTCAACGAGCCGAACACTAACACTCCGCTACCACATGCAAGTGCATGTTCGAAAAACTCAATACACTTCCACTTTTTCACTACCATTCACACTATTTTTGTACTTTCAGCCAATCGGCTGTTTCCTCGATTTTTCGTTGATAATACGCCCTACAAGAAGACTACCGGTCATTTTACTAGTTATATGACCGGTAGTGTTGACCAATATAGTGTTATAGTAATAGTCATTTTTTTAGTTTTGGTTATGCATTTCTTGTAGGGCGTATACACTATTTGCAATTAATTACTTGCATGTGGAAACGTAGGGTAAGCAGCGATATTTAGTGTTTCTCTTAGAACACTTGTTATAAACCTTATTTAAAACAACAATTTCGACAGTCATTCAGAATTGTATGTATGTGAGTTTAAAAGTTTACAAACCAGATGTAAAAAAAATGTCCTAATGAGAGAGTTTACAAAGCCAAATGAAGCAAAAGAAAGTATACAAAAAGTAAATTAAGATTCCGAATATTTAAATTAGTTTAATGTTTTCTAGAATTTGAACATCTAGATTTATTTGGTACAAAATCCAAAAATCATAACTTTGGCATTTTAAAAGTAATAAATCGTTAAGCTCTTAAAGGGTTAACCATAAATATAAGCCACACAGTAGTGAAAATTAAACCTCTAAAAATAAATAATAAAACAAAAACGTAGAAATATTAATTTAATACCCAACTTATAACAAACATATTACGGAAAATATAAGTAGTGATTACCACATATTATGAAGAAATTCTTTTCAAGAGAAACAAGGTGTGTGTAATGGCCTTTAGCCACAACTGGGACCACCTAAAGGTGCATTATTTAAAGTATTTAAAATAGAGACGACAAACAGCAGAACATTCCCCAGAACAAATTTATAAAAAAAAAACTACATAGGAAAAACAGAACTGAGGGAACTTAAAAAAAAGTGTGTAAAATCGTAACCAGCCAACATATGAGCCCCTTTATTTCTTGTTCCCATATTCCTACTAAACTTACGCTAAACAATAAAGTGGCGGCGCTTACATGACTTTAACATGTCTGCAGAAATGTTTTTTTGCATTTTGCACATTTGCCAGCCTAAACATACTTTTAACACATTGTTGGCAACTAATTTAAATGGATCGCATGTCACTTGTCTACAGTGTTTCCACACTCTTACACAAGTTTTCTTGGATGGTTGAAGTTTTACTTTTCTCTAGTTTATATTGAATTTTTTTTTTAACATTTGTATTCTATAGAACTGAAATTCTGAGATTTTTCTATTGTAACAGACAAATGGCGACAAAATACTTTATAAGAGCTTTAATATAAAGAAAAGTTTAGATGTATCGAAATTAAGTATGCAATAGATTTTCTTTTTTATATTAATTATAAATGGAATTGAAAATCAAAATGTTTAAACGTTTGTGTACAACCACCACGACAAATGCTTAATTTAAATAGTGGTGTGACGATATAAGAATTCAAAGAAATACACTCCACACAGTACTTGTTGCTTTCAAAACGTTTCAACACAGTAAATATTTTTTGCCTATACTCCTAGTATTTGAAAATTACCTGCTGCACTCTGCTAGAATTTGGGATCTTTATAAGTGTGTTTACGTATTTATATGGCGAACGCATACGAAGAATTGTTGTTGCAATATTATCAAGGTCATAAACATACAAAATATTGTGTGTATAAAAATCCCAAACTCACAGTAAAAGATAAAGGATGTGTATTTTTTTGTTTCACTGTCATTGCTGCGTGATTTTTCATGCCCTTTTGAATTTGTGAGAGTATTTTTTGTATCCGTACTTTCATTTTAGTAAGGAATGTATTTTATTTCTTCTAACACGTTTACATGCTTACGTTAATTCGTAGTCCACACTTTTCTTTAGTTATTGCTTGTGACAGCGACACTACAGTATATATATACATATATATATGAGTTCCCGAAGATCCTATAACGAGCCCCACTACAGTATAGATTTTAAAAAAATTTTTAATGATTGGAATGTGCGTTCAAATGAAATTCTGCAGGCCTCTAGTATGTACTAGGACTTATTTATTACAAGTCTAACGTATTTTTAGGAAAACTCAACCTTGTCATGATAAGTTGTTATTGTTTTTTGAAAGTTTTCAAACTAAAATTAGATCAGGGTAGCATTTTCTAGTGTAAAACGGTATTTACAAGGCGAATTAACTACAGGTGGTGTCGAAACGGCATCTGATTTTGACAGTTCGAGCTTATTTGTTTTGATTTGTTAGTGTTTTGCTATGAAAAGTTGACATTTCGAGCTATAAGCACTAACAATGCAATGGAAAAACCCTATGTTGTTTCTGTAGTTTTTGGATTGTTGTAGTTCCGACACCACCCGTAGTTGATTTCGCCTTGGGTGTTTAGTACTACAGCAAATTATGTTTTTTAACCGTACCAAGAAGTCTGTTATTTTAAGTAAGTGATGACAAACAACAAAGCAAAATAATTAAACGAATCGGTTGTGTACGCAATTTTTATTGTTATATTTCAAATGTTATTGTTTACTAACATCGCCCTCTAAAATAAATGAAAGTATTTTGTTCTTGAAATAAATTAAAAAAACATTGTATTACATCAAATTTGTATATATAAATATAAATTATTTTTATTTTATTCACGATCGCACTACAGCAATACAGTAGTATATGCTTTCATTATGACTTGGCAAAATAATCTAAAATCAACTTGATCATATTGTTTTCTTATGTCTACCCATTGTGTGCGTACGTTGTGATGATTGTAAATTTTCAACAAATATTGCCTGTTGTGTAGAGAAATGATTAAAGGATCACAGTTGTTGGTTTAACTTGGCCGACTACTGTGAAGACATTAATTAAACAAAATTTACAAAGTAAATACAAGCATGTATTGAAAGTAAATATTTTTGATTATTTTTAAGAATTTTTTATAAACAAAAGGTTTATTAAAAAAAAATTAATTGTGGAAGTAGTTTGAAAGCAATTTGAGTTAATAATTCCGGATAATGGGATAAAACAGTACATAGTTGTTACCTAAAAGCGTTGCCAAACACAAAATATTTCTTGATATATGTGACCTTCTCCAAGAAAAGGGATCTAGTGTCTGAAAAAGCGGGTTTGGACTAAAGAGTGGATTCTGGTACCTAAAAGCATCTAGAATAAGATGAAGGAGAAGGTCACATATTATGCATGGATCAGCTGTCTTTTGTTAACATCCAAATTGTGTAAAACTCGATAAGTTTGTCTATTTATAAAATACTAATACAGGGTGACGCATAAGTAACGTTGTGATTTTTTTTAATTATTAAACAAATTTTTTCTTAATATATTTAATTTATTGAAATTTAGATAAAGTTTTTGGTTTTTGTTTGGCTTAAGGTCATGTAAACATTTTAAATAAATAAAAATTTTACAGTGTTTCAAATCTATGTACTGGTAAATGTTAACTTTTGTTATTATGGTATAAAATTTTAGTGTTAAATGTATGTATGTTTATTTTGTAGCCCCTGAAGATGTTCGAAATATCGGATGGAAAATAAAGAAACAAAATTTAAAAAACCAAAAATTATAATTGAACAATTTAGATAATAGTTTGGAAATATGTTAACATTAAAGCTAGTTTTTTATTTATTTTTAATTTATATATAAATTTCTTCATATTGATGCTCGTCTCTTTCAAATTGTGCCAATTGATTGCTTCGACCTGGCAAGCTTTTCCAAAGCATTTTCCATAACGTTTCCTAGTTCTCGGCTTATTCGTATACACCAAACCCTTTTGGTAACACCAAAGTAAAAAAACGACAGGCTTTAAATCGGGCAACTAGTTGAAATCAGAAAGACGCTATATTATTAGAGCCAAAGTTGGACGAGCTTAAAAAATATATGCATCTAAGTGCGTGCATATGATGTTTAACAACTTTTATTGGATTTTAGGTGGCCCATAACCAGAATTTTTTTTTAATGTCCTCAGTATGTATTTCAAAGATAGTTCTGAAAAAATTTGGTTCACGGTTTTGCCACGATCCAAAAAATTTGTAACAAAAATCACAACAAAACGTAACGAAAAAAAATAAACAAAATTAATTTATATTAAATGTATATCTAAATTGTGATTGTTTAAACTTTGCAAGCGCCTAAACCGCTGGGCCGATTCTCATAAAATCTTAACACTATATTACTGATGGTCTGGAAAGAACAATAGGCTATATAATTTTTCGTGGGCTTGGCACCTGATATACAAATTATTTGTGGAACGCCTTTTATGTTTATATTTAATTCTTTCACTCTACTAAATTTATTGCTTATGGAAATTCACGGTTCTCAAACTATAAAATTTTATTTGAATATTAATAACATTTTAGTGATGTGTGCAAGTTTGAAATTAGTGAAGGCCACTCAGAGGGCGACGAAATTGTTCTTCCATTAATAAAAGATTAAATGGTTGCATGTATAGAATCACCGGTCATCCTTGTGTGTCCTGGTAGCAAAAATGTTACGTTTATGTTCTGAACGAAAATCGAAGTTCTCAAAAAGAAGGGTATCACTGACAATATTATTCTTAATTTAATTTGTTCCTAGACAAGGCTTAACTTTTTTTGAAGAAGTAGACATTGGTTTAATTTTACTTTATTTTTCTCCCAACGCGTTTTTTCTAAATCATCGTTAGAGTTAGAATCTTTATGTTCCGAATCAGTTAATCTACCAACTTCACGATTGCCATAGGACTTCGATGCTGTACGAAATTTACGTAGTTTAATAACTTAGTTGGCTTTAAATATTTATTTTCATGCGCACACGAAATCCCAATGATGATTACACATTAAAAAAAAACATTTAAAGTCACAAAATTATTATTAGACGTACATTTCTTTAGAGAATTACTTTTATTTTTGCTCGAAAAAATAATAATTAAAAAATAACTGCTATTTTTGTTAAAAAAAATAAAAATCAAAAATAACTGTTAATTTTGATCGAAAAAATAAAATTCAAAATTTTTTCATTAGAATCAGTATGGTATACTTTAATCAGTTTTTCGACATTTACATCCATATGCTATTTCTGTTTTAAAATTCCAATATAACTGTTATTTTCGGTCCCTGGTTTTATATGGTTAATCTGATAGTTTGTTGCAGTTTAAGATTGTAGAAAAACCAATTTTAAGTAGATACAAATAGTATTGGTGTTGGATGCACCAATTCCATAACCATATTTAAAGTTTAAAAAAGCGGAGCGAGTAAGCTTGTACTAAAACCAAAATTTGGTTATTTTGTGTTGAAAAAAGTACACTAGTACACATTGGAGAAAAAGTAACAAATTTTGTTTTTTTTTTCGGTTTCAAAATAGTTTATTGGATTATTTTATTATTTATTTAGATATTTGATTTTAAAAGATACTTCATTCTTAATGCTGAAAACCTGCTAAGCCACATGGCTTGTCTGCAGGTAATTGATGTTAATAACAAAGTGTTTTAATAAATATACTTAAGTAATTGATTTTAGTAAAAAAGTGTTTTAATAAATATACTTCATTGCGAGTTAAACAAATAATTTTTATAAATTCTCTTTCTTTTCGCCTCATTTGTGATATTTATCAGGTTGGTTGGCAATTCATTGAGGATTGTGGGTAAGATGACATCTAACGTTCGATCTCCATAGCAATTTTTTGTGGGTTTTATCTTAAATCTTCCCTCTGAGCGTAGTCTGGTGTTAACAACATGTTGTACGGATGATCGATTCTCTCAAGAGAACTGTAGTCTTTTAGTTCCGTTATGTTGTCATTGGTGACATTGATGTTGGTGCTGTTGCCGTTGATGTTTTGATTGGTAATACTGTTGTTTGTGCTGTTGTTGTTGATGCTGTTATTGCTATTATTGTTGGTTATGTTGTTGTTTATGCTAGTGTTGTCGTTGGTGTTATTATTGTTGGTGATGTTGTTGTTGTTGTTTATGTTATTGTTGATGATGTTGTTTGATTCAGTGCTGTTGTTGTTGGTGATGATATTGTTATTGCTGTCATTTGATTCATTGTTGTTGTAATGCCTATGATTTTGATTTATCCTTAAGATTCTTAGGACACGATTTTGAGTTTATTGTAGCATTTTACAGTGGGATGAGTTTCCCCAAGCGGATATGCCATGCCTTATATACGATTCCGCTAACACATAGTATGCCTGGCGTAGTATACTGTACGGTGTGGAGTAGCTCAAGTGGTATAAGGAAAAGACAGCTTTATGTAGTTTCTTTTGTAATTCGATTATGTGTATTTTCCACTTGAAGGTATCGTCTATATGCACCCCTAAGTATTCGTAGCGATTAACTTGCTCAATTATTGTGCTACAAGCATCGTTGATATCATCATTTGTTTTGTTATGTATGCACTCAATATTATGGTATTTTAATTTAATATTAGATTTTCTCATGTTTGGTTGCCTGATGTGCATAACTTTAGTTTTCGAGGCGTTTGTCACTAATCCATTATCATTATCATTTACATATTGTATTAAGTTGTTTTTGCATTGTTTTGGTGGCGATCTCAATGTTTTTGTTTGTCACAATGATTGCTGTATCATCAGCATAGGTGTAAGAGTGGCACTCGTTGAGAGTGTTCAGCATTTCGTTTGCATTCATAAGATATAGCAGCGGCCCGAGTTTAGATCCTTGTGGAACTCCTTGACTGGTTACGACTAATTTTGTTATTGAGTTTGACCTTGTAAGTTCTGAGATTAAGATAATCTTTGAACCATAACAAAATATGTCCTTTGATACCATTTCTTTCAAGAATTTCAAGAAGTTTAGAGTGTGACAAAGTGTCGAATGCCTTACTAAAATCTATGAATAAGACTAGGCAATGCTCAACCTTACTTATTGCAGTATTTATGGAATTTCCTAATAATTGGTTAATGTTTTTATCTTTTTGAAAACCGTATTGATTAATGTTTATTATGTTGTATTTTTTAAGAAAATTATTCAGTCTCGTTACAATAATCTCCTCTAAAACTTAAAAAGTAACCAAAACGGCAACTCTGCTTATATGCAACTTGTATTAAGAGGAATTTGAATTTACTTTCAGTTGTGCGAACTTTACCAAAAAACTTAAAAAACTATTCAATTATGTTTGTAAACTATACACATTTGTTTGGTAAGAAGTACCAGACATTTTACTAACATTTCTATGTTAAGTAGACAATTAATTTTATTGTTAATTACGCAAAGTTAAGCTTTTAGCATCTTTAACAGTCGTAGAACATTAACATTCTTTAAAGACTTGCGTGCGGTAAAGTTGTCAGTACCATTTTAAAATCACATTTATTAATAATTGCTGGATTATTTCAGATAAAATATGTGAATATTTTTTAAATTTTCTCTGTTAGAACAATTGTTATTGTTACTTTTGCTGATTAATATTATGACCTTACCCAAAACAATTGCTTCTTTCCCAAATGAAATTAAACATTTTTTCGTACGTTAAATTCATTTTTCATGTAAAAATCTATTGTTAGCTACAACAGCCGGTAGCTTATCGTTACAATGGCACACAAAAGCACAATACAACTTTTTGTGTGTTTAAATAGTGATAAGATTTAAGAAAAAAATTTAGATTTCTTTAAAAAAAAAGTTACATTTCGTAAAAATAAATATTTGTATTCGTTAGACACACATTAACAAAATTACCCCAAATAAATTTGAAAAGCTAAAAAATAAATTAAAGTTTTTTCTTAAATGTAACTGAAAACATGATGATAATCAAGATGATCATGATAATTACGATCATAATGTTACAAGTTTATTTGTCGGACGTAGACACAAAAACATAATAAAAAAAAAATATTGAAAAAAAACAAATCCAAGATTATTATTTACTTAAAATATTAAATTACGACGAATAGTCTGACAATAGCTTGTCAACAAATTAATAAAGAGTTAAATAAATATTTAATAAGCATTTATATAAAGTAGAGAGAAAAAACTTATGAATATCGTTATTGCTGAGAAAGAAATACAATATTTTGCTTTCTAAGTCTGTTATGAAAAATGTTTGTACAGTTTTGATCCGCAGTTTTTGTTAGATTTCAAAAATTTCAATTCGGAAAAAAATTATTTTATTATATTACTAGCGTGTTTCATCAACTTTTCGACTTTATTTAAAATACTAGTCAAGCACTTATTTTAATATTCTTTAAATTTTCTCATCTCAATATTTTTTTTTTTTTGCTTTCTATGCTTGATTTATTCTTAAACAATTCATAATAGAAAACAGTTCTTCTCATCAAGTTCATTGTAAAATGAAATTGAAAATTCACTGTGTCAGTTGTCAATTTAAAAATATAAAAATAATCATCAATAGAATGCAATGGCAACAATTGACCATTTGTTGCATGGAACTGACAATAGATGGAAGGAGAATCAAATGACATAAAACATTATTGGAAACCAGAAATCATAACTTAATTTTTTAAATTAAACCATTAAATACGGAATAAAAACATGTTTAAATATGGTCACCTCCGACCAAACTATTTTTAAGGAAAATTTTAAACATCTTATGTTTAACACGTATAACCATATTATTGTCAGCGGTAACCATATTATGGTTAAATTATGCTGCCATCAAGAAGGCCCAACCATATTGTTATTGTAGCCTTCAAACATTAATCTTATGGCGATTTGTTTTCTATGTTTATACAACGATTTATCAAGAACATCAAATGAACCAATTTATTCCGTTTTTACATCATAAAAGGTACCGTTTATTTTAATTAGGCTATCTCTATACCAAATATTTCGAAAAGCGAAAAAGTACCAAAGCTTTCCTCATTTAAGGCCCCCAGAAAGTACACTGTATGTTTATGTAGGCTTTAATCTGTATGTATATACAATTTTGTAAAAATAGGAATAGTTACAATTTTATCCATTTTGTATCCCTCAAAAAGTACCAAATTTGTGTCCTAAAAAGTACCCTATATATCAAACCTGACCATATACAATTTGCATACCAAATTTATCAAAAAGGGAAAAAATACCAAAGACAAACATGCATTCCCCGATGTTCGTCTTAAACAGTACTCTATATTTGAATCAGAGCCATATGCTATCTGTCTACCATATTTCACCCAAATCCATTAAGCGGGTTTCCCGTAATTGAGCTACAAACTAACAAATATACAAACATGCAAACTTTCACATTTAAAATATTAGCAAAATTTTCTTAAGTAAAGAAACATTTTGTTTTAACCAAACCACTCATATATTTATTTCGAATAAGTTGTTTTTGGCATGGACGAGAATCATGCAAACTTTTCTAGGTTCAAGTTATATTTTGTAAATAATTCTTTCCGTATAGTGAAGTGTAAACATAGACTTGATGCCAGCAGGCTCGTGTACGTTTGGTTGACGTAGCATATAAGGTGCGTTTGTTTACCAGTAAAATCCAGTAGGTTAGTAGATTTTGGATAATATGAAAATTTTACTCTCAAAACTGGCTCTTGTGCAAGAAAAAAGTAAACGAACTGAAAAATTGCAAAAACTTGCTGGTTAATTCAAAAATATGATCGCTAAAACGTAAAGTGTTGTAAAATATGTGTTATTTAGACTACCCAGTATAAATTGTAATTGGTACTGGATGCATTGCATTTTAATAATTATAAATTCGTAGCAAATGTAGCAAATTAAATGAACTTTTGTGGAAGTTTTTAGACTTGCTTAGTTTGTACATGACTTTTATTTTTCTTTCCAGTTAAATAACATACGAAAATACATGAATACTTGATTTTTGATATTCGGTATTAGAATAATATGCATTAAGAAGTATTCATA
The DNA here is from genome assembly GCA_949318255.1 of Pollenia labialis. Lineage (NCBI taxonomy): Eukaryota > Metazoa > Arthropoda > Insecta > Diptera > Polleniidae > Pollenia > Pollenia labialis. The sequence continues at coordinate 62,625,432 of OX439139.1, read as the reverse complement.
TATTTAGTAGGTTTTAGTATTAAATGTAATTTGCTTTTCAAAAATAAATATGTAGTAGAAAACTATTTTTAAGTTTATGCTGCACTTTTAACTCAGCTTTTGTTCTTTTAAATGCATACTTTTTGTATGCAAATTGTATACTTTTTGTTTGTTTACTTAATTGAATCATATGTTTTGTTTTCTACTAGATTCTACTCGCAAAAATTGGTTCAGTAAAAATTTTTAGGCTCTTTGCTGATAACTGTCACTTTACCCTCGCAGTAGATGCTCTGTTTTGCAAATGTATGTTAACGCGAACCCGTTTCAGTAAATTCCAGGAAAAATTTTGGGGTAAACGAACGCAGCTATTAATTGGTTTGATATTCCATCTTGCGTTGTCGGTGTCACATTTCGACTTTTACTTCCATACCGCTTGATGAGTAATTTTGTTGAGTGTATGGTTCCCTTAACACTTTTTCATTTATGTTCTTCAGTGGTGATTTTGTAAATTATTTAAGCGGTTTCCGCATACAATGACACCACTAATCACGTGCAAAAATGCAAGCGATAATGTCATACATACAATTTTCCGCCAAAAAAAAAAAAGAAAGATTAAATTCAAAATGGAGCACACCGGTGAAGAATATTTAAAATTGCTTGAATTCCCCACATCATATTTAAGATTTCAACATAAGTAAAAGATGTAAGTACTACAGTTGTAAAAGAGGCAGTATGAAAACCTTAAATAAGAGAAAGGGTAAAATATGCAACATATTTGCATGTTTTTTATGCAACATGTTCACAAAAGAAATTAAAAAGTTTTCCCACAGTTTTATTTTTTGTACAAAAGAACACAAAAATGTAGAACATCGTCGGCTTAATATGCAAACCTGCGAACTCCCTTTCAGCACATTATACACGAGAGACAAAAAAATTTTTTTATTTGCAGCTTGAGAGGGAAACCAAATTTATAGTTGGTTTTACACACTTTAAGCCTAAGGCTCAGTTAGCCGGGAGTAACAGTAACGTTGCAAATCAGCTGCTTCAATTTGTTGTATGTAAAGCAATTATAACGATTATAGTTGGCAGTAAGATGTTACTCCTCAATCTGTAAGAAATAGATTGGTCGTACTTTTTTACGGTAAGTTTAAGTTACTGTTACTCCCGGTTAACTGAGCCTTTTAATTGAAGAAAAACTACATGCTGGTCGACAGGGCGTATAATTCTCTACCACACGGCAACATGCAGCATATTGCTTAGAACAGAAATGAATGGTGCTCTTTAAAGGGTTAATAGGCCTGTCGATTATTATTTATTTCATTTGATGGACACAATATAGTATTGAACTTTTAAGACACTTTATTTTCTCTATGCCAATATTCTTTGATTAATAGAATTTCTGGTTTTTTAGTTTTTATTTTTAATTTCAATTCAGCTTCTTCTTTGTAGTATTTTAAAGAATAAAATGTGCGTTAGAAAGAAATTCCTTAAACAACTAAAATTGATTTGAACGAATTTCTATGTTAAAGATCAGACAATATCTGATTAGATACATATAGATGAAAATTATTACTAAAGGAAAAATTATGCTTGAATGAATGAATGTAAATCACACAATTTTTTTTCTAATTTAAATGGTAGAATAGTAATGATAATCAAGCTAAAGATGATGATGGCTATCATGATGATTTAAAGATATTTATTTTATAAGCTTCCTTGTTTGTTTATAAGTATGTACAGTATGTGAATATATGAGGCAAAGAATAGCAATAGAAATAGAAACAACACCAACAACAACAGCGACAACATGTTTATCATCAACAACATTTGCAACTCCATCAGTAACATCATCAACATGTTGCAACAATTGCACAATGAAAAACAAGAAAATGCGTTGATTTCTTTCTTATTTTTTTTTTTTTATTTTCATTTTCTTTGGCTCGCTGGTGAAATGTACGTACGTGGAGTATTATTTGTTTGTCTTGTCATAATAAATTTCTATCTAAAATGTAAATTAGTTACTTGTTGCATTGAACACATTGCAATCAATACGTAGTCTGATGAATGTTTGAATAAATATAGACAATTTGCCATTTTTCTTTTCTTTTTATAATTTAAATAAAAATCTAATGTCTGTTAGACTTTGCAGACGATGGCCAACATAGAAGGTCATTAACTAAGCGTTACTTTTATTAAAATTGTTGTTATTGTATTAATTTATTATTTGTTTTTTTTTATTTTAATTGCAACATGTCTGCAAATTTAAAAATGTCCATTATTGTTGGGTTTTTAAACAAATATAAGTTAATTGCATAGATCAATGGTCAGAATTTAAACAAATATTAAAATGGCTTTAAAACTATTTTTTAAGCCTCTCCCCTCTTTAGTTTTCTATCCGAGTCTGGCTTATTTGGTCATTGCGATAAATCATTTGTTGAGTTGTTGGCAAAATTATAAGAGGAACCGTGGTGAATTGTATGTAGCTGTAGTTGTAGTATAAAATTCTAATAACAATTATGATTTATACTATTTTCAGTTTTATAGACAGACAGACAGACAGACAATTTGTTGTTTTCGTTTCCACTCTGGTTATAAATTAATTTATTTAGTTATTTTGCATCTTCTACTTGATGCATTTCATAATCTTTATTTTGCCAAAGCCAAGATAAATTATGTGATGAGTTTTCCTTAAAATGCATAATTACACGCAGAAAATAATAAAAGCGCAAAGTTGCTTGGAATCCCTGCAAACAAACATGATGCAACAGCCATGGTACAGTTAGTAAGGTAACCCCAGTAGTCGAGCTGACTATTGTTTTCGAACGAAAATGTTATAAAAAGTAAGACAGTGCTGTTAAGGGTTAATCTCAAGCGGTGGTCAACACCTTTCTAACGACGTATTGAAAATTAAAATCGGACAAAAAATGGTTAAGTTATTTAAATTTTGATTTAAATCGAATTGAAAAGCATCAAAAAAAAATGACAATTACATCTCGCTATCTCGAGTCTGTGGTTAGATTTTTAGAATATTTTAATGCAGAATCGAAGACTTCCTTAACATCTACTATATTTGGCCACTTTGGATAAAAAGAAACGAAAAAGAAAATTTACCAAAGTTTTTATTCATGAAAAAATCATTTTGTGGACCCTTTTTTGACGCGATTTAGCGTCAACGGGGGACTATCGTTAGAGCCAAAATATTTAGGGAATCTTCATAAAACATGTCAAAGTTAGTGTTTAGGGGGTACACATTAACAACTTTTTTTTAAGTCGGTCTAATGTACAGCATTTATATCACGTGGCAATGCGTTCTTAGTCCCGCTGGCATAAAGGAGCAGTGTTCGAAAATAAACACTAAATATCGCTCTTTAGCAGTGTTGCCAAAACTTTGTGACCAAAAATGGCTAAATTTACGGGAAAAAATGGCTAAAAATAGGTTAAAAAATGGCTAAAAGCTTTTTTAAATAAAAAGATATTAAAATTTAATAACAAACAGAAATAATTCATTTAAGTTTGTTTGCGATGAAATTGTAAGTTAAGTTTGTTAAATAAGAATAAACGTTAATTAATATTTTGATAGATATTTAAAAATTAAATCATCAATAAATTCGATGTCGTTATTGATCATCTCATAGGAATCACTCGTGCCTTTTAGCTCTAAAAAATTTGAGGTAAATCATAATCACGACAATATTTACCCAACGTTTTGAATCCAGATCTACAATAAAAAACAAGTAAGAAAGTATAGTCGGTCAAACCTGACCACATTAGTACCTACGTACCAAATTTTATCAAATAATCTCCAAAACTGCGACCTGGGGCCTGATTCTGGCAATCGTGATCGAGTACTTCCTCGATTCGAAAGCAATTTTATTTCAGTCGATACTTAACGAATCGAAATTATTTTTTCAGTATTGTGAAACTAAAATTAATGCTTTATAACACTGAAAAAATTATTCCGATTCGTTCAGTATTGACTGAAATAATTAAATAATATATTGCTTTCGAATCGAGAAAGTGCTCGATCACGACTGCCAGAATCAGGCCCCTGTACTTTGCGCACAAGGTTTACATGTACAGCCAGTCAGACAGCCGGACAAACATAGTTTATTCGACTCAGAAAGTGATTCTTAGTCAATCGGTATACTTAAAGGTGGGTCTAAAACCAATATTTGAAGGTGTTACAAACATCAGCACTAACGTATAGTACCCTCTCCACTATTGTGGTGGAGGTATAAATAAAAATAAATAAAAAAAGAAACACCGATGTTTGTGTTGTATCATTTTATAAATTTAATATTGGAATACTGTTCCTTTATTTTGAAAGATGTTTCATCAACATCCTTTATAGCGATTTTCAACATTTATAAAAGTTCTGATTTAATTTAAATAAATTTTTATAATAAAATAAAAATTATTCTTTTAAAAGAAAAACGGCAAAAAAATTTTATGGCTAAACAAGTTGATAAATGGCTAAAAAAATGGCTAATGGCTAAACTCATTTTTTAATGGCTAAACAGGGTGAAAAATGGCTAAATCTAGCCACTAAATGGCTAAATTGGCAACACTGCTCTTTAGTGTTCGGTTCAATAGATTTGTGGAAAACACAAACGCTAATAGTGTTTGTGTAGAAAATCATTAAAAAAAATAACGTTTCGCTGTTATTCATCTTTCGAACACAAAAATAATACTGTTCTTATCAAACTCAAAAATAGGTTTTTTTTTTAATCGTCACTTTTGGCTGTCAAAAAAAATACCAAATATATTTTACAAAAACAAAATATACACACGAAAAAAAACAAAAAGCCAGTAAAATTATTTTACACAAACAACACATATACACAAAACACACACAAGCTGTTCGTGGCGCGGTCGTTGCTAAAATTTTTTGTTTGTTAATTTCTTTATCAATTTAAAAAAAGAAACATTTTAGAACATTAATATATAATGTTTGTCTACAGTACCACTAGAGTTGTTCTGTTTTTTTTTTAAAGCCTGGTACTGTGTTCAACATTTCACGTGAAATGCTGTCAAAACGCATATGAAAAAAACTTGTGCGGAATATCTATGAAATAATGTTGATAGAGTTGTACTCTGTTCATTTTGTGAAAAAGTTAGGAAATGTTTCTGGCAACATTTTTTTACAACTGCGAAATAATGTAAGCTGCACTTATTTCACGTGGAATTTTAAGCAAAAGCAAAAAAGTAACAACTGATTATTAAATAAGAAATAAAAAATTAAAATAACACAACCGGTAACAGTTTTTTATCCATATTTATATTCTTTTTTATTAAATTTTTTAATAAAAAAATAATTTTTAGTTAAATACATGTGCGGTTTGTTTACATACGCAAAACAATGTCGCATACTTTGCAGGACTAAAAACGTCAAATTGTACAAACTCGCATGAAAGGTAACATTGATACATGTCAAAATTTTCGTGTGAAATAATTAATGTTGCTCAACATTTTTCACAAATTTGAACAGAGTACCAGGCTTAACGAAGAACAGAACACCGTATAATGTTCGGCACTTTCTTGAAAATAGTAACAAACGGTATTAAGGTTGCGTTCGTCTACACAATCTTTAAAAAAAATAGATATCGTCCTTGGGTGTGTAAGCCGAACGCTAAATAATGTACTGTTTATTTTCGAACACTGTAAAGAAGCACGGATTTGACACAGATATTAAATAATTTGATGTTTGTGTTCAAAGAGAAGACGATTGGTTTACATATTAGCCTAAACATGAAGAATGTCTTTGATATTCGTTATGCCACATCATTGCTAGTGCTGTTTGAATTAACGTCCCTGTAATTTGTGTTGGCCACACATCACGTGCAAAAATAAAAACATTTATAGAAAGAACTAGCAACTTAGCAAAAAAAATTCGAAAAACCAAATTTTTTTTAATAGAATTATAGAAAAATGATCATTTTCTTTTTAAAAATAAGAACATGTTTAGGCTGAAACCTTTAATTAAAGTTTTAATTAAAGTTTTAAAAGTATCTTTCCTGAGAATTCCCGAAATTCATTTTTTCCAAAATAGGAATTGTAGTTACTATACGAAGTTCGTACTTTTACGAACTTTACCGTAAATCCAGGTTATGTTGAAAAATTTTTTTTTAAAAGTTAATCTTAAAATGTTTTCAAAACAACAAGAATTTTTCATGTGATGTGTTGACTTAAAATGCTTGAAAATGTTAAAAAAAAATTTTAATTTTCTTAAAATTATCTTGCATTTTGCTCAGTGTATTTATACAAATGAATTGCCATATGTGTACTTTTAAATTAATGTCTACAGTCTTGATAACTCTTCATTCTTTTTTTTCTGGAAATCTTAAAACTGAAATATGCGTATTTGTTCTATTACATGCCGTACTTTGTTTGTTCTGCATATGAATACAATACTTTGAATAATTATGTTAGATTTAGAAAACTGATAAACATTTTGTTGATTTTAATTTGAAATACGGCACTGTCATCAATTATAATGATTAATGGGCAGTTTAAACTTAAGTTTTTCTACACTTTACCAATGTCAAGAACTCTTTTTATTTAGCAAAGAACTTGGTATAAGTACGATAAAAGAAACTAAATACAAAATAAATGAAAGTGAAATTGTTTTCGTTTTTAAACTAATTTATTTATTAATTTGTTTATTTTTTTTTTCTTTTTAGGTAAGTTAAACAAAAGATAAAATTGTTTGCACAGTAAGTTCTAAAAAAAACATGCAAATATTTCGTTAAAAAAACGTTTGCTAATTCCCAAAGAAAATAGTATTTCATCATAATTTTGCACTATTTTCACAAAAATACATTGTATAAATTAATAAACACAAAACACAAACTAAACAAAATATTAAATTGTTGCACAAATGCAAATAATAACAATATAAAATTAGAAACAAAATGAATAATAATTCATATGAATATTTTTGTATGAATACGCGTCAATAACCTCAATTTACCCCAAATACATTGGCATCATTGTTGGCAACATTGTTGCCATTTTGTTTTTAATTTTTTTTTCAATTGTACGATAAACGCACGCACCTGAAAATGTATATTTTCGCTCTAATAAAATTTTGAAAAAAGTGTGTGGTTCGTGTTTAATTTTTTCTTGAAAAGAAATCTGCTTAAATAATATTTAAATATTTATTTTATACAAATTGTTTAATACATATTCTGCACATCAATTGTAATTGTTCTCGTTTTTGACGTTGCACGTTTTTCTTTTGAAATCGTTTAATATGAGAATTTTAAGAATTTTCGAAAATGCGTAAAAAATTTGTACGAAAAGTTTCTTAATCAAATGTTTAAATAAATATTTAAAACTAATAAAAGAATTTTCTTTTTTGCATTGCGTAAATAAATTTTGGCAGTGTTAAATAACACTGTATATTGTTAATAATTGAGGCGTTTAGAGTAAATAATTTGTAAGTTAGAGGGGTAGTTTATAAGAAAGGATGTATATTTTACAGTTACATATTATAAAAAGTGTTCTGATTTTTCAGGGAAACTGAAAATATGCACTCAAAACCCATTTTCTAACATTTTCATATATTAAACAAGTAAAGCCTGGGGCCCATGGGTAGTAATGGATAAAGCAGAATAAAATAAAAGTTATGAAGCAAAGATTCAAGAGTTATACATATGTGCATCTAAAAACAAATTAAAATTCTCAAAATATGCTTCAAAAAGGTGGTTACAATTTAAGGTAAAAAAATGCTTTTTAACTAATACAGTGTTTATCGCTTATAAGCATTTCTTAAATTGCACTATTTTTGGTGATTGAAACGAGAAATTAATTTTTATAAACTCGCTTATGTGCATATACTGGGGCGCTTATTTTCATTAGCATCATGAAAAAAGCTTTGCTACATACATCGAATGTGCATGAAAACATTCAAAGTTTGATTAAAATTAAGCAAATTTAGTTTTGAGGAAATAATTTTTGTGTGTTTTTATTGAATTTGACTCAAGTTTGAAACGATGCTTTTAGTCAAATTTTTGTAATTTTTAAAATTGTTTTTTATTGTGATGCATAAATGCGGGATGTGCTTATAAGCAATCGCTTATACAATAAACAATTTCAATTTTTTTGAAATAGCAAATTGTAATTGTAGAAGTTTGGATGCATAAAATGCTTATAACCGGTTTCCAAATTAGCGATAAATACAAAAAAAAAAAATGCTGCAAAGGATAAAAATTTGCACTAACAAACCGCTGACAAAATTTATAAAAAGCTTTGAAACGGATATTACGTTTGCCTTTATTGATCGCACATGATTATAAAGAAAATATATGGTCAAATTTAAATACTACACAATGGAAAAGATTTCTTAAAAAGTTTATTCTTGATTTCGTTATTGCTTATTTACTTTAATAGTGTCATAACTAAAAATGCATGAATTTTATATTTATGATTGGTAGTTAAGATCGCAGCACAGAGCACACAGAGGCGTCACGAGACAGAATATATTGCAATTTTTTGTGTCTTTTTCTTCGAAAGGTCCCCTTTTTGAATATTTTGTTTTGTTTACGCAATTCGTGTTGATAGTAGCGGCCTGTTTTTACACATTGCCACTTACTACCAAAAAAACATTTTCTTTCTCTTTCTTCGAAAGCTGCCCTCGCAAATGATTTGGGCATTTTTCATAAGTCACTTTTTTTATCTCTGTATGCTTTGTGATCGCAGGGAGGCAAATATATGTATCCTGTGGTAGCGATAATTCACCAAGTACAACAATAAAAAAAACAATATGTTATTGTTTTTGTTGCTTTAGTTGGTCGATGCGAGAAAAATACACGTAACTTTTAACATTTCTCCGACTAATAAGAAAAAAGTAGATCAGCTGTATTTTCAACGCAATCTGAAAAAAGTCTTAGCCTTGGGTCGTAGGATTGTCAAAATTAATCAAGGCGAATTAATATAAGGTGGTCGCAAAGGCGAATTTTTAAAAAAGCTAATATGGCACTGTCAAAAACAAGTAGAAAATGTATACAAATAAACTTGAAGGACAGCAACGAAACGTAAACTCAATATAAAAAAATATGTAAAAATAGCCTGCTGGGCTTCTGCGGTCACCTTTTAATGAATTTGCTAAAGCTAAATGATATACTTACATATGCATTTTGAGTTAGAACGATATTTTGATATTTGTTCTTGTTAATCAAAAACAAAGACGAACGGATTTTTGGCCGCGAAATTCGGCGCCAAGAAAAAACTTGTGTATTGGTGTATATGAAAATACCCACAGTCATGGCGTCGGCAAAAAATTTGACATATGCGCTAAATTTTAATATACTCTTTGCTCAAACAGTAAACCACGTTCTCGTTTATAATTGCGGTTATTTTACCGACACATCCGTCGTGTCGGTCGAACAATCAAAATTTTTCAACATCTGATTCAATCTCATTTTATTCCATTTTACATCTTTCAAAATCGTAACGCTTCTTTCAAAAAAAAAAGGTCTTTTTGTCAGTGATGCCACATAATAATAGAACATATTGCCATTTTTCTAGTGATGACACTAAAATAATCGGAAGATAAATAATGATATAAAATGAGACATCTTGTAAAGACGTCGATTTTTAGTCCTATGAAGTTCTTATGAGAGGATGTTAACATTTTCGCAAATTGATGGTAGATGTTAGATGTTGATCAGTGTCAAAAGCCTATAACAGTTTAATTGATTGAGTTGTCAATTAATTTTCAATATCTGGCTTACACCAACTTACTTTTATTTAACAGACGCTTTTTGACAGATAACATATCCACTATATGTCAACTTAATCCTTAAGACTCTGTTGCAAATCAGTTAATTCATTTTGTTGTTTGTAAAGCTGTAAAAAGAACGATTTTACTTTTCAAGTAGGATGTTACGTCTCAATCTGTAAGAAATAGATTGGTCTTACTTTTTTACGGTAAGGCTAAGTTACTGTTATTCCCTGCTTACTGAGCCTTAAGTGCCGGTTCACACACGTCAAGTCATGAGCTTTTAGGAGAGAAGGGAAAAGATAATGCCTTTTTCCCCTCCCTCCTTAAAATTTAAGACTTGGTGAGTCAAATTTAGCGTGCGTGAACCAGCACTAACTTTAGATAATGCCAAGTTGTAATAATGACCCTTAATGAAATTTTTTTAAAGTTTTAATTACATTTCTTTTAACTTTAAATTTTCTCATCACTGTCAGCTTATTTAAATTTTTGACTTATATTTTTTTTAATGACTGTTATTTTATAAAATAAATACCACATGTTTTTTCTGCTAATTTTATAAAAGCAACAAGTCTACTCAAACCATAAAAAGTAAAATTAAAAAAGGGTTTTATGTTCGATATTGCCACTTTTTATGGCGATAACGTCCTACTTAAAAAATAAAGTTTTCTCACATAGAACTTTATTGTCTTATAGTTTTACTGAACACTAAATGATTAAGGAAACTAAATTAGAAGCACTTAAATATCATAAAAAACTTGTTTTATAATACGCTACTCAGTTGTATTTACATCGTGGTTAGCTTTATGGCTGTCAAAAAATAAATGCTGACCAATAAATTTCTGTTTTTAAAATATTCTTCCATATGTTTTTGTTTAAGACAATCGTATTGTTTTTGTAAATGTGGCTTAATTTCTTTATTGATGTTTATTGTTTTAATGACAAATAAGTTATTATAAATACCAGTTTACAACATTTAAATTCAATTTAAATTCTATGACACAGTTTTTTTTTGACAGCACAAAATAATAAAAATCAGACGGCAGACACATGTTTCCATTGTGAAGTCATAAATAATTTGTGAGTGTGAAATTTGGCATCATTTGTCATTTTAATTAGGAGATAATGAAGTTAAACTAGTTTTTTATGCAGAAATAAAAAAAAAGAATAGATCTATTAAATCTATTAGCTAAAGATTTAATAATTTAGCGATTGTGCTAAAATTGTAAAGATAAGTCAAGCAATAACACCACGCAACAAGCAAAAGTTTTCTGAAATTTTTGAAAAAAAAATTAAAAAAAACCTGACCATAAAATTTTAAATAAAGATGACTTTTGTAGTTATGTGACAATAGCGGATCAAATAAATATAGAGGTTATTCAAGGAAAAAAACTTCTCATTTGCAATTAATTATAGTTTAATTAATTCATTTGACTTTTTAATTTAATTCGCCTAAATGTTTGTTGTTATAAAAATTAAATGATTTTAATGTAAATTACCACATAAAATGTTTAAACATTAAAAATTACATCATCAAAAAAGTATTTTGAAATAAATTAATAGAAGAACAATAAAACCTTTTTATTTAGAGCGTATCTAGTTAAAATATTCAATTCAAAATTTACAAAGTATAAAATAAATTTATCCGGTCAGTCAGGCAACCAACAAACAACTACTAGCACGTCAAACTCACAACTCCTACATTTAACAAATTATTCGTTAGTTATAATGATGAATATTTTTATCAGATGTGTTAAATTGAGCAAAATTGTTAGCAACATCTTACTTGCAACTATAAATTACAATTATTTTAAGCATTATAGCTTACGTAGATCAAGAGATTAGATGAGAGGTTAAAAATATTAACCCATGCAAATCTGTTACTTTTAAGTTAAAAAAAGAACAAAGAAAAACTTCTGTCGTATGCAACGAAAAAATCGTATTCCTTTAAAAAATGATAACTAATTTGCGTCATTTTTACTCACAAAGCCGTCATATTTCTAAATTGTCAATACCTACTGCAGCGACGTGTGAACCTAACAAAAAGTCAACGTAACGACTGAAATGTCTGAAGTGCACGTCCACGGTTTAGCGCTAATTAAAAAGTTGGAATATTTTTTTCTAGGGTTAAGGAACGGCAAGATTTACTTTTTGCAATTCTACTGTATTTAGAAAAAGTTCTGTTCTATATAGTAAATATATCATATCAACCGATTACCAGCATATAAAATAAGTTCCATCCTCGAGTTTTTTGATAATTTACCTGCGGGAAATTTGTGTCAATTGGTCCAACAGACTTGTCCTGGAATTTGTGAAAATAGAACAAATACAAAAAGTAATGAATTACAGTACAGTCTTCACCAGTGCTGTGACACATTTTTTGGTACTTTCTAAAATTTGGTTCTAGAATTGAATTCTAGGATTTGTTTTATTAAAATAATACTACATTGTATTGAAATAATGCAACATTTAAGTAACTGACACTAAGCACGTTCATTGAGAATAGATCTGTGACTGGTCAAAACGTGTCAATTGACCCCCTTCAATGACAACCCAATGTAAAAGTGATAGGTCTTATTCATAAAAAGTGTCAGAACTAGAAACGGTCCCTACTACCAAAGACCTATCACGGGACTTCCTTGGTTTCAGTTCGTTTCCCTCTAGTGTTATGCTTAATTTCCAGGGTTAAACACTTAAATGGATATTGTTATATGTACCCAAGCTCTGTTTCTTCGGTGAGAGCTCGCACCGAAAAGATGTGAAACAAAATATTCCATCGTTTCTCGAAAAGTAAGTAAAACGTGTGTCTGTATGTCGTGTCATAAACTGTCAAAAGAGATTACGTCATTACGTTATTAATGTCACAAAATTCCACTCGAAGCCGATGTGACATTGCAGATGTTGAGAACGCCAGTTAGACATATCGTTGACGGCTTAAATTTAAAAACTTTCAACGACGCCGCGTTGACCTTAAATTTCTCAACAACTACTGAACCGATTTTATCAAAATTAACACTGTAAAAAAGTTCAAGAAGTCTTCTCTCCTGCAAAAAAAAAATTGCAAAATTATCTCTATCGGTTCAAAAGTTACAGATTTTTGGCCGATGAAAAACGATTTTCAGCCACTGTGCGCCGGCGAAAATACAACCGTCAGCTACACCAAATAATGTAAAGTGCGACTTTTCCTGTAAATTGGAGAGTAATTATATTAAAACAGTTGTTTTTTTTCAGTTTATGCATTTTTGTTTCAGTTTCTCGACGCGGGAGTTACAGAACATTGACAATTGTTTGCAATTGTTTTTGGCTTAACAACTTTACATACATACTTACATATGTTTTAGTAATGGCAACTACACTACACTTTTAGTGGTGAAAACTCTTCAGAAATTTAAATTAAATAAATTCTTTATGAAGTCATGTAAATTTTTGCAATTTAATGGGTTAATTGGTAGACAATTAAAACAAAATCGTGCCTCTTTGAGCGAAGGTGTCAATAATTGTTATTATTCATGCAACACTTAACAACACTATTAAATGGCGTTAAAATAACAAACCAACCAGTTAACAAAACCACTATTCAGACTTTAACTTCAAAGCCTGACTTTAAATGGCCATTCAGCAAATGCAACATGATTGTATGTATAAAGAAATAACAACAACAAAAAAAATAAATAAACAGAAATGAACACTCAAAGTGTTTATTAAAAATATTTAAGTCTTTATTCCTATAAAAAGATTTTTATACTTCGCTTAGACTCTCTAAACTAACTACCGCTTGTCAGTTGCTAGACAGGAAAAAAATGTGAATTATGAGTTTAAGCGCCATAGGCAGTGGTTTCTGTTTAATTTTCAAAACTATTTTCTGAATACATGTTAACCATTGTTAAATTGTTATTCCGTGTAGATACACAAGTATATTTTTTTTTGCTTTTTTCTGACAAAAGTTAAATGAGAGTTTTAAATTCATAATAACAAAAGGTATTATGAGCTTAAGCCGCTTTTTAATGACAAGACGTTGAAAAGTTGATTTCAAATCAAAATTGTGACAATCGCTCATATTTTTTTTTTACAACAAAAAGCAACATTTATTTAAGTTGTGTTGTTTAGTTTCAGTTACGTCTTGTATAAAGTTTTCTGTGATTTTAGCTGTTTAAGGTTTTCTTTAATGTGATTTTGACTGTATTAAAAACAAAAATTAAATAAAAAAATTACGTTAATGACAATTTAAGTGCTAATTTTTGGCTCACAACTTGATAACTTGATATAATTTTGACTCACAAAAATCTGTTTGCTGGTTTATCTTTCTGGCCAGTCTTCAGTTTGTTTACAAACAAAATTTAATGTGTCTATGGCTTGGAACAAGGTTGTAGGCGTTTTTTGTTTTCTAAAAACTTAAAAAAAAAACATTGGATAAACAGAACTTTATTTGTAGTTTTCGTAAAATGTATGTCAGTTTAATTAAGTTGAACATCAACTTCAATTTGGCAAGATCATGGCTAAAATATATTTAATATATTGCATCAACACTGTTTGGTAAAATTAAGAAAAACAAGTTAAAAATACAAACAACCAACACATTGATTTGAGTTGAGTTGCTGTTGCCAGAGTACAAGTTCAGTGTTAAGGTTTCATTGAACAGACAAATTTATTTTTTTATTCAGATGTTTTTAAATTTAATTAAAATTGTCAACATGCAGAAAGACACCGTCATAAAAGTGAACCAAAAAAACTAAAAGCCCAAGTGGACGAGTTACACGACAAAATAACTAAACAAAACACAGACCTTTTAAAAATTACAAAATGTTTCTTTTATTAATTAAATACAAGATGTTTAAAAATTAACAAACAAGAATGTTAAAAACAATTTTAATGGATTTTTATGTTGGCTACGCCTTAAAAATTGTGAAATACATTAATAAATACATACATATTTGAAACGTTTAATTTTGAAATTTTTTTATAGATTACTGAATTAAGGCTCATTGAATTTAAGGAAATTTTAAAGTATTTTCAAACTAAAGTTTTATTTTATTTTTGTATGGCTACTTATGTAAACTTGAACGATTTTAAGCTTGTCTAGAAAGGCACAAATCAATATGTCAGCGATATAAATATATTTAAAAAAAATACCATTAATTCAACTGATTATTTAGTATCTACATATATATTTTATTATGTGCCGGTTCTCACACGTCAAGTTTGACTCATCAAGTCTTGAGCTTTTAAGAGAGAAGGGAAAAGAGAATGCCATTTATTTTCCCCTCTCTCCTAATAACCCAAGACTTGACGAGTATGAACCGGCACTAAGTAAACTCTTTCGAATTCGCTCTTGTTTATTTGTTATAACATTTTAAAAATATTTGTATTTCAATTTATTACAAAGAGGTTCCGGTTAAAAATGAAAAATTGTGCTGGTCAAGTGACACCCCTACTGGCTCGGCAGGCTCTCAATCTTTTACCAAAATACTCAATCACGTTTTTCAATAAACTGTTGTCAGCGTATGCTCGATAACGTTGTTTTAAAGCTCTTGAACTGTTGTGGGATTATTGCTGTACACTTTCGATTTGAAAAAAAACCCCCAAAAAATAGTAAAACGGTGTCAAATCGACTCATCCTGTACGAGAAATAATGCGATTTTCGAACGCTTCCATTGCTTCTCTTGCCGTGTTACAAGTGGAACCATCCTGTTGAAACCACTATCCTCTACGTCTAAAACATAAATTTTACGCCACAATCATCTCCCTTTAGCGATTTCCATTGACTAACGATACCTGAAATTTGGATACCCTTTAAAACCTGGAATCCCAAGAAAATCTTTGTAAACTAATATGCATGCGGCAGTGTTATTTAAACTCAACTGGCAAAATAAAAACAAGTAATTTGATTTTATTTTTCGTTTTTCTTTACCCACTTACAGCTACATACATTTAGAGTTGACAAAAAATCAACCAATTGTAGTCAAGAGTGTAAGAAAAGAAAAAACTCACTGTTTATTGTTGTTGTTTATGTTTAAGCTTTGATATTGTTACCAGTAAAACTGGGGTTTATAATTCTTATTCGCTTAACAGTTTTATTGTATAATATCTTTAGTTTTTCTAAATTCTTTGGATGAAGTTTCCTGATGATCTGGCCTAAGCAACCAGCAACAGTAAATTTCAATAGTATGAAATGGGAATTTAGCATATTTTAACGAAACCTTATTAAAAAACAACATTTTTAATTTCATGTGTTAGTTCAGTACAATGTTGCAAAAAGTTTTTATTTTTGTATTTTTTTTTAAATTTCATTAGTTAACTAATTTCAGAGTTAAACGAAGGCCCCGATTACAGTTTACAACTCAACTCAGTTGAATTGTAATTTTTTACATTTTGTATTATACCCTTTGTACGTACACCTTTATACATTTCGGAGGAACGCATAGATGATGTTAAAAATGTGAAATACGCGTTCACAATTGAAACATCTAACATCTACTATCAATAAAAAATGTCACCATTTCTTAAAAAAAACTTTTATATATTTTAAATCCTTTTTTTCAAAAAAAGAGCTAAAATTTTACAAGAAAAAATGTATTTAGAACTCATTTTGTTTAATAATATAAAACAAAACAAGTAACATAAGGCTTGTAAAAAGAAAAAAACTTAAGTAATGGTAACGCTGCTTTCAAACCAAATTACATTTTGTCAGTGATGCCACAATAATAACTTTTTTAGTGATTACACTAAAATAATCGGAAGATGCAAAATAAAATACAATGCGAAAAGAGCATTTTGTAATGCCATGTTTCCACGACGATTTGAATCACCTGCTTCGCTCTCTGAATCATGTTAATGAATCACGGTGTTTATACGACTTATCTACTTGCTTCGTTTTGACAGTTGTCTTTAAAAAACAAATCAGCGTTGTCAACTTTGCATTTTCAAAACGCACCAAAATGGTGAAAAAACGCAGTTAATTTATTAAAAAAAAGTAATTTAAATAAATTAAGTGTGTTATTTTGGAAAAATCTTTGCTTATTTTTGCATTTTTTACAATTACATACCCCTTAGAAAATTTAATAGTTCAAAAAAGTTAACAACTCATGGAATATTTCGGTCTATTTTTTTCGCGATTCTACTGTAACACAATAATACAGTCCTTAAAGTTCAGAGTTTTTAAAAGAATAAATAAAACTTAACAAACATAAAAAAGCTACACAAATTAGTTTGTTTTCATACAAGGCGAATTCAACAAGGTAAACTCTTTAGAGCAACTGCTCGTCAGCTGTTACATCCCATTCGTCAAAATTTTCTTTTTTAATTGTTTTGTTTTAATTACATACATTAAATTGTCGAAGTTAAAATTTTTTGAGAAAAAACTTATTTGTTGTGAAACTTTTATTAAAATTGATTACAAAGTACGTATACTTACTTGTTTTTCAATAGCTTATATATTAGTTATTCCCTTTAAATTGTTCTAACAACTTCAAAATCTTGAGAAACACAAATTAAAATATGAAAACAATCAATAACATTTATTTCATTTTTTAATTACGTCTTCATCACATTTTGTAAACAACTATTTTGACAAATTGGAATTGTTAAACTAACAAAATTCCTGTTATTTTTGTTAGAGTTGTAATTGTTGAAGCGACGAGTTTACCTTGTTGAATTCGACTCGGTATTCATATGTACTAATTAATTTTTTTTATTTTCATAAAATATATACCAGCGATCAACTGTAAATATCTTGTAGGGATTCAAAGTTAACAATAGTTCAGTATTTATCGTTTTATTAAGAAAAATTTAATTTTTTCAGAAGTTTAGTATTTTCATATTTAAAATTATAACAATTAAACAGCCTTTTACATTTACATAGTTAAACAAGAAAACCCCAAAACTTTATAAAAAATAAAGAAATTTGTATATAAAAACATAATAAATATGTTTGCATTCATTTGTACAAGATGATACATTTTCGAAAATTAATTTAATAAATCTTGTTTAAAACTTTTTAAAAAGAGATCAAAAATTTATAATAATTATTCCAAATTAATAAAGTTAATAGTTTCATCATTATTGTTATCGCAGAACAAATTTAAAAAAGCACCAAAACTGGTGCGAAACGAACCGAGTTGACAACTCTGAAATAATCGATTTTGACAGCTAGATCAGATAAACTTGCGATAAAAATTGGAGAAGAGAGAAATTTTTCGTGCTTCACAAGTAGATTCATATTGAATCTACTTGCTTCGCTCTCAAAATTTTGTATGGCGAAGCAGTTGCTTCGTTCATGATTGGAATGTGAAGCATGAATAGAGAGCGAAGCACGTACCGTGGAAACATGGCATAAGGATATTAAAAAATTTTGATTTTGAGCTGTATGTATTTCGTATGGGAAAATTCCAACATCTTCGCATCTTCTTATGGTTTAGAACTTTGCTATTTTGCGGTGAACAAAAACATAACAAAACTTAGTGCCGGTTCCCACACGACAAGTTTGTTTCGTCAAGTCTTGAGTTTTTAGGAGAGAGGGGAAAAGAAATGGCCTTCTCTTTTCCCTTCTCTCCTAAATGCTCAAGACTTGACGAGTCAAACTTGACGTGTGTGAACCAGCACTTACAACTGTTCACAACCAGTTGTCTAAATTACCGTAATAGGGGCCAAAGTTTTCTTTTTATATTTTTCAGTTATTATGATTTATTAGATACAACTACACAACTGACTTTGAAAAATGTTGCCACCTTAAAGTTTACACATTATTAGTTTAAAAGTCACTTAAAATTAATAACCCAACATTAATGGCAGAAATTTATATAAAAAACATAAAACTAATATAATTTTTGTAAATTTTTCCTATTAAAAAAAGAAATAAAACAGAGAGCGAGAGTTTGATTAAAAAAAATCAAATCAAATTGCATGTTGTATCAACTGAATGCAACCGTGTCCATGTTGTGCTGTGAAATTATGTAAATATTTAAATAATTTTGAAATTTTTTTTTTACGGCCATGTTGTGACAAATTTTTAATTTTAATTCACGTTAGCAAATGCAGCTATGACGAAATAATAAAAAAAAAATACCAAAAGGCTCTTGAAAATCTAATAATATTTGAATACGAGTCTAGTCATTCAGTTGAAAGTAAACAAGGTTGTCTAACAAAAAAAAAAAAAAATCACGCAAATTTTTTAAGCCGGTAATCATTTTGGCCAAGTTGGATTTTCTTCATTTTATTTTGCTTTAATACCTCACCACGCCTATCAACAGTAACGCTGCCTGGCTGGCTACCGTGGAAATTAAGTTTGAAATTTGAAATTCAATACGATTTTGTTTTATTATTTTTAATCTTTGTTTGTTTACTTGGTTAATCTCCATGTATAATTTATGCGGCTGCTTAGAGTTTTTTTTTAATATTATTATATTAAGTTTTGATGTAGACATTTTGACATAATGAAATCTTAAACAATATTTTTTTATTTTTGTAATTGAATTTTCCACTTTAAGCGTTAGTGTGCCGAAGTCCACGAACTAGGGGTGTTCAGATAAAAATGATTTGGTGATATAATTAAGTCTACATACTGCTTCACATAGCATTATTTTATGGAAAATAAATATTTAATGGAAACATAAATGACGGATTTTCTTTCTTTAAGTATATATTTATTCATCTTATTATGAAAACAAAAATAAAGTACGTCCCAAAAGTCTACATACTATCTTCTTTCTGTTAAACGTTTACTGATAAGATCTTAATATTTTAGTTTGGTTTATGTTTATTATTTGGTTGGTCCACCATTGTTATTTATTACAGCTTGAAAGCGATGAAACCAAATTGGCAATTTCTTCCGGAGTAACTTTGCTCTATGTCTATGCTTCCTTTAATGATTTAGTATCTTTAATATGCCGCTTACTACTTCTGCGCTCAAAAATCTTCTAAATATGCTCTATAGAATTTAAAACTGTACTTTGCGCAGGAGTTTTCTGTTGCCTGGGCCCGTAATACAGAAGCCACTGCTTAAAAATCATTGCAGTATAGTTGGGGTAATTTTCTTGTTTTAAAATCCAACCTTCTCCAAGGCCCCAGCATTCTACAGGTGGTTTAAAATTTGGTTCCATAATGCTTTTGTACTGGTATCGCATCCATAATGCCTTCAACAAAATCCCTATTTCCAACACCAGTTGCTGCTATAGCTGCTTAAACCATAGATCTTTCGCCGTCTTGCTTTAAAGTTGGGATTATATTTTTGAGCTGCAGAGCCGCATATCATTTTCTTCATATTTTTGCACTGTCATCACTTTCGAATACGTTTTGAATCGTCAGTAAATAAAACCATGGGTCGGAAATCCATTCCTCTCTTAATATGCACACGTTCAAATTCAAGTCGAAGACGGCGATTTTTTTTTGAAAATAAGAGTTTTTTTCTTGGTTTTCTGCAAAGAGCCCACCGACAGTTCTTGGGTGGACGCACTTCTCGGAGACATGGGTAGTATGGTCAGCTAATGTTGGAGCACTATTTCGGGGGATTCGCTAACTTCCTTTATGAAAGAAGTTATGTCTCTCCTGAAAAGTTTATTTGGCCTACCTGTTAGAGCTTTGCTCTCAAAGAACCAGTTTTGCAGTAGTTTTTAACATTTGTTTGGACTGTTGAGCGCCTTAAATTTAAAATTTTAGCACACGACTTGCTTCTGTCTTCGTTTTGCCACCAATTTTGGTATGTCTGGCGATATTTGCTTTCCATTTACCATTCTTTTTGTATTTACTTTATCATTGTTAAAATTGCTTGTACATCAAAGGGCCGTTATTACACTTGGTGTTAGTTAACTGAACTTTAATCTATCAATTTAGGTTGAAGTAAACTGGCAATAATGAAAAACTTCTAATACGTCCGATTAAATCCTACCTTTAACATACGCCAAGTTGTAATAATGGCCTTCAGTTTATAATGATGTGGCCAACTTTAATTTGCAATACATATGCATGTATGTTGCCCATATTGCCAACTTTTTTTTATAAAGTAACCAGTTGTAAGTGAATGTCCCTAATTTTATTTCAACCAAGATAAAGTTTGGCTCATGTTCAGTTTAAATTAAAAGAATCGTGAGCTGACCATTTGGTAAGCACAGTTAAAATGAAAAAAAAAACTTAATGAATGCATAAATAAGCAAGCAGATCTACACAATTATCAAAATACATTTGTAATTGCTGAATATTTTCTTACAAAGAAATTGCATAACTTTTTTATATGTTTTACTTGTCTTCGCTTAATTTTAACATTTCAGTTTACTTTTAAAACATAATTTGCAAGCTGCATTAAAATAACAAAAAAAAAAAAAAAAGGAAACTGAAATTAAACACTTATCATTACATTTAACTTCCAAAGCGTGAAGTTAACAGACACTATTTTAACCAGCAACAAACAAACGTAAACAAATTTTAAAAAAACACCCACACACAACTTTTCTGAAAAGAAAAATTATTTTGTAAATCTTTTTTAACCTTGATGATACTCATTAGAAAAGTATACAATTTTTATTATACAAATATTTAAACAAACAAAATTTTTATAGAAAACTTCATGAAATTTTACACCGATGCACAATTGCATTAGCATTTAAATCCCTTTTGCCTGAATTTTGTTTGGCCTTAACATATTTTAAGCATTTATCTTTGTTAATATTTATGTAGCAACATAAGAAATACTACAAACTGTTCAATAAGGAAGTCAAAGAAGTACGTAAATTTTAGCAAATGCCTTCTTAAAGTGTGCAAAAACTCATCATTCAGACTGTCTTTACGTCAGAAATCATAAGGATTGTGTATTTTTTTTTTTTTTTTGTACCATGAATAATTATTTGAGTGTGTTTTTTTTTGAAGTAAATTCATATTGTTGCTTGTGATTTCATGCTTCTCAAGTTAGTTGAGACTACGCTTCACACAATTGTTGTATTTTCACCAAGTGGGTGGGCTGCTCACTGAATTTTAACTAAATATCATTAGCACTATTTTCATAGTTGAAAAGATAATTTGTAAACATTTGATGTTTTTTCCGTTTTCTTTGATACATTAATTTTTTTATTATTCAGTGTGAAAGTCATTACCATATTTTAGAAATGTTTTAAGAGGACGGTTCAATAAGTCGGCAAATTTGAAATAAAAAATTTTCAAGGGCGAGGCAGTCACTATCTGAACTTAAGCTTAAATTTGCTATTCTCCCAAGAGAGGACTATTGCAAAATCATCATGATTGAAATAATTTTTATGACAAAAGCTTAAATGAATAAGAACTAAAAATTTTCATAATTGCACCTTTTTGAAGCCACAATAAGTTAAAATTTATGAAACCTTTTTTTAATGATTTTGTTATTCGTGCTTAATTTCCCAATTTTTATTTTTGATAAAAACACTGAAATTTATTGTTGACGGGATATGCTATTCCTATGCGCATTTCACTGGTTGCTTAGGCCAGATCATCAGGAAACTTCATCCATAAAGATTTTAGAAAAACTAAAGATATTAAACCAAATAAAACTGTTAAGTGTATAAGAATTACCGCAACAGTTCTATTTGTAATAATATCAAAGTTTAAACAAAACAACATCAACAATAAACAGTGAGTTCATCTCTGCTTACATTCCCCACTACAATTGATTGGAATTCTTTCAACATTAATTGTAGTTGTAAGTAGGTTAAGAAAAAACAAGATAAAACCAAAAACAACTCGCTTTACTGTTTTCGCAAACAAAATATAAAGCGGGCTGCCAGTCAGTTTTTTTAGGCCGTGCACTTGCCAGTTTATTATCAAAATAATTTTCATGGGAATACAAAATTTAATTTTAAATGATTTTGTTATTCGTGCTTAATTTCCCAATTTTTACCTTTAAGCTAAATTAGTAACAGTTATTCCCAACAAATTTTAAAAACAAAACTAAAATGTGCTAAATATATTTTATAAAAATCCTAAATGTAACGCCCAGGTAAGGCAGAAATGGCAGTTGGTACATAGAGTTCCACGAAGATTATCGTAGTCATCGATAGTAAGGACATAGTTCGTAACCACAATCACCGGGCAATCTTGCATCCAGTGCTAGCGGCAATATCTACAGCAGATCGCCTCTGCAGTCCTTCAAACTCAAACGCAGGATAGCAGATGTTCTCTTAACGCCTTACAAATTAGGTAAAATCCGTTAGGTAGGGACCAGTCTGGCAAGCTCAGCAACTCTTGTGTTCCCCAGTATATCCATGTGCATTAGGACCAATATGATCCTGGTAGCCAACTGCCCAGCCATCTCATTTAGAAATGAGTGGCAGTCGAGGGCTGTTCTTGTTCTTAGCTAGAGAAAATATATATAAACAGCAGTCTTCAATACAGCAGATAATCTGAGCATATCTTAAGCTTTCTTAATCGCAAGTATCTATGCGGGGAAGCGCTACAGTAAATTGTGGCAGAGCTCCCTTGAGTCCACTTCTACTCGTGACTTCGAGCCATCCGTAAGAAGGTTACATCTCTCCTCCTGCTTGAACATCGTTTCTTCACGCAGAAGATATCAGCGTTCTGTAACCACGATCGCGAACCAAAACTGGGGAGATGTGATCAATCCTCCAGTTAAAGATTGTCGTGTTCATAACCATGTAGTGTCCGCAGCTATTTTCACTCAACTGTTCGGTACACTTTAGGTGAATTGCCGAAGCTAAATAAATATATGTCAACTGAAAAAAATTTTAAAATGCTAAAAGGTTAACCTTTGATGTATACACCTAACCTGCTGACGCTGTTGCTAAACAACAGCATCTGCTTTGTTGCGGAGGTCAGATAGCTCCAGCTCCTGTTTGTACGTTTTTACACAAGTGGTCGTCAGTAGAAGCATTGTGTTCACTCTGGAACACATCCGCTGTTTTATTTAGGAGTGTATTTTAAGGTATAGTAACTCGTTGTGCTCTAAATTTTTATTCGGTCATTGCAGTAAATTAATAAATATGTGGCAAAATTGCGGAAAAATTGCTTTAGTCGACTAAAGCAAAATTTGAGATTATGGCACCATTGTAATCACCATGTTTAAAAGTATCCAAGACCCATAGAGTTTGAATTATTTTCTACGATATTTTAGAAAGTTATAGTAAAATTACTTTTTTCAAATATAAAATATATTTTCAAAAACCCCTTTAAAGTTTAAATTGCTTTTCTATAAAACTAAAAACAAAAAATACACTTAAACACATTTTCCTCATCGCTAAGAAATAAACTACTATTAGAGGCTGAAGTACCCCTGCAAATAATAGGACTAGTCCAAGCACGCGAATAAAATGTAGCCCACAAGGGACTAGGACCAGTCTAAAAGTAACCCAAATGTATGGAAAAAATATGGTATATTTAACATTACGATGTCCTATGGCAGGACCATATAACCCAGATTTAGATTACAAAGGAGTTGTCTTAAAACTACTCCATGGTATACTTAAGAAGATTAGTTTTGAAGTCGTTTAAAAACGAAAACATGTCAGTTAAAAACTTAGACATGTCGTCTCACTACATACACTTTTTTAACAATAACATGGTCCATGCTTGCATTACATTGGACCAGCCCAGTCAGTATTCAATTTGACCACAATGGATCAGGTAGTCCAATATTATTTGCAGGGACTACATCATTTCAAAGTATTTATTAAATACCACTTCATATATCTCTGTGCCTCAGTGATGCCAATTATTGCAAAAAACACTTTAAATTAAAGATATTATTTTCAATAAAAAGAATTAATTAATTGATAACTTTATCTATGATTATTTCGATAATTATAAAATTAAACTACATATTTTTGAGATTGCGAATTAAACAGTTGTTTATTTTTTAAAATTTTTTAATATCATGTGATTTATTATTAACTTATTCATTTTATTTAAACTACAATACAATTATCTTTTTGATTTTCTTATAACTGATTTAATTATAAGCATTTTTTTTAATTGATTTTTAACACTAATTTTTTCTAACCGTTGATTAAATTTTAAAAATCTCGATTATTTTTAGCACGCGTTGCCATTCGATATCAATTATGTATTAGAAAATGACACTTAACATGCAATATTTCAATAAATTATCTTAAACTTGATAAATAAAATACATTTAGCACATTTTTTTTTATTATTTTTAAACATCGTTATTAAGAAAATTTAACTACTAAACAAATAGGTGGGTACATACGTAGATATATTTAAAGTTTAATGGCCGTTTTCTTAATGTATCGACAACCTGACTGTTACCAAGCCTTGACCTAAATTTATTAGACCGATAAACCGTCCGTTGATGATTATGGTTTTTTCAATATACCGATAAAAAGATTTTTTTCAGCTGGTAGTACCTCTCAAAATAGATGTGACAGGTGGGAACATTCTCTTCAGTGAAAACTTGTTAACCTCAATCAGTTTTCAAAGTGTAAATTTATCTCTACGGCAAATAAATAATTCGCAAATAAGAGCTGGTTAGCTTTGCGAAAGAATTTCTTAAATCTGCAGTTTTTCGTTGGGATAAAATATAATAGCCATAAAAGTGTTAAAAATTAAATAAAAAATTTAGAAGCCTTTTTAAATTTAACTGCCAAGCCCACGATGTCGACAAGAACGTTTCTTTCGCATATTTATATTAAAAACAATAATAAAAAACTAAAATTTGTTTTTGGTTTTAAATATCGTGGGCCTGGGCCTAAGTTTCTTAAAAAGATATCATATTTCTGGAATTAAATAAAAATTCTAATACCAAAAAAAAACTCAACATAAAATTAATGGCACATAAATTAGACACTAACAATAATAATTATATAATTATAACAATTGTTAAAACCTAACAAATATTTTTAACAATGAGTATGTGATATTAATTAAAATATTTTTTAACCATTATATACATACATATAAATTTTTGTTACGAAATTGTCACATTAACAAAATATTTGGTTGCTAACTAAATTGAAATTAAAGATGCAGTTAAAACATCACAAACAGCATTTAACATTATTTAAGCAAACCATATATAGACCTGGATGCCCCATAAGGTTCTGACATCAACACAACATGGAATCTTGGCATCTTTAACAGTTTTATTTGTAAAACTAGAATAAAACAGATGCATTAAAATTTCTTTATAAATCGTATAATAATAACTTTACTTACCGTATAGATTGACTTAATTCCAAAACACTTATCGCATCGTTTTTTCTTTAAAAGATTTTTAATTGAAAATAAAGATTTTTTATTTCAGTTTTGAATTTTTTGACACTAAAAATTTTTTCTATGATATACGTACATATTAATTTTCTACAAATAAAACAAATTGTTAACATGACAATTTACAAACATGTTAATTAAAAAAATTGTTAAAAATATCACAAAAATTTAAAAAATTTTCTTTAATTACTTAATAGCTTTTGTTATTTTTTTCTGTGTGGTTTTCTACAAAAGTTCCGAAATTTCAAAAGGAAACACCAAATGTATTTGGAATTAAATAAAAAAAATTAAACAAAAAAGAAAAAATCGGCAAATGGTAACGCTGCTTACAAAAAAATGCCATTTTGTCAGTGATGCCACAATAATAATAGAATTAATTACAACTTATCTGGTGATGACACTTATACCCTTTGTATACTTGCATACATTTCGGAGGAATGCATGGAATATGTTGATAATGTGAAATACGCGTTCACACTTGAAACATCTAACATCTACTATCAATAAAAAATGTCACCATTTCTAAAAAAAAACTTTTATTTTTTTTAAATACTTTTTTTCTACAAAAGTGCCAACATTTTAAAAGATAACACCAAAATCTATTTCAAATCCATTTTGTTTAATAATTTTAGCAAAACTAAGCAAAATAAGGCTTGCAAAAATGAAAAAAACTTGAGAAATGGTAACGCTGCTTTCAAAGCAACTTCCATTTTGTCAGTGA
The DNA here is from genome assembly GCA_949318255.1 of Pollenia labialis. Lineage (NCBI taxonomy): Eukaryota > Metazoa > Arthropoda > Insecta > Diptera > Polleniidae > Pollenia > Pollenia labialis. The sequence goes on along the minus strand of OX439139.1, from coordinate 62,598,814 downwards.
TGCCACAATAATAACCGAATTTATTGCCATTTTTCTAGTGATGACACTAAAAAAATCGAAAAATGTAAAAGGGAACAAAATGAGAGAGTAACATTCTGTAAAGATGTTGAAACATTTTGATTTTTAGCCCTATGTTTTTCTTATGGGAAAATTTCAACATCTTAGCAAATTAATGTTAGATGTTAAATGTTGACAAGTGTGAAAAGGCTATTAAATAATCGAAAGATGTAGAAAATAATGCAATGAGAAAATAACATTTTGTAAAGATGTGGATTTTTATTTCTAAGTATTTCTTATGGGGAAGTTTCAACATCTTCGCAAAATGATGGTAGATGTTAGATGATGACAAGCGTGAAAAGGCTTTACCACAGGTTGAAGGGGTATACACATATAAGTATGTCATTTCGTAAATAATTTCTACAATATTGATATTATACAAATGTGACCATCTCCGAGAAAGAGTGGATTCTGGTACCTAAATGGGTGTAGAATAAGTTGAAATGAGTTTTTCTCAAAACTTCATTTCACACACTAGGTCCATTTTCTCGGAGAAGGTCACATATATAATCTTGATCTTTATCAGCACAGCGAAGTTTATATAACGATGTCCATCTGTCCATGAGCATGTTGAAATGGTTTTTACGAAGACCCCAAAACTGATGGCGACCAAGTTGGGTTACATTTATGTCACATATACTCGGTTAAAGTTTCCTATTGAAATTCGACCAGATCGGTTCATAATGCTATGTCAATACGACGATATAAACCACTGGTTTTGCTCTATGAAACTAGATTGATAAACATGCTGTTCATACGATTAGTTCTTGTTTCATTTTGACGTTTTTTTTTTGTGTTTTAAGTTTGATTCTTTTTAAAATAGATAAAAAAGTAAATAAAACTTAAAAAAATATTATTAAATACTTTTATTAACATTATTATGTTATTATTATCACTTTATATTATTAAACATTAATTTTTATTTTGATTTTCTTTGAGAGCTAGTTCAGATAAACTAAAGATAACTGTTATCAAAATTGGAGATGATAGTACATTTTTCCTGTTTCGCAGCCTGTTTCAAAATGAAACGACCTGTTTCGCTTTCAAAATTTTGTATGGCGACATCCTGACGGAAAAAGATATTAACCCGTCATTTAATAGTGGGCATTTGGCCAAAGTCTAAAGTTCAGTGTATGAACTTGAAATACAGGTCTTTGGATAACTTTTGGTGGGCTTATTTAAACATCGAATTTTAACAAATAATAATAACATTTTTGTCTATAATTTCTTTATAATTTGCATTTCTTTATTTCTAACGAGTTAATTAAAAATAAGGGGAATAACAAAGTTATTTATCTGTGTGGGAATAGGGAAAAAGTGCTTCAGTCTATTTTTATACTTTTGTATGAAAGTAATTTTAAATTTAAAAGGGGTTTTTGAAAATATACTTTTGTTCTAATGAAATCGTTGTTTAAACCTAAATACTATTTACGTCACAGATCGGAAGTTAAATTGAGCTTTTATATCAAAATTTAATTTAATTTAAACATTAAAAAAAGTTTAACAAAAAATGATTTTGCAATAACTTCCTAAAAAACTCTACAAAATAATTTAACTTTATCCATAAGCAATTTTAAATTATTACAAAAATTACAAAGGTGTCATAAACAAAAATTTTGCTTATGTCGACTTAAGGCATTTTTCCTTTTTGCCACAAATATTTGGTTTTTCCTGCCCTTTTTAACTTGAAGTTTGCTTTAGGTTTATTTTTATTTATATATAAAAAATAAAAATAAGAAGAGGTAAGCAGGATAAATACACAAAAATTGCAAAACTATTTCATAATCCGGACACTAAGGCAATTTCAAAGCAGAATTTTTATAAATTGCAACAAAAAAATTGCAAGTCTGCACGATGACTTTGTCGACGACTTTCATAAAAGAGGTGATTATCTCAAAGGTACATTTCATAAACGTATACTTTTGTGAATCATGGGGGAAAAAAAGAGGAAACTATGACTACAAAAACAAAAACCCAAAAATAAGAGGCGAAGCCTGGAATTTTTTAGAAAAAGTGTTAAAAATAGCTGACCTTTTTTTTAATAGATTTAATGAATTATCTAGCAAATTAATTCATTAAGAAAATATTACATTTTTAAAATAACACTAAATATTTTTTTGGAAGATTAATAAAATATTTGAATAATTTTAATTAAAAATTTTTTTTTAACAGATTTATTGATATGACATTTCAAGTCACGACTTTCCCTATAAAAAAAATTTCAAATATTCACTGGTTTTTAAAGTTGAAAATCAAATTATCACTTACCATATTTTCAAGATAAATTAAATTTGAGTTAAAAAAAATAAATAACAATACAATTCGTATAAATTGGATTACAACAATTTTATTAATTAACATAAATGTTAACATTAACTTTGTCTTTATTGTGCGCGCAAATCAAAGCGGCTGCACCGTCATATTAACATAATAACTCAGACCATAAACACAAAATTATTGTTTTTATTATTAAAAATATCTCGGTTCTGTTTGTATTCATGGTTTCCCCCCCATTTTTTGTTTTATCTTAACAAGTTTATTATAAACCAATGAACTTATTATAATTTTTATAATCTTTATTCAATTTTTCAAAGAACACGATGCAATTTTTCTTCCAAAAATAATAGTTTAATCTAAATTTATTAATTTTTCTCTATGGGTTGCCTCTAATAATCCCAATGGAGTTTATTTGAGACACTTGATTTAGTAAAACATTTTAATTGTAAAGTGGAAAATGTTTACACTAAACACAATATTTATTGGAAAAACTAACAATACCCAGCAGTTTTAATGGTCGAATAGCATAAATAATGACATTTTGAGGACAGTTACAATTTCATGTAAATTGGATTTAAATTTAAAGGCCTCGACTTAAACGCACTTTAAAGTTTTTTAAAACTTCCTATTGATTTCAAGACGATAAAAACTTTTAAAAAATTTTGTTTTAAGAAATGTAATTAAACTTTTAAAAATTAACTTTAAGTCGGCTTTCATACGATGTCTTGTCAGACATGTCTAACAAACACGGTTGTTTCGTTTGTAGGCTATCGGGTAAGAGAAGAAAGAGGGTTAGCCAAACAGACACGAAATGATTTGGCTTGTTTGGAAAGACATCGTGAAAATGCAAAAGGGTTTTTGGTAGTACGTTAAAAAGAGAATGAATAAAACGTACATATCTGAAAAGACATCTTATAAATGCTGCCTAAAGCTGTTTGCTTATTGTATTATTTTAATTTGTTATTATAACTTTGAAAATGTATTTTATACAGTACATAAGAAATATCATATAAGAAAAAACTGTTGATTAAAACTGCGTCGTTTGAGGATGTACTGCGAGCAGAAGTTCGGCACAAAAATTGTCTCTGCAAAGGTGGCACGAAATTCTTTGTTTCATTTGCGAAAATGTCTTTATTTTGTTGACCATTCAGTGATGCTGTTAAATCACGATGCATTGCAATTTGCAGAATTTTTCTAACTACTCAGTAGATAAAGATCGAAAAACTTTTTATAAGAAATAATTTAATACAAGAACACACGCTTATGAGAAACATTTTGGTGCAAGTTTATCCTTTATAGCCCTCTTACACTGCAACAAACTCTTGTATTTACGAGATTTCGAGCAAATATTCGTGACTAGATTTTGACGAAATAATCTCGTAGTATTTTGTGATGCAATTATAGTTTTTTTTTCAATTACTAAAAACTGAACAAGAAAAATAATATTTTTTTTTTAAAAAGTGGCGGTTTGGTAAGTTGTAAAAAATTTCAACATTTTATGCAAAAAGTATAAAAATCGAACAGATAAAAAATATTGACAAAATAAATGAATTATTAATAAAAGGTAAAACTCTTAAATGCCTTTTTCTTTATATTTTTGTACAGTGAATTAATAAAGTTGTCGGACTAACATGAAAGTAGCAAAAATTTCAAGAGGATAACAATTCAAAACATTCTGTACACTGTTATCGAGTGCATTTAGTAATTTGTAGGAAGTCCTTTACAAATTACTAAATGTTCATATTCAAAGTTTTAGCAAGTAGTATTTCAGCTGTCCTATGGGAAGCAAAAGAACTTTTAATAGGGAGTGCGTGCAATAGACTTAATTTGGTCGTAGTGTCATCTCTGATGAGGAGAAATCTGCCTGCTCTCCTCTACTTTCTTGTTGCAAATTTTTTTAATTGAATTAACTGTTTTAATGTTTTTTGAATGATAACTGAAATTTTCAATTTGCTTGTCCGACGCCTTTATTGGCCCCCTGTATGTGTAACACGAAACACTTTTGGACAGCTGTTTTATGAAAAATGTAAACGGGCTGTAGTTCTTTTGGTATTGATTTCAATGAACCAGTAAGAAAATTACTTCGCAATCCCCAAAACGGCATTTGATTTTCATAGAATTTTCCTTTGTATCATTTTTTATAATCTTGAAAATCTTTAAAAAAGTTTTTTACATATTGTTATTTGAAATCCGTTGTCGAAAAAAAGTTTCTGTTCCTTTAAATATTCACAGAAGACTTACATATCTCTTAGCCTGAACGTTAGTAGATGACTTTGCAATCATCACAATTTTTAATGTAAATATGTATTTAAATACGTTTTAGGTTTAATTTGATTTGAATTTAATATTTAAACTATTTTATATTTTTTAAATAATTAAAAAATTTTTTTAATGACTACACAAATTTACCAGAGTTTTTACCCTTCGGAATTTACAAGTCTAAACAACATAAAAACTATTTACGTATGTACATACATACATTTTTTTAGAAGTAGTCTGGTCGTTTTAAATTTCTCACAAGTTTACTTTTTTCAATTTACTTTAAAGTTGAACATATTAAATTTGTCACATAAAGTCCATTTTATGTACTATTATCTCAATTTAATGCGACACTTAAATATACATTGTAATTTTATGACAGCACTAAATATGTCACAACTACATACAACAACTGTCAACCATTTCACATTTTTTCACCAACAATGCAAAATCAACAAAGATGATACATGTTGGCAATATTATGGGATACGGCGACGGACAATCATGATGTCGAGGATGATGACAATAAGAATAATAATGGTTGGCAAAGCTAGTAAGTCGTTGGTGGTTTGTTTACTTGGTGGCATTAAGTGGCAAGTGTGAAATTAAAGGTTGTTTAAATAGTGGAGTATAACAGAAATAAACTTGTTTTATTTTCACTTTTTTCTAAACTAAATTAAATTTATAGGGACTAAAAATAGCCTGCAATCTTATAAGATATTATATAAAATAAACATGACGAGATTCATTTAAAAACCTCTGTAAACATTAAAAAAACATTTAAATACATATTTTACTAAATTTGTAGGCGGTTTCTTAAAAAAGATCTATACTATTTATCTCACTTCCCCTAATAAATTTAGTAATTTTTTACTTTCCCTGAAATTGTTAAAATAAAAATATTTTAAGGTTTGTACTTGTAAATTATGAACAAATAAACATTAAAACACACAAACATACATACCTTCTGTTCGAGTTTAAAAATAAAATCCTATTAAAATATTATTGTAAACAAAAATGTTGCCGGCTTTATGAAAAAGGAAGAGGAAAAAATCACCAAATAAAAACAACACATCGTTGTCAGAGTGTAGAAAATGCTGTTGTTATTGTGGTTGTCAACACTATAATATTTTAGTTTGTTGTGTCTGTTCGGTGGTGTGTTATTGTCACGTTGAAATTAAATATTAATGGCTAGGCGCATTTTTACAACAACATTACAAAACAGGGATGGTATGCATATTTTAGACTTTGATGGTGACGTTGTATGTATTACTGCGACACAAGTGGTAACGTTTTAAAATGAATCGAAAATGCTAATAAGTTTTGTGCTCAATTTTGGTATATAACGGGTAATTTTTTTTTAAATTATGCGAAAATCGCAGTGAAAAAAACATTTGATTCTGGCGATAAATGAATGTCTGCCATTTACTTTTTAAAGATTTTTTCATGTTAACGTTGCTCTGGCTAAGCCGTAGTCCATCCGTGAGAAATTAGTCCTCAACAAATAGTTAAAATACTCGCACACGAGAGACTTTACGAATCACCACAACAATAAGTCTGAGGGGTACAATCGCATGATCTTAGCGGCCAATGAACAGATCTTTAACGGGATATTATTTGCTCGCCATTAAGGGCGTAATTAACGAAACACATTTCTCACACAGCACGGATTTTGATAATATAATCTACGGCCAAGTTCAGTTAAAACTAACCTTTAATTTAAGTTCCAGTTACCAATATGTTTTGACAGCTATAACCGATAGTTAATTATATTCGAACTTGGTGAAATTGGCCGTTAATGATTTGCAAGACTATTGGTTAAGTGGCAAACCTTGCTGAGTAATTTTAGCATTGCCACATGTCAAGAATCTATTTTTTAAACTGTAAGCCCAAAAGCAAATAATCGCATTTTGAAAAGCTCTAAATTGGATTTCAATTGTAACGCACATATTAAATAGTTTTGGACACAAAGCATACAGAGATGAAAAAAGTGACGTATGCCTAAATCATTTGCGAGGGCAGCTTTCGAAGAAAGAGAAAGAAAACGTTTTTTAGTAGTAAACTGGCAATGTGAAAAACCAGGCCGCTACTATCAATACAAATTGTGTAATCAAAACAAAAAATGCAAAAAGGGTCACTTTCGAGGAAAAAGACAGAAAAAATAAAATATTTTCTTTCTCGTGACGCATCTGTGTGTATTGTGGTTTTGGGGCCTTTTTTACAACTAACAAATACATAGTTATTTTTCAGATGCTATCTGACAGATAAATGTTTGTTTTTTTTTTGCTTATTAACATTAACTTAAAAAGTGACTGAAGGTCCTCATGGTGACTTTACACGAACTTTAAGAATTTGAAGCTGTCATATATTCTGCTGAAGATATGGTAATTTCAATCAAATATGCCAAATTTAATTGTTCAAACTTTAAAAAAAAACAATTTAAATAAAAACAAAAAATAAAGAAGGAAAAATTTACTTTTCCTTTCTATTAAAGAAATAACCAAAAGTAATTCGTTGCCACTACGAATTTTAAACGACCTAAAGGAGCATATAGACGACATGTTTTTGTTATCTAACATGTCAAATTTTCGAGTCACATGTAATTGTGCATGTCTGTCAAAATTGCATAAGGTTTATAATATTCGGTCACAAACGTACATGTAATTTGCTTCTGACATTGTCTCTGTTTTTTTTTCGCATTGTTATTGCAGAAACCAAAGTAGTGCTCGGTTTTAAAATAGCTTGCTGCCGCCATGAAATTTTTTATTTGCGCCGTTAAATAGTTTAGCCATCTTAACATTTTTTTCTTTTAATTCAAAGATACCAATTTAGAATTTTATAATAAAACGGTTTTTATATATTTATTCACATAAATTGTATTCAATGGTAAGATAATCAAACATATCTCGGTATTGTAGAAAATTAACTTCTGCCGTCTAAAGGTAGAAGTACATAACACGCGTTCATTCGTCGATGTTTGTCGTGCGTTTAAAAACTTTAGCGCTTGAAAAATTGCAAGTTACATAACACGCGTTACAAAAGCCGTTCTTGTCAGCTGTTTTTTATTTGTTTACTTATTTGTGCATTGAAAACGGATTCGAAAGTATATCAAGACTTATTTATTTTATTGAATTTATTATTTTTATATAAAAATTGTATGTTCAATAAATTGTTCTTTCACGATTCGCAAATTTGTTAAACATTTTTTTTAATGTCAGCTGATTACTTGTCAAAAATACACAACGCGTTAAAAAGTTCAAAGTTAACCAACTTTCTGGCGCTAACGCGTCAAAATAGTTTGCATGTAGCTTGTTCTATCAAAATACACTAGTTTAACTTTATTTGACAGAAGTATACAGAGCGCGCGCGCACTAACGCGTGTTATTTACTTCTACCTTAATGATTCCGTTAATAGTGGACGCCGCTGCTGGTTTCTTCCCGGCATAGATTTCTGATGTCAGATGTTTTGTCAGAAGAAAATAGAGCACGCTCTAATTGAAATTTTGTCAGATGACTTGCTTCTGACTTTTACAGAAGCAAAGTTAAAAAATTAACACACGACATGTATGTGTTTTTCAGTGGGAAATTTGACATGTCAGATGACAAAAACATGTCGTGTACGGCCGCCTTAAAGTAGTCGGTATCTACGACAATGTTGCCACAATATATAAATTACATATTTCGTTTTATCAGGCAGTTGTAATAATGGGGAAAACTTAATGGTCACTTTGTCGTTCATGATAACTATTGTTCGCGTTTACTATCAGGAACTTTTACATTAGACCCTTAAAGTTTTTCTTTACGGTATGTTCAGACCTAACAAATATCTGACGAAAAAAAAACAGAAAAAGCGTAACCAGTAAATTGATAAAACTTAAGCTTTATTTTTAACAATTTCTATTGATTAAGTTAACTTTATTTGAAGAAGATACTTGAATAATGTAACGTAGAAATTGTGTATTGATGTTTGATCTAGCGAAACGTTCTGCAAAAGCAAATAATTTTTTAATAAAACTAGTGGTTACGTGTAGGTCGCCAAATATTTAATAGGTGTGAACATAGCTTTAGATATTGTAATTATTATAAAAGTGAAATTTTAGTACGAAAGTTTAATCAGGCAATCCTAGTGTATGTCAATTTTATGTGTAAATCACATATGGAGACATAAAATAGTGTTATGGTTGTAGTCGTCGTAATGAAATTCAAAACATACCCATAAAGAGTTAAATACTTGCTTTTTGTAGTTGATAAAAATAATGAGTTTGGTTTTCAGTTATTATGTAAATACCAAGAAATCCATCTATTTTGCACTAGACTTTAAGATCGTACAATAACAAGCCAACCAGACAAATTTATGTTGTTGCCAAAAATGTCTAAAGTCGTCTAAAAAGTACTTTTATTTTTAATGTTGATACAAAATCAGAAAAGCCATTTTCCATCCCTGTAACAAAATGCGGCCAAATGTTAAGGCACAATTTTATTTTGACATCTGAAATTGTGACTGTCACACTTCCCCCTGCAATCTTATTTTTAAAAATGCATATTATAAATTTCTCATTTAGGGAATTTGAAACTTTTGATTTTTAATTGGAGGGAAATGGCGGTAAATACAAATCAATTTGTTTGTTAAAAGAAATATTTGTTTTTTAAGAAATTAAGGAGGAAAAATACGCATGCCTTTTCTTATTCAATATGTCAGCTTTTTACCTGTTTTTCTACAATAAATGGTAATTTTATTTTAGTATACATATTTTTATATGTATTTAATTAATTTAATAATTCGGGTAACAAAATCTTCTATAAAGTGGTATGATAACACAATTAATATGCAAAAATCCTTTAAATAAAAGACTTTTTTCCAAATCTCTAAAATCTTTAAAAAAAATTACTGAACCTTTTCAAGCCATTGGCAAATTTCGTAACAATATTTTTTAAAAGAATCAACCTTTTTATTCCCTTTATTAATTTTTAACATTTCTAATTAAAACCAAACTAAAGTAGAGTTTATTATAATACACAGGCCAGTAATAGAAATTTTTTCTACAATTCACTACTTTCTTTAAATTAACATTTACATAATGCTCTACTTAGCGTTTACAGTAGCTCGTGGATTAATTATTTAATTCTCAAAGCATACACGGTACTCTGCTTCGGTATAACACAGTCAAACAAAAAACAAACAAAAACTTTACTCACGAATCTGAATGTATAAACGAGCCAGTGAACCATCCAATCAACCACCTACAACATCTGCATAAAACAATTATAACAACAACAACAGGCTAGGCTGATGAAAAGTGATAACTTTCTACGACTTATCGTCAGACAAGTGAGTGTCATTTCACTGATAGTGGCTGTCTGACGTATGTTTATATCCATTTGATATTTCTTCTTCCTCAAAGATGTCAAGACTTTAGCAAAAGGCTATATTTTATATATGGGCATTTCCAGCGAAAATTCTACTTTTTGTAACGTAACGCCAGAAGTATTTTAAATTATTTCTCAAAAAATTTTATAGTTTACTTTCTGGACAACAAGCTGTCATGGGGAAGAAATACTCAGGAGAGACTTAAGAGGGGTCTCAACGCCTACTATGCTTGCAGATCATCGATAGGAAGGAGCTGGGGACTCCGGCCGTCAGTAGTGGGATGGCTGTACACTTCGGTGGTTAAAACCATTCTTACGTATGGAGGCTGTGTTTGGTGGGAGTCATTGAGATTTGCTAGTCGTAGGAACCTTCTTACTAAGGCTCAGAGGTGTGCTTCAATTGGCATGACAGGTGCCATGAGAAGTACTCCTCAGGCTGCCCTGGATGTCATTCTACATCTTCTGCCTATTGAGCAGTATGTGATGGGAATGACGGCCAGGAGCATTCTTAGACTGAGGGAGTTAGGATTTATAGGGAATGTCACGTAGTTTCGCTCACGGATCCTGAGTATGATTGAGGATTGTGGCTATTGCCTGGGACCACCCGGCTCCACTGATTATGTGAGCACCAGGGTGGACTTTGGGCGGTCGCCGGAGGTAATAGTGCCTTCTAGGGAGAGCTGGTCAGGTAGAAGCAGATTATTTAGTGGATTTGCTATTTTCACTGATGGCTCGAAGATGAGGGGCACAGGTGCGGGGGTCTACATTGAGGATCTGGATATCAGAAGGTCATATAGGCTTCCTGACGCCTGTAGTGTCTTTCAGACGGAGGTTCTGGGGGTCTTGAGGGCCTTGGAATTAATGAGGGACAACATTGATAGGGGCTCTGAGGTCACTATATATTTGGACAGGCAGGCGGCTCTTATGGCCGCAAGGGGCTGTTATGTGAACTCAAAGCTAGTTGATGATTTTAGGAGGGCTTTGGAGGAAGTCTTAAGGGAGTATACGCTATAGTTGTGCTGGGTGCCGGGTCACTGCGACATAGGTGGCAATGAAGTTGCTGACGGGTTGGCAAGACAGGGCTCAGACATGGAGGACCCTAACTGTATGAACTGGGTGAAGTTGTGAAGGAGACTTCACACCAGCCTTTCTACCTACCTACCTACCTCCTTTTTTTTATTTTAGTGTAAAGCGCAACTAGCTATACATTCAGTAACAAAAGGGATAACGATTGACCAACATGGTCCGAAAATACAACCTTATTTGAAGTCTGGCGTTACATTAAAAAAAAGTAAACTTTTCGCTGAGAATGCCCATATGTACCTTTAAACGAGCAAAGATTTATAAATTTTATAGCTTGAAAAATAAATCTGTATTAGTCCAAAGTTTACTAAAAAAGGTTTTATACAAAACGTCTTGCTCAATTCGCAGTCTTATTCACTTTTGTAATGCAAGTCAAAATCCACTTCCGTTTTTTTAACGTCACGCCAGCGCAGATTTCTTGAAATTTTTTGCACTTAATTGGGGCGGCTGAACACGAATATGGCACTCATTATTTTTCCAAAGAAGCGTTTTCGAGATACATATTCGTGTTTTTACAAAAATCTGGAGAGCTGTTCATCTGAATTAAACTAAATTTAAACTATTAAAATATGTTTTTCCTCTTTTAGCCACTGAGTTACAAGGCTTTAGATTAAAAAAAATTGCCTTTATGGAGAGACTGAAAATGCTCAATATTGAAAAAACGAACGCAAGTATCTGTTATTGCCCACTTTATCAAACGGTGGTCGAAGCACCGGATTAAAATAATGCATCTATCAACGTACCGTGTGAGAAAAACCAGCCCACTTTTATTTGTTTATTTAAAAAGCATGTCTAATAAATAATGGGCAAATCGGCCAACTATTTATAAAATATGGTAGGGTTTTAACAATGTTTTCGGGACATGCAATAGGTTCACAAGTACAAAATATATTCTTTGGCAGCTTCACATTTAGGGTACTTTTTCCGTAGTTGTTTTGCTAGCTTTCTATTTTAAATCGACCTTTTTCGTCGACAAGTGTTGTAACGCTGATTAATTGTTATTAGCAACCTTGAGTCATTGTACAATTCAAAGACAAATCTCGTGTAGTATGTATATTGCTTTAACATTTATTGCGTGAAAATCTTATGCTACGCAATTATTATAAATGACATTTGTGTTGTTTATGGTGCCGTTATTGGTGTTGTTATTGTTTTGTTTCTGATATTTTTGCAGATGCTGGCGTTTTCAGCGTTGCTGAATGTGTTTTTACTGTTGTTGTTGATGGTATTGTTCAGGTATTTTTACCAGTGTGGCCATATCCAAAAATATTTTACAGCTAAATCGGCTTAAAAATAATGCTAAAAAATGCTTACAAAAATCCTTAACTGCCAAAAAATAATGCTAAAGTTTAAATTGTTTTATTTTTTTGTTATTTTAGTTATAATATAATCTCACATCGTATCAATAAATCAAACTGATAAAAGAAAAACAATATAATATTTATGAAACATAAAAAGTCTTAAAACTATAAAAGGAATATACATATTTCAGTCTTTATATACGTGCAAAAAAAGTTTTTAAACAAAAGGTACCATCCCATAACAAAAAATCAAAGGAACTTGACCCATAAATGGGAATTATTTAGTATATTAATAAAATTTATATAACATGTTTAATAAAATATTTCATTTTATAAATTAATTACGTCATCAAATGAATATTATTCTTCAGCTTTTGAAGAATCGATCAAGATATCATTATAATATATTAACGTCATTCTGTTTCGAATTTTCGTTTTTTAGATATTTACACCACTAAAACCCAATTTTAACTTCCGCGTTGCTAACTGGCAAAACCAATAACTGCATAGCAAAAAAAGCTAATTTACTGAATGGATTTTCATGTAATGAATGTGTGTATCCATATACATTTATCCAGAAATCAACTGTCATATGAATTTGGTTTCAGCCACTGATGTTCCAAAGTTGTAATTTCTTCTACAGTGAAATCAATAATAAATTCTTTCGTTCGCTTAATTTGCATTTATTAGTTTTTAAACGGTTTTCTAAGATGAAATATAAATTGAGCTATAAAATCTGGGCATGTAATTCATACTTGTTTTTTTCTATTTCAAAAGTTATGCTATCTCCAAGTCGAATTTATTATGGGTGGTCTTAAAAGCCCTGGGGCCTAATTCTGGTATTCGTTATCGAGTAATTTCTCGATTCGAAAGCAATTTATTATCTAATTATTTCAGTCAATACTGAACGAAACGGAATTATTTTTTCAGTGTTATAAAGCATTAATTTGAGTTTCACAATACTGAAAAAATAATTTCGATTGGTTAAGTATCGACTAAAATAAAATTGCTTTCGAATCGAGAAAGTACTCGATCACGAATGCCAGAATTAGGCCCCTGATGTCAAAATTTTTTTTTTTTATTATCTTTGTTTCTGTGAAATAAAACAATTTCTGTTTATGGCATTGTACAAATTGCTTGTGGTTTTTGTACGAGTTGTACTTGTTGTAGTACCGAGATTACCTGGAATGAATTCGCCTTGGGTATCTCTTTTCGATTCCAAAAAATTAAAAATCGTAATTGAATGAAAAAATCGTCTTAACATGAATTTAATGGATCAAACTGATCAAATTTTAAAACCATTTGATATGAAATGTCCTTTAAAAGATTGTACAGTTTCTAAAGCAAAAAGTAGGGGTTTGTATTTGCATTCAACAAAAGTGTGTGGTCGTTTTTCAAAAAAAGATTACTTTAATATTCTTAAATTAAATAATGCTTAAAAATGCTAAATATGCATTTGAAAAATGCTAAACAAAATGCTAACTGCTAAATGAAAAATTTGCAGCTAAATCAGACAAAAAAATGCTAAATCTAGCTGCAAAAATGCCAAAATGGCCACGCTGATTTTTACTGATGTTGTTGTCTATGTTATTGTTATTGGGGATGTTGCTGGCGTTTTAGGCGTTGTTGATGTTAATGTTACTGTTTTTTTACTTGTGTTGCTTCTGGTATTGTTACTGATGTTATTGTTTCTGGCTTTGTTGCTAGTGCTGTTGTTTTTACTGATGTTGTTGTTGTTATTGATGTTGTTGTTGTTACTGCTGCTATTGTTGTTACTGATGTTGTTGCTAGTGTTGATACTTGTGTTTATTACATCTAAATACATACATATGTACATACCGTTTTTAAACATGTTTTCTAATAAAACCTCTTATTGGAATACCCTTTATTGAAAAATGTTTATAAGCAAAGTCTCATTACAATAAAAGAAAAACTAATAAAATAGAAATTCTAACGTATTTAAGAAAGCAGAAAATTTAATGAACAATAAAATGAAATTAAACCATTTTGATCCCTATAAAATGGTCTCAAGAGCTTTAACTGAATTTTATTACAATTTTAGTATTAAGTGGTACTTAAAATAGAAAAAAATTACATTTTTGTTCATAATAATAAATAATACATACATAAATATGTAATGCATTTTTTCCTGTATTTTATACTTAAATTGTATAAAATTTTCAAATTAATCGCAGTGTTAATCGCAATGCAAACCATGTTGTCTGAGGTCAGTGGCTCGCTCAATGATCGCACATGCAAAGAACGCCAGCAACAACAACGAAAATACAAAATTTATTTATAAATAAATATACACATAAAATTTTAAACTTGTTGAATATTGTTTTTGCGTTTTTTTTCGTTGTTGTTTGTTTTTTGGTTTTTTGCTTTATGGCTGTTAAACAAAAATTTCGCGCTTCATATATCATTATGATGATGTGCACTTGTTGTTTCTGTTATTTGCCGAGTTCCATAGGTCAATTAAACTATTTCATTTATTTAATTTTGTTCGCAAAAATACTTGACTGCAATTTATACAAAATTTAACTATTTAACAGCTTTTGTTGGTTTTTCTTAACCGACTTGTTTGTCGTATTCAACTAAACTTTCTTTAAATTTAATGAAAAATTCTATGGTAAATTAGAAATGTAAGAGTTAATACAATTGGAATGGTCGATAAATTTTATTGAAAGCCATAAATTTTATTGTGTTGTACAGAAAGAGAGTCTTAATAAAAACAAGTAAAAGAGCTTAATTTGGCTCTGCCGAATGTCAGATACCCTTTACCGTAGTATTGAAAAGCAAATTGTTTCATAGCTTTAGTGGTATTGTCGTTAAAATAATAGGTCGATTTGGCTGATTTTAAAAACCAAACAAATCTCAGATAGGTATGTACCTATAGGGAATATTTGAGCTCATCTTTGTCAACCTTGTTTCGTATAGATCCTTTCGCAAAAGCCTAAATTCGAGAGGACGCTTTTATGGCTGCCTCTTTCAATTTTATAATTTTGCTAAAATAGAAGTCCAGATACGTTGCTTCTAAAAAGGACCCAGAATATACATACTTTTGGGGAAAATGGAAACGGATTGACAAGTTTATATATTCCCTTTTCCAGTGTGGTGAAGGGTGTAAAAAAGCCAAATTGAATAATTTACTGTTAAATTAAAAACATTTATTTACTTAGTTTCTAGATTTATAGGAATATAAATAACGACAACTTCAACTTTGCCAAAGAACACACACTAAAAGTTGAATCGAGCTGCCACATCGTAGGTATATTGTTTTTGCATTTATATTACAACAACTGTTTTTTGCTGAATAATTAAATAAAAAAAAATTTGATTAAAAATAATGCAATCACTTTTCTTTTTTCGTCCATATTCTTAACACACTTTTAGATTCAATAGGTATAAATAGTTTGCTAGTAGTGCTGTCATTTTGTGGTGATGTATACGTGGGTTAGACCTTAAATTTCTTTAAATCTTTAGTTATAAATACATATACATACATACATACTTACAATTTCTTTGATGTTATTTATGGCTAAAGTTATTTGTTATACAATTTCACTGAACTTTAAAGTGAAATTTATTTAAGTTTAAAAAATTAAGATTTATAACTTTTCAAATTTGACTTTTATTAATATTTAGCAAGTTTTTTGTTTTTAACTAAATCAATTAGAAAAAATATGTGTTTTTACAACAGAGGAAAAAATGTTAAACAACTTTGGTAATTAATAATAGTCATGCAAAACTTGGTGCAAATGATGACCAGTTAAACTAGACTAGAAGGCCAAAATGATAATGTATACACATAGAAAAAGAAGAAGACCAACAACAACAGCAGAAAAATTGTTTATTGTAAACATAAAAATTTCAATTTGTTACGCATTTGCTGACAACATTTTTTATACATTTTTCATAACTTTTTTTTTTTTTTTTTTTTGCTTACGAAAACTAACAAGCCAACAAATAGGATAAATCCTAAAAATAAAAGAAAATACTAACTCGATTGCACTTATACATGAATTCGCAATTTGTTTACTGCTTTTAGCTTGCATTTATCTTCTTTTCCTCTACTTTCTTCATGTTATAAGATGCTCATATGAACGCATAACTCTATTGACAGTTTTGACAAAAACTAAGGCCGGAATTACCCGCGGCTCTTCATGATATTACACAGAGAAGAGTAACAAAATCGATACTTTAACCGTTATCTTGTTAATTATGTATGAGTATGTGTTAAAAAAAAGTGTTACATGATGTTGTTGTAGTTGTCGTTACCCTGAAGGAAACCTGGGTGCAAGTGTCTCCAAGTCACCAGTTTTGTCGACTATTTTGGTGACATTGTCTACAAAGTGTCTACACTTCACTACATTTGCCACTATATTTGGCTTTAATACGCAAAAATTTTCATCAATAACAACTGAGAAGTACAATTCCTATAAAAGTTGAAGAAATAATAAAAAAATATTGTTATGATTTCGTATTCGTACCAAAAGTGTAGACTACATTTACTTAAATGTACTAGCGATTCTCTGGTTCCAATGTCCACATATGTTCCCAAAGGAACTACCTAGTCAGTAGTACCAACGCCAGTAGTAGATTTCCAATGACACGCACATGTTAAATGTCTATAGTAAATATCATTGTCTGGGGTATAATAAGTCACTAGTACTGGTGACTGTGTCAATAGTGAATCAGTACAGATTCACTAGTGACATTTTCTACAGGGTAGTTTATGCACGTAATTCAAAAAAGTCATACACATATGTACATACCTTTTATAACGTCTCTGTATTTGTATAATATTTCTCGTATTATTTTTTTCTAGTTTTTCTCTTAGAGATTAGTCTTTATTAATAGAAGAATGCAGTCATTAAATCATTTTTCTAATATTGATGTTTGATTTCTTTTTTTATATAAATCATAGATTTGTTTGTTTACACACTTTTCAATACATGTCTGGTGTTTTTACCAGTATACCAACAAACAAAACTTAGTCTAGATGAATTCCTCCGATAGCGCATTTACATTGCACAAGAAGTCTTGTAGATTTAATTTTAAATCTTCCTCAAAATCGATATGGTTTATATGACCCATTGTTTTCTAACACTTAAGGCTGTTACACACTATCCCACAAAGTCTTACGTATTTTTCAAAAATGCTTCAAAAAACAATAACAACTTATCATGACAGGGTTGTATTTTCGTAAATTACTAAAGACTTTGTGGGATAGTGTAAAACAGCCTTTAGCAAGATTTTATTTCAAAGAAAACTATTTAAAAGAGTACTAACCCTTTTCCTGTATTCATGGGTCAAAATAGCCCAAGCAGGTCTTATTGCTTATTATTTTCAAAACTAGTCAATGAATTTCTTTGAAATTTATGGACACACAATAATTTTTTAATGCAGGAATATTTACGGAGTAGATTTAATTTTAAATGGGACAACTATTGTCAAAACCAACGAGATTTAGCTCGAAATCTCGTACGTGCTGGACTTTGCTTTTGTGTAAATATAGTCTACTGTTAAAGCTTTATTCACACTAAAAGCAACAATTTGGTTTTCTTCTGTCTAATTTTTTCCCAAAGTAAAGGGTGTTTTTTAGAGAGTCGCAACTTTGAGTTGGCTTTATTTAAGCAGCTATTTAACAGCTGATAGTTGCTTTTTGTTAAGTTTGCTTTGAAATTTAATTATGCATCGGCTTACACTAGACCAACGCGTGCAAATTGTTGAATTTTTTAATCAAAACAATTCGGCGAATGGGTTGAAGCACAAATTAATATTGATTTTGAATTTCCATGCAAACTTTTATTTTCTGATGAAGCCCATTTTTTTGTTGAATGGGTGGGTACGTAAATAAGGAGAACTGTCGCATTTTGAGTGAGGAGAATCTACAAGCTTTTGTCAAAACACCACTACATCCACAGACAATTACTGTTTGGTGCGCTTAATGGGCTGGCGGAGTCCATGACTTCAAAAACGATGATGGTCAGAATGCGAAAAGTTGTTGAAAATTCGTGTTCCAGATTGAGCCTTCTACCCGCCAGCCGTGGCGGCCATTGTTCCGATTAATTTGCCGTAATTGAAAATAAAAATTATAATGTTTGTGTGCATATTTGCAAATATAAAAACATACACACAAATTAAAAAAATTGTAGTGTTTCGAAAAAATTTTTAATTGTTTTAATTAACTGTGTTGATTGAAAAAAAAAAATTTATTTACTTTGCTATCGTTTTATATAGCCTCTTTTGCTGGTGGTCACATTTCAATTAAACCTATTGATTGAAACTCAACAGCAAGAAAAGCTCAAACTTACCAATACGTTTATTTATATGATCAATTTGTTTTAACAAATACGTTAATTAGAGTTGGCTTTTCATTTTTTCTGTAAAGTTAAAAACGTAAAAGGATGGACATTCACAAAAAATCGGCCACTGTTAACGCCCAACGCCATACAATGATACTTAAACATTTAGAAAACTGCTTAATTAGATGTTTCAAATTGAGTGATTAAAATTCAGTTTTTTTGACGTCAAAATCCCACTGTGTGGCATAACATTTTTTGAAAAAAATTTAAATAGAATGGTTTTATTATTATGGTTATAGAAAGCATAGTATCTCAATGTAGAAGTAAAGCAAAAACAAATAATGTTCGGGACATTTTTCACTTTTGCGGCTACCTAAGCGCTACCTAAATTCCCAGGAAGATCTTAGGTACATTTTTGTAGTGGGTTGTTTCCTTGAATTTTTAACGGTTTACTACCTATGGACCTAAACAGGGGAAAAAGGTAAACAAAATCGAATTTTTTAAAGTTTTTTTGCGATTTTGATCTTGAAGATGAAGTTTTTTGATTTTATATGTTCACAATTTTTGTTCTTAATGGCAAGAGCTACAACTTTGTTTCGGAGGATAAATCGAAATTCCGAACGGTTTGCAAGACATGAGCCTGAGAAAATAATCACTTTTTTTGCAAAAATGACACCGAGAGCCCAAATCTTTGGGGGCCCATAAAAAAATGTGCATGACTTTGGGTAAAACTGGGAGACATGGGTCTTTTTTTGGTCTTTTATCACGTAGCTTTGTCCGTATATGGTTATTTTTCCATGACTTAAAAATTTACACACAGTGTTATCCACTGTTGGAAAATCGGTTGGATTGGTAAGTTCATATCAAGTTTTTAGGTTTGCTGGGTTTTCAGAAAACTGTCAATTTGTAATGTGTAGTAGAGGTTTCGTTAATATATTCATATGCATAGTTTTATGATTTAATTGAAAATTTGTGGCAGACGTTAATAAATATGATAAAAGCTATTAATAAGTTTTTCGCAAAAAAATTGCTACTTAAGTTGCTTTTTCAAGCATACATAGAAAAGACAACAAATACAACAACTTATTAAAAAAAAATTGTTACAATTTAAAACTGGTTTGCTATTGTGTTTTCTAAGCAATTTTTTTTTTGTGAAATTTTGTTAAAAATAAAAATAAATTGTTGTACATATTTCTACAGTCCGGCATGTTAAAAAAAAGCGGAAAAGCCGTCAATTATGAGTTTTAAATGTCAATTAAAATAAAAAATATGGGTAAAGTCTTAATTTAAAAATTATATTTTTTTGGTAAAAATAAAATTAAGTACGATTGTGAAATAAGAAACAGTAGTAGTATATTGTCACCTGAAATGCAAATGGACGTATGTAACACCCTTTTATTTATTTACAGGTTAAGAAAGTCTAAGTTTACACTATGACAGTTTTCTTGCAGAAAGTCTGTGCTTATCGATGAGAGGGGAAGGGATCATGCTTTTCTTCTCACCCCTTTCACCAATAAGCTCAGACTTTCTCAAATGATACTGTTATAGTTTGAACACTTTACAAAATCAATAATAATTATAATAAAGTATTCTTAGTCGCCTTTTACAAAGTGGCAACTGAAAGGCAGACAGACGAAGTTTGTGGGTGAGAGAGGAAAAAAGTAAAGTGTGTCACCCATTTACCAACAAACTTCGTCTGTCTGCCTTTCAGTTGCCACTTTATAAAAGGGGACTTGGCATTTGAGTTTCCTTCATAAAGTCAACATTTTTAATAACAGGGGCTTACAAATTTCATTAACGTGAATTATAATAAATCTCGAATTGTTGTGTAGTTTCGTCCTCTTGTATTTAATTAAGGTAGCGATATGTTTATTCCCAAACTAAATATATAAATTTTAACCTAATAATTTCTTTAAGCTTCCTCTATATTTAAAATTAAGCCATAAATCGAAGCAAACATTTCCTTCCTCTCTAGCACCATCATCATCATTGCAGCTAAAGATCATAATTCAAAGATGGACCAAAAAGAAAGAAAAAAGTTAAAAAAAAATTACATTTTAAGTGAATCAACGCCTCTTTGTTAATAGACAATGTACATGAATTATAATCACAATTTTTAGCTAGAAAGGGGTTTCTACGGTTACGTCTTTATGGACAGCAAACTTGATTTTACTAACATTTCATTGATATGTATGTTTGAAAATTAATTGAATATATGCATTTGCATATCACGAAACTAGTTTCTGAAGCTTTTTCTATGTCTTTCTAAAATACGAGACAATATTTTAAAATTCATAACAGTTTTAAATTTTCAAATTATCATGAAACGCCTTTAAAATCGCTTCAATCTCCTCAAATCTCCCTCTTGATGCACGCGACCAAGTTTGTAAAGATCTGTGTGAATAAGTGTCAAATCCTTCTGATAAAAAGAGGGTGCTACCTTAAAAGGTGCTTAAATTGTTGAAATATTTGAAATTTTTACGTCGCGGCACTATTTCACGTAAAACAAAATTTTCATTGGAAAAATAAAATTATAATAAATTAATTTTTTTTCTTTTAGGAAAATAAGAGATTTTGGGTTTTACTTGTTGATGGACTAATTAATTTGTTGACGGGTTAAACATTATTTAAATAAATTACATTATAAAAACGTTTGTTTTGTTTTATGAACTTTGACTTCTTTGTTGGGTCTCTATAATAAGCTTAGGTTTTTTTTTTAGAAAATATTAGGTTAAGAATTTATCATTAACATATTATTAGATTATTATAAAATTTTTAATAAATTTTTTTTGTTTTTCTTTATCATTTTAGGTAAGTAAAATTAGAAGACTTTTAATTATGTTTCTCTTTATCATTTTGTTGTAAGTAAATTAAAAAAAGGTTTTTATGTACTAAATATATCGATTATTATCGTAATTTTTCTAAAATAGATTTAATTTTATTTTACTTATTTTTTGCATGAAAAATTCCACCCCTTATTGCCTGGTTTAAACATGTGGGCCGTAAGTGTCACTCTTGTTGTAGTTTCTCGTCACTGTCTTCAAATGTTATCAATAGGGCAAGTTTTTTTGGCAGAAACAATTTTAGTACATCCAATTCTTTCTGTATACGGAAGATATGTTTCATAGAAAACCAGAACAAAACTTAAAAGTGAAGGGTATAGAAGAAAATGTAACAATCTCCAATTTTTTTTCTAAACTAATTTAATATGCCATGCAGTGGTAATTGTTAAATACTTGTGATGTATAAATTTGAAAAAAAAAACCCAAAAAGCTTTAGCTCTGCTTAAATCTAATGCCAAAATGTACCAATTGAAACAAAGATATCAATCTTCATTAAAGTTGCTTCAACTGTTATGCTCTCTTGCTGAAAAGCATGAAACATTTGCTAATATATTTTTTAAAACATGAGCATTTCTTTTGTTTGTGAAGCAGATAAAAATCAGTATGGAAATGAAGAAACAACCCAACTTGATTAAAACAAATACAACAATCTCCAATTTTTTATTGGTTTTATTCTTAAACCTTAATACTCTTTGTACACTTGCAAACATTTCGGAGAAACGCATGTAAGATGTTAACAATTTGAAATACGCGTTCACACTTGAAACATCTAACATTTACTATCAATGAAAAAATGTCACCATATTTAAAAAAAACAACTTTATTTTTTTTTAATACTTTTTTTCTACAAAAGTGCCAAAAATTTAAAAGATAATACCAAAATGAATTTAGAATTCATTTTGTTAAACATTCTGTTACTGATGCCAGAATAATAATAGAATTTATTGCCACTTTTGTAGTGATGACACTAAAATAATCGGAAGATGAAGAATGGAATACAATGAAACATTTTGTAAAAATGTTGAAAAATTTGATTTTTAGCCCAAGTATTTCTTACGGGAAAATTTTAACATCTACGAAAATTAATGTAAAAGCCTTTTCACACTTGTCAACATTTAACATCTAACATTTAATTAATAAAAAAAACTATAAAAAGCTTCCTTAGTTTTTGTATCCCTCTATTGTACTTACGTTTTACCGTAGTGAAAAGCGTACCTAACGCTAGAATTGGCTTTTGTTGGCTTTGTGGCGCTTAGAAGTGGACTACGAGCACGGTTAATTATGTTTGCTACACCTTCGTCTGCGCCGTCTACTGTAGTTATGACGCTGCCAATATAGATAAATCTTTTAACATCTTTCAAGATGCTTTTTAAAAGTTGTAGTATCAGTAGTGCGGTTGTGTTTGCTGCGTCCATTCTAAGTCACTTGATTATTGTAAAATCATGTGTGCTTAAGGCTAGTTTACACTATTATACTTTGTATTAATACAAGTCAAAAACTCAAGTATTATGTAAAAGTCTGATAGTATGAATGCATGTGTGATGAAAATGACAAGTATTACAGAAAAAATTTTGACATCCCATACGACTTAATCGTTTTTTGAAAAATTTCAAAACAATAATACTTTGAATTGGATCAGGGTTGCATTTTATTTTATGTGTGAGTGTTTATACTTTGTGTGATGGTGTGATTACAAACTGTCATGTTAAATTAGATTTTTTGACAGTCGCAACAAAACTCTTTAGATTTCTATCTCACAAAGTATTATGGAATACGTAAGGTTTGTGAGATAGTGCAATCTAGCCTTTAATAATATCTAGCGATGAACCAAAAATGCAACTAGTGACTTTGTCTCATTTGCAATTCGCCAACTCTTTATTGGTTTGACCTACCGACCATTTAAAAAAAATTGAGCTAGTCATGGGGAATATGTATTGTGAACACCCCCCTTCTGAATCCAAAACCTGCTTCACGAAATTTGTTATGGTTTCTAAGATATAAAGCATTAATTTTGCTCCATATCAACTATTTTTATGTTTAGTTAATAGTTTTTTGCTCTACACGCCACTGTTTGCCGAATGCTGCAAGTTCCTCATACTAAAACGTACAAAATAGATTTCAATCGTGCTTCGCTTCATTGCCAAAAGAAAAAAAGTAGTAAAAGCAAGAGGAAAAAGTCAACAACTCAATACATGCAGCACAAAAAGCTTTTAGGACAGAAGGGAAAAGAGAATGCCATTTCTTTTCTCCTCCTTGACGTGTGTGAACCGGCACTTAGTTTGATAAACTGTGAAAAGGGGTGCGGATTCTGGAGGTTTTTGCCTTACCATACGAAGATTTCGGCCGAACGATGACTTTAGGGAAGAGGCAATGGGAATTGACACCCTGGCAGCTTGAGCGCAAGAATTCTTAGCCATATAACTTTGGGGAACAAAAAAAAAAAAATATCAACATTTAAAGTACTTAAAAATATTGCTACAATATTCCTCATGTTAGGGATATTCCAGATTAACGCTTTAGTTCTGGTGCCAATCAGTTTTTTAACACTCAAAAATTGGTCAAAACAAAATGTCTGTAAAGTTTTTATATTCGATGTTTGTAAAATAATCGTGTTTTTATAATAAATAATATTTAATTTAATCAAAAACTTTGGCCAAAACAAAAAAAAAACATTTATGATGTCTTCATGAGGTACATAAATGAAATGAATTAAAACATTCCAAATTTTTCAACACATCAATTGATTGTCCAATAAAGTCAGAAAATTAAATTCCTACCATATTTTTAATGTTTTTTCCTGATTGATTTACTTGGTGTTGAAAATTATTTGTTGAAGATTCGAATAAAATATATGACGTGAATTGCTAAAGTTGTTTCTTATACAAAAATATTTTTATATATAAAACTAATATGTGTCTTTATTTTTTTTTAAAAATATATATGAACGTACATATGTAAACGTATAAATCACTATAATTTTTATGTCTCAGGTTTTTTCTTAATATTAAATGTTTAATTTAAAATTCACAACATGTTTTGATTATTAAAAGCAATTAGTTGATACTCGATTTACACCTTAGAATAAAAAGTAGATGGTGTGAAATGGAAATAAATTTTAAATTTAAAGTTGTAATGGGAAAATACTCAAACAATATAACGGATTTAAATTTTAAAATTCTGTTTTGTTTTTTTCATTATTATCTTAAATTTCTTGCCAAATTCTGAAAAATTTTCGTAGTTCAGACAATTTTCTTTAACGCCCAGCAATGAAATTGTTGCTCGTTTTTATTTTGTTTTTCTAGAGTTGTTCCCTTTTTAAACAGATTTCAATTAAAACAAAATCAAGAGCATCTTAAGGGGGAAACAAAAAGGTGGCGCCTGTTATAAAATAAATTTGACGTAAATCAGCCAAGAATTTTTACAGTTACATCAAATATTTGCCATTTTCAAAGGCGTGCGCAGACAACCAACCTGACAATTGTAACTCAAAAGACGGGCAAATTACAATGTGCCTTGAGAAAAATAATCTAAAGAATTTGTAGGAAAAACACAGACATTTGTAGGAAATCGTAGACAAATTATCCAAATAATTTGTCTTACATTTATTTTTAAAACGAAATGGCAACAAACTGTTTTTTGTAGCAGTTTTTTTTCTTTGTAGAAATAAAAACAAGAAACAACAAATTCACAACAAACCATAAATCAATTTCCACATCAAAACAATGGGGGGTCAACTGAAAAGTAATTAAAACAGAAGAAAAAACAAGTACTTAAATACACGTTTGTTTTGTTTTCATTAACAAATACCGAGTGTCAAATAAGACAAATAAACTCGGTTATAATACGAGGGCGGCTAAATAAGTCTGTGACTTTTTGAATTTCCCTCATCCGAACTTAAAGGACACCTGTCACTCTGTTCGTGATCGACAGCTATTAATAGTAGATTAACGCGTGATTTGACAAGCAAATGGATAAAAGTGAATTTTGTGTGCTCATTTAGCATTCTTTTTTGAGGAACTAAACCATCACTCAAACCAAGGCGAAGCTTGAATAACACTATGGGAGCCCTGAAATTCGTTGTGGCCATACAAGCTCTGAAGATAAAAAACGTTCCGCCCGCCCAGTTAAGGTCGTCTGTACGCCCGAAACAATTGAAAAAACCTCATAATATGGTGATGACTGATCGGTGATTAAAACTGCGAAAGATTGTGGAAGCAATAGGCATCACATATGACTAAGTGGTTTTAGTTTTAAATGATTACTTGGTTATGATTAAGCAATATGGGTTCCGCGTTTGCTCACAATCGACGACAAACGCAATCCTGTGACAAATTCGCTTGAGTGTTCAGAGTATTAAGCCACTGTATGGATGAGCTATTGAGCCGTTTCGTAACCGTGGACTAAACGTGAATTCACCAAAATAAACATCAAATAAGACAGTGGGATTTTTGGGGTTGAATCGGAAGCAAAGATTGTCAAGTTGGGCTTGTCAGCCAATAAAGACTGCTTTCAGTAGAACAAAACAATCAATTGCACATATTATGCCAACCTTTTCGGTCGATTGCTTTAAGGATTAAAAACCGCATTTGTTCAAAAAAAAGTTCTTTTGCAGGTGTGTCCACATGTATAGTTTTCATGTCAAAAATCCATGAATTTGGCTACGAATTGTTCCGCCGATTTCAGAGCCTGAAGGAAGCTCAACAAAACTTGTGTTGGAAAATAAAGCGATTTTGTTGCATTTAAAAAGTCACGGACTTTTTGACCCACTCTCGTATTTTGAATATAAAGTACCACAAAGTTAATGTAAATGATCTTTTAAATGTCTTTAACGGGTTTCCATTACTTGATATCCCAAAAGACGCCTTCATAAATTGAAATCTTTTCGAAACGATAGAAAACACAATCTCAAATTTATTTTTATGCAAATCTCTTTTTTTCATTTCTTATTTGGGAAACTAATCAATAAAGTTTATTGAATTTTTCTTTAAAAAATAAGACGAATTTTAAACAATTTTATTTGTTTTGCTTGGCTTTTATAGTTTTCACAACCTTATTTTTATGAGATTATAAAAAAGATTTCTATTGTAGTTTTATTATCCATTTTATTTTAAAAATAAATTTTTTTGGATTTTATGGATTTTACATTGATTTAAAGTAAAAGTCTAGTAGTGTTAATGCAATAAACTTGTTTGTTTTGACCCAATTAAAATAAACGTAATTTCCATAAATCATAAAAATAATTAGGAAAACACTTTATATTCTCAAAAAAAAAAGATAAACAAATTTTAATAAGCTTTTCATAAGTTCTTAAAAATGTCTCCTGTTTAGATAAGAAAACAATTTCGAGTTAATTCGTAAATTTCTCTTGTCAAGAGCGTGTCTGTAAGAGTGTGTCTATATGATTGTATAGTGTTTGGCATCAGACCCTCCATTAACGAAAGCATTGAAATAAGTGTAATCTATGGCAGGGAACTGTGAGGCAATTAAAGTTTCCTTTTAAACAATTAAGTGCATTCTGTTTTCCACGTGCAGCCCTTTCATAATTTACGCAATTGACATTTAGCTCATTATAGATTTCCTTCCTTTGATATGCATAGGGTTTCCTTTATCTTGTGATTAATTTTAACATCATTTCCAACACTTGAAATTAACCACAAAAAGGGTGGGGTTTTTATTATTAAGAGCAACAAGCGGGGTGTTTTTTCGTATTTTTATTATTGGATTAAGTAGTTTTTCTATTTTGTTACACAACATAATAATATGACCTTTACAAACAATAGCCCTATTCACAATTTTGTGCAAGTGGTCTTGCATCGTAGCATTTGCAAAATGGCAGAGTATATTTTTACTCTACACCAACAAGATATAAAGCAATGCACTAGCTGCTTTTTCGTTAATATGCAACACTTAAAATCAATAGTTTATATTACTCGTCGTATGCGACAATTTATTGCAAACCGACAGCTGTGACAGTGTATTATAAGCTAAAGTCAAAAATTGCAAAAATTTCAATAAGAATTCTTGACAAAAAGTACGAAAAACAGAAGTAAGAAAGAACATGTAAATCAACGTCGTCAATGGCGGTGAGTGTTAAACGGCAAATCCCTCCAAAGAGATTGTGTGGTTACCATCAAAACATGTCAGGAAAAACCTGGGTTTGATTCCCAGTTCAGTCAAGAATGAAAAATTATCAATCAATTTGAATTAATTTTATTTTGTAAAATTTTTTTCATCATAAAAACCATTTAATGAAAATTAAATTTGATGAACTTTAAGCTGATTAAAAAAAAAATTAAAATTTAGATTAAAAACCATAAACACTTCAGTAAAATAACCTAAATAAATTTGAAATCTAAAATGCAAAAGATTGTGAATTGGGCTAATATTTATTGCTTAGTCTTAAAAAAGGTCAGCTTATTAGTAAACCTTCTACGGGGTGTCTGGTGGCAAGTTTATATTTTTAAATGCGATTATTTCAAAAAGTAATAAAGGGTGCGGAGGGAGGGTGGCGCCGTTGGAATTATCGATTGTGCAGATTTGTCAGTCACGCTGTCCAGTGGTCGAGTGAGCATCGCGCCTTCCTGTGGAGACATTTTTTAAGAGTTATGATTCTTACTTAATTGCTCGTTGACAATTTTGTGCAAAGTTAATTTTCGCTTAAACGGCACGTCAACAAGCAAAACTGCTTTCCTGGTCTCCAAGAACCCTCGATTGAAACATCAAAAACCATCGCATTGCCCCAGGGAACTGTTTGGAGTGCCTTATTCACGCATGAGGTAATTGGACCACTTTTTTTTTCGAAAATTCTTGAAAAACAAGGCTCTGTTTTGAACAGTGTGTTCAACTCGACGGAAGACATCTGGATACCCTTTAAAAAATAAAATCCGCATTTCCATTCTCTCATTCAAAGCTCTTAATAAAACTTTTTTTCAATTATTACCAGCCCAATTTTGAATAAAATTCCCCGGGAGTTTTCACCCTTCTCCCATTTTTCCCATGTTAATTCAACTGTAAAAATGGGAGAAGGAAAAACACTCACAGGGAATTTTTATTCATAATTGGGCTGTATGTTTTTTTATTTAAGTTTGAAAATATAAATCTGCTACCAGATACCCTGCAATATTTTTATGCTCTAACTGCAATATTTATTATTTTATAGCTAAACACTATTTTAGTGACTTTGGTTTGGGTGCTTTCAGATATTTTAAATGGATTTTGTCTATTTAGTTACACAACATAAAAAAAAAATAGTATTTTGTTGAGTGTTAAACATGGACACATTGTAAACAAATCTTCCGTTATTTTAACCCTCGTACTGGATTGCCATGTTAAAAGCATGTCTAATGTGATGGGAAATAAGAAACGGCAATGCATAATAACTTATATAGATTTTAATTTTATATAATAAAGCGTTTTTCATTTTTTAAATTAGTTTTGGATAATAACCAAGAAATATTGATGGAATATTCAGTACGCTGACCGTAACAAAATCATGTATTAAACTGATATTTTTCAATAATTTCATTGTAATGTTTACATGAAATTTTTGTTATAAAATTCATTATAAAAGTTAAGTGTGCGTAACAAATTTTAAGTTTCTAATTTAAAAGCATATTGCCAATATTTTACCTGATTCAGACTATGTGACATGTCGCACAATAATATTTTATGAAACAGAAGATTGTGGGCGAAATGTTTACGAAACGCTTGTGGGGTAAAAAATGTCGTCCCAAATGTAAAATCAAGCATCAATTTGATATTTTTCTTTAATATGATTCGTAAACATTTTTGAGATTTAAAGCGGCTCAAAAAAAAAATTGTTCAATTTTACTTATTGTACAATTATATCGCCTATTTGTGTGTGATAATCGAAGGTGGCAACATATATTGGCAACAATCAAAAGACTTTTGATTTTTATTGCACAACGAAAAGAAAGTGAAATGTGTTGGCAAAATTGTATAATGCTGTTTATGTTATTCCGTTTTATTGAATAAATGAAACCATTGTGCGACTTATTGAATAATATAGGACAAAATGGCAATAATATGGTGAATATCAAAATGTGGCTTATAGTTTCCAAAGAAAAAAGTAACGTCTTAACGTTTACTTCTTTTGGAACACCAAAAGAAAAAGCGAAACAAGTCTGAAACAGGTATTAGAACATTTTATTTGATTTTTATGACAAAACATTAATAAGTATTATTTTATAATATTCTTAGATCGGAAATAAATAATTCAATAAAAAATATACGTTATGCTTTAACTTTAATTTGAAAATATACAAAGTACTTCAGCATCATAACAAATAAACAATGGCAACTCCAAATATCACTTAATTTTGCTGTACACTTACAAAAAAGGAATGTATAAAAAGTATAATAATAGCGCTTGTCATTTAATTTTCTATTAAGCCTACAGTACACGGAATGTAAAAAGCCACATGCGCATGTGGTTCTGACGTAATTTTGACGTCACTACAAAGCCACAATAGCAAGTTCGTGATGTGTGATGACGACAAAATTACGTCAGAACCCCATACGAATGTGGCTTTTTACATTCCGTGATCGGTATACTTTAAGGTGGACCAATATTTTAAGGTGTTACTCACATCAGCACAAATGCATTATACCCTCTCCACTTTTGTGGTGTGGGTATAAAAAATGTTTTTGATATTCGATCCCGTCAGTTCATAATCTGAAGAATATTTTAGGAGTTGTATAAGCAACCGTTTTAATTTCGTTCTTCTATAAGTTTATCATTCAACAAAATTGTTAAATATTTTTGACTTTGTTTTTGCATTCAATTTAACTTTTGCGTTGCATTGCGTTTTACACAATTAATGCCTTTAAGTTTTCTTTTTTTTAGAAACTGAAGAAAATCGTCACTTTTTAGAAAAAAATCAGCAAATCGGCACTTTGTTAACTTCGGAACAAAAAATCGTAATAATGATGATAAATCGTCAAATCTGGCAGCCCTGCACCTAATCAAGGTCTAATTAAATTATTAACCATTGAAAATATTCCCTTAACAAATAATTATCAAGTTAATAATAAATATTTGTAACATTTTGTCACACATTTTCCAGAGTACAATAAAAGAAGTTGGGAAAAAAAATTTTACGTGATAAAATAATATCCCTCATTCTAATGCAATTCAATTTCAAACAGATGTTACAAAAAAAATTAACACAGAGTAAAGCTTTATTAGAACTTATAGTATTTATGCAGCGCAGCATGTCAAAAAAAAAGCAAAATCAAATAAACACAACAAAAAAATTTATGAAATGATGAGGGAAAAATGTCCACAACCGCATTGTTGCTCAGTTTACATGTGAAAGCAATAATTGTGTAAGAATCAACACCGATCTAGCACCTCTTCAACGGATACGTCTCCACCAATACACATCCAGATACCTATAAAAAAAAGGTTTGAATGTGTTTTGCCGAGATCAAAACAAAAGCAGCTACCATTGTGCAGTGCTCATTTTATTCTTTTTTTCTATTTTAATCGGAGATGAAAGAAAAAAATCCTAAAAAAACAAATAAAAACTTTAGTATGAAAGTTTGTTTAGCCCAAATTTTTGTACACTTAGAAAAAAACTGTGCCTCTTACCTAAATCTGCAATAAGATCCGGAGATTCGTACGCCCTCTTAAGTAAAACATTCAGTTAATAAAAATTTTGATACACTTTTGTTCAAATGACTTCAGACGATGAATCTCTCTAAGTGCTTCAGTTTCTTAGAAAACTTTTTGCAGTTTCTCGTTTAAAAGACTAAATGATAATAAAAAGTTCTAAATTCCGATTGTCTTAAACTCTGTCGAAATATTCATTGACTAGATTGATGAAGTCAAAATGGTGATAAAATAAATTTAAAACACATATTTGACTTGAAGATTTTAAACTTGTAGTTTTGAGAAATAGGCTCCAGGACTATTGTCATCCGTGTTTTTTTTTTTGCATTAATGTATTTGAATATCACTGTTCGTTTCACAATTGAAATAGCGTTGTGATGTGCCGGTTCACACACGTCAATTCTTGAGTTTTTAGGAGAGAGGGGAAAATAAATGAGCTTCTGTTTTCCCAACTCTCCTAAAAGCTGAAGACTTGGCGAGTCAATCTTGACATGTGTGAACCGGCACTAATCGATATTAAAACAATTTACCAGTTTTTAATAATTTTGAGCCTGTTAGTATATTTTGCGATAGGGGACGCCTACAGGATTACTTTTGTTCTGTTTTCTGAACGAAAAATTATTGGCTCTTAATTTTTTACAGGCGTTTTGTAGATTTTTAACAAGCATTCTCAAACGAGGCCTATTTTGCAAATTTGTATATAGATGGAATCTTAACAAACGAATTTGCGATTAATACAGAGGTTCCCCAATACTCGATGGTTAATTCAATTGTTATTAATTAATTGTAGGGCGACATATCGGATATTGTTTATTTGTTGCAACATAAGTTTCAGACACCTTCATTACTACCACAAGATTTTTCTCAGTGCATAACAACGCTGTGTTAAGAACACGCAGTTCTTAGCCTGCTACTACAACAAATTGTAGGTGAAAAACAAATATTTATTTCAGTTTTTTCTTTTTCTAATTGAGTGGACAGGTGTTGAAAGCTCAAGTAAGAAAACAAAACATCATCAAATCATAATTAAGTTGTCTACGCTCATAGAATGTGGTTGAACACATCTGAACAATACAAAAAAAAAGAGTCGAATTTATTCATAAAATTAGTAAGAATTTATGAGATTTACATTTAATTCTTTAAACAATTAAAAGATGTATGCTAGAGTGGTTTTTGTAGGAACAAAATAGAAAAACTCGGTGACCAATTTTCGTTGATGTTCAAGTTTGAATTCAAACGCAGTTTGGAGTGATCCTCATCATTAACAACAGCGTTAACACCATAATCGTTACAATCTTTAGTCCCGCCAACAATCACTGTTGTTATTTCTTTGTAGTTTTCTTCGCATCTTTTCTTTCTCCATATGTCATGCTGAATTTTCTCCAGTTGAGTGTAGGCAGCAATCAGCCAGGCAAACAAACCGTCAGTCAGCAAGTTTGAGACAACAAAAGTAAACGGCATAATTTTGAAATGCTAATGATGCATGTTATAGGCGGTTGTACTGGAAAATTTGAAGACAGAAAACATAGAAACCAGAAGAAATGCAACATTGTCCATTTGTAGCCATGTTATGATAATGAGACAAGAAGGCAAACGATGCCATAGCCGCCAGCCTCCCCCAAAAGGAAGACGTAAAGAAAGTGTAGTGTCTTGTACTTTATGATGTTAAATTACTTGGTTTGACACTTGAGTACGTTTTTTACACATATAATCATTTATCACTTGTTACTTAAAAAATACAAAAAAAATTTTTAATTTTTATAATTTTTTTTCTAACGTTGTCATTTTGATATTAACATTGAGGTTCCCCTGACTAAAAAATAAAAGAAATTAAGAGAATCAGGAAAAAAAACTTTCATTTTTCTTTACAAGCCATCATAGGCAGGCGATTTGTGTGACGGGAAATGATGCACATCTTTAATTATTTTTTTTTTATTATTTTCCAACATGTATTTTGAATTCATTTAAAAAACAATTTGTTTTATTTAAGTTACATTTACCCATCATCATGCACCACACACTGCTGGCGATGCCGCTGTCAAAGGAAGACCACCTTCTGAAATCAGTACGCTTATGATTCATAATGTGTCTCAGTGTTGTAATAAAATATTCATATGTTGGGTTTTTTTATTATTAATGCCGCTTACATACATAAATATATTCACGTGGCAACATTTGAAATCTCTATTTTGGAACTTTTCTTTTTTTTTAAAAACTGACAGAAGTTTTTTTTAAAATGAATGAGTGTTTTTTTATGAGGGTGTAGTACAGTGAGTTATAGAAATGACCGCACAGAATTATCAGGCCCGTCATACGTTCCGATCGAAATGGTTTTGATTTCGTGGACAAAATTCCGATCGAAGTTATTTTAGCTTCTTTAATTTAAAATTTTGATTTTTTCCAAAATACAGAATTTCTTCCACTTTCGATTGGATTGGATTGTTGTGATAGCCCTGTAAATCTCTAAGAAGCTGACACTTTTCATTATTTCATAAAAATTATTATATTGATTTGAAAGTCTGAAAATTTAATCTTAAAGGTTATCCTTCACTGCAGTGCTGCCAAATGTCGAAAATTTAAAACAGGTCGAACCGTTTTTGGTAAAGTTTTTTTCAGAATCAAAATATTTAGTAAGAATTTATGATGGTATTTTTTTAATTTTAGCAATTATTTAAAGTAAGCGATATTTTTTGCAATAAGAATTTCGGATGAGATTAATGATTTTGGTTATAAAATTTTGCTTTGATTAGTAGAAACAAAAATTTTACAAAAGTGACTGTCAAAGATTATTACAAACAAAAACATTTTTATTTATATTTCAAATACACAGTAAAGGCCTGCATAAATATATTTGAAAATTAAGCACACAATAAAAAACAATTACAAATTCTATATGTCACTGTTCGTCGCACAAATGAAAAAGTGTTGTCAGGATACAAGAATTCAGAGAAATACACTCCAGACAGTGCTTGTTTCTCTCAAAACCTTCCACTACAGTACATTTTTTTTTTGCCTATAAATCTTAGTTTAAATACTGTGATTTATCATCTCAAGAATCTGCGATAAAGAATTTGCGATTTTTGATTCTGGGCCCTGCAAATAATATTGGACCACCTGATTCAATTTGATTAAATACACTACTCCATGGACTGGTCCGATGTAATGCAAGCATGGACCATGTCATTGTTAAAAAGTGTTTGTAGTGAGACGACATGTCTTCGTTTTTTAACGACATGTTTTCGTTTTTAAACGAAGTTAAAACTAATCCTATTGTGTATACCATGGAGTAGTTTTAAAACTACTCCTTTTAATCCAATGCTGGGTTATATGGTCCTGCCCTAGGACATCGTAATGTTAAATAGACCATGTTTTTTCCATACGTTTGGGTTACTTTTGGAGTAGTCCTAGTCCCTTGTGGGCTACATTTTACACGCGTGTTTGGACTAGTCCTATTATTTGCTGGGGTACGCATACAAAGAATTGTTGTTGCACTGACAAAGAAATCAAAATATACATAAATACATATCCTACACTCACATTAAAATAGTAAATAATGTGTACATTTTTTGTTGTCACTCTTAAACTCCGTGTATTCTTCATTCTCTTGTTAAATTTTGTGAGTATTTTTCATACCCGTACTTTCACTATAGTAAAGCATTTGCTTTTTGCTTCTAAAACTTTCAAACACTTACGTTAATTCTTCGTGTACACTTTTTTGCAGTAAATGTTAGTGACAGCGACACTACACTTCAATTCCAAAAATTTTGAATTGGGCAGTCGAGGAAAATTCATAGATTTTTTCTAAAATATTAAAAATATAATTTTTAATATTTCCAAAAAAGGATGGTACTTTATAAGACATACAACATATTTATGATTTTTTGTCTGACAATGGGGCTGCCATCCATTTAAGCCTTCACAAGGATTTTCTAAGCGCACATTTTTATAGCAAACAGTAACACTAATTAGGCGAGAAAATATTGTCAGTTGTCGGGTTAAAATTTTGAAAACACAATTCGATGCTGTATGTTAAGCACCCCATACACGTTTAAATTTAATTTCAATAAACTGAATTGAAAGATTTTCATTCAACTGTCAAATTTTTTTTTTACAATTAGAAATTTAAAAACTTCTATTCCAATGAAAAAAAAAAAGAAAAGCGCCAAGGAATTTTTTCAAACGAATGGTTAAAGAACAAGTAAAAAATCAAATGAAAGTTTTTTAAGGGAACTGAAAACAACAGAGCCGGTCATTTTTTATTTTTTATTTAAAATTTAATGAAATTAAAGGCAATTTTAAAAATACTTAACTTTATCTTTGTAAAAAAAACTACAAACCTAAAGTTTGACAGCTGACCAAGTGACTCAAACACACAGCACAATCGAATTGAAGAATTTTTCTTCAGCCAACTGGACAACTGCTAACTAATCAATTGACAGAGCCATACCGGGCTTGATTTGGACAATAATCGACTCAGTTGCCAATTGGATTGAAAAAGGCAGCCGCTGATTGTCCGCATCTGCTTATTCGAAACCACATCAAACCTTAATATTAAACAGTTGCTTACTATCCGCAACCTGTGACTTGTCCGATTTGCTTACAGCTCGTCACCTTGGAATCCATAATTGATTTAATCAGAATATTTTCCCTAAAAAGTTCATTTGATATTTATAGGCCTTTATATTAATATCACTTGAAGTACGTACACCTTTTTTCACTCACTGTATTAAACAAGTAAATCTTTAATGATCCCCATTTTTTTCATGATTAGATTTATGGTTTTCAGAGATTTTAAGTTGAAAAGTTTGTTTTGACTTAGGACGTCCATTTAGAGAAACCACTGAAATTATAAAAGATTACAGTTGAGAAAGATTTTAATTCAAATTAATTGTTAAATGTAGCTTTTGTTTTTGATTTAAAATGTCGAATTTATTATGAGATGCAAAGACATAAAGTTAAGTAAAATTTTCAGACTTAAAAACACTGAGATCGCTCGCATTAAGTGAATAAAAAATATGCCTATTCCATAGAATAAGTGAAAGTTTTCCAGCATTTATCTGAAAAAAATGTACTGTTAGCTCAACAAGTATCTTCTTAGAACCAACTAAGTCCATCATTAACACTTCTCTGAGATAGTTGAACTGCTTGTTCGCATTTGTGAATTATTATGGAATTCCCATTTTATGAAATAACGGTAGTATTTTCCCAGTAGTTCTTACTTGTCATGACCAAAATCCACGAATTTGGGGCTTTGATAACTCCTATTTTCTATTTTCAATGCTTATAGAATATCTGGATGGAGGACCTGATCTATTTTCTACTGTAAATGGATTTCGGAGATTTCTTTACGAATTTTTTGTATTAAAAATATTATGAAATTCTCAACTCACCCTCGAAAGCGAAAAAATAATGATTCTGTAAGAATGAATCAAATAAACTGTATGACGCATTGCGCAGGCCCTTTACGTTATTGATATTTGTGTGACGTAGAAAAATACTTTTCTAGGTGTATTCTAATGTGTTGAAGTAAACGTGGTTGCCAATAAAGTTTCTATTCGCATTTTTATAAGTAAACCAGTGTTACCACCAGCAAGTTTGAAAATTCCACTTGAGATGAAGCAAAATTACCTGATTTAAAGGAAATTACACCTGATATAAAATTAACGTTTAATTTCATAAACAAACGCTTATTAAAAACACAAAAAGTTCATTTAAAGGAGATAAAACATTAAATAAAACACTTGAAATATATTAAGTTCACTTCCACACTTGGTTGAATGTATCTAGAGAAGGATCAAAATGTTAATTTTCGTGACTTTATGATGCATTTTCAAGCCCTATAAAACTAGCGAAAACATTTGCTGTCAAACGAACTGTCACACCAATCATTATTATCTAAATTGAACGATGGAAATCTTTTCTTAAAAAGAAAACCGTGGTTTTGGCTGAAAAGACTGCCATTTTTGATCAACAATATTTTATATGCTATAAATTATTGCTGTTTTAACCAATTAGATCTTTTAATTGTTTTTTGTTTAAAGGTGTTTCAAATTACACCTGATCTACAGCTACATAAAAGTTACTACCCTTGCTTTAGCACCGACAGAACAAATTACACCCGATTCGGGTAATTACCCACATAGTGGCAACTCTGAAGTAAATTTTTACTTAAAATATCCGCCAAAATAGCAACTCTAGCTGCCAGATACAATTTAACAACTTCGTAAAAATCGTAAAAAAATTATAAAAAGCTGAAGGCGTTATATATTGAGCTTTTATTAGACTTCCAAATTATTTTTATTGTTATAAATTAAATTAATGATAATTTTGTCTAAATTATTATGATGAGGTTATCAAGCAATTATTATTTTTTCGAAGTGTTGGTAGTTTGCACAATTTTTAAAAGTAAAAACACATGGCTGTTGAAACGACGAGGTCATAAACAAATAAAATAAAATTTTATGGAATTATTTTTTTTTGTGCGAAAAAAGGTCAACTTCTTCTTGATATTAAAACGACAACAAAAAAAGTCAATAATTAGTTTTTTATATGAGTTT
This sequence comes from Pollenia labialis, assembly GCA_949318255.1. NCBI lineage: Eukaryota > Metazoa > Arthropoda > Insecta > Diptera > Polleniidae > Pollenia > Pollenia labialis. Next base: position 62,561,125 of record OX439139.1, on the reverse strand, counting down.
TACAAAAATAAAAATATACATATTGTAAAAAAATTTAATAAGTTTGAAAATATTTAAATTTGCAAATGGCTGTAACCATTGTAACCCATTTTAAAAATTACCTTGCATAGTAACTAATTACAACAATATATATTACAACCTAAGCTATTTTTTATTTAACCACTGTGCAGCATACACAGGGTTCGTTGCACCCAAAAGATCACAATCAATCTAATTGTAAATCGAACATGTTTATCTATTTACATCATTTTTAGACAGATGTTAACAAATTTTTTTATTTTAATAAAAAAGCTTTCAGCAAGTTTACAAAATATAAAAAAAAATAATCCACTAAATTAAAGATAATTGATACAATTTAATGCAATTTATAGAAATATCTAAATAAACCAGGCATATCTAAGAAAATAAATAATAAAATAAATATGTGTGTGTTTAAATGTCAATATTTTTCTAACCCAAATTTTAAAGTGAAAATTGAAAAAGAAAACACTTTTCACATATTAAAGAGTGGATTTCTTTAAATAAAAATCTTTTTAAAATTAATAGTCAGTCGTTTCTTATTAAGAAATCTATTTTACACCTGTCACACTTTTGGGTAGTGTGTTCATGACTTTATCCCCCGTCCTTCCGCTCTATTGAAAAACAAAGTGACAGTTTATGTGTCTTGTGTCTTAAATTAATACGTTTCTGTCAAGGAAAATCGACGAAAGTGTGAATAACTTTACAGTTAAATCATAAAAGCGATTTTGTTGCTCTCTTTCTGTTTTAAAATTTTAATTGAAAAATAGTTTTTGTTGTTTTCCATCACCATGAAGATTTTAAAGTGTGAATAACAAATTTCACTGTTGAAATACTTTAGTAAATAAATAAATTTTTTGATAATAATTTTTTGAATAAAAATTTACATGCTTTTGTTTTTTAAAATTTAATGAACGACAAAATGGTTGCATAAAAAAATCATTTTGCAATTAATAAATAAAATAATTTAAATAAGAATAAAGAAAAACCAATTGAAACAAGAACAAAGATATTCGACACAGGTTAACAATAAATATTGAACATAATTGAAATAATTTTTAAAAAATCATACAAAATCACCAAGAAAAAAAATTCCACTTTAGCAGGCCCCGGCGAGATTCGAACTCACGATCTCCTGTTTACTAGACAGGCGCTTTAACCAACTAAGCCACGGCGCCCTTGTGTGTGCTCCCAACTACGTATAATTTTTTACAGAATTCTTTTGCTCCCGTCAGGGGTGCGAGAAATATTTATAGAATAAAAAAAAATTTAAATTTAGAAAAAAATCTTTTAATTTATTTTGTATCAATAAAAAATTCATGGTTGTCAAAGTTTCTATACAATACATAAACCAAAGTAGAAACACGTATACATATGCGTACATATGTACATACTATATTGGGGTGCGTACAGAGTGGCCGCTTGTTGCCGAGCCGACTGACGCTTATTGCGAGAACCAATGCGAGAAAACTGGTAATATACAAATTAGTACAAATAAGCGCGAATGGGTCATAGTGGGCACCGAGCTGGTCAGAGCGCAAAGCTGATTAAATGAGAGAAAACATTTCCAAAGCGTTTTTCAGCGCCGAAAACATTGTTTATGTTATGATTTCAACTTGTTTGGAAAAAATTAAAAACAAAAATTTAAGAAAAAGTAAATGAAACATGCATTGAAAAAATTAAAAAACAAACAATAAAAATTAAATTTATCATTATTCCATATTAATTTAAAATGAAAAATATTAAAATAATCTTAAATTAAGTTTATTTAATATTACTCACTGTTAAAATAAATAAAAAAAATATTAAAACATAAATAAATATGGATTCAATATTAAATCCATAATAAAAACCTGTTTTATATTAAAATCAAAAGTTCATCGTGTTATATTAACATGCATACATAGTTAAGTATGTTAATTTTTTTATTTTCATTTTTAAAATATGTTATAAAAAGAAGACAATTCCCGTATTCTTTTAATTAAAATTATTTAGTTAAATAGTGCATCAAGTTTTCAAAGTAGAATGATGACGAAAACCATATCGGGCGTCTGCTGATGCTTCTGTTAACAAAGGAGAATACGAAATAAGGAAAAAATGTTTTACAGGGGTAAGTGTTTTGAATTATTCTTAAATAAATGCATATGTTGTCTCTGAAGCTTCTTCACACTGTTATAACACACGCAAACCAATTTGATTCTACATGAAATTCACGTTGTTTCAACTTGAAATAACTTTCATTCAACCTGATTCGGATTGTTATTTCAATATAAATGACATTTTGCTCTAACTTTACTGCAATGTTAAATTAACATGAATTATAATTATTTTAAAAGAAAAAAATTTTGTTCGCAAGTAATTGTTAAATCAGGTTGAATTAACATGAAAAACGTATGAAGCAAAATCAACACCGAAATTTTAAATCAACCTTGTTTTCTACGGTTTTAACTTGATTATTTTCTGTTTGAATAAAAATTAAACAAAAAATTAAAATAAAGCAAAGTTCTATTAATTTAAGACACTTTTTGTTTACAAAGAAACAACAATATTTTTAAGCCATTGTAAAATGATAGAACATTATGACAATATAACAACTAGCACACCTTTTGAATACCCCAAATTTCATTTTTTTCTCAACAAATAAAACTCAAATCATAATTACAGTAGACGCTCGTAAATTAAAACCACTTTGTTCCTGGGGTTGTTTTAATTTTCGAAAAATTCTAATTTCCAAAGGTTTTTTTTTTAATAAAAAGTATCATAAAAGTGCATCTTCGTTTAGAAAATACACAAAAAACACTCATACTAACGACTTTCCATTTTCGATTATTATTTCCGAAGGATTCGAATTAGTAAGAGTTTTAAAAATAGATAATAGACGAATAATAGATGAAATATCAGCGCTGATTCTCGCATCCACTATGCACACTCAAACTTGTTTCTCGCATGAACAAGTTCTCGCAATAAGCGTCAGTCGGCTCGGCTTGGCAACAAGCAGCAACTCTGTACGCACCCTTTTCCTGCAAACAATCTCGCTTGAAAAATAATCTTAATAGTTTCCTAAATAAGCAACAAGATTTGGAAAGAAAAAGCGATTGATTTTGCTATAATTCTTATCATAGTAGTAATATCGCTCGAGAACAAGTGTACAACTATAATAATGTTTACATTAGAAACATACTTAGGCCTGGTTTTTGAAATGTGAATTAACTTTAAGTTTAGTTTAACGTAGTCTAAAACTCGAATTTTTTCGGGCGAAATGTGTTTTTTTTTTATTATTATTTATTATTATTCGAGTAAAGACCAACATTTTCAGCAAAACTAAGCTGTTCCCTCAAAATAAGATTAACTTACCCTATTTTCACTGAGATTTCAAAAACCCATTCTTATTGTCGATATATTGTATGACGAATTAAGACGTTTTGGTAGTTTAATATCTATTTACTGTAATAGTATCGCTTTTCTTATTGTTGTTTATATAAAAAGTCGGCAATTTTACTTTTTATCTATGTTTGTTTGATTTTGTTAAGGGACACTAAGTAAAAAATAAAAAATTAGATGAAAGTAACTACAATTAAACAAGTTAGCGTGCTTTATTCCACTATGCTGAATCTTATAAACCATATACAATGGGGCAATAAGAACAAAAAGTTAAATTTATACCGTTCTTAAGAAACAAATAAATCCGTGCCAAACCCGCTTCTCCAATCCCGGCCACATTTTGTCGGATGTATATTGATAACTAAGATGCTTTTACCAAACTTGTTAACTTTGGTTCTTGCCATTCTGTAGATATACAGAAATCTATGACTTTGTACGGGAGGTGCCACGGCCACTTCTCCAATTCTGCCCAAAATTTTGGCGAGATTGTTCATTATAACTCAGCGATGTGTACAAAATTTGGACAAATCTTCTCTTGCCGTTCATTAGATTATATATAGTAAATCTATTATTTGCCACTCCCTCTTCTCCAATTCCGCCTACATTTCATCGGATTTTGTGTATTGATAAACAATATGCTTGTACCTAATTTAGGAATTTTGGTTCTTGCCGTTCTCCAGATATACCGAACATTATAATGTCTTTGTACGGCTGGTGCAACGCCCACTTCTCCAATCCAACCCATATTTTTAAGAGATTTTGTGTACTAAATTTTAAACAGTTTTCTCTAACCGTTCCTTAGATACAAAATAAACAATTTTGTGCCACGCCCACGTTTTCAATCTTGTTCATATTTTGTATTGATAACCGAGATGTTTTTACTTTATTTCAATTTAGTTTAATTTAAAAACTTTTGCGCTTTCCGTCCTCCAGATATACAGAAATTTATAACGTCTTTGTATGGGAAGTGCCTCGACAACTTCTCCAATCCCAGCAATATTTCTTTAGAGAGGTTGTGTATTAATAACCGAGCTATGTGTACCAAATTTGGATATACGGAAAAAAGGGATAAAAACAATAACAAGCGATTTTTGGGTAAAGGAATAAGACTATTAAAGTATAAAAGCTTTTAAATTGTAATTTGACTTAGAATACACATTCGAATAGTTTGAAAATTTATATAATAAATGTTACTCACCATGAGAAATAAATTCCCACATTCTGCAGTAATTTTCGCTTATAGTCACATCCTATAGTTGCAGACATAACGTGGACTATATCGCTAATGTGACTATAAGTTTAATTCACATATATGCCACTTTGAGGCATACAACCGAATTCGAATATAATCAAGTTATTTGAATATAGAAAATAAAAAATGCATATAAATTACACCGACATCATGCTTATGGTTGTGCAGCAGACTTGCATGCAGTATAAAAAATAGTTAACATACTAAACTGATACCGAAGGCAAAAACTAATTTTTTACGAGTAAAGAGTTGAAAAGAAACATAAAACAATTTAATTCTTTGTTTGGATTGATTGTGGGTTCGAAAACTAAAAAGAACTTAGTAAATATTGATAATGTGACTAAAACGACATATATTTGCTTTACTTTTACCTTTGATGACTGTTGACAGATGGCATATATGGCAAATGTGCTTATATCGCTAAATGGACTATAACGTTAATACTTTATATTAAATTAACTTATAGCAGCAAAATAAACAGATAAAATGAACCATATCGCTAATGTGACTATAAACGGTAGTGACTATAAACGAAAAGTACTGTATAATAATCTGCATATATAAATCATAATCAATGTTCTTCGCTGGTCATTGCATCAGTTGGGAACGGCTGGACCGATTTGGACGCCCACTTTTATGATTTACATTAAATCAGAAAACCGCTCCATCGATTTGACTAATTTTTAGGGCGCCGAACTCGCAACGCTTCCAGCCAAGCGTATATTCGATCAAATCAAACTCCAGAGTAACTCGAAGAGCGTAATAGAATTGAGCGAAATCGATTATCGCAAACACGTTCATCATTTACCCAAGATGAAAGAGAATATGCGAGCGAAGTAGATATGTATAGGTTGAGTCACAATCGCACCGTAGAATCGAATTGAGGCTAACCGCATTTATTCAAGATTTGCAACGCGAAATATAGTACGATTAAGATGCCTTACAGCCATACCTAAACAAGAGCGGAAAGCGTTTTCTAGCTGTCAAAAATTCTTATGCCCATACAATTTGTATGAAGAATCCCTAAATAGCGCGGCGTCAACGCTTTACAATTGGAAAATCCGATTTTGACAGCGCGTTTAATAGTGAAGTTGGCCGCTATTAATAATAAATAATGCCAACTTAGCTAATTTTTGTCAATCTAGCGGGTTTTTCTCTTCTTTTTATTTCTATTGTATGGGTTTTATTAAACAAGAAAGTTAACACTACTGTTAGTGGCACAACGTTGACGCTCTTGTTAAGGTATGACATATCAGCGTAAAAGCTTAGCGGAGGAAAACGTTCCGCCTTCCGCTCTTGTTCAGGTACGACTGTTAAGAGAATCAGTTCCGCCTTCCGCTCTTGTTTAGGTACGGCTGTTAAGATAATCGTTCTAGCAAATGTCTACTCCGAAAGGTGTTTCCAAACATTACACAAAATTACAGAAATCATAATTGGTTGAGCGAACGTGCCATATTGGCTGTGAAAAAGTTGATTTCAACGAATTGAATTTTAAGATTCAACGTGAAATCGCTGACGAATTAAAGTCGTACAAATCAGTGGATTCCGTTACTTCTCAGAACGCTAACGTCAACTATCCAATCGCATTTTTAAACTCCCTGGAATTACCCGGATTACCGCGGTAATCATTGCAATGAACAAAATTATGATATCCTAGCACTGCAATCGAATCATATAAGTTTTTTTTTACTGTTTACCTGAATATTGGTCTTATTAAATAAAATGTAAATAGAATACTATAAGATTCACACCATATACATACATTTTAACCCAACCTGTATATGAATAAAATTTCAATAAACAAATACTTTTTCTCCTCTATTTAACGGATTTTTAAAATCGAACACAAGCATTTTTTCCAATTTGGACAGGACAGCGTCTGTCTGGTCAGCTAGTTATATATACATACATAAATATAAAAGTATCAAAAACTAAAAAAAACTGACACTGGTGTCCGGTCATAAGCGGTTCCTCTCTTTATATTTTTCTTGTTCAAATACACCTTTAACCTTAGCTTAATTAACGCTTTAAAAAAAAAATTATGAAAAAATTAATTTCTAAAGAAAAGTATTAATGAAATGTACAATTCTGGCTAAGAAAAAAAACTTAGATCTCAACAATGTTTTTTTTAAGCATGTTAAAATAAAATTGTGTTATTAATTTTACAACAAATAATTTTTTATTGTGTAGGTCATGAACATGATTATTGCTGTCATTTTGTAAATAGCAAATAGGTACAATCATTTTTTTTAAATTTTAAGAAAAGAAAATAACGAAATTTCTTTAAACCATGTCAAAGGTTGTAAATTTCACACGTTTCGGAGAAGAAAAAGTCTCAGTTAAATATGAAAATAATTTAAAAGGAAATTCGATAATAAAGGTACAAAAAGGAAGAGGTAGAAAACCATCAAATCATGTTTTATTAATGTACTAAAATGTTTGTTGTTGAAATAATTTTTTGGTACTTTTAAAAGTTGTTGAGTTTTTAAACAAATATTAAAATTAAACACATTTTGTTAGATTTAGTAAAAACAAACGCTAACATTTTAAAAAGATTTAACTTAAAACGCCTCTTCTATGTTTCGATATTTTTACATCGATGTAATCTTTTAAGGTGTTAGGAAATCAGGGGGAAAAGAAAGGTAAGAAGGCGCTGTGCTGCGTTACTAAATAAATACTTCAAACACTCATTCATCATTATCTTAATCAATGAAGAAATTAAAACAAATACACAAAAAACAATATGAAGGGAAAACAAAAACAAATATGAATGGTTTTTATTACTTGGCGCATACTTGTAAAAAAAATTCACTGAATAGAAAAACAATAACAACAGCAAATAAGATTATTTAAATAAAAACAATAACAACAAGTGCATTGTACAATGTAGGTACATGGATGTAAATATGTATGTATGTAGTATTCTACAAATATCATTTTAGATCTGGTTACTCGTACCGAGAGTCATATAACGATAACCCAAGTACATATGTATTTATATGAAGAGGTGTCAGTCGGAACTTTCATTTTTTGTTTTCTTTTATTTTTGACTCTACTGGTTGTAATCCAAAAAAAACAGATATTTTATGCTTTTTTATACCGTTTGTAGTCTATTACTGAATTTAAAATTTGTATTTTTTTAAGTATTTTACTTATATTATATGATATGATGGCAACATGCACAAATTATAAAAAAAAAATCGTCGGCTTATTATAAAAAAGGCCTAGCTCGGTTCTTTTTTGTTTGTTTACAGGGAAAGCAAACTACTAAAAAAAACCCGTAAAATTTTAGGTTACAAAAAGTTATAATGCAATTTTTATTAAAAATGACCAACAAATGTTGTACTACAGCCCCTTTAACAATTTTAAATCAAGATGCATGTGGCATTAGCTACCAGAATAAACAAAAAAGCAATTTTTAAAGACAAATCGAGTTACGCCTTTTTTATATTAGGCCTTCGATATGAAACTATTTTTTATCTAATCGACCCCTTTGCGCGAAATTATCGTATGTTACAAAAACCAAATTTTACAGAACAGCCATTTTTCTCTTTTCTCTGCTTTCGCTTTCAATATCAAAATGACAATCAACATTCAATTTTTGGAGCAACGAACTGGAATTCGCCTTCAATATTTTGTCAGGTGACGTTTCTTTGAGTGTAGAACAAGATTGCATCAAAAACTCAATTTCAAAAAAATTGGCATATACGATAATTTCGCGCAAAGGGGTCGTTATAATCAGCTTATGAAGGGTGGTTAAATTTTGAGGGCCGATGTTGAATGTGAACCACACCTAAACGTCAAGTATTTTTCTGCATTTCATTTGACATTTCTCAATTTCAGACTATTTCAATTTGTACCATGGAAAGATACACAATCGAGCAACGCGTTGAAGTTATTCAGGGTTATTATGAAAATGGGCGTTCGAATCAAAATGCATATCGTGCACTTCATATTCAGTGATGAGGTACATTTTCACCTCAGTGGATTCGTCAATAAGCAGAATTGCAGCAATTGGGCGAATGATAATCCAAGAGTGATTGTCGTAAAACCCCAGGCACCTACAAAGAGTGACTGTTTGGTGCGGTTTAGGGACTGTGGCATCATCGGGCCGTATTTTTTTCCAAAATGAGGCCAGCAAGGCAGTTACTGTGGATGGTGTGCACTATCGTGGGATGAAAACGAACTTTTTATGGCCCGAATTGAAAGACATGGATGTGGATGATATGTTGTTTAAACAGGACGCTGCCACTTGCCACAGCGCTAACGAAACAATGGCTCTGTTGCGCGACAAATTCAATGGCCGTATTATCATGTGATTTGACACCGCTGGACTTCTTTCTTGAGGGTTATTTGACAGAAAAGGTGTTTGTAAATAAGTCAGCAACAACTCAAGACCTAAAGGATGAGATAATTCGACAAATTAACGGCATAGAACTTTAATTATGCCTCAGCGTCATCGAAAATTTGGACCATCGGATGGAGGTGTGCCGCCGATGTCGCGGCATTCATTTGACCGATATTTTGTTTCATACATAATTGAACCATACCAATATTATCATAATTAAAAGGAATTACAATAATTTCCTAAATAATTTATGCTTTCTTCAAAATCAACATCGGCCCTTAACCACCCTTTATAAATATGCAACACAGCTAAAAAGAAAAGATTGACAAAATAAATGAGTTTAAATATGCCGTTCGAACCGGTGGTAACTTAAAGGCAAAATTTAAATTCGGCGGCGAAGAGGTGACTTTAAGCTGCACGAACGCTAATGTTAAAAGTTATACTAGTCCCCAGGGCTGGTGAAATTTTATTTGCACACGGCCATATATGGGCATTTCCAATTTGACGTGTCGTGATATTTGTACAACAAAATATAAAACAATTAAACGAAGAAGTCAAATTTGTAAAAAGGGTTTTTATATATACAAAGCAATGAAGTAGCAATATATTCAGAAAAAAAATAAAGCAATCGGCGCTAAGGGTTTGCAGATATAAGAAAAAATATGTGCTGGCGTGAAGTTAAAAAAACGGAAGGGAATTTTGACTTGCATTACAAAACTGAATAAGACTGCGAATTGAGCAAGACGTTTTGTATAAAACCTTTTTTAGTAAGTTTTGGACATACATACTACATATACAGATTTATTTTTCAAGCTATAAAATTTATAAATCTTTGCTCGTTTAAAGGTACATATGGACATTTTCAGCGAAAAGTGTACCTTTTTTAATGTAACGGCAGAATGCAAATAAGGTTGTATTTTAGGACCATGTTCTTTAACCGTTATTCCTTTTGTTACTTAATGTAGAGCTAGTTGCGCTTTACACCAAAATATAAAAAAGTAAACTATACAAATAACATTTTTTGAGAAACAATTGAAATTATTTCTGGCGTTACGTTACAAAAAGTAAACTTTTCGCTGGAACTGCCCATATATAAAAAGGACTAAAGCTATTGAAATTTTGCTTAATTTCATCAACATTATCAATAAAATATATCCACATTTTAATTAAAATTTTGTATATTTAGTTAAATTACAATTTGTAGTTTTTTTTTTTTTTTTTTTTTTTGATTGTAACTGACTCTAGTTTGAAACAATATTTTTTAAGAATTTTATAAAGTGATTTATCAAAATGTTATTATCTTGCATGCATATTCATATTATAAAGCTATGGTAACACTTGTAAAATATTTGACAAAGAAAAAGGGACCAACAAGCAAACTAAATAATCATTTCCTTTAAAATTAACATCTAGACTGCTATTTCTAGTAGCATAATTAGTTTATTTTGTGTTATTAATGTGCTGTATTTACAACACTCAAAAAAATTAGTGCTTTTCATATAAATTTTTCGACACGTTCAATCACTTGTGTTGTAAAAACAGCACATTAGACCATGTTAAATCTCACTAGTAGTGGTTACACTTATTTCGTCAAATATTTAATAAGTCAATGATTTTACACAAAATAATTTCAGCTATTTTAAAAAGCATACGTTAATCCCACAAGCTGATATGCAAAAAAAAACGTTAAATGCTTAAAACTGCCGTTCAAATAAGCGATAAACCTTTTTTACAAAAAAAAAAGGTTCATATAAAAAGCAATGTCCGGCCATAAGTTATGACACAAGGATAAAAGTAAACTCTAGGGATTGTGACACAATCATTGACCTTAAATTGTTGATTGAAGAAACAACAGAAAAACTGCTCACAATGAACTTGAACTGAAAGCAATTTTAAGAATTTGTGTTAAGTTAGTGCAATAATTTTTCAAGAAAAAGAAAAGAAGAAAAAAATCAAACTTGATTTACTAAATTTGAGGTTAAACATCTGGTAAATGTTAAAATCGAAAAATGATAACGGCATAATATGTGCTAACAAAAATGGTAAATACTTGCAGACAGACATATTTATGCGCATAATAAATTCCTTTAACAAAAAATTTTATATTTTTATAGGAATAATGTAATAAATGCATTATGAATTAATGGACAAACCGGGCGCAAACCACAAAAAACGTATTATGTTTGTATGTTCAAATATTTGTACTAACGAACACATGTATTAAAAAAAACCGGCCGGTTGTAGAATAAAACAGAAAAAATAAATAAACGAAAATGTGAAATAAGTAAGTAAACTTGTAAGTAAGTGTGTACACTGTACATTGTACAAGTTAAAATGTATGATTTTTACAAGGGGGCCACACTGATTGTTATTACAGCAGTCAAACTAAACCGGGCTGCTTGTTGCCATTCACTAAAATCAAATGCTTAAGAGTTGTAATTTTTGGTTCTTTATCTTTCTCACTCACTTCACAACAGCTGGTTTAAAATAAAATTGGTTTATTTAAATTAACTCAAATTGTAATAAGTAGTTATGAGTTATAGAATAAACTTGTAAATAGTACCATTGATATGAAGACAAATTAATTTAACTTAAATGAATCAATAAGATTTTGTTTGTTGTGCCAAATTTCCAATTTTCATTCCATATAAATGCACGGAATGAATCAGTCGATTTAATTAGAGAAAAAAATCTCCAAATTTACTAGTGGCCTTTACGGATCCACATTCATACATACAGAAGTCTTTTTTTTATATGACGTCTATTGAAAAATTAACATGTACATATCCTGTTAATTACCCAATGGAATAAAAAGTAGCAATCGAAACTAATGACAATTTTTACCAGGGACTACTGATGTGGTACTCCTAAATCTTTTTCTAGACACCAATATCGACACCCAACGAAGCAAAGTTTTTGAACATGGTCACCTCAAACAAAACTATTAAAAAAAAAAATTAAACATATTGTTTTTAACTTAACCATATTATTGTCACCGACAACCATATTATTTTTGAATTAGTCCTACATCAAGAAGCCACAACCATATTGTGGTTGCATCCAATTATGTTGAGGGTAAAAATAACTTAAATATATTTAAGACTTAATATAGCAAGGGTTTTTCAACCATATCATGTTGCTCTTGAAAAAGAGGAAAATACTGTTGTTTATTTAAAAACAAATTATTGTCGTATTTAAACATAACATGTTTAGAGGCAACTATAATATATTTGTGGCTTCTTGATAGAGGACTAATTCAACAATAATATGGTTGTCGTTGGCAAGTATATGGTTAAATTAAAAATAATCTGCCGTATTCATAAAAATTTTTTTATTTCATAAATGTTTACAAAACAAATTTTTTATGAAAATTTCACTTAATCAACGTTTGTTAAATTTAATAATCGTTTATGATTACGTGGAAATATTTCCTTTACAGATAGTTTTGTTGCAGGTGACCATATTTAAACATATTTTTCTCAGCGTAAAGTGTTTTTTCTTTATTTCTTATATTAGTCAAAAATTTGTCATTATTTTGTTGTTGCTTTCTACAGAAATTCATACTGCGTTTAAAAATTTTCAACGCCATAAGATTGCAGCGTTTGAAATTTAAGAATTCAACATTAATTTCTGTGGAAAACAACAACAAAATAATGAACTATTTTTTATTTTGTTTTTGCTTTCAATGTAATTTTTTGGCGTTGCGGTTGCGTTTTACAGAATTAGGGCCTAAATAATAAACTGTTTAACAGGAACTTCGAGCAATTATTGCCTTTAATCAGATTGATAGCAAATATCACATTCAGCCTTGTTCGGCGGCTTTTTAACATATTTTTTTTTTAATTCCCTAAGCTTATGCTTAACCCCGCGAAGCTGGACGCTTGTCTGCAGGAAAGAAACCAGAGTCTCTGGCGGCAATCGAACCCGCAACCCCGGGACTGATAGACTAGCTCACTACTAGCTAGTCTACCGAAGCACTCTATGCTCCAAATAATGCAGTAAACAATTATTTTTAACGACAAGGCAAGAAAATGTGTATATGCTTAATAGATCTCGTTACCAAAACAACAACACACTTTACCGATCATCAGTTGTTTTTTGCTAGTACGATTTTAGAAATAAGTAGGTAAAAGTTATGGGGAGAGGGGTCAATCGCCTCTCGAAGGACATCCCCGTATTTCATGCACGACACAAAAGTATGTAAGGCAGATTGAAGTGGGACTAGCGGTAGTTCTCAAAGAGCCAGCAGAAATACACGTGCAGGGCTAGAACGCCATGCCACTGAATTAGTCATTACTCCCAACTCACAATAGTAGACAATCTTTTTTTTTTTTATTTTTATATCATATAAATTTTGTATGTGACCATGACATTTTAGGAGATGATACAAGTGTTGCCAATAAAGTAATTTATTAAATAAAACGAGAATTTTAAATGATGTCGCTTACGTTATTTTCGCGGTTAGGGCTCGACTTATTCTCTTAACAATGCTACCATACTTTCATTGAATTTTGTGAACCAATAAAAATAAGAACAAAAGAAAAAGATGGAAATGAGAGAGAATTTTAAGTTACTGCCGACGTTTTAATTATGGGCTTTAGAATTTTTGCCTGAAGTTGAAGACTCAACTCTGTTTCATCATTTAAACAACTTAAAGAGAGCATGGAAAATGTTAATGCTTAAGCCTACGTTGCCACAAGCAAGTTATTTTGTATGTGCAAATTATTTTGACTTTATTGCATGGGAAATTTCCAGAACGTTATTTCAGGTTTTTGTGAGGCTACATATTATAATGAAATACAACTTTCATAGAAATCATAGTTTTATGTGTGTTTATTTACACGGAAAGAAGTTTATTTTCTAAAGTAATCAATTACGTTACTTTAAACAAGAAAATCCAAAATTATTTCTTGATTTAACATATTTCGTTCGCATTTAGTAAAATTTTATTAAATAAAGAAACATTTTGCTTTAACAAAGAATAAGTAATTTTTAGCTTAGATGAAAACATGCAACATTTTCTTGGTTCATGCCATATTTTCTGGTGATTTAGCAAAAAATTCTTTACATGTAACTTTTATTTTAAAACTGAAAAATGGATAACCCATTACTTTAAAAATTAGTTTTACACTTAATTTTTCGTTAGTGAATTATTTTATTTATTTATTTTACATTATTTTGTTTTGCCTGGTCCCATGATTTCCCATATCTGTTTATACTGTGGTGTTTGGTACCAAGAAGTCGGAGTAAAAAGAGTACTCAGAGTTAAAATATTTTATTGGTACCATTTAGCAAATAAATCGTACCAATGGATCATCGCTGAGTTGCTTAAAATACTGAACGAAAGTGTAACAGGTTATATAAAACTTCGCCAGAAAAAAATTAATAAAAATATTTAAAAATCATGTTTTGACATTAATAACAGTTAGCGAAAACACTTTTTTTGGAATACAAAATTTGGTCGTATATTTAGGCCTACTTGAGCCTTTTAAAATGTTTGTAATCTGTAATTTTAACATATGTTTTGAAAACAATGTAATTTAATTGTTATTAACTTAAACAATCGAGGCCGCTTACTTTCATTGTTTTTAAGTCCAGTAAACAAATTTCATTAGAATTTAAACTTTATTTAAAGTAACCGCATTTTAAGCTAAAAAGAGTAAGCCGCCAAAAATATTTAACAGGTGATGATGATTTTTGAATTAAATTTTTTTTTTTTATTTAACACAAGATAAAATGTTAACACCTTGTAAAGATCTTTCTGTAGATCGCTTAAAAAAAGCATGGAAAGCTGGAAGAGTAAACTTTTTCTTAAGGTAGATATATGTGTGTAGAAAAATACAGCTGGTCTTAATAATGTAGCTTACTTTACACTTACATACATGTGGATTTTTAAACGTGTGCTTTTTCACACTATCTTTTTATCTTTTGTAATTCGAATATCTTTTTTAATTCAATTTTTTTCATTATTCTTATTTTTATTTATTGCCAACATTTTTTATTTTTTGCCATATGACGTTTAAAATGATGACCCATTTATGTCATTTAGTGACAGTGTCGAGAGACGCCTTAGAGATGAGTCAATTAATAGTTTCGTCAATCATTATTAATTGTTATTATATCACGAATATGCGAGATCAATGTCACGTATCATATTCATAAGAAACACACAGCCATAAATTTAAAGCTAAATTAATTCGTATGATAAATGTAAATCATTTAATTAATACATCATATTCATGCTGGTTTATTACCTTTTTTGTTCAGATACAGTGCTGCCAGTTTGATTTTCTTGCTAAGTCATGTTGGGCACTTCACATGCCGAGTGAATATGGGAATTAAAAAAGAAATTATTTTTGTTATTTAATAAAAATATTTCATAAAACAGAGTTTTAAATAATATACAAATATAGCAACTAAAATTTTGCAATAAAAGTAACGTTGGCATCACTCTTTTAAGGCGTCAAGTTGCCTCTAGCTATTGATTCGTTGATCAAAACTTTAAAAAGTGAAAAGAAAAATTCGTTATAATTTTTGTTTGTTTTTATATTTTCGTAGGAATTAAAAAGAAAACTAATAATATTTGTGCTGCGTTACATATCGTGCCCTTACGCTTAAAGGTGTCAATTCAAGTGTTGCCGATAAATTTTTTTGTTAAAAAAAACGAAAATTGAAATTGACGTCAATTTAGCTATTTTCGCGAAAGGACTTGATTTGCACTTGCAAACAAAATCAATTGATCTTAAACTTACAATTTGCGTTATTCCGACTTTGTTTTTATAGAGAGGCTATTGAATGAATACTCCGCCAAAAAGAAGCTTTATAGCTTAGCATTTTTTCGTTATAGCTAGAGAGCATTTTTATATGATAAGCTTTGCAAAAAAAACTATTTTCAGGGCACTCAGCAAAAATTCTTTATATTGGCGTAAACGGTTTAACGAAGTTTGTTATACCGAACTTTCACTGCATTTTTCTTTACTTCAGTTATTAATAAATTAAATTCAATATGTAAAAAAAAAGTTTTTTTTTAATTATTTATTATTATTATTTATTTCAGCAATTCTACAACGCTCTACTGTCGAAGTGGGACGTATTAAAATACAAGGTGTTGCCACTTGTTTATATTTATGTATGGATCCCTGTGGTGCTGTTTATGGCTCGGTAAGTTAATATTTTTATGTTTAACAAGTTAAAAGTATGAGTACAAAAAAGCGACATTTGCACTTAATCAAAAGTTTTTTACATTAATGTAAAATAAATTTATCCACAATAGTGGAGAGCAGTGTTTGTATAAAATTTTAGTAAAAATTGTCTAAATAGTGGCTTAAAATTGCTAAACAAGATTTTATTATAGAAAACGCATCAATATAAATAACAAAAACTTACAAACTTTACTTACTATGCTTTTTTCACACTTGGGGTATTAAACGCGTTTAAGCAGCTCGGACTTGATCAAGCTCTAATCACATCAAAATCGTGATGTTTACCCATACATTGAAGCGTTTTTTAATCACTTCAAACTGACATAATTAAAACTAAATCATCTCATTATGAATCACATAGAATCCTCTGAACATTATCAAACTGACTATAATGTTAAATAGGCCACCATGATCGTACCCCTCACGTATTCAACCGACCACGATTTTTCTTTAATGTTTTTTTTTTTGTCTTTTAATAATCCATAAATTTTCGCAATTTCACATTAATATGTTTTGAATACTCTTTTGGTAACTTTATTTAAGTATTTTTTTTTTATTCATTTGTAAAACTTTAAAGATATATTAATTTGTTTGTTGTGTTTTGCTCATTAACAACTGCCATCTAAATCATCTCAAATGTAAAGTGAACGGCTTTGATTAACTTTATTAACAGTTTGCTTAAACGCGTTTAAAACCCCAAGTGTGAACAAAGAATTACACTGAAATTCCACATAAGAGAATATTTTGTTTGTATTAATTCATTTTTAGTAAGAATAAAATAATTATAAGAAAAATCTCTGAATAGCGAAAACCTAAAATTTTTTTTCAAAATAATTTTTTTTTATTGTAAAATTCATTTGCGCTAACTATTTAAGAAAAGCTCAACGTTACAACACAGCTTATGCAGCATTTATAAAATTTTTCGGTCTAACTTTTTTAAAAAATCTGGAAATAACTTTGGCTTAAGAAAAAAGTCTAATGCTGAATTGATTTTTTTCAATAAGTAGAAAAATGACTAAATTTAGGCACTAAATGGTTAAATTGGCAATACAGGTGGAGAGTTTATTATGCGTAAACGGCAAAATAAACCACACAAAATGCTGGGCAAACACACACTTTGCTTCCGATTTGTGTTTGCCAATAAAGAACACAAATATATTTCGTACAAACATTAATGTTTCATATATGGCTTATTTTCAAAGAATGCAGACGCCGATAGTGCTGCAGCAATTTCGTTACTTTTAAAAATAAACCGAGAAGAAATATAGAATAACGGCAAAGAGCTTATAGTAAAAAGTAATTAAAACAACAAGTTGCTTAGTTGCAAACAAAACTGCGCAAAAAAAATTTGAATTTCCTATTCAAAATGATTTAAATGCTTCCTTTTCAACGTCTTCACTCTGCAAAGTTATTGCTGAAATGAATACATTAAGCGTCTAATGCTCACAAAAAGTTTGACAAATATCCAAATATTAAAAACTTTTAATATTTCTACAAATATTGCATCAAATGTTTGTACAAACAGCAAACACTCCAATTAACAACACTAAATATTTGCACAAACATAAAGTTTTGACTTGTTGGCAAAGACATTTCTGTTGTTTATTATGCCCTTTAATGCCGATGTGTTCGACAAATAGAATATTGGTTGTATACCGGTCTTCTAGTATTTCTGAGTTGTTCTTCCTATGGCCATCTGTCCCGCTGTCTTGATATCTGGCTGGTTGTCTGGAGAAAATTTGGTACATACATACGTCTCAGTTGTCATAAGGACGAAAACGGTGAGAATCGGACCATAATTTCACATGATCCCCATACGAATTTCTTTCTAGAATAGTCTTTGTGTTCATAAATTATCTGATTATGTTCATATTTAGATTCAATTTGGTCCAAAAATTTATGATTGCAACCAGAAGAAGGGGGAAATCCCTACACGTAGGTATTTTTAATAATAAAATAGAAGCGTAGGGGAAATCAGACAGATTTTCTATGATCTCCAATATGTAGGGATTTTTCGTCATACCGGATTATTTATGAAATAAATGCAAAAAAATGTTTAAGTAATATTTTCATGTCCAAAACGATTGAACAAATTTCTTTCCCCAAAAATCACTTAAAAATATGTTTCCTAGAGTTGGTGACACTAATATGTTTGTATATGTTTTTTCTAAGATATCTTAAAATACAAAGTGGTAGGGTTTCTAAACAATTGTTTGCTGAAATTACATCAATGCCTTTGTGACAAATAAAGAATATGTTTCCTACATTACTGAATGGTGGGTACCAATTCTTACAGCTAAAAGTGCCTCGAAAAATAGATATGTGTGTATGTACAGTAGCCATTGGCCACTCTAATGTACACTGTGGTATACACTATCACTAGCGCCATTAGTGCATACAGTGAAAATGCTAATCATTTTTTTATGTTCGAAAAAAATTCACTTTTAATAACTTATATTATTTCTTCTATTTTAGTTCTCACTTATATTTTTTTTTTACGTAGGCTTTTAGTGTTAACCGTTCATTATATTCTAATCATTAAGGATTTTGTTAAATAATAAAATTACAAATTACCTGACCCATCATTAATAAAAAATTCTTATAAAATGTTACAAATTTAAAATCCCCATTTTTAATTCTAAAATAACTGCTTAAAACGCAAACTTGAGTGGGTTTCTTAAGAAATGCTTATGTTTATTTTCTTTTAATATATATTTTATTCAAATTTTATGAAATCAATTATAGTTTTATTAATTGACTTCTTAAAATATTTAAAACTAATTTGAATATAAATATTCTCTCTTATAATCCATTATCTTGTCAATCAAATTACCACAAATTTTTTTTTTATTTGTCTTTTGTTTTAAAAAAAAATTCTGGCCATGTAAAAGTCACAACTTAATTAAAAATCAATTTTTTAGACTTATTTTTTTTTGTATCAAGTTTATAAAAAAAAGAAAAAAAAAACAAATTGAAACAAGTAGATAAGCAATGAAGCGGCGCCATGATCTACCAAAATTCAAATCATCTTTCTGAGGAGGCATAAATAAAGAAAAGTTATTAAACAGTAAATAACAGGTCTTGATCAACTTAAATGGGCTTAAAAATTGTATTTCAAAAATAGACAAAAATCTTAAAAAAAAAATAAATAAAAGAGTTTATTAAATTTTACCACAAAATGTTCAAATATTTTCTATAAGTGTCATTAAACTGAATTAAAAGAGACTAACAAAAAAGTGTTTGAACAAAAATCTGAAACAGTTTTGACGCCTGTCTGGTTTTTTTTGAATACTCTTTTTTAGGAAAAGCGCTATCGTATTGACAGGATAATAGTGATAATGATGGAATGGGCCTACAAAACAATAAGAAATTAATTATACTTTGTATTGGGTCTGCTTTCATATACCCTTTCATTCTGAAATGATAATTTTTTTTTTTTAAAGTCTGGTGTGTGGCATTCCATATTTGGGACAAGAATAAAAGGGTCTTTGTGGAAAAACCATGGGCGGTCGGTGTTTATTATTGTTTTTTTTTTTAGAATTTGAGAAAATACACTAAATTAACCCAACAAAGAGTTTTTTATGCATTTATGCACATAAATACATACATATTTATTGAAGAAATATAAATATTTTTTTATAAAAAAGGAATATACATATTTTGTATAATTTTAATTAATATAACAAATATTCCTAAAAAAAATAAATCTGAATATTTTGGTTTATTCAAACAATGTATTGATACTGATTCCGAAATTCGTTTTGTTCGCCATCAAACAAACATATTTCACATGAGCAAAAGTTTTGAAAATTTTAAATCGTTTCTTCTATGCAAAAATTATATTTTTTAAAAATATTATTAAGGTAATTTTTGAGAATACATATACATATAATTTTTTATTAATAACATTTTGTTTTTGGTGCTTAACTCCCAATTTTCGTTCTTGATAAACGCACTGCAATTTGTTGTTGGAGGACAGTTTTACACTTTCACACAAATCGCAAGTATTTTGACGAAATGCTTCCCCGATCTCATTATTGTTGAAATTTTTCAAAAAAAATAACAACTTACCATGAATGGGTTGTATTTCCTTAAAATTCTTAAGACTTTCGGCAAAGTGCAAAACTGTCCTCAAACAATAACTTTCGGTGCAAAATATTAGACCAAGGTGGGTCAAAAAAATAAAATTTTAATCTTTGAAGTCGGATATTTCCTAAACTATAAGCGATAAATTATGCATGTTGCTAACTGTTTCATAGAAATGTTGTATCATTGATAAAAAAAAATTTTTAAAATCGGGCAAAAAAAGGGAATCAGAAACTTATTGTGTTTTCTTTTCTACAAAAAAATATGTACCACATTTTGAAAGGTGCATGTATAAAATGTCTTGCCGAACATGTAACACTGCAATTTTTTTTAACGATAAAGAAACACAAAATTGGATCGCCCTGTTTTTAACAGCTGACAAAAAGTTTGTTCTTGAATATATTAAAAAAATATGTACATAAATCAAAAGGTGTGTTCTTCAAAATATAAAAAAAAAATACACATAAACCCAAATTTGTTAATAGATTGATATTAAATAAATAAATAAAATATGTAAACAAGAAAACATCTTTGCAAGATTGCCAATTTATTAACACCAAGTTTTTAAGATTTCTAGATTTGACATTTTTTTTTCAAAAACAATTTTATAACACCGAATCCATTTAAATTTTATATCACTGACAACCATGAACAATGTAATGCTTTCTTTTGTTTTTACTATAAAATAATAGAAAAAATAACTATGAAAACTTAAAATTTTAGCTGTCCTGATTAGAGGCGATTTTTTCCCAACTTCTTCTGGTAGGCCCATATATAAACAGAAGCCATCTTTTTACAGGGCATTATATACACTCTCGATTTATACGGGGCGTAAAGTGCAATGCCTTATGACATTTAAGGGTGAATTTTTTAGAATAAAACACGCTGCCCTTTTAGAGAGGAAAGCATTATTAAGAAACGAACACCAAATTGCATTTTTTTAAATAAAATGTGACATTTGTTGTAGAAAAGAAAACACCATTAAACTCGAATACCAGTCCTTAATTGCCTCCAAAAGTTAATTTCCAATTCAACTAGAAAAAATCCCGAATTATATCCATTTTTTTCCAAAATCTCCCACTCTTTAACGTTGCACACACGAGCCAAAGGCGGTGATTTCACGTATTAATTAAAAAAAAAAACGTACAAGTACAGTGAAAACTGAAAGTACTCGGTTAAAGTGCACAAAATTCTACATCACTGGGCATAGAAATAAGTGTCAAATATGTAACGGTGCTTCTGTGGTAATGCGTTGAAATTAAACGTTGTCTTGGTTCACACTATGAAAGTTTTCTTTCAGAAAGTTTGAGTTTATGGGTGAGAGGGGCAGAAGAATAGCCTGTTCTCTTCCCCTCTCACTTATAAGTCAGACTTTCTGAAAGAAAACTTTCATTGTGTAAACCCAAATAACTTTCGGTGCAAAATATTAGACCAAGGTGGGTCAAAAAAATAAAATTTTAATCTTTGAAGTCGGATATTTCCTAAACTATAAGCGATAAATTATGCATGTTGCTAACTGTTTCATAGAAATGTTGTATCATTGATAAAAAAAAATTTTTAAAATCGGGCAAAAAAAGGGAATCAGAAACTTATTGTGTTTTCTTTTCTACAAAAAAATATGTACCACATTTTGAAAGGTGCATGTATAAAATGTCTTGCCGAACATGTAACACTGCAATTTTTTTTAACGATAAAGAAACACAAAATTGGATCGCCCTGTTTTTAACAGCTGACAAAAAGTTTGTTCTTGAATATATTAAAAAAATATGTACATAAATCAAAAGGTGTGTTCTTCAAAATATAAAAAAAAAATACACATAAACCCAAATTTGTTAATAGATTGATATTAAATAAATAAATAAAATATGTAAACAAGAAAACATCTTTGCAAGATTGCCAATTTATTAACACCAAGTTTTTAAGATTTCTAGATTTGACATTTTTTTTTTCAAAAACAATTTTATAACACCGAATCCATTTAAATTTTATATCACTGACAACCATGAACAATGTAATGCTTTCTTTTGTTTTTACTATAAAATAATAGAAAAAATAACTATGAAAACTTAAAATTTTAGCTGTCCTGATTAGAGGCGATTTTTTCCCAACTTCTTCTGGTAGGCCCATATATAAACAGAAGCCATCTTTTTACAGGGCATTATATACACTCTCGATTTATACGGGGCGTAAAGTGCAATGCCTTATGACATTTAAGGGTGAATTTTTTAGAATAAAACACGCTGCCCTTTTAGAGAGGAAAGCATTATTAAGAAACGAACACCAAATTGCATTTTTTTAAATAAAATGTGACATTTGTTGTAGAAAAGAAAACACCATTAAACTCGAATACCAGTCCTTAATTGCCTCCAAAAGTTAATTTCCAATTCAACTAGAAAAAATCCCGAATTATATCCATTTTTTTCCAAAATCTCCCACTCTTTAACGTTGCACACACGAGCCAAAGGCGGTGATTTCACGTATTAATTAAAAAAAAAAACGTACAAGTACAGTGAAAACTGAAAGTACTCGGTTAAAGTGCACAAAATTCTACATCACTGGGCATAGAAATAAGTGTCAAATATGTAACGGTGCTTCTGTGGTAATGCGTTGAAATTAAACGTTGTCTTGGTTCACACTATGAAAGTTTTCTTTCAGAAAGTTTGAGTTTATGGGTGAGAGGGGCAGAAGAATAGCCTGTTCTCTTCCCCTCTCACTTATAAGTCAGACTTTCTGAAAGAAAACTTTCATTGTGTAAACCCAAACGTTGTAAGAAAAAAGTGAAAAAACGGAAAATAAAAAAGCTCAAAACTTTTCAAACTAAATCCGATTTACCGAAAGTAATTTTAAATGGTAATAAATCAAACCATGCAACCACCGATAGTTATTAAAATATTTTCCTTAAATTTGTAAAAAAAATTATTTGTGGATGTGCTTTTTTAAGTTTATATGGGAAATGCAAAAAAATGGATTTTCCCAGTTTAAGAGGACATAAAGTTATTAACTGGGTTTAATGAAGCAGATATTAAACAAATCACGGTTGTCTAAATAAAATTTAAGCTGCGGATCGGTGTGCCTTAGAAGATATGTACGAATTAGTCTAAACACGCGTTGAGTTTACCAACAAAAACCACTTCATGAATTCGGCTCATGATTTATTGCGCGTGAGTTACAAATGAGGTACGCGTGACCGGGGTTAAAATTTAAATATTATAATGATTAACAAAAAATGAGTGCGTGAGTATAAAAATTAAATTCTCACTCCCTATTTAAGTTCTCCAGATATAAAAAAATAACTTTTTTGTACGGGGGCGGGAGTCTCCCCCCTCTTATACCCCAAGATTTTGTTAGAACATTAAGTTTGTTTTAAGAGTTGCCATATCAAATTCAGTGTGCCTCACAATTGTAGCTGCGGAGATATAAATTGATCCACAAAAAAGCCTTTTGGTCCCAGTGTGCATTGGTTCGCATACTGTACGTACTATTTTTTAAAGGTATTTCCTTAAAAACCGTACCAGGTACGCATTTTGCAACAATCTTAGGCAGAGATGGAAAATTGTGAATATGAATATGTAGTTGTATTTTTTAAGGATACCTAATTTTTCATAATATTAGCAAAGTGTATTTGAATCAGTGAACTTATTTTTACTGTTGTTTAATTGTTTACTAATTTTGGTAAAAAAAAATTTAATTTATGGCGCCAAAGTAACAACCTTTTTTCATCAATAATTCATTTGCGGTACATTTCACACAAAGTTATAACTGTTTTATATTCTCAGCACTTGTTAAATTATATTAAAAAAAAAACTAAAAAAAATGTCACATTTGGATCTTTTACTATTTATCCCTGTAATTTTCTCACAACAGTCAGTCATCTTCTCTTGAAATTTAGTAATCGTAAATACGAGTATTTTTTTGCACTAAGATTTTTTCCCCTCAAGTTGAAGTTTTAAACCTAAATAAATTATAAAAAAAGGTACGGCTCAAAATTTTACAAAAAAAAGGATGCACTTTAATTTCATCCAAATACAACCGACATTAGTTATCACTTTTCTTTTGTTTGTTGTTTTTAAAAGGATAAAAAAGGACACAATTTTCCGCCAGTTTCAAGGGTATTTTAAGTGTGTAATTATTATGGTTTTCTTCTTTGTTTCACAATAAGATTTAAGGGTAGAAATCATTATTGAAAACAGGATCATAGTTGTTTTATTTTTTTTTGTCAGAGCGTGTTTTTAGGGCATTTATTGTGTTGATTTTGCCATCAAATGGCGTTGAAATTGTTGATATATTGTCCTTTTCTTGTTGAAGTAGATTTGGTAGGAAATTTATTGTTTTATTGAAGGTATAATTTATTTTGTGGCTTTTCTGAATTGATATTTTATTTACGATCATTGTTACATATCGGTTTACCTCAAAAACAATTCATCTTTTTTTTTATAAGAGGTTTTAAAGGGAAATGTGTTAATGCTTGGTTTTTAAGTGAAAAGAAGTAAAAGTGCCGAATCTTATTTGCCCTTCACCATAATATTGTTCGCTAGCTCATATGGTATGGCCCCTTTTGTGTCAAATTCCCTATTTCAGAATCATTTATGTGGTTGTCAAAACCAAAAAATCCTTATTCTGGAGATAAAGCTGTCGCCAAAATGATTTTGCAATAAATTGATCGTTAAGCGCGCTGTATGGAAATTTGCAGTCTTGTTAGAAACAAATGTCATAAATATTTACCTGATTTATTTAAGAAATTTAGAAAATTCAGTTAGCATTGCTCGTCGCGATGCACCGTAAAGGCAGCTCCTTGCTGTTACGGTACCGTAGCAAACAGTAAATTTAAATGGATGTTATAGTGATTCTGTAAGGGCTGGAGGATTGTCTTCGCTCAAAAAAAAAACACCCGTAATTATTAAACATTACGCATTTCTAGTGAATAACACGTCGTTAAGACTATCCATTGTTATGTGTGCTCAAAAACAAAACAGTGTTTTAACAAGCCCAAAATATCAACAAGAAACAGTCTTTACATTCAGTCTACAACTGATATGAAATGTTTAACATTAATAAGCTTAGGGAATAAAAAAAAAAAAAAAAATCATGTCAGTTGTAGACGTGGAGTTACTATCCAACTTCATGTGAACACAAGAAATTTTTTGTAAGTCATCGTCCAGACTTGCAATTTTTGTTCCTTACATTTTTTAAAATTCTGCATTGAAATTGCATTAGTGTCCAGATTATGAAATTCTACTCTTACTATTATTGTATTTTTATCTAGTCTTTTCTTTTCTCTTCTCTATTTTATATTTAATACAAATACACCTACAGCCAACTTCAAGTTGAAAAGTGTGAGAATTATACAACAAAGCAGAATTGCTAAGTACAAAGCTGAGTACCTCTCACCAATCTTCTCACCTCTCTCACAAATAAACTCAAGAATTGTTTCGACAAAAATTGCAGGTCTGGGTGATGGCTAAGCCATGTACAAATTTTAGTAAGTCCCCGCCTACACTTGCAAGTTTTGTTGCAATTCTAAAGAAGAACTAACACCATTAATGAACTTTCTTCCCTTGTTCTTTTTATAAAGTAAACCAGTGCCCATGTTCTGTAACTCTCGTGTCGAGAAACTTTTCTATTGAAATGTGTGAAATTAAACAAAAATGCCAAATATTAAATCAAACATCTGTTTTTCTCACTTAACTGTGTCTGTAACTTTTTTTTGGCTAGCACTAGCTGTCACGTAAGGAAATGACTCGCCAATTTACAGAAAAAGTGTGTCTTTAACATTTTTGTGAGAAAAGTTCCCGCTTTGAATCGAGAAAAAATTTCAACACCAAAACCAATTAAAAACGGATAAACAAAAAATAAAAATAAAAATATTTTGTTCTTGGCACATCTTTTTATTGTTTATTTATTTTGCTTTAAACATTTTTATAAGACATACGCATTAGGGTGGGTCAAATAAATGTTTTTTCTCTTATCGACTTCTAATAGCGCAAATATGTTGTATTTTTGTCTGAATTAGATCCCTGTAAAATACTATTAATTTATTTTTAGTGTAAGAGCCCGCGCTTTGACCTTTAACAATAGCATTGTATTGCAGAAAAGCATATAACTGTATTTTAACGACTGTTAGGTTCGTGAAAATAGTGTCAGAAGCATTCATGACTCTTTGCGCTAAAAAAAGTCAAGCGATGGTTTAATATAGACGAAACTTGAATCGAGACGAGAGAGACCCGGATTTGACAGTAAACAAGATTTTGTGACCAAAAAGGATTTTATTGTTTTATGTTGTATAAGAACCAAATTTTTATTTTTTTTAGGTTAAATTCAAAATATTTTTAGTTTTAATTAATAATAATTGATAGTAAAAAAAAAATATTAAAATTTAAAAAATGGACTTTTTCAAATATTCTTAATTCTTAGGAGCTCTTGCGCGGGCTCATGATGAGACTTTTTTAAACTTTTTTTTTTTGCAAATTTTATTTGTTTTAACTTAAGACAAAAAATATTGCTATTATAATATGATTCGAGAACTTTTAATTTTTCTCATACATCAGTGACCCACCCTAATACGCATGTTTTCAAAGCTCGTTTGCAAATAACAAACATTAAAGTCGCACTTAACATTATTTGGTATAGCCGACGGTTGTATTTTCGCCACCGTTGGTTAAAAAATTTAAAATTTTTGTAAATTTTGGTTGCCGTCAACGATATGTGTGACTGGCGTTCTCAACGTCAGCAATGTCACATTGCCCTGCAAACAATTTCCATCACCGAATCATCGCCCGCGAATCGCCGGCAAGTTGTCTAACATCGCTGCGATGCATCGCGTGGAAGCTAAATGCGATCCTCTGGCGAATCGCGAAAACGTTCGCATGTGTCAACCACGCGAATCGCGTACCGCGATGTTAGACAACTTGCCGGCGATTATTTATATGAATTTCAATAAAACACCTTTCACAAATCACTTGCTCAACTGGAATGACAATTTTGCTAATTGCCCTTGAAACCAAAAATTTATTTTCCCGTTACCTTAACAAAACAACAAGAGAAAAAAAATTCTATCGAAAGTTATAAAAAAATACTTATGATTGCCGCTACTTGTGTGCGCTCGCATATTCATCGCCTAGTTGTAAGGCGTAGGCGATTCGTATTCCCTGAATGGGATCGCGTAATCATCGCCAAACAAGCAATCGCCAAAAATGTTTGAAGGGAAGGCCCCATTAGCCGACCGTAAATATAGAAATGTAAATGTAATGTAAACAGCTGATCGTTTCTGTTATATGGAAAGCAATTTAAATGCTTAACTGACTGTAATGTCACTTAACCGTAACGTGCCACCCTGTAAAAAATAGATTTTCATTACGAGCTTACGTGACAGTTGTAGATAGTGATAGGCTGTTTGCATTTTAAATCGAATGCGGGTAAAAGCACTCTTTTCTTTGGAACTTTTGCCAGTAATAATATCCGTGCAAAATAACTTACATAACATACATATAATAAATTTATACAAATGTATGTTTAACTTTAAACAAGAACTAACACCATAAATTTATTTTCTTTCCATGTTCTTTTTATAAAGTTAACCAGATATATTTTATGAAACTTAAATTTCGCATCTTTAAATGCTTAAGACAGTCAATTTTTATTGATCTTTAGCTTTTGAAATGATTGATCACAACTATTCACAGTTAACAAGAAATTTTTAAGCCCCATTTGTAGAATGTAAATAAAAATTTCGCTAACATAATGCTTATTTGACTTCAAATTCGATTTAAAAAATTTTAGTGGTGGTAGAAATTTAGGTCATAATTTTTACAATTACACAATTTTTTTTCTAAAGTAAAAGTTTTATTTTATCTTCTTGCAGTCCCTAGTATCTATTTTATTTTATAAGAATCACTTAGAAACCGTAATATTTTGTCTTTTGCTTCAAAAGATCACTCGATATTTCCTTTTGCATATAACTTTTAAGCTAAACCAAAAAATTCCTTTAACTATTATTTCTTTCACCGTTTATCCGTTTTTAAGAGATATACATACATACATACTTGTGTTTCTGTCGGCATTTCTTTTCGGTTGCTGCTTTCATCAAAAGATGATCAAAGATAAACGAAGTGATTATCACAGGAAATAGTACAGGTCTAAGACGCCATCAAAACAATGTGACCATAACAAAACAAAACGCTGGATAAATTATGTCAAAATAGGTGTTAGCAGTCAATAAACTACAACAGTTTATGGGACATTTTGACATGTGTTTAGGTAGTAAAATGGAAACAGAAATAAAACAAGAAATTCTGGCAATGATTGCAAGTAGTTTTTGTAAAATTTAGATTAAATGTTAAGATATTTGATATAAAATTGATTAGAATTAGTGGAACTGAAAAAATTCTTTAATGTTAATTAACATTAAAGGATTTAAATGATTTAAAATGTAAAATATATTAATGCAGCATAGAGAGGTGTTTAAGATATTTTGTATTTATTTTTAATTTTATAAGAAAATAATATAATTTAAATGAAAAAATAATTTATTTTTGAAGGTATTCTTAACATTTATAGTCTGGGAATTATTTCTGTTACAAAATAGCTTTAAAAAATATGCAACTGCAATTTAGCAAATAGAAAAAAAGGCGCGCAAGATGACCCCAGGAAATATGGCCGTAAAAGGAAAGAGAATAACGGCCCGAAAATTTTACATGTGAACCAACAACACGCAATTTTGGGGCATTTTGTTTTTTTGGTGTTATTTTACATTTTTTCGTTAGGGTGTTTTTGCATTTGAAGTGCAATGAAAAATTACCCCAATATCAAGGTATGAAAAATGGCCCCAAATAAAACCACAATTTTTACTTTGGGGATATTTTTCATTTACTAATAAAAAATGCAAATTTTAAGAAATGAAAACTCACCCCAAATATTTTTACACAAATTATTTAAAATTTTTTGTAAAAGTTTCTAGGGATATTATAAAAAACCCGAATTCTTATACCAAAGTGGAGAAAATCCTTGCCAGATATGCCGAGATGCATTAGTTAGCGAAGCCGGTGATTGTTATACCATAGAGGAAAAAAATCCTAGCGCTTCGCCGAAGGCAGGTTATTAACAGAAGCTTTACTGAGCGATACCATAGTGATACCATAGAAAAGAAAATCCTTGCGCCCGGCCGAAGTCCGGCTATAACGTGAAGCTTTAGTAAGCAAAGCCAGTGTTCGTTATACCATAGAGAAAAAAATCCTTGCGCATGGCCGAAAGCCAAACTTTGCTATCAATCGTACGAAGTTTAAATCCAAAACTGTATAATTATTCGGATTTTGAAATCGGGCATATGAACTCTACGCAAAATTTTTAATATAACTTTCTTTGTGTTCTTTTTTAGGGTTAAAATTCATTATAAATTTTGAGGTGATTTTTCATATTAAAGAATAACCCCAAATTAAGGGTCATATCTCATTTTACTTTTAGGGTTATTTTTCATTTTTTTGGGGTAATTTTTCATTAGAAAAAATGGGGTCATATTGCATTATGAAAAATAGCCCCAAATTTGGGGTCAATTTTTGTTTATTTTGTGGGGCCATTTTTCCTGGGGCCATTTTCGCAGTGCTAAAAAAAAAAATAAAAAATATTTTTTTAACATTTTTAACATCTAAAATCTTGTATTTAGTTTTTTTAAGCTACCAAGTATTTATTAAAATACCTTTTCTGAAATGGTTGTTAATTTTCTTCCTTAAAACCAGTCACTTTTTATTTAGTATATGGGAATTTCCATGGGAATGTCAACCACGACTCAAAAAATTTAAACGGTAAAAACTTTTTTCCAAATATTGTAAAAAGGAAAAAAACACCAAACTTTACTATGCCGGGGTACTTATAGCTTATTACAATTTTTTAAAAGCTGAAACTAAAAGTTTAAACTGACTTTTTGATTTATTTTTAGTAACTGTAATTAACAATTTTACTTTTACAACAGCAATTAACAAGATTAAAGAGCTTTTAATGGCATAACTTCCTTATAAATGTTGGTATTTACATAAAAATTGGCGACAATGACTTTTACGATGGGTACTATGTACTATGACAAAATATTGTGCGGGTAGGTCCAAAATTAACCCCCTTCCTTAAATCGGATAAGGGCAAAATATAAAAATAAAAATATTTTAAAAAAAAATATATTTCATGCATTGTAAATACTATAAGAGAAAAATCTGTCACGCACGGTATGTCGCGAACGATATTACATCTTGTTCATTATAAAACCATCCAAAACAAATTGTTTTTTCCAATTACGGATTATAAAGGAAAAATATGTGGCTTAATGTAAAAAATTACAAAAAGAAGCAAAACCTTCTACAATTCGTATTTTTATACATCCACCCCAAAATCTCTTCTGTTTTATGTCACGTACGATATACACTTACTTTGCTCGTTATTTTGGACAACAAGGTTCCGAGTTAAATAATTTTTTTTCATATACAGAACCCTCTATGAAACATAATAATTTTCCAGTTAAAACTACTTTTGCAAAATTACTATCTCTCTGAAGGCGTACAAATGTCACGTACGATGACATGGAAATGCCCATATACACAATGGGAAATCACAAAAAAAAAAATAATTAATTATTTCTGAAATCTTAAAACTAGTTATAAGATTTTATTATCCTTATATAGAATAAATATAGAAAATTTCCAGAATTAAATGTAGATTAAATTTATATTTCGGTAAATACTTTCTCCTTTTAACGCAATAAAGTAAGAAACCACGTGTACAGGCAAAATTAAGGAGGATTATCTTTGTTTATTTTTACTCTCTGTTTTTTTTATAAAGCATCTTAGATTCGAACAATTGGTCATTAAAGATTTGTCTTATTTGGGGAGCAACAAATATGCCTTCCTTAAATTTTGCCTCACTTACACGTGGAAATATACACAGAGTGAAAAATACAGTAAAAATACCAAAATTGACACCATTCGTTGTCAAAAGTTAGCCAACTACGTTTGTATTCAATATTTCTTACCCACCTCGTGACAGTTTGTCACCATTTGGTCTCATTATGACAACAAATTGCTAATGTGTATATTATCACCATAACGGATGGTGTCGTTCCGGCAACATGTTGTTAACATTTTTGACAACACACCGTTGGTATATTGACAACATTCGGCGCTATAGATCGAAATTTTGATTTCAAATCTGCAGAACTATTTCCTCTTTTTTTCAAAATTGCCCACTGTAATATATTTAATATAAAGAGAAAACGTCTAAAATTGTTTAATTTTTTCACGTTTTGTACACATTTCAAGTTCAATGTAATTCAAAAATCACAAACAATTAACAACGTAGAGCGAATTTTGTTGACAGCCAATTAAAATATTTTTGCATTGTGTCAACTAGTGTAAAGCAGGCGCAGGGCTGGGCTGGCTGGCTGGATGCTTGAAGACTGGATATTGTGCATAATAGACAGACGATATAGTACATATGAATGGGTCTCTGATTAGCCGTGACGGATTAAAAGCGGTTATTTTTAAACTTTTCAATCAATTTAATGTAAAAATATGCATTTAATTTAAACAACTCATAACTTTTTATATTATTTCATTTATTTAAATTGTCATACAATTTTTATTTTACCACATAAAACACACATTCCGGGAAATTAAAATAGTTTTGCTTAATAAAATATTTTATATGTTGTGCGCTTTTTCTCTCATGCCTTCGTTTGAAATAACATCCCCATTCGCTATCTACTACTCGTATTAGGTCTGTGAACACACTGTATGGTTTATGAACTATAAAGTTGTCAACATTGATTTGACACATAAATATGTTAACAAAAAGTATTTTCCTTTTGAATTTTTTTCTCTTTACAGAATTGTGTTCATAATCTCGTTGCCTATTATGAGCTTTTTTTCAATAAAAAATTAAAGAACAAAATAAAAAAAGATGTGCCCTTTTTTGGAAAATGCTTTTTATTTATTTATTTACTTTTAAAGCGGCTTTCACTCAGATTGTTTTAGTGTCTAGTCTATTTATAGCCAAATTACAAAAGTGGAGAGGGTATAATGCAGTTGTGTTGATGTTTGTAACACCTTAAAATATTGGTAATAGCTCCACCTTTACGCATACCGATCGACTTAGAATCACTTTCTGAGAAGATCTAACGATATCCGTCCGGCCGGCTGGATGGCTATCCGTGTAAACCTTGTGCGCAATTTTGGAGATAATTTGATAAAATTTGTTACATAGGCTGTAATTGGCACAATGATCTGATCTATTGAAAATGGGGCGAGTGGGTCTATAATTTCACGTACCCTCAAAATAAAAATCAATCTATCCGAACTCAAATCAATCCGAATAAATAGTAAGTTGAGTTCGGATTTTCTTGAATCAAGTACAAAACGATTGATTCAATCCCGATTTCGTACTTGAAATAATCCGAGAATAAAATTGGTTTTAGTAAAACTAAGATTGAATCAATCTCAAAATGCGCTTGATTCAAGTATTATAAAGAAAGAAAAAGTTATTATGATTGATTTACATACCCGTATAACCCCTTACAAATGATAAAACACTAACATCATGCCCGATATGATTTTTACTTTGGAAATCTTATGTATGTACATATTTAACCAAGATCTATGTATATATAAATCGGCTAAGGCAAAACAGTTAAGAACACTTTTCTCCTCTGTTTGCCCAGCGACTAGAATAAAAAATACACCATTTGAAAGTTTTTTACTGGCAGAAGTGCACAATATATATTTTATTAAAATCTGTTCAATATGTTCAGAGTTATAAGCGTTTAAATTTGATACTAACAAATAAATAAAAATTTTGTTTTTTCTAATTATCAAATAATAAAAAATTATTATTTGACATTTTCAAGAAACCAGTTTTCAAATATTTCGACTATATAAATCGGCACAGACAAAACAGTTCTACTCACGTAGAACATAACATATGAACCGAAGGTTGGTCCAAATGAATGCTCGAAACATATTATTATTTCTTCATTTAAAAAAAAATTATGGTCGAATTTCGACCATTAGGAAAACACTTGTACAAATTAAATGAGAAGCAAGAGTTCAAATTTACTATTTAACCATTCGTGGTAGACATGAGTCTGGCCAGACCTTTTTTCAATGGGTATAGAAAATCAAAAAATGCGTAAGCCGGGGGGTGAAACACAACGAAAAGTTTAATCTTTTTTTATACTTATTTATACTTATTTTATGAAATTCTGGGACTGATTTTCGAAAGTAATCCCATTTAGGATTGTTTTGAGGACGTTTTAGTGTTATTCGCACTAAAAAACTTGATTTATTCCGAGTGTTTTTCTTTCTATGTAGCCGCCATACAAGCTTCTTTCCGTCTTTGGGCCCACGAGCCATCTTAGATGTCTAAATAATATTCGGCACAACAAAATTTAACATGAAAACTAACCTCATAACATAATTTTGTTAAGGTGGGTTCATGATTGGACCCGAGTCGTAAATAGGGTACACTTGCAACAATTGTTTTTATATACTTTGGTGTAGGGTGTCATTTGGTCGGGCATGAACGACTATATTTTCTTCATTGTTTTGAATTATTTAATATGTCTGACTATTCATAATTCGCCATAAACTGCAACTAATTTTCGTAGCAGCCAAGCATTAAATTAAAAAGAAAAATTGGGCTGCTTTTCAAAATACACACAAACTTTTATACTCTCCCCCTTTTTAGATTTCTCTAAATTCTCAAGTATAAAATGGAATGGAGTGGCATAAAAAATAAATTTTAATAGAAAGAAACTAAAAGTTGTTTTAAATGTGTCCCTTATGAGTCATTTCGTTTTGATTTTAATGGCAGGAATTGGATGGCGTTTTCTTTATAAATTGTTTGTGAGTTACAATGTCTATAAAAATAATAGGGACGATATACATATTTCTTCTAAATAAAAGATGTCGTAGAAAATTTTGTATTAATTTTACATTGATGAAACTTTCCGTTAAATTCCTTCAAATATAACTGGGACGTATAAATCGACAAATAAGCAGGTAAAGTGGCAAAACATTCAAGAAGCGTGGTCAACACACTGAAAGAATTTTCTTCACAGATCCGATGGATTTAACCATTAATCCAATGAAAAATTACATTAAAAGTCAACCTATGTAACCCCTCCTTGGTTTAATGAAGAATGTTACATTAGCCCCTCGTTAATGAAATGTTTCACAAAATCGATTAATGAAATTTTGTATTATTTTAATATAAATATTTTTATATTTGAATGAAATTTTTAATATGTTCTCAATGGCATTTTTTGTGTCTTTCATTAGTTTAATGATTGTAATGGGTATGCACTTATGTTTATTTATTTTATCCATTTTTTCAATGTGCGTTTTGAGTTGTTGTGAATTTTATATCATGTTGTGTTGTACTTTCATAAGCTTGCCTTTAAGTAAATTGTAAATCTTCAATAGCCTTCTTTTCATTAGTCTGGCTTGTACCACTGCGTAAATTTTGTTTATTTAAATTAACAATTAAAGAAAAAAGAATGTGAGAATTTTTTGCTCTTGTTTTTTCTTACGCATTGTTTGTTTCTGAACCTAAAAATTTCTTACATTTAGCTTGAATCAGTATTTCGTTATCGAAATGATTTTTTTTCATTAATGTTATGAAACATTAATATTTTTAATTTTTTTCATATATTTTTATTAGTTTTAAGTATTTTGAATTCAAAGAATCTTATCTTTTTTTTATTAACTTAGTGACATTTATCATGGAAAATATGAAGTTCCTTCTTTTCATTAACTTAAAAATATTTGAATATTTTAATGAATAGTTCATTTAAATCTTAAAAATCCTATTGAAATTACGTATACCAATAAGATTTTTCTTTTGAAAGAGATATTAAATTGTCATTAATTAATTGAAAAATGTAAACGAAATTACGAAACTCAATTACGTAGTGTTAATAAAATTGCTACATTATATTTGTAAAATTTAATTCCCGTAATGAAATTTTTCATTGTATTAATTAAAAAAATTTAATGAAATTGATTCATTAGATTTATGAAGCATAATTCTTTAAGTGCAATTCCCCCTAATATTTTCGCCAATATCGGTTATTCAATGAATCCGATACATGTAGAAGTAATAAAAATTATAACAAAATAATTGATTGCAAAAATTAAAAAAATTTAAATGTCCCTATTATTTTATCAAGACATAATTTTTTAATAACATACAATTTTCGAATACTGTTACTTTATTTAATATTTTTAATATAGAGAAATTGAAAAGCTATAGTTTTATATATACATATTTACATAATAAATATTCATATTTCATCTTATTTATGAAAAACTTAATAAAAATTTAAGAAAATTTTGAAAAAAATTTTGTGTCCCTATTATTTTTTCCGACGCTGTAAACTTAAAAGAATTCATTTTAGCATTTGTACATTAAAATTCTAATGTTGAGAAAAGGTCTTCTAAAGAAACCACATTCTTGATGGCATTTGTAATTGTTCCAAATTAGGCAAAATGTGGGTCAACTGTAGTTAATTTAATGAAAAGAATTGACTACTTTCTCAGGGCTTCTATGCGATAATCAAAAGTTTGCAAAACCGATTGGAAACTGCGTTGAAACTGGCGTGCAGTAAACTCGTTCTTAGAATAAATTAAGTCGCATTCAGGAATTGGAGGGAAAATCGACCACGTTGCGCATTGGAACGCTGCGATCAGTTTACAGACGTCTTGTAGTTTAATAAATTCGATGCTGCTTCTTGCAAATCATTCAGTGAAATTCTTTTGTTGGGTTCATCCATCTCTTGGTCCATAAATTTGATGGCAACATTTGCTCTTTGATGTTTGCCTTGTAATCTCACCACACCTAAAAAAATAAAACCATAATAACTATGTATGTACAAATGAACGTACAAACTCATGTATGTTCAATTATTGAACTGCAAACGTCTAAAACTTCCATTCATTCGATACGATGCCGATACTCAAAAATAAATATCGCCGATACCGATCCGAATATAAAAGTTGAAATTAAAGGAACATATAATTAACAAAACTCAAGAAGAGTAATTACTTTAATTATTATACAATATTGCAGTGTAAAAGATTATTAATATGGATTTAAAATTGATATTAATAAGATTTTAAAAACAACGAAATAAATTAAAATTCATGTTATAATTAATTATTTATTATTTTGCAAAACCGTTTGAAGCAGACCTGCACACTGAAAGAATTTTTTCACAATAATAATAAATTTTGACATTAAAAATTGCATTAAAAAGGCACCTATGCAGTGATTCGTTGGAACAATGAAACCTGTTTCATAAAAATGTATTTAATGAAACATTACATTAGATCAATGACTATTATTCATTGGATGAATAAATTTATTTTTATTAGATTCAATGATTTTATTTCATAATATTCATGCAAATATTCACTAATTTGATGATAAATATACAAGATTTTAATGACACAATTTCATTGAAAATAATATTTTTTATCACTATTTTAATGAAGACTTTCATTTTTTTTATTTATAATTTTTTTTTTTTTATTTTTTTTTTATTAATTCCCTAAGCTAATCCCGCGAAGCTTTACGCTTGGGTGAGTCTCTGGCGGGAATAGATCCCCCGGCTCTGATAGCTCACTACCAGCTAGTCTACTATGTTTTTTGCCATTCTCAATTGAGAGCGTATTTTTGCTAGCGTGTGTACATATTAAAGAATACTAAAAACATACATATTTATGGATTGAAAGTTTTTGTTTTATTACTATAATGACATTTTTCATTATCATAATGAAAATTTTAATTTATGAAGGCATGCTTCTCCGAAATATTTTTATACTTTTAATTATTGGGACTATAGAGTTATTTGAATGTTAAAAATTATTTTATTTTCAATTATTGAAATATGTTGCTTTTATAAAATAAATGTTTGATTTCCTAAATTAAATGGCATATTACATTAGATGTATGAAATAATTAAATCTTACATTTTTTAATTAACAATTTAAAATTTTTTTAAGGAAATTATAATTTTGTATTAATTTTGGAATATAGTTATGTTTGTATATTGATTTTTTAGGTTCCCAATTAAAATTTTTTGTTTAACTTGCGCAAACTTAAGTAGTTTTCATTTATCCCATGAAATCATATGAAGCGATTTTAACGAAAATACTTCATTATAACTATGAAATTCCATTTAGATAATGAAAATTTTCATTTAACCAATGAAAATGTTTTTATAAAAATGATTCATTTAATATATGAAGCATTTTTCTTTCAGTGCAGTAAAAAATCGTCTTTCAGATGTGACTGAACTCATTTGACAACTTAAGTATTTCTGCGCCATAGGCTTAAATTTTGAGTGTAACATTTAATTACGCCAGTAAAAAAGCGGTTGCGTCTCTAGAAAAATTACCAATTCTAAGGTATATCATATCTAGACTTCTTTAACTGAGCCACAGCGTAGGATCGACAGAGGATCATTCTTCTCCAAATTTAAAGATTTTCACAAACGCTTCAAAGGTCAGTTTTTGTGGACTTATCAGAACTATTTATGGGTGTAGAGTTGACCGTGTCTTCAACACCTTCAGAATACATACTGCCTGTTTAACGATTTCGAACTTCAACGTTCGAATAGAAAATAACATTTAAAACAAAAACAAATTTTAGAATTTTGTGTTAGCGAAATAGCGTCAGAAAATGTAGCAGTGACTTTGCTTATGGATTTTGTGGCCTCTTCGAAGTATTCCAAAAACTGTAGCGAAAGTAATTTTATTTTTACAAAAATCATTAAAAATTAGCAGAAAATTCTGCTGCAGGTCCGCACCAAGCGTTCAATGCGTTTATGCATCAGTCAAAAAAGTCGTAATGTAAAATTGTATTGACAAATTAGAAACGCATACGTGGATCCATGCTCCAATAATCTATCAGGTACGCTCGAAGCGCCTGCTGATTATATTTGTTTTGTGATACAAAAACTGTAAACTCTTGTTCAAGTTTAAAAAAAGGCATACACACGGTTAAATCACTTGTGTTTTCTACTGTTTGTTCTTTCATTCGAATCGAAATAATTTCGATTCGTTCAGTACCGACTGGCAAAATTTGAAATAAAATTGCTTGCGGATCGAAAAAGTATTCGATCACATTTGTACATTTGTGTAGATTTTCACTTTCCTTCTGCAAACTTTTGTGGCGAACGCGTGTTTTAGAATATCCATGACTATGTTTGGGGGTGTTTGTTAACTTAATATAAACGCAATATAAACTTCTCCAAATGTTCTAATTTTATTTTTGCAGTGTAATGCCGGAAAAAGATGTCTGTCCCATTTTAGTTTTACCAATGGCTTTGGCGGCTTTAAAAAGTGAAAAATATTCAATAATAAAACGATCAAATTAAAAAACTTTTACAAATTAATACCTACTGAAATCTAAACGCCCATGAGTTTAAAAATTGCCGACACATCTTTGACTGTTTGGTTTCTAATTTGCTATTTCGAAAACATTTTTAGTTCTGATATTGCGGTACATATTGTTAAGTTTAAATTTAGAAAAACAAATTGTTTAACAAAAAAACATTTTAGTTACTCATTAAACAAACAATGTTTAGTGTGTGGTACTGTGGTACAAAGGGATATAAATATAGACTTGTTTGAATGAATGAACCAATTCTGTCGTCGCATGTCACATCCGGCTAAAAAGAAGAACAGCAACACAAATAGAAAATTAAAAAAAAATCATGCAAAATAAATTTTTTAATTGCAGCTAAATAAAAATCTAAAGCTTAATAATACTGATTGAAAAAATCTCAAAGCTAAATACATAACTAGATAGTGTCCAAACGAAGTAGCTATTTAAGGCCTGTGAAGAAGACTAATTTCGGGTAAATCCGCATAATTCGGCCGAACCGAAGAAAAATTTTACTTATTAACAACAAGAAAAAACTTGGAAATTAATTTATTAAACAGAAAAAACAATTCATTTATAAAAAAAAACAACAAAAAAGTTTTTATTAACAAATAGCAAACATAAATACGTGTACATAGCTAAAGAGCGTCGAACGGTATAAACTGTTACACTAGCTGAATCCTCTGGGAGATACTTCCGCAACAACGAATTACACTTATATTAATCGTAAAGATGTGTGTAAATATTATCTATCGCAGGGATGAAAATTACATTTTCTAAATTGTACTTAATTAAGTAACAAATTTTACTTCTTTTGACAATAATTGTACGAAAAATATTTTTTACTAGTTTTATTATCGAAATAACAGAAAATGTACGAACATATGCACATTAAAATTCACTTGTACTATGCACTCAAACATACGTATGTACGTATTTGAAATACAACTTTGACAATTAACAAATAAAGACATTAAGTTAATATGTAATAAGGAATTTAGACGATGCTTTTTTATCTGGCTTTTTTAACGTTGATAGTGAAACGGGGTATTTTGTAATATTCCTCTAACTCCCAGTGGAGAATAGGGCGCCAAAGAGGAACAGGGTGTAAATACGTTTAACCCAGTAATAAGCCCAAAAGATATTGTCTAAGGGCCCTTATGCGGCCCCTATGTTGTAACTGCAAGTAGGGAAAAAACATGGTTAAAAAAAACATATTATGGTCCCTGCAAGGCAACAAACAAACTTTTGTTGTTAAAAAAAAAACTTTTTTTACGATTGATAATATTTTGTTTCTATTTATAATAAAGTGTTTACATTTCTTGAAACTTCATATATGGTTGATTTTAAAATTATAATGTTTAAATAAAATAAAACTACAACCATACACTTAAAAATATTATGGTTACCTTAACCATATTATTATCGCGGTAACCATATTATGGTTAAATGCATCCATCCAAAAGCTAAAACCATATTATGGTTGCCTCCAAACATGTTATGGTTAATATTTAATAAAAATAATATGTTCGAAATTATAATATTTTAAAACATTGTATGATTAATTTTAAATTTAAAATAATATGTTTAAAAAGCAAAAACATTCTGGTCGTTTGCATTTTACTTGGTTTGCTTAAAATTCTCATTCTTTTTATTTTAATTATTGATTGAAACAGATAAATTTACCTAGAAAAAACTAGTCGCATAGAAAAAATACTAATATGAATGTCGTCACAGGCTGGAATATGAACCAAAGCGGATTTTTTATAAAAGTGGAACGTAACACCAATCAAGAATATAAAATTTAAATAAAATTATAATTTGACACTTAACAAACAAATAAAAAAAAATGGATTAACCATGATATGATTAGCATTCACCATATTATGGTAAATCCTGACCATAATATGGTTACTTTTCTCAAAATTCTGGGAAATGTTGACCATATCATGGTTAATTTTGAATATAATATGTTTAGTTTTGACCATTATTATGGTTAATATTGACTAAAATATGGTTAATTTTGACCATATTATGGTTGATTTAGAGAAATTTTTTATTGATTTTGAACATACTATGGTCATATTTAAACATAATATGGTAACCTGCAAACATAAACATTGTTAAAAACCAACAAACGTAGAATATGGTTACCTCCAACCATATTTTTTTTCTACGTGTGGTGGTACAATAGAGTTGAATAGACTAGTAGATCGTTCGAATAATGTGCTTCATTATTTTAACCAACTTTATTATTTTTAATGAGTCAACATGAGTACCAATTTTTTAGCACTAGTGGCGATAAATGAAATAAGGTAAGCAGAGAAGGAAGAAAGAAAATAAATAATAGTTCCAGTAGTCTTAAAATTATTTACTAAAACTGTTCATTGGAATTTCGTATTAGTTTTCTAAAATATTGTTTATTTCGCACGCTGTTGCTTTCAAAACGTCAGAATGAAAATTAAAAACAAAAGAAAGAATCGCCATCATACGTACCAATTTGAAAGGTCAAATCAAATTGATTTTTTATGCAACCGATGACCAACCACACCTCTAACGTAACAAATGGGTGCTCAACTTGATCGAATTGTACAACAAGTCGCAACATGTAGGGCTGCACTATAGCCCTTTTCACCATACTTTAAGAAATCAAGCTTAAAAGTTTTCGTTTATTTAAAGCAACAAGATTAATTAGACTGTAGTAAAAGTAAATATTCATAAAAAGGCTGTTCCTTCGCTTTTTTTTAATCATATTTTGCTACGAAAAAATCCTTTCCATATTCGCCGACGAATGTTGTGTAGACAATATGCGTTTTGTAATTCTTCTGATATTTGGACACTTTTATATTGTACCAAATATGTGATTGGAGTACTTCAGTACTATTGCAATGCAAATAGTTCATATCATATCATATCATATTTATCATATCTGATGTATCGAGTCTTTAAAAAAGCATGTCAAGAATCATGGCGAATTCATGGCGATACTACAACCAGTAAAACACCAAAAACTCAACACTGTATTTGATTTGTTGCTCTCGTTGGTCGATATTTCAAAAACACAAGTAACTTTTCACATTCCTTTCTCTAAAGGCCAAAATACGCAGATCAAAATACAGCATTTTGGGGTTCTTAGTGAAAATGTGTTTGTATGTGTCACACCCATGGTGAAATAAACAGGTGGCAGCACTACGCCAGATGACGACTTTTTGCTCCTGTATTGTTTGTCTAGGTTTATGTCAAAGTTTTGTTTATGTTTACAAAAAGTCCACGTTTTGTGCAGAAATTATTGTATTTTAATAAAGTTTTTGATAATTTTAAATTAAAATAAATAAGATATTCGGTCATGTTCTAGAAATCGAAATCACGTGAAATTGAAATCGAACAAATTTTGAAAACGTTTCCGTGTTCAAGGTCCGTAAAAATATTTCCTTTTAAATACGTCATAGTTTTAGGACCACTTTCCTCTACCTAAAGTACTTTTGAAATCAGGAAAAGCTACGTTCATTTTTACAAAAATTCAATTAAAAATCTTCATCGATTTCACTTTCACGTGGTTTCGATTTCCAGAACATGGCTGATTGACTATAATAATATAAAAATTGGCTAAAAATTTATTTATTTCATCACGTTCAGCGGCACGCTTTCATTTTTGTTAAAAGTATTTTTGACGTAAACGGTGATGTAATTTCCAATTTTGTTATAATGTTGTATTTGTTGCCGTCACGATGCCACCTGCTTATTCCACCATGTGTCACACCGACAATGCTGGATGGAAAA
Organism: Pollenia labialis; assembly: GCA_949318255.1. Lineage (NCBI taxonomy): Eukaryota > Metazoa > Arthropoda > Insecta > Diptera > Polleniidae > Pollenia > Pollenia labialis. Next base: position 62,518,641 of record OX439139.1, on the reverse strand, counting down.
TCAAAAATTTTAGATGTGACGGCGAATATTACGCCCAGCACACGTACAGGAGTGAATTCGCCTGCTGGACAAGCATTTGACAAGTGTATTTGGCCCTTAAGTAAGAAAAAAAAGTTGAATTCGCCTTGTCAAGAATCGTATGAGACTCATGTAGGGACTATTTTACAACTATTTTACCGAAATCCCGGGATTATTCTAAAAATGTATGTCTCAAATCCCGGGATTTTTTATGTAAAAATCCCAAAATTTTGGATTTAGTAAATAAATGGAACTTTTTAATTAAATACAACTATGTTTAAATAAGCGTGATTCACCCTGTTAAAAATAATTAAAAAAATTTAATATTAAATCATAATGGCAATGAATGACAAAAATAAGTCGCAAGTTAAATGTTACATGCAATGCATTTTGTACCACAGAAAATAAAATCAGAAGATAAAGTTCGGTATGGTCTTTTTTCTAAGTGAACTGCGCAAGCACAATGCAAGTTTGGGATTCTACCAAAGGTCTTTTGACACATATTTGTTTAAGTTTATTTTATTAATTTTATACTTGCATATATATTTGATATGCAATAAATTAATTATTGTTATATAGCACATATGTAGCTACTTATTTACGATACCACCCAGAAGTGTTTAATGCAAACATTGTTTTCGTCGGCATCAAATGTTTGCAATAAAATAAGCCATCGATTATCAGACGTCATTAATTTGTTTAAGAAGCTTTTTAAAATATAAGTTTTAATACATAATTCTTCCATATTACTTTAAAAGAATACATTAAACTGTTTTATTATGTAATGAGTTTAATATTCTTCATGAATTAATTTGTTTTAATACTTATACTTAAACTTTTAATTATAACACGGTGCTACATTGTAAAAAAACTTGGAAAACGACCTAGCGTGGATTATTGGTCTTGTTGAGTACATAAAAAATTGTGTCAAAAAAATTCAGAAACACCCTCAAATTCAGAAGTTATTTTAAAAAAACCGTTTTCAGTGATGTTCGTCAACTTATCGACCTGTAACTCAGTCAGTTCTTGTCCGATTTTAATTTGTTTAACTGGTTTGGAAAGAAAACTAATTACGCTTTAAAGTGACCTGCATTTTTTATACATTTGTAAGTTATAACAATTGTTTTTGTTAAGAATATCTACAAAAACAAACGAAAATTATAAACTTTTTTGACTTTGGGTGCTTTTCATTGCTTATTTTAATATGAAAGCTTATAAAAATATATATTAACGTATGAAGAAAATTTAGTTCTTAACAAAACATGGTTTTAATTTTTCAAATCGGATAAAAATTGTTTAAGTTATTCAACTTTTCATTAACACCTGTTTTTAGTATTTTCTCCCCCCGCGCAAAACAAATGAATAAAAAAAACAGTTAACTATACAAACAAATTTGTCAACTTAATAATTTGTTTGTTGTAATTTTACAGTTACGTTTTTTGGTATTAACTTATGTGTGGATTACAGAACACGAATTCAAAATTTTGTTTTTGTTTTAAATGTAAGTTGAACGGACGAGTAAGGCGCTCGTGTTCTGTAAACCACATATTAATAAGTTATTGTTAATCTGTCTTTATTAAAAAAAAAGAACTGGAAGATAATACAGATGAATAGGGTTTATTATGCCCTATTTTTTTGAAACATTAAAAAAGCTTAGAATGTTTTTATATTCAATTTTAGTTATGTATATATATTTAAATAAATACATAAACTAATCAAATTTATTACCAACACAATGGCAAAGTTTAAATACTACCTTTTGGTGAAGGATATTGTTTTTAGATAAGAGTAAAAAAAGTGTAACTAGTTTAAAATTTGTGACAAGTGAAGTGATATTAATATTTAAATTTATTAAAACAAGTAAGTTTTTAATTTTTGTAATCCTTTAACAAATTTTAAATTGTGTGTAATTTTTTTCTGCAGTGTGTGATAAGCGTAATTATTTTTGTTATGTTTGCGGTGTATTCGCTGACAAAAAACATCGCTTTGATCTGAAGAAAAATAAAGCCTTGGTAAATGCCTTCAATACAGTTTTTAACTGCTCATACAGTTCTAGCAAATGTTATAAACCCGAAAGTATTTGTACAAGCTGTTTCAGTATGATTAAGAAAACTAAGTCTGAAAAGTTAATAAGCCAGCCATTAAAATTATCTTTCCCAATGATTTAGCATCATAAAATATTCCATAAACCACAAGACTGTTATTTTTGCCAAACAAACATCACTGGTTATTAATATAAAAATCGTGATAGCATTAAGTATGCTAATGTGTTAACTGTTACTAAGCCAGTATTAAGTGCAATTAAATGTAATGAAACTTTACATAAACAAAGTGATGATGAATTTGAAAACGAGGAATGTGATATGGAATATTTACCAAAATCGGCTGAGCCACATTTTGTGACAAATGCATATTTTTGTGATCTTGTGCGAGATTTAAAACTTTAGTAACTTTTGCAAATATAAGCCGATTTTAACAAATGATATCTCGGTTTTTTCTACATAAAATTATCTTTAAAATACAGTGCAAATAAAGATAGGTTTTCATAGAAAAAAATTAAAATAACTCTTGTTGAATTTGAAAAATTAGGAAAAAAAGTAAAAAAAAATAGATAATTTTGAGAAAAACTCACCTAATGTTTTGGAATATATTTTCTATGAATACATTTCATAAAAGCTTAATTCTTTGCCTTTTCAAAACAGTTTAAAATTTTAAAATCGATCAAAAAATTTGTGAGTTAGAGGTACTAAAGTGCTACGACCTACCCTAAAACAGTTTTTTGAAAATAACTCAAAATTTTGAGGGTGTTTCAAAATGTTTGAAAACGGTTTTTGTATGTCCTCACCTATGCCTACAACCCCCACTAGGTCGGTTTTCAAGTTCTGACAAAAAGTGTTTTTTTTGTAGCAGTGTGTAATTATATATATGAATTTAAAAAATTGGCCTTTATATATGAAATCCCGAAAAATCCCGATCCGTCCCGGGATCTCGTTTTTTTGAATAAAAAATCCCGAATCCCGGGTTTCAAAAAACCTGGTCCCATTTGGCTTCCCTAATTCACACATAGATTCGCAAAAGCTTCATGCGATGATGGCTTGACGAAGTATACTTTTTTATACCCTTCACCGAAGGTAAAGGTAACTATTAAGTATATATACAATATTCTGGGAAATTATAAGTAGCGAAGTTCTTTTAACGATGTCCGTCTGTCTGTCCATCCGTTAAAGTGGGTTGGGGAATTGTTTGATATTGAATTCTTAATACACGACATCCGGCAAGGGGGCGTGACACACAATTGAATTATTTATACCAAAAGAACGGTATTTATATAACTTTATACAATTTTCGCATCATGGTGAAGGGTATATAAGTTTTGGCATTTCCGAATATAGCACTCTTACTGGCAATTCACATGGAGGCTTTTACGACGTCGCTGTGTCGACGTCCCTTTTGGTTTGATGGCGAGCGGTGTAGAGAAGAAAGAGGGGTAAACAAAACGACTCGCTTTGTGTTTTTCATGTCGTTTTTTATATTAATCTTTTAAATTTTTCTTTTTACGTTTTATTAATTTTTTACTTTGAAGTGTGTGGTTGGAAATACAGTGAGTCCTCGATTATCGATAACAAACGGGACCGGTAGCATTCTTGATTATTAATTTTTTTTTTGTGTGTTATATATTTTATATAAATATGTAATGTATTATTATGTAAACATGGGGAAAAAAGTAAAAAAAAGAAAAAAATTTCCAGTAAATTGATGCTGCCGGTTAATCGAATGACAGTTAATCAAGGCCATACTGTAAATAAAAAAAAGACATGCAACCAAAAATCATCGTATGAACGCAAAGAGATTTTGGAAGTTGCATTGATAGGGAATCAAGATAAAACGACGTCGTAAAAGCCCTCATGTGAATTGAGTGTTACTTGTTTTTTGCTGTGAATATTGGCTAATTTAATTTTTCGCTACCGAATTTGGAAAAAAAACAATTGTAAATGCTTATGATGGTATCAAAAAGTTCGGCCAAATTAATAGGAAACATCAATTAATAGCCGATTAGCAATATTTGGCCTATACCGAAGCCGATTAATCGGTGGGACACTAAAAATAATTCATTTATGTTATGCCATTTTTTTTTGCAACAAAACTCAAATATTAATGTTTATGGACGTTGAATAATTTGTTGTTTTTTTCTGACAGTTTGGTGTTAAAGTAATAAACAAAACCGAAAAGATAGCAAATATTTTAGAATCTACCGTATATTTTAGTAAATAGCAAAATATGTCATTAACTTTAATTTTCTTTATATTACTTTTAAATTACAAATGTCTAGAGTTTATGGCTATTTTTTGTCATTAAATTTTTTACCTAAAAAAAACAAAAACAAATAAAAACTATGTCAATTGTACATAAAAAACTAAATTTACATATTTGTATTTAATTCTGTTTTTGTTTGCAAATCATTATAAAATAATTTCACTTTAAAATAATGTTTGCTTTACAAACAAAAATGCACTTTACAGTTGGCTTAATGCCCGCCAATCGTAAAATTGTTTGTTGCTCTTAGGTCGCTTAAATATATTCTATTTATTTACATAACAACTACCTGCATAGTATTAAATTGTTCAAGCCATTTGTAACATATTTTAAAATAATATAAAAATATTTTTTTTTAACCACTTAAGCTGGGATTTTCTTACTTAATAAGTCGTACGATTTGTCAAAGGAATTCGTGTGTGTTTTTTGACCGATTTTTTTTGACAAGTCTGTCCGACTTTGCAAATAAACATTTTCATAAAATGATGGAGTTTGATTTTGTCTCTTTTTTGTGTGATAGTGTGGCATAAACAGCACGGGTCAAATAACAGCTCGATACCGATCGAAATTACAATATAATTTTAAGGGAGATTTCTATCGATATCGAATGCCGTAATTTGCCTTCATTTTTTGTATGTATGCCAAATAGAATTCTGTCAATGCACTTTATAAGAGCTGGCAACCTCGTAACATTCATACTACCAACCATTCAAGTCGACCGCAACTTTTTATCGAGGACTTAAGCTGGGGTGAAACTGTCATTAACATTTTTTCTTAATTTCTTAGAGGGCAATCATTTTCCGCTGTGCTTAGCCAGGTATTTATTCGCAAAAAAATACAAACAAAATTGTAACAACTGATGCTAAAAAAAAATCAATAGACAATTGATTTTAAATAGGAACGTTGTAAAATGATACACAAACAGAATTCTTCTGCTGCAGCGCATGTTTAAATGACATGCCACTAAAAAGCATTGCCAATTTTTATTTAACCCATATAGTATCATAAATAAGTTGCCACACGCCATGGATCATACGATTTAAAGAAATGGGCGCCATAATTAGAAAATTCTACACAGGATTCGTTATTAAATTTAAAATTTTCGCATAAATAGATAAATATTTAAAAATAAAAATTACTAACTTTAGTTTTAATTAACTAGAAAAAGAAGAGAAGCTTTTTATTTTAATTTTAACACTAAACAAAAAACATTAAAAAATAACCAAATAACTTACTATAGCTTCTCGTTACAGAAAGAATTTACTGACGATTGTGTCTTCAATGAAAGCATGGAACAGCACAACTATAATACCTATTCATCCACCTATAATTCGAATACGCGGCGCAAATACTATTTGGCATTGAATCGGCATGGCGAGCCGCGTAAATTACAAATACCACCAAATCGTTCGTTGGGTAAATTAGCAACATATACGAATGCTATACCCGAAACGGTGCCGCAAGAGCGTGTCGAACAGCTGATTGCGAAAAATTTCGGTGCAAATCGTGTTAAACATGGCATACGCCAACTCTGTGATACTGGCAAACCATTGATCGAATTGATCGATAGTAAAAACTTTAAAGCACGCCCCAAGTGCAATCCAAACAATAGCAATAGTAATAGCAATAATAATAGTAATAATAACAAAAATACTTTAAGTAGGAATTTAGATAAAGAAAATAGTTTAGTTAACAATAATAATCATCAGCAACATACTATTAATAATGGCCAAGTTTTGAACAACGTTCCTGTTGCCAATGATAAAACTAATTTAAGTTCCAATAGTCGAAGTAGCAGTAGTAGTAGTAGTAGCAGTAGTAGCAATAGCAGATCAGAAACAAATAGAGATAGCAGTAGTAGCCCGAGTAGTATTAGCATTAGTCAAAATAATGGCCATATTAGTAATAGCAATAGTAAAAGTAAACACTCAAAAAATAGCAATAGCCACAGTGACAGTAGCAATTCGAGTAGTAGTATTAGCAATAGTCCTCCAGCCTTACAAGCCGGTAGTCACAGAGGCGGCAAAAAAGCGGGTAAGAAGCGAAAATGTCGGCGTTTTGAAAACGAAGAACAACACAATTGCACGACACCTCTTAACCGGCCCATGTCTTTTACGAAGCTCGGGCCCCTACGACAACAAAAGTGTCGAGATTTATTGCTGCAACAACAGCAAGCAGGGGTTACGGATATAGTGCTGCCACCAATGTGCACTAAGAAAGGCGGCCCTAAAAAACAGCAGTTAAATAACAGAAGAGCTCAAGGTAAAAACGGTCTAGGCACCGATGGTCTGGGACCCAATAATCGGCGAGGCAAAAAACTTAATATAAATCGTGGTGGTGGGGTCGGCGCCGGCAAGCAAGGAGCTAAAAACAATGCTAACAACGGCAACAATAATGCCGGATCAAAGAAAAAACAGAAGAATTCCAAAAGAGGAGGCGCTAACAGCTCCAACAACAATAAGAAAAACAATAAAAAAGCCTCTAGCACAACAACCGAAAAGAACGCAGATGCCGAACCGTTCTCCATGCAAAGCTCATCAACATCAACTCTTAGGCCCAAACTTTGGGAAACCACATCGCTAATGCCCAGCACCACACTGTTCGACCATTACGATCCTCATGCGGAAGCAACCAGTGATCGTGGTGACAGAGAACAACGCAACGTAAGATATTCAAATTCCATGGAGGAATACATGGAACAGTCATCGGAAGATACTTCGGCCGCCGAAGATACGGAAGATGATGAAAACGACATGGAGAATAACGACGAAATGAACGAAGATGCCAGTTATGAAGATGATTCATATCAAGTGCAAAGTAGTAGCCATATACCTTATGCGGCCTCTGACACACCGCACACGCCTCTAACGGCGGGAGCAGATGACTTCCTGTATTATGACCAGCTTGATTTGTGAGTTTTGACTTAAACTTCTTATTTTTATTATAAATATTTAATACTTTTTTTTTAATTACTTTGTATGTAAAAAAGTAAAACAAAAATTTCCTCATAATTTTTAATTACTATTATTAATCTAATATATTTGAATGTAATTTATTTATTAAAAAAAAAACAACAACTGTTTTTAAGGCAGTTGAAAATGAATTATAACTTTTCTCTTCAAAAACTTCCATTTTTTTTTAATATTTTTGTATGAATTTTGGCTTTAACTTCTTGTTTATTTCTTATTTTATTTTAACAAACTGTTTTTTTTTTTATTTAAATTTTTTATTAATTTATTAATATTTTCCAAATTTTAAGTAATTTTTTAAAATTTTGTGTTGGTAGAAATCGATTTATTAATATTTATTTTTTCATCATTAAATGCATTTTTTGGGGATGATTTAAGAAAAAAAGCAACAAATTATAAATAATTTGCAAATAATCCAAAAAAAATCATGAAATATAAATTTTATGATCAATGTACAAAGTTTTTATGTAAAAAAGTGAACAATTGAAAGGAACTTTCGACAAGCAATAGTTAATAATTGTTAAATAAGGCATTTAATTTAAAACAGATAACAACTCAATTACATACATACATACATACATAAAATATATGTATATTTGTAAAAAGTCGTAACATTTTTATGTTCTATATAAAATAAACCATTTAAAATATAAATATTTACCTGCAAACATACATACATATCGAGCCCTAACCGCGAAAATAACGTAATCGCCAAAAATCAAATTTTACAGGAGAGAGTTTTTTTTATTTTATTTCATATAAATTTTGTATGAAATTTGTCGCTTACAATAAAATTGTTTTTGCAATAAAATCGTAACGGTACCTCATGTTCCCATGACATTTTAGGAGAGGATGCAAGTGTTGCCAATAAACTAATAAATTAAAAAAAATACGAAAATTGAAAATTATATCGCTTACGTTATTTTCGCGGTTTGGGCTCGATATATATTTATCATGAAAAAATTGTACATTTTGCAAGATTTTCATAAAAACCATCAACATACCAATAATTAGCTACACAATTCAAACATACATTAACATTGCACAAAATGTTTTTTTTTATTAACAACAAAAACCTAACCTTAAATATCCCATTTCCTTTCTTTAAAACAAACAAATAAACAATCGATCTTTTAATCGTATCATTCTGAATCAGTACAATGGAACCAACCACATCTATTCAACATTGGTGTCGAATTTCAGCAAATCATTATGGCCTTTTATCAATCAAAACCAATTCATTCAATCGGTTTTTTCAAACACATACTCATTTAAACTGTATTTGAAATAATCAAAACAGAAGAAAAACAAAACGCTTCACAGTATGGATTTACACCATGAAAGTTTTCTTTCAGAAAATCTGACTTTATTGGTAGATAAGGAAGTGAACTGGATATTCTTCTCGCCCCTCTCACCAATTAACTTAGACTTTCTGAAGAAAACTTTCGTAGTGTGTATCCAGCCATACATATAAACACTTTCCTGCAAAGGCGCAAAGTTTACTTAATATAAAATTAACAATCAATTGCCAGGTTTATTGTGGCTGAAATTGTAATATTTATTTATTTTTTTTAATGGAAAATTAGCTTAAACCTTATCATACTTGATAAAACAAATAAAAAATTATTAATAACTGAAGACAAGAAGTAGAAACAGTGCTTAAAGATTTAGGCGGCGTTTATACGAAGATTTTTAACACAGGTTGACTTGTATCTTGTTTTTTTTTTAATATTTTCAATTATTTTATTTGACAATCGAATAAAAAAAATATAATATTAAAATTAAAAATGGGAGTAAAAAAATTAGAAAAAAACCAAAAACGAATTCGTCTACAAATAAATAAACATATTTTAATGACTTGTTTTTTAAAATCATCGTATAAATGCCGTCACACTTAGTTTTATTTCAAAAAATTATTTTTGCTTAAGACTTTAACTTTTGAACTGACGAAACATTAAAATATAATTTGTAGCAGATCTAGGAATACAAATTTTTTTTTTTATTTTTGTGTTCAATTTTAAATTCTATAGTAAAAGAGCTATAGAATTAGCTTGATATTAATATCTACTACATATGGAGGGCTCAGAGCTGAACCAAGCCAAGTCATCCAGCGCGAAATTCCCCGCAAAGATTAATAGGATTTTCGTTCTAAAGGTATCGGTAACTATCCCAAGTCAAAGGTCCCAGAAATTAATGGCAGTGCATTCACTTAAACGGAAAATATTTTTGAATTTTCTCTTTTGACTTCGTTCGCTTCTACCTTGAGACCTTTATAAGTATATGAGCGTTGTTTCACATAAAGCAAATGGAAAATCTGTTTTTTTTTTTTTATTCAGTTTTTAACAGAAGAATCGGCCTTATTGTGGTTGTCTTTGTCGTATACGACTGTGTAATAGATTAAAGTAATACACAACATGTGTTCTTTAATCTACTACAAAAAACGACACGTGAGTTTACGAAAACGACAACCATAAAAAGGCTGAATATTTGGTCATTAAGAGTTGGCAATACTGTGCGTGCATAAATAATGTGAAATCTTCGGCCATTCTTGCAATTATTGTTGTAGAAATTAATGAATTTCTTGGTGACCTGGCCTTTAAACATGCAAGTGCAAGTTCGAAAAACTGAATACACTCACACTTTTTTACTAACATTATTACATTTTTCGTACTTGCAGCTCACCTTGCAAGAAATTTCTAAAGACAGTGATTTTTTGAGACTTGCAGCAAGTTAATGTCAAATCAATAAACAGTGTTACCAAATTTACTTGATTGCGGAAATAATAATTACAGCTTTAACTTTTTTAAAGTATATTTAAAAATATTTCTTGATTTTTTTTTTCATATATTTTATGTAGACAATTAATTTAATTTTTAGACATCAATCTAATTTGAAAAAGAAATAATAATTATTAATGCCAAATGTTTAGTTAGAAATTAAGCTCTGTTTCGTACTTGGTAACTCTGATTTATAAGGAACTTTCACATGACTGTGTAATTCATGCAACTTGCATGGCATTCGGCTATTTCGCCGACATGTTCGATGTTAATACGTATAGACTGCTTGCAAGTAATAACTTGCGTGTGTAAAGGCAGGTTGAGATAAGTAAGAAGTTTGTAGGTAAGATCAACAGTTTGGTTTACTATGCAACTTTTTTTTTGTAATTCTCATTTTTCATCTTGAAGTTGGCTGTAAGAGAACTTACAATTTTATATTAAATATATAATAACAAGGAGAGGCAAAATACAAAAGATTTCAAAACAAAAATTTCAACCTGGAAGTCTGTCTGGGTTTACACTTTTAACGTTTTCTTTCAGCAAGTCTGGGTTTATTCGGGACAGCGGCCGATCAAGCTTTTCCCTTGTCCCCTCTCACCAATATACACGGAATTTCTGAAAGAAAACTGTCATAGTGTGAACCCACCAATACCAAAATGATTAAAATTTTCCAAGCTGGACAAAAACTAAGCAGTCAAATTATTGTAGTCGGTACTTTTTGTTTTAATATAATTTTTTATAGTATTTTATCTAAATTATTTTTCCAAATTTGTTTTAAATTATTTTATAAAATTTTTTTTACTTATTTTTAAAATTTCACGGAAAATTCGATCTGTTATCCAAACATTTGTTTCAAATACAGTTGAACTTCTATAAGTCGAACTTCTGTAAATCGAAAATTCTTTAAGTCGAAGGGAATCTCTTGGCAATAGTGATGGACAGGCCAATGCACATGATTTTGTTTCTAAAACTTGAACTCTTGAACTTCTTTATCGTGCATTTTTCTATAACTCAAATTAACATATTTGCAACACGCGAGGCCACACTTCCACAAGTGGAACTTTTTCCAAAAATTGTTTGCCATCTTGAATTTTTGTTTTATTTAAAACTATGTACAATTTTTTTCAAATATCCACAACTGATTTAAATAAATATATTAGATATTATCTAATAAATCATTTTAGAGGCTCCTAAATTTCAAAATAACCAAAACACTATAGAAACACGTTGTGGAATTTTTTCTTCATGCCAAAAGCTATCGATGGCACATTATCGTCAAATTATTTTTCTTACAAGTCGGCTCGCTCTAATTTATATGTACTGGTTACTTATAGGAGCATAGGGCCACAATAAAAACCAACTGATTCAATTAGTTTTAAGGATTTTGCTATGAAATTTTTAAAATTAAAAAAGACTCGAATAAAAACTTTCAAAACTTGAAATCTTTAAAAAAAAAAGAAGTGTTCAATTTTATATAAATTTAATCCTTTAAAAAAGCTTAGTCCAATTCCCAATATTTCCTTTTCTATGAAACTCCTAAATATTTTCACAATTAACTCTACACAAACATTACACTTTACCGTAGGAACACAATTGTACCGTATGCTCGTAATACCGTACGACGTATAAGCGTTATCAAATCAAAACGTATATTTTGCCAAGCCACACACAAGTTGACGCAAACGTTTAAGCGAATCTACGTCGTATGTTGACTTATAAGTATATATAATTGTATTTTATACGCCAGTTGCGACCGTTTTGCAAGAGAAAAAAATTAATATGAAATTAGTTTTGTGTTTTCAAATTGAATATTTTCAAGAATTTTTAGGATGGAATTGTGGGTGAATGAACGTTCCTACGACGTACGACCCAATTGTGTTCCTTACATTATAATGTACTTGCAAAGTATTTTTTAAAGATAAAAAGAATCTAAGCAATAATATTAATTATATAATAATATAGGAAAACAACTAAATGCCATAAATATCATTGTAAATATTATGTAAAACATTTATATAAACAATATGCTAGAAATGTTTTTAGTTTTTTTAATAAGAAACAAAAAACATAGAAAACCTCGCTGCCTCTCAATAAGTAGTAATTTCTAATAAATAAATAAAAACAAAACGATATAAATATATTTTAAATTTAAAAAAAAAAACGCAAGAAAACAGTTTTTATTTTTATAAAATTCATTAGTCTGCTCTAAATTTATTCTACTTTTTTAGTATTTTTTTATTTTTTTTGTCATTTTATTTCCAGCAGTGTAATTACAAAAATATTTTACTTAAATATTTAATTAAAAAGAAATATATATACAAATATATTTATAAATAATTAAACTAACAATGCAAATATTAAAAAAAAATATTAATTATATAAATAAATTGTAATGTGTACGCTAAGTTATTAATTTAAACACTTATTTAATTTCATTTATTTAAAAACAAAAATTAATTTAAAACAAAAAGCAAGAAATTTATAAAGCAAAAACACCAACGACATTTTTCTAAAAAAAACACAATTTTCCTATTTTTTTATGTAAATTATTAGATTTAGAGAAAAGAGAAGAATTGCACTTCAAAATATTATTGTATATTGAAATCGGAAATTAGATCAAAAATATTTTAGTTGTATTTTGTGAAAAGAAATCTTCCATGAAAAAAGAAAAATTAAAAAAAAACTGAATAAAAGAAAAAATCGTTAATAAATAATTTTAAAAGAAATTATTTATTAAGAAATGTAAACAAAAAAAAAATAAATCACCAAATGCTGTTTCTTTTTCTACGGCATGTCAAAAGGTTGTATTTTACATAAAATTATTAAAAGGTTTTATAATTTAGCCATTTATAAAAATTGTGTAATGTTTTGTTTAGCTTGTTTGTATGTGGCTCTGAATACTTTACGTTGGTCATGCTATGAATACACGAAAACAATTTCTGTTTTACCAATCACGCACGTTAGTAAAATTTGTTCGAATAAAATGTTTACATGCCCAACAGACACAAAGTCAATCCTTTGATATGTAATGTATTTATCGTTTAACTTCAAGCACAATTATCAAACCTTTTTCAATGGTTTGATTTTTTCAGCTCATTATTGGTTCGGCGCATATGGCAAAATTTCATAGTGTAGAACTACGACAATAAAGGTACTGTATATATACCCGATAGCATATTTTTGTATTTTCACCACTTCTTCCGGCATATGTTTTGAATGAAGTAAGAAGTTTATAGCTTTTTATTGAATGTAAAACCTATGGTTCGTGCCGCATACGCCACTTTTCTAAATACTTACTGCGGTGCATTGAGTTGGTGTCATTTTATTTTGCTGTCGCTTTAAGTACTTCTTTTCTTACGGTAATTATGCAAAGCAAGAGTGAAATTTATTTTGTGTGAGAAATTTGCTGCAATCCCCAAACAATGGCGTGTAGAGAAAAACAAAACTTGAAAAACCTTAAAACAGTAATTTTGGAGCAAAATTAAGCATTTACCTTTAAATCACCCTTGTGTGAAAAACCACACAAAATGAATCTTTTTCACACGATAAACAAAAAAACTTCTTGACTTTGTTGGCCATATAATAAGTAAAATAGAATAAAATAAAAATGAGTTCTGAAAAAACATTTTTTGATTCAAAATTAATTTTTTCGTTACGAAATATTTTAGAACTTACGGAAGATACCCACATGTGTGGTTTCCAACACATATGTAGTTTCTATGGAATTTGCACTAAGGACAAAATTTTCTGTCAGCAAGTGTGAATATTTTTGATATTGTTGCGTACTGCGTGCAATGTATGTTTTATTGTATGGTTTGTTGTTGATCATCAACGGGATAAAAAACGGTAAGGGCCGATGTTGAATGTGAACCACACCTAAATTCCAAGATTTTTCCGGCATTTCATTTGACATTTCTCAATTTCAGACTAACTCAATTTGAACCATGGAGCAACGCGTTAAAGTTATTTAAGCTTATTATGAAAATGGGCATTCAAATCAAAATGCATTCCGTACACTTCGTGATCTTTTCGGTCAGTTTAAATGTCCAAATGTTTTTTTTTTTTTTATTTAATTTCCTAAGCTAATCCCGCATAGCTCTATGCTTGTCTGCAGGAAAGAAACCAGAGTCTCTGGCAGGAATTGAACCCGCAACCCCGGCGCTGAGAGACTAGCTCACTACCAGCGTACAATCGGAAGTATTTGAGCAAACCGGGTCTGTTGGATATCTGAAAACATCATTATGCTCGTAAAACTCGTACTGCAGAAAATATTGCTGCTGTTCGCGATAGTGTGGCTAAAGAGCCACATCACGCTCGTCGTTGATGAACATTATGCATAAAGACTTGCATTTGCACGCTTACAAGGTGCAATTGATTCAAGAACTAAAGCCTCTTGACCATTCCAAATGTCGTCAATGGTGGCAAGAAATGGCAACAGTGGATGATAAATTTTCGAAGAAAATCATCTTCAGTGATGAGGCGCATTTTCACCTCAGTGGATTCGCCAATAAGCAGATTTGCTGCATTTGGGCGAATGATGTTCCAAGAGTGATTGTATAAAAACCCAAGACACCCGTTAAGAGTGACTGCTTGGTGCGGTTAAGGGGCTTTCGGCATCATCGGGACGTATTTTTTCCAAAACGAGGCCGGTCAGGCAGTTACTGTGAATGTTGTTCGCTATCGTGAGATGATCACGAACTTTTTATGGTCCGCATTGGAAGATATGGATGTCGGCGATATGTGGTTTCAACAAGACGGTGCCACTTGCCACACTGCTAACGAAACAATGGCTCTTTTGCGCGACAGATTCAATGGCCGCGTAATCTCAAGTCGAGGCGATGTCAGTTGGCCGCCAAGATTATTTGATTTCACACCGTTGGGCTCCTTTCTTTGGGGTTATTTGAAAGAAAAAGCTAAAGGGTGAGATAATTCGGCTCATTAACGTCATAGAACCTCAATTATGCCTCTGCGTCATCGAAAATTTGGACCATCGAATGGAGGTGGGCCGCCGAGGTCGCGGCTTCCATTTGGCCAATATTTTCTTCCATACTTAATTGAACCATACCAATTTTATCAAAAAAAAAAAAAAAGAAATAACAATTACTTCATAAATAATTTGTGCTTTATTCAAAATCAACATCGGCCCTTAAAATTATTGATTTCAAACGAACTATGGCGCCACAGCAAAGTAGACAGACATTGCATATGTGTGAAAACCCACACACGAGGTTAACTAACGTAATTTTTTTTTGAGGGTGATTGATGAGCGTTAATTAATCTCAGAAATCATAAAACATTTCCTGAAACACTTTTTCGATTCAGAAAGGGGGCGTTTAAAATATATACGCCTCATACCTAACACAATTCTTTTAAAAATTGTCAGTACGGCAAATCAATAATAAGCTGAATATCGATTTCCATACAAAAAAGAAAAACGTCTATGACACACACATATTTAAAACGTTATGTTTGTATGAAAATCGATATTCAGTTTTCTCAGTAAATTGTGAATAAAATCAAAAGTTGTGCACCGATTACAATGAAACAAACTCATTTCATTCGAAATTATGTACAATTATTTTTTTTTGCCGGTTGAAACTTAGCATTAACAAAAAGCATTTCTTAACCCCGCTCTCCCACCAACTGCTATTTTATGGCAGCATAATTAGTTACGTAAAAAAGTTTGCAACCAAATACAATTATACATGTATAAACGACGAACGGCTAAAGCCTATAGTACACGGAATGTGAAAAGCTACATGTGCATGAGGCTCTATCGTCATTTTGTCGTCATCACACAACACGAACTTGATATTGTGGCTTTGTAGTGTCGTCGAAATTACGTCAGAACCTCATCCTCATGTGGCTTTTTACATACCGTGTACTATAGGCTTAAGAAGAAGCAACATGGCGAGTACATCAAAGTCTCGAAGAATAATAGAAATAAAGATTCACTTATTTGGCACTGCTTTGACCTCTAAAATCGAAAGGCGCCAAAATCAACTTCTTGTAATCAGAAGACCCCTGGTATGTTAAAAACTCAAATATTCACAAGGACCTCAATGTACCATTAGTAAAAACTACGTTCCTTTATTTTAAACCTTTTTCTCGGTTTCTTGTAAAAAACACTTTGATTGCGGAATACATACAGTTTCGTTTTAACATATTTAAAAATTATATGAAAAAATTCAAAAAATGCTTGGCCCGGTCCAGGCATACACTTAAGTGTTAACATATGAATAAAACCCAAAAGCAACGTTAGATTTCCGAAATACTGACGGACTTAAAACTCAAAACTTTACCAAAACAACCAAAGAAATTTATAAAATATGTGTAAATTATAATTTTTGTATAAAAAATTAAAAATATTTTTTGCATGTGTATTTATTTTTACAGTGCTTAATTGAAAGTGTGTACAGGGTTGTATGCAAGTAAATTGTTGTGAGTAAGCGCAAAAAATAAAATGCAATTTGCACAGGGATTAAAATGTTTGTAAAATTTTTATATATTAAATAAAAAATATTTATTGCATGTTTAATATGGCTTGATTGGTTTCTTTACTTGTATCTTTAAAAAATTTGTTTTTAGTTAAAAAAAAAAAATTAATTTACGCATGCTGGAGGATGATGGGTCGATAAACGAAAACCTACAAACAAGCATTTGCAACTAAAACTGGTTAAGGTTTTTTTTTATTTAATTAATTTCTTCATAAAATGATTTTTTATTCTTTTCTTCATTCCCAAATAAAACTAAAATCCTGTGTATATTATTTTAGCTTACTAATTGACCTATGGGAATTCATAGCCGTTCTATGGATATTGGCTTGGAGTCTTCAAACATTAAGCTGATATTTGGCTAAGAGTAAAAACAAAATGCTACGGGTACCTTTTTGCTACAAAAAAAAAAACCTTACAAAATTTTTAAACAAAAACTTACCGTTTAGCTTGTATTAAAAGAAAAAATCGTAACAATGTAAAATAATTTATTATTAGTTTAACTTTAAATTAAAAAAAAATAATTAATGTATTTTACATATAAACCGTTTTGTATTTTAGTCTTTTCATGTGTATAATGTTCCTCTGTGCTTTTAGTATTTATAATTTTTTTTATAAATTTTCACTAAACAGCTATTTAAATTTATTAAAAAGGTTTATGTTCCTAGTTTCAATTAAAAATAAGCATTTTTAAATATTTACACCCGTATTTATAAACGATTATTAAATTTAACAAACGTTTATTAAGGAGAATTTTCATACAAAATTTGTTTTGTAAACCTTTATTAAATTGAAAATGTTTTTATAAATACAAGCGTTATAATTTTTAAAATAAAATATGAAACATTGTTCATAGACCTTTAACCTTTTAATTTATCTGAGTGTAAATAACCCACCCACCTTAATAATTTAATTTAAAATCTATTTTATTCTACTTTAATCTCATCATAAACTTAAATTTTAATTTCGGCTAATTTATTTTATAAAATTATTATATAAAAAAAAAATATATGCATATATTTTACAACAAATGTTTTTTTATAATTTATATTTAAAGACTGATTAAATAAACAAATAATTCTAAAAAAAACACACAAAATTTTTGAGTTTTATTTTAAAGTTATTCAAATATTTCTAAAAAACTAATTGAAATTTTTTGTTTGTTTAAACAAAAAGTTACTGTTAAATTAAAAGTAAAACTTTGTCTTGCGCTTGAAGAATGCCAATACATTTTAAAAAAATAGAAACTGGGAATTATTTCCTTTCATAGGTTACTTTATTATATTCAACATTTTTTTATTTTTTCGAATTTATTCTATGAGCTAAATTTCAGTTATGTATTTTATAAAGCTTTTTTGTAATAGTCCTATTCCTTAAATTTTAAAAAAATTTATTTTCAGATCCCACTTTGATTTGAAATTTATTTAATTTTTTTAAATCCTCAATTTTTTTTGCAAAAAGTCTTGGATTTTTTTTTTAATATTTCGGGATATTTTTCTTCCACATTGTTAATTTTACTTTCTAAAAATATCAATTAATTTGATTTGAGTATTAAGTGAGCTAAATCCCTCCTAATTAGTTATTGTTTCAACAATATATGCGTAGTTGGAAAATACAAAAGCTAATTGACTTCTGATGTTAATTAAATTTAATATATCTTTTACTTTTTTAATTACATCATCATCGGTATAAAGAAGCTCATCCAACATTGTGAAATTACTCAAAGTTTTTTGAATAGAATTCTGAAGCGTCTAGCCAGGCCCCATCTTGTTACTACTGAACTTTTTTATAATATGGAAATTTAAAAAAAATCACTCAAAATATGCAAAATATGCATTTAAAACCTAAATATGCAAAAATATGCATTTTCACTAAAAAATTTTAATGGGTAATATGGCTGACCCTAATGAGAGGTACCAAAAGAGAAATACTTAATTTGAAGCAGAGGTTAAACGCAACGTATAAACGGGCTCTTATTTTAATTTAAGATATTTGATGAGGCATTCTGCTTAGCTTTCCATACTTCATAGTATCTCTTGCTTATCGTTTTAATATTTTTCTTTTTTTTCTTATAAACATGATTATAAAGATCAAATTTGCGAACTGGAACAATTTGTACTGTATATTACCCCAGGTCTACACCAAAGATAAATATCTCAGCAATTTGGCAATAACGTCGGCAGAATAATATAGAAATATTTCTTATTGCTCAGCTAATGTTAAAGGGAAAACGTATTTATGTTAACTCATAAGTTGAACAAAGTCAAGGAAAAAGGTGCAGTTTTAAAACTGACCCCATCTTTCTTTCTTATTCGACTTTATTATTTAAATGTATATTAATTTGTTCAAGCTTGAGGACTTTTTTTAAATTAAAATGTTAATTTAATTTTTTTTATTGTTAAAATAATAATATTTTTATATCAAAAAAAAAAATTAACTTTAACAAATTAATATAAATTTACATAAAGATCGAAAAAGTAAAAAATGATATTAACAAAAGAAATTTTTGCAATTTTATTTTAGTGTTTATTAAAACAAAAAATTATTCTAGTGTTTATTTTAAATTAATTAATTAATTAATTCTTTTACTTCAATTATAATTTGCTAATTTTTCACATACTGAATTTATTTCCCACACAATTTGCTTATGCTTTTTTTTCAATTGGCATCCAAATTTGACGTTTTATGTAAGCAATAATTTTCAAAGAAAATTAACTTACACTTATTGCAGCATAAGTTGCCGGCAGGCAATACCTGTAAATATGTGCAAAAAAGTGCTGTCTACACTAATGATAACATAATTTTGACATTAACTGTAATATATGTCGCCATATTTATCTCTGGTATAGACGGGCGGTTACGATTTTTGTACTCGTTCGAAACGATGGCAGAGTTGCATTTACAAACAAATGGAAAATTTGATGAGTAGTTGTTTTGTAACAGAATCTTTGTTTTCGATAAATTATAGAAACTTTCGTTCAATCGAAATAAATATTTGTCCTGAGAAATCCCGTGTTAAAAAGCCTTGCCTTGCCAATTGAGTTGGATTTGCAATAAGTTCCTTGTAAAATCCTTCAGGGGATACACATTTTTGAGATTGCAGTAATTTTTAGGAATGGGCAATAAATATCGATATATCAGAATATTGGTATTAAAAAAAATAATCGATATAATCGCCGATATATCAATACATCGATATTGAAATACGACTATCGAATTCGATATTCTTTAAAGACAGTCTTCATTAAAACTCAAAAATGTAGCCGTTTTTCAAACAATATGTTTTTTAAGAATTGGCACCATTGCATGCATCATATGTTTTTTTAAACTAAAGCCTGGTACTCTCGTCAAATTGTACAAACTCGCATGAGAGGTAACATTGATACATGTCAAAATTTTCCTGTGAAATAATTAATGTTGCTCAACATTTTTCACAAATTTGAACAGAGTACTAGGCTTAATATGAAGATTTAAAATAATTGACATTTATAAGAAGCAGTGTCGGATACAAGAAGCAGATAAGCGGGAGGACACATAAAACAGAGAGTGCTCCTTATGTCCATATCTGATGAATCCTGGTTTGACTAAAACAATAAAAAACATTTCTAGTTAAAGTTAGTACTTTAAGGTTAGTTGGTACTTCCATGACTTATTTACTTCCATTTTAATTTTTAATTTACTTTTTCTTGGATTTTATATGGTTTTTTTTGTCTTTCCCTTTTGTTTTTGTTATAATGGAATATATTCAATTTTTTAATTTAGTAATAGTTCCAGCCAAGGCGAATTCATTCAAGGTGGTCTTATTTTGAAAACGTAAAATACACTGTAAAATATTTTAACGTTGTGTAAAAAATAATACAACACTGTACTAAACAATTTAAACAAATATTTAATTTTCTTTTTAATTTTAAATTGTTTGGTTTGAGATGTTATAATTCAAAAAATTTTAAGCGAACATTATAAAATTTAGTGAATATTCCCCAGAACCACATGAACGGTATATCATTTTGGCACAAGGTTAGTAATCAGCTGTTGCTTACGTAGCAAGATAAGGAAACCTGGTGTAAATTCGATATATCGTTATTTTTGAAATAATAAATATCGATAGTCTTAAAAATATCGATTCGGTATATATAATTTTCCTAGCCTCCCGACTATTACTCTTTCGCCCGAGTTCGGCAGAGTGGGACGGCCGACCAACTGTTTAAGTCAAAAGCTGCAAGGTTTGTATTGCTATTAGAACCAAGTGAACTTCAAATACGTTCCAGGAATTGAATCTTAGATCAAGAATGCACCGAGTTTCCCTCTACCAAACATTTGAATAATTATGGAACTTTTATCACAAAATTTTGTTGTAAGGTTAAGGCTATTGGGCCAATACGGATTCAGACAGCAATCTTTTTACGATATTTTTTTGTGTGACTTTAAGGAGTTAAAGTTTTTACGTCCAGAGTGAAACGATCCACTCGAAATACTAAATTTCAAGTATCTTATTTACTTGTTCTTAATTCCCGAATATGATTTTTGATTAGCGGCTTAAAAAATACTTTAATTGTTTAGTCATATAAGGACGGACAGCAGTCTTTAATCTCAATTAACAAACCCTTAAAATGTCCACCAAATTTTATAAGAAGTTTTTTATTAAAAGAATTATCAAGAAATCGTAAATTTAAATACATATGTATATAATAAGATATCATCATGTATAGCCAGACATGTTATCAACAACTTTTAAGTAAAAGTTCAGTTCCGTATGTTCACGTTACACTGTAGAATACATTGTTGTAACAGCTTTTTCCAATACTTTTTCTATATTCAATCTGCTAAAGCGGCTTAATAAACACATGTCTATCGATTTAACAAAAGTCTTTGAAATCATCGCAACTTTGTACATAATATTGTGTAACTATCCGGAATGTCCAACTTTTCCAAACCCTGGCACATAAATTAGGATGTATTTGACCAATGCCATGGCTTATGTTGGCTTTGAGTGTCACTGTAGTTTGAGGGTTAATCGCCTAAACCTGCGGTTTAAGAAACCCCCTTAGAAAAATGTAATGGATTTAAATCGTACGATCTATTTGGCCAGTTCACATCGCCTCTATTCAAGATGACCATGCCCTCAAAGTGCTCGTGCAATATCCAATGTTGCACAAGGTGTCTGTGAGCAAAAAAACTTATAATTATTGCCCTACATATACGTTTGCCGTTGAATATGATGGAGGGTTTAATTGGCACTTTTTTGACACTTTTTAACAGATCACTGAATTAACCCCAATGAACACTTTCAATTTCAGTTAAATTAATGCATGTCGCAGATATTGCCCCCCGCGTGAACCATATTAAAATAGATATGCTTCATACAAAGTAAAATCAACAGACAGCCCGCACAAAATCCAGTCTCAAGACTACTTTTGTGTCAATTATCTTTCATCTGTAGTTACTACACTTTATAACCAGTACAGCGATATGTTTTGTTTTTACCTATCACAGTTTGGTCTATTTTTTTTTATATTCTGTTCACTGCTCACAGGATAACCTGCTTATAGGTTTTTTACACTTGCTCACATCTTACATCTTCCATCTTATCGCAAAAATGATAACATCTTCACATAAGAATTGCACAAGGTCTAAAAATCAACATCTTTCTTCATCTTTGAAAGATGTTCCTATCTCATGCTGTTTCATTCAACATCTTTCGATTATTTTAGTGTCATCACTAGAAAAAAACAAATGATTTTTTACCATCACTAGAAAAAAATACAAAAGGGCAGGACGGTAATATCACTAATTTAGTTTTTATTCGCTCTTACACGCGAAAATAAATATTTTTATGTTGAAAGATGAAAGATGTTACAAATGTAAGCAAGTTTTTTTTATTTTCAACATCTTCCACGCATTCCTCTAAGATGTGCTCAAGTGTAAATAGGCTATTAAGGGCAATTGACACAAATTTACCACAGGGATAATGTTTTGTTCTGAGTAGGGATGCCAATCCCGAAATCCCGAATATTGAAATCCCAGGATTATTCTAAAAATTTAAGTCTCGAATCCCGGGATTTTTACATAAAAAAGATTTTGGATTTAGTAAATATGTGGTATTTTTTTGTATTAAATACTACTATATTTAAAGCAACGTGTGTCACCCTGTTAAAAATAACTTAAAAAATTTAATATTAAATCATACTGGCAATGAATCTATTTTTAAAACTGGTTACAAAAAGAAGTCGCAAGTGAATAAACGTAACATGCAATGCATTTTGTACCACAGAAAATAAATTCAGAAGATAAAGTTCGGTGTGGTCTTTTTTCTAAGTGTATAATAATAGAACTGCGCAAGCACAATGCAAGTTGTGCAAAAAAGAGCTAACAACTTTAGGGGATTCTACCAAAGGTCTTTTGACACATTTGCTTAAGTTTATTTTATTAGATTAATACTTGTATATGTACATTTATTTCAGATGAAATAAATTAAATCTTGTCACATGTATCTATTTATTTACGATATCACCCAGAAGTGTTTAATGCGAGCATTGTTTTCGTCGGCAGCATATGTTTTCAATAAAATAAGGTATCGATTATCAGACGCCATTAATTTGTTTTAGAAGCTTTTTAATATATAAGTTTTAATACATAATTTTTCCATATTACTTTAAAAGAATACATTCAACTGTTTTTTAATACTTATACATAAACATAAATATGTATATAATTTAAAAAAATTGGCCTTTATATATGAAATCCCGAAGAATCCCGATCCGTTCCGGGATCCCGTTTTTTTTGAATAAAAAATCCCGAATCTCGGGTCTTAAAAAACCTGGTCCCATTTGGCATCCTTAGTTCTGAGTCATGGTATCACTCACGTTTTGTTGAAAGTTGTTTTTTTGTAAAACTGAAAAAGGATGTCTGTCAGGGGCCTCGGACTGCCGTTAACTTAAACAAAATTAAAACTACAGTAGACTAGGGATTGCTGTTTGGTTTTGACCGAAATAGAAACCGCGGTTTTAACCGAAACCGCAAACTAACAGAAAAACCTCGGTTTTAGCTTTTACTTTAAAAATATATATATATTTAGAAATTGCAAATTATACATAATACTTCATTTAGGACCATTTTTATAACAGACGCTTTTTGACAAATCACACATTATTATCTGTTAACTTAATCTTAACTTTAGCTAACTTTAAGTTGTAATAATGGCCCTTAAAAAAATTTACACATAACAGCCTGGAACAAGGCAAGGCAAGGCATTTCGAAATTCTTTAAATTTAGAAAAGGACTAAGAAGAACAAATGTTAATTTTCTAATAAAAGTACCTGAATTGAAACAAACAAAAAAATTTTTATAACATAAAGGGTCCGCCAAATAACTTTTTTTTTGAAAATGCTATAAAAAAAAAACTACTGAATATTTTCTCAAATTTCTTTTTTTATTTGAAAGTACAATCCTTCCGGTTAATAATGGAAAATAATTTCATTCAAATGGCTGCCTCCACTGGCCATGCAGTAGCCTACACGATCGGTCCAATTTTTAAGCACATCATCGATTGTGTGCAGCTGTATTTCACCAATGGCTAAACGAATATTGTCCTTTAAAGCGTTAAAATTGTCTCTGGCTTGTCGGCGTAACACTTATCTTTGACGGCACCCCACAAATAATAGTCCAACAGTGTCAAATCACAGCTCCGAGGTGGCCAAACGACATCAGCTCTGCGGCTAATAACAGGGCGCAAAACATCGAGTGTAGCTTCGTCTGTGTGGCACGTTGCGCCGTCCTGTTGAAACCAAATGTTGCCAATATCCTCCTATTCAATTTTTGCGAACAAAAGTTCGTTCAACATGGCCCGATAACGATCGCCATTGACTGTAACGGCCACTCCTTGCTCATTTTCGAAGAAAAATGTCCCAATTATACATCTGGACCAAAATCCGCACCAAACTGTGACTCGTTTTGGGTGCAACGTTGTTTACATACCCGCCAAGATCAAAATGAGCTTCATCTGAAAAGATGAGTTTTAGATGGCGAACTCGTTACAATAATATACATATATATATGTATATATATATATGTAGTTTTACTTGGATATTTTCAAAACCGAAAAGCGAACCGAAGCCGACCGGTTTTTATAATTTTAAAACCAAAACGACGGCTTAACATTTTTACGGTTTTTAGCAAACTCTACAGCCCATGGTGGAACTAAAACAGTTTTTCTACATAAGAATTTCTTAGAAGATCCTTGATTTCAAAGACAAAAAAAATGCAATAATATATTTTTTTCTATTTCAGCTTAGGGTTAAAGTAAAAAGAAACCCCAACCGTAAAATAGAATAACTTAGAAACCAACCTCGTTTAAGGTCATTTAGTAAGACGTGCATTTTGGCATGTTGGTCGACTGCTATCGATCTAAGACAGTTTAGATGTGTTAATATTAGAAATTAAAAAAAAATATTAATAACAATCCCCGCGAAAATATTTAATTTCTTCTATCAGAGACGACCTT
The DNA here is from genome assembly GCA_949318255.1 of Pollenia labialis. Classification (NCBI taxonomy): domain Eukaryota; kingdom Metazoa; phylum Arthropoda; class Insecta; order Diptera; family Polleniidae; genus Pollenia; species Pollenia labialis. The sequence goes on along the minus strand of OX439139.1, from coordinate 62,493,569 downwards.
CACATATGATTTAATAATTTCACAATATCAAATAAAAAAAAAAGTCGTCGAAGACAATGTGGTTTAATACTACAACGATATTCTGTGCAATAATTTTCCATTTATTCGTAATGTTCCCCACAAATTCTATTATAATATTTAGATATGCGAATTTCTGACAAGCGACAGCAGTTTTTGCCTTGTCTTGCAGGTAGTCTTGACTCAGATCACGTAGACTTGTTCGACTGTGTGGCGGAAAAGTGCATGTAAACTAATAATTTAAATTGAAATATGAATTAAATCGTATATGCTGTGTTGTTTTGAAATTTATTTATTTTTTAACTATAAAATATATAAAATAAGTTGTATTCATAATAAGTAGGGTTTTCAATTACCAAATGCTATAAAAATAATGCGACAACGACAAGTTCACATGTCAAGTAGCTGCGTATAATTTTTAAATACAGTGCATAAAATAAATGATGGGACTTAGAAAATATTTTGTGATTAACAATCACTCTTATAGCGGTTGGCGATTTTAAGACCGTGAACTTTTTTCCTTTAATCTGTTTACAAACAGTCGCAGGCGTGTTTTAAATTCGCCAAACACGATTAGGATGAATGTCTTTCGTAATGCCCAATGTATATTACGGCGTCAAATGTGTAATATACACTGGAAAAATATTTTAAAAAGACAATATTATACTACTCTTGGAATCAAAACAATTTTTTAAACTTAATTTCAATGAAAATCTTTGCAATAATCAGTATTTTTAATCCAAATTTTGATATTTTTATTAGGCTAAAGTTAAAGAAATTTAATTTTCATTAAATTATTTCTATGAAGAAAGGAATTTTACAACATGAAATTACAGGTTACCCTTACATTTTTCAATCGCAACCGCCATCGACAACTGCTGGCTGATTCATAAGTCAAACATCAATCTTTAAACCAAATTGTATTTAACACTTGGTAGATCTTTGCGCTTACTTTTTTGTGTCCCTCTACTTTAAAATTCTTTTACAAGTGCAGTTGCAAAACATATTTAGACGAGCTAAAATAACATTGCACATTTTACCGTCTCAAAGTGAATCCCATTTCGGTGTTTCCATTTGCGGAATGTTCTCTACATGGAACCCCTAACAGGTTGTAAAACAATCTACGAAATCGTAAATTTTCAAGAGCTCTGTTATAAAAATTGTAATAATTAGACAATTTGTTTATAACCGACAATGAAACAACAAAATATAATGAACTACGTCAGAATTGTATTGATTAGTAGCAGAGAAGGCGAGAGAATAAAGAAATGGTATGTCTAAACAAAATATTGCGCCAAAATCTAATTTGCTTGTCATGTTTTTATATTTTGCTCACACAGCGGCTGATCAAAAAGGCAGCCAGCAAAGTTATTGTTGAGATTTGTTGAAATAGACTTTGACTTTTAATTGCTCTACATACATTCACGTAGGTCCGACTATTTTGAATTCAGGAAAAATAATCGTTTTGATGTGATTCACTTTTGTGCTGGGAATTTCAACCAGTAAAGAAATAAACTCAATTCTAGAGCAAACTATAAGTGTGCTCAAATTAATTGGTTTCTAAAAATAGTTGCAATGAAATATTGTTAGAAACAGTTTTTATCAAATGGTAAAATATTGTAATTTTTGATACGAATAACAACTGTCGTATATAAAATGTTAAAATGTTGCTGACATTTTAACTGACATCTGTTGAATTTAGATTTGCGATTTTTTAACAACGGTTACGTACAACTACATAAATGTTGCTAGAAATTCAGGTCCATTTAAATAATTTTAGGGTTTTTGCTTATATTTTATGGACTTACAAAACATGTTATATTAATTTTAGTCTGTATATAAGAAATAAGCTGAAATTAGAGTAAAACTAATTTAATTTAAATTTAAAACTGTCTAACTTTTTAAACAATCAGAATTCCTCCGTGTCACATTTTTTGTCTTTAGGAAAGTGAAATTACTTTTATTGAAATTTACAAATCTCAAAAAGTGTCTCTCGCATATTTTTTAATAATAAGAAAGTTTAGTATTAGAGGGTTAATGCTAAAGTCCGTCTCTAGGCGCGGTGGCAAAAAACCGTCACTAATATTTTATTTTTGGCAATATTTTATAGATGAATAATTCTAGGTGTTAAACAAAGCTTATTTTAGCAAAAACTTTTCATTCTGTGGCACACTCTTACGAGTTTGACAAAAAGTACATTGTCATCTTGAATTTGAACGGCAACGTTCATTTTTTATTCTTTGTGATGAAAGTTGATATTGTGCATTGAAAAAATAATATTTCAAAGCTTTAGATCGGACCGAAAAGTTACTGGTCTGGATGTTTTTGCTGAAACTGTCTGGAGGCGGACTGGGGAATTACACAGAAAATGCTGGGAAGTCAATCAAAAACGTTGCTTACATTATTACGATAATGCCTAACTCCGCGGACTTTACAGTTTCACCCCTAACAGGTCAACGAGTACTCAATGGAAAAAACTGAAGACAGATTCATGTTTCCACCAAACGAGGGTTAGATACCGAATACTTATACGCATCATTGTTGTCAAATACGTCGTCTAACATATTTTTAAGGACATCAATTCCTGGACAATCTAAACATTTCCCAAAATAACAATCCGATGATGAAAAAGGACACAAAATCCGTTTGAATGAGTCACTATATTGCACTAGAGGGACTAATTCGTTATTAGTTAATTCTGCTAAGTACCTAAACATGAAATAAAATTATGTGTGTACGGGTGACGGGTGCAATGATCAGTAATATATTTTGCTTAGATAAAGGTAAAAAGCCGTATTAAAATAATTCTTAGTTATTTTATGACTATTTAGACATAGCCAATGCAAATAACAAAATAAATAAATTAGTATTGAAAATATATCCTGCAAAATCCTAGAAAAATGTTTCACAGTGGATTATACTACATTTACACCTACGCAAAATGTAGTACCTACGAGCTTTCGAGCCAAATCTAGTTGTTTTTTACTAGATTTCCCATACAAAACAAAATCTACTTCGTGACTAGATTTCGACGAAATCTACTCAAAATCTAGTAGTACTTAATGATGCAACTATGGTTTTTTCAATATAGCACTAAAAAATTCTTCCCTACACAAGGAAAAATGACATTTAAAAAAAACAAAACAAATATTGTAAAAAAAAAAAATTAAAAAGTTTTATAAAAATTGTAAAAAAATAAAAAGACGAATAATATTGAAAAAATAAATATCGTTGATTATTAATAAAAGGTAATGCAAATTTTTTAATGTATATTTCTTTTTGTGTTTGTATGTGTAACGAAAAAACTTTTAGTCAGTTGTTTTGTTATAGAACAAAATCTCGCTAATGTCAAAAAAGTATAATGTAAACGCACTAGATTTCGAAGAAGATTTTCAATCGAATCTACATGATTTCGGCCTAATGTAAATGTAGTATTATATCGAAAAAATTTTTATTTTTTAACAAATTTCAAAAAATTAAAAAATTTATAGTTGTTATTTAAATTCCACAACCAAATGGGTCCAAAAATTTGTGGAACAAATCATATTTAATTACAAAAAGAAATTGCAGAAAATCAAAGAGTACAAACAAAAAAAAAATTTATTTTAAATATAAGATCTCGAAAATGCCATCCAAGCCCACTGTGCAAAATTTTTCTCTCCTTTTTTGGATAGAAGGCAAAAAAAGAATAATTACAATAGAAAAAAATTATTCTATTTAGACTAATATTGGACACATATTTTTCTTATAACGCGATTTTTTTTTAATATTTTTCTCCAAACTGTCCGATTTAACTTAGATTGCTCCAAGTTAAATTTTTATTACAAAAAAAAAAAAAATTAATTACAATTTATCTAGAGTTAATATAAGGTATTTATTACTTTTAGGTCCAACCATAATATGCATAAACAACCTTAAGCTACTGTCAAAAATCAACGAAAAGCCTCCTAAATGCATTTGAAAGAACAAAATGCAAATAAAAAAACATTTGGTTCCGAACGGAATATGCGATCAGTTTCGCACTTCACTTAAGCAAATGACAGTTTTATAAAATTTAACAAAAAGTTTCTTTAAGTTCAATATGGTTTGGCGCAAGAGATTTACATGTATTCAGAGATTTATTTAAGCAACGTAATGCACATTTTGGTTGGGCCTTAAGTCCAACCAAAGCCTCATTGTTGGTTTGGCACATGTACTAAAATGGGATAGTGGATAAAAACGACAATGAAGACTTATGTGAAGTTTCTGAAAAATACCCGATAGAATTTTTTTATATTTTTACCACTAACTAACCTCTGGCATTTGTTTTGAAGAAAAATGTAAACTTTCATCAGTGAAGTTAGAAGTTAATAGTTTTTTGTTGGAAGTGAAAATTTATGTTTTGTGCCACATGTGCAACTTTTCTAAATTTGTTCTTAAAAATAAGCTTTTTGTGCTGCATACGTATTCTTACTGCTGTGTATTGAGTTGTTGTCATTTTATTTTGCTTTTGCTTGAACTATTTTTTTTTTCTTACGGCAATGGAGCAAAGAAATAGCGAAATATATTTTCTTGTTGTTATTTTTTACCTTCGTTTTTACTACTTTTTTCTAACGGCAATGAAGCAAAGCAGGAGCGAAATATATTTTGTACGTTTGTGTAGGAGTGTAGAGCAAAACAATACTTAATAAACTTAAAAATGGGGTAATATTGATGCTTAATACCTCTGATACCATATTACGATTATTTTTAATCATATTATGATCAAATATATTCGTAATATTACATCTTGAAATTTTCCCCTAATCATATTCTTATCGTGTTAATCATAATAAGTTAAGAAGTTCTCATATTATTGTCTTGTTAATAATAACAAATTTAGAAGTAATCATATTATGGTAACGTGGTGCTGTTACAACAATAAAAATAAAATTTAATTTTTTGCCTATTGATTTTTTATTTTGTGGCACTTTATACTTTTTTACGTTGTTGAACCGCTCACTAACAAATAATTCGATAGGCATTTTTGAAAACAAACGATACAACTGAGTAAAAATTACTTTACAAATGGAGATAACAAAATATTATTAGAGTAAAGATAATTTGATTGCATCTTTAACATATTATGATAAATGTGTAGAAAGCTATCATGTTATGGCTATTAAATATCATGATGTGGTTGTGAGTAATACACTAGGTTTTCAAAGTTATCATTAAAAACTTGTTAGAGAAAATATTATGTTGCAGTCAAAAATACTCAAATTTATAATTGCGATAAACATTGATGTTAATATGGCTGATATTAAATAAAAATAACAATTATTTGTGTACGACAACAATATATTGTTACAATAAACATAGTGTAGTTGCCGGTACCATGCCCAACCATATTTTTTCTCTGCGTGTGGCGACATTTGTGTAGATGTTTCTAACAGCTAAAAGTATAGTTCAAAGACTCACATATCAGTCGGATCGACTAAGAATAACTTTCTGAGTCAATCTTACGATGCCAGTCCATCCAGCTGCCTTGCCGTCCATGTAAAACTTGTGCGCACTATAAATTCATAGCCTCCTTACAAACTTACAGGCAGTTCGTCGATTTCGAACGTTAACGTTCGCATAGAAAATTACATTTAACATTTAAATCACCCTTGTGTGGAAAACAACACAAAAGTTATCATTTTTACACACTAACAAATAAATTGTTAAGGTACACTAAAGAAACTTTTGACTTTGTCAGCAATATCAATTAAGTACTTAAAACACATTTTTTGATGAAAAATATTTTTTAGCAACGAAATATTTCAGAACTTTCGCAATTTACCCTCGTTTGTGGTTTTCCACATATATGTAGTTTCTATTTTATTTCCACTTGAGGCAAAATTTTCTGACGAATATTGTGGATATATTTTAATATTGTATATATGAGGGGTATAGATGCAAAGACTGCAAAGCCCACTTTTTTCACAAACGTAACTAATAATACCTCTTAGTTGTATTTATTGAATGCTTCCAATTAGTGAATATTACATTACCAGAAACACTTTTATCCCATAAAAAAGTATGTTCAAATATAAAGAATTGATGCAAAAACGGCAATGTCCATTGGAGATTGTCGTTTTTGCAATGATCACAGTTTATTAAGCTCTTTTTCTCTCAACTATTTGCGGAAATGCACGCTATTTTTTTTATTCTGTTTCTTTTTTGCAAAACAAAACTAGAAGAATTGAAAAAAAATAACAATTTATTTTTTATATGAAACAGTTACTTTTATTATTAAATGTATAACTTAAGTAATTTGCTAAAAAGTCTAAACCTTTGTTAAGTTTTATTTAAGAATTTTATAACCTTTGGTGTTTTTAAGTACATTCCCTATGCTATAATAAAAAATATTGGATCAAACAATACAAAATCCATATTCGATTAATTCAAAAGCAGCAATGTCCATTTGATTAGAGCAAACACAACAATCTCTAGCAAACCGCTATATCGATTTGATTGAAACTTGCGTCATATCTTCATCATATTCTTATTTACTAAATGGCATAACATACAATACATAAATATAAATATACTTTGAGCTAGAGGTTTTTACTATTTATTACGAAAACTATAAATGTGGACATTGCAGCCTTTGCATCTATACCCCTCATATATAGTGCTTATATAAAATACGCGTAAACTTTATATGGTTTGTTTTTGATCAATGACGGGATATATATGTACATCATTAATGTAACGTAAGTCATGACTTTGATTACAAATGGAATATGGCGCCACAGCAAAGTAGGCATACATTGGATATGTGTGGAAAACCACACACGAGGGTAACTAACGGAAGTCTTTTTGAGGGTTAAAACAAAAACCAATTTTAGAATTTTGGTACTTAAAAATTTATAAATAAAAATAAAGAATTTTTTAAATAAAAAAAACAGTAACACAAAAATTTAAGTAAAAATTTAACTTAACGAATGATAATAACAAAGTGATGAATCATGAAATTACACCTCACACTTTCAATGTACCTGTCACCTTAAAGTTTTCAGCTCGTTCTAATACTTTGATCATGGCTGACGAGCAAATAATAATAATAACAAAAACTTAAGCCAACTGATCAATTATCAAATTTTAAACAAAACAACAACTGTGTGGAACAAGAAGTGAAATTAAATAATAATAAAAAAGAAATTTTATTAACAATCATGAATTGGCAATATTTAAAATTTTAGTAACGTAATTTTTTAATGTTTTTTTTTATTTGTTCCTACTTCTTGTGCTAGTAGTCCAAACTGTTCTCGCACTTGTGTTTTGCATAAATTAGAATTGATCGTCTTAAGTAAAAAACAGAGCTGCCATTTTTGTTTATTTCCAAACAAAATTGGTAATATTTTTTTTTAATGTGGATATGAGAATATTTTTTTATTTGTTTTTCAAATAATAATAACAAAACATGTGATTTGTTGTTTTCTTGAAAAGCTTTTTTATCAAGTTTTTTTTTTATATATTTTTTTACAGTAGGTAATGGATATTCGATATTACAAAAAATAAGCCACGAAAATGTTTCCTTAAGTCCTTTTTTTAAGCAATTGTTTTTTATAAGAAATTTACTTCGTATAAAAAAACTTCAAAACTTGAGGTTAAAAACGTGCATTCAACTTACCGTCTTATGCCAAACAAAGTAAAAGTTTACTGAAGTAAACCAATACATTAAACCCATACCTTTTATCTGGGCTTAACGTATTGATTAACTAATGTGAACTTAATTTTTTTTTTGTATAAGAGGATAAGTTTGATATATTGTGCAAGCAAATGCCGCATTGCCTTATAAATAGAGTTTTTTCCAGGGATCCCGCTCCATAAAAATAATACAAAGTAAATTTGTTTTAAATTAATGAAAAAAACTTTTTTTAAAAAAGCGCAAGGGAACTTGTTTACAAAGTAAGTAAAAGAAATGCCTAAATACTACCAAAAATTAATTAAAGGTTGAAAGGGGAACTTGAATTATTATTACCTTACGATTTTTTAAGTAAATTTCGTATCATTATGCTCTAGATACAAGATAAAAAGATAACATAAACATAACAATTTAATTCATAAAACAATAATAAAAACAAAAAAATTTTATGGTACTTAAGTTATGAGATCTAAAAAAAAAAAAATAAATATATTAACATTTTTTAACAGCTTAGGAAATAACATTAAGACACACTCAATGCGTTTAGAAAGTCGGCAAAGAGTATATTTCTTATTTCATTTACTTACTTACCATGTTTCCGAAAAATTTCGTTCACTTCTTTACCGATATTGGACAAATAGTTTAAAGTGCAAAAGTTTAAAGTTGTTGCATATTTCTAATTCACAGTCCGAAGTAATTTTTCTTTTTCATAAACAACGTCCATATCAGTCAAATGTATGTCAAGGTTGATGCAAAAAATAGCATCAAACGGACTTCATCTTACATGATCCACCTGTAATCTTTAGGACAATGTGTTTTTAAAATTGTATGTTGTTGTATTATCGAGTTTCCATTGTTTTTTTTATTTCTGTTTCGCAGCACTTCCCAGTTATATAAGCCGTCACAAAATGAATCGAATTTATGTTTATCGCCTTATAAACATATCGTCATATCACAAATTTTTTTTTTAATTTTAAGTTAATTAAGCAAAGTGTTCCTTCTACTTTCTCGTAACAAAACATCGGTATTTTATTTTAAGCTGAACCGAAGTTATAGCAAAATATATCTTTAAATCAGTACATTTTGAAAAGCTCGATTTTTTTTTAGTAGATATGACTTTTCTGCAATAATGGAGCGATATTTTTGGATATCTCCTATTTTTAAGACTTGTCCATGGACAATTGAAATTTACTGACTGTATCTTATTTTGAATTTATGTTCTTTTCTGATACCATGAGGAACTTTTATTTCCCAGGATCCGCAACAAAAATCCCGGGAAAACGGGAAATAAAATAATTGAAATTCGCGGGAATTTCTTATAAGAAATATTATTTGTACGCATTTTTATTATTGATGCATGGCAAAATATTTATTGCATCAGTTTTTTTCTTACACAAACTTTTCTTAACTGAATACTTTTTGTATTAACACATATGGAAAGAGACACGGTGCCTTTGAAATACTTTCTTATATGAAATGTTCTTATATCCGCTATCTACTGAACCTGTTTTGATTTCGTTTGTTGCACAACACAAATGTACTCCGAAATTCGCCAAATTTAATTTTCTTAAGATTTTTGTTTACAAAAACGCCATATGGGACTTTCATTTTAGAAACGAAATCGATAGAACTTATCAATTAATTTTTTGTAAATCCGCAATCGATACATTTTGATGTTTCGTTGTACACTAAAATGAAAATTTCTTAAAATGTTTGCGCACAAGCCCACTGATACATCGAACAAATCACAAGAAATTGAAAATTTTCAATTACTTGTGATTTGTGCGTGCACAGTCCCATTAACGTAACAAGACATCGACCTCGCACAAAACACATGCACAAATCAGTAGTCTGTGGTCACTTTATTGTAAAGGCCAAATTTCAATTAATTAAATTTAAATAAACAAAATTATTTTTATGAATAAGGTTTCTCGTTATTTTTTCTTTCAAGATGTAAAAGAATTTAATTTCTTCTTTTTTCGTTTTCTTGATTTGTAAATATTATTTAACTTTAAAATGGAATTAAAAGGTGTTTCAATGCAACTTAAGATAAATTTTAGTATTATTTTCAATTAACAAAAAACATTTTAAATTTGATTATTTCTTGCATTTGTTAACTTTTTCTAAAATATTGGTTAAAATAATGTTTTGGTCGTGGCAGCTCTGCTAAGAGTATAATTGTTAGTTCCCCCCCCCCCCCCCCCAAACCGAATAGATTCATATGTTGTTATTGTTTTTTAAGATGGTAGCAAGCGATTAATATGAATGTTATGTTACGTTCTTCATACAGAAGTGTTTAAAAGAGAGTATTAAAAAGTGGTAAACAGCCAATGCGAACAATGAAATTTTGCTATGCTTTCAGAATTTCTATGCCTACGTGACTTGGTTCACGAATTCATTAATTTTCATATAAAATTATACGAAAAATACAAAAACAAAAAGCAGCGCAGTCAGTCACCGAGTCTCGCTACACTTGTAGAATTGCCAACATACTACCTGCAATCTTGTGGAACAGTAGTAATACAACTACAATCACTATCTGTGCTATTAAAAACACTCAGAGGTGTGCTGGAAAACGGACGTAAAAAAAAAAAATTTGAAAGTCGCTTTGAATACACTATTAATAAAAAATTTTCAATTTTTGTTATAAAATTCTTTTTCATATTCTTTTATTACAGAAATCTTATTAAACTCCGACTTTTAAAATTCTTGCGTTTTACGTTTCCGATTTACAGCACACCCCTGACTATTTCAGTCGCACTATTAAGAGTTGTAAATGCTTAAAAGTAGCCATAAATCGAATGAAATCAGATATGCTAAATTATAATCAATTATGCAAAATGAAAAATTGGAAAATGTCCTTTTTTATAAAATAACATATTGTTCTAAAAATCCATTTAAAATGAAATCCTCTTTATACTGCTATACACTTTTAACAGATCAACAACTTAAACAGGATTCCACTTCTTTGGTTGCTTAACATCCCCAAACCAACGAATAGTTGATCTGAAAATATACTAATGTAGCTTCACGGTCAATGTTATAAATATGGCGACTTTTAGTAGCCACAAACCAGTCTTTTACAACTTTGAAAACTAATGATATGTATTTTAAATTTTAATCAAAAACTATTAGACTAAAATTAAAGATTCTGGGTTTGCTTTTCCGCGGCATTAAACTCGGTATACAACACACGATATAAGGACACGAAAAAATATTTAGCCTGATTACGGTTGGTGTTGGCGTATACCCCAGACAGGGTTAATGTTAAAAATTTTCGAAAAGGGTCTCAAAAAATGGATTTTTCAGAAAAAGGGTATTTCAATAATATAAGGGTTATTTTTTTTAAAAGCAGTATTTCCCATTTAAATTAATGTAATAAGGCCAAGTTTTTTATAAACAAACAAAAAATATTTATTTCAGGTAGGCAGTGCTTAAAAAACTTGATTTTTTTATGGAATGCCCTTCCTGTTTTTAACACCTGACAAAAATTTTATTCTTGATCATTATAACTCATTTTGTTAATACTTTTTATTTTATGTTCCGACATTTTCTTTTTTTTTTTACCGATTTAGCGATTTCGAATAAATTTTAAGGTTTGTTTCCAATATTGCAATCGATCGCGAATTTTAGACCTGTTCGCGATTGAAGCGATTTTTTCCTGTAAGTTTTCTGATTCTTTAAAGCTTTTATGATTTTTAATAAATTTTCGAGTAAGTAATGAATTGCAATCTTCACCGGTGGTGTGACACATTTTTTTGGACTTTAAAAAATTTGGTTCATAAATTTAGTTCCAGGAGTTGTTTTATTGTAATAGTACTACGCTCACAATATTCTGAACGTAAAATTAACAGAAATTGTGATATAAAATAAATGAAACTTCAGTTACAAACCGGTCTACGTATTTTTCATTTATTTTTAACGAAAAGTTCATTTTATTTTTACTGTCAAAAATTCAACCGCGAACTTTAAGAATCAGATAAAAATAAATTTGCCTGGAACTTTAAATTAATTATTTACTATCAAAGTAATTTTTGGGAATAACAAATTTTTCAATTAACAAAAGTTTGTTTGTCGTGCTTAATTCCCAATTTGTATTCTTAATAAAAATCACTGAAATTTATTGTTGATGGGATAAGCTATTCCTATGCGCATTTAACTGGTTGCTTATTTATTTAAAAATTACTGAACGGAATACTTCTTCAAAATAAACTACAGTCCCTTACTGTAATAATATTCTGAGTGTAGAAAAGTAACTTACGCTGAATACGTTCATTAAAAATAAATGTGTGACTGCTCGAATGGTGGATGTATGGTATCAATTGATCCCCTCCAATGACAATCCCATGCCAAAGTAATTGGTCCCATTCATATAAAAGTGGTAGAACTAAAACCGGTCTCTACCACCTAAGACCTATTACGGGACTACTTTGTTGTCAGTTCGCTTCCCTCTAGGGATATTATGGATCCTTGATTAATTCTAAAGCGGCTCATACACTTGCAATATAATTTTGCAATTTTTCGTATTGTACACTTAAATACGATATGCGGTATGCGATATTCGATATTCGAAGGTGGCACAAAATCCTTTTGATTTTTATTGCAAAACGAAAAGAAAGTGAAATGTGTTAGCAACATTGTACAATGCTGTTTTCTTTCTCCTAAAGGTTATGTTTTTATTTTTTTATTTAATTAAAGTTAAGCCATATTTAAATTAAAACTATTGTGTGCATAATGTAGGGCATAATGAAAATAATATGGCGAATAGCAAAAACAATAATATTGTATAATGGATAGGGCGATAAAGGCGATTTACCACGTTCGTCTGTTGAAATTACGCTCACCTTCGAGCGACCCAAAATATTAGAACGATTTTGGTGCCAAATTGTTTTAAGGTATCTTTAGCAGTTTGGGATTCAGCACAAGCATTTTCGCACAAAAAGAGTCATAAGCTTAAATGTGGAACAATTATCCTAAAAAATTGCAAGTTATTTTACAAAATCTAACATAAATTGGTGGCGGGATGCATCGATTATGTATATAAGTAGACATGCTATAACAGAATTTCGTGCAGATTGGTGCATAATTAAGCATAGGCGCAATATAAAGCCTACTTTCCGAAAACATTGTAGAAAAATTTAGTACGATATGTCCAAAACACAGTGAAACTAAATTCGGGTCATCGCCGCCAGCCTCAATACTTGCAACGCGAAAATAAAACTTGACTACTGGCAGAGCAAATCTGCCAAAGGGTTTTTAAATTTTTTGACAAGGCTTTTGGAAAAGCTCATTAAAAAATATAAAAAATCTACTTTTGAGCTGAAACATTTTTTCAGATGTCTTCAATAGAATTGTATGGTGATTCTCTTCTTTTATACTTTTCTCCAACTCTCACATAAAATTATACTAAAACGGCAATTTAGAGGATTAAAATGTTCCACGAATATTTTCTGCATCAAATTTTACTTCGGGGGGTCTTCGAAGACCAAGAGATCGTGCAATATTTGTAAAATGATTTATAAATGAAAATTGAAAAGTGGCATGCTTAGTGCCGGTTCACACAAGTCAAGTTTGACTCGTCAAGTCTTGAGTTTTTAGGAGAGAGGGGAAAAGAAATGGCATTCCCTTTTCCCTTCTCTCCTAAAAACTCAAGACTTGACTTGACTTGTGTGAACCGGCACATATACATATTTTGGTTTTTCACAAAAGTAGTGGAAATTAAGTCAAAACAGTGTAAGGTATTCCGAGGTAAGGCTGTTATGGTACTTGCTATTTTTTGTATTTTTTCTATATTGGAGAACAGTGCAAATATATTTGCATAGGAAAACTGACTAAGTGTAAAGAGTATGATTATATCATAAAACATCTTGAAATGTCAAACAAATATACATGTGTTATCGATAAATAATTTAAGACTGTCAAAAAAAATATAAAATTTTTTAACTTAAAATTGACATTTCCAGATTAATTGTTAGCACTGTTGCCAATTTTTTTAGTTTTTGATCGAAAGAAACGGGTTTTAACTTTTTTTTTTTTGCGATTTTTAACTTTAATGACGGTTTTTTGTGGGGAAAAAACGTGGGCAGTATTGTTTGTTTTGTTTACATTTTATCAAATTGTATTTCTTGTTCTTTCTCGCATTTGTTGTTTCATTCAGTCAATCCTAAAAAACATCCAATACAATAAATAGCAAGTATCATAACACCTTAAATGGTATATTAGGATTTATTTAAAAGAACTAAATGGCATTTTTTCTGATGAGCTGAACCAAACCAAGTTATCAAATATTATATCGAGAGGCAAAGAATGAGCTAAATGGTTTGAATTCTTGATAACTTTTTTAGTTTTAATGCTTTCTTTGTTTTTTTTTTGTAAAGATTACTTGGCCCGATCGAACAACGTACAAAAATAATTGAATTTTATTTTTGAAACCAACAGTCATTGTATTGACACAGCGTGCATATCGTCGTCATTTTAATGTGCGCATTGTACCCACAGTGTCAGCAATAAACCATTTGATTGGAAATGTTCGTCAACAAAGAAATAGTGTTGCGTTAAAAAACCAAGAACCATACTCCAACTGAAAACCAACATTCGAAATGAAATCATGACCTAATATATGTGACCTTCCCCGAGAAAAGGGACCTTGTGTGTAAACAGGGCTGCCAGATTTGACGATTAATCGTCATTTTGACGATTTTTTATTTCGAAATTAGCAATGTGCTGATTTGCTGATTTTTTTCTAAAGAGTGACGATTTTATTCAGTCTTCAAAAAAAGAAAACTTTAAATGTTTTTATATGTTTAGATATTAAGAAGCACAGGAAAAAATTTAGAAAGAAATGCAAAATTTCAAAGGAAAAAACTGTTCACATTTTATTCACGATAACCGTGTTTGTTAATGTAATCAAAACATTAAAGCGTTACTGCAGTTTTCTGGCAGTGAAGAGGGAATTTTGAGTCAAGTCAATTTAAAAAGAAAACAACAAGCTAAAGTGCAATACACGACTGTGTCGAATTTTATATAACCTTCGCAATTGTACTTAAAATCGTACCAGCACCTTAAATTCGAGTTTGGAGGCTAAGTGAAATAATGGACCGACTTGGCTCATCATATAGAAAAAAAATGTGGGCCAAATTTGATTGGCTTAGCACAAATTTACGCTTTTGTGCCACATTCTGGTTGACAAAACTAGTTATTTGTCTATTACTCTGTCATTAATGAGCCTATTTTCTTAATTGTCACTATCAGTATTTAACTAAAATTATTTTAGGTGAAATATAAGTAACAAAGTTCAAAGAAAACATTAAAAATATATGGGTAACAAATGAAAGCAATCGTGGTCATTTGCTAATAATTAAGTTTTAATAGCAAGAAAGAAGCAAGTTACCATCACATGGGGTCTTCGGAAAACCCATTTAAACAAGACTTAATAGAGTACATGGTTAATATTGTAGAAGTTGCAAACGGAATGATTAACTTATATAAAAGCGAATTTCATATATTTTAATTTGGATCTCGTAGGGTATTCATTCATCGATTGACGGTTAACCGATTACTTAGTAACCGATTAACTGACCGATTAATTTACGATTGGATATTTTCGATTAACGATTAAACCGGTTAATTTCTATCGGTTAATCGATTAACCGATGTAACAAAATTTTGAAAATTAGTAGTATTTTAATATCTTTTTTTTATGTTTTTAACTATTTGTTTCGTCTCATAAACAAAAGGTATGTGTTTCGAAAATATTTTTTAGTAAATTATAATCCTTTTTCTTCGACCTTTTTTATTAAATATTATTCTTTAATAAGTTATTTAAGCTAAAGGTCACTATTTTATAAAATTAATTTAAATATTTTAATTTTCAATATTTCGATTTCCGTTGGAAATCTTCTTCAGGAAATTTGTACAATAAAATAATATTTCAAAATTTAACAATAAATGAAAAATAAATTTTAAAATTTCAGTTAACAAAATTATCATAGTAAATTTAAAAGTCCACTCTACAAAAATTTAAACAAAAAGAAAAAACACAATTTTAAATGTATTCAAAGCCTAAACCGTATTTTATTGTCCCATTCCTTTAATAGTTATTTTTATTTAATAAATATTCACCAACTAAGCTCTGCCATCTGAAATTCATTTTACATACAATCAAGGGCAAATACCTATTTATAATTATCCCTTTCACCAACCTATTTATTTTTGTTCCATAAATGTCTATAAATCTGAGCTAAGCCCTCCGTATCTTTTTTAAAATTAATTATTTTCTCCAACTTAACATTATTTATCTGCAACATTTCTAACAGATATCTACGTTTCTTAAAACTTTCCGTATTCAAAACTGATGTGTTTTCAAAATCAGGATAATGATTAAAATCCCTACAATGGATTGATAACGCCGTTCCATGGGCCGAATTATAATTCCTATATTTTTGGTCATGTTTATGTCCTGCTAATCTAACTTTTAGTATATTTTCCTACATTGTTTATTATCATTGCCACCACAATGAATCTTATAAACTTAATTCGACATATCTAACTTTTTTAATCTATCCATAGTTTTTGTGAATAATCTCCCAACATTGTTGTTCACCTTATGTGCCATTCTGTATTTCCCTTTATCATATACATATATTCGAGTTTTCATGCAATATATTTCCTTTTAAGCAATAAATTCTTAAAATACAGTACAAAATCAGAATCTAATGAATTCGGAAATAAATTTTATGCTGAATGTCTGTGCTGAGCTTTGCCAGGACGAGTCAAATGATGACCTAACAACAGAAGAAACTCTCGCTAGGAACACAAACAATATTTTACCAGAATTTTCCGAAACAATTAGAAGTGTTAACAATTAAAACTAAACAATTTAAAAATTATAGCCAAAAATGTATGGCAAAATGAAAGATTTTATATATTTAGAGAAATCCTGGAAACAATTTGTAAAAAAAACAATTTTTTTGATCGTTTTGGTCCAAGAATTGTTTCGTTGGTTATGTTATTGTTTGGGTTTTGCTAATAAGCAAACGCATTTAATTTGTTCAATGAGGCCGCTACCAAACGCTACGTATGCATAAAAAGAAAACCCATAATAATTTAAACAAACTATAAAATCATTTAACATTTTCTTTCTACGGCACCGATTTGTGTACCGTGTATTTGTAGCAGTATTTGCCTCTTTCCATTCCATTAAATTTATACACAAAAATAATTTTGTGTGTGTTTTTGTCAACGTAGTAATTTAAATTGTTGCTTAACTTAACACCGGGTGAGCGTGTGGAAATAATAATTTAATTTAATTTTCTTAAAATTATTAGGTAAGGGAAACAATATTTTTCATAGGACTGTTTACTTACTTATAGGAAATGTATGGTATGTCAAATAATAGATAATCTTTTTTAATCAAAGATTGGAAAATCAAAACTTTTCTGCATGTTTTAGGAAGGTAACGATTTTAAATTTTGTTAGTGAAACCAATCAGGATGAGGAGCAACGGAAATATGAATTTCAACTTACATATCGTTGTAGAAAGGCTAAGCTAATAGAAGAGTCGCCATAACGCTGATGCATTTTGGCATCAGTACTATGACAAGTATCTTCGTTTTTGACCGCATGACACTCTTAATCATTGTGATGTCAGCCTAAACATCGCTTGGCCAAATGCCCTGTATACACTATCGTCAAGCAGTCGTCTGGGCCTAAAACTAACCCCCCTCAAACGCAGGTAACAAATCAAGTAAACTCTAATAATTTTACTAGCACAATGGGTAATATGATGCAGGATATTCTTAGAATGCAATCGATGTTATTGCAAGCTGTAATAAACCAGCCATGAACTGTTTAAAGATTTGTTTTTGGAACGCAAACGGCATCCGCCAACATAAATTAGAATACTTTCTTAAAAATAAACAAATTGATGCCATGATGGTTTCTGAAACTCATTTGACCTCACGAAACACGTTTAAAATCAATGGTTATACACTATATGATACCAAGGACCCCCGAGATAGAGCTTGTGGAGGTTTTGCCATTTTAATAAAAACCCTAGCCGCTGGCGATTATAACGCTAAACATACGTTCTGGGGATCACGACTAATAACACCAAAGGGTCGTGTTTTGTTTAATACAATTTCTAAAATGGATTTGAATGTGGTAGCAAGCGGACAACCAACATATTGGCCTACTGATCAGCAAAAAATTCCAGTTGTCGTCGACTTCGGCGTGGTAAACAACATCCCCATAAAAACGATCCATGTTGAAGCTTCCTTAGAATTATCCTCCGACCACACACCTACAATTGTAACTATTATGTACCCCAATAGAATTGTATCTCCGACTGGTAACTAAGCGATGACAGCTGCGCAAATTAATTGGTTAAATTATAAAAATATCTCAGTACCCATTGCACAGAAAATATTCCGCTCAGTACACCGGAGTATGTAGATCGCTCTATTGACAATTTTGACAGTTTTCTGAAACTAGCTGTTCATCATTTTAGTACTGCCCCCAAAAAAAAGGAGAGCTCGAAGAGAGTGGCAATTGCACAGATCCCTTCAACTTAAGAAATTACTAAAAGAGTGAACAAAAAGGCTAAGAAAGCTACTGCAGACTCAGAAAACAGCTTCTCTTGAAAAATATCTTAAGGAACTTGATGCAACTCCACAATCAGACTACTCATTATGGCGTGCAGCTAGAAATCTCAAAAGGCCAGTTGCCTCTAAGCCACCATTAAGAAACTTGAATGGAAGTTGGGCAAGAAATGATAATGAAAAGGGAAATCTGTTTGTAAATCATTTGAAAAACGTTTTTACCCCAAATATATCTCACGACATAACAGTAGAGTTACCACCTGTTGCTGCTAGGGCAGCTGTTCCCCTAAGATTTGAGTTATGAGAGATCGAAAAGGCTATTTGTGATTTGAACCCCAAGAAAGCCCCTGGATTTGATAAGATCAGCAACAAAATGCTTTTTGAGCTTCCTCGCAGAGCAAAGAAAATTATTCTTTATATTTCTAATGCTATTTTACGCCTTGAATACTACCCTCAAGAATGAAAGGTCTCCTTAGTTACGACGATACCAAAGCCAGGAAAAGATCACACAAAAGTTGAGTCATATAGGCCTATTAGCTTATTATCTAATATATTAAAGCTGTTTGAGAAGCTCTTAGCGTCAAAATTAACCCCAATTTTAAATAACAATGGGTGTATACATAACCAACAATTGGGCTTTAGAAGAGAGCACGGCACAATTGAACAAACCCATCGAATAGTTAACGCCATAAGAAGAGCCTTTGAAGAAAGAAAATATTGTTCCGCTCTCTTCATCGATGTTTCTCAAGCTTTTGATAAAGTCTGGCATGAAGGCTTGTTATATAAATTGAACCAAAATTTACCAGCAAACACACACAAGCTGCTAGAAAGCTACTTAGTCGGTCGTCAATTTATTATAAAAGAAGGAAAGTTCTTAAGCTCACCTCAGCCAATTGGCGCTGGAGTCCCACAAGGCAGCATCCTGGGGGCCTCTATTATACTTAATTTATACTTCGGACATGCCAACGAGCAACTACACCCAAACTTTAACATTTGCAGACGATACAGCTTTTCTAAGCGTCCACGAAAACAGTTATGAAGCATCTCGTTATTTACTGGATCATATAACTCAACTAGAAATATGGCTTAGACAATGGAGGATAATGGTAAATGAGCAAAAATGCGTACATATAACATTCACCTTGCGCCGGTAATCTTGCCCACCTATTACAATCAATAATCAAAAAATTCCTCAACATTCGCATGTAAAATATCTCGGTAAACATCTGGATCGGCGATTAACGTGGAAATGCCATGTAGTGGCAAAATTAACTCAAATGAAACTTAAAGCAATTCAAATTCATTGGCTTATTGGAAAAAACTCTGTCCTTAGTCTCGATTGCAAGCTTCTACTTTACAACTCTATCTTAAAGCCTATCTGGTGCTACGGTATTCAACTATGGGCATTGCCTCGGCCTCTAATATCGAAAAATTCAAAGGTGCCAAAAAAACGCCTTCGTTCGTGGTATATTAAAAACTCAAACATTCATAAGGATCTTAATGTGTCATAAGTAAAAACTATGATTACAAAATATGCAGTAAAATATTTGAAAAGGCTTGAACAACACCCAAATCCACTAGCTCGGAATATTTTAAATCCTGGCGGCCACACTCGCTTAAGAAGAAGAGACACTGCAGCACTCAACGAATCAGAAGAGCGATAAACACCCACATATGTGAACATAAACCGTTATGACGAAATTTGTCTGGCACTGGCTGGACATATACAATGTATTAGGATAAGATTTGATTAATTATTGTTAGTTCATATTTAATATATGAAGATTCAATAAATAAATAATGAACAAAAAAAAAAAAAAATTGTCAGCAGTTGAAATTATGTCATCAATGGGATGGATGAGTCACATCGGCATTACAGGAATGACGTGACAGTGCGCTGACTCAGTAACATCGGAGAAAGGACTCATTAGGCTCAATTAAATGACAGTTTGTAATTGTCATTGGGATTGATTTAAGTCAAAGTGTTTGCTTCAATTTTGTTGTACTCCGCCCTTTGTTTACAGAACAACTCCTAATTATAAGACGCCAGCAGCATGCCCGATATGGGTTTCGTCCTCATTCTACTTTGTAAGCTTGATGTATTTAACAAAATAATCTAAACAAATAGAATATGGGAATTTTTGCTTCTTATCTTACTTTGTAAATATTAAAGTAATTTTCCTAATACACAAAATGTGGCATAAAGATGACGCAGAAAATATGACAAAATTTTATGATAACGTTCGTCATTGGATTGATATCACTGTTTGCCTCATTGATGCCAATTGCAATTATAACATCAATGCTATTACTTCTGATGTTAGGGCATCACCAGTATGAAGAAGCATTTTGCAACTTTAAAATTGTTTGTTAAACCGTCGTTTTTGATACTATTCCATTAAATTTTTGTGACGCGGTGTATTTGTTTGAAATTTATTGGAATCACTAAAAACTAGGGTGCTCAGTCGATTAATTCTAGTTCGATTCATCGAAAAATTTTAGACGATTAATTATTCGAACAAATTATAATTACTAATTTCGATTAATATGTAGTATTTCTGTTAAATTTTGTACTTTTTTAAAGTTTTAAGTCGAATAAAGAAACCAAATGTATGTGTCCGTTGCTATTAAAAAAACACTCATGTTTAGTGTGTAGTTTAGCTAATATTTTTGTTAAATTTATTCAACAAAATTAAATAATTCATTTCACAAAAGAAAAAAACCTCAAAGGTATGTTAACTCAAAGGTTTACATTAATTTATTGGGTATGTTCTAGAAATGAAGTGAAATTAAACGATAATTGAAATTATATTACCATTTACAAAATGGCTGTATTTTTTCGTAGTTTTAATAGATACTTAAAGAACGAAGTAGATAAAATGAATTATTTTTATGAACTTTCAGTACAGGGTCGTTTTTAAAATTAAATCGAATTTAAATCCACGTCATTTCGATTTCCAGTACACATTCGAATTTGTTAATGCGCTTCTCTCTTTAGAATGATTTTGGTTTAACAAGGATACATCTAACAATGCTTTAAATAACAGGAGCCCTAAAAATGTTCTTAAACAACTTCACTTAATTTACCACTTACACAGTGACTATAACATACTACTTGAAGAAAATGCTCCACCAACAAAATCAACGGGGGCTACAAGTGGTCCAATCGGTTAATATTTTAAGCAAGATACTTCCATCAATTCTCTAGAGAAATTGATTTGCATGGAATGTTCGTGAAAACTTTAAAAATGTCCAAAGTGATATTGACTCTTTTAAAATCTAAGTGCCCGGAGTGAAGCAACAATTTGGAGCTACATTGACAAGTTTTATTTAAAAAAGATTGTTTATTTACCCAATAACTAATTTTTTCTAAAACGATCGAAAAAAATCTCGTAATATATGAAATTTCTATATTTAGAATTATTCGATTAACTTTCAAATTTTATTCGTTTAATCGAATAAGATAAAAATTCCATATATCGATTAATCGTCTAATCGAACAAAAATAAAACCCGATTAATTGAACACCCTACTAAAAAATCAATTTGAAAAAAAATCGAGTTATGGCCTTTCTACGTGAGACCAACAATATTTTTAATGCAAATTAAAGTGAAATTAATTTTCCTCTAATCGTCTGTTAAATTGCCAGAAGTTTTGAAAATAAACATTCAATGAATAATTTTTTAATTTCTGCAAAGTTTGCTATATTTAAGAGTTTACAGCCCCGTAAATTATTTCGGCTGAAATATTTGCTAAAAATTCAGCAACAACAAAGATGATCTGTCAATCTAATTTTAAGTGAAGAATTTTGCTTTAAATTAAAAATTTTGATAGCACGCAAATCTTATCGCAATTTTGTGCGTGGAAAATGTTAGTAAATCATTGACAAAACTGTTGAAGTTAATGGTCCGATAATGTTTGTTTGGAATACGTCTTTTGCGAAATACACAAGTAGAAACAAACCATCAAGAAATGTATTTTAAAATACATGATTAAAGTTTGAAAGAGCGTGAGATTTCAAATAAATTGGTTTAATTTGTATAGTGTTGGTTTATACATAAGTTTTTTTATATTATTTTATTATTTTTTTTTTTTTTGATAAATGATTTGATTTCTGCCAAATCAAAAAAGCAGACACGTGTGACACAGATTTGTAGATAGCAATTATACTTACGCCACCATTGGTGGAGAGGGTAATATGCGTTTGTGATGATGTATGTAACACATTAAGGTACTGGTCGATCTTACGATGTCTGTACGTCCAGATGGTTGTCTATTTAAACCTTGTGCTCAAAAAACAGATCACAACTTTATAGATTATTTTGATGAAAATCGGTGCATTTGTTCTACTAACTGCCATGAGGAAGAAGTTTATTTAAAATGATTATAATTGGTTTATAATTTTCCGAAGCCCTTATTGAAATTTCTTTTCGAAACAGAGTCCTTATTCCCATAAATCATCTTATAATGTTGACAAATGTTATTGGAACCGGGCAATGCAGATCCCATAGAAATACTCCTCACGAAAATAGCTTTTAATGATAAACTTCCTTTCAATTGTTAGTATTGAAAAACATTTAAAGACAATAACATTTTTAAAAACTAATATGTTATGACAAAATTCTGTGTTAGTAGGTCCATAATTGAACATAGCTCTAGTATAAGCACCTTCCCGAAAATTTCTTAAAGGAGAAAAAATCCCACATGGATGTAAGTGTCTAGATAATATTTGTCACAGAGAGCTCTTGTAGGAATCGTTACTACGTAACAAAATTTTATAATTGCGGATCACTTTTGAATATTTTTCTGTAAATACATATGGTCGGGCTTGACCAACTTTACTGCCTTTTTTTGGTGCTATTTAAGTTGTAGGGAGCGATTAATTGGGATGAAAAGGTCGTAGGAAACATTAACATACTTTTCTTTAATACATTTTTGTAATTATCAATTCTACACAGAAAAAATAACTTGTAGTTTTTTAAGTAATTAAAAAAATCATTTAAAAAGTATTAAAATTTTAAAAAATGTTTTTTTTTTTTAGTTTCCTAAGCTAATCAGACAAAGCTCTTCGCTTGTCTGCAGGAAATAAACCAAAGTCTCTGGCGGAAATCGAACCCGCAACCCCGGCGCGCTACCAGCTTGCCTACCGGGGATAATTGAATCAGTTAATTTTTTCTTATTAAAGTTTTTCTTGAGATTCAAAAAATTGATTGAGAAGGTTTTATTTAAATGTCCTAAATTCCGATTTCAAACTATTGATATACTGAAATTTATTGTTGATGGGATAAGTTATTCCTATGCGCATTCCACTGCTTGCTTAGGCCAGATTGTCAGAAAACTGCATCCAAAGATTTAAGAAAAACTAAAGATATTAAACCAAATAAAAGTGTTAAGCGAATAAGAATTATAAACCCGGAGTCGAAGTCGTAGTACCCACAAAAACTCGCGACTCCGACTCCAAAGTTTTTCGGCTTAAAAAATTTAAAAAAAAATTTCCAAAATAAATATTATCTCCTTAAAAGACATTTAAATTTCAAATAATTGGTTTACGAATACTGCTCTTATGTGCTTTTTCCAAATGACAGGCGATGGACTGAGTGCTTTTCATATAAATTTTACTACATAATCTATATAATTTTTAGAAGTCAAACTTCATATAAATATAAGCTCGAAAAAAGTATTTATTATCATTATTTTTAATAACCTAAAGAAAAAAATAAAAAAATAATAATCTTGCCTGTTAAAAACGTTTTTTTGGTCTCCTGAAAAATAATTATTTTGTAACTTAAAACGTAATTCGCGGCTGTGATTCAACTCTAAATGTAGTTGAAAGTGAATAAAGAAACAACAAAAATAAAAACAAATTATTTTATTTTAATTTGCCAGTTCAGTTTTATTTATTTTGTTGTTTTTTTTTTTTTGTTCAAAGAAAATTAAAAATATAATTTAGATTTTTTAGCAAGCCGATGTCTTTAGTTGCTAGTGATTTAGCTTTAAGATTAATTATTATTTTAATCAAAATAAATATCTAAATAAATAAATACATTTTGATTTAATTAACATTTAAGTTGTTTAAAAATAAATTTTGAATTAAAATATTAATTAAAAACAATCATTTTTTTTTGTTGGAAATAAAATATGTAATTTTAACTTGTGAAATTGTTGTTGGAAATTGTCAAAATCAATCAACAGATTTTTTGAAACGGCAAAGTTTTTTGATTAGTTTTGTAATTAAAATTAATAATATCATTTATTGAACAAAAAAAATTCAAAACATTAAATATTTACAATTTTTAATATTAATTCAATCAATTTTGGTAATAGAATCTATTAAATAGATGCAAAATCAACAAACGGGTTTCTTGATTCTATGAATTTGGTATGAATTTGGTGATTAGAGACAATTTCTAATTTTTTTTGTTTATAGCTTTTGCATGGTGTTTTCTCTTTTCTCTTGGGGATCTGTTAGATGTCTACGTCTTTCAAACTTTAGCTTATGCTACTGAATACAGTTGCTAAAGGCTAATTTACTCTATCACAAAAGTTTAACGTATTGTATAATACTTTGTGAGACAGAAATCTAATGAGTACCTTTTAATTCACAATTCTAGTCTGATCTTATAAGTAAAATTACCCCATCAATCTCATTTTATATGCGCCTTATAGTTATTCAAGCTTTAACTTGTGATCCAAAAAGTGATTTAGTAGGCTTGAGCATCACTGTACTGATCTGATCAAATATATAACATGATGTTTTCCATGAATTGTAAAGGCATATGCCTCGAGACTCGTATATTTATATCTGCTTGATTTAAAAAATTGGATCCAATTTTATGTTTTTTATCATTGATTTGTGTTCAAGCTAATGCTTCTTGTTTAAGATTACTTAACGGAAATTATTTGCATATTGATTTCTTCCCCAATTTTATAAATGCACTTTTTCATACGCTGCCACACACCTGTATTGTATGATTGACGTTTGCAAAATTGCACACAAATGCAAGCTTAAAGTGATTTTTCATGCAAGTGTATTAGTAATCGTAAGGTGGACACATGATTGCCAACGTAACGTATTACAAAAAAAAAACACGTGCTGCATGACATAATTGTATAATAAATTGTTGTTGCTTAATATAATAATATTACTTTGTATTTCTAAAACACTATGGGAATGTGTACATGAAATATTAACAAAAGTAAACACTCGTTTAAAAGAAAGCAAGTACGAAAGTATAGTCAGGCAAGCCCGTCTACTTGATACCCTAAACTGCAGTGTATGTAAAGATAAATTTTCGAGAGTGTGCCATATTTGGTACACATGGGCAAGCATGGTCCTGCCAGAGCAAAATTGTATTATGAGATTAAGACTGTTGTACTGTATCAAATTTTACTTTAATATTTGTAAAATATTTCAATCTTATTTTATTTTGAATTTATGTGATTTTAATTTTTATAAATAAAATATTTTTCTTCACTTTTTATTGAGATTCCAAATATAGACCATGGTACAGCTACACAAGGTAGACTAGTTGGCCCATATGTTTGTCAGCTGTTTACTCCAGTTAAAACCCAATTGTCAAATTTCGTGTATATGAGCCAAAATGTGTGCGTTAAACTGTTTTTGTTTTATATGAAGACAATTTTGGCAAGTCGGTTATTTTTATAGAGCAGCATATCTACACCCCCAAATGAATCTAACTTTTGTTAATGTACCTTGATGTAGACATTTCCTTTCAACTTTTCAATAAAGACTCATGTAAAAGTTCTTTTTGTCAATTATTATACAGCTACCTTCATACATATGAGATTTGGTTGCCTTAAGTGATTTTAGAAAAGATGTTTATATGGGACCTATGTTTAATTTTGTACCTACCAGCACAGCATTTTGTCATGATAAAGAAGCTTTCGTAAAATTACATAACACTAATTTTTATGTCATTAAAAACTATTTCCGAAAGAAGTATTTGTATGGGAACTATGGTCAAATATCGACTGAGTCCAATGCCATCTGGTTAGATGATTTAGATTTAGGCCAAATACCAACATAATATGATCCCAGAACATAGTATGATCCCTTTTTAAGGGCTAACTATATTAACATATTCACTGATGTTTTGCTTTTAATTGCTTGAATGCATTGATTCAATAATTTTCGTAGACCATTATATATTTTTTTAAATTTTTTTTCGCTTAAAACCCTGATCGTTATCAGCACTAAAATAGCAGCTTTTTTCTTTATTTTATTCTTTATCGGTTTTTTCTCTTAAGTGCTTCAAATTTTTTTACTGGGACGGTTTATGGGCACAATGCTTTTTCACCCCTATGACAATTGAAATTAATGTACCTAATTTCATTTAATTATATTGAACGTTTCGAGCTGTACTTTGCGCAAAAGTTCACATGGACAGACAACCAGCCATCCAGCCGGACGGATGGACGCACGTACATCGTTAGACTGGCTCAGAAAGTGATTCTGTGTTGATCGGTATATCAAAAGTTTGGATTGGGGCGCATAGTACCCTCTTCACAATTATGGTGACGGTATAAAAGGCTTTTAATTATAAGGTAATGCGCTAAAAATTCTGATTAAAGCAAAATAATTAAATATTTTTCCTTCAAAAATGCTTGAAACGACACCCGTTAAAAAGCACTAAAATGTTATCTATTGCTTTATTATACCCTACACCATTATAGGTTTAAAGGCTATTATGCGTTTGTGCTGATGTGTGTGACACATAAAAATATGAGTTCTAGATCCGCCATTTAGTATAACGATCTACTCAGAGCCAGTGCGGCCATGTGCGCTAAGTACAGGGGACTTATTTTAGAGAATATTTAATAAGCTTCGGTGTGTACGATTCTATTGTCATTTGAACATTTAGCACCGAAACAAATTTACTCTCGGAATTAAGCCTGTTCACACCTATTAAATAGTTTACGTCCTGCGTAACCACTAGTTTAATTAAAAAATTATTTGCTTTTGCAAAACGTTTGGCTAGATCAAACATTATTTAACAGTTTCTAAATCATATTATACATTTATCTTCTTGCACATTAAGTTTAGTAAATAGATTTAATTTGTTAGAAGCGAAGTTTAAGTTTGATATATTTACTGGTCACGCATTTTTTTGGATTTTATTCGTCAAATATTTGTTAGGTCCGAACATACCTTTAGTTTCCATTAAACTTCTAATTGTGTAAATTCAAATTTAGTCCAAAAATGTTTGATTTCAATCTTAAAGAAGCTACTCAATTTAATGACAGGTGGCCCATATTTAATCATGGCTCATGGCATTAAATAAATTCCAAAACAAGTTTTACAATTGCTAGTAAGTTAAGGGAAAATAAAATCTTATAAGCACTGCTATGCTTTGTTGGGCATGCAACTACGGTGTAGGGTTTAATTTGTTCGGTCCCACCCAGCTATACATTTTTTACTTGCTTTTCTCTAGAGTTCATTGACGCGTTTGCATATAATTTATATTGATTGTCCGAGTATTACCTAGCGCTTAAATGCTTTCAAGTTCAAAGTCGTTTCTGAATGTTAGCGACACTATTGCGGAAAAATAGACAATTTTACAACTACCCCTACACATACACACACGCTTTTTCGCAAGTAATCATTTTAATATATTTTTTAGTATTGCAACAACAACACCAGCAACAATCCCCTATTTGTGCGAAAATAAAATTGAAAAAAAATATCATTATTATTCTTAACTAGCTGACCCGGTCCGCGTTGCTGGCCCTAAGCAAACATTAGTGTTTATTGCCACACGATTTAAATTGAGCATTTAACGAAATTTGTGACCTTTAAAATAAAAATCCATGGAATACCTATCATAAAGTTTTTTTTACAAAATAACTTACACATGGTGTAGATATGGGCTCAATCAAAAAAAAACGCATGTATTTAAGGCAAATTGGAAATTATATTTATTTATTACTTCATCTTAAGGCCAGCGCATAGACAATGGTTTTTGTTTTTTTTTTATTTGGTGTAAAGAGCCGTTTTCTGATTTTAGGTAAATCGAAAAAAGCGGGCGGGGCAAAGTTTTCCTTCCGTAAAAACCTAAGTTGGACCATGGCGATCATTTTAAAGAACAAATCGTTCAAATCGGTCAAGCCGTTCTCAAGTTATGAATTTTGCCACGCCCCTCCGCCACCAGACCGAAAATCAAAAATCAGACTTCACAGTGTCTGAAGATTCCCTGAAAATTTCATCAAAATCGGCCCAGCCGTTTTGGAGTCCATACGTTACATACACACATCCTATTTTATATATGTACATACATATATAGATAAATGCGGTAAATGGTAAATGCGTGTACACTTAGTTTGTTGTTCCGTGTAAAACTTTTTAAATAATCATTTAAGGAATTATAGAAAATATAAAATTTTGGTTTTTGAGTTGCATAAAGTCGTCTGTTTAAACATCCTCACTTCCGAATGACTCAAATATCTTCTAGTTCCCCAAAGCACCCTGTGATTTAACTCCAGTTATGTATGGGCCTAATTGTATTCCAACCTCTATAAAAAAAATTATTTATATTCTGTTAACAAGCTATTAAAATCCAACATAAAATCCTTTATTTAAAGTATTATAACGTTATATTGTTATTTCAATACAAAAAATGGTTGATCCGCCCTTTAAGGCGGGCACTAACTGCACCTCAAAAACCTAGATTTATTGGGGTAACCATATCCATAACAAACATTACAGTTTACAAAAACTAACATAAAGTAAGTGGCAAAATGCACCAATTGTCATTATTTTTGGCACATAGAACGCCGTCATTCCAAAAACACTTTAAAGTGCCTTAGATGCCAACAGATTAAATTATTATAAGAAAATTTGATCCAATCAAGTTTCATAAGACTAAAAATTTTGTTATAAAAGAACTGTTGTTATATCCTCCATTACCACTAGTGGTGCATGAGGGTATACTAAGTTTATCATTCCGTGTGAAACTTTTTTATTATACATCTAAGACCCCATAAAGTATATATATTCTGGCTCCTTGAGTAATTCTAAGTCGATTTAGTCCGTATGTCCGCCTGTTTAAAACGCGCTCACTTTCGAAAAAATCAAAAAAAAAATAAACAACTTTGGGGTCAAATTGATTGTAGTTATCCTAAGCAGTTTGGGATTGAAATCCAGCAAAATCGGTTCTGTAGGATCAGAGCTATGAATCAAAATGTAGAACAACCACCCTAAAAAATTGATAATTTTGTTACAAAAACTAATATAAATGGTGGAACAATGCACGGAATGATATAAGATTTTGCACAAATTCACCTTCGAAGAATAAACATAAATCGCAACAGATCGTCACCGTCACCAAAAAAATGCTGCTATCGGCTAATTTCTTAGTTGCCAGATAAAATTGGTTAAAAATCGGTAAAATTTGCTTAAAATATTGGCCAACATTTTTACCAATTTATAATCACACCACAATAGAGGAGAGGACATTATGCGTTTGTGCTCCTGTTTAAAATGGCGCTGCAAAATATGGGCCCAAAAAATTAAAGAAAATTTACCCCAAATTTGGGGCTATTTTGCATAATGCAATATTACCACATTTTTTTAATGAAAAATAACCCAAAAAAATAAAATTAAATATGGCCCTAAATTTGGGGTAATTCTTCATTACGAAAAATCGCCTGAAAATTTATAATGAATTTTAACCCCAATAGAGAACACAAATAAGGTTATATTAAAAATTTTTGAAAATATAGCATCACAAGACAAAACAAAATTACAAAATAAAACGTTTGTTGTACTAAAGGCCACGTCAGATAAAACTTCTTCGCTTTGCGTGACGTTTCTAACTTTGACAGAAAAGTGTAACGCAAAAGGTGTATGTCAAAATAAACACTTTGACAACACACACGAATTGTTTGTTAAAATAAATAAATAAAAAAATTATACTAGCAGACTGTCAAAGCGCGCAAAAAAATGAAAGTTGCCTAACTTTTCGCTTCGCTTTGCGTTAAAAGATCTTTATGTGACATGTTTCGTATAAGTACGAATATTTCATCTTGGATGTCAAAGCGAATCTCTAACGCAACGCGAAGCAAACGTTTTATCTGACATGGCCTTAATGCTTTTGTTTAACGTGGTTTGTGTTTTGCTGTTTTTATTTTGATCACGCAACTTGTTTTGTAGCGGCCTGTTTTTACACGTTGCCACTTCACTACCAAAAAACGCTTTCTGTCTTTTTCTTCGAAAGCTGCCTTCGCAACTGATTTGGTCCTTTTTCACACGTCACTTTTTTCATCTCTGTGTTACTCTGTGATGTAAGCAATGTGCGCAAAGTACAGTGCGCATTTTTATCTTCGTGTTCAGTAGGTCTAAATTGAGAGCAAATAGCTACATTTTTATTAATGTATCAGAGTTATTTTCATTATAATTTTTTATCTCTAAATGTAAATTTATCACTAATTCTTTCATAATTTGGTCTCTTTTAATTTCAGCAAAGGATGCCACAGGCATTCTAATGAATTACATCCATGCAATCAGAACTTTCCAAGTAAATTAGATTTGCATCCCTCAAAAGATAATGTTACCCAGGACGGTCCATATAAAATATATCTCCATATATGGCAGCGATAGTATCTGAAGAATTTGTTTTAAGTAGACTATTAAATATTTATTGTATTTTAAAATATTTATGTATGTATTCTGTTGATCAATAGATTAGCTGTTTTTGTAATTTTTACATATTCTCATTTATAATAAAAATTAATTAATCTTAAATTCTTTTGTTTAAAAAAAGTTCTGAGTTGAAATTATCTGAAACTAGAAACACGGTTTGTATAAAATTATTTGTCAAGATACACTTCAACGAATGACAAAGTTTGTGATTCCTTAGTTTGCCAATGAAATGCAGCCAGATCGGCGTATAAATGGCTGAGGTATGAGCAGAAATCCACGACTGCCATGTTTTTGTGGATCTTTTGACTCTTTACCGAAAGTAAAAAGTTAATTTTTATACCCCCACCACAACTAGTTATGAACAGGGTATAATAAGTTTGTCATTCTGTGTGAAACTTTTTTACTATTCATCTCAGACCACATAAATTATATATATATATTCTGGGTCCTTGAGTAATTCTAAGTCGATTTAGCCATGTCTGTCTGTTATGCCCACTTTCGAAAAACTCAAAAAAAATTAACAAACTAATTGTTAAATTGCTTGTAGTTATCCTAAGCAGCTTGGGATTGAAATCCAGCAAAGTTCAGTAGGATCAGAGCTATGAATCATAATGTAGAACCACCACCTTAAAAAATTGACAATTTTGTTACAAAAACTAACATAAATGGTGGAACAATGCACGGAATGATATAAGATTTTGCAAAGATTCGTTTTATTCGACTAGAAATCACGCTGTAAAATTTCGTGAAGATCCGTCCCTTGGCCCCATGTAAACCGTACTCCCGGAAAACAGTTTGGTACGCCCAAAACCGTAATAAATAACACTATCAGAATAAAATTTAATACATCACAGTTTTATATGACAAGAAATCGCACTAATAAGTTTCGTTATGATCGGTCCCTAATTTACTATAGGCCACATATAAAGCCATCTGGTAAATTAATTTAATATGTACGCCTAAACCCGTAGCAGATATATATTGCGGTTAAATTTCTTCCAACTTCGCTTCATATGGCCAGAAAAAATGTCATGCAATTTTGTGATAATCGGTCCACAATTTAATTTAGATCCCATTTTTAGCAGCCTTCTGAATTCACTGTAAACTCTAAAACTAACTTCACCACTGTGTTGAAATTCATGGTTTTTAATACCAGAAATCACTTTGCAGAATTTTCGGATGATTGGTTCATAACTGACCATGGCACCAGTAGAGCACAGTTGATTTAAAGATATCCATCTGTGAGTCTGGTGAAACAAATATTTGTTATACATTTATTACACATGTACTCCGTTAAAATTTACTATTGAAACCCAGCCAGAAGTGGGCGTGGCACAAAATAGATTTATTTATATCTAAAGGTATATATCGAGCCCTAACCGCGAAAATAACGTAAGCGCCAAAAATCCAATTTTACAGGAGAGAGTTTTTTTATTTTATTTCATATTAATTTTGTATGAAATTTGTCGCTAATGATAAAATTGTTCTTGCTATACAATCGTTACGGTACCAAGTGTTGCCAATAAAGTCATTTATTAATAAAAAAAAAACAAAAATTTAAAATGATGTCGCTTACGTTATTTTAGCGATTAGGGCTCGATATGATAAGATTCGGCATATCCGTTTATATCATATTTACTTGCTTTTTTCAACAAGTGTAATACTAATTTTTTTTGAATTAATCAGTGCATAATAAAGTGAATCAGCCTCCATACAAGAAAAGGTGTAAAACAAACAAAAATGTGTGTCACGCTTCAAAATACAGCACTATAATATAGCGTCGCCATTTAAAATATGATATCATAATATCGCATTTCGTTGTTTATGGCTTGACTTTGGCTTCATTTTTGTCTTTTTTTACTTTTTGTTCCTACATCAAGTTCTGAGCACCACTTATGCCATTAGGAAACCTTCCCCATTATACCCAATATTTTACACACGAGACTAGTTCATACATGCATGTTAAGACTAGTCCATAAAGGATAAGGAGTATTCCAAAAGTACTCCAAATATATGATTAAATGGTGGTCGATTTAACATTACAATGTCCTAGGAGTGGACCATATAACCCAATTTTGCATTACAACGAAGTAGTCTTAGAATACCCCATGTTCATACATACTTTAGTGGAATAGTTTTGAAACTACTCCATGGTATACTCCAAAGGATTAGTTTAAACTTCGTTTGAAAACGAAAACATTTTGTTTAAAAACGAAGATATGTCGTTTCACTACAAACTCTTTTTTAACAATAACATGGTCCACGCTTGCATAACATTGGACCAGTCCATGGAGTAGTGGAGAAAAGAAAATTTAAGAAGTTTCTAGCACCTTAAAGAATGTTTGTCACGTCCCAAAATTAAACACTTTTTGTTTTTATAGAAGGTGCCGCTATTTAAAGTTTAAACATTCCGTACGTCACTAGAATATGTTTTTTTTTTGCTTTTGATGCTTTTCTAATCTAACTTCAAATTCTAGATGTCATTTATGATACCTCGAATCCTTCTCCTCTTAATTCGAATTTTGCATAAATGGAAAAGAAGCCCTTTTGAAATTTTGTAAGTCAAGTTTATCAAATACTCAATTTTTTTCGCACGCCTTAAAATAATTACATCAGCTCTTGAAGTCTGATCGAAAAATATCGCGTATCTAACTATCAACAATCGTACCGTGAATATTTTTTAATGTTCTGTATTTCATTGAACTGTGAAACACTTCATCATTTATGAAAATGATTCGGCGCAGCCGACTTAAGCAGTAGTACTTGATGTGTTTTTTTAAAAAATTCATGAAGAAAAGTTAAAATAATAAAGCAAAATATTTAGTATTGGAGGATAATTTGATTACAGCGTTAGTTTTTTGCACTTTTTAAATTTTATGTAATAAAATATTTTCCAAAATTCTGCCACGTCTTTGAAAAGCTTAACAAATTCGCAGCAATCGACCTGTTGTTTTGCATATTGTTGAACAATATATCGGTTTGTGCCTTTTTAAGGAAATATCCCTTAATATTCGATTTATAGGAGGACCTACTTACATACATACTTGTTCTGTTCCCTAGCAAAAATAAAGTGAAAAATTATTCACGATAGGGGTGAATATTCACAAAATCATCTTGCTGCTTGACCCTTTAATTATTATTAAATACCGTTACTATTATGATTGTTATTGTTTTTCCATTATTACGAAGGACGAGAGCAAAAACGAGATTGAGTGGGAGAGATGGAACAAGAGAAAGAAAACAGAAAAACCACAACTACTATAGTAATAATATGTATATTTACTATAGAAAACTGCTAACAAAAATTAAATATTAACATTTCAGCGGTTTTCTAGCATTCCATTTTTAATTGTTTTCTTATAAATTTGCCACTCGTAATCGCATATTCCCTTGTATTAAAATTAAATCAACAATATTAATGTACGTACGTGTATGTCTATCTTTAAATCACTTGACTTATTTGTTTTTTATTTGTTAGAGTAACAACTAAATATTTGTATTTCTTATTTTTGGTATTTACTATTTCTAAAGAGGAACAAATTATCTAAATGAACCGCAGACGACTCAACAACTGGCGTTGTTGAAGAGTAGAGGCCATTGAACTTTATTTTCGCATTTTTGCGTAAATAAATTTTAGTTGTTGTTCATTTTTATTGAAAATTATCTTTGTTTTTTTAGGGGGTGAGTAGGGGGGTTGTTGTGAATGAATTTTCTATTCGAATAGTAGTAGTTGTGATACACAAAAGTCTATTTATTTTTGGAAATTTAGGTTGTCTTTGTTTTTTTCCTTGTTTTTCTATTTAAGCTTCTCAAGTTTTATGGCCTACACAACCAAAGGTAGAGGATGGTATTATGCGTTAGTGCCGGATTTTGTAACGTATAACAATTTAAGCCGTTAAGTAATACGATAGGCAGAAAATTACTTTCTAAGTCTTAGATTGGATTATAACCTTCTGTCTAGTCGGTTCATGTTAATCTTGTATACTAATAATAAGTCTCAATTTAAAAGACAATTTCTTAAAATTTAGTACGAAGTTTTAATGGGAGAAGGCAGACCCAAAACTAATGTCCTTCCAAAATAATTAATTTCATTTACTAAACCTTTTAATTGTTGTAGTATTTCAATTCAATTCCGACCGAAAATGTTTTCTTTCAACCGTAATAACAAAATACAATGTAATGGGAGTCGGCCCATATTTGACCTTTGCTTCCAAATAAGTGCGACATCCGTCAATTGATTTGACTTTCATAAATTAATTAAACATGTTGGTATTGCCAAACAATTGCCAAAAATAACCTTAATAATAACTCGTGTATGATGGAACAATTTTGTAAGGGTTGATTCAGAAATAATCTATCTATATTAGGGTTGCCAGACGGCCTGGAATTTCCTGGATTGTCCAGTTTTTTGGGTGTTGTCCAGTTTCCAGTTGATAAACTTCATTTAATAGTGAAAAATTACTCTTTTATTAATTAAATGTTTTTATTATTAATAGATACCTACACAGAAAAAATTATTTTTCGAATTCAAACAAAAAATTTGTAGTATCAAAACATTTTTTGTCTGAAATCGGTCCCACAAACAAATTCGCATATTCAAACAATTTATTTGCATTTTGTTTACTAAAAAAAAACACTGATTTTTTCAAACAAATAATTTACAGAATCAAACAAAAAGTTTACTGAAATTCGTATAAATTTCAAACAAATAATTTTGCTGAATCAAACAAAAATTTTTTGCACAAGCAATGACGCGCACCCAAGCTGTCACTGAAGGAGAAGATGAAGGAGAAGCAGAGCGGCGGCTGGCTTTGAGACACATGTTTGTTGGAATTCTTTTTGAACGAAGTTTTGTTTATACACACAATGTTTTTCTTCATCTCTCACTGTTGCTGTATCCTTTCCTTGGCTAAAGAAGAAGAAATGTAACAAACAACGGCAGCAGACCGACTCGATATGTTTTTCGTCATCATTTTATTTTTGTATTTGATGTATTTAAGTAAACAGTTTTCAAAAATTGAATACGGGATTTTGTTTTTCATTCTTTTTTTTCCAACTTTGAAACCAACCAAAAATTTATTTTGTTTCTTATAATGTTGTTGTTGTTTCTGTTGTTTATAAAAGAATGAAACCTTTTTTTACCTGCTATTTTTTTTGTTTTTTTACTAATAACCTCGTCGCGCTATTTTGTCATCTTTCTTCTTGTTGTACTTTTTTAAAGCGTCCAAAAATAAACTGTATGTGTTTTGTGTTGTTGTTCTTATATTTCACATAAAGAAGTGTTGCTTACGATCAAATAAAAAATGCAAAAAACGACAACATTAAAGAGCGTTAAATAATTCATACAAAATTATGAAAAATTGAAACCAATAGCGCGTATATTATATTATTGAAAATTTGTCAACATTTTTGTTGGTTAAATAAAAATCAAACAAAAATATTAATTGAATCAGTAAAAAAATTTGTAGAAATTAAAAAAAATTTCAAACAATCGTTTGTTTGAAAATAATTCGGCAATAATTTTTTCTGTGTACATCAGTATTTAAAAAATTCTATAAAAAAAAACGTGCAAAATTTATATAAATTGATCTCGTACCGTGTTTAGTCAAGAATAAAATGATTAAAAAATTTTAATTCATTTCATGTTGTAAATTCCTTCCTTCCTTTGCATATAAAGAAATTAAATTTTTTAATTTTTCTACTAACGTTAAATACATTGATAAACTTATTCAATAAACTTATTAATTTTATTAGTTCTAATATATTGAAATAAACTAAATTATATTTTGCACCGTTTTATCTTAAACGGGATTTCTCGTAAAATTAACTTATAAATCCCGCTTTCCTGCGAAATGAAAAAGTCCGGGAAAAGAAAAGCTCAACTAATAGTGAATATTAAATCTTGTGTTCCACGAATTAGTTCAAAACCAAACAGTTCCTTTATAAGGTTGCATTCTACAAAACTTTTAAGTGTTTCGGTAAGTATTCTTGAGCATATTTTTTACGATACAGTCATTACTCCGGCATAACTAGTTATCCAATTTTTTAAATATTGGATTGATTATGTCCGCTCCGTTGATTATTTTAAGAAGCGAAATTTGTCCATCCTCACCCCTTAGTTTTAGAAGCTCAAGAGCAACACCAACATGTCCTGCTCATTTACTTTCAGTCTATTTTATCGTTTCGTCCAGGATCATCCTCATCATTAAATTCTATTTTTTAAATTTATTTTAGAATTAAGAAGCCCATTTTACATTTGGCAACCCAGTAAAAACTTCGCCTACAAAATAATAGTAGTTTTCACCCTTGATAGTAAAGTCCCTTGTAGTCCTTGTGAATCTTACTAATTTAGTTAAAGTTCTAAGATTTACAACACTGCAACAACAAAATGTATTAGATTAAAATTAACTACGCTGTTGTTGAAAATTCCAACAAAAAGCTGTAGTAAACACGTTTGTTAAATAACCCAGAATAAAACAGTTGAAGAAACTATATCTGTCTCTTTCAGTCAATCAGCAACTTCATTAATTTGCATTCCTAACGAAAAAGACACTCATGCTTTGTAGTATAAAATCGTATTAAGAAAAGCAGAGTTGTACACTTAATTCAAAGGGTGAATCACCGCTAATGTGTTAAATAATCAGGAAAAAGTAAAAATACTACTTCCAATTCTACTGAAAGAGCCAATGAATTTTACAAGGGATGTCCCATACATACATCTGAAAAATAAATAGTTATAGAAAGAATTATAATAGTTATATAGAAGAAAGCTTTTAAATAATGAGTGAAAGAAGCTCTGTATTTTAAAAAAGAAGTTTAATGTGGAATATTTTGTTGATACTATGATTTATTTATGTATGTCTTCTATTATATAGAACAGAATTTCTATAACGATTTCTTTTATACAAGCTTATGTAGACCATTCCTAACAAAATACTAACAAATCAAGACAAATTGCTTTAAACTGTCAAAATCAGTTGCCGTTTCGACACCACCTGTAGTTGCATTCGCCTTGAGTTTTGCCAACAGAGTGCCATGATTAAGACCAAAATCTGCGAAAGAATACAAGCATGCCTAAAAGTCAGGTGGCAGTTCCAGCACCAGCACCAGCAACGGATGCGGAAATCTAACCAGCTACTTCGTCGTAAAACAAAATGATTTACGAAAACAATTTTTATTTAAGACCCTTTGCTATTTAAAGGTACAATAGGAATATAGATGAGCTGATTCTTACGAAATTCGGCAGCGTAATTTATAGTCGTAAAAACAATGACCATTCGATTTTAAATACAATAGCATAATTTGTTACGGTTAAGGACGTACCGTCCTATACCCAAACGAATAAACAGATCTAAATAAAATTTTGGTTGCGTAATTTCTGGTCATACAAAATGAAATAATGCAAACTTTCAAGACAGTCTGTGCTTAACGCCAACAATTTATGTTAGTTTTTTGAATAGAAATATAAATTTTTTTGAGAGGCTGTTCTACATTTAGGTCAATATTTTATTTCTTCCTCTTTCAGCCGATACTGAACGAATCGAAATAATTTTTTCAATGTTGTAAAGCATTAACATGAGTTTTTACTAAACTGAATAAATAATTTCGATTCGTTCAGTATCGACTGACAAAATAAGAAATAAAATTGCTTTCGAATTAAAAAACATTCGATCACGATTAGAATAAGCCTCCTGAATTGATTGAGCACAATTTTAATCCGAAACTGCTTAGGGAAATTAAAAATAATTAAATTAAACAATTAAAAACTTTTCTTTTCTGTTGAGTTCGTTCGTAAACGTGATTAGGAACCCGGAACTAATATACATATAATTTATGGGGGTCTCACATCAGTGATGTAATACGCAGGGAAAAATTAATATTCGTAAGGATTTTCCTCTAAAAAAAATGGCCGTAGGGAAAAGAAGAACAGATATATTGAAATCATTAAAATGTTATGTTTTGTCAAAACTGTGGCAAAAGTTTAGTAATCATAGAAAAATAAAACCAAGTTTGATTAATTTACTTGTCACGCTTTTTTGGATTTTTTCTTCAAATATTTGTTTGTAGGTCTGATCGTAACTTCAATTTGCATTGTCCACTCTTTTTACAACACGAATGTATACTAAGAAAGTATAGTCGGTCAAGCTTGAAAAGTTGTATGGCCTTTTGTAGGGAAATTTTGTAGCGCATGAAGGAAAATAGGGATTTTTTCAGGCTAAGCAGTGACTTTTCAAGAAAGTATATAACATCACTGTCTCAGATGAATATTTAAAATTTTTCACATAAAAGAACGTTCTAAACTTGTTCTTTTATTTAAAATTAAAATAACGTTGTCAGGAATAAAATTATATTACATTTATTTAAGATAGAAAATTATAATAATGAAAAAAATGAAGTATAAAACGAAGAACAAATTAATATATATTTCAAAGAAGACTTGATCATGTTTTTAAAAAAAACTACTAAGATAGAACAAATAATTTATTAATTCATAAAGTACAAATAGGGTTTCTAACACACACGAAGTGACAAACAACATAAATAGGTAAGTTCTTAGATTAAATTACGAAACGTTTACGCATGCATAATAAACCAATTGTATTCAAAATCCTTTATTGATTACGTTACCTTATTAATAAACTTACTAATAAAATTGCAATTAATTAATTTCTACTGACTTTACTCCAAACTATTCCTAGCAGTAATCAATACCCCCTCTTTGTCAGCCACCACTTAAACTTCAAGACATTTTTAATTATTTTTTTTTGCACAATTTTAACTTTTTTTACGCTTAAAATTGTTATGGCCTGTTGATTCATTCACTCGATAGCAAAACGTGAGAGTCAAGTGTGCGCACAAAATTGGTGTTAATTTATGGTCACTTGTAATATAATCAACATCATTGAAAATACTGCACTATATCAGATCCATAAATAACAAATTTATTATTATAACATCATTAGGGCGTTTGAATGAATTGAGATAATTGTAGCTGGTTAGTTTTAAACTAGACGCTGATTAAATTTTGAAAATCGTCTAAATTCTTAATAGAAAAAATTAATATAAATAAGTATTTTGGCAGAATTCTAAACAGCTCTTAATAGTAAAACATTTTGTGAATTTTCATATTATTTGCGTTGTTATTTTGTTGGGGCGAAGGTGAAATTCTAGTTGGCAGTCCACTGTCTATGAAATTATACTGAAGAACAGATCTGGAGATCTAAGTACATCCTTATTCAATTTTTTTTTTCAATTTGAATTTTATATATCGTCACCTAAAATTCAAGCGTCACAACACTTTTTATTTTTTTTTACAGAAGAAGCAAAAAACTTTACAAAATTAATAACAACAAGGTGTCCTTGTAGTTTGGATTTCTTTAATAAAGTCGCCATATAATTTTGCAGGGATCAAAAAATTTTTGTGGACATGAAGTTTAATGAAACAAACAAAAATCAATCAAAAACTTTATTTCGAATTACGCGCTACAAGCAAAAAGTAAGAAAATAGCCATAAAATATATTTTTTCGCGATGTATGTAATGCATAGAAATGTGGACTAATCTTTTAGTATACCGATCGACTCAGAATCACTTTTTAAATCGATCTAACGATGTCCATCCGTCAGTCTGTCTGGTTGTCTGTACATATGAACCTTGTGCGCAAAGTACAAGTAAATACATTTTAATTGTACTAAGGACGCAGTCTATGTAAATGGTGGGCTATAATTTCACAAATTTCCCATTAAATTTTCTTTCCAAATAAGACTCTTTGTATCCGTAAACCATCTAATTATGTTGGCATTTAGATTGAATTCGGTCCAAAATTATTTTACTGAAAATTTAATTTTTTCGAATCAGTTCACATTTGCCCAAAGCAAAATCTCAAAAATTCGTCTGTAAATACTATGGTGTTTGGGCTTTTTTTTCCCACGATGGAACGGGGAGGTTTCCCCACAGTGACAGGTACCGCGACCAGGTTAGGTCTATTGTACCCACTCCCCTTAGTTGGCCAAAAGACCCTCTGCTTCCCATAGGAACCCAACCAGGGCCTTTGCCGGTATATCACCGATTTGGGACGCACACATTATACCATGCCCCAAGTGCCTCCTCCTGGCCCATGCCAGCGCCGGGCAGTCACACAGTACATGCTCCGTCGTCTCGTCCCCGTCTAGACATAGTCTGCATTCCTGATCCTCAGCCAGGCCCATCCGATAAATGTGGTATTTGATCGTGTGGTGACCAGTCAAGTAGGCCACCAGCAGTCGCAGATCCCGTCTGCCGAGACCATTCGTCCTCATTACTTTCCCGGGAGAGATAAATCACCTTGCCTGACGCATTCCCGGAAGCGATACCCAGTATCCCCTATGTTCGCCCAGAGCCCAGTCCTCCATGACGTACTGGACCCCTGCCCAACTTAGTCCACAGAAGGGCTCGGGACCCACCATCCGCGCGTTAGAACCAGCCCTGGCCAGCTCATCAGCCATTTTATTACCCGGGATCGCTGAGTGCCTCGGCACCCAGCAGAGCGTCAATCTGCTCCTTGTCCCCAGCTCCTGAAGCTTTCCACGGCACTCCACCACCAGCTTCGAGGGCA
The DNA here is from genome assembly GCA_949318255.1 of Pollenia labialis. Taxonomy (NCBI): domain Eukaryota; kingdom Metazoa; phylum Arthropoda; class Insecta; order Diptera; family Polleniidae; genus Pollenia; species Pollenia labialis. The sequence goes on along the minus strand of OX439139.1, from coordinate 62,452,048 downwards.
TTCTCCAAGAAGAGAGTGCTTTAATGGCCGCTTGGCTATCAGTGAAAATCACATTACTGCCGCCAACCATTCCCCTATCAAGAATGTTGCTGCAACACATATCAATGGAGCAAATGGTGTTTGGGCTTTATCGATTATAATTTTAAGATTTTTTTTATTAAATGAAAATATTATTAAATTGTTGAATATTTTGTTTTTTAACTAGAAATTTTTGAATTTTTTGGGGCATATTTTTAACAATTTTCAGGAAATTTTTTTAAGTTTTTACTGCATAATTATTGTGCATAAAACGCATTCTTAAGAGCTTATTTCTGGTTTACCTCTTTATCAGCCTTTAGGCTGATTTTCGTCTGGCTAATTCTGCAATAAGTAGTAGGATGCGATGAGAAAGTTCCTTTCTTCCTGTAGCTTCATCCAGCAACTGTAAAGTCCGCTTTTTAGAACTTTTAAGAGAGTTTATAAAAAGACAAAGTAAGCCAGACATTATAAAAAAAAAAACCAAACGAAATCTCTTCGAGAGAAAGGGGGTCCTCCACTAAATAATTAAAAAAGATGTAAAAATTAGTTCAACATATTTTCGCTTCCTACTAACATTCGGAAGGATAAAATTTGGAATCGCAAAACGTAAGTCACAATTCAATAATAACAATTAAATGATAAGCAAGGCGAATTCCTTTTTTTTAAGTGGTGTTTAAAGCACAGCTGTGCTACTTTTTTCGTACTTAGAGAGAAAAATGTAAAAACTCCCTTGTGGTTTTGACTTATCGCTCAACGAAAGCAACTAATAAAATACAATGTTGTGTTTTTGGTGTTGTACTTGTTGTTGTATCAATACCACCTTTTATATGAATTCGTCTTGACAATAAGCCAATTTATTTATTACATAAATGTTTTAAAAATAACAAAAAAAAGCTTGGGATTTCCGAATTTATATTAAAAGAAAGGAATGAGCAACAGCTGCCTTGAGGGAAGCCCTAAGAGAACTATAATGAACACCGGCATTTAATTTACAAGGACAAATAAGTTTGACTCAAATGTAATTTTACGATGTATCTTTTTTTACTTTGAGTCAGGGGATGCCCCTACTAATGCAATGCATTGTATTGGTATTAGGCAAATAGTTGACTGGGAAGACTTCTGCCGGGATCTTTACACATATGTCTAGTTCTTCCGGGAAAGGAATTTTCTCTGTTATGCTACAGCCCTTCAGGGATGAGTTTGCCCATCTCCGTTGAACACTTAGTGTGGTAATATCGACAGAACAATGACGCCAACCCCGCATTCCGGCGATGCTCGAATGAATCAATAGAGCTCGACTGTAAATGACGAGCTTTAACGCACTCCTTTGCACCCGATCAAGAAGCTTCAAGTTAGACCTTGAAGCACATGCCCATTTATGGGAGTTGTATTCCATTATCGGTCGGATATTGGCGATATAAATAGTGAGGAGATAAGATGGAGTAAAGTAATTCTTGCACCGTTTTAAGAAACCAAGACACTTGAATGCTTCTTTCGACACTTGAATAACATGTTGTTTGCAACGAACATCACATTGGATTATCATGCCTAGAACGTCAAGAGTGTCTGATTCCTCAATAAATATAAATATTTTTTTGTTTTTGTTAATCCCTAAGCTAATCACGCGAAGCTTTACGTTTGTCTCCAGGAAAGAAACACGAGTCTCTGGCGAGAATCAAACCCGCAACCCCGGCGCTGGTAGACATGCTCACTACCAGCTATCCCAGCTATACTACCCCTGGATACAGATGACCTTGACTACGCAATATATCTGTGTGTCAACATACAACATTGGTCCTTACGAGCATTAAAATCGAAAATATTCGCAAGACCCCACTTGTCGTAAGATCATGATTGAGCGTATGTTTATGTTCGGCCTCAAAGCTTTAACCTCAGTAAGGCTTGGTCTATGATTTAAGAAAAATGAATGACAAATGCTGCTGTGTTTTGCGATAGAATATATATGATTGGAAAAACTTTTAAGCTTTAATGTACCAAATGCTGACGAATAGTTGTAATCTAATTCTTAAAAATATCACTCTGAATGTGCAATATCTGTTTAGCCCAAAAAAAAAATGTTCTAGAGGAGATCCATTGAACTCAAATAATGTTTAAGCCCCGTGCGCCTAGAGGAATTCTCCGAACATTTTAAATTATTGTACTCTTGACAGTTTTTTCGTTTTTACAAATAAAAATTAATAATAAATCTAAATAAATTCTGAAAAAAGACTGCAAATACGAATAATTTTACAATGCACTGTGCTGACAAGTTCGTAACAAATTATGTGGATTTTATTCAAGAATATTAATTTATAAAAAGAATAACAAATGAAAATAATGAGAACATTTGTAAATTATATGTCTCAGGTTTTAGTGCTGTTTTTGGTGCTGCTGCAGTTGATATGTTGTTGTGTTATTGGTTTGTCGGTTTCTAATTTAACAAAATTATTTTCACACTTGGTAAAATTGAACGTCTGCAAACTTGAACAAATGTCCAGACATTCATAACAACAACTGCAACAAATAACAAGAATTTCTAATTTTATTGGCAACCGAATAAAAATATTGTTAAAATTTCTTTGCCACAAATTCAGCTACTGCTTAGTATTATGTACATACTTGCAACAGAAGAAGGAGCAGTGGCATATTATATACACAAGATGTTGCAAGTAATAATAACATTCGTATGTCTGGTAGCTACATGTATTTATGGCTGCTATAAAACGCATAAAAAATTTTAAAATTTGCAAATGTTCGAAGATTCCAAACCAATAAAGTCTTTAAGAAGAATATGCTGTATGCGATTGTTGCATTTGTCGCAATAGCAGTTATGTTAGTGTTTCCTCTCGTTGCCACCAAACTGTAGGAGCTAAATAGCGTTGTGGCACTATTTGGTTGCAGTATCGACTTTTGAACGAAAATATGAAATTTCATTCAATTGCCCATCATGAGCACAAAAAGTTTCAATTGAAAAAAAAAAATTAAAATAGACTTTTATAAAATTAAAGTCTAAAATATGTTAGAAAGTATTAAAACTAAATTTTAGTGGTTTATTTTGAATAACTAAGTACTACGCAGGTCGATTGACAATTAAGTCCTCAATATTTAAAACTTAAAATCTCTAAAGTACAAGCTGGCCCGAGTTTCTCTAAGTTGGCTGCAAATCAATCTCTTGATTTCATTGTATCAACAGCGATATTTTGCTTGTTATTAAAACAGCTTTGGATTAACTAAAATAAAGGGCTAATAGCTGATAAGCCCGCCTGCTAAAAGCATTATGCATACAACCTGCACTAAAAGAATTATCCCTTATAAATCTAATGAATCAATTTCATAAAATTTTTGTTCTTTAATCCAATGAAAAATTTCATTAAGGGAATGAAATTTTACAAATTTAATAAAGCAATCTCATTAGCACTACGAAATTGAGTTAAATAATTTCGTTAAACATTTTCATTGGATTAATGACAACTTAATAGTTTTTTTAAAACAAAAGTCCAACTAATTGTATGTATTACAATAGATTTTTTTTAAATTAGAATGAACTTTTAATGAATATATTCGTTTATTTTTAAATTAATGAAAAAAAAGTAAATTCTTGTTAGTTTATACATATTTTCAATGAAAACTGTCACTAATTCAATGAAGACAAAACAAAGTGCTCTAAAAACAAAATATTTTCTTCCTAGAACTGTTGTAAAAACGTATTTTAAATAAAATTTTTGGAAATATTATCAAAATAATTTTCGTGGAAATACAAAATTTGTTGGCAATAGATATGAAAAAGATAGTAAATTTTAATTAGTAATAATATCAATAAAAAAATTAATTACTCAACTTCTGCACAGAAAGAAAAACACTCGGGATGAATCAAGTTTTTTATGATTTTTTAAGTACGAGTCGTACGCACAAATTCAAGTACGAATAACACTAAAAGGAACTCAAAGCAATCCTAAATGGGATTACTTTCGAAAATCAATCCCGGAATTTCTTGAAATAAGTATAAAGTTCTTAAATCAAGTAAAAAAAAGATTAAACTTTTCGTTTTGTTTAACCCTCCGGAAAACGAATGTTTTGATTTTCTATGCACATTAAAAAAAGGTCTGGCCAGACTCATGTGCACCACGAAGGGTTACAAAGTAAATTTGAACTCTTAAATTGTTTATATTTTTAATTAAATATGTACATACGATTTTTAAAGTAAAAACCATGTCGTGCATGATGTTGGTGTTTTATCATTCTGTAATGTGTAATACGGGTAAGTTAATAAATCTTAATAACTTATTTTTACATAATTTTTTTTGGTTTTATTCAAGCATGAATTCAGGATTAAAACAATTTTATAATTCTTGAATCAAGCCCATTTTGTGATTAATTCAATCTTGGTTTTTCTTAAATCAATCTCATTTTCGGATTGAATATGGATAATTTAAGTATTTTGGGAATGAAAATCCGTTTTCGAATCAATCTTTCTGTAAGTAATTCAACAAAATTCGTATTCACCGTACTATTAATACCGCTTCGGATGATTTGAGTACTGATGGATTGATTTTTCTTTTGAGTGTGATCTACAAAAATAAAAAAAACCATGTTAAAAAAAAGATATTTTATTGGAAGCATTCTTTAATGTTATCTACTTAGATTGGGTTGCCAGATTTTTTGAGCTCCATCGCCAAACCGGATGTCAGAAATCGCCAAAAATCGCCAAACGTCAATTTTGTTCAGTTTTCCTAACATATTTTCCTTTTCTTTAAAAAAAAATTAAATTTTGCATACCAAAAAAAGGCAGTATAATTTAACAGGCAAAAATCGCCATAAACTGCGAAAAACACAAAAAAGTCGCTGAAAGTAAATTTTGTTTTTTTTCTGTAAATTTTTTTTAAATAACATAAAATGGAGATTTAAATAAAATACTAAAATTAGTTCGCAAGTCAATGAGTTCGTACACTTCAGCCTCATCGATTTCATTTCTGGCCTGCATACATATTATTAGAACTAAATAGTGACTTAATATAGAATTCACTTATAATGATAACAAAACAAAATTCATGTGAAAAAAGTTGTCAGATTTGTTTTAAGTTATAAAAATGACAAACTAAAAATAGCCAAGTAAATCGCCATTTATACCAAAAATCGCCAAAAAAAAAAGTCGCCAGTCGCCAAATAAAAAATCCCATCACCAAAGACGTTAGAAAATCGCCACGTTTGGAGTGAAATCGCCATTTCTGACAGCCTTTCTTAGAAGTGGTGTGAGAATAAATATTACATCTCACTTTCCTAACATTTAAAAAAATCATAAATTCACCCTCGTAATTGTTTAATATTTATTTAAGAGTCCAAAGCAATATCTCAGACTTATAAACGACAAGGCTATCAGTATTGTAAATGAAGCTCACTCTTTGGTAGCTGACGCAGTTTGTACTTGATCTGCTTGAAAGAGTCTCCCCCATTAACAGTCGTTCAAATAATCTTATGGAAACCATTCGAAAAAAGTCACCATCAAAAAGTGCTAAACTATGCAGGGAGGGACTTCATATAACGTGACTTGTTGTACGCAACAAACACAAAAAAAAGAAAAACTTAAGTAAAAACAGAAATCGAAATTAAAATTTATTGAAGTCTAATCATTGAAAAAAACACATCATAAAATAAAAACTACAACAAATTTACCAGAAATAAAGTACCTGTTAAATTCGAAATAGGGTTTCTAATTTCCTAGACTGTTTCAATTCTTAGAATCTATATATACATATATATGTATATATATAAAAGAGTTGCGTGAGTGACTGACTGACTGAATAACTCATTCATGATCGCCCAGCCCAAACCTCTGACCCTAGAAACTTTAAATTTGGACTAGCGATTGGTAACTTCCCAAATCGATCCACTAACACGGGATTTTTCGAAATTCGAATGTTTAGGGGGTAAAAAAAGGGAAAATCCGGTAACCTTATATCTCCAAAACTAAAGGAGATGCAAAATAAATGTAATACTTATCGTTGTTCTTAAGAAAAATAAGCGGACAGGTGTCAGGTACTTTTTTGAAATTCGGACCTACCAGGGAGTGAACGGATGAAATCTGAATTTTAGTACTTTTTTTTAGCTTTTTGGGCATACTAACAAGTTTAAACCTAGAAAAATAAGCTTTGGCATTAAAATATGTCCATTAAGAAAAAGGAGACGCTAACGAAGTGTATATGCTAGTCGTATTTAAAAGAAGAAAAAAAATATTGCCAAGAATTGAAATAAAAATTAGATTAGATTTTAGTTAAAACAAATTGTCCCTTTAGTCTTTTTTAAAATATACAATTAATAAATACATGAGATTTTTTCGAAGAACTCTGTTGTTGGCACCTAAAATTTTATTCTAATCGGACTAACCGTTTAGAAAATACAGAATATTATTTCGTTTTTTTTTAAATTCTGCCACTGTGCAGCAATAAATTAGTGAATGGTTAAAACCTGGATTAGTTGAACTTAGCTTACATTTAATGTCTACACGGCATAGAATGTCAATATATGCAGCTAGGAAATTGGATTATCATAATGATTTTTTTTAGCTTGGCGTAAAAGACATGACCTTAAATTTTATTGGATTTTATTTATTTCAAACCCCTCGCCAACAATATTTCAAAGTCATAATCTAAGTCACAGCCAAAACCGATTTTCGCAGCATAATCTTGTCAGCTCAACCTCAATACATCGCTGAGGCTCCTCAATTACTTGAACATTTTCAGGTGAAGATACTTCCTATCAAAAGAGCTGCAGACTGACTCCGATCAGCTACCGTTAATATTTGCACAATTAGCAGTAGGTACTGCCGTTAGGGACTTGAATTTCGCATTCCTGAGAAAAAACTGATTTCTAAATCAGATTGCTGAGCTGTTTGATATTTTGAGCACTGGAACATATAGGAGAACATTAAGGCCGATGCGCTTCGCACCACTTTATAGGTTCCGCTTGATTTGAAAGTCATGAAATACCTTTGCTCCCATATAAAACCGAAGTTGGTGTAGAACATATTGATTGAAGGATTACTAGGCCATTTGGCCTCAACTCCACTCTCGCTGTCCAAGATGACTGCATCGCTACTGGTAGTTTTGAGAGCCGGTCATTGTCTTATAAGTAGTCATACGCAACGTCTAGATGTCATTTACACCACTACTACTACTCCAGTTGTGAAGATTAAAATGAGGGAAAAAGATATGGCATCCTCTTTTCTTTTCTCTCCCAAAAGCTTAAGACGTGACGAGCTAAGCTTGACGTGTGTGAACCGCCACTAAACGCGATGAACAAGTTTTCGTCATAGAAGTTTTTGTTTTTTCTTTTTTTTTTTAAGTTAACAATTTGTTCAGTCAGCAAAAATTTCTTTTTGAGGGAATGAAGGAAAAGATAAACTCACTGTTTACTGTTGGTGTTTTGTTTAAGTTTTGATATTGTTGCAATTAAGACTTTGAGTGTTTATAATTCTTATTCGCTTTAAGGATTTATTTGTATAATATTTTTGGCTTTAATAAAATCGTCGGAAAAGGTTTCCTGATAAGCTGGCCTAAGCAACCAGTGAAATGCGCATAGAAGCTAGTTTTCCCTCAACAATACATTAAAAAGTATTTATCAAATCTGAAAAATTGGGAATTTAGCATGTCATACAGTAATCTTATTAATAACAAATTTAAGGAAGTTATTAAGAAATAAAACCAAAATGGTTACCCAATTGGGTATTGCGAAGGCGAAGTTTAAACTGAATTTTATGGTATCACAAGCGATCAATAGTCTAATGCCCAATTTTCAGGATTGGATTTAAATCTATATTAAGTTAGTTTTCATAAGAACTTAAATCGTATTTAAATGCAGATTGGTTTTTTGAGTTTTATTTGAAATGTCTTATTTAATTAAGATAAAAGCATGGTAGCACTACTAAATCCAAAAAAAAAATATAAACAAGTGTATTTATTTACAAGGTGGTCTGAAAAAACAGCTGACTGATAATGCTTTGTTGCCTGTTGTTGTTGTACTGTTGTGATATTGAGGCCACCTTGCTAAAATATTACAATGGTTGAAATTAAGTGCACCACATCGGTGACTTAAGTTTTTTGTGAAGAGGAGAATTTTGTATTTAAAACGGTTTTTAAAAATAAATGTGTTTTAATATCAATCCTGAAAATTGGCCATAAGTGTGCCAGTATGAGAATTGCTGCCATTTTTAACCTACCCTAACCAAAAAACAAAAAAAAGCTTAAGAAAATTTAGACTATCATCTCCGTTTATTTAGTTCGATTTTGTTTTCGTTTTAGGATACTACTTATCGTTTTTTAAGCGTTCGATTAGTCTGTTCAGCTATGCACGGATAATGTCAAAAAATTTTTTTATTGATGCTCGAAAACTAAACCAAATTTTGAAAAAATTATCCTAAGTTTGAATTTAGCGCCTTTATTTAACTTAATCAATATCCTTTATGAATATAATAAATGTCAAATAGAATTTGGGAATTTATTTCTCATGTTGAGTAGCATTTACTATACAAATTTTGATATTATTCGAATGGGTATTCTAAGTCAAATTACAATTCTCAAAAGCTTTAATACTTTAATAGTCTTTTTCCTTCAATATTTTCCAGGAATATTTTGTATGCACTGTCAGAATTTTTTTGCTTGTATATTTCTGTAATTTGACATAGAATACACATTTAAATAATATGAAAATTTGTATAATAATTGTCCTAATTAATTGAAAAAAACTTTTTAATTTAATACAAAATCTTTCTGAAAAACTCCAAAAAAAAATTCCCGGAAATTACAAAAATGGTTTCCCGTGAGTTTCTAGAGAAATTTCTCCCGCGTAGAAACCCTTGCAATATTCCGAACAGTAGTACTACAAATACTCACTCGTTTGCATGTGTGTACTTAAACGGTATTTCGAGCGATTAGCATGACATATCATTTTACTTCCAATGGAGATCTTTGACTTTGAGATCTTAGCATTAGTGGGGATGGATTGAAACCAACGAAATTAATCTAAAAATAAAAAAACACCATAGAACTTTAATAGTAGCTGAAGTAATATCGTATGGAAGTACTTTCGTATTCTTAATAGCTGATATTTTTGTTTGCTTCTGTGGTTGTTGCTACTACTTGTTGCCGATATACTTTGTTGGACTCGTTTGTACAACGAACGAAAATTTGTCATTAAACGCAATCTGCATTGATCGTGAGTCATTGGTTCCTCATTTTGCAACTGCCTCCATTGAAAATTGTATTTGTGGTACTTTAATATGGTACGACGAGGTCCGTTGTTTGTTTCCTAGCCTGACAATTCTTCTTTCTCCCCTGCTGTTTTATGATGCATGTTTTTTACGGAGGTCGTATGATATAAATGCGCTAATAAGAATGTGTTAGATATTTTTCAATATTTGTTGTCACATTTATGCACAAACATATTTGTTTTTAAATGTTTGGCTGTAAAAACGTTACACCAATACTACAGCAAAATTTTAAAAGTACCCAGCGCTAAAAAGAAAGAGTCAAGAGGCGAAATATAAGGCATTATTTAGCAGGCACAAACCCTCCTTTCCGCATTCCATACTTATTTTTACTCAGGTTGTCATTGGGGGTATGCCCTTCCACACCCCTTCTTCTGACAGGAATTCTAAAAAACTTTCAGGTGAACACCTTAAAAGAGGAATATGAAAAATGTCTTTTATCTACAATTTTCGCATAAACAATTGATATTTAAAAATAAGCGAATTGTCGCATTTAAAAACTTATTAAAATAATCGCAAGCGAGTAAAGATTTCTCGAAATGGTTATTAAAAAAATTTGATTAAAAATATGAGTGATCAAAATAAACTTATGGTTTCGTTTAGTAAATAAAGGGCCGATGTGGAATGTGAACAACACCTAAACGTCAAGTTTATTTCTGCATTTCATTTGACATTTCTCAATTTCAGACTAACTGAATTTGAACCATTAGAGATACGCAATCGAGCAACGGTTTATAGATTTTCAGGCTCATTATGAAAATGGGCGTTGAAATCAAAATACAATCGAAGAAAATCATGTTCTGTGATGAGGCATATTTTCACCTCAGTGGATTCGTTAATAATTAGCTGATTATAAGCAGAATTGCCGCATTTGGGCGAATAATAATGATTGTCGAAAAACCAATGGTGCGGTTTATGGGCTGGCGGCATCATCGGGCCGTATTTTTCCGAAATTAGGCCGGTCAGGCAGTTACTGTGAATGGTGTTCGCTATCGTGAGATGAAAACGAACTTTTTATGGCACGAATTGGAGGATATGGTTATGGACGATCTGCGATTTTAACAGGACGTTGCAACTTGCCACACTGCTAACGAAACAATGGCTCTTTTGCGCGACAAATTCAATGGCCGTGTTATCTCACGTGGTGTTGATGTCAATTGGCCGCCAAGATCATGTGATTTGATACCGTTGGACTTCTTTCTTTGGGGTTATTTGAAAGAAAAGGTGTACGTTGATAAGCCAGCACATTAACGGCATAGAACCTCAATTATGCCTCCGCGTCACCGAAAACTTGAACCATTAGTTGGCCGAGGTCGCGGCACACCATTTGGCTGATATTTTGTTATCATAATAAAAAGAAATTACCCTTTAAATTTAACCACCCTTTACAATTTTTTTTAAACGTAAACCAAAATGGTTTTTGAATGAAAATTCGTATGCTTACAAAATTGTTTGCAACTTTTTAAATTTGATTTAAGATGTTTCGTCTAAATGCCACAGATTTGAATTTGGTTGAAAATATTAGTGATCCCAAAAATTTATTTCTGCCATATGTTTTTGGAATCTGCATATATTTAGAATATGAACTAAAAATTACTAACCAAATCTTAATCATATCCTTAAGTTCACATCCTGCCAATGTCAGAAGAAAAATCTCTTAATCATGTCTGCCGTCCACAAAGGTGTAAAGCGCTCTTCTGGTCGGTTAAGCACCGACGTATCCCTTCTTCTAATATTTGAATTTGTTTTTAAATTAAAAGTTGGACAAAATCTTTCACTTTCCAAAGAAAGTAGTAACGAATCTTATTAAAAAAAAGAAACGAACCAACTTCCTTTCTCCCTTTTTAATGAAGGAGGCAGTGTTCGAAAATAAATACTAAATATCGCTTCTGGGTGGTCGGTTCGGTTGTTTGTGTAGTAAATCAATAAAAAAAATAACGTTTCCCTGATTGTCATCTTTCGAACACAAAAAAATATTGTTCTTATCCAACCCAACGAAAAGATGAGAACATTCAATTCCTTTCAGTTTGTTTTTTAAAAAACCACAAACTTCATTTTGTTCGGTTCAGCTCATTAGTGTTCGTTCTATTGAATATTTTTTACAAAAACAAAATACACATACGAAAAAAAACAAAAAGACAGCTAACTTATTTAATTTGTTCATTTCTTTATCAATTTAACAAAGAAACATTTTAGAACATTAAAATATAAGCAGGACTACAATTGTTTTCTTTTTAACGAAGAACAGAACACTATGTAATGTTCGGCTCTTTCTTTAAAACAGCTACGAACGGTATTAAGAGTTGTGTTCGTCTACACAAACACTAGAAAATAGATTAAACAAATTGGAATTTCTACCTTCGAAGAAGGCATATTTCACAAGAAGTGAATCTTGTAGCAAGGAGTATAGAGGCATGTAACTTGCGGCGAATTTTTCAAAGTCATATTTCGTTAATAGACGAAATCAAGTAATTACTATAAATGCGGTTTAATTGGGCCTTAATTCAAAAAGATCTGGTTTAGAAGCCGTAGGTTTTAAGACTAGAAAGTTTAGCGTATAATTTACACTTTAATAAAACTAATGTTCGCCTTATGGTCAAAATTCGACCATACATGTTTATGTACATATATGAAGAAAACATAGTACATCTAAGTGTATGTGAATTTATATGATTTGAGCATTTATTTTTTGCATCTTAGTGGATCGATTTTGCGAGGACCAACAACCGGTTCGTATTTTAACTTCCACATGAGTTTATTTAGATTTGTAAGTTGAAATTAAAAAATATAAGCAAGAAAAACCAAATCTTGTATATTGAAAATGTTTGTATTCCCAAAAAACTAGTTTGATAATAAACTGGCAAGTGCACGGCTAAAAAAAACTTAACTGGCAACATGCTTTATTTTTTGCGAAAACAATAAAGCAAGTGGTTTTTGTTTTTTCTTAACCTACTAACAACTATAATTAATGTTGGAAGAATTCCAACTAATTGTAGTGGGGCTTTAAGAAAAGATAAACTCACTGTTCATTGTTGTTCTTGTTTAAGCTTTGATGTTGTTGCTTATAACTCTTATTCGCTAAACAGTTTTATTTGTTTTATATCTTTAGTTTTTCTAAAATCTTTGGATGAAGTTTCCTGACGATCTGGCCTAAGCAACTAGTGAAATACGCATGGGAATAGCTTATCCCTTCAACAATAAATTTCAGTATTTTTATCATGAATAAAAATTAGGAATAAAGCACGACAAACTAAGTCTTGTAAAATAAAAAATTTTTGTATTCCCAAAAAATTACTTTGAAAATATCAGAAAATATCAATTGAAAAACAAAAAAGGATCAAAAAATCATCCACTCAGGACCTTGCATGTATAATTTTTTTTCTATGTCTAATATTTACGAAAATGAATCAAAGTACCAGATGTTGAACGAAAAAGTACCAAAAAGCTCCATTACATGTTCTTATTCACCCAGTTCAATGTAGATTTTCATCTTTATAGCTAGAATATTAACAAAAATTCAAAAAGTACCAGATGAAAAACAAAAAGTACCAAAATTATTCATCTTATAAGTTTTCATTCACTCAGGACCCTGCACCTATAATATTATATATCTTAAGCCTATAGTACACGGAATGCAAAAAGTCATATGCGTATGTGGTTCTGACTTAATTTTGTCGTCACCACACAACACGAACTTGCTATTGTGGCTTTGTAGTGACGTCAAAATTACGTCAGAACCACATGTGCATGTGGCCTTTTACATTCCGTGTACTATAGGCTTAAGTTAAATATTATAGAAAATTTCAAAATTATCACATGCAGCACGGAAAAGTAAAATAAAGAAATTTAACTTCCCGCATTAATATAATCGAAATATTCGAAAACCGGGTTCTAAAAAATATCGAATAATCGAGCACGCTATTTTTTTATTATTTGATAATTGAAAAAACAAATTTTTTACTAACATATGTGTTTGAAGTTAATATCTGTGGCAATTTGACAAAACATCTTAAGTCAAGATAAGATAGCAAAAATGCTTTTGAAAAAAACTCGCAGAAAAAAGTCATTTTTATCAAATAATAAAAAAACCAAAAATTAAGAAAAATTTCGTTTATATTACAAAATTTTAAAAATGTAAACAAAAATGTTTTTTGAATGAAAATTCGTATGATTTACAACATTTTTTTCAATTTTTTGAATTTGACTTAAGATGTTTTGTCAAAATGCCACAGATATAATCGCTTACTATTCCGAAAGTATTGAACAGATTTTTGTAAAATAGACATTGTGCACTTGTGTAAGTAAATATCTTTTAAACGGCATATATATATTTTTTTTAAATCGTTTGACATACAGAGGAGGAAAGTGTTCTTAACGGTTTTGCCTTTGCCGATTTATATGTATATACAAGTGTTTTCCTAATGGTCGAAATTCGGCCATATTTTTTTTTTAATATGATGAACAAAGAAAGTTATCGACCGTAATTGGTTTGCCTGTGCCGATTTATATACAAGTTTTATATTGTCGTAATATTCGAAACCCGGTTTCTTGCAAATGTCGGATAATCGACCACCCTATTTTTTTTTATTATTTGATAATTGGAGAAAACAAAATTTTTATTTATGTGTTAAGGGCAAATTAAACCACACAAATGGCTTGGCAAATATGTCAAAATTTTACGTTTGTACAAACATTTTGTGTTGTTAATTTTGGTGTTTGCAGTTTGTACAAACATTTGAAGCAATGTTTGTAGAAATATTTAAAATTTTTAATAATTGGCAGACATATTGGATATTTGTCAAACTTTTTGCAGTGTATAGTGTTAAATGTAATCATTTCAGTGAAAATTTTGCATAGTGAAGACGTATAAGAAGAAGCATTAAGAAATGGACGAGGAAAAATATTTTTAAATGAATTTATTGACCTCTATAAAAGTCTATGATTGTGTTGTTTATTGGCAAACAGAAGCAAAAATAAAGCGCAAGTTTGCCAAGCCATTTGAGTGGTTTAATTTGCCCTTTAGTATCAAATTTGAACTCTTATAACTTTGAACATATTGAACAGATTTTAATAAAATATATATTGTGCACTTCTGCCAGCAAATACCTTTCAAATTGTGTATTTTTTATTCCAGTCGCTGGGCAAACAGGGGAGAAAAGTGTTCTTAACTGTTTTGCCTTAGCCGATATATGTAGATGTACATATGTAGATAATGTATTCCTTTAATTTTAAATTACTGATTACTTATCATATAACCCTCCTATAAATCCATTCAAACCCATACTGTGTATTACAATTGTTGTTACACTTTCATCAGTGTATTTTTATTAACGGTTTTCAATTCGGCTGCATGTCTGTTACATGTTCTTGTAGTCGTACTCACTCGTTCTTGTTATGGATGTTTTGACATAAATGGCCTCCGCTTTTTTTTTCTGTTGCTATTTTTGTTACTGCTGCTGTTAGTTTTGTTCTTTGTTTGTTTTTGTAGACACAGTGGCCATTTATTTGGCATTTTATGGCAGTCAATGTCAAGTACAAGTTCGTGATTCTTAAATGTTTTTAAAATGAACATAAATTTGACACTGTAATTCGTAGTTGCATGTTGCTGAATGCAAAAGAAAATCAAATGTGACTTTTTCCAAGTTCATATTAAAACACATTTGGTTGCAGATGTCTCTACCTATTTTAAGTTTGGCTGATTAAGTGAATTCCATTTGATCTATTTAATTCCAGGATTAAGTAAACTGTCTGGACTGTGTGGTGGACAGTGATTGTGGATGATGTTCACGTGTCATTTGGCGTTTAAATCGTTATTTACATAAAACTTCAAAAAGAATAAGAGATGTGTATGTGATTGTTAATACTAATTTTAAAATAAATACTTGTTTTAATAGAGCTATAAAGACCACAGGAGTAAAAGTCGTGTTTTTTTTAGCTAATCTTGTGTTATAAAATAAAGATTTTATTAAATAAAATGTGTATGGTTTTACAAATAGCAAAAATATATTTTTGAAACGTAGAAGAAAACATCGAAACATCTATGGTCAACTAATGTTACAAGAGAACATATTTTAAGCAAGTTTGAATATACCCTGCGGGATATTTGTGTCAATTGGTTCGACAGACTGGTCCTGGGATTTGTGAAAATAGAACAAGTACAAAAAGAAAGGACTCATGACCAGTGAAAGAAGAACCAATCCCTTAACTGGTTTATGAAGAACAAAAAGGTAGAAAAAGTAATGAATTACAGTACAGTCTTCACCGGTGTTGTGACCCTTTTTTTGTACTTTCTAAAATTTGGTTCTTGAATTTAATTCTTAAACTTGTTTTATTGAAATAATACTACAATGTATTGAAATATTACTACGTTTTAGTAACTGGCTTCATTGAGAATAGATCTGTGACTGGTCAAATGGTGTCAATTGACCACCCCCTCCAATGACAACCCCATGTAAAAGTGATAGGTCTTATTCATATAAAGTGTTAGAACTAGAACCGGTCTCTACCACCAAAGACATATCACGGGACTACTTTGGTGGCAGTTCGCTTCCCTCTAGGGTAAGAACTCATCCTGCACATATGCGGATTACATATTTATTTTCAAAGCACTGGAAGCTCCATTACGACACTTATAGAATGTAGTAAAGGGTCCGCCAAAATAACTTTTTTTTTTTTTTGGAAAATACTATAAAAAAACTACTGATTATTTTCTCAAATTTCTTTTTTTATTTTAAAGAACAATCCTTTCGGTTAATAACGGAAAATAATTTTATTCAAATGGCTGCCTCGGCTGGCCATGCAGTAGCCTACACGATCGGTCCAATTTTTAAGCACACGAATATTGTCCTTTAAAGCGTCGATTGTCTCTGGCTTGTCGGCGTAACACTTAACACAAATAATAGTCCAACGGTGTCAAATCGCAACTTCAAGGTGGCCAAACGACATCAGCTCTGCGGCTGATAATGCGATCTTCAAAAACAGGGCGCAAAACATCGAGTGTAGCTTCGGCCGTGTGGCACATAGCGCCGCCCTGTTGAAACGAAATGTTGCCAACATCCTCCTATTCAATTTGTGTGAACAAAAATTCGTTCAACGTGGCCAGATAACGATCGCCATTGACTGTAACGGCCACTCCTTCTCCATTTTCGAAGAAAAATGGCCCAATTATGCCTCTGGACCAAAAATCCGCACCAAAAAGTGTATGCGTGCGGTTTTTCTGTGCCCCTAATGCGACAATTTTGCTTGTTTACATATCCGCCAAGATCGAAATTAGCTTCATCTGAAAATATGATTTTTATTTAGCAAAATCGGCATCTTCTGTCAGTCGATCGCATATTTCCTAGCGTTGTTCAAGCGTATACACAACCATATTCGTTCAGCGGAAGGATAAAACTAATTATCTGTCAAATCAGACATGAGCTAAGTGTTACCATTCACGAAATAAGCACAAGTTGAAAAAAACGTTAGATAGCGGACCCGTAATAATTGTTTCTTAAATCTTATAGATCTCAGTCTGTAATGGTTTCACATGTGATACGACTCTAAAATTTACAAAAACTCTGTTGCATAGAACCGAAAGACCAATATCTTTAGTCAAGGTTATGTTTTTAGGTTAGGTTGTGCTCGTTAGGCACGTTCTAATCCTCGAGTATAAAATGTGAAGAATCAAGTAGAAAAAGAAATTTGCTTTTTAGATATTATTAAATGAATAGTAGATACGTAATCAAGAGACTATGCGCTTTTCATTATTTCGCGAATTAATAAATTTTTTCGTATATTGTTAAAGCTACATCTGCCAAATTGGCCGTCATTTATTCAGACTGTTTTGCTTAATCGTTTTTTCTGCGGCAGTATGGAAAAAGTTTTTAAATTGACATAAGCTAAATTTCAGGTAATCGCACCTTTACGACCTTCAAATCAACCTTCTTCACAGAGTCACCTTGAGCAAAGGGTCATTTATTTCATAGGATTTTTCAAGAAGTTATAGCAAACAAATTTGTTGCTTCATTTTTTCCAAGATGCAATTATATTGCAGATCTGAGACATAAGGAATATTAAGAAATATAAACCTTGAAAAAACTATAGCCGCAGAGAAGTGATGATTATATAATAATAGGAGTCAATTTAAAAAAAAACACTTTAACAAAAAAAAAAAAATTCAGGTCGAACAAAAGCTAACTAATTGTAGGGGAATAAAAGAAAAGATAAACTCACTGTTTATTGATGGTGTTTTGTCTTAGCTTTCGTTTACAAGTTTGACTTGAACATTTGTAATTCTCATTTGCTTTACAGTTTTATTTGCTCATCTTTAGCTTTATAAGATTCTTTAGAAAAAGGTTTCCTGATGATTTGCCCTTCATAGAAACCAGCTTTCCCTCAACAATATATTTCAGTGTATTCATCAAAAATCAATGTGCAGCCGTCACGACGATGGCTCACTTAGGTCCTTATGGCGGTCCCTTTGTGATACCCCTAGCCAGTGGCAAGAGTCAGTCAGTGTCAACCAGACTATTCCCCAGAGGTCACTGCAATCTCGAACCACCCCGACACCCTGCAGAACAGTAAGATCGATTTCATTCCCACATTAGAGACATCGTCCAGACATGGCAATTCCGGTCTCCCAAAATGCCGAACAACACTTGCAAATGGTGAAATTTTAACCATTTCTGAATTGGTACTTCAACAAACGATACTAATCCACATGAGATCCAACAAAGTCCAAAGCATTTCGAAAAATCACTTTTTGATGTGGCGGCGTCATTGGTTTATATTTCTTCGAAGACGATGTTTACCAGGCCACCACCGTTAACGCAAGCGCTATGATTAGCAACATATCTTACCCTGAATTGGATGACGCAGACAACAACGACATGTGGTTAAAATAGGACGCTAATACAACTTATGCCACGTTGGAGATTTTCCTCGGGCATGGTGAACTCACGTAAAGGCCAAGTGAACTGATTTTCTTTAGTCGAAGGTCTATGGGAATAGGCAACAAAATACAGTGGCCCTCAAAATTCACGCTGATTTTTTCACCATTAACATAAAAAGGTTGGACATTCCAGATACGTGGCACACAGTACAGTTAACAATCCTTTTTGAGGAATCTTTCCGCCCGATCCAATGGATTCAGGAACTAGTTCGTTCCACTCGTTCATCGATCTTGTTTTTAACTTCTCTGTCGCTCGTAATAAAGTCAAAAAAACAACAATTTTCAATATTATTGAAGAATAATATTTTCATCGCTTATGTCACTTAAAGCCGTTTTACACTATCCCACAAAGTCTTTAGTAATTTACGAAAATGCAACCCTGCCATGATAAGTTGTTATTGTTTTTTGAAAAGAATAATTAGATCAGGGAAGCATTTTTGAAAAATACGTAAGACTTTGTGGGATAGTGTGTAAAGACCTTTAGCATTACTTTTATATTTCTTTTAATTATTTAATCCCAAAACGTTTAATTTGTTAAAGTGTTCGTATATCGAAATATAAATACACGAAAGTCGGCGACACTGAGCCCTACAAAAAAAACAATTTTGTTTTAAGTGTACGGAAATAAGTGAACGAAACACATTTGATTGTCAATCTGATTGAAATTGTGAACGAGAACGGTAAAAAAGGAACTATTGAAAAAGTCCGCAACGTTCCAATTAGGGAATCGTGCAATGAAACTAGGTCGTTCTTGAACGACACACCTCTACAAACCAGTGAATATCCGCCACGGATTCGCTTAGACTCATATTTTTCTTTTTTAAACACACAATTTACACATATTCGACCTTTAAGGCCCAAATACACTGATTAAAAATGTGTCACACCGACGATGCTGGATAGAAAATCAGAAAATGTAAATTTGACGACGAATATTACGTCCAGCACATCTACACGAGTAAATTCGCCTGCTGGACAAGCATTTGACAAGTGTATTTGGCCTTTTAAATTTACCGCGATTAAGTGCAGCTTATGACTAAATATTCAACAAAAGTTCCTTCAAGTTTTTTACTAAAGACAAAGGATACGTTATATTAAAATTCCAATTGCAATTGTCAAGCAATTTAAATATTTCCGTTGGCAAAAAAAATTGATATCCAATGGTCAATATACATATGCAGATGTTGTTTTTTTCTACTCTAAATAATTAATTCTATATTCTTTGTCTGGCTTTAGATTCAATTGAAATTTTACAGTACATCCAAATGAACGCATTGATTGTGTTCAGTTTTAAATCCTTAACTATTTTATAATCTTACCAGTGATCTCGAACCGATAGCAGATTTAATGATGGGGTAATAATCTGTTTCTTTCCATTATTTCATAAATTACAATTATGACAGTTAGAATATGGGTCACTGGTCTTGATATGTTCATCTTTTTATTTTATTTTTAGAAAGAAATTTTTCACACATTTCTTCAATTTAATTGCAATAAAGTGTATAATTCTTTGGCTTGCGGCATTCAATGTAAAAGTGATTCCGCAAATGAATAAAAGCAACTTTTAATTTGAATTACAATAAATAAATTCTTTTGATTTGTATGAGCTCATACAGTTTCGTATCGCACTACACCTTCTCCTCCGTCATCTACTCCTACATTAATAACAATAACGGTTATTTTGAAAAGTAAAATAAAAATTCAGGTCATCCTGTATCATGTGTCCAAAATGCCGGACTGACTGGGTATTGTTGCAAATGATTAATTAGATCATAAAAAATAAGAACCACAAATTAGTTGATTACACCATCTTAACAATTCTGCCATAACATTAATGAGATTGGGATGACCACCAACACTATCACCAGTAAGAGCAACATTCACTATTTATTCATCACCACCGGCAGCATCTGATCCTCTTAACCAAGAGAGTGAGAGAGAAACACAGAGTTAGGAGTGAATGAATGCTGGTCGGTGAATTCAATTAACCACATTTCAATCAAGTGTAAATGTCGGAAATGTCAACAATTCGTTGCGCCTTTTTCGTAAACAACCAAATGACCAAATGCCACATATACGAGTATTTTTATTCTCTTCCACTTATTCGTTTTCATTCCGTTGGTTTTTTTTTTTTGGCTTGGCTTTTGTCAGTCTCCTCTGCTCCAAGATGTTCATGGTATTGGCTGGCTGACTGACTGGCTAGAACAGTAACTGTACAACAGCTTAAGAAATTGATTCCTGTGCACATTACTGCGCAGGCATTGCGTTGCAAGGAAATAACATAAAGCGGAGCAAGAGGCTGCAACAAGTACGCACAATATTACATGACACAAGCCAAGGAGAAATGTTTTAAAAAGAAAGAAAACGAGTGTTTTGATTAAGCTTTTGATTCGCAACATAAACATGAATTTGGTCTGTGTTTGAGTGTGATGTAAACTCGAATATACATTATGATTTCATAGACTGTATGATATGCCATATGAATTTTTAATTGGATTAGTCGCAAAGTTACACATAGAGAAAACTTTTGCAAAACAGTTCTTTAAAAAATATTCAATTAATAACTAGTTATTTAAACACTAAGAAATCATAATTTTGTTCTGATCAAATTTACAAAAATTAAATTTTTCCAAAACAAAAACAATATTTGTTTCCAGCGGCATGCCACACCCACAGGTACCAATATTTTAGCCCAGTTAATTTGGATACCTTAGTTCTTATATGTTTGCTATCGAATTTTTATGTAATTTCTATGCAAATGGATGTTTTTTGTCGATAGGCTAAGAACGATATCGACCAATTATCTTTCTGAATTATTAAAATTTGCGTTAAAGTGGCATTGGCTTGTTTTTGCATATTGTTGCATATTTTAGTGAAAATTCATATTTAGGTTTTTAATGCATTTTTTTTCTTTTGCATATTTTGACATTTGTGAGTGATTTTTTTTTTAATTTTCACATTATAAAAAATGTTCTTAAAAAAGAACCTTTAAAAAAAATTTTAAAATAAATAAATAAAATACTAAAGTAAATTTTGGAAATACAAAATTTTAATTTACAAGATTTCGTTTGTCGTGCTTAATTCCTAATTTTTATTCTTGATAAAAAATTTTGGAGTTTTGCTTTAAATACAAAATTCTTACATGGCTTCCAATGGGCTTAAAATATTATACCCAAAACTGTTACAAGTAACTTGATTGGCACATGGATTTTAACGCGTTGCAGAGGAAATTAAAACCAAATTTGATAATATTGCATTTTTTAATGAAATGTAAACTTTGATAACCCTTCGATAGCAGCCAGTAGTAACAAGAAGGGGGCCTGGCTAGATGCTTCAGATTTCTATTCAAAAAACTTTGAGTGATTTGAGAATGTTAGAAGAGCTTGTTGATACCGATGATTAAAATTAATAATATTTCAGATATTTTTGATCTGATTTTAAATTAATGTGGGATCTGAAAAAAAATTGTTTTTAATGCTTTGGCATTCTTCAAGTAGAGGACAAAGTTTTACTTTAAATTAAAATTTTTGTTTGTTTAAATAAATATGAGTAGGTGAGTTGCAAAACTCGTTCGTTACAAAAATTAAAAAATTGAGATAACAATCGATTTTGACAGAAATTTTAGCACTTTATGAGAATAAATATATAGATTGTATCGAAGCATGGCTTTTCTATGTTTTTATGTGACATAAAATTGCAGTTTGTAACAAAACTGGTTCGTTCCACTCAACAAACATTTTCAAAACTATCTCTTTGCATTTTATGTAACAAAACTCGCTGGTTCATTGTTTTAAACTTTGTGTTAGAAGTGCACCAAGATATCGTTGATTAAATAGAGTCGAATTAGGGAATTTAAAAATGCAAATTTGTTGGCTTTGACATATTTGGTTTTTATATCTCGTATTTTGAAATAAATTCTTATATACGACTGTAAATCAATAAAATTTCAACCTTCAAAGCGAATGCTAATAGATTAAACATGGAAAAGGAACTCGGAAAAAATGCATGACATTGTTCCAGATATACTTCCTATCAATGTGGGGGTTTACCCGAAAAACGATTTGAAAATAATGGGTACGTTCGCAAATGCATCAAAACTGTGATTTTTTTGCTGATGCGTGATCACCAGTTGCGCTTGTGATGCTGATGCTAGTTTCCTGCACAACAGCTGTACAAAATTTGAATTTTTGAACACGAGCTAAATTCTAAAAGTTTTATAAGCGAACATAAAATAATGAAAAAAATACGTTATCAACAAAAGCGATAACAAATTTTATTGAAAATATTTAACCAACAAGTCATAGTTTTCTTATAACTTACCAGAAAAAACATCAAAAAAGAAAAATAAAACGATTTCTTTTTAGTTGAAATTGGTAATATTTGCTGCTGAGCTGCGGTACCACTGCATAAAAAAAACCTTTGACATATGAAAGTAATGCCAAGTTTCTTACAAGTGATGCATTTACGAACATTCAACCTTACTAATACGCAACTGATGCGCAACAACTGCGTTTACGAACGTACCCAATTCCATCTACCCACTTGGGGAAAATTGAAGAGAAAACAAAGACTTGCAATTTTCTATTCTTGAGGAATAATAATATTGATTATAGAACGGAAGAACTGAAGAAAAAGATTACAATTTATTTGTATAAAAATTCATATTTTTTAACACAGCAGAGGGGAGATAAACTACACCAAGACACATTTTAAAAACTTTACAAACGACCGCAAGCATTTTAAATATAAAAATTTGCCTTTGCCCAAATATTTTTAATGACTCGTATATGTCGTATACGTCATATAAGGTAACATACGTTTACTTATTAAATTAGACTTTGTGTTCTATTCCTCCAATGTTGGTATTTCTACTGTTCAGTCCTTTGACACAACAGCACCAAGTCCAGCAGCAAAAGGTCTGCTATTTCCGAAAAATAATACAAGGCTTACACAAATTTGTTTACCTTACTTTTTTCTTCAAAATGTGTTATACAAAATTTTACAAGTAAAAACTGAAGGCGCATCTGAATGTTTAAATAAAAACATAATTAATTTAATAAAAATTTTCATATTATTCGAATGTGTATTCTAAGTCAAATTACAATCCTCAAAAGCTTTTATACTTTAATAGTCTTATTCCTTCAATATTTTCCAGGAATATTTTGTATGCACTGTTAGAATTTTTTAATTTTCCTAAGAATGGTTAAGAAAATTCTTCGAAATGTTTGACTAAATAAAAAATAGAACCAAAATGGCAGTGTTTTAATTTATCTATTTGAAAAACAAAAGACCTCGCTTTACAATTCACAAAAAAGGACTTTTGATGTTCTTTGCCTCTAAGCACATTCAGTAGTAAACGACAGTAAGTACACTTCATTCCCTATGCAGCTAAGCAAGTTGGACTTGGTGTTGTTTTTAAATTTTCAATCTCGGAAACTATATCGGATAAAACTTATGGGAATTCACACATCTATAGAGGAAAAGTTCCGACTCCAACTGTATAAAATACGTATTTTGAAAAAATTTAAGTTGTGGTAGTTAATCTTCGACCAACAGAACTGTTGTTAAATTTTTGAGAGCTGTTTGCCTAATTTTAATAAATTTATTAAACTTGCAAAATATACTAAAGTTCAATGATTAATTTTCCTGGTGGGCTAAAGTGCGTAGCAAAACTAGTTCGATCCCATATGGGTCGTAGCAAAACTAGTTTCTTTCGGAAATTCGTAGCAAAACACGTTCGTTACAAAATTAAATCTATTATTTTTTATATTCAAGTTGGTTTAAATTTTTATACTGTTGAGTTAAATGACATAACACTTCTAAATCAAAAAACTTCAACTCATTTGGTCCATTTAATCGGGTGCTATATGTTTTTGGTATTTTATGAAAATTCGAATAAAGTATAACGAGCGAGTTTTGCATCTCACCTACTCATTTGTACTCTTTCATTAAAAATTTAATGATTTTAAAGATATTTGAATAAAAATAGAATTAGTAAATTAAAAACCATTTTTTATAGAAATTTTTTAAGTTTTTAGTGCATTTTTAAGCACATATTTTCGATTTTTTAGTGCATGAAAATCTCATCCCTATAAATAACTACATATATTAAAGCTCAAAGCGGTTTTCACAGAATCATTTTCATGCTATAATTAACTATTTGAAATGTACTGCATAAAAAAAAAGATCTTAAAGTCTAATAAGGACCAGTCTCATATACATTTATTTTTCATACGAATTTTGGTATCGGTATTAAAGAATTTATCATTTCGGTTTCGATATACCGGTACAGAAATTGCTACACCAGTATAGGTATATCGGTCTTAACAACGTAGATGATACATTTTTTACAGAGTGGCAATTATCAAAGGGATTTTGCTCCAACAAATTTTGTAAACATTATACCTTTTATCTTTGCTAAAATGTATATGTTCTTTATAAATATAAATTTCGCAGAGTAAAAAACAAATTAAAATGTTCAATACTTTTCGGCATCGTATCGTATCGCATCGTTATAACTTTGGTATAAGGTATAGACGAAAAATAAAAATAAAAAGAAATACTAATAAAAGGTTTAAAAACGTATTTAACACTTTAAGGATCCTTTTTGACAAATAAGTTATGTGACCAAACAAATCCGAATCCATTTTATCCACCAACATCAAACTTAATTTTCATATTCACCCCTATCGTGAATATTTTTTCCCTCGGAATTATTCCCCTTTCCCCATATTTGCGATCATGAAAAACTCCCATGAAAAAAGGTAATTCAAATGAGAATAATAACGTGAAAAATGTGCACGGGAAAAAATTCTCTTTATCGTGAAAAGTTTTTTCCTCGTAATTTGTTCACATTTTCCTTAGATTTTTTCACTTTATTTTGCTAGGAAACAGATCATGTATGTAAGTAGATCCTCCTATTAATCGAATATTTAGCCTAGAGAGAAGCGAACAGCGACAGGTAGCAGAGACCGGTTCTAGTTCTAACACTCTATGAATATGAATAAGACTTTTACATGGGGTTGTCATTGGAGGGGGCCAATTGACACCATTTGACCAGTCACAGAACTAATCTTAATGAACGTACTTAGTGCCAGTTACTGCAATGTAGTATTATTTCAATACAAGTCCTAGAATTATATTCGAGAACCAAATTTTAAAAAGTACCAACAAATTTGTCACAACACCGGTGAAGACTGTACTGTAATTCATTACTTTTTCTAGCTTTTTGACCTTCATTAACCAGTTAAGGGATTGGTTCTTCTTTCATGATTCCTTTCTTTTTGTACTTGTTCTATTTTCGCAAATCCCAGGACCAGTCTGTTGGACCAATTGACACAAATTTCCCGCAGGTTAGGGCTAGATTCGTTAATAAGGGACAAACCGATAAATTAGTCAACAAAATGCTGAACAACAGGTCGATTGCCTGCAAATTTGTGAAGGTTTCGAAAGACGTGGTGGCAGAATTTTGGAAAATATTTTTCTACATAAAATTTAAAAAGTGCAAAAAACTAACGTTGCTTTTTTGCTTTATTATTTTATCTTCAAAATATATATGTATGTGTACGTTTTTGAAAAAAAATTTCATTGATTTTTAATTTTTTTAACTTTCTTCTCATTTTTACATTCACTGAAACTGGTAGCGTGAAAAATTGTTCACATCAGATTCACGATTGCTTTTTTCCTTCGAGGGGAATAAAAATTTTATATTAACAAAAATTCCACTTGCTATTCACGACAGGGGTGATTATATATTTATTTATAAGACATACATATGGACTACATAAAACCTTTATTAACGGCCCTAGGCCCTCTTAAATGGACCCTAAGGGTGAATAACTTAAAGAAAATCTTCAAAAATACACATAAGACATTTGGATAATTCTTGTTAAATTTTTTTCAAGTGCATTTAGTAACGCCAGCCGTAAAAGCGGCACCAAAAGACTTACAAAAAGAGGAACTTGAATGTGAGACATTCTCACAAGTCCAAAATTTAACGGACCAGCAGATTTTCATGCAAATGGATTTAATTTTTATTTTGGTTTTGCTTTTTATCTGTCTAATAATGTTATATGTATGTATGTTTAAAAATTTGCTTCAAATATAAGAAAAGAATATGTTGCATTTAAAATAGAAGTGCTTAAAAGTTTATCTGCACAACAATCTATCCATCAGTCCAGTCCGTTCGCCCATCAGTCTGCCCAACCAGATGTATTATGCAATTCCCAACCAGTATTTATTTGATAAACTTCTTTTAAGAAAAAAAAAATTGGAATTCAATTCAATTTAGTTGAGTGAATTGTCGTCTACGCATGGCGTTCATAATTTTTAAAAATAGAAATCAGTATTAGAAATAATACGAGTATTTAGATGGTTTTTAAAGTACGTAAGCTGTCACTGAAACCTGTCTTCTGTCCATCAGCCATGCGAAAGCACAAACGAATACTTTCATTGACAGTTGCAGGGGCGTTGTGTGCATTTCCGCCAAAAATGCTTACAAGTGTTACGTATTTTGTGGCAACTAACAGTTGTTGATGCACGATTACTTGAAACAAGTATTTGAAATACCATCATGTTGCCGACAGCCAGCCACTGATTGAGTTGTATTGAAATTAAATATTTGTAGTTGTTCAAATACAAACGTTTTATTTCTTATATCGCAACAACGATCGAAAACAAAACGAAATTTTTGCATTGCACATTCATCAATTGTTGTCACATTACAGAACAATTGCAGTTGCTTTTTTCAATTAACCGAAAAAAATATTTCGAATAGCAACAAATACAGTACGTGACTGCTGTCATTGCGTTTCATTTGATACAACCTTTTGCTGATGAGAATAAACGCGTTGAAAGTGCCACTGTCATGTTATTCTAATAAATCTTGTGGTTGATCGGTTTGTTGGCTGGATGTTAGTTGTCATTTAATTGCAACCAACAATCATTATTTTCATTGATTGATAGCGATAAAGTTTCAAAATTTCATATTTCGTTTTGCTGATTTCATATAAAAAAATTTCAAGTTATTGTGGAAAAAAGATCGTGGGACTAACAATAAATACAAAAATATGTAAATTACACTACACTGATAAAAAAATCCGTCATTTGACATCAGTATTATGAAAAGTGTCTTTGTTTGTGATCCCATGACACTTTTTATCATTGTGATCACGGTCAAAAATGTAAATTATGTAACTATTTCATCAGTTACATAGAAATGACCGATCGGAGTGAGTGCGATACTGAGTTACATCGGGATTGACTTAAGTTAATATGAGAGAATATTATTATTTGTAATTACCCGTTACACATATTTGTTTCACTTTTGTTGTATTTCGCCCTTTTGTTTACAGAAGAATTCTCAATTATAACAGTATTCAGTCTACTTTAAAAATTTGATTTAGTTAATAAATAATTTAAGCAAATAGAATATGGGAATTTTTGCTTCTTTTTTACTTTTTTAATATGAAAATAATATATGTTGTTGTTATATCTACATTTATTTGTAGTGTTGTTTTTGTTGTTTCTACAACAAACTACAACAAACTTTTACAAACACACGTCAAAAGCCTATTAAAATATATCTTTACAACAAAACGATTAATTGTGTTTTCTTTTCTACAAAAATATGTGCCTTTTTTTTAAAAAAAATGCAATTTGGTGTCTTTTTCTTAAAAATTTTGCTCCCGAAAAGGGTGGCTTGTTTTATTCTAAAAAACTCATGCTTTTCGGGAGCAAAATTTTTAAGAAACAGACACCAAATTGCATTTTTTTGTTACCATGTCGCACCGTCTCCCATGGGTCCTATGTTATCAGGCTTCTAGTATTCCCATGCAGCCATCTGGTCGATTCAATAAAGTAGTGAAAACCCCCATAAGCAATTTTAAAAATAAAAAACAGACAGTTGTTAATCAGTGGTGAAAGAAACAAGTTGAATTATTTTTTTGTGTGAGTTCTCGACATAAACTATAACTCGCGGCAATCTCCGATGCAAAGTCCCTTAAAATTTCTGTATATGTGGTGAACGGTGAGAGTAAAAGTTTTAAAATTTGGGATAAACAGTTTGGTTATCAGCTTAAAACAGCAGTCAAAAAGCGTGCTGAACTGAAAAAGTGAGACAATACAAATGTCTAAATATTTGATGGTGGATAACAGAAGGAATTTGGGGCAAAAATATTAACCCAAGAACGCAGCATGCAGTAAAATCATAAAAATGTCAATGGTCTCGTTGTTTGTAATTCAAACTAAAGCACAGAAGAAAAAACGATACTCAAATTAATAAATGTTTCAATATTGTTTTCCCATGTTATTTTAACTGCATTTTTGCTGGTGAGAATTTGTAATTCTTTTTATTTTTTTGTCGAATTGTTTTGCTGGGAACACAAAAAGAATATATTTCGTTTCTAATAGATGAGCAAATTAACATCGTAGTAAATAAATATTAAGAGGCGGAAGAACAAGAATTGTGGGAATGATAAAAACTCTAATAAATATTAATTTATTGGCGAAGAAAGCAACAATAAGAAACTTAATTGAGGAATGCTGTTGCAAATTTGTGTGTAACAACAGTATGCGTTGAAACACCTTGTGCTGCACTAATTATGATTATGCATTTCCATTGTACAGTGGGGTCAGAGAGAGAAGTATTTTTTACAAAACAGCAAGAATTATAATTTTTCGGAAGTAGATTTCATATGGGCTCTGTAAAAAATTGTAATTTAATCTTCAGAAAATCATAAAGAACTAATGTGTGCCAAATTGTATGAAGGGCTTATTATTCATTACGGTTTAGCAGGTTGTAAAGTTTTTTCAAAGGGATTTCTTAGTTTGAACCTGGTAAATTATGGACCGATATTAAAAAAATTAGCTTTTATAATTCTAGTCTTACGATATTGGACCTAGAATGAATTTGTATAACAACAGTTTAGTTTGTTGAGGCTTAGGCATATGAAAGTGATTTTCGGAAGGTGGCTTAAGATGGCACCCTTGGTAAGCGGGTCAAAGTTTTTCTCTTTATTGTTGTAAGCAGGGCTGTAGAGTCGTCAAGAAAAGCAGTAGTACCTTTTAAATGGTTAAATATAGCAAGAAAATTATTCTGTAAAAATTTTAAATCGATATTTAAATTTTAATACGTGTCGCATTGAGCTTTAATATACGTACATAGTTATTAATATTTATATAAAGTACACAGGTCATAATTTTCTGACTAAAGCAGACCCTGTTAAAAATTTTTTTTAACCCTTTCGCGGACACCCATTTTAACGAAGGGTTTCCCGTGGGCATATTGCTATATCTCCATTATTAGGCAAAATAGGAGAATTCTGAAAACACCAAACTGCTAGAAATTTAAAATAAAAACTATATAACGGCAAAGACTAAGTTTTTATTTTTGACGGTTATGAACGTCATGCGTCATGCGTATGTCCTAAATGTGATGTTAAAAACGGCATGACGTTCCTAGACGTCATTAATTTAAAAAATATTAGAACATTTTTAAGCCGAAAAATTTTTGGAGTTAAAGTCGCCAGTTTTTGTGAGTATTTCAACTCCAACTCCGGTACAAAAACCTCCGACTCCACAGCCCAGGTAATAAGTAACTAATGATGATCCAAAATAATAAATACTGTGTCACCATAATAAAAATATTAAATTTTTTAAGAGGCTGGTCCACATTTCGAAGCATAACTCTTTTCCTACAAAGCCAAAAACAATATGGCACACAAAAACTTGTCACCAAAATTGTTTCAATTAATTCAATAATGCTGTTTCAAACAAATTTTTTAATTGCTCCAATAAATTTGCCTAAATTAATAATACAAATTATAATGTTTGTGTGTATTTCTCCAAATTTGAAAACGTACACACAAACTTCAAAATATATTAAAGTTTCAAACAATTTTTTAATTGTTTCAATTAACTGTGTTGTTTGAAAACAATATTTTAAGTTTTGTTTCTGTTTTATTTATCCGCTTTTGCTGGTCAATTCAATTAAACCTATTGATTGAAACTGAACAGCAAGAAAAGCTCAAATTACAAATCTGTTAATTGATATGATCAACTTGTTTGCAAGCGGAAAATAAGTACGGAATTTAATCAAAAGTATAAATTTTTTACAAATGCGTTAATTGGTTTATTAAATGATTTTGTTATTCGTGCTTAATTCCCAATTTTTATTATTTGATAAAAACACTGAAATTTATAAAATAAAAATAAAATAAAATAAAATAGAAATAAAAAAATTTAATAAATTTCAATTTAAAATTGAAACATTTAAAAAATAAAGTCGGATAAGTACGAATTTATTTATATTAATAAAAATATTATTTTTGCATGATGGCCTCATTTTAACACTGTACCTCCTTCCTTGATTTCTTTAAAATAATGAGTTACACATAAATACGTTTTTTCATGCCTTTAACATAAGCTGAGCAATAAGAAATATCACTATCAGTCTCTTCATCACTATCATCATGAACATCATTATCATCACCAAAATTATCATCATCGTTAATATCATTATCATCATCATTATCACCATCATTATCAGCATCAACACTATCATCTTCATTATTTCATAAAATCTTATTTTAAAGAAAGGCGCGCCAGTATGCGCACACTTTTTTTTATTAAA
Organism: Pollenia labialis; assembly: GCA_949318255.1. Taxonomy (NCBI): domain Eukaryota; kingdom Metazoa; phylum Arthropoda; class Insecta; order Diptera; family Polleniidae; genus Pollenia; species Pollenia labialis. The sequence goes on along the minus strand of OX439139.1, from coordinate 62,421,208 downwards.
ATAAGAGCCTTAATATTTTACTTTTGTTATTATAAAGTTTAAAAACAAATAACTACAAACATTTTTAGTTATTATCCATCAAAAGTAGAAAATACTCCAAATTTGGAACATTACAAAATAAAACAACAAAAACACTTGGACAAAAATAATCTAAAAAAATTTTTTTATCCATATACTTAAATACCTGAAGTTGAAGGTTCCATCATTAAATTTTAGCTTTTAAAAGTTTCTAGCAAAAAATAAATTACTTTAATTGTGTTTAAATTTAACTTTTTCACTTTATCCAAAATTAGAAAAAATGCATCCACTTTGACAGTATACTGCAAAAAAAGTATTCAACTTAGAATAACGATTTTAGTACTAGTGAGGTAGAATTTTGTCTTCTTTTATCCGGTACCAAATTTAATAAAAAAAATAATAATTCTAAAAAATCAATTAAGCGCCACTTTGAACACGATTCAACCCAACGTGCGACGTTATTGCCAACTTGGTGAAATATTTATCTTTAGTGTAGAGCTAGGGTAAGGACAAACAACCATTTTTACGCTTTGATTTTATATTTTTACTTGTTTGTATTTATTTTTTGCAACTTTTTTATTCTTCCAATTTTTTTTTCTTTTTATTTGATCCCATTTTTGCATATTTTCGGTATTTTTCATAACAATCAATTGTAGTATTTTTAATTTATGATTGATCTATGTCAATATTATTAAGGTAATAAAATTACATATTTGTTCTTGCGTTAAATTTTCTATTAATGTAAACGGTATCATGTCATTTGAATTTGTTTTTATTAATTTTACTTACCGCAATATTTTCGATTTTCCACACTATTAATTTGCGGCTAAAACTATAAAATTTCGCAATAACCTGCAACATTTTGTCGCCATTAAAACCACAGTGCTGCACATTTAAATAAAGTGGTTTTTACTTTTGAAGTCGTTGCGATCGAGGCATACGCAAACACTTCAAGCAGTACGCATACTCACGCCAATGTTTTTCCACCTAAAATATAAATATTTGATTCTTAGCGCCTCAAGTGCAAATATGTACATACAATTGTCTGTCGTACTAAAAGAACAAGTACAATTAGCACCTACACGTACAACTACACCGGAATACATAAGTTGGTATTCTGTGTACATACATTTGTTCACTACTTAGATATTTGGTACTTTTCCTTATACAACCCAGTTGGCCAGATTTCCGTTGACCACATCGTTGTCGATTATTAATGCACGAGTTGTCCACTATCGTTAGGTTTTCTAGAAGATAATTTAATTGTAATGGTCATGTACGACAGTATCACCGATAACGTCTAGTTTGGTGTCCCCTATTAAACTTGACGAAGGACAGGATGAGCGGCAGAGTCTTATAAATTGAATTGTATAAAACCCCATTGACGACAATATGACAGTCAAAGTCTTCTTTTGTCGTAGTTCAATGCTTTTCAATCACTTGCTTGGTTTGCTTGAAATTCTCACATTCTTCTTTTTTAACTTTACATTTAATTTACGAAGTAGAACAAACCAGTTAAATCGAAAAAATGCTGCTGAAGGTTGTCGCGGCCTAGAAAATGGAAAGCATGCAGTTTTTATACTTCACTGTCAATTTAAGGATTGCTTATTAAACTCGAAAATATAACAGAAATCACCAGCTAAATTCAAAATTACACTTAAGATGAAGTAAAATTACCCAATTTAAATGAAATTGCACCTGAACATCAAAGTAACGCTTTATTTTATAAGAAAATTTTACAAAAAAAAAAAAAAAAAAACAATAAACAAATTCAATTTTAGAAGTAACATAGTAACAAAAAAAAAATAGTTTACAACAAAATATAACAACAAATTTAAAATAACGAGTTCTACTTTCATATTTGATTTCATATATCTAGGGAAAAGGGACATAAACGAACTCCCTGAACTGTGAGAAGGAGAGGACATACAGGGATGTGCTGGAAATCATAAACGTAAAACGCAAAAATTTTAAAGTTGTTTTAAATACACTTTGAATCTAATTTTTATAATTTTTATTTTAAAATTCTGTTTTAAAGAGAAATATTTGTAATTAAATTCTTCAATTACAGAAATCTTATTAAAAACGATTTTAAAAATTCTTGCGTTTTCGATTTTCAGCACAGCCTCGATAAATTTCACCACCGAAATCAAATCATCTATATTTATATAATGTTCTCTACAATTTTTTTTACTATAATTGCTCTTTCGATATTAGAACAGAATGACAAAGACCCATATCAGGATATACCAATACGTATATATATATTATTATTGTAACTGCATTAAAAACGAAAAAATTTTAAATTACACCTGATCTACACCTAAACCTTAATTACCCACGCTCAACCCACGACAGTAAAAATTACACCCAATTCGGGAAATTACCCACAAAGTGGCAATACTGCAATAAGAAAAATTAAAAAAGCGAAGTAAAATTGCAACTGTACTAAGAAGTAGATGAAGTTTCCTGACGATCTGGCCTAAGCAACCAGAGAAATGCGCATAGGAATAGCTTATCCCTTCAACAATAAATTTCAGTTTCTCAATAGTATGAAATGGGAATTTAGCAGATTTGAAAGAAACCTTGTTAATTAGCTTTTGAACCCCAAGAAAAACTTTGATAGTTTTTGGAGTCGTTGACTCAAAGAAGCCTTGCGGTAAATTTGTGTCAATTGGTCCAACAGACTGGTCCTGGGATTTGTGAAAATAGAACAAGTACAAAAAGAAAGGACTCATGACCAGTGAAAGAAGAACCAACCCCTTAACTTGTTTATAAAGAACAAAAAGGTAGAAAAAGTAATGCATTACAGTACAGTCTTAACTGGTGCTGTGGCACATTTCTTGGTAATTTCTAAAATTTGGCTCTTAAATTTAATTCATGGACTAGTTTTATTGAAATAATACTACATTGTATTTAAATAAGTTCTGTGATTGGTCAAATGGTGTCAATTAACCCCCTCCAATGACAATCCCATGTAAAAGTGAAGGTCTTATTCATAAAAAGTGTTAGAACTAGAACCGGTCTCTACCACCAAAGACCTATCACGGGACTACTTCAGTGTCAGTTCGCTTCCCTCTTGGGAGGCGACATTGTCCTCTATGTAATCGTTTTTATCGAATGAACGACATTCGGCCATGTTCTGGAAATTGTTTAAATATTACCGTAGTTGATTTTGGAGTAAATCTCATAAATATAAGTGGTACTTAAAGTATGACGTATGTATGTATATGAAACCAAAGATTTTTATAAACCTTTTAAAAATTTGGTCGATTTAAATTTTGATTCTGAATGACATGTTTTGTGTCGTGCACGATTTTCACGACACTTGTTCAAAAATGACGTTGAGGATTTCTTCTGGCTGTCCCTCACATGTCGTACAGGAATGAACATTGTTGTGCATCCTCCCTCGACCATGTTTTACGTACGTGTACAACTGGGATTTCCTACCAGACAATTATTCAATAATAACAAAAAAGAAAAAAAAATTCAACATTGTCTTTTTGGTTTTCCTCTAACCAAAAAAAAAAAGTACCAACGAATGTTCTATTCAACAATTTATTATTATTATTATTTATTTATTTTTTAACAAGGCGGAAATGCAACAACAACATCAACAAAAATTACGACGATGATGATATTGTGTCTGTGCATTTATGATGTAACGCATAAATCCAAATGCATTTAAATGTACGACCACGTTATTTCACACTAATAAGAAAACTTTTGATATTTTATTCGTTTCAAAAAATAACTAAAGAAATAAATAAAAATTAAGTTGGAGATGCGGGGCATCGATCCCCGTACCTCTCACATGCTAAGCGAGCGCTCTACCATCTGAGCTACATCCCCTATTTACCTGACGATGGCAATAGTTTGTGTTAAGCACAATTTTAATATTATTGGTTAGGGTTAAATATTATCTTGGAATACATGTGAGCTTTTGTAGATATAGAGCTTTTTATAAAGCTTCTTCTAATAGAAATCAAATACAATATTTGACCTTGAAAAGGTCTGCCACATTTAACGATTTGTCTTCGTTTTCACGATTTTTTCTTCCAAAAATGGCCTATTAACGATTTTTCCCTTAAATTGTAAATTTTGTACTAATTTACACAAGTTTTTTTTACATAATTTTGCATTTTATATTAGCTTTTTGCATTGTTTTATTTATTTGATTGGCATTTTTTCTGAATTATCACTAAGAATTTCGAAAAAGTGCTTAGTGCTGCTAGTTTAGCCGTTATTTCGAAAATGGAGGATGTTGCACAACATATACGTACTCGCGTAACTCAAAAATGGTTTAGTTTAATGAAATTACTAAAAAAAAAACCGAAATTCCGCAATAATTTCCTTTTAGAAAATTCGTTTTTGAAACATAATTTTTTTTTGAAAAAAAAATTGATTTTTTTTATCAAAATTTTGATATTTTTGTTTTTTTAAAAATTCATAAAAAACTTAAAAATGCAGATAGGTTTTTTTTTGCAGACATATAAAAAACTTAGCTGCAAACAAAACAAGCCATAAATGGTAAAAATCTGTCAGAAACCTTTAATTGTATTTCACAAAAGTCTTAAAATTTTAATTAATTTAAGAATTTTATAAAACGCAATATTTGTATGGAAGCCCCACTAAAAATTTGCGATAAGGGGCAAGTATGTCTCGAGAAAATGTTAAGGACAAAAAACTTTTTGAGGTCGGTCATACATTTTATCTTACTATAGTAACAATATGTAATGGGTAACATTGAAGCTATACATATGACTTAAGCAAAAAGTATGTGAATTATTTAAGAAATATGACTATTGCAAAAGAGCTTTATAAAATGGAAATTTACTTCATAAAAAATAATCGAAAAATAAAAATTACAGTTTTATATTCGTTTTGTTATGCTAAAGAAATAAAAAAATAAATAATTTATATACAAATTACAAACGATGTGTAGTTTTTTATTTACAGGTTATCAAAAAAAAATATACAGGGGGTGTCCTAACACCGAAAACGTAAACCGCAAGAATTTTAACAGTGGTTTTTAATAAGATTTCTGTAATAAAAAAATTTTATGACAAATATAAAAAATATTTCTTTATCAAACACACTTTTTTAACAAAAATTATTAAAATAAGATTAAAAGTGTATTAAAAGCAACTTTAAAATATTTTCGTTTTAGGTTTTCGATTTCCAGCACACCCCTGATGTTTTTCTAAATATTTATTTTAATTTACGCCATTTCATATTTGGCTGCTTTTTTACATTATTTTAATTAAATTTTGTTTTCTTTCAGTAAAACTTTTATTTGATATTTTCTAAAAAATTAGCAATTTTTTTAACCATTTTGATGAAATTTTTGATTAATATGCTTTTCTTTTACAAACAAATGTTTTGCTGATTTCATTAATTTGTTTTTTCGATATTAAATTTATTTTTACATATTTTTTTATTGTCTTGAAAATTTTTTTTTTTGATTTTACAAGCAAAGATCATTAAAACAATTGTTTAATTTGCTAAATTTATTTGTTTAAAATTGAATTAAAATATTTATTAAATTTTTGTTTAATATGACATTCTTTTTTATTGAAAATATTTTATTTTTTTTTCAATTAAATTATTACAAATTTTTTGTTTGAAATTACAAATTTTTTTATAGGCCGAGTTTTAAACAAATTTTTGTTTCAATTTCTAAAATTTGTTACTGAAACTCAAAATTATTTTTTTCTGTGTAGGGGCGACTCCTGCGCATTTATGGGACATTTTTTCAATATATTTCTAGTCCGCATTGAACATTTTGTATGGGAGCTCCTTAAAGAATGGAGATAGCGGGGAGGTACACAGAAAAAAATTTTTGCGCCAGTAAAAGAATTAATCAAAACTTAAATCAGTTTTAATTAAATATTTAATCAGGTTAATTAAATATTTAATCAAGTGTATTAAATGTTTTATTGATATATTGTCAATGTTAGAAATAAATATGTTAGAAATAAATAAATTAGATTAAAAAAAAGTGGGGTTGGTCATAAATTTGACTCATCTAAGAGTATCCTAGGCACTGCAGCAGCCAAATTTAAGAATTTTATTAAACCGCCATATGGTTGAAATTCTTAAATTTGGCTGGTGCAGTGCCTAGGATGCTCTTAGGTAAGTCCGAACATACTCAAAGAAAAATTGCATGCAAATTTGTATAGGAAATGAAAAAAATTACTCTCTTAATTTCACGAAAATTTTTATGAAAACGCTTATGGGTAACTTTGTGCAAGTTCGAACTATTTCGTTATGCATGTGGAACAGAACTAATGTTTGAAAATAGGAAATGGCATAGCATAGTCGAAGAGCATATTTTTTTTTAAATTACATAAGATCATATATACGTATAGGTAGCCACTTTACCTATAAAAATTACTATTTTCCCTATTAAAAATTTGAGCATTTCTAGCACTCAGTAATGCTCGTTGGAATTCTGGCACTTTTGTCTCTTATACTTATTTCGGAATATCAATTGCAATTATTTGCTATTTGTATGTGACGCTTAGAGCGAAGTTTCGCCACACTACAAAAAAACATTGTCCGGCTTTATAGAAGCAAATTTATGATTGTTTTCGCATGCATTAAACACATTCGAGACAGCAGGCTACACGAACACAATACTACAAATGCTGCTGGCTGAAATTTTAGTCGTGTATTCACCCTGCAAGCAACTCAGTTAACTTTAAGTTAACTTTTTTTAAGTTAGTTGTGGTTGATGCCTGGATTATTTTTAATGGAGCCAACTGACTATTTTAACATTGGCATGTCATAGGAAGTTATCAATTGTCCGACTCTGCATGACTTTTCAACTAACTTAAAGTTAGCTACTTAGTAGTTAGCTTAAAGTTAGTAAGGTTGTAGTTAGCTTAAAGTTATTAAGGTTGTAGTTAGCTTTTAGCTTACTTTATGTTAATACACCATAAGCTTTATAAGGAAACGATTTTATTTTTAATTATTAAGAACTATTTTATATTAAGTTAAAATGCTCAAGCTCGAGGTCTGTTGTATGTAAGAATTTTCTTTATTTATTTCCGATATTTCGATATTCTTTGAATATCATCATCAGGGAATGAGTACTAAAATTTAACAATAAAACAACAATACATAAATACAAGAAGAATACAATTAACATAAAAACAATGTAATGTTGATCGACACAAACATAATCACTCACATTAAAATTTACATTGACCAGGATAAATGAGTAATAATCTGGATTGTGTTTGTTTTGTACACAGTGGTTTGTCAACGCCGTTTTTTGCTTAAAATTGCTAAGTTTTAATTTTTGGTAAGATTTATGTGCGGAAATTCTTGTTTTTAATTTATTCTTCGTCGTTCCAACATACATTCGATTACAGTTTTTGTTTTTTCGTCCAGTACAAGGTATCCTGTATATAACATTGGATTTTTCCATTTTAAGACAAAATACCTAAATACCAGAAAAATCGATTCAGTAGGACCAGAGCTATGAATCAAAATGTGGAGCCACCACCTTAAAAAATGTATCACTTTGTTACAAAAAATAACATAAATGGTGGAACAAGGTACGGAATGAGATAAGATTTTGCAAAAAATTAATTTTATTCGACTGGAAATCACGCTGTAAAATTTCGAGAAGATCCGTCCATAATTTACCCTAGGCCCCATATAAATACTACTCCCGGAAAACAGTTTAGTACGCCTTAAGCTAAAATACATAATGTTATCAGAATAAAATTGAATTCTTCACAGTTTTATAGGGCTAGAAATAGCCAGCTAAAATTTCGTGAAGATCGGTCCATAATTAACCCTTGGCCCCATATAAAGCCCACTCTGGTAAACCGTAGCAGATATAGATATTTCGGTAATATTTCTTTCAACTTCCATCATTTAGCCAGAAAAATGTCATGTCATTTTGTGATATACGGCCCATAATTTACTTAAGATCCCATTTTTAGCAGCCTTGTGAAATTCACTGTGAGCGTTAAAACTAATTTCACCACTCTGGAGAATTTTGAGATGATTGGTTCATAACTTACCATGGCTCTATGAAAAATTATTTAAGTTCAGCTTTAACTATTACGAATCATAATATTTTGCTCAAGATTGTCGGTCAATAATTTAATACATCATATAGATATCACTCCTGAAAAATTCGAACTGTCGGTGGAGGGTATCAAAGATTCGGCACAGCCGAATATAGCGCTCTAACTTGTTTTTTTTTTTATTAACAAAGAAAACTTAACCAAACAAAATTTTTATAAATAAGTTGTTTTGTAAACCTTTATTAAGTTAAGACCGATAAATTGTACGTTAACGATTTTAGGTTTCTCAATATACCGATAACAACATTGTTTTCAGTTGGCAACACCTCTCAAAATACATATACAAGTTGGGAGTCAGCTGATTGAATTTATCTGTATGCCAAATATATAACAGGAAAATAAATAATTGGCAGATGAGTGCTGGTTAGCTTTGCGACAGAATAGAAAACAAATGAGACATTGAGAAAACCAAATTTCTTTAATGTGCAATTTCTCGTTGGGAAAAAAGATAATCGCGTAATGAAAAAACGGCCATAAGACAATGAATAATTAGAAAGTATAAAAATTCAATAAAAACGAACATTTTTATACATATAAAAGTTGTTCATACATAAAAGTTGTTAAAATGAAAAATTTTGTTGGATTTGTCAGTCCCGAAAAATCCCGGGATTTCGGGATTTCCCGCTTGGCATTCCTATTACATATACATAGTTATGCAATGCATAGTGGTATGTATATTCTATAACAACTGAATTAATTAGAATAAGTTCACTATCTGGCAACACTTCTCGTTTTCAAATAATAAAAAAAAAAATATTAATAATAATGAAATAAAGCATTCGGTAACACTGTGTGTAATTTTTTAAGTCATGGAAAAATAACCATATACGGATAAAAAATAACCATAAAGGACAAAAAAAATAGACCCGTGTCTCCCAGTTTTGCGTAAAGTCATGAACTTTTTAATTTATGGGCCCTTAAAGATTTGGAGCCTCGGTGTCATTTTTGCAAAAAAGTGATAATTTTCTCAGGCTCATATCTTGCAAACCGTTCGAAATTTTGATTTACACTTTGACGCAATGTTGTAGCTCATGCCATAAAAACAAAAGTTGTGAACATATAAAATCTAAAAAAATTCATCTTCCAAATCAAAATCGCAAAAAACTCTAAAATATTCGATTTTTTTTACCTTTTTCCCCCTGTTTAGGTCCATAGGTAGCAAACCGTTCAAGATTCAAGGAAACAATCAACTACAAAAATGTACCTAAGATCTAAATAAACAACTTTTTAGAGCATATGAACTTCCTAGGAATGTTTCTTAACACCGTTTAGGTAGCATAGTATCTCAATGTTGAAGTAAAGAAAAAATCAGTGAAATTAAAAAATTTTCGGGACATTTTTCAATTTTGCGGTTATGAGCCTGAGAACGTGAAAGTTTTTTGGAAAAATGACACCGAGGCCCCAAATCTTTAAGGGCCCATAAATTAAAAAGTGCATGACTTTGGGCAAAACTGGGAGACATTGGTCTTTTTTTTTGGTCCTTTATGGTTATTTATTGTCCGCACGGAGAAAACTGTTGTGCATTATTTATGCACAAGCTGTTCATAACTATAAAATGTTTGAATATGCAACTTTGCGCATAAATTATGCCTAATAATCATAAATCCTGCACAATCTATTAAAATTGTGCATAAGTTATACACAAGAAATGTGCACAGTTTGTGAACATTGTTCATAGCTTAATTTTTTGAAAATTAAACACAATTGATCATAATAAATGAACATTGTTCATGAACGACTATTAACACTTATTGTTCATGAGTTATGCCTACTTGTGCATTGATTTTGTCCAACATTTTGATATGTGTGTATCTTGTTCATAAGTTGTGCCCATTTATGCATAGATTATGAACAATGCGTACACATATGGATAATGAGTATGCATTGATTGCAAGTTAGTTTCACTTATGTTCCTTTTGTCAAGAGTGCCGGTTGTGTTTATAAGCCACAGTAGTTAAAGTGAAGTGAAATATATAATTTTTTTTTTTTTTTAGCGATAAACCAACACTCAGGGGATGCCCCCTATATATGCAGTGCATTGTGTTGATCAGGAAAATAAGGTTTGGGAAGGAGGAAAGAGGGAATAGTGTTTGTGGACATTTGACTTGAATATTAATAAATTGTAAGTACCGGGGAAGACCTCTGCGGGAAGTTTATTCCACATACGGATAGTTCGACTGAAAAACGAATTTTCTCTATAATGCGTTGTGCGAAACACAGGACAATCGACTACAAACGGATGTGATCCACTGGATGAGCGAGTATAACGAAGAAATACTCGAGCGGGTGGAATAAGTTCACTTATCTCAGTGGAACACCTCCCATTGTAATATCGATAGAAAAGTGTCACACAACCCACATTCCGACGATGCTCCAATGAGTCAATAGAGTTGGATACCCTACTGTCATTGATGAGCTTCACCGTATATGCCCATATATGGGAGTTGTATTCCATCTTTGGTCGGATATAGGTGGTATAGATAGTAAGGAGATCGGATGAAGTGAAGTAAGTCTTGCACCGTTTTAAAAAACCTAAACACTTGAATGCTTCTTTCGACACTTTAAAAACGTGTTTATCCCAGCGGACATCGCACTGTATTCTCATGCCCAGAACATCAAGAGTATCCGATTCTTCAATATCAATGCCACCCATTACTACAATTGACATAGTTGGTCCCACGGCCCGTCTGTGGGTCAACATACAACATTGGGTCTTGCGTGCATTAAATTCGACCCTATTCGCTTGACCCCACTCAGAGATTGCAGCTAGGTCCTGATTAAGTGTGTCATTCATATTCTGCCTTTTGCCCCCAATCTCAACAAGGCTTGGCCTATGATCGAAGGAATATGAATGACAAATGTTGCTGTCATCTGCAAAAGAGTAGATAGGATTTGAAGTATGACTAAGAAGGTCATTAAGAAATATAAGAAATAGCGTAGGAGAAAGGACAGAACCTTGCGGTACCCCTGAATTCAGATGAAACTCGTTTGATGCAATCCCATCTATAACAACACGTATAGTGCGATCACTGAGGAAACTCGATATAAATCGAGAGAAATCATTACCGACACCAAAAGCAATAAGCTTTGACACAAGCGCACCATGCCACACTCGATCAAACGCCTTGGAAATATCCAGAGCAACCACTTTGCATTCACCAAAGCGGTGAATGGACCGACTCCAACGTTCTGAAAGAAACGCTAACAGGTCTCCTGTAGATCGGCTACCACGAAAACCATACTGTCTGTCACTGAGAAGTGAATTCGTCTCCAGATATTTCACAAGATGGTAATTAACCATGCTCTCCATCACCTTCGAGAGCGAAGAGCAAATTGCGATTGGGCGGTAATTGTCATGGTTAGTAGCCTCACCGTTCTTGGGGATTGGCTGAACATTGGCCACCTTCCAGCAAAGAGGGAAAGATTCCCGCACGGTACGAAGAGCTGAAAAGGTTGGCCAACGGACGAGCTAACGTCGAACAGCACTGTTTCAATACCAGTGCTGATATGCCATCCGGCCCCGGTGACTTGTTTACGTTAAGATCCGAAAGAACCCTTTTGACTGCGCGTGATCGGAAAAATATCTTGGGCATAGTACATGATACTCTTCCGACCACGGGCAGTGATTGATTGCTTTCCGGCAAGAACGAATTACTTTCAAACAGTTCAGCCAAGAGGTTAGCTTTATCAATCGGGTCAGTAAATATTTGGTCGTCCTTTAAAAGCGCTGGGATAGAAGAACTAGCACTGTCCCTTACTCTTTTAACGAAGGACCAAAAGGTCTTACTGCCCCGAGGAGCAGCAAGGACCTTAGCACGAAGACGCTGTTCGTGTAGAAATTTTTCCCGTCTAAGTACTTTGGCACACTCAGATCTTGCCTTCTTTCGTAGGTGAATAGTAGTTGCGTTTTTATTCAAACGCCAACTACTAAACGCCTCCTCTCTGGATCTGACTGCATTTTTGCACGTCTGGTTAAACCAACACTTAAGTTTTGGTTTAACCGAAATTTGCTTCGAGGGAATAAAAAGTTTCATTCCAAGCAAAATTACATTTACGACCATTTTTGCTGCGGCATCAACATTATTGTCAAGGAAACAAAGTTTCCAGTTGAAACAAGCCACATAAACAGGGGCAAAATCTGTTGAAAATAGAATTCAACATTAAGTTAAGGCCACAGTGAGTAGTTTTATGTGGTATTGAAAAATTGGTATTTTTGTTAAACGCAAGAAAAATATGTTTAATAAATGATTAAGGAAAAGGTGATGTATTTTTGACACACAATATTAATTATTAAATTTTGACGGAAAATTTTTGATTTTCTCTTTTTTAAAGCAGCTGATTTCTGTTATAGAAAAAGTAATTACAAATTATTTGTTACAGAAAAGAACGGCAATCAAAAGGAAAAAGTAATGAGTCCTACTAAATAAAATAGAAGACATATTCATTATTATTCTGTTCTTAATAACGTAAATTAGATTTGTACCTGCTTTTTTATTAAAATTATAGTTGTTTCCGCCCGGGTTCGAACCGGGGACCTTGTGCGTGTGAAGCACACGTGATAACCACTACACTACGAAAACTTATGATAAGGTAATAAAGTATTTAGTTTTAAAATAACAATTGTTATAATTAAAGTTTAGGATAATCGGGTGTGTTCTAGAATCCGAATCCACTCGAAAGTGGATTACTTTAGCATTATTGGTGTTCTGCATTTCACATCCACATGTTTTTATTCGTTTTCAATTAGAGTAGATATGGATTGGCGAAAGTAAACTGAATCGACTTTTATTGTAATATGTGATAACATTTTTAACAAAAAAATTAATATTGCTTTTAGCTTAAAATCTTCTTAATCCAATTTAATCAAAAATATACCGTTATCTAAAACGCAAAAGGCCCTTACTAACCCTAAATTTAAAGTCGACTTTTTCATTGATTTTGATATAATTATACCAAATTTTTTTTTTTAACGATTTTTATGTTATTTTCAGACAATTTGTTTCTTTAATCGATTTAGCGATCTCTTAGTTTTGTGGTTTGTTTAAAATTTTGCAATTTTTTGCGAATTTTAGCCATGTTCGCGATATAAGCGATTTGGTCGTGTAAGTTTTCTGATTATTTACAGCTTTAACGATTTATTATAAAAAGTTGACTTTGCTATCACGCCGCTGTTAGCAAATTTTTGCGAATTTCCTTGAATTTAGCAATTTTTACCGATTTTTTGCCATTCCTTATAGTTTTAGGGACTTTAAATCAATTTTATGGCTGGTTTGAAATATTAAAAATTTTCGCGAATTTTCGCTATTTTTGCAATTTTTTTGTTATTTTCCGACATTTTGTTTTTTTAACCCATTTAGAGATTTCAAATAAATTTTAGTGTTTGTTTAAAAGATTGCAATTTTTCGAGAATTTTAGCCATGTTACTGATTTTTTTTGTGATTCTTTACAGCTTTCACGATTTTTAGAAAATATTTGACATTGCTATCATGCTTCGGTTAGCAAATTAGCGATATTTAGTTCAACAAAAGTTTTTTCGAACAAAAACTTCGAATACACAAAAACATGCGGATTTGAGAACACCAATTTATGACTTATGCGGATTCAAAAAATTTTTCGTTTTCAATTAGAGTCTAGAACATACCTGAATATATTGTTTCAAAACATAAGGATTTTTTACAACAATGCCTATTATGTAACGTATTTATCATGATGAATTAAACAGATGGCGTACTACGGCAGAGGACGATTTGTTGCTCTTGCATGGTTTGAGTTGTGACTAGGGTTTTTTTTTGAAGTGTTTGAAAATTTTAATAAAATAAAATTTTATCACATTCAGCTTCATTTTTTGATTATTGCTTAAAATAATTTTTGATATGAACTGGGAATATAAGTGTTTTTTTTCCTTTCAAGCAAACATTTTTTATAAAAAATTCATGTCTTTTAAACGTTTACTTTAAGAAGGTAACAAACATTTGTGGTTAAAAACGTGCATTCAAATGTATTTTTTTTTTCTGACAATAATGTTCAATGTATGCTTCCATTCGTTCGTGTTTTGTTCAATGTTGCAAAAATAAATGGCAAATTTGTTCCATATCTTATCAGGATGAGATCCTAGCGATCTGGAGAGCGACGGAGGTGATACATCGTGGGCGGTTCTGTGGTGACAATTTACATCGATAGTCAGGCAGCACTTAGGGCATTGACGAATTATACGGTGCGATCGTCGCTCGGTGTAGGAAAGCTCTTAGGGAACTAATGGGGGCATTCAACGTAAGGCTGTGTTGGGTACCTGGACAATGCATGGTTGAGCGAAATGAGGTGGCGGAGGAACTCGCGAGAGAGGGTTCGAATCTGGACTAAGTGGTAAGGGACAGGGGGGTAAAGCCTCCCCTATGTTACTACTATAGTGTGATACGGGAGAAATTCCGTGATGACGTTAATCGTTCCTGGAGGGACAGAGTCGATTGCAGGGTGTCTAGGGATACTGGGATTGGACAGGGATGGTCTTAGAACGCTTATAGGGTTCTTGATGGATCACTGTCCCGTTGGGGCTTTTACGGGCAGATGAGACAAAACCATACCGGCCTTCTGCATATTGTGCGAGGATTCAGAGTAGCTGGAGACGATCGAGCATGTACTCTTCCATTGTCCTAGGATGCAGGGTCTCATACAGAAGTGGCTAGGAGATAGGTTTCACGACGAACTGGGGTGTATCGCTGGATGTAATCCGGCTAATCTACTGGGGTTTGTCAGGGAAATAGTGCGGCTGCTTCCGTTGAGCGGAGTGTAGATAGGGAATTTGTTCTTCGTAGTACCTACTAACTTTCTTATTTTCTGGACTCTATCCACCTCATACTTCTTTTCTTAACCTTTCTCTTTTTCTACTTTCTTTATTTTTTTTGGTTTTTTCTTTATGTTGAAGGGATTCACAATGGACCGTACTGGTCTCCGAGTGGAAGTGTGCCCTTGGGCACATAACCCTTCTAAACCTAACCTAACCTACCCCCAGTTATAATTGAGTGGGGGATAATACATTTTTTGCATCCGCGTTAAGTGCTTTTTTATGCAAGCAAGTATTTTTCTTCTTGGCCTATTTCTTGTGTTTGCTTACAATATGTGTTATTTTGTGATTTTTGGTTATATTGTGATGGATATAAATCGATATGCATACATATAAATCTTTTTGTTTTTATTTTATTTAAAATGTTTTACAACAGCTGACTTTAATTATTAATAATTAGTGTTGTAAACGCTTATTGGAATTCAAATTTATTGTTGAAAGTCGCTACAACCGTGGGGAATATCGCTCTTTAGTACAAACTTTGCGTTCAATATTTCTGATACATATTAAGTCTGAGTTAGCCGGGAGTAACAGTAACGTTGCAAAACAGCTGTATAATTTTGTTGTATGTACAGCAATTAGTACGATTAGAGAGAAATAGATTGGCTCTACTTTTTTACGATAATGTTACTGTTACTCCCGGCTAACTGAGCCTTGAGTGTTGAGTGCAAAAAGTAGATATCATTTTGTTCTATTGTAATTTAAACATATGCTCTACTGTAATTTAGAATCTTTGTAACGGTTCGTGAAACCTGATAAATATCATACACAACTGTAATGCATTATTATTTTTTAGAAAAGAAAACACCATAAGTTGGTTATTTTGTGTACGCAAGTATTTACACACTTGGTTGAATATTTTGCGTAAGCAAATACTTCCAGTATTGCTGTATTAAACATTTTTCTTATAAAAGATATTTCTGTTATTGGTTCTATGCAAAATATGTCTCGTGTAAGCTTTTTTTCATAAGGAATTTTCTTATGCAAAATAATTTTTATATTGATAAATATTTAAAAAGACACCGTGTTTCTGAAATACTTTTTTAAAAGTTGTTTTGTTTTTCTTTAATGAGATGATCTTATATTCGTTGTGCTTAAAATAGTCGTATTTCTCAATATATTTAATAAATTATTTTTTTTTACATTAAAAATTTTTTCGAACGAATTTTTTCTGTGAGTCAAATTTCAATTTATAAAGCTTCCTTACGATGCTCCTATCCAATGATTATTGTAAGAAAGCTTTATAAATTGAATTTTGACTTATAGAAGCTCGTTCGGATAAATGTTAAGTATATTTAAATTTATTTTTGAAAAATCAATAATTCCCATATTCTATTTGTTAAAAAAATATTTAGAGAAAAGGACTATTGTAAGAAAGCTTTATAATTTAAAATTTGACTTAATATTTTTCTTAAGATTAATTAACTTCCTTGATTTTTTATGAAATCAAATATGTACAAATATGTATATATGTATGTACATATATTTACTTGACTTTAAAATTGTAGATGTCTATTATTAGATAGTAATCGTTAAGATTAAGTTTCCGTAGTGTAGTGGTTATCACGTGTGCTTCACACGCACAAGGTCCCCGGTTCGAACCCGGGCGGGAACATTCTTAAAGAGCGGCATTTTCCTTCTTTTTTGAACTCGTTCAAAAATCCTTCTTTAGTCAAAACAAGATGTGTACTATCAATTAATAAAAAATGCTTGGAATTAAAAATCCAAATTCAATTAACCTTAAAAAAATTATATAATTAAATTAAATAAAACTGAACTGGCAAAATAAAATAAAGTAATCACCCCTATCGTGAATAAAAATTCCTTGGGAGTTTTTTCCACTTTTCCTATGTTAATTCAATTGTAAAAATTGGAAAAGGGCAAAAACTCCCAAGGAATTTTTATTCGCGATGGGGGTAAATTTGTTTTTATTTTTGTGTTTTCTTAACGCACTTTCAACTACATTTAGAGTTGACAGCAACCCAACCAATTGTAGTCGGGACTGTAAGAAAGATAAACTAACTGTTTGTTGTTGTTGTTTTTGTTTAAGCTTCGATATTGTTACAAGTAAAACTGGGGTTTATAATTCTTATTCGCTTCACACTTTTATTCGTATAATATCTTTAGTTTTTCTTACATCTTTGGATGAAGTTTCCTGACAATCTGGCCAAAGAAACCAGTAAAATGCGCATAGGAAAAGCTTATCCCATCAACAATAATGTTCAGTTTATCATAAGTGTGAAATGGGAATGTAGCACATTTAAACGAAACCTTGTTTAGAGGTGTCAACAATATAAATGCAAAGTATGTTGTTTATATCAAAAAATTGCAGGGTTTTCCATAAAACAAAGAAATTGGCGACCTTTTGCCCAAAAGCGCTAATAAAAATGTACCAACTTCATTTTTATCATCATGCAACACTCCTTTAAGATGTGTTAACTAGGGTGGTATTGACTTCTACTAGCCAGCGTTGCCACGACAAAAAAAATTTAACCAAAATGTAAAAATAAAGTAACCAAAAGCGAAAAAATTAATCAAAATTATTTTGTATAAGAAGTTTTATTTTATTTGCACTTCAGTTTGAAAATATGTCGAAAGAAGAAATTGTGTGCATTTGTATTTTGTAGGCATATAAACCTGTTTTAATGAAGTTTTGACAGAATGTTACCGATGGTCTGGAATGAACAATCAATAATTTTTCAAAATATTTAACGAACGTGGCACTTTCTTTACAATGTTAACACTTATTTTGGTCTATTTTAAAAACTTTACGAGCTAGAGCTTTCAACATTTTTATTTAATGCGCTCTTACAAGTAAAACTTTTAA
This sequence comes from Pollenia labialis, assembly GCA_949318255.1. NCBI lineage: Eukaryota > Metazoa > Arthropoda > Insecta > Diptera > Polleniidae > Pollenia > Pollenia labialis. The sequence goes on along the minus strand of OX439139.1, from coordinate 62,403,417 downwards.
AGTCTTGCTGCATTTTAATTCTTTCAAAGTGTAAATTTGAGCTAAATTTTGCGGTAGATTTTGTATATATGGATGATTTTTGCACGGTGAAAATAGAATCGTATTATACCGGATGAGATCGGAAGGGCCTTTCACCTTATCATTTATCTAGAAAAGCATAAAAAGTAGCAGTTAATGGGCGTCTACAATTCGAAGTACATACTAGAGTGGGTCAAAAAAAAAGTTGTGTCAGTCATCTATGGCTTGACAGGAGCTTAATTTTTGCCTTAGATGTCTTTTTAATCCGACCTCAAATTCTAAGCGGCACTTACGCCATCTTGGATTGTTCCCCCAAATGTCAAATTTTTTTTTACGTGCAAAGAAAGACCTTCTTAAACTGCGTATGCATAGATTTTAATAATCTCACTTTTATGACACGCCTCCAAATTAAGCCCTTTTTTTATTTTTCACATACATACTACATTAAACCAGGAAGAATCCATTAAAAATTAAAAATGTTCATCAGTCACGCCCAAGACTTAAAGGTATATTTATTAGGTTTGAAGAACTTTAAAAAAAATTGGTTTTGCTACGCCCTAAATTACAGCGCTTTTTTTTATGTAGCTTCGCAATTTAATCGGATCGTATGTCATTGCTAATGTCTAGAATATGGCTCTATATATTTGTATGTATTTTCATGTAATATATTAATAATTTTTTTTAGTGTAGAAAATATCCCGCGCGTTGATCTTTAATTTTGTAAAATTTAACAACAATAACCAAAAATTTTCGATACAAATTTGGGTGATAATGCATTTTTCGCTTTGGCAAAAAGCCGGCTGTGCAGAGAAGCTTTATAGAGCGTTTTGGGATTTTCTAATTCTGGTTGTAGTGGTTAACAATAATTATGCGTAAACACAAAACAAAAAAAGATTTTTATGCCAAGAAAATTTGATTTTGCTTCAAATAGTATTTATATTCGGATTGTGCCCAACAACATTTTGCATTTGTAGCAACAAGTCTGTTTCTGTTGTCCCAAACAGCGTTACCATTAAAATCTGTAAAAAAATATTTTTAATTAATTAAGGCCGTTACACACTATCCCACAAAGTCTTACGTATTTTTCAAAAATGCTTCCCTGATTTAATTATTATTGAACATTTTCAAAAAACAATAGCAACTTATCATAACAGGGTTGCATTTTCGTAAATTACTATAGACTTTGTGGGATAGTGTAAAACGGCTTTTAATAAGAGAAAATAATATATTGCATCTCGACTTATCAAGATTTTGTGTCGATTTATATATTTCAAAATACTGCAATTTAAATTTTATTTTAATTATTTTAAAACTAAAAAGTTCACTTTTTACTAGTTTTACTAGTTTTACACCGACAAAGTACTCAATACTGATCGCAATGATAATAAAGTACCAATCATGTCATTGCCAAATTTAAATTTTTCTACGATAAAGGCCATGTCAGATAAAACTTCATCGCTTTGCGTGACGTTTCTAACTTTTACAGAAAAGCGTAACGCAAAAGGTGGGTGTCGCAATAAACACTTTGACAATACACACGAATTGTTTGTTAAAAATAAATATATAAAAAAAATTATACTAGCAGACTGTCAAAGCGCACAAAAGATGAGCATTGCCTAACTTTTTGCTTCGCTCTGCGTTAAAAGTACTTTTTGTGACATGTTTCGTAGAAGTATGAATATTTCATCTTTGATGTTAAGGCGAATCTCTAACGCAACGCGAAGCAAAATTTTAATCTGACATGGCCTTAACATTAATGTTATTTTATTCCAAAAATAAATATTTTATGGCAACGAAAATTGTTATTTCCAGCAAATGCAAATCATTTAATTTAACATAACACGCGTTAATTCGTCAACGTTTGTCGTGCGTTTAAAAACTTAAGCGCATGAAAAATTGCAAGTTACACAACGCGCGTTACAAAAGCCGTTCCTGTCAGCTGTTTTCGATTTGTTTACTTATGTGTGCATTGAAAACGGATTCGAAAGTATATCAAGATTTTTTTATTTCATTGAATTTTTTCTTTTTATATAAATATTGTATGTTTTTAAAGCTCTTCAATAAGTTTTTCCTTCACGATTCGCAAATCTGTCAAATTATTCTTTTTGTTGTCACCTAATTACTTGTCAAAAATGCACAACGCGTTATAAAGTTCAAAGTTACCCAACTTTCTGGCGCTAACGCGTAAAAATATTTTGCATGTAGCTTGTTCTATTAAAATACACTAGTTAAACTTTTTTTGACAGAAGTCTACAAAGCGGGCGCGCACTAACGCGTGTTATGTACTTCTACCTTTAATTGTTTATTTAAAAGTGAAAGAGGATAATTTGTGAAAAAAGCCATGGCATATGATACTTTATTTTAGTTATAAGGTTTTTTTTCTAAAACGACAAATTAATTAATTTAACTTTGTTTTTTTTTTTATAAGGACAATTTAAAAAAAAAAAACACTAATTTTTTTATTAAATAAACATTAAGTCTTTCATTCAGTAGTGGCATGAAGTAGTTTTAAAACTAACCCTATTAGTTAATCCATGGAGTAGGTCTGAAACTACCCCTTTAGTGTACTCCATACTGTAGTGGCATGGAATACTTTTAAAACTAACCCACTTTAGTACTCCAAGAAGTAGTTAAGGTACTACTTCGGTGGGTTATATAGTCCCCTCCTAGGACATCGTAATGTTAAATCGACCACCTTTCACCCATATATTTGGATTACTCCTACTCCTTTATGGACTACTCTTTACATGCATGTATGGACTAGTCTCGTTATCTGCAGGGATATACCTTTTTTATTGAGTCAATATTTGCTTTATTGACATTATTATCTTTCTGATCACACATACACAATTTAGCTAACTCAATTCGCAATTAACTTAAGCAAAATGTAAACAACTTTCGACATCTTTAGAAAACAAAATAAATATCTGGCTTTTGCGCAGACCTAATGTGTTTGTTGTTTTGATGTTGTCAAAAATGTCATACACTTTGTTTAGTGAGTTGAGTTTTACTCACTAAACACACTTCTGACAGTGTTGCTTTTTAATTTTACTCAATATTATAACAATTTCGATTAATTGAGCAATAACTTAATTGCGAATTTGTATGTATGTAGTTCAAATTGACATGATTACAACTAAATCACTTCATTAATCTCAAAGAATCCACTGAACATACCTCAAACTGAGTATAATGTAAAATCGGCAACATGATCCTGTACAACCGGCCACGATTTCTGCTTAATGTTTTTATTTTTTTCCTTAAATAATTCACAATTTCATCATTAAAATTATATAAATAATTTTCTGATAAATTTAAAAAAAGCATTTTTATCCATTTTTAATACTTTAATTAAATATAAGTTTGTTTGTTTAGTTTTTTTCTTAATCATCTGTCATCTCAAATGTAATGTATACGTCCTTTGATTAACTTTATCAACATTTTGCTTAAACGCGTTTAAAAACTCAAGTGTGAACATAGTATAACATGGGGTCTTCACCTGCCAATTTTGTGTCTTAACAAACGTCAAACTTCATATAAAAAAACGCTGACAAAATTGTAGAGTTTTTTTTATATTGACTTTGACGTTTGGTATGGCAAAAAATTTTCAGGTGAAGACCCCATGTAAGGTGCATATCTGAACACGGTATAATATAACACATGTTTTCGCCCGGGTTCGAACTGATGACCTTGTGCGTATAAAGCACACGTGATAACCGCTACACTACGGAAACTTATACGCATTTATTGTCAACATGATCTTTTATTTTTAATACATATTTTAAAATAAACGTATGCTACGTCAGTTACTACGACACTATCGGAAGTAAAACCTTTTTTTTAAACATTTATTCGAGTTAAGTCACAGCATTTAAAGGAATTTGAAGATAAAGCAGGAGTAGTAGGTCATATAGCAATTCCGCTTTGTTTCACTCCCTAAATTACGAAACTACTTAAAACTTCTATTAAAAGTTAAACATTCGATAAGTATGTTGCTCTTAGTGCTGGTTCACACTTTTCAAGTGTTTTGACGACTAAAATCATGAGTTTTTAGGAGGGAGAATAAAAGTATTCTCTTTTTTTCCTAAAAACTCAAAACTTGATGGCTAAGACTTGAAGAGTGTGAACCAGCACTTAATCTAATCAATTTTCTGAGATGGACAACGCCATTCAACTAGGGTTGCCATACGTACTGTTTTTAACAGTACGCAAATGTACTGTTCTTTACACTTTGTACTGTTTTTTGTACTGGTTTTTTTTTGTTTAATCTACAAAAAACCAAGATATCAGGAAAAACCCTGTTAAAGTCATATTTTGAAAATATCTTAGTATTTAACAGTACATTGCTTAAATAAAATGTTGTGTTCCAAACAAAAAAGCTCTAAAATAATAAGACTTTTTACGCTGTGGTCATTGTTTTCTCATAAATACGCAGTAGAAATCTTAATTATAATGGGTGACTCGCAGCAGCTGTATATTTTCATGTTATTATTTTTAAGACATATGATTTTATGGCTACCTCTTCCAATAGTATTTTCCTTTAAACACCTGAGAAAGACAAAAACAAAATCGAAATTTTGTAAAAAATATTATATTTTTTAAATACTAAATAAATACTTATTCAAACACAATTATCTTTAATTCCTACAATTTTTTTTTAATATTCGGGCAAGTTCTGGAAATCGAAATCACGTGAAATTGAAAACATACCAATTTAAAAAATTCTCTGGGCTCAAAATTTATAAAAATACTTAATTCCTTTCAGGACCACTTTTCTCTACCTAAAATACCTTTGATATAAAGAAAAGCCACGTTAATTTTTACAAAAATTTTATTGAAAATCTTAAGCGTATAAATTTTATTGAAACTTGTTTTTTACTATTTTCAGATTTTGTTAAATAAAAATACACCAAACTATGTTTTTTGGATTTTATAGATTATAGCTGAACTTGGTAAAATTGGCCGTAAATAATTTAAAAATTGTTTGAAATTGGAAAATTAACTTAGGACACATAAATTTTCTCAAATTCTATATGATTTGTGCAACTATGTGTGTGGTGAAAATTGCGTTAAATACCAATATGTTTAAAGAAAGTCCTGCTTACACAATCAACGAGTTAATTGTATGAAGCTAAGTTAGGCTTTTCTCCTTTCTTATATGGCTTACAGGAATGTTATGGTTTTCCTGTCTTCAAATTAAAGAAAAAAACATTTAGGCCAAATGCTTCGTTTTAGTGTTTTTTTTAACGCAAATGCATTAATGCCATAAAACGGAAATCATTCCTTTGACGTTACACATTTTAAGAGTTTTTCGTTATATAATTGTTGCATATTCAATCAAAAGTTTTAAATATATATCAAATCTAATGCAGTTGGTTATGATGGATTGCATCCAAAGTTTATCAAGCTTACTCTTCCCTACATACTAACTCACTGAACTCATATTTTTAACACGATCATCACAACGTGTACGTTCCCGTCTGAATGGAAGCATGCTAAAATTATTCCGATTCTGAAATCTGATAAGAGCTACCGACCAATTTCAATTTTGCCTTATTTGTCAAAAGTCTGTGAGAAATTAATATACTCGCAAATAAGCCACTACCTTTATACAAACTCCATATTAAATGACAGGCAATCTGGATTTAGACCCAAGCACAGCTGTACTACTGCTCTCATTGATGTCACGGAGGAAATAAGATGCCAAATTGATAAGCGCCAAACGATGTCATTCCTAATACTGCTTGATCACTCCAAAGCCTTTGATACAGTGCATCATTCCATTCTCTGTCTTAAATTAAAGCACATGTGCAATTTCTCCTCAACAGCATTGAAACTGTTAACGTCATATCTAAGTTCCAGATGTCAAAGCGTATTCCATGAAACAAATGTCTCTGATCGTTGCTTAATGCTTAGAGGTGTGCCACAGGGTTCAATACTTGGACCACTATTGTATTCTATATACGCTAATGATCTGCCTTTGCAAGTGAAACATTGTAAAATTCAAATGTATGCTGACGACGTGCAACTCTATATAAGCTGTAAAATATCAGACGCCGCAAATTGCATTCAACTTATAAACGAGGATCCCAATCATATTTATCTTTGGGCATCAGCAAATGGCCTAAGCTTAAACCCAAAAAAATCAGTTGCTCTTGCTATTGGACCATTAAAATGTATAAACACGTGTCTACCACCAATAAAGATTAATGATATGACAATTAATTATGTTGATACAGTAGTTTTGACTTTACTGCCTTTTGTTTACGTGCACTTTTGACTTACCTGCACAAAATTTATAATTTTTGGAATTATTCTTTCTAATTCCATACAAATTCCTTTTTTAAGTGCACTTTCTATACCTGCACATTTAAGATAAATGCACAAAATTTTTGGCATTTTAAAATTATTTTCATACAAAATATCAAAGTTAGCTGCACTTTGACTACACTGCCCAAAATAAATATTTTCTGGAATTATTCTTCAAAATCCTTGTTTACGTGCATTTTGTATACCTGCACATTTTTCATATTTTTGGGCAGCTTTAAAATATTTTCATACAAAACATCAAAGTTAGCTGCACACATAAAAATATTTGGTGGCCACTTTTTCGCATAAATATCCAATTTAAGCTGTTTATAAAAATATAAATCGCAATTATTTTGTTTTTTATGTTTTATGTTCTTTGTGAATTCTCATTGTTTTTGTTAATGTTTCTTTTATATTAAATAAACATACATTTATAAAATGATCTGTTATTTCCCAGCTAGCATAGGCTGTTTGTTAGACGATTATGTTTAATATACAGCTCCTTAAAGAATCTTCTGGTGATTATCTGACGAGTAACAAAAACATCTAAATCTTTTTTTAATTTATTTATTTTTTGACACGCTCGTCTTTAAATCTTGAAATGAACCTTTTGGGACTCTCTGTAAGAGTCGTATAACAATTACTGAGCTACCTAAATAAGACAGTTTTTGAAGTATGAAAATGCTATTGCCAATACAATTTTAATAAAACAAACCAGTCTAAGGATCTGCAAAAAAGGATTTTCCGACAGGATGGTATTGATTTCGCGACCTTAAGGTTTGTTTTATAGAAATTGTATGAAAATTAGAAGTTTTGGCATGAAAAATACGCCTGATGCCCTTATTTAGATAGCTTAGTCATACGGCTGAGTATTTCACGAGTTGTAAAATAATACCTACATGAGTCTCATACGACTCTTAGCATGCTTTTTGAAAGACTCGTTAGATAATCTCAACATACAATTTCGCTGCGTTATGGAAGAATCTCTCTTACGAATCAGCACGTGTTACAGTTTCTCCCGTGCTAGGAATCGTCTACAATTAAAAAATGAGCTCGTCGACGATCAAAAAGACTCTTTGTGAGATTCCCAGTAAGCTCCTGGGTTGAAATAAAATATAAATTTATGTATTAAAAAAATAATTTTTTTATTCTTCTTTTAAATCAAACACTTTACTTTAGCTGCACTTTTGTGCAGGTAACCACAATTGTGTACATGCACATTAAGGCAGGTAAATGCATTTAAGATAACTGCATTTTTGATTTACCTGCACAAAAAATCGTGCAAAGGAGATTGTGCAGCTAAGTCAAAACTACTGTACTTCAAAAATTTTGGTGTTGTTTTTAACAATCAACTTAATTTTTCAGACCATGTGAAAATAAGCTGTGGAAAAACTTTTTCTATGCTAAGGAACTTATGGATGTCACAATATTATACATCGATTTACATCCGAATGTTATTAGCTAAAACGTATTTATTGCCAACACTCATGTATGGATGCGAGCTTTTTTCAAGTTGCGATTCGGTTAGTAGGCGAAGGCTCAACTTAACATACAATAATATTGCTAGATATGTATTTGGAATAAAAAGGAACCATAGCATCTCACAATTTGCGAAACAGATATGTAACATAACATTTGATAACTTATTGACTTGCCGAACTCTATTGTTTTTGCATAAGATTATATATAGTCAACAGCCTTCCTACCTATATGAAAGAATCATGTTCTCTAGATCGAACAGAGGTTACAAGATTAACAGTATTAGGTATAACAAATCAATTTCTAATCAACACTTCTTTATTAACTCGATTCGTCTCTGGAGCCAACTACCCCCTCGAATCCAAATCATAAGCAATGCAAGACATTTTAAATCTGCCATATTTGAGTACTTCGGTTAGGATAGCCTTATTATTAACATTTACTTATTTGTTAACATATATTTATTTGTGCGCAAAACTTATAGTAAAAAACTTATAGTAATTTTATTTGTCATTCTTTTTTTCTTTTCTTTTCTCAATTAATTGTATTTTCATACTATTAAATATAAAATATACTTATCTACCAAATTGCTACCCAATACTGTAATATAAGACTTGTTCTTGTTGTATTGTATTGATAAATAAATTAATAAATAATTTAAATAAATAGTTGTGCTTTCGCCAAAAAAAATGTACTGTTTTTTTCTTGATTGTACTGTTTGTTTTTTGTTCAATGTACGGTTTTTCCGAATTTAAAATCTGGCTACCCTACATTCAACTGACGTTGAACATATCTTTTGTGCAAGAACTTGTACTGAATTTTCGCTCTAGCTCCTGGGTAGCGCGAGGTGCAAGAGTCAGCGTGAAATTATTTTCTACAAAGTTGTTGCTATGTTTCAAAAAAAACTTCACTATTTCGCATTCTTGCAAGATTGTGTCCAAATCATAATTAAAAAAACATTTTTTTAATAGAGAAATAAAAAAACAATTAAAAATTGTCAGCCAAAAGTAGTTAGTTAATGATTTTTTTATAAATTGTGATAATATTTTGTTTTTTAAATTGTTACCAAAACAAAACTATTCAAAACACATTAAACAGGATAATTATTAATCAAATTGCAACTATAAAGTGTTTAAATTAATTCAAAATTCATTACGCACTTAAAAACAAACAGACGGACGAACAAAGACAAACAGCTAGCCAGGCGAAATAAATCATTAATAACATACGATTAGCAAAAACATGCAGTGACAGAGACAGAAATGAAACTAAACTGGTCTCACTGGCGTTTCAGGTGTTAAAGGTGGCAGCAAATTAAATTGACTTCAAACGCTGCGATAGCAAAAGATACAACTACTCTATTCATTAAATAGTTAAACATCGTATCGCTAAAAACGAGATACTCGTGCAAATGTCCATTATCTATGAAATTCATTTAACGAATGACTGGCGCCTTGTTTGTGTGTGTGTGAATATGTCTCGATGATTGGATTAAAATTATACAAATTTGATATGAATATCAAAACATATATTGATAAAATAAAAAGAAATTCAATGTTTTGAATGTTTTTTAAATGTTTATTTTAAATAGATTTATGATTTAACCACTTCAAATTTCAAATCAGGTATATTTTGCACCAACTCTTCAATCAACTGGGTTTTTGCAAATGCTATGCCTGGTGGATAAACGCCGCCTCTGAAAAAATGTAAAAAAAAAATTTGCTAAATTTTCAATAATAATCACGATCAGTTGAATCCCAGGAAATATAATAATTAAGGTTATAAGGCCATTTGTACTTTTACATATTTTTTAACATACAGTGAACTCTCGGTAATGTGAACTTCCAATATAGTGAATTATATAGTAATGGGAACACCTGTTTTTTATATTAGTGCTCTAAACAGTGAACAAAGTTTAATTTCTAATTTTGGGAACCTCCCGATTGAAAAAAATTAAAACAAAACATTCATACATACTTTGAGATTTGTTAATGAAGGTCATAGAAATCGCTTGAACTTTATATTTGTTCGTACACACCTGTGTATTAACAAAAAATATTTATACAAGTGGTTTGTTAAGATGAGAAATAAAAACCTTCCGAGAAGTGGATTGATGCTGAATGAAAAAGCGAAACAGCTTCATTCCAATTTAAATGAAAATGGGCACGACTTCAATGACAGAAATTGGTGGCTTTCAGCGCAACCTCATCTGGTAGATCCTTTTAAATTGAAGCTAAGAGCAAATATATATAAACTCGGTTTATCAAATAATCAGCTTTACAATGAAGATGAGCCAGGCTAATTGTGGAAAAAATTTTACTCAAAAACCGTGCGAAGATGGAGAGGCAAAAAGTTACATATCTTTGCTGTGCACAGCATCTGGATACCATAAAACCAAATTTCTTGACAAGAGTTGAAATATTAAAATTAATTTTTTTTAAATTTTAATTAAAATTTATGTTATGTTACAAATACCAAGAGTTTCGATACTGTTTTTTTAAGCAAAAAAGAAAGTATGGCGCTTAAAATTTGTACTATCGAAAATGTAAACAAATTCGATAATGTGAACTACCTTGGTTTTTATTAGTTCACATTATCGCGAGTTCACTGTGATTCCATATTTTCTTTTAACGATTAGATACTTTTGAAATACAATTTGTATTTCAAAAACTAATGTGTCACATTTTTAGACATTTACAAAGGTGTAGTCTTCATCCATTCACTAATTCGGTTTACAATTAATTCGTTTGCCATAATAAATATACCAGGGCCAATATGGAAAAGTAGGTTACATTGAATAGTGTAGTTCAAAGCAGGGCTGTGGAGTCGTCCGAAAAAAGTACTAACTCCGACTCCGACTCCAAATGCTGAAATTTTTTAAGTGCGACTGCTACTCCGACTCCTACTATAATCTTGATGCTAAATGTATATGAGACTCAGTGATGTTAACTTCTATTTTTTCATTACCGTACGGCCTTCTAAAAATTAGAGTTTTTGAGAAGCAATTACCGTACGCAAACATTAATGTGCTGTTTCCAAATGACAGGCGATTGATTATGTAGCAAAATTTATCAGGGGTGTGCTGGAAATCGCAAACGCAAAACGCAATAATTTGGAAGTTGTTTTTAATAAACTTTAAACCTTATTCTTAAAATTTTTGGTTTAAAATCCTGTTTAATAGGAAAATATTTGTTAAATATTTGTCATCAAATTCTTTTATTTCAAAAATGTTATTTAAAAACAACTTTTAAAATTCTTGCGTTTTACGTTTGCGATTTCCAGCACACCCCTGTATATGAAAAGCAATCAGTCCATCGCCTGTCATTTGGAAACAGCACATAAGAGCAGTATTCATAAACCATTTATTTAAATTTTAAATGTGTTTTAAGAAGATAATTTTTATTTTGGAAATTTTTTTTAATGCCGAAAAACTTTGGAGTCGGAGTCGCGAGATTTTGTGGGTACTACGACTCCGACTCCGGCACAAAAACATCAACTCCGACTCTTCAACTCCGACTCCGACTGCACAGCCCTGGTTCACACTCAGTTTTGTTGAAGTCTTATTCGAGGAGTGTTATGTATATTACCGAATACGACTTTATGGTGTAAATTTTACTCCTTTTCTACTTGTGATAACTCAATGTTTTCTCATATTGACTTAAGCTACTCTTCCATATGACAATCAGAAAGTTTTCTTACTTTCCCGGCATTTTTGTGTGCTCCTTCAATATTACTTTAGCACAGCTTAACAAAGCTCCGCTAGTGAAACCGTAACAGGGATCGTTTCCGCTTAATCGTACTACCACTTCTTTGTTCGGAGGCAACGTTTCCGGACAGTCTTTAGACCATCCTTTTGCTCTAAAAGTCATGCGAAATCCTAAAGATTTTCTATTTGCTGGCACAGGCCCTTCCCGCGTCATCAAGCCATTGGTAAAATACTTAGGATGATTAATCAATAGCTTGCGGGTGCAGCTAAACTGGGCCATAAACATTAAGAAGAATAAATTAAACGGCAACTTGATGGTGGTCCACAAAGATCTAAAAATTAATTTAATTTAATTAAAAAGCAAAATTAATTTCAAGATTTGGAGGATGCAAATATTTCTACTTTCTATCAAAACGATAAAAAAAAACTTACTTGAATCCCATATACATTTCAAATTGTACGGGTCTCTTTTTCTCCAGAATATAAGACAAACTTTGAGACCTTCGAACTGAAGCACGATCTGTGTTCGGAAACGGTATGAAATAGCTATTCGAACCATCCATTTTGTGGGGTAGCAGCCTTGACGGATAGAAAAATAAAATAAAGAAATAAATATTTAAAAATAACAACAAACTACGTACTTCATTCTTAATTTAGGTTGCAACGAAGGCATTGGCTGGCGGTTTAATTTCGATTGCAATCTCAACATTTCACACATATGCTGCATGCCATAGACAACGCTATCCCAAGTACCACTGTTCAAAATAGCCTTTGAGGTTTTATCCCGATAGTCAACTGCATTTTCCCAAAAGAGCTCAACAGAATTGACAGTGCCTAAAAATATTTAATAGAAATAAAAACAATTTATGAAGCTCTTTTGTATTTAATGTGCATGTTTCAAGTAAACTTTACCCGGAAAATTCTTTTCAGCATAAACGACGCCCATTTCAGCCGGTATACTTTCATTAGCACAGGCTGAAACCACGTACACACTTTTTTCTTGAGCCAAATCATGATAATCCAATTGCATTTTATCGATATATTCAGGCTCACCACTGATATCGACATGATGGGTTCCGGCAGCTATACAAGATTTTACCACAATTTCGCCATATAAACGATAGGGACCACAACAATTTAAAACGATCTGTAATTAGGCGTGTTTAAGGCTAGTTTACACAATCATACAAGTATTACGTATTTAATTTTGTTGCGATTGTCAAAAAATTAACATGCTTTTGTTAAAATGCAGCCTTGATCAGATGAAAAGTATTATTGTTTTGAAAAATTTCAAAAACCGATCAAGTCGTATGGGATGTCAAATTGTTTTTCGTAAAACTTGTCATTTTCATGACGCATTGCATTCACACTTTTACATAATACTTGAGTTTTTGACATGTATTAATACAAATTATAATAGTGTAAACTGGCCTTTTGCAGGAAATAAATTAATATACTTTTGCATTTTAAATAACCAAATTTCACAACAACTGCAAAAACATCTTAGATAAATATCGAAAATGAAATGGATTTCATTGTGAAAGACTTGTGTTTGGAAAATGCTAAAATGCCTTATTTAAGAACCCATTGACCAGCTTTTTGTTCCTTTTTGTTTAGCTTGCTTTGAAATTTCATTATGAATCGACTTACAACAGAGCAACGCGCGCAAATTGTTGAAATTTTTTATCAAAAGAATTCGGCGAATGGGCTGAAGCACAAATTGATTTTGAATTTCCATTCAAACTTTTATTTTGCGATCTAGCCGACTCTGGTTGAATGAGTATGTAAATAAGCAGAATTATAGCATTCGGAACGAGCAGAATTCACAAGATTTTGTTGAAACATAATTACATCGACAGCAAATTACTGTTTGGTGCGCGTTATGGGCTGGTGGAGTCATTGGTTCTTATGTCTTTAAAAACGATGATGGTCAGAATGCGAAAACATGTTGAAAATTGGTGGATTGCTCCAATAAAATAGTACGTATGGTCACCTTACAAAATATGATTTGAAGAATTCATTTGAGAAATTAAGATTTTTTTATTTCTACAAATTATGATATTTTTAATTTGTATTCCTCTGGGCATAACAAATAGTTATAAAAGCATCTTAGAATAGCGGTTGTTCATTTTAAGAATATTGATCAAATGAATTATTTGTGAATAGAAAAAAAAGTATTTTTATAAAGTTTCATATATTAAAGAAGAAGAAAATGTGTGAATGTTAGTGAAAAAGTGTGAGTGTATTGAGTTTTTCGAACTTGCACTTGCATGTGGCAACTGGGAGTACCCAACAAACACGGAGGTTTAATTTCAAATTGAAAATGATTTGGAATCAAACGTTTTCTCAAACGACAAACGTTTGATAATGATTTGAAAATCATAGCGTTCTCAACAAAAAGCGGAAATTATTTTCAAATTGAAAAATGCCTTTATTTTCAACTTGCTTTCAAACGTAATTCTCAAATGTTTTTCAAATGTGGATTACAATACAATGTGGAATATAAATAAAACTTTTTAATTTTTTTAATTTAAATTTATTATTTATTTAAATAAACTTTGAGATAAACATTCGGTACCATAGCTAAAAGATGAAATAGTGTTCTTTCCGTCCTCAAATTCTTGGAAAGACAAAATACTTGGCTCCCTTTTATTTTGAGCAACAAACTTTCTTCACTTTCCCGTTTTATTATTTTTCTTTTTTTTCGTATTTTTAATCATTGTAATTTCTCACAAATAATTTTTATTTTTCACAAGAAATAAACTGTTCACTTTATATTAAAATTTATTTTTAATAGTAAAACACATGTAACCACAAGGAAAAAAATGTAACTTTAATCGCCATTTTAATGCTTACATTTATTTTTCCCTTTAGTATTGCCAAGTTTATTTTTGATTTGATTTAAACATTTGACAAACATTTGACATCAAATTGATAAAACATTTGATATCAAATTGATAAAACATTTGATATCAAATGTTTATTTTCAAATCATTATCAATTTGAATTTAAATGTTAAATCAAACAATTGAAAAACGTTTGATGTCAAATGATAAAGTCATTTTATATCAAAGGTTTGACTTCGTGTTTGTTGGGTATAGTAAAATTACACAACAAATTACCTATTAAACTAAATACACATGCAAGTCAAAATTACACACGATTCGTTAGCGTCTCCTTTCTCTTCGTAGACATATTTGTATGTCAAAGTTTATTTTCTAGGTTTAAACTTGTCTAAATTCTAGCATTTAACCCGCAACTTTAGTAGAACCAAAAAGATTAAGAAAAATATCAAATTTCCTGTTTTGGGTAAAATAGGCGTGGTAAATTTTGTTTTCTATGAAAACTTAAAATGAATTAATAACAACATTTGAAAGAAAAATTAGTCAAATCGATGGAGTCGTTTTCTGATTTTAGGTAAATTGAAAAAGTGGGCGGGGCAAACTTTTCTTTCCGTTAAAACCTAAGTTGGACCATGGCGATCATATTAAAGAAAAAATGGTCCAAATCGGTAAAGCCGTCCTCAAGTTATGCGCTTAATATAACAAGTAGGCGTGGTAAAATTTTCTTTCGATGAACACTTAAAATGGTCTAATACGGACATTTGAAAGAAAAATTAGTCAAATCAATGGAACGGATCCATTTAAGGGAAATCGAAAAAAGTGGTCGGCGCTAAATTTTCTTTCCGCTAAACTAATTTGGACCATGGCGATAATTTTAAAGAAAAAATCGCCCAAATCGGTCAAGCCGTTCTCAAAATATGCGATTAGCAACGGACAACATTTCATTTTCATTTATATAGATGAGTCATAAAATTTATTTGGTTGCAAATATCGAGGACTTACCGACAAAAAAAACTTAAGCGACATCATTTTAAATTTTCGTTTCTTTAATAAATGATTTTATTGGAAACACTTGCATCATCTCCTAAAATATAATGGTCACATAAAGAACCGTTACGGTTTTATAGCAAGAACAATTTTAGTTTAAGCGACAACCTTCATACAAAATAAATAAAATGAAATAAACTTAAAAAAAACTTCTCGTATACAGTTTTGTTTTTGTCACTTAAGCTTTTTTGCGGTAATGACTCGATATATTAAAATAATTTCAAAAAAACCAAATTTCAATTGTTTTTATCAATAATAAAAACTGGGAATTTAGCACGAATAACAAAATCTTTTGAAATTTCAAAAAAATTTAAATAATTTTAGCACTTTTTAGGCATTTTAGCCCGATTCAGTTGTAAAAATTTCAAGATCTGGTCACACTGCTAAATTGAATTTGAAATTTATATAATTTAATGAGAACAATAAATCTCTCTTTCTTTAAAAGATTTACAAAAATATGTAAAACTTTTGAATATCAAGTATACGTACATACATTGTGTGTTTACATGACCAGTTTGTCAACTATTATTGAATAATATTTTTGAAATTAGTGAAGTCATATTAAGTAAATATTTTTCGAAATGAACAATACCAAACTTATTGCCAGGCCAAGTTTTTATCTTATTTTGCTTGAAGAAAAATTATATTTTTTTATATTTCTTAAGATTCTTATGAAAATGCTTTACTGAACGAAATGCAATATTACAAAGTTTCACACGGAACGACAACTTAGTATACCCTCATTCACCACTAGTGATGCTGGGTATAAGGACCCGAGCTACATATTTGTGTTTTTGCTAGCATATTCAAAGTTTTGTGCATATTTGTATTAAAATACATACTTGTACTGGCAGTCATCATATTTTATATTACTAAAACGTAAAGGGATTAATATAAATATCAATAATTTTTAATTATGTCAAATATCTCGGTATTCATCTAGGTCGGCGTTTAACATGGAAATGCCATATAGAAGCAAAATTAACCCAAATGAAACTAAAAGCAATTCAAATTAACTGGCTTATTGGAAGAAATTCTGTTCATAGTCTCGATTGCAAACTATTACTTTACAACGCTATTTTAAAGCCAATATGGTGCTACGGTAATCAACTATGGAACACTGCCTCGGCCTCAAATATCGAAAAAATTCAAAGGCGCCAAAATAAACTTCTTCGAATAATTACTGCTGCCCCATGGTATGTTAAAAACTCAAATATCCACAAGGATCTCAATGTGCCACTGGTAAGGACTATTATTACGAAATATACTGTAAAATATTTAAAAAGGCTAGAGTTGCACCCAAATCCACTAGCTCGAAATATTTTAAAGGATAGCGGCCACACTCGCTAAGAAGAAGAGACACTGCAGCACTTTCCCATTAAGATGATCGATAATCACCTTGATAAGTGAATAGAACCCGTGATGAAGAAAATTTTTGTCTGGCACTGGCAGGAAATAAAATAAAGCATTAGAATAAGATTTGATTAATTTTTGTTAATTCATATTTAATATATGAAGATTCAATAAATAAATAATGAAAAAAAAAACAAACATTTTTCAAGCCGGTCTTGTTATATCAAATATTTAATTGATACGACATTTCCATAACAACGCAATTTTTCTATAGCTGGAAACTTCTCAAACTTAATTACATTATTGCTTGATTGCATGACTAGAATTTATAATTTCATTGAAAAGTAAACGTTGTAATTAAAACTTAATTGAAGGAAGGGTTGGGGATGCCCGCTAAAATCTAACCTTTTAACATTACAGATTTTTACTTGTTTACACAAGTTGAAATACTGTACATGTTAGTCCTAGTAATGCAACATTGTACACATTCAAAAATTATAAAGTAATTTATTGACTTTAAAATTAATTTTATTACGTAGTTTTTATACATTACCTTACACTTGTTTGCCATATTTCTTATAGAAGCCTCATCACTGACATCAGCCACAATAATCGGTATGTGTGTTAAATCTTTTCCAATCTTTTCGCCAACTTCTTGTAAGACTTGCTTTAATTTATTCTACAAAGTAAAAGTAAATTCTAACATAATTGTTTAAATGTATGATAACTTTTAATTGCTTACCTCATTTCTGCCAGCAATACCCCATCTAAAATCCTTTAATATTTTACATGCATCTTCAACCACAATTTTACCCGTAAAACCGGTTGCACCAAAAACTACCGCATCTAATTTTTTATCCATGTTAACTCTTTTACAATACCAAATAAACTAAATTTTTGTTTGGTCTCTCGTTATCGCATTCTAAACAACAGAAAATAAATTTTGTGTATTATTGCTGTGGTCATATGGAACAGTAGCTTAAGTCGACATAAGACAAAATCAAGATTTACCTATTAAAAAAGGAGAACATTTTTTATATTTACTAAAACTTTTTGGTTTTAACATTTACTTATAGCCTCTTTTAAAAAAACTCCACGAATAAAACGTAAACCACAATAATCGACATAAGCTACTTTTCCATATTGGCACAGAATTCAAAACAGAATTTAATGGCTATAATTAGCTTAAATATGTATTATATCCAGAGTTGCCAAATATGGCGATGTTTTACAAAATGTGTAGATTTTTAAACTATACATGAGTTTTTCGGCTTTATGCAAAAAAAAAATCGTTTTTATTTTTGAAGTGATTAAACTGCTAAATGCGGCTATGCCGAATCTTATATACCCTTCACCTGGTGCAATAATATAACAAAAAGTTATCTAAATATCGTACAAGACCTCTCTTCCTGCCCTCTGTTTGTCAGATGTTGTGTATTGATAACCAAGATGCTAGTTATTTATGCAGAAACTTTGGCTCCTGCCATTCTTCAGATAAACATAAAATGAATAAAAAAAACAACATCTAGGGATTTTGGCTAAAATTAGAGACAGTCGTGGTTTGTTGCTCATATCTCCGCAATTTGTCGCCATTGAATTTTAGTAGCAAACAACTCCGGCCTATATGTGACATAACTACCAAGCCCCCATTATAACTTGGGTCGTCTGAAAATCCATTTCAAAGGCCTGACGGACAGACCGACATCATTTAACCCACTTCGCTCCTCATAAGGTCCCGAAATAAATATATATACACTTTGTAGGGGTGTTGAATCAAGTAAATTAAACGTTTAATTGATACTTTTAATTTGTTTACTGTTGAAAATTTTATTAATTGTTTAATTAATATCACAAATTTTTTA
Organism: Pollenia labialis; assembly: GCA_949318255.1. Taxonomy (NCBI): domain Eukaryota; kingdom Metazoa; phylum Arthropoda; class Insecta; order Diptera; family Polleniidae; genus Pollenia; species Pollenia labialis. The sequence continues at coordinate 62,384,800 of OX439139.1, read as the reverse complement.
ATTGAAATCAATTTTTTTTCTTCTGTGTTGTTCTTAAGTATGCACAAAGCTCACACGCAGTGAAAAAAACATGGTATGGTTAATAACATATTATGGCCCCTGCAATTGCAACAATCGAACTTTTGTTGTTTTTAACAAAACTTTTTTCACGAATAATAATATTTTGTTTCTATTTAACAATAAAGTGTTAACATCCCTTAAAACTTCAAGCGTAGGAAAAACTAGTAGAACAGAAAAATGGTAACGAAGGTCGTCGCAGGCTTGGATATGAATCAAATCGGACTTTTTTTTATAAAAGTGGAATATAACACCTATCAGGAATAACAAATTAAATAAAATTACAATTTGACACTTAATAAATAAATGGAAAAAATGTATGAAATAAATAACCATAATATGATTAATATTAACACTATTATTGTTAATTCAGACCATAATATGGTTACTTTTGTCAAAATTCCGTATGGTTACTTTGACCATACTATGGATGATTTAGGGAACATTTTTCTATTTTTTCATATTTAAACATAATATGGTTACCTGCAAACATAAACATTGTTAAAATCCAATCATAGTATGCTGCTCTTAGAAGATGGTTACCCCCAACCATATTTTTTTCTACGTGCAGTTGGCTAGATCGCAAAAAAACACGTTTTGGTTGCCTTCTTTTGTATGCAACGACAAATTCATTGTCAACATGGCAATCAGATATAGCGATTTCTCGACAAATGTGACGATCTTAAAACGTTTTTGGCGGCGAGATTTTCCATTTGGCGATTTTCAAAACAGTTAGCTATTTTTGATTAGCCATAAATTAATTTTGAGCATCATAAAAAATGGGCTAAAAAATGGCTAAATGCTTTTTTAAATAAAAACGCATTAAAATACAATTACAAAACATAAACAATTCATTTAAAGTTGTTTACAAAATTGTTAGTTAAGATCAATTTCTTAAATAAGAATAAACATTATTTAATATTTTAAAAGATATTTAAAAAATTATATCATCGATAAATTTTATGTCGTTATTGTTCATCTCATAGGAATCACTCGTGCGTATTAGTTTAAAATAATTTGAAGGTAAATCATAATCACGACAACATTTACCTAACCTTTTGATTCCAGATCTACAATAAAAAACAAGTAAGAAAATATAGTCGGTGCTACCCTACACCTCATTAGAACCTGTGTACCAAATTTTATTAAATGATATGCAAATTTGCGATCTGTACTTTACGCACAAGGTTTACATGGAAGTGGTTCTGAGTCAATCGGTATACGAAAAGGTGGGCTTAGGACCAATATTTTAAGGTGTTACAAACATCAACACAAACGCATAGTACCCTCTCCACTATTGTGGTGTTGGTATAAATATTTCATTGATAAAATCGAATTAACGGTTGCTAAATGTAACCTATTTCACAAATTACTTTTAACGATGTTTATTTGGCGAACTACCCTCTCTTCTTCAGCATAAGACCATGGAAGTGAGAGCAACTTTATAGTAAATTCTGAAATTTCTAAAAAAAATTTGTTGGCGCCTGCATCTCTTTATTGAAATACTTGCAACCAGAAAGAAACACCGATGTTTGTGTTGATCCATTTTATTAATTTAATATTGGAATACTGTTCCTTTATTTTGAAAGAGGTTTCATCATAATCGTTTATTGCGATTTTAATTGTTAAAAATGTTTATTTTGCTTTTATATTTTTATAATTAAATAAAAATTATTCTTTTAAAATAAAAACGGCAAGAAAAATTTTATGGCTAAACTCGTTGAAAAATTGCTAGAAAGATGGCTAATGGCTAAATGCATTTTTTTAGTGGCTAAACAGGGTGAAAAATGGCTAAACTAGCCACTAAATGGCTAAATTGGCAACACTGCTAACAACATTAAATAATAATAAAATATTGATTACAGTTAAAATTTCTAAAAATCTGGCAATACTGGCTGACTACTTTTTTAATTATTCCTATAAATAGAAGGTACATAAAAATATGTTAATTTCTAAAGAGCGGGAGATGAGCGCCTAATTTGTTACCCTACTGTACAAATTATTTATTTCCAAATGTAATGGAATGTTCAAACGATTTGTAAGCTGTACGTTTTATAGGGTACTTAATTGCTTAAAGATTTACAGCCGTATTCATAAAAATTTATTGATGGTTAATTAACCAAATATAAGGCAAAATTGCTAAAGTTGTATTCATAAACGAAAAATAGCCTATTAAACCTTTAATAAACCATTCATAAAGTAAGAAAATTTATTGTTCGATTTACCCTTCTTTAAACCAAAAATAAAATGAAATTTTGATAAGTGTCTGCATTTTATGATATTATTTTTGTGAAATATGTTGAAAAATAATGAAAAAAATGTTTTATTTATTAATATGGACATGTTAAATACATGTAACTAAATTTTTTTTTTATTTTAGACAACCAATTTAAAGTTATATGGTTAATTATTTAAAACATTTTTATATGATTTAAAAGAATATGTTCAGGGGAAATGCATATATTATCATTAATAACTTATTAAATTACTGAAACTAGTTGTTTTTTTGTTTAAACTTACGAATTATTGTTCAAAAATATTGGAAAATATAGAATAAACAAATCATAATAATAGTGATGTTAATAAAAAGTAATCAAACTTTTTTTCGAATACTTTCTTATCATATATTTAAAAAAGGTTCAAACAAAATTGTTTATGATACCTTTCGGCAAGATTTTGTTCAGAAACTAAAATAAAATGTAGTTTTATTTGATAAGAATAATTTTTTAGTTCTACAATTAAAAAAAACTATAAAAAACAATTTAATATAGAATGTCATGTTAACCGAATAGAAGTTTCATGCATCACTAGCAATGAAATGGCATCAAAATATAAAGAAAGTTGCCATATTTAAACACAAAATCGCCACAAACTGTTAATAGTAATAAAACGGTTAATGTACGTTTATGAATACAAATTTTTATAGGAAGCTTATTAGACAATAAGCGTTTGATAGTTATTACATGCTATAAACTTAAAATATGAACTTTTTATGAATATGGCTGTAAGATTGGATTTAAATGTCTGAGTTTATGTGCAATTAAAGGTAATATAATAAAATACCTTTTTTGATTATCTGCTTGTTTTTTGAAAACGTTAACAAGTGAGTGAGTGAAAAATTACACTGAAAACAACAATAAAAAACGAAAATTTTGTTTTTGTTTGTAATATAATTTCTCACTAACTCACTTGTTTACGTTTTCTAAAAACAGGCAGTATATGTGCAAGTAGAACGATAATTATGAAAATAAGTTAGATTGCCACAAGAGACTGTGCCAAATCTTTGATACCCTCCACCGACAATAAGAATATTTCAGGGAAGGGCTCTATATAAATTTTATAAATTATTATCCAATCTTAATGACACTTGACGTCGTCAAAATAATTGGTTGTGGCTTAGACCTTTGTTACGAAGATCCCAATAAAACAAATTTAGCTTCAAACGAAGCAGGTTTTTAAGGGTAAAATGTAAGATTCTCTCTTATCATCTCGCTAACGGAAGGCATAAATTTTATATGGTGAGCTCCCACTTTGAAGCAATACATTTTTGACACAAAAATGCATATAAAATCTGGTGAATGTAGCGTTCAGCTTTACAAACTTACTGTTTTTTTACAGCAATTTTTTAGTATTCTCACTTACAAACCCACTTCGTAGTATGGTAATGGCGTAGAACTTGAAATGTTATTTTTCTTTTATAAAACTTGATAAGAGTTCCTTCACTTTCTTTACTCCATCTCTGTATGTCTTATTGCGTAGCGCATAATTCTGCGCTTATTTTTATAAATGTAGTGCTTCGCAATTTGGGAAGATTTTCAAAAGGTGAATTTATATTGCACCAATGCTAAATTATGGATCAACCATTAAAAAATTCTGTTAAGGGATTTCTGGTATTAAAAACCCTAAATAAGACGGGATTTCAACACAGTAGTGCAATTAAGGATTTTTTACATTTTAAAGTAATTTTCACACGCCTGCTTTTTAAAGGGGCTTCTCTAACTTTTGGACCGATTATCACCAAATATTTGATAGGCTTGAACAAAGCTTAGTCACCTCCAATAAAACTAATTTTAACAAAGGTTTTTTAACATTTTATAGTTAATTTATTATAAGTGTTATCAAATTAGTCTTCCATGGCTGCCTCCGAACATGTTATGGTAAATAATAACAAAAATATGTCAAACACTTGTAATAGCATGATTCTTTATGGACAATATTATAACTAGCGCCGGGACTTTTATGCAGTCTAAATAGCGTTTTTTGCGCATAAAAAATCCACTTGAAATTTTTTTATTAGTGATAAAAAAAACGAGAAAAGTAACAAGAAAAAAACATAAAAACGTTATAATTCAGTCTCAAAAACGTTAGTAACCCACAAAAGTAGAAGTTAACCTTAAGTAAACACAAAAATATAAAAAAAACCAAATAAAAAACAAAAAATCGTGTAAATTAAGTCACTTGTTAGATAGATATTTAAACCTACATATAAAATTAATTAAGAAATATTTTTTTTTATATTTTCAAAATTAAAGTTTACTGCCTGTTTTTCAAAGAAAAAAAAAACGAAAGTGATGGATGCATGTGGGTGTGGTTTTTTACATCGCTCTTTTCGTAAAAATTTAATTAAATATGCTAATGCTTGCAGTTTTTTCTTCCTTTTTGTTTAAACTTTATCAAGTTCTATACGAATTTGTTTTTTTATTTTAATTTAAAATTTTTTATTGATACTGCATACTGCATTATTGAATCCTTTCACCGAATATTTGAATTGGTAAAAGTTTTTAGCATAATACAGGTACATAATCGCGTTCAACCATGTTCCCCACCTGGTTGTTATAGGCTGTGGAAGAAGACATTAATCGGAATACTTCTGTTTATATGCGGCAACACCCAAAGGTATTTACAAAATTTTTTTCCCCATAAGATATCAATAAATAAATAAATATCATCGAAGATGTCTCTTACCTCATCTGCATCAGGGTGCAAGGCAAAGTAAAGCAATTGAAATAAGTTTTATTTAAAATATGCAAGAAAAATAAGCAATATCAGCAATATATGCAAAAATATGCATTTATAGTAAAATTAGCAAAAATATGCACTAACAAATCGATGCCATTTTACTGCGAATTTCTTGATTCGCAAAGATATTTAGTATATGGTAATCGCAGTTTGATGACAACAAATATGCATTTGCATAAAAATCCGGGCCTTGATTATAACTTACCTGTCATATAATTTTTAACTTGTGTGTAATTTAATTGTTTATTACAAATTTTGTTATGTTTGTCTAAAACAAATTATTGGTCAGTGTACAAAAATTATAAAAACTAGACAATTTTTTAGGGGTAAACTAATTACTGTCATATTTACCCATAACATGTTTAGAGGCAACCATAATATGGTCAGATCTTCTTGATGGAGGACTAATTTAACCATAATATGATTGCCAGTGACAATTACATGGTTTTAATTTTTCTTAATCATATTGAAAAAGGTTTTTATTCTGCATGTACTGAAGCGATAACTAGAAACAATTTCTCACCATTTTTGTGTATTTCTTTGGAGTTATTCAAAAGTGAGCGTGAGCGGACATGGTTAAAGCGACTTAGAATTACACAAGAAACCAAAATATTTATACATATATGTATAATAAATGGTGTCTTATAGTAATTAATAAAAATTTTTAAACGTAATGATAAACTTAGTAGTTATAGCCTCGTTCATCACCAGTCATCAGTAGTTAGAGGTATAAAAACAAGCCACCAATTTCAGTCTAGACTAACTCAGACTTCAAAGCTTGTTTTCGAAGTTCAAACAGTTGCTGACCTTTGGCAATGAAAAAAAAGTTGAAATAAACAAATAACTAGTCGCTCAAATTATTTAACAAAAAATACAAACGAAAAAAAATTGACGTAACCGCTAAGTTAATCAGTACGGTGTGACCATAGCTGTAGTTTTAGCCAGTTAGTGAGTAAAAAAACACAAACAACAACGAAGATACGCAATTACTTTTAAGTTCTATTCGAGATTGAAATCATTGAACATTCACCACTATTGGTGAATGAGGGTATATTAAAGGCCCAACTATAATATGCATAAACTTGCTTAAGTTTCTGTAAAAAATTGACAGAAATTCTCTCAAATGCATTTAAAACAAGTAACAGTGCTGTGCCGAATCTTTGATACCCTCCACCGACATTTAGAATATTTAACGAATCGATAGTTATATCATTAGTGAAATCTAAACTAAATATCGGGAATAAAAAATATTAATAGTATCCCAATTACAACTTGCTAAATACATATATGTTAACAGATTGATTTTATAACGTCTGGTTTTTAACAAACGTCCACCAATATTCATGATCCAAGGCTTATCTTATTTAGTTATATACCTGGGTCTCTGATAAATGATAAAAATATAATATGTAAGTCCTTATATATTTATGAGCTTTTCGCCACTTATTATGGAATAACTCGGAACCAGTTGAAATATAAAATAAAATGGTATTCGCGTTGCTTAAAGGACACTTAATCCCTCATCACATGCAACCAGTGTAATTAACGATATATTTTGTGTAATTGTTTGAGAAAATTAGTCGTTAGAAAATTACTTAAAGCGAATTCGCCGAAGCAATGTGTGAAAAATCGCTTAACATAAACGATATTAAAAAATTAAAATTCTATCCAAAAACGTGGGCATTAGGGTCCCTTTTAGGCTGCCAGATGTCAGTAGTGTGCTGCAGGCGGAAATATCTGCCATAAAGCGGGCGGCAAACTGCCTGACGTACTATCGTACATCGAGATATATATATTTACGGACAGCAAGGCTGCCATTGCAGCTCTGGCTGGTGTCTTAACGACATCTGTGTTAACAGCGGTTTTTCAGTTTCTCTACCAATGCCCCAGTCTGTAGGACATTAGGTTTAGGCATTTTGGGAGACCGGAATTGCCATGTATGGACGATGTGGGTAATGTGGGATTGAAACCGATCTCTCTGTTCTGCATGGAGTCGGGGTGGTTCGTGGCTGCAGTGACCTCTGGGGAATGGTCTAGAAGACACTGACTGACTATTGTCACTGGCTAGGGGTATCACAATGGGACCGCCATAAGGACTCAACCTAACCTATCCAAAAATGTTGAAAAAATGAATATTTAGTGTAATCTCTCTCTGATCAACATTTTAAATTCTTCCATTACGGCAAACATTTAAATATCTCACCGAATGACAAATAAACCTCCATGCCATTACCAAATTGATTTAATTTTAATAAAAGAGAAACCGATGAATATGGCGCTGCGAAATGTGTCCTAAAAAATATAACGAAAATTTACCCAAAATTTGGGGCTAATTTTCATAATAAAATTCTATCCAAAAACGTGGGCATTATAATAATGCAATATAACCCAATTTTTTTAATGAAATGCCATGGTTGGACCTTCGGCCGGGCGCAAGTATTTTCTCCTCAATGTTATAAAAAATACCGGCTTTGCAAACAAAAGCTTTCAATATTATTAAATAAAAATAGTCCCAAAGCAAAAATTGCGATTTTATTTGTGATAGTTGTTCATTCCTTGATTTTAGGGCCATTTTTCATTCAAAATACAAAAAACGAATATACAAAAAAATGGTCTCAAATGGTCACATTTTTCATGAAGTACTTTCCTGGGGTTAGATAAGATCATGAATAATCGAAGTACTATTGCCAAATTTGTCCGCATTTCAAAATTTTGAAGAAATAACCGAATGTGTTGGCTCAGTTCTTCAATATCTCGAAAACTACTTTTCATATGAAGATGATTTTTATGTAATTTTAAAGAGAATATTTGGCCCTACAAACAAAATATTAAAAAAAGGTTGCACAACATAAATTCGCGTAACTCAAAAACGGTTAAGGCTATTGAAAGTACTAAAAAAACCGAAACTCCGCTATAAAATTACCTTTAAGCAACGTTAAAGAATTTTTTAATGCGCAGTCATTAGTTTTTCGTTACAAACATTTTCTCATAACACACTTGCCCTCTATATATAGCGTTAATAATATTCTTAAGTTTAATCAAAATTGTTTATCTTTTGAAAACTAAACCGTTTTTAAGTTACGCGAAAATGTGCACGGTATATCTCGAAAGCAAGAGCTAAACCTAAAAAGTACACGGTTAGTACCTCTGGATTCAGCGTACCCAAATTAGGTTGAAACGCCAGGTGTCCCGCTTGTCAGTTTTTTCAACTAGCACATTGCGTAGTACTGCCACAAAATTACTTTTTAAACTAAATATAATAAATGGGGCACTGATAACCAGCTGTTGAGTTTAAACTACTTATAAAATTAAGTTTAGTTCAACTTAAACAGCGTTAAAACATTAACTGATCGATGAGCCATAAGCAGTTTGTGAAACAACCTTGAAATATATTTATGTTTTGAAGTTTGTTACAAAAACGGCTCCACGAAAAGCCCCCCAAAGAAATAACACCCAAACGAGAAATGAAATATTCCCCAAATTTTTTTCATACATTTTTGGGTGTTATTTCATATGAATTTTTTGGGCCCTTTTACATTTTTTTTTGGCAATTATTTCATTCCTCATTTGTGGTTTTCAAATTATGAAATAATCTCCAATGAAATAACACCCAACAAATTTTTAAAATTCGGGGCTTGTTTCATAGCGTTTATAATTTAGGTGTTATTTAATTTTTTATTCGGGGGTTATTTCATTTTTAAAGGTGTTGGTTTTTGGGGGTTATCCTTGGTGAAACTGGCTCCACGAAAAGCCCCCCAATGAAATAACGCCCAGGAAATAACCCCCAATGAAATAAATCCCAAAAAATAAGAAATAACACCCAAAAAATGTGAATGAAATAACATCGAAAAATAAATGAAATAAACCCCAAAGCGAAAACGAAACAACCCCCAATATTTCATATGAAATAACACCCAATGATGAAAATAAAATAAACCCCAATGAAATAAACCCCATCAGCAACAAAAATGAAATTATGCCCAAAATTCATAAAAGAGTAAGTTTCAGCAAGGATAACCCCCAAAAACCAACAGCTTTAAAAATGAAATAACCCCCGAATAAAAAATGAAATAACACCCAAATTATACACGCTATGAAACAAGCCCCGAATTTTAAAAATTTGTTGGGTGTTATTTCATTGGAGATTATTTCATAATTTGAAAACCCCAAATGAGGAATGAAATAATTCCCAAAAAAAAATGTAAAAGGGCCCAAAAAATTGGGTGTTATTTCATATGAAATGTATGAAAAAAATTTGGTGAATATTTCATTTCTCGTTTGGGTGTTATTTCATTGGGGGGCTTTTCGTGGAGCCGGTGAAACTGACTCTTTTATGAATTTTGGGCATAATTTCATTTTTGTTGCTGGTGGGGTTTATTTCATTGGGGTTATTTTATTTTCATCATTGGGTGTTATTTCTTATGAAATAACTCCCAAATATTGGGGGTTGTTTCGTTTTCGCTTTGGGGTTTATTTCATTTATTTTTCGATATTATTTCATTCACTGTTTTTGGGTGTTATTTCCTATTTTTTGGGATTTATTTCATTGGGGGTTATTTCCTAGGCGTTATTTCATTGGGGGGCTTTTCGTGGAGCCACAAAAACTAACATAAATTAGTGGCAGGTTGCCATATTCAGCACAGTCCATAATTTACCATTGACCCTATATGAAGGCTACTTTTAGAAAACACTTTAGCACACCTAAAACCGTAATGAATAATAAAACTGATATTATAGTTGAATTTTTTTCTAATTAAGCTCAGTGAGTTGTGATGTTCGATCCATAACTTACTTTAAGTCGGCTTTCAAAAAAATACTTCAATACGCAAAAACCTAAACAATGATGATTTTTGACTATCGGAAAATCACCGACAGTTTTCCACAGTTTTAATTTTTTCTTAAATTATTGTTTTTGGATTAACTTTAATCGTTTTACAACAGCTGCGTTCGTTTACCCAAAAATTTGTACAAATTTGTACAAGATTTGACTGAAATGCGTAAAGAGCCGGCAAATTTTGACTGAACAAATTTTTGCCTGTAAAATCCAGTATAAAACAAAAACATATGATTCAATATGGTAAACAAGCAAAAATCATACAATTTGCAAACAAAAAGTCTACAATTTGTAAATAAAAACATTCAAAGAAACAAAAGCTGAATTAAAAGTCCAGAATAAACTTAAAACTAGTTTTCTACTATGGATTTTTGAAAAGCAAATTAAATAAAAATAACATTGCATTACTATTTTAGTAATGTAAGCCTAACAAATATATGAATACATCTTACGGCATATTATTCCGGGTACCGAATATCAAAAATTAAGTATTCATGTATTTTCTTATGTTATTTAACTGGAAAAAAATTTAAAGTCACGTATAAACTAAACAAGTCTAAAAGCTTCCACAAAAGTTCATTTAATAAATACATTTGCTACGAATTTACGTATAATTATTAAAATGCAATTCATCAAGTTTCAAAAACAATTTATACTTAGAAAGTCACGATGGAGAGAACGTTACTGTTAGAAATGATCGGTATAGTTAAAGGCATTCTTACTTTTTGCAGTACTAAAGGCCTTATGACACTACATTTTAAATACATTGTTCAACTTTTGGTAAATAGTGCAAATATAAAGTAATAGAAAAATTAACCAAGTGCAAAGATTTCAACTGTATTAAGATAAATAACAAACTGTCAAAAAATTGATCAATAAAAAATAAAGTGATGTCAAAAAAGATGTAAAATTGTTCAACTTCAAATTGACATTTCAAGCTAGAAACATTACGAGTGTTGCGTTTGGGCAAATTAATTGTTTTATTTTTATGTTTCTCATAAAAAAAAGTTGACAACATTTAATAACAGTGCAGCCACACGATCAAGATTTTCTTGATAGTCTTTTACATATACTGATTGTCAAAATATGCAAAAGTTGACAGCTGTGACGTAGGCTGCACGCAAGTTAAGAGCAATTCACTTTTTCAATATGTCGCCGCCGAGAAAACAACTCAAAATGTTTGCCTCCATAAAGTTTTTTAATGGCTTCTGTACAGCTCTATGAATCGCAGAACATCATTTTGCTTATTAATTTTATTAATAAACATATTTCACTATTTTTTTAGGTTTTTAGTTAAAATTTTAAAATTCCCACAACAATTAAAAAAAAAAAAGAACTTCAGCTTTTGCCTGCAAAATATTTGTGAAAAAAAAACAAAAACAACTTCAAAAGAATTGTAATCAGCTGTTTTTTGAACGAAAATTGATACACTCACTGGCAAGAGAATTTTAGAGGCAAGTTCGTACCAATTTTTAAAAGTATGAGTGTATGGTAAAAAAGTGTGAGTGTATTAAAACTTGATAGGCAAAACTTGATCGTGTTACCCTCAAGTAAAGTAAACTAAATCATAACCAAGGCGAATTTACACCAGGTGACCTTATCTTGCTACGTAAGCAACAGCTGCTTACTTACCTTGTGTCAAAATGATACACCGTTCATGTGGCTCTGGGGAATATTTACTAAATTTTATAAGTTTCGCTTAAAATTATGAAATTAAAATTTTTTTAAATTGTTACATTTCAAAACAAACAATTTAAAATTTAAAAAATTTAAATATTTGTTTAAATTGATTACTACAGTTAAAATACTTTACAGTGTTGTAAACATTTTCAAAATAAGACCACCTTGTATGATTTCGCCTTGATCATAACAAAAGAAAATTTGAAAAGAAATGTTTGTTTACATATGTGTAGTTTGCTCTTTTCAACGTTAACTGTTTCTTTCTATCAATTTAATGTATAAAAACTGTAGTGTCTTTTAACCGTTTAATACGAATTTCTCTTTAAGATAATACAACTATACCCAATATGTATTGTTTTTTATAAAAAAATTATTTACCATAAAAAGACGCGAAAAAGTAAAATAAAAAAATTATTAAAACATGTTAATGTTTGTTTCCGCCCGGGTTCGAACCGGGGACCTTGTGCGTGTGAAGCACACGTGATAACCACTACACTACGAAAACTAACGGTTAACATTGCGCTAATTAAAGGTTTGCTTTCATAGAGTTAAATTAAAAAAGCTTTATATTCTTGGCATATTTAAAGCTTTTTATTTAACAAAAGAGAAATTTATCACACAAGCAACCAAACAGGCAAAAATTTGTGAACAAGTGGTTACTTAAATGATTTCAATAAAAAATCCAAAGCTATACAATTTCAACGAATGTCAAAAATTAAAGCACCTAGTATAAAATATTCAATACCTATACATTTTTATAATTTTAATTTAAATAACATTTACGAGATTTTCGACAATGAATTGACAGTCATGACAATTAATAAAATTATTTAACCATAAAAAGATGCAAAAACAAATAAACAATTTGAGATGCTGACGTATTGTACTCGTTACAATGTTTATTTTTTTTTTTTATTTTAATTCATTTAAAATGTGCAACAAATGGTTGTTACCTATTTAAAGTATTTAACAAATGACTTTTTTTTATTTTTAAATAAAAATTTTATAGGAGATCAAAACAATTTTACGATTATGTTAAAAAACTTTAATTTCACATTTTTACGGTCGGTTATAAAATACTGAAAATATTTATTGCAATGGACCCCACCTTTTGTCATTTAAAACCCATTAAAATTCGTGAAAAAACAAACAATCACATTGACAAGTATTTTTAGTTGTAAACATCTCACGATAGGTACAATGTAAAAAATAAACAAAAAATGGTCAAATGTTGGATCATTTTATTGCCATAAATATCTCTAAATACTGTCAAATCCCGACAAATCATAATTCCCGATAATTCGTAATAAACTATCGGTCCCTTGAAAAAATCTCGTTAATTTGTAAAATTGTGGTCCCCTCACTAATTCGTAATTTTTTTTCAAATAAAATCTTCTTTTCCTCTTATAAATCGTAATTGTTTGCTAACACCACTTATAATTCGTAATAAAAACACCAGCAACATAATAAGAATGATTTTTTGTTTACTGGTATTTTTTTACTGGGTTTTTGCTTGTGAGTGTGTTTATTTTTTTAAGATCTCTAGACATTTTTATGATATTTTTTAATGTTTAAGTAAATAAATTAAAAAGCCCCGGTAATTCGTATTTATTTTATTTTAACCCCGTTAAATCGAAACCTCGCATAGAAATGGCCGGTCCCTTGCGATTACGAATTATCGGGAATCCACTGTGTTTTATAGACACTCCTTTTGTCAGTGAGTAAAGTGATGGTTTTGTTGTCGAGATACGACAAGTGCGGAGCGGAACTCTCTTGGGATCTGAAAATGGATCTTGATTTTGGATTTTAAATCTATAATCAATTAAAGTCATATAAAAACTCTCCTTCTTTGTAAAAAAATTTGTTAAGGTAATAATGAAACAACAAAACATTTTTAAAATTATGTTTCAGTGCATTTATTGTTATGCCCCTTAGTGTTTGTTTAATACAATACTGTATTAACTTAAAATTTAAACATTTTCAGTAGAAGTAAAACAATTTTTAATTTTACATTAAAGGCATATGAAAAATAATTTTTAATCCAACCGTTTCATTGCCAAATGGAAGGCAAAAATGCACGATGTTTTTACAGTGTTTAGATAAGAATAGGTATAACGTGTCAAGTTTTTACGGAAAGTGAAAAAAATAAAAATGTTAACTTTTGTTGAACAAGTGCAATATATAAAATAGATTTTTGATGGGCGTCATAAAAATTATTCTGAGCAAAAATAGTAATAAATTCTATTATTAACCAATTTAAGCCCAAACAAAAACTACCGGACAAAAAATAAAATGTTACATATAAACAAAAAAAAAAATTTTGTTTTAAATTTTCCAAAATTAAAAAATGAAATTTCTAGATGTTTCCGCCCGGGTTCGAACCGGGGACCTTGTGCGTGTGAAGCACACGTGATAACCACTACACTACGAAAACGTTAATAATAATTTTGTCTATTGTCAATTTTAAGCTAAACATTAAAAGAATTATAAATTAAGGGCGTGTGTGAAACGTTGGCAAAGTACTCATGAAAGTAAAATTTTGCCACTGTTGAGGTGAATAAAATTTCACTAGCCCTGGGGACTAGTATAAATTTTAGCATTTACCCTGTGGCCACACGGTCAAGTTTTTCTTGATAGTCTTTTACATATACTGTTTTTAAAAATTTACATAAATTGAAAGTTGCACTAATTTGTAAGAAATTTACTTTCAAGATGTCATCAAGAAAACAATGTATAAAAACTAACTCGTAATCAGCTGGTAAATTGAAATTAAAATTGCAAATGGAAAGGTAAAATTGAAAGCAATCTCGTGGTCAGTTTAAAAAGTGTGAGTGTGTTAGTAAAAACAGCTGATGTCAGCTGGTTTGCCAGTTTAAAAAAGAGCACGCTCTAATTGATAAATTTTGAACTGCTAATTCGAGCTGATGCTTACAGAAGTAAATTTTTTGCTTTAACACGACATGTACATATGCATTTTGCAGTGGGAAATTAGACATGTACACTGCTATAACATGCTCATCAAGCATTGTGGTAGTATTAGTGAAAATGTGTCACAGTATGGACATGACGGCAAATATTACGTCCAGCAGACGTACACGGGTGAATTCGCCTGCTAGACAAGCATTTGACAAGTGTATTTGGACCTTTAAGGGCAAAATACTCTGATCAAAATACTCATCAAGCATTGTGGTATTATTAGTGAAAATGTATTTGTATGTGTCACACCGACAATGCTAGATGAAAAATCAAAAAAATTAGTTATGACGGCGAATATTACGTCCAGCACACGTACACGATTGAATTCGCCTGCTGGACAAGCTAAATACACTGATCAAAATACTCATCAAGCATTGTGGTATTTTAGTGAAAATGTATTTGTATGTGTCACACCGACAATGCTGGATGGAAAATCAAAAAAAAATTAGATATGGCGGCGAATATTACGTCCAGCACACGTACACACGATTGAATTCGCCTTCTGGACAAGGATTTGACGTGTATTTGGCCCTTAAATACATATCGTGTAAAAGTATCTTAAGATTTAAAAACATCATTCTGTTCTGCCATCATCGAATCAAAGTTTTCGTAGTGTAGTGGTTATCACGTGTGCTTCACACGCACAAGGTCCCAGGTTCGAACCCGGGCGGAAACAATTTGTGTAAAATTTCGATGCATATTTGTATTTAAAGCTCGTTGATGCGAATTCTTGGACACTTAACGGGTAAAGACATATGAATAAATTGCTTAAAAAGGCTAAATTGTTGTACATTTCCATGCCATTTTTTCCAAAAAGTGCTAAATAATTGTTTTCAAGTAAACAGCAAACACCTTAAACAAATCAATTTATTAGAAAATAGTATTGAGTATGTGATCATTTAAGGACCTCTTACAATAAAAATTTTAAGCACATAGCCATTTAGAATTGGACATTATTAAATCGTGCCCAACAATTGCTTCTCTCACGCTCTTCGTTGATGAACATTATGAATAAATTGCGTTTACACGCTTACAAGTTGCAACTGACTCAAGACTCTTCAGTAGGGATGGGCAAGTTGAAAAAATATATCGATATATATCGAATCGATATTTTTTTAGAGTATCGATATTTATTATTTCAAAAATATCGATATATCGAACGTATTTTGCTGAAACTATTACCAAATTAAAAAATTTAGTAAAGCTTTGTACAAACATATTTATGAACAAACATATTATATGTAATTACATTTTATTTAAAAAAATATATATAAAAACAAACAAATTTAATCAAAACAAAAAATTCAATTATATCAAAAACAAAAGGAAAGAATACAAAAAAACATATGAAATAAAAAATAAAAATATATTACGAAAAATTTCAATGGAAGTAAATAAGTCATGGAAGTACCAACTTTCCTTAAAATTTAAATTGCACCCCAAAAGTACCAACTGGTTTTAGTCAAACCAGTAATCATCAGATATGGACATCAGGAGCACTCTCTGTTTTATGTGCTCTCCAGTCAATCTGCTTCTTGTATCCGGCTCTGCTTCTTATAAATACCAATCATTTTAGATCTTCATATTAGTTTAAAAAAACATATGATGCATGCAATGATTCCAATTCTTAAAAAACATATTGTTTGAAAAACGGCTAAAATTTTGAGTTCTTAATGAAGACTGACTTTAAAAAATATCGAATTCGATAGTCGTATTTCAATATCGATATATCGGTATTTAAAATATCGGCGATATATATCGATTATATTTTTTTTAAATATCGATATTTTGATATATCGATATTTTTGCCCAT
This sequence comes from Pollenia labialis, assembly GCA_949318255.1. Classification (NCBI taxonomy): domain Eukaryota; kingdom Metazoa; phylum Arthropoda; class Insecta; order Diptera; family Polleniidae; genus Pollenia; species Pollenia labialis. The sequence continues at coordinate 62,368,421 of OX439139.1, read as the reverse complement.
TCCTACTCTTCAGTGATGAGGCACATTTTCAGCTCAGTGAATTCGTAAATAAGCAGAATTGCCGCATTTGAGCGAATGATTATCCAAGAGTGATTGTCGAAAACCCAATGCACCCACAAAGAGCGTCTGTTTGGTGCGTTTTATGGGATGGCGGCATCATCATCGCTATCGTGAAATGAAAAAAACGAACTTTTTATGGCCCGAATTATACGATATGTGGTTTAAACAGGAAGGTGTTACTTGCCACACAGCTAACGAAACAATGGCTCTTTTGCGCATAAAAAATTCAATGGCCGTGTTATCTAACGTGGCGGCGATGTAAATTGGCCGCCAAGATCATGTGATTTGACACCGTTGGACTTCTTTCTTTGGGGTTATTTGAAAGAAAAGGTGTACGATGATAAGTCAGCAACAATTTAAGAACTAAAGGACGAGATAGTACGGCACATTAATGGCATAGAACCTTAATTATGCCTCAGCGTCATCGAAAATAGTGACCATCTGGTGGAGGTGAGACGCCGAGTTCGCGAATGCCATTTTGCCGATATTTTGTTCCACACATAATTGAACATACCAATTTTATCATAATAAAAAGAAAGGACAATAATTTCCTAAATATTTTGTGTTTCATTCAAAATCAACATCGGCCCTTAAAGTTTAACCAACCTTTATTTACTAAATCACCAGAAAATATGCCTTGAACCAAGAAAATGTTGCACAATTCTCATCCAAGTGGCTTGGTTTAAGCAAAAAGTTATGACTTAAAGCGAACTAAAATTTACTTAACTACAGCTAAGAAAAAAAAACACAAGCATGTTCACTAGACGGGGTTTTCATTATATGATGGAACTTATTTTCTCAAATTTCTATCGCGGCGTTAAGAAACACTTTTAACGCAAAAAATCTTTTGGCGATTTTTGACAATTAATTTGGCAAAACAGATCAAAATAAATCCGACAATTCTGGCTGCTTTTCATAATCTTCTACAATTTACATGAGCGATGCCAGTTGTTCGTAATATAAAACCCGCCAAATGAAAATTTGTTCATTATTAATACGATTTCCGTATGACGTGCTAAATTCCCAGTTTTTCATATTTGATAAATACACTGAAATTTATTGTTAAGGGAAAGCTAGCTTCTATGCGCATTTTCACTGGTTGCTTATTTTTTCATTTGAGCAGAAAATTTTATACATATTTATTTTATTTTTTAAGTAAACCTTTAAATAAATAACCAAATTCAATATTCGACAGCTTTATTTATTAAAGCTTAGTTTTTAGAGCACGAAATTAGCATGGAAAACCCACTTTTAGTGTATACATTACAAAAGCATTCGTTTATGAATAAGACTGCTAGAATATAAAAAAAATTAGTTAATATCAAACTTCTTATGAATTTTAAAAACTTTTATTTAACTTGCAATGTATGTTTGTGGGTTAAATCTTGCAACTCAAATCAGATACCTCGAACAGATTTAGCTGACATTTTGTAAACACGTTCAGTTTGGATGACAACCCTACAAGAAGACTACCGGTCATTTTACTAGTTATATGACCGGTAGTGTTGACCAATATAGTGTTATAGTAATAGTAATTTTTTTAGTTTTGGTTATGCATTTCTTGTAGGGAATGCACGGTTAACTGTGTAAAGTTATTCCCAAGATGGCGGACTTATTATTTTTAATGAATTCCTACAAAATGAGTATCAAATTACAGGGCTTTCTGGGAATAAGTCGAAAAATCAAGTGACTTAATCTCTAAATCCAATATGACGGACTAAGTTTTTAATGCTTGTCTTCAATATGGGCATCAACTGAAAGGACTTTCTGAGAATACGAATGCGAGTTTTGGAATAAATTAAAAATAACAGAAAAATTAAGTAATTTTTATAGAATTTCTTCGTTTTAAAATTAACATTAAAAAATAGCCGTACAATTCCTTTGTTTTAAATTAAATTATCCGTTTATTAATAACATTTTCAGTTATTCAAACTTTATATTTTCATTTGAATTTACCTACATAATATTTTGAGTGTAACATCACAAAAGTATGCTACACTTGTTTCTTTTAACACATTGCCGTATTCAATCAATTGTGAATGAATGAACGAAAACCACAAAAGACCGACTGACAGAAAAGATCAACTGACCCAAAAGACCAAGTGACCTGAAATGAACGATTGAACGAAATGAAAGAACTCGTTCATTGTTTTGAATTGAATGATAATGACCGGTGATTTTAATACAAATATTTTTGAGAATGGTGCTGTGATGAGGAGATATTGTAGAGACTACAACTTAAATTTAGTTCATAATAACTTGCCAACACACTTTGATAGCTATTATCATGTTACTACATTAATAGATTTTTTCGTGGTATCTGATATAAAAATGGTTGCTGTGTCCGGTCAGTTTCAGGTTCCAGCACTTAACTCGCATTATGCCTGAATTTACATTTCGATTTCTATTCATGTTGATCATGTACCTGAATATATATTTTACAGGGATTATAAGAATATTAACTTAGCTGAGTGTAAAAGGGAATTACGGTTGGCCGACTGAAGCTATATTTATGGCATTTCAGAGACCAATGGTCAAGTTGATCATTTCACCTTCATTATCTTGAACTTATATAATTAACACGTGCAAATTAGGAGAAGGAAAATTAAGAGGAGAGACAAGTGGTTTGAATGTAGAGGGATTATTGAGGCAAGGCAGCTAAGGGATCTGGCATTTAAAGCCTATAATGAACAAATGGATAATCGACGTTGGAAAATTTTCTGCAAATACCGCAATAGGATGAAGCTAATTACAAGAAAGTTTAAAAGAAGAGAATGTGAGCGGTTGTTTGGCAATGAAAGTCCAAGTGAAATTTGGAATAGGTTGAAGTACGGTGGTTTTGTTGAAAAAGGAATTGGTGATACTTTTCAGGACTTAAATGTTTTGAATAAAAGTTTCGTATTACCTGATGATGTTGCTGGAAATGATGCAATTCGATTTGATAATATTTATACTAATCGCTTTGACTTTGGAAGGGTTAAGGAATATGATGTTTATGAGGCAATGGCACGAATCAAGTCTAGGGCAATTGGGCCTGATGGATTATGCATTAAATTCTTACGTCTAGTTTTACCGTTTGTTTTAAGGGCTCTGACTAGGGTTTTTTCCGGGGATTTCCCGTCCCGGGAATTCCCGGGAATTTCAATTATTTTATTATTATTTATTATTCATGACTATGATGCAATGAAGGAGCGATATGTTTATTATGTGAAAAACACAAATTTTTTCAATTTGTGTTGGTTTATATAACAGTGAAGTGCGGGGAAACCGAAATAAAAAAACATTTTGGAGACTCGTGTAAGATACTACAACACACAACTTGAAAAACCTTGACATGCATTTGACTGATATAGACGTTGTTTATAAAAAGGAAAAAATGCTTCTGATTGTGAATCCGAAGCATGCTACAACGGTGCACTTTTAAATATTTGTCCAACCTCGATAAAAAATGAACGAAATTTTTCGGTAACATGATAATTCGTAAATAAAATCAGAAATATTCTTTTTGACGACTTACTAAGCGCTTTGAGTGTGTCAGAAAGGTATTTCCTAAGCCGTTAAAATGGTATATATTTATTTAAAATATTTTATCTATTTTATTAATTAACTTTTTGATCTCATATCTTGAGTACCTCAATTTTTATTTTGTTTTTATTATTGTTTTATGAATTAAATTGTTATGTTTGTTTTATCTTTTTATCTTGTATCTAGAGCATAATAATATGGAATAAAAGCATAATAATAGGTAATAAAAGCTTGAGGTAATAATAATTTAAGTTCCTATTTCAATCTTCAATTAATTTTTTAGCATTGAACCATTTCTTTTACTTTCTTTGTAAACAAGTTCTCTTACGTATTTTTATAAAAGTTTTTTTCAATAATTAAAAACAAAATTTACTTTGTATTATTTATATGGAGCTGGATCCCGGGATCCCGGAAAATTTCCCGCTTTTCCGGGAATCGAAAAAGTCCGGGGAAAAAAACTCTACCTCTGACGCTTATCTACAATACTATTCCTATGAGTAATGTGTACCCAGATAACTGGAAGTTCGCTAGAATTGTTCCGATAGCTAAAAAGAAAAATCCTGTTAGTACTGCCGATTTCAGGCCAATTAGCATACTCCCGATTTGTAGTAAGATACTGGAGATTATAATGAATAAGCGCGTCGTGACCCATATAGGTAAAAAAATGATATCTGCTTGTCAATCTGGGTTTCAAGCAGGCCATAGCACAACTACTTTAGTACTGGATCTAACGGAAAAAATTAGGAGGAATTTGGACATTGTAAAGCATTTGATTCTATCAACCACGCATTGCTTTTGCAAAAATTGTATCATCTATATAAGTTCTTATCGGGAGCTTGCAGATTGATTTCTTCGTTTTTATATACAGTCGGGTCTCGGTTATCCGTAATCCGGTTAACCGGTAACCCCGTTTAATCGTGATGGCCAAAGATCAGTCTTTTGTTTTTTGCTTGCAATGTTTTCAAATTGTTTGCTTCGATTAACCGTGATGGCAGTTAAGAAATATAAGACATACAACATTACACGACTTTTTTAAGAAATGGTCCTCATGTTTTCAGTAGAAAATTTAATGTATACATACTACTTATTTAATTTAAAAATGTACATAAACTTCTTGAATTAATTTTTAAAATGTTCACTTGTTAAATAATAAAAATATTAATCAAAATTGTTATTCGATTAACCGTGAATATCGATTATCCGTAATGCTTCTGGTCCCGACCATCACGGATAATCGAGGCCCGACTGTAAAAGATACCAATATGTTAAAGTAAAGGACAACATGTCTGAACGTGCTCGCATCTACTGTGGATTTCCTCAAGGATCTATTATGGCTCCTTTACTATTTATGATGTTTATCAACGACTTTAAATAATTTTGTTGTTCGTACTTAATTCCCAGTTTTAATTTTTGATAAAAACACTGAAATTTATTGTTGATGGGATAAGCTATTCCTATGCGTATTTCTCTGGTTGCTTAGGCCAGATCATCAGGAAACTTCATCCGTAAAGATTTTAGAAAAACTAAAGATATTAAACCAAATAAAGCTGTAAAGCGTATAAGAATTACAGCAACAGTTCTTTTTGTAACCTTTATGAAACTCTACCATTCTGCACTGCACAAAATTATGCGGATGATGTACAACTGTATTGTTGTTTTGTTGGTAGGACTTCTATGTCTGAATATGTAAACTTATTTAATAATGATTTGTGCAAAGTCACTCAATGGGCTGATTGGAATAAATTAAAACCTAACCCGATAAAAACATATGCAATGAGGTTTGGCAATTGTGTTATGTCATTGCCGTAGGGATGGACACTGTTAAAAATCATCGATGTTTTTTTTCGATTTGATGCATCGCAAACATACATCGATGTTTCATCGATATATCATAAAATACATCGATGTTTTTTATACATCGATTGTTTCTTAAATATTTATTATTATTATTATGTTTTCGAAAAATCTTTAGTTTATTTTACATCTCCCAATACTTGTTTTCAATACTGTAAACAATAAACAAACAGACAAATATTTTCCTTTGTTGAACTTGTGCATAATTTGTTAGCTTTTATTTTAATCACGCGTGGGTATCAAGCTGTATGTTGGGAGTTAAGATGCCAAACCCAAACTTATTCGTCGCATATAATAGTATTGACAGTTGTTCGCATAATATTTACCACGTTTACATATACAAACTTGAGTAATGCCAACACATATAGATATGTATACACGTCTATATATCAATCTACACGTTCTGTATACAATTTGTCATTTCGATGCATCGAAAGAAAACATCGATGTTTTCTGATTGTTTAGGAGCAAAAAAACATCGGATTATATCGATGTTTCGACACAATACATCGAGTGTTTTAAAAACATCGATGCTTTTTGTCCATCCCTACATTGCCGCAATTAAATGTGTGCGGCAGGGACATTGAGTATATGTCTAGCTACAAATCCCTAGGCTTCTAATTGGATGAAAGGATAACTTTTGAAAGGCATATATGTATGAAGTATTGTGTCTTGGGTCAATTTAACACTAAGAAGGGTTAAAACTCTTGGATATTTTTTACCTCTCCATATTAGGAGGCTAATAGCTAATTCTTTGATCATGCCAAGTTTTATATATGGCATGGAGGTTTACACTGCCACGACAATAACGAATATTGATAAGCTGAGGAAGTGTTTTAATAGGGCAATACGTTTTGAATATAGACTGGATTGGGGAGCTCATGTTTCAGATGAGACGATGGAGTTTCTAGGAATGTATTTAGTTTATTTTATAAAATAGAAAAATATGGATGACCGCAATACTCTTTAAGGAGAACATGCAAAACATATTTTTTTTCTTTCTCGTCTTTTATCACTGGCCATCTCAACCTTATATTATGTATGTATATTTTTTCTTTCCTTATTCCTGTAATATACATGTTTCGCGCAACTAGGGCTAGTTTTAAGTAATTTAAAGTTAATGTATCTACTTGTAGAAATACTATGTAATCCATTCGGCCTTTACGGCTTCAATAAAATCTAAAATCTAAATTACGATATAAAACCCTGCAGGCATTTAATTTACTAAATAAGGAATAAAGGGTATTTTTAAGACCATGAAACTTAAAATGGTAGACAACACGAAAAAAAATAAATTTTAATCGCAGATTACTACAAGGCATTACTACCATTTGAAACAGATTTAAAACAAATAGTCACGTCCAATTTTGTTCCTCTTTTTCGAGAATTGCTGGCTACATGTTACGAATAAAATGAACAGTGATGATTCAAGAGATCAATTGTTACTGGTTTACCATTGACTTTACAGCCCTACGGAAAACAATCAAGAGCTGTCACATCGCACGGCCTTAAAGTCTAACTGACTGTTTATTTTCTAAGCTCTATGGATCTATTTTTTTGGTAAATTAAAACTTTTGCATTTTAAAGTAACTGAAATATGAATTAAACAGATAAGAGAAAATATTTATAAAAATATGTAATAACGAACATCGCTATTGTGAATGAGTGGAAAAGAACATTCGAAGTTATGCTAAATATGTCATGTCATGTAAACTAAACTTAAAATAAAATTTTTTTTTAATGCACGCATCACTTATTAGAAAACCATCAGATTGTAAAGTTCTTAAATCATTAAAAAAAGGAAAGTTACCTTTAAATTAAATCCTTAAATTTGTCTTGCAAAATATTACCTAAATCATATAGATAGGTACAATTGAATTGCCTTGTACACCATAAGTTTAGTAAACCTTACTGAATAAACTAATAAATTTGTGAAATTAAAATTTAAATCGAATTTGCTTAATCATTCCTCAATTCAACCCTTAAAATTTATAAGGTGAGCTCACATTACAATAAGAATCTTAACAGTTTGACTAATATTGATCTCCTCTCAATTAGTTTGTTGTGTTTTTGCTTCTTTATAAATGTCTTTTTATTAAATAAAACTTCAATTTTATATCAGGTGTAATTTCATTTAAATCGGGTTAGTTTGCTTCATCTCAAGTGGAATTTTGAATTTTGCTGGTGGTAACACTGCATTCATCTACCATGAGAAGATGCATCAGTTATTCGAAAGGTGTTAAAACTTGGTACTGTACCTCCAAGAAAACTAATAACTAACTGTATTTTAAATACATAAAAAAATGGGAGTATTATGTATTTTAAAAACATAGTTTACAAAATATATTTTGTCGGTTTATTGATGGTTGTTGCATTTACCAAAAACTAGAATCGCTAAAATATGGAAAAATCCGAAGTAGAAGCACCAGCAAAGTTTTCGTAGATAAGAATGATGGTGAATCTAGGACATCAAATTTGGAGTTGGAATTTGTTAGTTTCCTCAGTGACAAGAGCAACGACATTATCACTCTTGACAGCTATCCAAATTTAAAAAGAGTATTCATAGCATTTAATACAAGTTTGTGCTCATCAGGACCTGTAGAAAGATTTTTTCTTCAGCGGGTTACATTTATTCTCCAACAAAAAACTGTTTGTCTGATGCTACATTCAAAAATCTGATTTTTATGAAAGGACACAATTGTTTTGTTAATAAGTTTTTGGTATCTGATGTATTTTTTGGTTTAAATAAAAATGGTGTATTTCGTATTTTAAATACATACATGTACATGACGTGGAAGTATTTTGTATTTGAAATACGTACAATAAATGGAATTTTTTTTGTATCTTAAATACATAACCTGAAAGTATTTTGTATTTTAAATACATGACCAGCAAGTATTTTGTATTTTGCATTTTAAATACCGCAAACCATGTATTTTGCCCAACACTGAACATACATATATACATATGTAGATACATACATAGATGAATTTAACATTTTAAATATAAATAATTTTAATAATAAACTATTAGAGAAACAACTCAAACATATTGAGAGACATGATTTTGCGTCAATTTAATTGTCCAGACAATTTCATTCACATGAACAAATTGACATTTTGTTATGATTGCGACATTCCTCCGGTTGTCAGCTGTAACAACATTATAATTTTTATTTTTTTTTCCAAGATATTTGACATATGTAGAATTTATTTTGATGTAAATGAAACAAGGATAGACGTAATGTACGTACATTGGTTGGAAATCTGATTTAAGGAGTTCCATAACAAGACGCAAGACTTTACCATGAACAATTTTTTTTAAATCAATATATTTAGTAAGTTCAAGATTATATATTTGTATATACGCATGTAAATTAGGCTGCCAGTTGGAATTTGTTTCACGCCAAGTCTCAGATTGGTTCGAATTTCTAATAAAATAGTCCCTTGAAAATTTGAGCTCAATCGGATGAGGGGATAGGGTGCCCATAGCCCCCCCAAAATTTGCAAAATACCTGATTTTTGACTTTGATTGTCAATAACTTTGTTAATATTTATTTTACAAAAAAAATTGTTGTTAAAAGTTATAGATCAAACTCAGAGGAGCAAGTTATGCTCACAAATTTATTTTGTATCTCTAATATCTACTGAATTAAAAAAAAAAAAACGAAAAATCATGGATTTATTCATATGTTTATATGGGTGATTTCATTTACATAAGTATACTCGTTACATGAGAAAAAAAATTGATACGTGGATATTTTAATTTTATTTGTGGCAAGTATTTTTTTTTTTGGTTATGGCTTTGGTTTTTGTTTTAATTTGTATAGTTACAAAAATAAAATGATGATGAAAAACATATCGAGTCGGTCTGCTGCCGTTTTTGGTTACGTTTCTTCTTCTTTAGCCAAGGAAAGGATACAGCAACAGTGAGTGATGAAGAAAAACATTGTGTGTATAAACAAGACTTCGTTCAAAAATTATTCCAACAAAAAATGTGTCTCAAAGCCAGCCGCCGCTCTGCTTTCTGCCTTCATCTTCTCCTTCAGTGATAGCTTGTGCAAAAATGTTTGTTTGATTCAGCAAAATTATTTGTTTGAAATTAATATGAATTTCAGTCAACTTTTTTTTTGATTCGGTAAATTATTTGTTTGAAAAAATCACTGTTTTTTTTCAGTAAACAAAATGCAAATAAATTGTTTGAATATGCGAATTTGTTTGCAGGACCAATTTCAGGCAACAAATGTTTTGATTCTACAAATTTTTTGTTTGAATTCGAAAAATGATTTTTTCTGTGTATAAATCTTATAAATAAATCGGCACAAGCAAACCAGTTAAGAACGACATCTTTCTTTGTTTCTCAACCTCTCACGTGGAACATAACATATGAACAGGAGGTTGGTCCGTCGCCAAATCGATCCACTATATTTTCTTCATATTAAAAAATAAAATGGCCGAATTTCGACCACTGGGAAAACACTTGTTAACATAAACACACTTATGCATTTCGTTTTGTATTTCTATCATAAAGACAATATCAAGAGACTTACGACATCAAGCGGCGACTGTAGATTATAAATTACGAATCGTGTATGTATGGCAACTGAACTTTAGTTGAGTTGCCAGTTGCTGAAAATATATTACAGATAGCAACTGTTGTCGATTTCAGTTGCCAAATAATTTATGCAGCCATAAAATTGTGGTTGCTGCGTAGATTTTTAAAGTAAAAAGGCGCCAAAAGTAAGAAGTTGGTTTAATTTGCGACATTTTATTACACATTTCTAATCTTGGTAAACAAAATGGATAAAATGACAGAAATTTGACTCAAAAGTCCCACAAGTGAAATTGAAGCCAGTGTACATATTAAAGACTTTAAACAGGGTATATGTATATGGCCGTTGGTTGATAAATTTGTGTTCAGTCTTCATATTCTGTACTTAATAATTCACAGCATCTTTAAGAAGACAAAATTATGCCTTTAAGCAAGAATATTTGGTTTTAAGTACAGGCGGCGGTTCTAGCGGTTTGGAATAGCCCCTCAAATGTCGCCCAACAGATGCCACGTTCACTCTTTCTTCTTCGGAACTAAGAATACTTGTTTTTAATTAAATTAACTCATTTTTATTTGTTTGCCCTTATTGTCTAAAATTTTTCGGTTGCCGATCTCTCAAAATGGCTTTTATAATTTAATAGTCTTATTCCCTCAATATTTTCCAGCAATATTTTCTACGCATTATCTGAATTTTCGTTAGTATATTCCTGGAAAATATTGAAGGAATAAGACTATTAAAATATAAAAGATTTTGAGGATTGTAATTTGACTTAGAATACACATTCGAATAATATAAAAATTTATATAATAAATGTACTCACCATGAGAAATAAATTCCCAGATTCTTTTTGTTAAACAAATTATTTTATATACGCCCTTTGTTAATTAATGTAACGAAATGTTTGCGAATCTTATTAAAATTTAAATGGTCCCTTGTATATTCGAAGAAACTTCTTTTAAAGAAAAATTCTAAACTTCGGAAAACTGCGAAAACAGGGGTCAAATCACCGCATTCGGTATCGAGTAAACTATTGAATTATTCTGCATTGGATGAACTCTCTCAAGTTACGAAACATTTCATTAGATATCGAGTGTCATGATACCAAAATAAGAAGTGTCGAGTAATTGTGGTCAATATCGTATTATATCGATTATCACACCAAAAGCTTAAACTCACTAGGTCATCTTGGAGTAAAGCTGACCACACACTAGTGATTTATGCGTGATCGACGTCTTGTTACTTGTTAATGGGGCTGTGCGCGCACAAATTACAAGTAATTGAACATATTAAATTTTTTCTTGAAAATTTTCAATTTCTTGTGATTTGTTGGACGTGTTAATGTGCTTGTGGGAAAACATTTAAAATTTTTTGCATTTAAGTGTACAATGAAACATCAAATTGTACCTATTGCGGAGCTATTAACGTACTAACATTTTTGTATTCTACTTAAATTTTATTCTTTTTTTTTAATTTATGTTTGTTTTTGTTGTGTTAACAAATAAATTATCAAAAGTGCAATTGAATCATCCGCTTCACAATTTATGTTGTCTATTTCAAGTTTAAGGCTATTGTGATTTCTTCGTCGTGAGTGGAAAAATGGCACCTAACAAATCACACGCACAAATAACAAGTGTATAGCCAGCTAAATGAAGACACAGTTGAGCTTTTAAAGCTAATACCCTTTGTACACTTGCATACATTATGCAGGAACGAATGGAAGATGTTGAAAATGTGAAATACGCGTGCACACTTGAAAAATCTAGCATCAATAAAAAATGTCACCATTTCTGAAAAAAAACTTTTATTTTTTTTAAGTACTTTTTTTCTACAAAAGAGCCAATATTTTAAAAGCAATGTTCAATAAGAAAAACATTGAGCTAAAATCAACATCCTTAAAAGATATGTTCCTATCTCATTTTATTCCATTTTACATCTTTCGATTATTTAAGTGTCATCACTAAAAAAGTGGCAATAAGTTCTATTATTATTGTGGCATCACTGACAAAAAAAATTGGTTTTGAAAGCAGCGTTAGCATTTGCAAAGTTTTCTCTTTGATTTGTTTTTTTGTTATGTATTTTTTATATTTTTATACAAACTGAACTTCAAATACATTTTTGTGTTTTCTTATTAAATTTTGGCTCTTTTGTAGAAAAAAACATTTTTTTATTTTAAAAACATTTTTATTCAATAATGGTGACATTTTTGTTTGATGGTAGATGTAAGATGTGACCAATGTAAACGAGTGTTTCACATTTAATACATCTTTGATGGTAGATGTTGATCAGCTATAAACCAAAAATCTGCAAATCTGCAAATCTGCATTTTGACAATTTTGGGGATAAAATCTTCAAAATGCAGATAAATATGCACTTCTGGAATTGTTGGGGGACTGCGGCTGGAACAGGCATAGCCTTAGAATTACAACCGCGAAAAATCTGATATCTGATCTAATATCTGGCCTTTAGATATGAGAGCATTTATTAAGGAAGAACAAGAGAGATAGCTGATAAGTTTCTTTTAAATTAAACTTTGGCGATAAGCTTTCGGATAATTGCAGACCCCACAGGGATTTGAAAGTGAATTGTTCCCGCAATTATACTTATGCTAAAGGTATTTTTATTGATCACCTCTTATTTTTTAATCAAGCTCAAGGTCAGGTTATGCAAAACATATTTATTTATAATTCACCCAATATTTCGCTGTCACAATGGACAGCTTCTTCAGGTATCTTTGGTTTTTAAGAAATAAGAGGAAATAAAATTAAGAGATCGAAGAAAAAATACTAAATAAATTTTATTGATCTTTAAAAAGTGTATTTGACGAGTTTTTATAGAAAATTTGTTTCATAAACCAGAAATATTTTATACGGATTAGGCCTTAAAACAAAAGGAGCCCAAGGAAAATATTTGCTGTCCAATTTTTGTAGACCACCCACTTTATATATATAAAAAAAATATTTTTTAACAACTAATCCTGATCTTGGTCAGTGAACCCGAACAAATTAAAGTTGACACCACCGACATGATTATAAAAAAGAACTTTAAAATAATTCCCAGAATATTTTAAAATGTATTTAAATCTGATCCGTAGACGGTAAATTAAAACTAAAAGTTCTTAGAATGACGAATGATCAAGGAATTGGAAAGAGCCAGCAGCGCACAGAGCCCACACGAAACAATACAAATCTGACTATAAATCTGATAAAATAATCAAAATGATAAAAACAATTGAATTTGAGATTTATTAGATAAATACTCGAATACGTATAAGAGTAAATATTTATGTGCGGTAATCAAAGTTCTTAATTTATATTTAAATAAAAAAAAGACAATGAACACCAAAGCAACAAGTGACGTGAAGAAAATATTCCAAGATGCCTTTTAAGAAGGTGTCCAATAAAAAAAGAAACGTTTCAATAACAATAAAGTGAAACACTGGTCATAAAGTAAAAAAAGGCTTACAAGGGATGTGAGTTTATTTTTGAGGAATTGTTTCATAAGCACATTTGAACGGTTAAAAATATGTTTAAATTTCTCACACAATCCTCCTGCTTTCACCTAAAATCTTTAAACGGCATTTAAAAACAAAAACCACACCAAAAATACAGTCAAGTGCGTTTTTTTTTTGGAACTCGAACACAATGGAATTTTAGGTACCAACAGACAGACGATGACGATAATGACGATCACGATGGTGGCTGTGGTGATGATTATGACGATCTCAATTGATGATGCAGTGATTTATTTTTATTGGCTCACATTCTCATTGATCACTGATTACAATCAACTCAAAAGACAAAAAAACAATGTATAAATCAATAATAATGATCACATGATATATGAGTGGCGTTTATTTTTAATTTATCTTGAATTTGTTTGTGGTTTTTTTATTTTTTCAAATAATAATTTAGTTGTGCAAAGTTTAAAAATAATCTAAATAAATGTTTTGGATATTGACCTGAACTAACTGGTCATCATTAAATTTCACACAAAAGTGGTCCAAATCATGTTCGAAAAGATCACATTTGGTGATGCATTCGGGGTTGCTTGTGATTTATAGTTTTTTTTTTGTTCTTAAGAAACTATAATTCAATATTGAACTAAATTCCTTAAATAAGCCTTTAGAAAATTAATGTTATTTCACAAACTTAGAAACATAAAGGCCCAACCAGAATGTACATAAGCAAACTTAATCTACTGTCAAAAGCCAACGAAAAGCCTCTCAAATGCATTTTACAGTTTCACAAAACTTAACAAAAAGTTTCTATAACTTCAATATCGTTTGACACATATCGCCCCTTTATTGCAACATAGCCATATCTAAAAAATCAAAAATTTCAAGTTACTTAAGCAAAACTGCAGTTATAGCAAAATATATTTTATTGAATCTTTATAAAGAGGTACATTTTGAAAACTTTAATCGCATTTTGTCAAGCTTGAATTTATTTGTGATATGACTATGATGCAATCAGGGCTGTGGAGTCGTCAAGAAATAGTGATAACTGCGACTACATCTGCTGAAATTTTGTAAGCACTACTCCTACTCCGACTCCTTAGACGTAAAGGGCATCAGTGTTGTTTACCACTGAATTTGTAGAGGCAAAGAACATCAGGAGTCCTTTTTTGTAAATTGTGAATATTTGTTGTTAATCAAGATAAATTAAAACACTGCCAGTTTGGTTTAATTTTATTTGTTTAGTCAAATATTTCGACCATCTCTGTTATTCATTCTCAGGAATTTAAAAGATTTTGTTTGTCGTGCTTAATTCTCAATTTTTATTCCTGACAAAAACACTAAAATTTATTGTTGAAGGGGTAAACTATTCCTATGCACTTTTCACTGGTTGCTTAGGCCAGATCGTCAGGAAACTTCATCCTAAGATTTTAGAAAAAAATTTCAGGAAAATTAAATATATTTTTATTTAAACACTTTATCTTGCTATAAGCCTTCTGTTTTGGAAAATAGCAGACCTTTTGTTGTTGGAATTGGTGCTGTTTGTCTCAAGGGATTGAGCAGTACCAATACGATCATTGAAGGTAAAGAACATCAAGTCCAAATTTAATAAGCAAAGGTTTTTTCGTTCCATAATCAATATTATTATTGTCCAAGAAAATATAAAATTCAAATCCTTTATTTTCGCTCCAATTTTCCCCAAAGTGAGTAGGCAAAAAAAGTATTTTCAAATCATTTTTGGGTTTATCCCCCACATTGATGGGAATTATATCTGGAACAGTATCATGTATTTTTCCGAGTTCCTTTTTCTTTTTTATTATTCTCTTTGAAGGTTGGAATTTAAAATGTAGTTCATTTAGTGCTTTCACCACAGGAGCTACAGCAGTTTTACAGTCATATATACATACATATGAACATTGCTACAAAAATATTTTTCAATATACGATTTATAAGAAACAAATATGTCAAAGCGAACTTGTTTACGAATTTGAATTTTTACATTCCCAAATTCGACTCCATTTCATCGACGATATCTTGGCGCACTTCAAACAATAGTGAACCAGCGGGTTTTGCTATAGAAAATTCAAATAGATAGTTTTGAAAATTTGAGTGCAACGAACCAGTTTTGTTACCATCTGCAATTTTAGGTCTCATAAAAACATAGAAAAGGACATGTTTCGATTCAATCTACATATTTGTTCTCATAAAGTGCTAAAAGATCTCTAATAATCAATTGTTAACTCAATTTTTTAATTGTTAAAACAAACGAGTTTTGCAACTTACTTCTTCCTTCAAAGCAGACCCTCTTAAATTTTTTATTTCTTTGCAATAAATCTTCAAGCTCAAGGTCACTTTTATATAAAAAATATTTATTATTAAACAAAATTACAGACATTAAATTTATAAAAATAAGATGAGAAATACAATAAATTTATAAAAATGAAATAGAAAAATTTTTGTTTCCTGTGTATCAAGGCGAATTTATACTAGGTTACCTTATCTTCTTGCTACGTATGCAACAGCATCATGTGGTTCTGGTTAATATTTACTCAATTTTATTATTTCCGCTCAAAATTATGAAATTAAAATTTTTTTAAATTATTACATTTCAAAACAAACAAGTTAGAGTGCTATATTCGGCTGTGCCGAATCTTTGATACCCTCCACCGACAGCTCAGTGGCCTTTATATGAGGCCTATAGTAAATTATGAACCGAGCATCACGAAATTTATTAGTGTGAGTAGTGAAGTATTTAATTTTATTTTGATAGCATTATTTATTACGGCTGTAGGCGTACTAAACTGTTTTCCGAGAGCAGGGTTTTGATGGGGCCTAGGGTAAATTATAGACCGATCTTCACGAAAATTCACAGTGTAATTTCTAGTACTATTAAACTGTAACGTACCAAATTTTGTTATGATAGCATTATTAATTACGGTCTTAGGCGTACTAAACTGTTTTTCGTTAGTAGGATTTTTATGGGGCCTTCACGAAATTTCAAAGTGTTATTTCTAGTCCTAAAAAACTGTGACGTATCAAATTTTGTTATGAAAGCATTATTTTTTACGGTTTTAGGCATACTAAACTGTTTTCCGGGAGTAGTGTTTATATGGGGCCTAGGGTAAATTATGGACGGATCTTCACGAAATTTTGCAGCGTGCAAAATAAACTAAAAAATTTAGTAAACCCTCAACTAAAAAATAGTTGATTCAACTAAATTTTTTCTCAAATATGCACCAAATTTATTTATATACACAAATATTCTTCAAATCACCACAATGTGTTTCGTTCAAAAATTAGTTTAATAAAATCTGTGTATATGAATAAAATTTTGCTGAAATGATATCAAAAAATTTGTTAAATGCACAAAAAATTTGTTAAAACTGTAGTAAACCAGTAGTAACATAGTGTATTAGAAACAACACAAAAAATATTTTAATTAAGAGCCTCCTAGAATGTTTTCCTAAATAATTTATACGTTTATTTGACTAACTTCTGTCAATTTAATTATTCACAAAAGTTGTTTTTAATGAATATTTGTTAAAATTTTGTTAAAATAAGAAGAAGAATTTTTGAAAAACATTAAAAAATAAATATTAGCTTATGTGAAGAATTTTCGTTAAAAGTGTATTTTTTTTTAATGTGTTTATTTTTACTAAATGGATGTAAATTTGAATAAATATTTGTAAAATAAACTATTTTAATTTTCTGTAAATAAATAAAATTCTTAAAACTTTCTATTTACAATGGTTCACATTAAGGAGTGTACATATATGTGAAGAATTGCTATTAAATAGAACTAAAATTTTATTAAAATTGAATAAAATAATGTCTTATAAAATCAACGCTAATAAAATTTAGGAAATTTTAGTTAAATTTAAATAATAATATTAGTAAAGTCTAACAAAATTCTTCATCATGACTACCGAAATCTAAAATTGAATAAAGGTATGTGAAACTGAAGAAATTTCGTAAAATGTTACAATTTCATTTAAGTTAAAATGAATAAATAAATGTAGAACCGAATAAACTTTGTTTTTTCCTTAAACAAACTGGAAGAAAGCCGCAAGGGAAGTTATACGATAAATATTTCAACATGGTGCGTGCGTAAACTTAAACAATGTGGTGTTCTCCTTAGAAGGCCATATTGCCATAAAAATACATTGGACACTCATAAAAGATTTCAAAAAATAAGTAAGAGTAATTTCAATTCCTTCTTTACATTAAATTTCAATTTGTACCTATTTATATTTAGATTCTCCAGAAAAAGACATTGAAGGTAGTATTGAAGCTATGTTTATTGACAACTGCTCTTGGGCTGAACTTGAAAACCATTGGAGAGCAACGAAAAATTACAGGCTCCATGTAATGTCTCAAGCGAAATGCACTTCTGATGTATTAAATAAATGGACACAATATAAAAGCCATTTGGTTTTAAGTTGGAATGTATGAAATTCTAATAGTAAGAGAAACCTTTTGTGTTAGTTATATTTTTTATGCCAATATTAATTGTGTATGTTTCTATATACATTTTTAGGTAGATATGGACTTTAAGCAACTTTTTCCTAAATCTGAGTGTTTTCACACAAATTTAAAACGTTTTCTTTAAAAATAAACGTTGTATTTGAAGATCGCATAAAAGATCATTCCAGCAAGCTCTTATTTAAATCTATTATTCAAATGGAAAACATAACCGAAAATAAGTATTACAATGTTTCACTTTAAATCTATTTAAAACTAACTAATTTTTTTAATTATTTATTTTCTTAGATGGTCGTTTTATTGGCATTTTTTATCTTTTGCATGGTATTTTGATTCCATCGGCTACAATATTTAATGTAAAGGACGGCAAGAAATCATGTACAAGATTTTCTATTCGGGACTCACAGAAAAGCTTTGTAATTGACGGAACCACAGTCGCTGCCTGTGAAAAGGAGTTGCTTATCAAGTTTTTTTATTTAAATTTATAACCTGATTTTTATTTTTTTATACGAATTAATTAAATTTAAGTTTTTATAGGTATTTATAAGTATTATGCATGTAATATACATATGTATTTATGTACATACATATTTAAATTATATATAATTTTTATAATAAATTATTTTACCTTGTCAATTTACAATCTTACGTTTTTATTTAAATTAAAGATTTATATATTTACTTTTGATGTTAAAAATAGTTTTTTTTTTTTTGTAATTTTTGTTTAATATTTAGATTTTTTTAATTTTGAACACTAAAATTTTTTAAATTAGAAAACATTAAACAAATTTAATATATAATGTAAACTCTTTCGTTGTTTACAAAAAAAAAAAACAATTTTTAGCATTAAAAGTAAATTCCTGACGGGGTTTAGAAAACTAATAAAAGGGGGTAGTTAAAGCGAATAATATTTCTTCAATATAAATAAAAAAGTTATTTATAAATACTAAACTTATTAGTGAATTTAAATAATTTTTCTTCAATTTGAATAAAAAAATTATTAAAAAAAACAACATTAATTAGTTACTATGAATACAAATTCGTCAAAATTAATAATATTTAACTAAAATCGTTAGTTAATTTGACTAAATTTGTAATCGATTTAACTAACATGTTGATCATAAATAACGAAAGTGTTAAAGTTAAAAAAAGAAAAATTTAGTCATATTAACTATTTACGAAATATTTTGGTTTTTACGAAAAACGGCCGTAGACTTAAATACCAAATTAGAAGGTTGTATAATGACCTTCATTTTTACACTCTATTTTGCAGTATTTAGGTGAATTTTTGGTTCAGTGTAGAGCAATTTGGTTTTTTTATACAAAATTAGCTTTCACTCTAATTTTGGTTATTAATATTCAATAAGATTTTTGAAAGGATTAAAAAAACAAATAATAACATTTGAAGTCATAATTAAATTAACACAAAATTAACAGCGTAAGAACTAAATTACACTAGCCAACAAGGTTTTGGACTGAAAGGACCAAATATTTTTCCCAGGGTAATTTGGTGGGCTGAATTCGAATTTGTAATTAGTTGGTGGCATGTCATAACGTCCAGTGGCATAGTGTCCATGGACGGCTGTGCAGATAAGCTTTAGTTAGCGAAGCCGGTATTTGTTATACCATAGAGAAAAAAATCCTTTAGCCCAAAAGTGTTTTCGTTATATATTTAATATATACACACAGAGAAAAAGCAACAAAACCATTTAAAAAAAAATTTAACCATAATATGTTTAATTTAACCAAATCATTGTAACCGACAACCATATTATGGTTAAATAAGTTTCTTTAAAAATAGTTTTGTTGTTTGTGACCATTGTGTGACACAGTGTCAGATAAAGTGACACAGTGTCCGTGGACGTTATGACACTTTCAAAAGTGTCACAGTGTCCGTGGACGTTATGACACTTTTTGGAGTGTCCATGGACACTGGACGTTATGACATGCCACCAATTAGTTTTTCTCTATCACGTCTGGTTTTCGAGATACAAAAAAAAAATGTTTTAATTCGTTTATCATAGTTTATTTAAAAATCAATGACATTTCAAAGTGAATGGCGTTATTTGAACGTCGCGCCGTTTGTATTTTATTGGTTCAGTTTCACGTATTAGAGTCCAGCAATAGTCTCCCAGCATGCTTTCGTCCCAAAATCGTTGATAATTTCTTTTAATTTTCATTTAATCTTGGTTAGCACGCTCTCCTTGTTCGTCGCTCCTTGCACCTAGGTTTTGTGGAAAATCTAAATGCGAAGGAAGCAAATGCAAAACATTGTCTGTGTTCAAGGTTTGTCCAAGTTTCTGATGCATATTTTAATTATTCTGATATTGCACATCCTTTTTTCAACCAAACATTCACCACACACAAAGCAAAAATAGATTTTAAGAAAATTCTTCGAAATGTTTGACTAAATAAAAAATATAACCAAAAGATCTCGCTTTACAATTCACAAAAAAGTACTTTTGATGTTCTTTACCTCTAAGCACATTCTCCTTATTGTCTATAAATTCAGTGGTAAACGACACTAAGTACACTTCATTCCCTATGCATCTAGGCATGTTGGACTTGGTGTTGTTTTTAACTTTTCTATCGCGGAAACTATATCGGATAATACTTATGGGAATTCACACATCGATAGAGGAAAAGTTCCAACTCCAACTGTATAAAATACGTATTTTGAAAAAATGTGAGTTGTGGTAGTTAATCTTCGACCAACAGAACTGTTGTTAAATTTTTGAGCACTGTTTGCCTAATTTTAATAAATTTATTAAACTTGCAAAATATACTAAAGTTCAATGATTAATTTTCCTGGTGGGCTAAAGTGCGTAGCAAAACTAGTTCGATCCCATATGGGTCGTAGAAAACAAAGTTTCTATCGCAAATTTGTTGCAAAACTCGTTCGTTACAAAATTAAATCTATTATTTTTTTATATTTAAGTTGGTTTCAATTTTTTTACTATTGAGTTATTTATCAAGAATGGCATAATACTTCAAAATCAAAAAACTTCAACTAATTTGGTCCATTTAATCCGGCGCTATATGTTTTTTGAATTTTCCCAAAATTCGAATAAAGTGTAACGAACGAGTTTTGAATCTCACCTACTCATTTGCACTTATTCTAAATTTAGAGCTTTAACAAATTTTCTTTTTCACAAAGGCAGACCAAAGTTTAGACGGTTTATTGACAGTGTCAGTAAAATAATCGGCAAAAGTTGCGACTTGAAGACACTGCAGGGATAGGTTGCCATATTGGAACCTACATATTTGAAATACTACAATAAGTCTCGAAATTGTGCCAAATTTCCCGGATTAATTTTGAAAAGTTCTGATAATAAAGCAACAATTCAATAAAGTCTCTGGTCTGTCATTTTTTAATTTCATAAAGTTATTCAACGTTGATAAATTCTTATAGGTCTATTACGGAAGGCAACACAACTTCAGATGTGTTGTGAAA
Organism: Pollenia labialis; assembly: GCA_949318255.1. Lineage (NCBI taxonomy): Eukaryota > Metazoa > Arthropoda > Insecta > Diptera > Polleniidae > Pollenia > Pollenia labialis. The sequence continues at coordinate 62,347,040 of OX439139.1, read as the reverse complement.
AAGCAACGTAACTGATATTTGAATTGGTATGAGATTCGGCAACATTGCTGTTACCAAAAAGTTATCGATAATCCTTCTTTAACAGTTTGGCAACTAAAAATAAAAACAAAAAATTTAAAAAAACACAAACAGAAAAGTGATTCAAAGTGAATAAAACGTTAAATAAAATTAAAAAATATGATTACATATTTTTGCCAGACCAAGAAGAGGCTATAAACGAGGCAGATATTTCACGCTATTTAACCCTAGATGGTTACTGATCGTCGAATCGACGAAGCTCATTTACTTTTTATTACAGTAGTTCCCGCTTAAGTGCACATCGAACAATTTACAGTTTTCTACGCATTTAAACGGGGAATCTTTTAACCTATAACCCGGACAAATGCGCGATCAACGCATTTGTAAAAGCCTCGCTTAAAAAACTCAATAATCATTTAAAAGTACTATTTTAGTTATAAGGGAAACAAATTTATTATACCTAGTTCTCATACGAAATAAAATCTAAAGCTTCGTTCACAATCCCAGAAACATTTTCACTTGGTGTTCATAATAGAGCAACAATTTTGTTCGCCACCACACACATTTTGCATTAAGAAACCGTTTGCAAATTTTACACACAACTATATTATTGGGGGATTCACAAGGTGTCATAAGGTCATATGTCTTAAAATAATAACATGAAAAAATACGACTGGTGTGAACAACCATATGCATTAATTTTTATTTTTTAAAACATTATTGGGGAATTCACAAGGTGTGCTGTTATGTCATATTGTCATAATGTTCTAACATTTTACAATGGTTTAAAAATATTGTTGTTGCTTTGCAAACAAAAAGTGTCTTCAATTAATAGAGCTTTGCTTGGTATGTTTATTGTGCTGTCGTAATTAATTAGAAGAGACCGGCGCTGAGCGGCTGAGTCGAAACGCATAAGTTTTTGTAGCCGTCGCCGTTGATGGTATTGTTTTATCCAGCTAACATCCCAATTGAACCTGCGGCTAGCAATCTTTGCAACTTACACTTGCGGCGTCAAATAAGATCGGCATAGGACTCTGATGTTTAGTAAGTCTGGTTCACACTATGAAAGTTTTCTTTCAGAGTGTCTGTGTTTATGGGTGAGAGAGAGAAAAGAAAAGCATGTTCTCTTCCCCTCTCACCAATAAACTCAGACTTTCTGAAAGAAAACTTGCATAGTGTGATCCCAGATTAAGCAAACAAAATAAAATTTATTTGTGGTTTGCGTATGAAAAATTGAAAATAGTCAGGAAAGATCTAATTTAATTTATTATTTCATGGATTAGAATTTAAAATATTTATATTTTTGGTAAATATTTATTTTTTATATTTGTTTTAAATCAGCTGATTTATGTTCAAAATAGCACAGTAAATTATGAGGGGTTGTTCAAAACAGTCGTTTGTTTTCATGTTTTCATGTTATTATTTTAAGACTTATGACTTTATGACACCTTGTGAATCCCCATATGTTAAAATGTTCATGCAAAACTAAATAAAATTATTTTAAACGTCAGAAACATTTTTATACAAATTGTTGCTGAAGTTCTAGTTGACTCAACTTTAGTTACATTTAAAAAAATTTTAGTTACATTTTTGTTCTAAAATGAAAGGAAAATATATGAAATACTTTGGGAAGAAAAAAAAATAGAAGAAAAAACGAAATTGTTTCTCTGATTGTGAACAATGCTTAATATTAAAACTAAAACTAATTCAATAAACATTTTTAGAAAAATACATAAGCACCTACGTAAGCAAAAATGTTGTCGACATTTTGCAACTTTTATCAAAATTTAGTCTTATTTATTCGGTCAATGGAAATGATTCTTTTGCGTAAAGATAATTAGAAAAAATTATTGCTAGTTGGCATGACTAAGTGCCGGTTCACACAAGTCAAGTCAAGACTTGACGAGTCAAACTTGACTTTTGTGAACCGGCACTAACAAACGAGATCAATTTATATAAATTGTGTATGTTTTTTTATGGCATTTTTTAAACCTGTACCGTATCTCATTAATTGGAATGCCTGTCGGCAAATTAGAAATGTTTTCCTTACAATTTTTTCTTAGTAAAGGATTTTGTTCTACACACTAATAAATATAATTAATAAGTCATTTTTCAAAATTAAATAAAGTTTTTTAACTGGATAAATAGCATTTTAGATCAAACCTGGACAATACCAAAAAAAAAACTGGACACTCCTGGCCATTCCAGGCCGTCTGGCAGCCATAGGCAAAGGGCAGCGTTGCCAGAAGATTTGGAAGGAAAATCTTAATTTCGCGAAAAAAAAATCTTATTTTTAAGAGAAAAATCTTAAAATTTTTTATAACAAGGGTAAAAAAGTAAAAATGTTTAGTTTTTCAAAACAACACACTTCTTATTATGGAAACTATTTAAATCGAAATACATAATTGCGGTATTTATACAAAATTCGGTTGTAGGTTTAAATTGTGTTTAAGCTATATTTTTTCATAAAATTCTTTCTAAAATAAATTTTTAATCCATTTAATTTTTAATAAATAAGAAATTAAAAAAGTCAATCTAAATAAAGAAGTTTCATTCAATGTAATTAAACTCTAAAATTAGAGATATGTACATACATAAATTTTGAGCAAGAAAATTTTAGTTTGCGAGCTCATACTTCATATGAAATTTTAAGGGTTCTTAATTTAATATTATATTTGTTGACACCGTTCTTATATGGAATGCATTTCGAGGAAATTGCATTTAAAAAAAACTCATTGAAAATATATGGATTTTCTTAAATATATTCCTTATTGAATTGTTATTAAAATAATGTTGGTACACCTTTTAAAAAGATATTCTTAAGCACTTATGTTTGTATACTTTGTTTAAAAATTATCATAAACATGGAATGAGGAATTTTTAAACTAAAAGCTTCTTAAGTTCCATTAGTTTTACCTTTGGGTACTAAATACCTGAACTTTTTTGTTCTTTAATTTATGAAACTTTATAAAAATCCGTTTTTTCTTTTTACAAATAATTTTTTTCATCAGTATTCCCAAAATGAACAACTGCTAATTTAAGATGCTTATTTAATATTTTTTATGCCCAGAAATAATGATGTATTTTTGTGTATGCCAGACAATGGGTTCAAAAGTGTGCAAAACCAATAGTTAGACAACAAATATGATACAAAAACTCGTTGTTTAAAAAACGGTAAAAAAATTATGTATCTTGTACAAACTTAAAGTTAATAATCTTTATTTCTAAAAATAAAAAAATCTTAATTTGAGAAAAAAAAATCTTAAAATCTTATTTTGATCAAAAAATCTTTAAAAATAAGATAAAATCTTAATTCTGGCAACGCTGGCAAAGGGTATAAATAAAACTGATTTTATATTGGACAATTATAAATCGATACAAAACCAGGATTTAAAAAACTGCAGTAGCAACCAAAAACTGCCGAACAAAAAACGAAAATATGTGCACAACTTTCCACTTTTTGCTTGCTTTGACAAAGACTGTTTACATTTAAATTGAATGTCCTGAAAACTATAAGGAATGGCAAAAATTCGGTAAAAATTGCTAAATTCACGGAAACGGTTTCTAAAAAACCATCCTATATTTTTTTTTATTTAATAATTGGAAAAAACAAAATTTTTATTTATGTGTTTTGCATATGTGTTAGTATCAAATTTGAACGCTTCCCTGTAGTAAATTAAATAGTCAGTTGCAGAAAACACTAACTATAAATTAACTATTTTTCAAATGACTACAAATTGGTTTAAATCTCTTGCAGATATCAACCAAACATATTGCATAGAAGCACAAATAAAAGCAAAATAAGTAAAACAAGCATGCCATGAAGTCAAATGAAAAAAATATATTCAAATTTATTAAAATAATTAAAAATGAAAACCATTCAAATCTGTTTATGTACTAGAAATTATGTACCGCATTTATTTCAGCACTATTATACATTATCATTTAAAGCAATTTGATGCACAATGTTCTTAAATATTATTTTCTATATAAAAATATGCATGTTTGTTAATAGGAACACATATTTTTTTTTGACAAAAATTATTTCAAATTTAAATAATTTATTATAAACCGACTATACTATTAATTAACTACAAATTGGTTGAACAATAAGTAGTTAGTAGTCAGTTTAAAAGTCATGCAAAGATGGCCAATTGACTACTGCCTATGACATGCCTATGTTAAAATAATGAGTCGTCGACAAGGAAAATAGTCATTTAATCAACTAGATGTGGTTATAAAAGAACCAGTTTAAAATTACTTATAAATGTGTTTGACTTCCTACAGGGTTATAACTCTGAAAATATTAAACAGATTTTAATAAAATATATATTGTGCACTTCTGGCAGTAACCCAGCAAACACTGAAATACTCCATATGTATTGCCAAACGTATTGCCAGGATGAAAAATATTATTGCGGCAATAATCGATTTCGTATTGCGGAAGATACTTCCTTCGGGAAGAAACGTGTCTCGATAGCAATACTCCTAAGCAATACGAAAGTGATTCTTCTAGATGATAAACTAGCAATATTGCCAGATAACCACTAATGAGAAAATATAAAGATATCGCAAAAAATATCATTGGGATGATAAAAAGAAGAGTTTGCATTTTAAAAAATATTAATTTATGTAAAAATAAGAACAGCTTTTTATTTAAAATTAAATTTTTATTTACATACATATACATATATAAATTATACTTACAAAAAATATATTTTATAATTAAATTAAGTTAACTTAAATAGTTACATATGTAGTTTCCATCATATGTTTCACCCAACTCCTTTAAAATTGCATCCATTATGAGTGTTGCGTAATACCTTGATTAAGTTAAAAAGGAAAAAAGATTAATATTTAACAGATTTTTTTTTTTATATATTTGCCTTCTGCAGAATATTTTAGATTTAATAAAGTTTATTTTTGCATTTATGACGTAAAAATATGTTATAATTTTTTTTCTGTCTGGAAAATTTACTTTGATTATTTTCATTTAGATGACAATTTGGGGATATTGCTAAACTATTGCCTAAAGGGATATCTTTCATTTGTTTGCAGGGAAATACCTTTCATATTGTGTATTTTTTATTCTAGTCGCTGGGCAAAAAGAGGAGAAAAGTGTTCTTAACTGTTTTGCCTTAGCCGATTTATATATAGATGTAGATGAATCAGAAGTAAAATCGACAGTTTTTTTTTTTGTCCAATGGCAAATAATGGAAGTTTTTCTACTTTGACTGCCGTTTTTTAAACGCTGATAAAAAAATATTTAATTCCCAAATACATAAAAGCATTATTTTAATGCGAACTCCAAAGATTAAACGCGATATGTTTGCTTAAAATACTAAAAATATCTCTGCTATTTATTCGCAAATATTTTTTTCCCACAAAAATCCTGTCATTGTTAGTCAATGAATTCCTTTTTTTGCGCGGAAGACTACTAATTATGGTTGCTGGGTGTATTTAGCATTCTTAGACAGTAGTGGCGCGTAGTTTAAATCAATGTCATGTGTCCCATAGAATAATAAAATACTAAATGACAATTTGATTTGAATAATTTTGGCACCTTCTCACATCAGGCATGACATTTTCAAATGAATTATTACATAATAACAGTTAAATTGACAAAGAGTTATTTTAAATTGCACAATTATTAAGTGTGTGAAATTGAAAAAAAAAATATTTTTCTGATATCCAATTACACTGAAAGAAAGAAATATACTTGCTTATATTGCATATAATTGATAGCTGGTTCTTTTAAACATAGTTTTTCTTTAAGTGTTTTAATGAAGATTAAATTATATTTATGCTGAAATTAATATGCATGAAATGTAAAATATTGGTGGTAATGACTGATATTTTCTTACCTCTGTCTACTCTTTAATGTTTGAGGCAGCTCTTTCCACAGTCACAGTGTATTCTTGTGGTCGAGGAACTTCTACACAAAAAATTATGACAAACATTTGTCATTTCTTTGTTTAATGTGGGAGCAAACAAATACCCATTAATAGTTTTAAAATGAAGAAAAAAAAATAATAATTTAATGAATAAATATATAAATTTCAAAGTTAAACATATAATCAAATTGGCCATTATTGTTGCCATAAATATCGCGTTGAATTGGCAATTAAATAATTTGTAAATCACGTTCTTAACATGATTATAATGCATGATATAAAAAAATACAAATAAATATAAAATTCCTTAAAAAAAATCACAATACGTTTGAAGTAAATTTGTTCGCTTGTGTATTTGAGATTTCTATTGTGCTTAATGCAAAATATCAAAAATATGATACTTCGTCGCTCTGGACAACATTAAGCCATGGAATTGGTTTGTTTTGCAAATCCTGCTCGATTAGCCAGACAGTGTTTGAGGTGTTACAACTTTTTATACAGTTGCCATAAATTATATTCTTATCTAAATTTTATGTATCTTCCCATAATAATATTTATAAATTTTTTTATTATTTTCATTCTCTGAAATGAATCTGAATAGATTGATTGTCCCATTAGTGGTAATTAATGTAAATCTATTATTTTTATTAACAACTGCAGGCTAAAGCGTAAAAATCTATTTGTTAAGTACTCTACATTCGGTAGTGGGAAAGTGAAGTACCGGTGGATAATGATAGAACAATAATCACATTGACAATAGTATTTGAAAGTGTGAACAGAGTTTAAGAACATTTATATCTGAGCTTTAATTGTCGAAGCTGTCCAATGATATAAATACAAATTTAATTTTTTTCGAAACGATTGAAATGATTTGGTATAATTATATATATGAAATCTTATAATCAGCATCTACGGATATGCTGTGTGGGTTAATATCGTAACCATGATGTGCTCCCAAAATGGTATTATTAACAGACAGTTAATAAACCAAATAGTACGTTTCCACTTTCGTGTTTTGTTTTCCCATACATTTTTCATGTTTGACAAACTTGCTAATTTTTCTCCAAAAATGCTAAAAAAAAATCCGACACCACCTGTCGTTGAATTCGCCTTGATACGATTGTGACAGCGTTTTTAATAGTAAAGTTGGCCGCCATTGTTGCTTGGCGTCTTCACCTGGCAATTTTTTGTTATAATAAACGTCAAACTTCAAATATAAAAAACGCTGACAAAAATATAACATTTTTTTTATATAAAGTTTGACGTTTGGTATGACAAAAATTTGCCAGGTGAAGGGCCTATGTTAATTAATAACGACAATTTAGCTATTTTTTTGTCAATCTGCCGGTTTTATATCCATTAATTATTTCTATTATATGGGTTTTATAAAAAAAGAAAGCTAACACTACCGATCGTGACACAACGTTGATGATTTTGCTTAGATATGCCATATAAGCGTAAATGTTAAGCGGAAGAAAACGTTTCGCTTTCCGGTCTTGTTTATGTCTTTGTTCACGTATAATTTTATTTTTTGCTTTTATGTTTGTTTACAACATAAATGTCAAATTTATTTAATTTTAAAACCATAATCTCTAAAACATAATAAAAGCGCTTTGACACGTTTTGCTAAAAACAAAAAAGAGTTATGCTGGCTGTCAATTTGTTTTGTATAGAGTTTAACCTTTAAAATGCCTAAAGCTCTCTTATGATGCGATAACTTGTATAAATTCGCTTTGGTTCGCCATATCATCATGAATACACTCGTGCCAGGGCAACGTTTGCAGATTGTGCAAATATATTTTGAAATTCTTGATTCAATTTGACAAACTCATCGTTCAGCAGAGCTATAAATTATGGTTATGAGTTTTGGAACAGAAATTTCATATTTGTTGCGCTTTACGGGGCGGTGGAATCATAAGGTCATTTGCCCGATGATCGAAACGGTACATCCAAAAGTTTTTGTGCCTCAATTAATTGTCACTAGTATTGGACACGTGTAATTTTAGCAGAATAGCGCGTGATATAATTAATACTCAGAAAAACATTTAAAAACGAATCATTTCACGAAGTTGACCCGTGAACTGGCCACCTCGTTCACATAAGTTAACAACATTAGACTATTTTCACTGGGGATATATAAAATTCCAGCTCTATGCAGATAAATCTAAACGATCGAGCACTTGAGGCGTGTATTCGACGCATTATTGCAGGAATTAAGTCTGATTTACTGTATATGGTGTTTTAAAATTTGACCTGAGTTGTACGTCACCTAAACACAAGCCACATGCCGAAAATTAAATTGGAACATTTGGGTCATTCCGCTTAAAATTCTTCTCCTCTATAAATACACCTGATATAAAATCTACTGATCTGTAGATGTGATTTCTCTTGCATCAATGTGGGTTCAAATCGCATTTATCAAGTTCTCCTAATTTAATTTTTTTTTTTTTTTTAATTTTGCGTATACTTTGTGGTCTAATGAGAAGGGCCATTTAATACTCCAAGAATCCTGAGAAATTTCTTTACACTCTGATTCTTACTTCGATAATTATGGAGAACATTTATTATGGAGAACATTTATTTTTACTATTTTACGGCTTCAGATTGTAAACACCAAGTGCACTCTAAGGGGCTCCACTAAAAATTACATCAGCACCTTCATATCTCGAGGCTTCTACGGGTAGAATTCCTAGTGCTAAATACTGCTTAGACTTAAGGTAGCAAATTGTAGCTTAGTTTTAACGAGAAACCTTCATAGGCACAAAATAATTTCTGGACAAGTATCTGACCAAGATTATGGACAGCCTATCTAAACTACCAGGCTTTTGTTTAGGAACCCTAATCAGATTCTTGAACCTCATTTTTAAAACTATACTAAAGACTCTACTTGATTGATGCTTTATTTCTTTACAGGCTACCTCGTTAACCAAACAATTTAGTAGCTTTAACTAGTATCTATTAATGTGATATCTTTTGTCAAAAAAGGGGTTAAATATTATCGTTAATTCATGCTCAAGAGACTTTAAAAACAACCAGAGCATTGCCCGAAGCTACAGAATCTCCTAGTTAGTACCAGACATCGTTTGTGCATAAATTAGTATACTTTAGTACTTTTTGACGACAATTAATAATATATTTGAAGTACTTAGGATTTTTCTTACGATAATGCCTCCACATTTTAATTATGACGATCATAGGGTACCTTCTGCATCTATTACGTTTCACATTTACTCTTTTTAATAATGAATTCAAAACAGTGGAACAACGAGTGGCAGTGGCTTACAAATTAAATGCAAATTGTTCGTTTTAAAGTAATTTATCAATAATTTATTTAAATAGAAATTACTGTTGTTATTAAAAGGTAAGTCAATTTTAGTTTGATACTTATAATTAATAATTCGATAAGAAATAATGGCTTCTAAAGGAACTTAAAATTTGCAAGACACTTTTAACAAATTGTGGAAATCAATTAAATTAGTTGTTTAAACAAATATTTATTTAGTTTAATTAAATTTGCAAGCAATAGAAAAGGGAGAGGCTGTCTTGGTTTTCAGTCACAATTTTTAATCATTTCTGCGGAGTTTTATTTGATAAATTAGATAATATTTATTTTAGAACAGCGTCCATTTGGTTTTAATATTAAATTAAATTTGAATTTTTATTATTTCTAAGACTGCTCGAATATCCACTGTAAATGCACTTTGCAGAACCACTTATTTAAAAATATACATATAAAGTCTTCGGTCCAAAGATTTTAATATTTGTTATAAACCGTTATTTTTACGTTAATATGAAACTTACTAAAAATTTCAAAACGATTAAAATAATTTTTTCAAAAACTTTTTTTTTTGTTACAACTATGTCAAACTTATTCTAATATAATAAAGTTTGCATGCATCGGTCCAAAGTTAATTTAAGCTTTACATAAATTCTGGTATGTTTTTTTATTAAATTAAACTTCAAAGGGGTTTATCTTATTTTATAATGCAAATATACTATATTTAATTAAACGTTATAGATTGTTTGAATAATATGTTGTTCAGTAAAATACATACAATACTAAAACCACGAAAACTCAAAAATAATATTCGAAAAGGACTCATCTCCGGAAACTGTAATGACCATTTTCTCCATCAATTATTAATTAAAATAATTTTTTGTTTTTACTTTTCTTTTTTGAACATAACATGCTTCAAGAAGTCAAATGGTTTAAGAGATATTCAGTGCCTATGACCTTTTTAAAATAAATGATTCAATTATAGTTATAGGCCGTTGTTGTATTTGTTTAACTGTATCCATGTTCTGTAACTGTACATTTTCTATTAATTCGTTAAGTGCATGGTAGTTTGTTTGGTTAAATGCAAAGAATTTTCATTGAATGGCAGATGGTGCAAATGGTTTTACGATGGGAGGTTTATAGTGAACTCAATATCAGGATGAAATCGATCTTCAGGGATATTAACAGGGATTGAATGAATGTATATATATTATTTATTGAAAAATAAAATAACTTACATATCTATTTATATATGTATAACACAGGAAGTGTGTATGTATGTATGTACATACATATGTAACGTATGGACTCCAAAACGGCTGGGCCGATTTTGATGAAATTTTAGGGCATATTCAGGCGGGTGACGCTGGGAGTCTGGTTTTTGATTTTCAGTCTGCCGTCGGAGGGGCGTGGCAAATCCTATTTTTATATTGCACCACCAATGCAATATACATGTATTTTTGTTTGTTTTATTTGTTTTTTTTTTTTGAAAGCCGTTGTCATGTTTTTCAAAACGAGATATCAAACTCTTAAATCGGTTATGTAGTTCCGAAGATATTTACAAAAAACGTATGTTAATAATGATCCAATATAAAAATTTTAAAACTTTCGAAATGTTGCATTCAAAAATCCAAGTTTTCGGTTTATTTACATCAAAATCTGTTCACCAAATTTAATCGAGTCAGCAATCATTGGTGACAGATTCAAAGGTGAAGACGTACTTATTACAAGAATTCCGATGATTTACAACCATTTACTATTCTTATTCAATCGGCTCCAATTCCCTTTGCGTCTTGCCTTTGCTATTACCACCAACAAAGCACAAGGACAATTATTGACTACTGCTGGCTTAATTTTGGGTATGTGGCTTGCTCCCGAGTTGGCACGCCAAAAAATTTATACGTTTTTACACCAAATAAAAAAACAAAAAACTTTGTCTATCCGCTAATAATAATTTCCAATTTGCCTTTAATACATGAGTTTCATTTTTAATTGAGCCCATATCTACACCATATGTAAGTTATTCTGTACAAAAACTTTATGATATGCATTCCATGGATTTTTATTTAAAGGCCGTAAATTTCGTTAAAAGCTCAATCGTGTGGTAATACAACACTTATGTTTGCTTAGGGTCAGCAACGCGGACCGGGTCAGCAAGTGTATTATAAAAACCATGTTAAAAGATTTTTTTTTTTAAATTATAGTAAAGCCTTTAGAACACGGAATGTATAAAGTCACATGCGCATGTGATTTTGATGTAATTTTGTCGTCATCGCGAAACACGGACTTCCTGTTGTGGCTTTGTAGTCAGAACCGCATGTGACTTTTTACATTCCGTGTACTATAGGCTAAAGACATAACATGAAATGTTGTGTGTCTAATCGGCAAAATTATAATAGATAAATTATTGACTTATTCACCCCTATCGCGAATGTTATTGGAATTTGTTATATGGGAGCAAAGCAATATTCCAATCCCCAACAAATCGGTATCGCAAATATTTTGGGAATACAAATGTCTATTGTGAATTATTTGTCAGTGCTTTATAAACAAAAGTCTCTATTGTGAATAATAAAAATATAATAAAATAAGTAATGAATAGTGTTTATCTTCATTTTCTTGATTAACACTCCCTCAATAAAATGAAAAAGCAATTTAATTTAGTCCAACCTTAGAATACAAATTAAAATCTACATGTTCCCTTGTCGCTCACATTAACACTTGTTGGGAATTTATTTAGTATAAATACTCGCGGGAGTAAACATTGGCGATAGAAAATTTTTCAAGTTTGGGAATTCATTCCCAAAAAATTTGTCATGGGAATCATTCACAATACAAAATAAAAAATATGGGAATATTTTCATGGAAGTAGTTATTTGAGATAGGGGTGATTATTTATAGGATAACAATATATTTAATGAAATTCAGATATAATAAGGTCCTTGTATTTTAAACAATTAAGCAAATATTTGTAAAGACGCATGTAATTCTTTCCATTTAAAACTTTATATACTTCTTCAAGTGATAGAAACATTTTACCAAGAAAATTTAAACGGTAACTGACAAAAATAGGGCATCTGGGAATTAAACCATATGTGTTTTCCTGTTCATTACAGGTACAGAGTGTACAAATGTCAACACTGTTTCCACTTAACAGTGTTTAGTAAATTTCAAGCTAACAACTTGTGCTGAATTACCATCGCAAAATAATGGGTGGATATCATATTGAAGTGTGGGGTACATATCATGAAATCTAGAGTCTCTGGCACAAGAAATTTCTCATATTCCGAGATTCTTAAGGATTCAAGAATACGACTGTGAAAGAATTTAATACTAGTCCTCTAAACCTCAATATCCTAAGTTATGCCGATTTCTCTGCATAATGATCTCCAATGTTTATATATATATATATTTATATATGTTCCCATCGATCCTATAAGGAGCATAGTGTCCGACGACTTGATTGTTAATTCATGCAAACCATGTGCCGAGCTGTAGGTAACCGGACGGGTCACAGGTTGCGGATAGTGAACGGCCTTTAGATATAAAGATTATCTGCGAATAAGTGTTTTTTTTTACAAATAAGCAGTCCCGGAAAGCCAGCGGATGTATGCCATGCTGGCAAGATCGACAAGGTGAGTGCGTACCACTTTTAAATGTGTACTCTCTGAACATCGCAGCGTCTGTTCACCAAATTGGTGCGGCTCCAAGCGGACGTCTGTGCTTATATTAAGAGGTTCGCTATAAAAACGTGAAATATGTACAGCCAGTCTGATGGCTAAGATGGCAGCCCCATCATCAGAAAGGATGCAGTAGACTAATCATCTGTTCATCTGAGATATCATGATTAACGAAGCCTCAAATAACAATGATCTCCAATTGGGCAGCCAAAAAGTGTTATGTCTAAAGGTCTCTTCAGCAAGCAATCGTGGCAATCTATTGACAGGTAGGTTCAAAACCTTCCTGATATAACTAAAATGCAAATTCAAAGTGTGCAAAAAAGCGAGGGAAGACCAGTTTTAATATGTAACACATACATAATTAGGCGTATTTATGGGAAGATATCAAATTTTCTTCAAAAAATAGCGCAACAATTTCTCAATTTCCTCAAAGCTAAGATAGCCCCATACCTGGGCACCATAAAACATTATTGATTTTTTTTTATTATTTATTTGTTTTATATTCAATTCCTGTACAACAAGATTTAATTTTATATTTAGAGTACAGGAAAGCAGTTGCATAAATTACATTAAGAGATCATCACATACAATTGAATTAAATGAAATGAAATTAAACTATAAATTATTTATATAATATGATAACAGTTATCTGCTGCGGTGCAAAGTATTTAAATAAGAAGAGTTGCTGCAGTTTGAAAAATTATAAGTTTGTTCGAAACATGTATCTTGGCATGGTGGATATTGCTTAACCAAGTGGCATTTATCGCAGTTTTAGATATGGCACGTTTAGATACGAGGCGTTTTCTAAAGGACAAATCGTAAGTCAATTTGATACGAAGGTATTTGTACTCATTCACAATATCAATCATATTGTCACCGAACTTCCAATAAAGGCCCTGGCTGACTCTTGTACCAGTTCTGAATATCATTATCTTTGACTTATCGAGATGAATTCTTAAACACCACTGATTGCAATAAACATACAATGGATCAATCATATCCTGCAATACCATAGGGAAGTCTGAAAGGGGAACAATTTCGTCGGCGTATAGTAAAACCTTCACAACCGTCCAACCAATAGCGATGCTACCTGGAAGGTGGTCATGAAGGTCGTTCAGATAGAGGGAGAACAAAACTGGGCTGAGTAAACACCCATGTTTTACCCCTTTTCGTGAATAGCTCAGATAAAGTATCGCCATCCAAAACCTGGCTAGTAATGTTATTGTATAATCCCCGTAAAATACGTACTACATATTTTAATAGACAATCCTGTACGACATAACTTATAGAACAAAGCATTTCTTGGAATTAAGTCAAAAGCTGAAGAAAAGTCTATCAAGAAAGCATACGTATTTTTTCTCTGACTGAAGTTTAAATTAACAATGCTGATTAAATTTAATAAAGTGTCTACTGTAGAATAATTCTCGCGAAATCCCGCTTGATACTCATTGATAATATTCTGACAATCTATCCAGCTATCGTACGATTAGGTAATATGCCCGTGAAGAGTTTGTAAATAGAATCGAGAAGAAACAGTTCTCTAAAGCTTGAAACGACATTAATGTCTTCTTTTTTGAAAAAAGGAATTATGATTGAGAAAAGTGTGAGAATATTAGCATTTACTTACCCGTTACTGATGTTCGCTTCACGTTTGTTGAATTACGACCTTTGTTTACAGCAGAACTCTCAATAATAAGACACCAGCACCATGCCCCATATGGTTTTCGTAATCATTCTACTATAAAAATTTGATGTATTTAACTAAATAATTTAAACAAATAGAATACAGGAATTTTCGCTTCTTATAATACATTGTAGTCATGAAAATAATGTTAATAATATACAAAATGTGGCATCGAATTGATGTCATTATAGTCATAAAATAGATGACATGTAAAAAATTACAAAAATATACGAAGACGTTAGTCATTGGATTGATGTTACTTTTTGCATCATTGATGCCATTTGTAGTAACATTGATGTCATAATTATGATGTTAGGGTATCATCAATATGAAGATAAATTGTTCTATCAGTGTAGTAAGATATCACAATCAACGTCTTCCTGCGATAAAACAGAGTGGAAATAGTCGCAAAAATGAGATATGCTCATATTGTTTCCTACCTTTGGTTGACAATTTTTTAACGAATTAGCAAACTTCCACCATTCACTACTGTTTCTAACTCCATTTAGCTTTAAAATGCTGTTCATTGTAAACTTTTTTCTCGTCACATAACCTGGTATATTTGGCTCAACAGATTTTTGGGTAACCATGGAAGCTTCTGGGGGAGTGACAGGTCTTTCGTTAGAGGATTGTTCATCGAACACTGTGAGACAGTGCATTGCATGTGGTCAGAAAAGGGCTTACTAAGGATATGGATGTCAGGCAGCAATTTCAAAACATCCAGTGATCATATACAATAATCAATTATCAAACTTCCCATAACCCCACAAAATGAATATTCCCCTGCCGTCCGGCCATTAACAATAATACCACCCACATTCTCCAAAAAAGCCATTAATTTCTTTCCTTTGCCATCTAAAATTCTATCCTTGGATAAACGAGACTGGTAGATCAAAGGCGTCTCAATCAACATGCTCTCATCAAGAATTTCAGCATAAGAAACTTTAGCATTAAGCTTGCCCACAATACAGAATAGGAATGGGCAAAAAATATCGATATATCAAAATATCGATATTTAAAAAAAATATAATCGATATATATCGCCGATATTTTAAATACCGATACATCGATATTGAAATACGACTATCGAATTCGATATTTTTTAAAGTCAGTCTTCATTAAGAACTCAAAATTTTAGCCGTTTTTCAAACAATATGTTTTTTAAGAATTGGAATCATTGCATGCATCATATGTTTTTTTAAACTAATATGAAGATCTTAAATGATTGGCATTTATAAGATGCAGTGCCGGATACAAGAAGCAGGTTAACTGGAGAGCACATAAAACAGAGAGTGCTCCTGATGTCCATACCCAGCAAACAATATGAGTCCTAAAAGAGTCTTTTAGGACTCCTTTTTATGAGCAAAGCGCTCAGAAAAAAGCTCCTAAAACCCTCAGATATGTGCGTGTTTTCCTATGAAACCGTCAAAAAATTTTGTACTGAATATGAGCGTTTTAGGACTCCTAAATTTAACGATTTGTATGGAAAATTGTGAGCCTTTTTGCTCACAAATCAATCATAAAAACCTCTTTAAAGAGTCATAAAAGAGGGATTTCGGAGCCAAAAAAGAGTGATATAGGAGTGTTTCTTTTTCTTAAAATTAGGGTATTCATTTTATTTGTAAATGTATGCTTGTAAGCTTTAAAGGGAAAAGTTTTATTAATATATGTTTTGTGCATGGAAATAATAATCATTTTAAATCAATTTCAACGAACAAAGGCTTCAAATGGATATTTTTGTCTAATGAAAAGTTTTACAAGGACAATGTTTAGTCAGCTATTCACACATAAAGCACACAAAAAACATTAGTGAATTACCGAGCTCAATCCAAGTGGCAAAATATCGGAGGTTGTTATGCCAACAAGACCTGATTTTAAAGGAGAATCAAAAAAAATGTCTCAAAGATTTCATCAAAATCACAGCCGAACAGCGCAAAATGATCACAATAATGACAGACAAACGCAAAATATTGAAATTATTAAGAATAAGAAAACAAACTACCGTTGCCCCTCAGAAAACCCTCATAAATAAGAGTTTTCTAGGAATGTGCTCCTAAATTGCTCATAAAAATGAGTCTTTTAGGTGTACTGAATTCTACAGGCTCCGAAATCAATCAGAATTGCTCATAAATTAGGAGGGTAATCATAAAAACCTCAAGAAAAGGTATCTTTTAAGAGTCATATTTAGGAGCGCTCCGAAAATTGTTTGGTGGGTATCTGATGATTACTGTTTTGACTAAAACCAGTTGGTACTTTTGGGGTGCAATTCAAAGTTGGTACTTCCATTACTTATTTACTTCCATTGAAATTTTTCGCAATATATTTTTTTTTTTATTTCATATGGTTTTTTTGTATTCTTCCCTTTTGTTTTTGTTATAATTGAATTTTTTGTTTTGATTAAATTTTTTTGTTTTTATTAATTTTTTTAAAAAAATAAAATGAAACAATAAAAATTAACAATGTTATTACAATATTTTGTTTGTTCATAAATATGTTTGTACAAAGGTATACTGCATTTTTTTATTTGGTAATAGTTTCAGGAAAATACCTTCGATATATATCGATATTTTTGAAATAATAAATATCGATACTCTAAAAAAATATCGATTCGATATATATCGATATATTTTTTCAACTTGCCCTTCCCTAATACAGAATGATGCGCCGTTTAAAGTATACATATAAAAGATTTTCAAACTTACCAAAGTTACGAGACCAGCTAGTGCAATTAATTGCACGAAATTATCGTGTGTTACAAAAACCAAATTTTACAGGACAGCCTTTTTTCTACGTTTCTCTGCTTTCGCTTGCAATATCAAAATGAAAATACAATATTTTGTCAGGTGACGTCTCTTTGAATGTAGAACAAGATTGCATCAAAAACTCAATTTCAAAAAAATTGGCATATACGATAATTTCGCGCAAAGGGGTCGATATGATGGAATGAAGTGAAAACAAACATAATTTAGTTTAGCTGATAGAGAAACACCACAAAATTTCAGAAAGTATTTTTTTGTATAATTTTTTAAACCCATAAATACATCCACCAATAGCCCGGACCGATGAGTGATTTTTTGTGGCGTCCACCCAGTAAAGAACGTAATTTTTAAAGAAACTTGGGAAATTTTTCGGTTTTTAACAAGAACATGCGTCTCAAAAAGAAAAAAAATTTCAAAATTATTAATATCTGTTAAGAAATTTCCAAATTTAATGATTAAGGTATTACAGGGATTGTGCATTTAACATAACAGTCATCTCTATCAGTTTCCAAAATTAAATCCAGAATTTTTGAGAAACCATTTATTACTCCGTTAATTTGAAAAATATCCATGTCATATAATATGTTGATAAAATCCTTTCAACTCTCACTAAGTTTTAACGGATCATAATATTTATCCTCAGGCAAATATTGCCAAGATAATGATGGTTAATTAAAGTCGCCCATAACTAAAAGGGTATCAAATTCATTAGAAAATTTATCAATATATTTAATAGCTTCGGCTTGTTGAATATAAAGAAACTGCGGGGACGATGAAGGAATACACGAACCTTTTAAGCTTCAGCTTTATGACAACAGATATAAATTCAATATCGAACGATAAATCAATACTTACATTCAGAGTGTAAACTATTGGATTATAAAGGAACAATAAGAATTTCGGAACATTTTTATCTCTTCATAAAGATTACATAGAACAAAAACGAAAATATTTCATCAAGATAAACATATGAAATGCCTTTGAATACATGTAAGTTGGCCATTGCAGAATATCTTCATACAAGTTTTTGAAATCCTCCAACCAGTTGCATTCACCCATTTTCAAAATGAATACCTATAAACAAGAATTGTGTTATTATTAAAATTTGTCTTCAGCAACGGTGTTCACTATTCAGATTTTTTTAATAATGGCAAAATCAAAAATAGTTTTTTTTATAACAAATTTACCACATATTCAAAACTTACCTCACACTGTAGAAATTTTGAATGAAAGTTTTTTTAAATTGGTAAGTCTGGTTCACACTATGAAAGTATTCTTTCAGAAAGTTTGAGAGGGGAGGTTGAGAGGGGAGAGATGCGTAGCCTCCCTACAAGAAATGAATGATGTAAACTAATACATAAGCAATTTTTTTACTAACACATTTACAATTATTTTACTTTAAATTTCTACTACTGGCGTTGCCATTAGTGTGGTTTTGTATACCAAATTGGGACTATTTTTAATATCCTACATTTTTTTAATATGTTATGCTTTTACATATTTAATTTTACATATATTTGTTAACACGTTTCAAATTTTAATTAATTATAAGAACTTACCTAAATTTGTACTAATTTAGTTCAAAAATAGTAAAGAAATTTTGGGGATTGTGATAGTTAAAAACATGTGAAGAAAAATTTTTTGCCAGTGGCAACGCTGATTATTTTTTTTATATTATTTTATTTACTTCTGGTAAGAAATGCGTATGCAAGAGTGAAACAAATGAAGTCTGATACAGAGTTGCGTTTTTGCATGTCAAATGTGTAATACGTAAAAAAAATTTCGTGAATCCCCATCAAAGAAGAAGAATTTAAAAAGATTTATTTTATGTGCGCGCGTTATTGTGGTTGTGTTAAAAATATAAAAAAAGGAATAAAAAAACATGAGTAATTCACAAAATATTTTTCAAACGGAGGATATCGACCTCATTGAGCACCAGTCCATAATTCCAAGGTTATCCTATAATTTAAGTAATAGTAATGACACAGTTTCCCAAACGCCAAAAAACTCTGGTAAGTTTTTAAATAATATTTAAAACATTATTTCATATAATTTTTTCATTTTAGATTTTCTGATGCTTCTGCAGCAGCTGATAGATGGCCAAAAAAAAATTGTAGATAATCAATCAACGCTGAGCCAAGGGCAGGCAAGCATTGTACAGAATCAGGAGCAACTTGCCCAAAAATTGGAAGCGATTGAGGCGAGTGTAAGTATCTAACAGTTTTAGTCTTTTTTCATATCTACTTATACATAAATTCAATGATTAATAGGCCGTAGTAAAGCCAGAGATGATGGCACAAGCCAAGATCATGATGGAATGCAAGGTGGGCTTGAAAAGAGTCCAAGAATCCCTCTGTCGTATGACAGGGGAGACTACTGATAAAGGTCTTGATGCGATCGCCAGCATGCTCCCCTTACGGACAATCATTGCAGTTCAAGAAATAGAGGAGAAATTGGACTCCGACGATTACGCCCAAGCAATGGTAAAAATCATAAAATATTATATATTTTTCTTGTTCTAATATTTATAAATTTCTTTATAGAATTCCTACATCCATAAACTAAAAGGAGTTTCAGAAAATGTTGGCAGCGTCATCCGTGCATTATTTACGGATGAGCTATTAGACAAATATAATTGGGATGGAAGGTGGGGAAAACTTCCTCTGGCAAAACTTACGCTGTTGAATAAAATTGCAAGAGGTATGTCTGCACAATGTGTATTGCTCATAACATTTTTTAATCTTTAAATATTTTAAATTTGTCTTTTTTTAATTTAAATTTTAGATGTTTTTCAAAACCTAGGAGCCTTCGAATACGAAAAAAGCTTTAAAAAAGAGGTTGAACGCGCCCACCATAGAGTGAAACAAAAGAAATATATAAAAGAAAAAGATTTGAAGAAATAACTTAAAATTATTTAATTTTTTTAATTTATTTACATGCATAATTTTTATTATTTATGTTAACCTTTGGTTAACATTATAACTTTAGATATGTACATATATTTACGAATAATTTTATTTTTAAATACAAAAATCCACATCTACATGTGTTTGTAAAATAAATAAATCGTGTTATATTTAAACTAAAAAATTCGCCAACAGTGTCGAATATATACATCAGTACTGACTAGTCAGTTGTGTCTGGTAAGTACATCAGTACTGACTAATCAACTATGTCCGGTATATAAATCAGTACTGAATAATCAGCTGTGCCCGGAACAAACATCAGTACTGATTAGTCAACTGTGTTCGGTATATACATCAGTTCTGACTTGTAAACAGTATAAGAGTAAACAGCTCAGATATATGTTTTCTTAACGACAAAATTCATAGGATAAAGAAGGATGCCAAATCACATGTATACAAAAGATTCCATCAGTTTTTTCATATTTGCCTTAAGAAAATGATAGAAACTTTGTTCTACGCGATGATGGATATTCGCATCAGCAATGTCAGTCATATGATGGATCAAATGACCGTCACTGTTCTTGTAGGGCTGTTCTTTTCCTCTCTCACCTATAAAGTCAGACTTTCTGAAAGAAAACTTTCATTGTGTAAACCCAGACTAACTAAAAGACAAATATTAATGGCCGTTTTCTCATTACGCGATTATCTTTTTTTCCAACAAAAAACTGCGCATTAAAGAAATTTGGTTTTCTTAATGTCTCATTTGCTTCTATTCTGTCGTAAAGCTAACCAGCACTCATCTGCCAGTTATTTATTTTCCTTTTATTTGCCGTACAGATAAATTCAA
The DNA here is from genome assembly GCA_949318255.1 of Pollenia labialis. Lineage (NCBI taxonomy): Eukaryota > Metazoa > Arthropoda > Insecta > Diptera > Polleniidae > Pollenia > Pollenia labialis. The sequence continues at coordinate 62,325,975 of OX439139.1, read as the reverse complement.
TCAACTGACTCCCATCTTTTACATGTTTGTATTTTGAGAGGTGCTGCCACCTGAAAACAATGTTTTATGTTGGTATATGGGCATTTCCATTTTGACGTGTCGTGATATTTGTACCACAAAATGTAAAAAAATTAAATGACGAAGTCATATTTGTAAAAAGGGTTTTTAAATATACAAAGTAATGAGGTAGCACTATATTAAAAAAAAAAAAATTACAGTAATCGACGCTTAGGATTTGCAGATATAAGCAAAAATCTGCGCTGGCGTGACGTTAAAAAAACGGAAGTGGGTTTTGACTTGCATTACAAAACTGAATAAGACTGTGAATTGAGCAAGATGTTTTGTACAAAACCTTTTTTAGTAAACTTAGGACTTATATAGAGTTATTTTTCAAGCTATCAAATTTAAAAATCTTTGCTCGTTTTAAGGTAAATATGGGAATTTTCAGCTAAAAGTATACTTTTTTTAATGTAACGCCAGATTGCAAATAAGGTTGCATTTTCGGACCATGTTGTTCAATCGTTATCCCTTTTGTTACTTAATGTAGAGCTTGTTGCGCTTTACACCAAAATATAAAAAAGTGAACGATACATATACAATTTTTTGAGAAACAATTTAAGATACTTCTGGCGTTACGTGACAAAAAGCAGACTTTTCACTGGAAATGCCCATATTGAGAAACCCAAAATCGCTAACGCACAGTTTATCGGACGGTCTAATAAATTTATGTTGACAGTTTGTCGATACATTGAGAAAATAAAATAAAATATGGAGATGAGCCCTATTCGAAATAAACTATAGAAAGCCACCAGTTAATCGCCGCTTTGGAAGGGGTATATAAACTTCCATTTTCATATTATATTGGTCTATATGTGTACTTCCAAAACAGTAAAATAGTCAATTTAAAAATTTTACAATTCAATTATACAAACATTTTCTGGGGCTTGTTACTTTAAATGGGAACATTAATTCTTACATTACTACATATAAAAAATATTTCCTAATACAAAAAAAAATTACACATGCAATCATATTAAAAAAAGCACTAAGAACGTGCAAAATACTCTTGCACTTTTGCAATGTTACATGATTTTAAATATTTTTAAAGAGATTTGTTAAATTAGGTTAAACTCTTTTGTGAATATGGTAAACTTTTAGGAATACATAAATATTTTGCAACGGCACTGGAATGTTAATTTAAATGTCGGTGCAAACAAAAGAGAAGGATTACCTAATTCTTCATGGCCTTAAACTCTTTTGTGTGTTTTGAAATTTACAAAGTATTTTCCCTAAAACTGGAACGAATAAGAATTTCGCTTTGATTAATGTGCCACCTTTGAATACACGATGCAACACAAAAATTGCAGCAACTCTAGATCATGACACATTTTATTCAAATCTTCTTGTGTCATATCCTCAAATACAAGTAAGTATCTTATCTTAGACATAAATTTAACAAGAAAAATCAATTTAAATTGTCTACAAGAAAACGGACAGATTACACAAGAACAAGACGGAATAAAAGTATCAAACTGAAGGATTCAACTAGTTCTATTTGTTAATACCCCCGGCGTTTGTAAGATGACATTTTGTAAATCCCATCATCAATTGAAATTTTTTAAATAAAAAACAAAAAAAAAATGTTTACAAATATTTCACTTAATTGAAATGGCCGTTATTAACTAAATGCAATCTCGTGTTCTTGTGCATGCATCCGAGTACAAAAATGTAAATGTAAGTATTTAGTGCAGTGTAATAATGAATGTTTAAATGTTTGAGAACAAAATTCTAAGGATTAATTTTGACAATATTTTGTTGTAATTGTCAAATGCAACATGTAGGATGGAGTTAAAAATACTTAAATCGAAAATAGTTCAAGTTGATGTACCCGATGATGGTGGTTATGCTGCTGATGATGATGATGAAATAGAGTAAACACGACGCTTGTACTATAAAGTACTAACAAGTAGGTGCAGATACATTGGTAAAACATACAGGAACGACAAACTCACTCACTTACATCGGTTTGACATTTTGTAATCTGTTCTATGTATCTTCTAACACAAACAGCAAACAAACATGGGGATAGCAACATTAGGGTGTCCCAAAAATTGTTTTTGTCAGAGGCTCGTGCATAATTTGAAAGCTTATAGGGTCCAGTATTTTTGAATTTTTTTTTAGATTTTTAGGAAGAGGTTTAGAGGTCGCGCAATTCAAGTCTTTGTTAAAAATCTGGGGTTTCGGGCTTTTTTCAAACTTGACTCATAACTTTGTCAATAACCACGTTCATTTAATTTTTTGACCGAATATTTCTAAAGAAAATTTCCCAAACTTTATTTCCATATGCAAAAACTTTAAGTTCTGGCAATATTTTTGTCCATTACGATTCCATATATTAAGTATTTTTGTAATTTTTTAACAAATTCTGTAAAAAACGGTCTATTACTTTCCAAATTTATATGAAAGGTATAAAAACTAGTGACGCGATTTTAAATACCGATAAGTTCTAAACAATTAAGAAAAACAAAAATGGAATTTTGTCCTACAGTTTCCGAGTTACACTATTTTTATAGTTTGTACCTTAAAAATGGTGATACTTTTTTCGTTATAATTATTGTATATTTCCATAAATTTTTATAGTTGGGTTTTAATTGTCATTAACTTCTGACATTTATTGACCTAAATCATTACACGCTGTCATTTTCACTTTCTATTTTATGTGTATTCTCCGCTATAATATTGTCGTTATACGATTTTACATAACACAATTTTTTGATTTAGCTGACCGACGAATCAAATAGAAAAGTTTTTTGTATATGTGGCAGCGCATAGAGAAAGGGACCTAAGGGTAAAAAAATTAATTTTTACTTTTTTTTTTTTGATGGGGACAACATCTGAGCATCGAATGAGACCGATCCCATGCCCCAAAAGTGTTCCCTCCCAGAGATATGCGCGTTTTATGAAGTGATGGTACACCAAAATGACTCTCCTGAACAAAACCGGGGTTTTCCCTTAGGTCCTTTTATATTTAAGCGTCACATATGTATATGTATAAAAGTTTTTGTCGACGTACCGGTAAGGATATTTTTTTATTTTATTATTTTTTTTTTGTTAGTTCAAAAATGTGTAATTTTATTCAAAATATATATGAATTTTGTGAAAACAAGAAATGTGTGGCTTGTGGGAAAAATTTTAGATGCCCTTGAACCCTCCAAACCGCCGACAAAAATGCAAATGCTGCAAAGATTTTTTAATAAAATATACTGGGTATAAAGATAAAAACGGGTATAACTCAGGAACGGTAAGAATATATTTAAAAATTGTTTATTCATATTATTTAGAATTAATTTGTCTTTCAAACTGCATCATTAGTTTTTTTCGTTTTCATTTAAATTTAAAAAGTTGTAAAGCGTTATTACAAAATTTTTGAAAAAACTACGACAAATTGCAATTAAGGGTATCTAAATGAGTAACCTCATCACCAAAACTTATAAGTTTTTCACACAGGAATAAAGCTTGGATAATTTTCTTTAAAACTGTTTCCTCAGGAGTGCAGAAACTCGTGGTATTAACCAAGTTATCCGTAAAGTTAAAAAAAAGGCCGAAAACTCCGGTTTTTTATGAAACCTCCATTTGCGCGACCTCTAAACCTATTCCGAAAATTCTTAAAAAAAAACCAAAAATACTTTACCCTATAAGCTTTTAAATTTTGATTGAGCACCAATGAAAATCATAAATAAATAATTTTTTGGGACACCCTAAGCAACATGCATCATCTTTCTTATCGTGAACATCTTTGGTATCATCATCATCATATTCACTTCAGTTAGAATACACTTAAAGAAAAACCAATAACATTATGATCAAAAATATTTCGCGGGTAATTGGCGCGTATTCAGATATCATAACTAAAGTCGCAACTAATAAAACAGAAACTAAAAAATAGTTCATAGATAGTTATAGATCTTATTCATAAATCATAACTAGCTTGGCAACAGCTTTCAGCTGATTGAAGAAATGCAACCATGCATATTGGCAGGTAGTGAAAACAAAATGTCGATAATATTTTGAACGATAAATACTGTAGTTAATTTAAAAGCCTATTAAGCTATTAAAAAAACAATTATCGTTCTTAAAAAATGCATACAAATTCTAAAAAAGTAATTTTTTGGTTTTAGTTTTGATATAAATCGATTAAAATGGGTGCCTGTAAAAATATAATTTTTCAATAAAATTTGGTGACTAAAAACACATCTCTAGTTTAGTCTATTTTTTATGGATGTTTTTTTACGCAGTATGGCAGCAGTGGCAAATGTAATAAAGCAAGTTTATTATTTACAAAATTGTAAGAGTATTTAGAGTTTTCTGTATTTTAGAGAGACAAAAACTAGCCGCCAAAATTGTTTTGCTATCCAATTAAATTATAAGATAATATCAATCAGCTGTTCTTTGTATGTATTAGTTAGTTAACATTTAGTTACAGCTCTACCCATAATTAAGTGTAAACTTTTTCTGCTGAAAGTAACCAACTGTGAATAACTTAAATAGGTACTTAAAATAGTTAACACTTAGTGATAATTTATGAATATGCGCCATTGTCTTTAAAGCGGCTCATACACTTGCAATAAAATTGTTCAATTTTACGTATTGTATAAGTATAATTAATTTTAAGATTTAAGAACTATAAAGTTTTAGAAATTTTTAGATAATGATAAAAAATATGCTAGATGCTAAATCATTTTTTTCATGCTAAATGACTTAAAAAAATGCTAGATCTGGCATGAAAAATGCTCAGTTGGCAACACTGATTATATGCAATGAATGAAGGCTGTCTAATAAGGTCTCATATTAGAACGCTACGGATAAACGCACAATTAGAGATGTAACCTCCATAATTTGGGTCTGTACTGGAAAATTTTTATAGGTACAAAATCTATAAAGGCCTTATGTACAACATTTTTAATGCATGTTCAAGTTTTGGCGAACAGAGCAAATAAAATGTAATAGAAAGGTTTATCAAGTGCAAAGAGTTCAGCTGTATATGATAAATAGCAAACTGTTAAACATGTTTAAAAAGTAATCGATTAAAAATGAAGTTATGTAAAAAAATGTAAAACTGTCCAACTTAAAATTGACATTTCAAGCTTGAAATAATTAAAGTGTTGCTGAACCAGCAAAGAAAAAGTTGACAAAATTTAATAAAATGAACAAAATCATAACAGAAGAAAAACTGCAAAAAATTGTTGCTTACATTTTTTATAGTTTGCTCTCTCCAACATTTACTGTTTCTTTCTATCAATTCCATATCAATTCAATGAATAAAAAATGAAGTGCCATAAGGGCTTTGGTGTTGGTTATAATGCTTATGAATAGGGATGCGATTTCTATGCAAATGCATGTTTTTTGTCGATAGCATAAAATCAATGTCGACCAATTATCTTTCCAAATCATTAAATTTGCGTTGTTTTTGCATATTGTTGCATATTTTGGTGAAAATGCATATTTTTTACATTTTTGCGTAATATATATTCTTAAATTTATAAAACATTATAAAAAAAGTTATTCAAAAAAAAATCTTCAAAGCATATTTTTTTTAAACTCATTTAATAAATTTTTTTGAGCTCTGCTTAAAATACAAGATTTCGACAAAAGATCCTTAAATTTTTAACCGATGCGTCCTTACCTGGTTAAGGCTGCCAATTATCCTAAAACAATTTATCCAATACTGTTACATGTAACGTGCTTGGAACATGGGTTACACCGAGTTGCAGAAGCCATTTCGATAATATTAATTTATTGGTTTCATACGGGAGAAAAATATTTTTAAAGGCTCCTTCACGAGGTGCAATTTTTAATGAAATATATCTCTTGGTACCGTCACCACCGCAGCCAGTATTAACAAGAAGAGGAACCTGGATAGATGCTTCAGAAACTTAGAGCAATTTAAGAATGTTATTGAAGAACTTCAAAAAATAAAACAAATTGCAATTATTTTTGATCTGGAATCAAATGTGGGATCTGAATTAGAAAACTAATATTCTCCAAATGAATTGGCATCCTTCCAGGTGCCTCAACTTCAGTTGACGTTGAGGGATCATTTTCCATGTACAAAAGCTTGTTAACAGACAAAGGCGTACTTTTGACCATTTAAAAAAGTACTTGTTTGATTATGTAAACAAAAATTTAAATTATGTTCTTATTTATATTATGTTTTAAAAAATATTATACCTTTAAATAACAATAGCATAAAAATAACAATAGAATTTTTTATTTTGTTTTGTTTTAAATAAAATAAAAAAAAACAAACGATTTTTTTATTGAAAATGGTCAAGTTTTTATATTTTTAATGCGTATTTTGAAGTTTTTATTGCATATTTTATGCGCATATTATCGATTTTTACGTGCATGAAAATCTCATCCCTACTTATGAATATCAAATTTATCGAAAAGAGACCGATAACAAAAAATTAAAATCATCGAAAAAATGGAATTTTTTTATCACCTTTCGCTCGATTGCACATAAAAATTTAGAAAATTTTTTCGGTCCAGAATTTCTAAGCTTATAAATAAAAATGGCTAATGGCTTAATTAATTTTTTCATAGCAAAACGAGATAAAAAAAGGCTAAGTCTAGCCACTAAATGGCTAAATTAGCAGTACTTTTGATTCAACAAATTTTCCTTTTTCGTTGTGGTTGATTAATTGCACCTTAAAAGATTTTGCATTAAATTTTGAAATTAAAAAACCATTTTAGTACAAATTAAAACTTTAAATGATGAAGCATAAAAATCAGTCTTAACAGAATGAAATAAATTGGCAAGTAAATATTGATTATAGCTGCGTTCGTGTATCCCAAAATTTGCAAAGATTTGTGAAATGCGTTCGCGTACTCATAAATTTGCAAAAGAGATCATCTACTGAGAGAGTTAAGTGACATTGTCAGCAAAGAGCAGCCTGCAAATTTTAACTGAACAAATCTTTGCCTGTAAAATCCAGTAGAAAACAAAAACATATGATTCAATATAGTAAACAAGCGAAAACATACAATTTGCAAACGAAAAGTCTACAATTTGTAAAAAAAACACATTTAATAGAACAAAAACTGAAGTAAAAGTACAGCATCAACTTAAACCTAATTTTCTAATATGTATTTTTGATAAGCAAATTAAATTAAATATATGTAAATAACATTGCATTAATATTTTAGAGATGTAAACCAAATAAATATATGAACACTTCTTACTGCATGTTATTCAGGGTACCGAATATCAAAAATTAAGTATTCACTGGAAACAAAATTAAAAGTCATGTACAAACTAAACAATTCTAAAAAAAAAGTTAATTTCATAAATACATTTGCTTCGAATTTATAATTATTAAAACCTAAATAACACATATTTTACAACACTAAGCTTTTTAGCGATCATATGTTCGAATTAACCTGCAAGTTTTTGCAATATTTCCGTTCGTTTACTTTTTGTTCAACACTTTTTGTTCACATTGCTCAAAATTTACTCACCACTGGATTTAACGCACCTTATGTCTCACCTCAGCCAATCTATAATTCTGGCATTATGGTTATACCCTTTGTACACTTGCATACATTTCGGAGGAACACATGGAATATGTTGAAATTGTGAAACATACATTCTCATTTGCAACATTTAACGTTTAACATTATTTCAGTTGTCAAAATAAACAAACACCACTCCGCTTTTAAAAATTAAAATGAATTTTAAAAAAGATTTAGTAATTGGATTAAATATACGTTGGCAAGAGCATACCCAGTTATTATCGCACTTCATAGAGATAATAATGGATTCTATAGCAGATGAAGATGATGATGAGGTCGTCTTACTAGATGCTCACATGCCTATTTCAAGGAACGTATGGATGTTTGTATGTAAACGAGTAATCAAAACTTTTATTTTAATATAAACAAATATTTTTTAAGAACCATCTTATTATGTTGGCATTAAGATTGAATTCACCCCAAAAATCTCAAAAATTCGTCTGTAAATACTATGGTGTTTGTGCTTTACCGATTATAATTTTAGGATTGTTTTTATTAAATGGAACTGTTAATAAATTGTTGAATATTTTTTTTTACATTTTTGGGGCATATTTTTAACAGTTCTTAGGGCATATTTTCAACTTTTTATTGCATATTTATTGCGCACAAAACTAGTCTTTAGAGCATATTGCTGGTTTCCTTGGTAATTACACATATTGAGTGCAATTTTTACTTCCATGTGTAGCCCATGTGTTATAAGTTCCATGTGTAATCTGTGTGAAATTTTACATAAAGTTCTATTTTTTCAATAACACTGTGCTAGTTGCAAAATTAGACAAGCTGGGTACATGGCGTTCTAACATAATTCGGGTACGCTGAATCCGATTTTGAAAAGTGTTTGGCGGTGGGATTTTCTATTTGGCGACTGGCGACTTTTTTATTGCGATTTTTGACGTAACTGGCGATTTACCTAGCTATTTTTAACATTTATATTATTTCGGCGATTTTTTTAACAGTTTGTTATTTTTTGTTATCATTACTAATTAAAAAAAATCTGGGAACTTTTTTTCACACAATTTTTATCATTTTAATAATATCCCTACAAGAAATGAATGAGCGAGTAATCGCATTTTACATTTTGGTGTTAAGAAAATAAAAAAAATAGGCCGAAATCAAGTTTAAGGTCACATTCGGTAATTTCTTTCTATCATTTTCTTAACACCAAAATGAAAAATGTGACTACTCGCTCATTCATTTCTTGTACGGATGTTATCATTTTAATAATATGAAAATTTATAAAATAAATGTTACTCACCATGAGAAATAAATTCCCAGATTCTATTTATTTTATAGACTTGTGAACTTAATTTTAGTTTTTTAACTGAATATATAATCTCGTTTTTATGTTATTAAAAAAAATATCAGAAACTAAACCAAATTTACTTTCCGCGACTTTTTTGTATTTTTTTCTCAGTTTTTGGCGATTATTTTTTTTATGCAAAATTTTTTCGAAAACTGAACCAAATTTACGTTTGCCAATTTCTGACGTCAGGTTTGGAGATGAAGATCAAAAAATTCTGACACCCTGGACGTAAGCAAAAAATCATAAAAAACGATGGGCTCACAAATGTATCAAGAGCGGAACTTTTGGCTGTCAAAATATGTCATGTAATTTTTTATTGTATATGCGGTTGTAGGAAGTCCAAAGCTATCAAAATTTTGTTTTAGAGTATTTTAAACAAGCGATTTTTTTTTTATTTTGTTTAATTTTGTGCAAGCGAAAGTTCGTTTGGAAAACTTTAAAACCAATTAAAATTTTATTTTTTTTCTCGCGGTAGTTATCGCTTAATATTTTATTCTATAGTTTTAATAATAATTACCAATCAAAATTTTCCTAAGTGTTCTTAGTACACTACAGAAACATTAAATGCACTTCAGACAACTAGTAAAAGAAATAAACCAACATCAAGTGCACACAGTTATTTTCCTGCAATGCAATGCGTTCCTTGAATAAATTCTTTGCAGTCTAAGATTAGTTTCCATACTTTACTTAGTGTTGATGACTGATTGATGACAAGATATTTGACAGCCGCTCTAATCATAGTTGTCACATCTGTTGTTTTTGAAGAATACATATTAAACTTTCCGTCTGTCCTTCGTTGTGGATTTTGCTTCATGTCGTGGTGAATTGATGTGCGTGCAGACTTTTTTTGTATGAGATTCAACATTTTTCTAACTGTATATTATGAGTGAATACATACATACATACATGCAAACATACATATGCATGCATGTATGTATGTGTGAATGAAAGAAATTCTAAATCGTATTTGTTGTTGTCATTGTTGCATTTATTTTATTAATGACACGATGCCAGTGTTCATCAGATGAATGAATGAATTTTCAATGCAAGTAAAGTTGATGTAGATTTTCTTTCCCCCATGTTGCAACTACGAATATGCAACTACGAGTAATTAAAACCCCCTTTGATTCTTTCCTTTTTTTTAATATTTTCATTAAAACATTTTGTCGTCTTTTTTATGCTTCAATTGTTTTCGTTTGGTACATCTTATTGTCTCTCTTATGTTTTTTGTATAAACAATTAAAAACTATTTGTTGCACTAAATTTTCTAATGAAAAGTATCGCAATTAAATCGCATCTTATGAATGCATAATAAATAGATTGAAGCGCATAATGCCTTTGTTTCGTGAAATCTGCCGTTGGAGGAGTTCTAGTAAAGTGAATACAAAAGCAATCTAAGCTGTTAAATGATATTGAGGTCATGCATCCATCATAATTTCAGTTACACAGACACATTTTTTAAGATTGTGTCATTGTTAAATGGAATTTTGACAGATGCGAATATAAACTTTTACTTTATTTAGTCTGACTTTAAAGAAGTCTTTAAGTTAAGTGACAGAAACTGGTTAAAGTTTGCTAGACATGCATTTTCTATTTTGGGATCAGCAATTAGCTCTTAGAGTTTTTTTATAGCTTTCACTACAGGTGGAAGAAAAATATATTAGTTTGTCGATCCATTTGTAATACTTTGTGAGATAGAGATCTAATGAGTTTTGTTGCCACTGTCAAAAAATCTTATGAAACATTACAGTTTGTAGCACAGAATATTACCAGAACTGTAAAAAGTGACGTGTGAAAAAAGCACAAATCTGTTGCGAGGGCAGCTTTCGAAGAAAGAGATAAAAAGCTTTTTTTGCAGTGAAGCAAGCCAGAATAATTTATACACAAATTTCGTGATCAAAACAAAATTACCAAAAGCAAACCACGTTTGCGCCAGTCATATTATGCAAAGAGAAATGCAAAAGGGCAGCTTTCTTAGAACGAGACCAAAAAAAAAAACGCAAAATCTTCTGTCTCGTGACATATCCGTCACACATGATTTTGTTAAAATGCAACCCAATTCAAATTGTATTCTTGTTGAGAACAATTTTGAAAATCAAAACTTTTTTGTTTGAAATATGTATTTCCTATTTGCATATTTAAGCATTAAATTTTGAAATAAGTTTATTAAAAAAAATTCAGTATAAAAATTCAGTTGAATATTTTTGAACAAGTTTTACACTTGTAATTATCGGATAAAAATTAATTACATCCCTGGAAAGTTCAAAAAAGTTAAAATATCTTACATTTCTTAAAAAACTATCATTTTAAATTGCTCCTGTCCGTGAAAACCTGAAAGTACTCTTTTGCTTGGTGGTCAGTACCATCTAAATATTTCAATTTACCATCACTGCTTCATACCCAGCTAGCATTTTCAATCGTGTAAGAGCTATTTGTATGAATCATCTCTAAATAGCGCGGCGGCAACACTTTGCAATTGGAAAATCTGAATTTGACAGCGCATTTGATTGAGAAGTTGGCCGATATTCTTAATAAATACTGGCAATTTAGCTTTTTTTTTTGGTCAATTTACCTTTTTATCTTAATTTTTATTTATTATTTTGTAGGTTTTATTAAACAAGAGAGTTATAACTACTGTCCGTGACACAACGTTGACGCTCTTTTTAACGTTAAGTTAATCTTCCGCTCTTGTTAAGGTACGTCTGTGAAGCATTCGGCGATTAACGTGTAGTAAAATATATATAAAAAGCACTCAAAAAACTTTATCTGAAGTTTTGCTGACTGAATAAAAACGTAAATTATTAGAAATAAAAAAAAATCAGCAAATCGGCACTTTGCTAATTTCAGAGCAAAAAATCGTCAAATCTGGCAGCCCTCCTTAGATAGCTATTTCTTCAATCTTCTCTTTTATCCCCTCCAACTAAGATAGAGGAATAGGAATAACTAGCCTTGTTGCAAATTTTATCCCAATCAGAAAACATCGGCTTCAAAAATTATGTGATTCGTTCTAGGCTTGAACAGTATGGCCATTTAGGTATGATTTCCAGAGAGGTATGATTTCAACTGTGATTTTGTGAAGTTTATACTGTCTTAATAGCATCGTAAGCGAAAACATGGAGTACCAAGTTCGATGAGAACAGTGGGTGAGGTTGCCATTTGAAGAGGATGTGATTTATATTCGCAACTTTTTCTCCCAATTCCCCAAGAATATATTTAAATATAATCCTATTTAAAAGGGTTCGTCAAAATTAATCATTCTGACATTTAAAACAAGTGTAAATATTAATTTACAAAAGTCGCAAAATAATGTAATCTTTTACGTTTTACATAATTTTACCATTAATCTTCGATATTTGCATCTGTTTGCATTTTGCAAAACAATTTTAAATTCCTCTAATTCCGGTGTTAATTAAAATACAATTCGATTAAGTCCATTATAAATAACTGATCCTAATTAGCGTATTAAATAACAAAATACCCGCAACAAAATACAACAAATACACGAGTACAATCATACAAACGAACAGATATCAACAAACAAATACTCTGTTTTCATAATTAAATAAATTATTATAAAATAAAAAATAATATTAATTATTCGCGCAAATCGAAAAGTTAAAGGAAGTATTGTGCACAACAAGATCTTTCGTTCGTTCGATGTAACTATTGTTCCCACCGATGACAGTGAACAAACAAATGAACAAGATCAATACAATTTGAATTGGCGCCAGCCAAAGTAATTTTTACAGTGAATACAACAACTTGAATAACTTGTTGAAATTAAATACAAATGACATTTGCTTACAACAACGATTTTTCTTTCTATAGGAGTCGCACATTAATAATCCGAATTCAACAAAAGCTGCTGAGTGTTGTTAAGGCTGAATAAAATTTTTATTTGGAGAACAATTTTACACTTGCCATGTTAAGTATGATTTAATATACAAAAATAGAAACAAACATTTATTTACCTTTAAGACATTTTTAACAAATATCGTAGCTGTAACAATTTGCCAGCAGAGCAATTTAAAATGTCAAAATGTCATTGCTATTGCAATTGGCGTCGGTATTAACGTTAAGACCGTTGCGAATGCCGCCATCGCCATCGTCATCGTTATCGCCATTGTTGTGTTTGTTCATTGTAAATTTCATGTTCAACATTTGGCACAGTGTCTATGTCAGGGTTTTTCTTCTCTGTTACACAGCCATTAACTCCGCCACTATTGTTAAGTTAAAAAATGTTGGGACGGTGTTGGTAAATTGATAAATAGATTTTGGCAGTACAAAGCTGTTACACTCAAAAAATTTCAGCAGGTTAATTATTCAATAAAATCATTATTTTCAATGACAATTTATGTTATAAAGAAATAGAAGAACACTTTGTTCGCTCAACTTCAACAAATAAATTTTTAAATATTGTTCTGGTTTCAAATGTAAATTAAACAAATGAAATGTTCGGTCAAAATCGATGAAGCAGCAGTTAACGTTTAGATTCGTCAACAATAAGGCAGTTCGTTAGGTACATAACTGTTCATTTTAACATTGCATTGATGCTGGACATTAATCAAAAAAAATGTACATTTTTGTTTTAAATTATTTAATGGAAATTAATCTCATCTTTGATATGATAACAGAACGCAGTAAGACAGTATTGTCAGTCAAGCCACATAATATAAAGTCGTCTGCACATTTATTTTGACAAAAAAAATAATCACCCCTATCGTGAATAATTTTTCCCTCGTAATTTTTCCCCATTTCACATACACATTTGCGATCATGAAAAACTCCCATGAAAAAAGGTCATTCAAAAGAGAATAAGAACGTGAAAAAATGTTCACGTGAACAAATTCCCATTATCGTGAAAAGTGTTTTCCCTCGTAATTTGTTCAAATTTCCCTTAGATTTTCCCACTTTATTTTTGCTAGGGAACAGGACGTGTATGTAAGTAGTTTCTCCTATAAATCGAATATTAAGGTTTATTTCCGTTATTAAGGCACCAACCGATATATTGGTCAACAAAATGCAAAACAAGAAGTTGATTGCCGGCGGATTTGTAAAGCTTTCGAAAGAAAAGACGTGGTGGCAGAATTTTGAGAACAATTTTACTACATAAAATTTAAAAGTGCAACAAACTAACGTTGCAATCAACATATCCCTCCAATACTAATCATTTAGCTTTATTATTTTCACTTTTCTTTAAAATATATACGTAAATATTTTTGAACATAAATTTCATTGATTTTTAATATTTCCTAATCTTTCTTCTTTTTTGTTGCATTCACTGGAACTGATAGCGTGAAAAATTTTTCACATTAGATTCATGATTCCTTTTTTCCCTTCGAGGGGAATGAAAATTTCATGGGAACAAAAATTCCACTTGTTATTCACGATAGGGGTGAATCACTTATTTCTTTTAAACAAACTGGCGCAGGTTTTTGTCTTTGAAATTGTGGAAGTCTTACATAAATCTTCTTGTACGATGAATTGTATTCGAATGTGCTTTCATCAGTCCAAAGAACTTTTTACATAAGTGTTGTTGTTGATGTGCACTTTGTTTTGAGCAAAGCTTAGGTACCGGTATCTTACGCACTTGAACGAAAAAAAAACGCCAATAGGCAAAAGAACAATTTGTCAAAATAATTGCGCCGACGACTGTACAATTAAATTTTAGAGGGTATCTCCTATTTGGGACCAATTAGCAATCAAGTGCCAGCCAAAATAAAACCTTTAATTTCAAAAATAGCTAAAATTTACAGTGAGTTCGATTTTTTGCCAGGAGTTTTTGAAAGTTCATCTGGAAATGTTTGTTGTTTGGGTTAAAGGTGTGAAGAAGCTTGTAAGTTAAAGAACATTGACGGTGCAGCTGAATCCAAGGTACCAATTTAAAAGAAAATAAGATACTTGGTTCCTTATTATGGTCCCTTTGTGATACCCCTAGCCAGTGATAAGAGTCAGCCAGTATCCACCAGATTATTCCCCAGAAAATATCACTGCAGCCTCGAACCACTCCGACTCCCTGCGAAACAGGGAGATTGATTTCAGGACCACACTAGACATATCGTACAAACATGGCAAATCCGGTCTCCCAAAATGCCTAAACCTAATATCTCCGATGCTCCTTATAGGATCTTCGGGAACATATATATATATATGTATATATAATATCCCCGAGACCGGGACATTGGTAAAACAAATAAAACACAGTCACCTCCTCCTCATTATGCCAACATCTACAGTAGTCATTAAAATCAAGACCTATTCTCCCCTTATCACATAGTAACCCCTCATGACCGATATCATTGTCCTTATGTATTTCCTACTAAAACCAAGAAGAACACCATTAATCAGATATGCTTACCTTGCCATCTCTCCTGAGCCCTTCTGTACGACTAACGTCTAATGAGAATCCTTCAGCGAGCCATTGAAACGCCGATCAGACCGTCGACGAACATACCGTACAAGAGACAGCCCTGTTTGACCAGGCCGTCTGCCGTTTGGTTCCCCGGACACGCACTGTGCCCTGGTACCTATGCCAGCGTTACCATGTAATGTTCCGCAATCTCATTCAGAGACATCCAGCAATCCACAGTTAACATACATAGATGTCGTGAAGAAACCAGCCAGAGCTGCAGTGGCAGCAATGATGTCCGTTAATATACATATGAGAATTTTTAACGAACGAATTAATCAGCGCCCTATGCTCCAGTGGGAGTTAAGGGAACATACATATTTATATACTCATATACAATCTCTCGATATACGATAGTATCTCAGCCAACTTGCTGCACGCCTTATGGCAGAGATTTCCGCCTGCAATTCACTGCTGACATCTTTCAGCCTACAATGAACCGTTATGCCCAATTCCTCGATGAAGAAACCTCCACCAACCCTGCTGCCAATTTTAGAACCATCCGTGTAGAACCGTGTATTACCGAACGGCTCATCACCATTGCCATGATGAACTGTGAACAAAGCACCGAAAAAGGGTTCCACAGTGCAAAGTACAGTCGCGCCAAGGTACATGATGCGCGTAGCGTAAACTTAATCGCAAAAATTAGAGTCAACTGTTCGGCCATGATGTTAACTGCAAACACTTCAATAAAGTAAACAGCGCCTTCTTCGGTGTCGATCGAGGTGATCGCGTGATCATTACCGCAACCAAATTTCTCAATCATAACTAAAGGATGGTTAAATTTTAAGGGCCAATGTTGATTTTGAATAAAACACAAATTATTTAGGAAATTATTGTCATTTCTTTTTATTATGATAATATTGGTATGGTTCAATTATGTATGGAACAAAATATCGGCCAAATGGCCGCCGTAACCTCGGCGACACACCTCCATCCGATGGTCCAAATTTTCGATGACGCTGAGGCATAATTGGGGTTCTATGCCGTTAATGTGCCGAATTATTAAATCCTTTAGTTCTTGAATTGTTGCTGGCTTATCAACGTACAGGTTTCCTTTCAAATAACCCCAAATTATATGATCTTGGCGCCTAATTTACATCGCCACCACGAGAGATAACACGGTCATTGAATTTGACGCGTAAAAGAATCATTGTTTTGTTAGTTGTGTAGCAAGTGGCAACGTCCTATTGAAACCAGATATCGTCCACATCCATATCTTCCGATTCGGGCCATAAAAAGTTCATTATCGTCTTAAGATAGCGAACAAAATTCACAGTAACTGTCTGACCGGCCTCAGTTTGGAAAAAATACGGCCCGACGATGCTGCCAGCCCATAAACCACACCAAAGAGTCACTCTTTGTGGGTGCATTTGTTTTTCGACAATCACTCTTCGATTATCATTCGCCCAAATGCAATTCTGCTTATTGACGAATCCACTGAGGTGAAAATATGCCTCATCCCTGAAGAGGATTTCTTCGATATGCATTTTGATTTGAACGCCCATTTTTATAATACGCCTGAATAACTTGAACGCGTTGCTCGATTGTGTAAATTTCATGGTTCAAATTGAGTTAGCCTGACATTGAGAAGTGTCAAGTTAAATGTAGGTAAAAACTTGACGTTTAGGTGTGGTTCACATTCAACATCGACCTTTTATAATTATGTTGCGTTTTAAAATTTTCAACGCCACAAGATATGCAGCGTTTGAAATTAAATAATTTAATATGTATTTCTGTACAAAGCATCAACAAAATTATTTAATATTTTTGACTTTGTTTTTGGTTTCAATGTAATTTTTGGCGCTTCATTGCTTTTTACACACTTAGGCCACGTACATACATATAAATAAGTAAGTCTAAATCTAAATGTTTTTCGTGATTTTAGAGAGTTGGTTTATACAGACACTTAGGCTCAACATAACTTTCAAAAGAGATCTGTTCAATACCTTCATATCTGCTTAAATGTCTTACCCCCAATTTCACCAAGTTCGGTTATAATTAACTATAAGTTATAGCTGTCAAAACATATTGGTAACTGAACGTTTAATTAAAAGTTAGTTTTAACTGAACTTGGTGAACTTGGCCGTTACCATGTTTCTGACACTAGTATATGGCCTTTGTACAATGACACCAATTTCGCGGTAAGATTTTCCTTGCGCTTGTAGATTTACAATAATTTTGCGGACGTCTATGAAATTTTTGTATGTACGTTGACCATCTGTTCTGCATTAAACAGAACAGAAGGGCTTTGTTCTTTGTTAAAAATTCCGTAATCATGGCAACGTTTTAATGTTTTTGCTCCAGTGAAAATTCATTTATAAACAAAGCATGAAAATATCACCCTGCCTACATGCCAGCCCATACCATTTTAGAGTTTGGTGTTGTATAAATTATATAGGCCACAAATAACTCCAAGTAGAGTTTGCACGGACGCTAATTGAAACTCAAAAAACGTACTTATTTATTTTCTTTACGTGTACATTTTCTACGTACATACCTTATTAGTTAATAAATATCTGTCTCACCCTTCCTAGATTAATTAATTAAAGTGCATACGAGATTAATCGAGTTAAAAGTGCCAAGTGTCAGTTAGTGAAGGTTCACACTGGAGTGTGCGGAAAGAAAGACGTTCAGTCGGTGAATCGAAAGAAAAAAAATGCAAAAACGTGTAAATGTGTTGCGTGTTGATTTTTATTACTGCTTGTCACTTACTAGAAATTATGATTAGTTGCTAATTAATATTGATTATAATTTGTTTAGTTAATGCATGCATTTAAATTGAAAAACAAGACATGAACAAACAACAAACCTTAACAGAATTCTCGACTTCGTATTAAGTCGTTGTTTACTAAAACCTGCCTCTTGTCTATGGGCAGACGTCAGAGACTTTGTAGTTATGAAACAATTTTGTCTCAATAAAAAACAGAAGAAAAATACAGAAAGAGACAGAGATAAAGAGAACATTAACAGAGGTTATACAACAGAGTTATTTGTTTGTTTTAGGTCCAGTGCCGAATAACATGATTAATCGATATTTTCCGCCTGCCATAATTAGTAATTTATGGCAATCAGTCTACAAGTTGTCACAAATTATTACAATTTCCACCTTCCACCAACACCTCTATTCAAGTCCACACCACACACACGTACACCAGTGTTACACACTCACACTTTTCATTCGCAAATTAATCGCTTAATCAATTATTAATTATCGTATTAGAACTAAGCCACTATTAAATATTCATTTAGAGTGGGCGCCATTCAAATTAGAGTAAATATTCGATATGCTAATCAATAATTAATGCTGTCTAAGATGCGATAACAGCCACCACTAGAAGAGCTGAGAGATAATTATCTCCCCAGATCCTATAATGACACTTTCGAATAAAATGTGTCAACTGGTCGGTATCGAATAACACAATCAATAAAAGAATGTAATTATTTAAATAACTAATTGAGTTTTTTTTTTGTTATTAAGCAATTACGTTTTGTTTAAATGCATATTTAAATAGAGCTTACGATTAATGCTTTGGAAAACTTGTCAATTAAGAATATTCAAAATTCAGTGAATTTATTTCATTAAAAAGTTCTTGTTTTCTCAATATTCAATAAAGAGTTTAGAAGCAGAAATAAATCGCAAGCTCAAATAATATGAATATGAAATATTATCTTTGAAATATCGAAGTTTTATGTGTTTCTGATACGAGTAATTTCAGCAAGAATTTATAAAAATTATTTGGATTTTTTAATTAAGTCGATTATTTAGTTCTCGCTCACTTTTTACTAGAGTTAATCGAATTAAACGAAATAGTCTCAGAAGATCTTTTATTTACTCAGTTCTTCACTGAAGTGTCACATCAATCAAACATGTTGTTTGTCAATTGAAAGTTATATGCTATATGTATGAAGTTGTCAGACAAAAAACTCTTATCGGGCAATTAAAGGATCGAGAGGAAATAATTCAATATAAAAGCTAAAAATAAATATTATTTTTTCTGCAATCCACGTATGATCACACAATCAAGGAATTAGAATCCCAAAAGTTTAATTGTATGATTCTAAAATTTCTATAAAGAGAATATCTAAATGGAACAATTGTTGTAGCATAAATTTGATTGCTCGGCTCAAGGTATATTTATAGCAGGTAGTCTCGGAAAGCCTGCTGATGATTTTTTTTTTGCTTGTTTTCTGATACGAACTGTCAAATGTTGTTTAGTTTTTTGTCTTTTTTGTCTCTAATCAACCCCTTTGCTGTTTGACAGTTCGTATCACATCACAACAATAAAAAGCCCTGTTGTTTGTTTTATTGTACAATTGTTGTAATCTCGCGGCTACCTGCTATAAATATATCTTGGCTCGGCTTTTCGTTTAAAACTCGAGACATCGAGATAATTTTATGTTAAGATTATTGTGAGCGCAGTGTGTTCTGATAAAGTTATAGTATATCTAGCAGGAGTGTATCTAGCGTGATAAAACAGAGTATAATTTTTAAAGGGGAGTTTCGATTGGTATTCAAATCGGGAAACTATTTCTTAAGTGGAAAATGTTTTTAGATTTACTTATGATTTTAAACAAGAAAATTGAACTAAGAAATTTCTAAACAGAAAAAGCTGAACAAGCGAAGAGCTCAAAATTCCCCAAATAGCAAGACTTACGGCCTGTTTTTGGAAAACGTAAACAAGTGAGTGATCGTGAAATTGTATTGAAAACAACAATAAAAACGAAAATTTGTTTTTGTTTTCAATATAATTTCTCACTCACTCACTTGTTAACGTTTTCTAAAAGCAGTCAGGAAATTGGAAATGGATACGTCACACATTGCAGACACCAATGTCCTGCAATTCTAAAATATAATAAATATAAATCAAAAATAAATAAGTTTCATTGTGTTTCTAATCGATGTTTTCTGTAATGCGTAAACCAATTTTGTTCCTAGAAAATGAGTTATAGCCATTTTTAAAAAACATACCTTTTTTGGGCGTATATGGGGAGATATTTAGAATACCACGCCCACACGTCTCCACAGATTGTAATGAAATTCGTAACGAAGATAATCATATAGAAAAACTGCGTGGGAAATTTTTCTCTTTCGCCATTCCTCCTATCTTTATATCTGGGGAATGGTCAGAGTATGTAAAAGTTGTTAAATTTGAAACAAATAGCTTGGTATTCTTTACAAAATATCTGTCAAAGAGTTGGCTGGATTAGAGAAATGGTCATGTCACCTTCAATATAAGCACTAGGGTGGCCGTTATTATTTTTTTTTGTATTTCCACTTGGCAAACCCAAATTAGAAAAATAATATATACAAAAATTTAGATCGTTTTAATAGTTATTGGGCGTGCCTTGAGCCCACAAAGTTTGCTAAAAATGCTATTTTTCTCACTATGTGTCGCTTTAATTGTTGATAACTTCAGTAATATTTATTTTAGAGAAAACCCTTATTCACAAATATTCTAGGGCTATATCTTATGAACAATGTTGCTCTGTATTAGTTTTCTTTAACATTAATATTTAATCCCGAAAACGCCAAATTAAAAAATAACACCGAAATTTTCACATATCTACGCATTCTTTGCCTGGTGATTACACTACGTGACAAATTTTCAACAAAGTCGTGACCAAATGAATCTAACAGCTAATCTTTATGTTAAACTTTTCCCTGAATCCGAATATGAAGTCAGAGTTATCAAAAGTAAAACAGTTTTTGAGATATTCCAAAATAACCGTTATTTGTGTTTTTAAAAAAGATGATGTGACTGAAATGCAATTATCTTCAAAAATTTTAAACGGACCATGTATTTCTTTCTTTTTATGGAGAGGTTTTAAAATTTCTTAAATAACCATGGGTCGTTTGTGAAGATGAGTCATTTAATGGATGAGTTATAGTGGACAAAACTTCAAACTTCATTTTAAATTTTATGATTTTGTTCAATTTTGCTCTTTTCAAGTTATTTTTTTTGTCCGCTGTCCCCTGTAACTCTGTCATTTCTTGAACAATCTTACCAGTGATTTTCGTAGGGATTTTCTTCTTAAAAAAATAGCCGTAGTAAAAAAAGGACGGATTTTTTGAAATCATTTAAATGTATGGACTTTTCAGTAATGTTGGAAAACTATACGTTTGTGACAGCATACTTATAAATTTGTTAATACGGCAGCAATAAAAATTGTTAAATTTCTTTGAGTCATCGCTTGCCGTCATTTCAGATTTGATTTTAACCTAATTTTGTGATAAGCTCTTTTAGAAGAAAGGAGATCTGTTGAACCTTATTTTCTAGAGCAAGAAATATATAATACATATGTAAAAGATGGGAATCAAAAAGTTTTGGAGTTAAGTCGAAATAGTAAAGTGAGTGTGAGAAAATGGTACCCTAGCGATGAATCCCCTCAAAGAATAACTTGTGATACAATTTTATGATCTCTTTAATGGTAGTTTGATAATTATAAGTGAGTTTTTATCATCTTATTTTTCAATCGTTAACAATAATGTTTTTGATTATGTTTTAAATAAATTTTTAATCGTCATGTTTTTAATTTGTTTTCCGATAAAACAGCACAATTATGGCTCTTGATTATTTGAACAAATTTTATTTTGAACAAAACAACAAAAGTTATAGGGATCTTGGAAATAAAAGAAGAAAACATTCGTAATTTAATTTATTTTCATTAATTGACAGTAATTTTTGGGCTTCTAGTTTCACCAATCTTTTTATTTCTTCGTCAATGAATTATATATGAATCCTTTTTCAATCGCTCAACTGATAAATCAGTTTTTAATCAACAAAAATTATCTGAGAAGACTTATTCAGGCGATTTTTATAAAAAAATTATCATCCAATCTGGGAACAACTTTAAATAAAATGTATATCCATTAATTCAAATGGATTTATTTGTAGTACTTTATATCATTTGAAAGTTGTAGGGATTTTTGTAGAGAAAAATAGGGTTTTTTCGGACTGCGTAAGAACTTTTAAAAAAGTGTATAACATTACTGATCTTCACTAGCAATCAATTGTTATTTTAGTAATTTTATTACCTCTCAATAAAAAGAAAGAAATACATAGTCCGTTTAAAATGTTTAAAGATATTTGCATTTCAGTCACATCATCTTTTTTAAAAACACAAATAATGGTTATTTTGGAATATCTCAAAAACGGTTCTACTTTTGACAATTCTGACTTCATATTCGGATTCAGGGGAAAATTTTACATAAAGATTAGCTTTTAGATTCATTTAATCACGACTTTGTTGAAAATTTGTCACGTAGTGTAATCACCAGGCAAAGAATGCGTAGACATGTGAATATGTCGGTGTTATTTTTTAATTTGGCTTTTTCTGGATTAAATATTAATGTTAAAAAAAACTAATACAGAGCAACATTGTTCATAAGATATAGCCCTTGAATATTTGTGAATAAGGTTTTTCTCTAAAATAAATATTACTGAAGTTATCAACAATTAAAGCGACGCATAGTGAGAAAAATGGCATTTTTAGCAAACTATGTGGGCTCAAGGCACGCCCAATAACTATGCAAACGATCTAAAATTTTTTATATATTGTTTTTTTCTAATTTGAAATCAATCTAAGGGGTTTGCCAAGTGAAAATACGAAAAAAAAATTTTCCATAAACTTGCGGCCACACTATTAAGCACAATATAGGTTTCTGTATGTGAGTGGAACGCAAGGCGAATTCATACAGGTGACATTTTCGAGTCATCTGTTTATTGTTTATTTTTTTGTGTGCATACTGAATGTCAAGCTTTGTTTACATTTTGTGAAAAAATTAGGTAAAATTTTAAATTCAATAAAAATTTAAATACTTGAAAAAAAAACTTATTTAAAAAGTGAACATAAAACATAAACACAAAGATTTAATAAGGCGTAAGGAATACAGGAAAAATATTTAAATACCTTCTAAAGCAATTGTGAACATTTTATAAACAATAAAATTCTTTAAATTTAAATTATTCGAATGTGTATTCGAAGTCAAGTTAAAATTTTTTGAAAGCTTTTATACTTTAATAGTCTTATTCCTTCAATATTTTCTAGGAATATTTTCTATTAAAGTATAAAAGCTTTTAAAAAACTGTAATTTGACCTAAAATACACATTCGAATAATATAAAAATTTCACATTCTATTTGTTAAAATAATTAAGGTTTTAAGTGCATATTTTGAGTGATTTTTTAATGTGTTTTACTCTTAGATGAGCAACCTGGCTAGTTGCTTCAGAATTCTATTCATAAATTAAGAAGAGCTTGTTGATACCGATGATTATGCAATTAAAAAAGTAAAAGAAATTTTAAATTCAAGTTTAATGAAAGTTAATTAAACAATGTGAATGGAAGAATAGCCCGACAAATTTAAAAAAGAATCCAAAACGTTTTGCTAAAAAATACAGGATTTCAAAAAATAAAAAAATTAAGATATTTTTTATCTGATCTGGAATCAAAATGGGATTTGAAAATTAATATTCTGCAAATGCATTGACATACTTCAAGTAATCTCCTATAAGTTCGGTGGACGTTGAAAGATAATTTTCCATGCACAAATGTTTTTTTGCGTCCGAACAGACAAAGTTGTACTTTTGATAATATAAAACTAATTTGTGTAAACAAAAATTAGTTAAGCAACTTTTTTATAAATATTTGAATAACAATAGCCTGAATATTTAATTTGTTTTTTAATTTAATAAAATTAAAAAAACGATTTTTAATGGAAATTTTTTAAAGTTTTAGTGCATATTTTTTATTTATTTTAGTGCATATTTGATTTTTAGTGCATATTTTAAGCTCATATTTCCTATTTTTAGTACATGAAAATCTCAGCCCTACACAGAAAGAAAAAAACTTGGAATAAATCAACTTTTTTATGTTTACTTTAAGTACGAGTCGTATTCAAAAATTCAAGTACGAATAACACTAAAACGTACTCAAAACAATCCTAAGTAGGACTACTTTTGAAAATCAATCTCAGAATTTCTTGAAATAAGTATAAAATTCTTAAATCAAGTAAAAAAAAAGATTAAACTTTTCGTTGTGTTTAACCCTCCAGCTTACGCTTGCTTTGATTTTCTATAAACATTGAAAAAACGTCTGGCCAGACTCATGTGTAAAACTAAAGGCCATTATTATAACTTGACATTATCTGTTATCCAGCAGTTAACAGAAGCTTTTTGACAGATAACACATAACTATCGGTCAACTTAATCGTAACTTTAGCTAACTTCAAGTTGTAATAATGGCCCTAAGGGTTAAAACGTAAATTTGAACACTTGCTTCTCATACATACGGTACATACGATTTTTAAAGTATAAACGATATCGGGCATGATGTTGGTGTTTTATCATTCTGTAAGGTGTAATACGGGTAAATAAATCAATCATAATAATGTTTCCTTTCTAATACGGGATAAAATCAACTTTAAAAAGGCTCAATTAGGCGAACGTTGCTGTACTGTATCAATCAGCTGTTCGCTTTTAGTTATATGAAAAGCAATACAAAAGCTTACCGAAATATAATGTACCGTACTTGCAACGTACCATTCTGTATAAAATAGAATTTTATACCGTTGTTTAACATTTGTTAAATTGAAAGCGGGTATATTTGCTCTTTTTTTGTACTTTTTTCAGTATAGCTATGGAATCGCGACCAAACAACTTATTTATATGTATAAAATTAAAACAAACAAATGGCCGTTGAATTAAATTCTTAAATTTAGCCCATGCAGCGCCTAGGATGCCCCTAGATGTGTCAACTGTATGACCAACCCCACTTTATTTTTCATCTCAATTATTTATATCTAATAAATATAAATATCTACCTGCTATCTCCATTTCTTAAGGGGCTCCCATACAAAATGTTCAATGCAGACTAGAAACATATTGAAGAAAAAGTCCCACATATGCCCAGGAGTCGCCCCAATGGGATAAAATGTATGACCGACCTCAATTAATTATTTATCCTTAACATTTTCTGGAGACAAACTTGTCACTTATCACCACTTCTTAGGGGTGCTCCCATACAAATATTGCGTTTTATGAAATTCTTAAATTAATTAAAATTTTGCGACTTGTGTGAATAAAATAAAAAGTTGCTAGCAGATTTTAATCATTTATGGCTTGTTTTATTTAAAGCTTAGTTTTTTTAAAAAACTAAAATTTTAAAATGTGGCTAAAAAATTATTTTTTTGCAAAAAAAAGTTGTTTCTAAAACGAGTGCGCATCTTATGCTATGTTCATACAACGATATAAACCAATGGTTTCGCTCTCTGAAACTAGATTGTCAAACATGCTGGGCATACAATTCGTTCTTGTTTCATTTTGACATTTTTTTGTGTGATTCTTTTTAAAATAGATAAAAAAGTAAATAAAACTTAAAAATATATTATTTAAACTTTTATTTTTTTTTCTTTGTTTTGATTTTTTTTTGAGGACAAGTTCAGATAAACTAACGATAACTGTTATCAAAATTGGAGATGATAGTACATTTTTCCTGTTTTACAGCCTGAAATGAATCGACCTGTTTCGCTCTCAAAATTTTGTAAGGGGAAACAAGTCGTTTCAATCATGTTTGGGGCACGAAACAGGAATAAGAGAGCGAAACACGAATATTGCTGTCCGTGTGAACATGCTATTAGAAAAAAGTTTTACTTTTCTTAAAGGAAATTTTATTGAGGAATTTCGGTTTTTTTGGTAATTTCAATAAACTAAACCGTTTTTGAGTTACGCGAACATATGTTGTGCAACCTCCTCCATTTTCGAAATAACGGTATATCCCGAAAACCAGAGCTAGCCTAAAAAAAACGGCTAGCACCACTAGATTCAGCTTACCCGAATTTGTTTAAAACGCCATGCGCCCAGCTTGTCTCAAAAAAAAAGTGTAAAATTCTTGCACAGTGTTGTTAACGTATTTTACATACAGAAAATACTGTTTTGATACCATTTAAATCACTTGGTACTTTTTCTGCACAGCAGTCACCATTTAAACATTTTTTATTCCCATCACTGTGTGCATTGTTTTATGTATACTATTCCTTTTTGTTTATGTATGGTAAAAACATATAACACCTTTTTAAATGTTCTGTAATTGCACCAACGTGCGTACAGTTGGGTGCGGTACATTACAGGTACACCAACGTTCGACTAACTGTGCCTAAATACTTGAATCAATCACATTGTGAGATTGATTCAATCTTAGTTTTACTTAAATCAATCTCATTTTCGGGTTATTTCAAGTACGAAATCGCCTTTAAATATGGATAATTTAAGTATTTAGCGATTAAAAATCCGTACTTAAATGAATCTTTCTGTACTGGATTCAAGAAAATCCGTACTCACTGTACTATTAATACCGCTTCGTATTGATTTCAGTACGGATGGATTGATTTTTCTTTTGAGTGTAGTTATAAATGAAAGTAATTGATCCATCAAAAAAAGTAAGTACAGAAAAAGAATAAAAGTATGTATAGAAGTTTCTTCTTGTATTTGAGTGCAGCGTCAACCTGACGATTAAAAGTTATTGCTTAAAAATTCGACACAGGAGTTAATATGAAGATAAATTATTAAAACAAACCCTAAAATTAAGTTTGAGTTAATCTTCTTGATTTCGTTATAAAACAAAGTTACACATTCTTAAGTCTTAAGTCCTATTCACAATATATTTTTCTTTTTAACATCATTAGATTAAAATAAATTTTAAGTAAAATTATTTTCAATACTGCCTCTAAGATAATTTTCAGTTAATATTAAATTTCATTGGAGATAGCAGAGAACAAATTTGACATTGAAATCAATTAAATTTGACAGGCATTAAGAATATTAAAAGAGTAAAAATAACTCTGAATTGGATACAACGTAATGGAAAGTGAAAATGCTACAAATAACTTTAGACAAATTCAAACTTGAGCAGAAATTTATAAAAATCAAGAAAACAAATTTACCCCCAAATGACTGCCAGCACAAAAGGAACAATGTTGTTCAAGCCATAAGTAGCATTCAACAAATTTTGAAATCAACTTCAATCTCTGACAGTAACAAACAATTTGACTTCTCTTAAGTGGCAAAGATCATGTTTCACATTTCGTACTCAGACGAAGGGCTGCCAGATACATTGTTTCAGCCTTCCTAAATTAAAAAAAAAAAATACCACTTGTAAAAAGAAAAATTCCTCAAAAAACCCTTTTAAAATTTCTTGTTGGCATTGCAAGCATATTAGGGAAAGCCCGATCCAATTCATTATAGTGTTTAGCGCCAGATTCATCTTGAAAGTTATAAGCTTTTGGGCAAAATTAAATTAAATTTAGTGCAAATTAATTTTCAAAACAATTGGTGAAAGAAAGTTTATTCCACAAACTCTCATAAACATCGGAAGATTATCAAAATAAAGGCTTTCAAATTGTTTAGGGAAATCAAAGAAATTTTGATCTTCTAGTAAAACCATTATTTTACTTATATTTTTTAAATCTTTAATTTGATTAACAACTGCTGGTTTAAAAATGTTAGAGCATAACATATAAATGTCATGTAAATTTTGCCATACAAACTTCCAGCGTCAATGGTGTCACACTGAAAATCTAAGTTTAATCGATTTATAACGTTAATGAAAGGATTGAAAAAAAATTAGAAATAATCTGCTGCTTTCATTATTCATCTCTGTTTAATAACGTTATGATCGTATGCTCGTTTTAAGCCGTTGAAATAATCGAGATATGATAATTTAATTCTTTCCGTTGCTAAAAAATCCTCTAAACAGCGGTGGCATATGCCAACCTATGTACGTGTATTCGAACTTTGTATTAATAATTTTATATTTGTTTTTATAAATGCCAAAATTTATTAATTATTATTAATATTATTAATGCCCTGTTATACTTTATGCTTCGCAATGGGCTATTGCAGAACTAATTGGGCACTTTCATAAGACGTAGCTGTTGAGCTCAACTGCTGCAAAACTATTACAGCTGCTGAGCTCAACATTTACGGCTTATAAATTCAAACAATTGAAAACAAATATAAGCCTTACATAAGAAATAATTATTAAATTGGGTGCCCCTTTTGGCTAGTTGGTTGGTGAGCTAGTTTATCAGTGCGGGGGTTGCGGGTTCGATTTCCGCCAGAGATTCTGGTATGTTTCACTGCAACAGGCTGAAGGTCTACGTCACCATTGCTACGTTACTATTGGTTAGTTAAGTTAGAATATAATTTGTAATTTTTAAACCAATTCTGCTTAGGCATTCCCTTAAACCTTGAAAAGTTTAATAGCTTTAGCTTCTTCAACCACAAATAATCCCAAGAAATCTTTAATGATTATCTGTTTGGTGGGGCTATAATACCGAACACAAAAACAGTGGGGTTATGTTAACCACAATTATTTTAAAACTCTTGTGTTATATATACATTATAAATAATTTGTGTTCCGTTATTTTTTCAATGGCTGGAGCTAACGATTTCAAGTACAATAAAATAATCTATTTAAGTTATCTGAAAATAAATCATAATAAGTATCTATAGAAAATAAGTTAACAAAATGGGGTTCAATCTACTCCACAGTTGTATAGGTGAGGATTTTTTTTCACCTCGTACACGAACAGTAATCGCGTGAAACATCTGTTGACTCGTCTTGATTCGCCGATATCAGGAACAAGTTTGTATGATGCAGCTTTATTTTTTCAAAAGTGTTCGATGTTGTGGATGAATTTTTAAGCATAAAAACAAGATGATATACGGTAGAAATAGAAGTGTGCTTCGCTATAAACCGCAAAAAGTTATACAGAGGTGTCACGAGACGAAAGATATTACGTTTTTTATGTCTCTTTCTTCGAAAGCTGGCCTCTTTGCATTTCTCTTTGAACTATATGTTATGCCGCAATACAATGAACACAATTTATTTAGTTGAGATTTATTTGCAAAAATATTGTTAAACTTATCTTTTAAGTTTACCACAAGACGAGTTAATATTATTTAAGTAATTTTAAGTTCGCACTATGAAAGTTTTCTTTGATTAAATCTGAGCTTATTGATGAGAGGGGAATATAACATGCTTTCGTTCCCTCCTCTTTTATAGTGTAAGCTCAGGCTAAGTAGTTAGCATTATACCTTTTGCATGCACATTTCGGAGGAACGCATGGAAGATGTTGAAAATGTGAAATACGCGTTCACACTTGAAACATCTAACATCTTCTATCTATAACAAATGTCACAATTTCTGAAAAAAAAAACTTTTATTTATTTTAAATACTTTTTTCTACATGTACCTATTGAGAACTCATTTTGTTTAACAATACAAAAAAAAATTAAGTAACATAAGGCTTGCAAAAAAGAAACAACTTAAGAAATGGTAACGCTGCTTTCAAACCAAATGCCATTTTGTCAGTGATGCCACAATAATAATAGAATTTATTGCCACTTTTCTAGTGATTACACTAAAATAATCGGATGATGTAGAATGAAATGCAATGAGATAGGAACATTTCGTAAAGATGTTGAAAAATTTTGATTTTTAGTCCAATGTATTTCTTATTCAAAAATTCCAACATCTTTGCAAATTGATGTTAAATGTTGACAAGTGTGAAAAGGCTATTAAATGTTGACAAGTGTGAAAAGGTTATTACAAGACAAAACAATATAACTAAATACATTTTTACAAAATAAAACATTTGTTGAACTAATGCTTTTATTTAACGTGGTTTGTGCTTTGTAATTTTTGTTTTGATCACGCAATTTGTGTTGATTGAAACTGGCCGATTCACACATTTAAACATTGCCACTTCAAAACCAAAAAACGCTTTCTGTCTTTTTCATCGAAAGCTGCCTTCGCAACTGCTTTGGGCCTAATTCACTTTTTTCGCCTCTGTATAGTACTCTGTGCTATAAACACAGATACCTATATATCCAATATTTTTTGTTCCTTTGCAATTGAAGCAATAACTGTTTTGAAAACATATTCAGTAAAATTTTTCTCAATTAGGTAAATTAAAGTTTACGTACTAAAATTAGAAATGGATGTGTTTCTGGTTTGAGCTTTACTCATATTTTTTACACCACGATTGCTATCAATGAGCCCCTTTAAATTATTTGTATTTGATATCAATAAAACTTGTCATACGGCACACCAAGAGATACTCGCTGACGAATTTGGTGTTTTATAGCAACTAGGAGTTCACACATATCTTGAATTGTTTTTACCCAAGGTTTAAATGTATTAATGTTCAGGGCTTTAATGATATACATTCTATAATCTAGTTTTTACATCTTAACTTTTGACCAACTTTTCTTTTTCAATTTTTTCTTATATCGCCGTTAATTATATATTTTACTTTTTCGCAAAGATGTATTTAAATTTTTTGTACGAAAAGAACACAATATTGAAAAAGAACTTAAACTAACATTTATAACGGTTATCAATGTCTTTTTACTAAACTCCTTTTTTTCTTCTTTTCAAAGCAATCAAGGACAACTCATAACACAAAGTCAATCGTTGAATAACATGTACCAAAATAATATACATATACGTACAATGTACATTGTACATATTTAAAAAATTTAATTTTAATTTAGAATAATAAAAGAACAAAAAGAAATTTTAAGTTATTTCCCCAAAAAACCTACTTTTATTTGTATGTCCCCAATATAAACCCCAAATGAAGTTTATAGTTATTTTTAGCAACAAGATTTCCCCAAATATGGCAGCCCTGTTCGACATACAAAATCCTCTTAAAATGATCACGCGATGTTGGCGATGGTAATGAGACAAATAAGTTCAAGTTCACAATCATCCAAAGTGATACGAACACTAATTCGTAAGTATTTAATCATTCGTTTATATATTTTTGTTCGTTAATATTTTGGAAGTTAAAGATTATATGGCAACTAATTGATGCCACAATTAAGCAGGAAGATTGAACGGGGATGAAGTTATTTTGGTTTTTTTGAAATGGGTTTTATGTCAGATGAATCTAATAATTTTGGAGTTTCTCTTAAAAGATTAAATTCTATGTTTTTGTCTTTAATTTCTACTCTAAAATGATTTAATAGATTATTGTCTATTTTAATGTGATTTATTATAGATAAATTATCGTTTTGTAAAATATTTTCCTTAAATAAAAATACACACAGAAATATAAGAATATTAAAATGTGGGGTGACATATTTTCAGTTGCACGATAAAGAACTTTATAATGCCTATGCAGACTTGCCAGATTCAAATTTAAGAGTTTACGTTTAAAATTAAAATGGGAAAAAGTTTTTTTAAATTTCATTATAGTGATAGTTTAACTATCACGTAATGATGAATTTCGAAATGATAATTTTTAAAACAAATAAATTTTTCAAAAGTCTAGTCGAGAGCAATAAAAGTACCGAGGATATTTATAGATTACATTTTCCAGTATAATTTTCGTAATTGAGAATTATATATGTAGATATACATATATGAATTTTTATCACAATCTGGCCAGTCTTTGGATTCTTAAGATGTTATCAAATTCCCCACTGTGCGAACATAGGAAGCTTCACTTGGGCGGCCAAGTGACATTTTTTTTTTTATTTATTTATTTAATATTATAAGGTCTATGGATAAATCCTTGCAGCCCAATATAAATGAGTATTTAACGTAAGTATAATATTACGTTTCACAATATTTACATCTAGAAAAAATCAACAAATTCAAGCATTTCATTAAAGCAACAACACAGTTTTCTAAATGGGTCTGCCATACCATAGTTAGTTCTAAAATTTTTATAAATAAGGGATTATAATACCGCACCGTACGACGTGGAATGTTAAATGATAATCTACTTAATAAAAAAATTGGAGCATACTTTTCCATTTATGAAGGCCCTAATTTTGTAAAAAACAACGCAACGATAAAGAATTACATTGAAAACAAAAACAAATTCATAAATATTTTGAAATTTTGTTGTTGCCTCTAATAGAAATTCACATTGGTTTTTAAGATTTCATACGCCTCATTGCTTGTGGCGTTGAAATTTTTTAAACGGTAAATAAATTTCTGTACAAAATATTTATGAATTTGTTTTTGCTTTCAATATAATACTTTGGCGTGCGTTGTGTTTTACAAAATTAGGGCCTAAGCTTATTACAAATGAGACATTTAGCATAACTCTGCGACTTTTCAGTGTTGGCAAACGTAGATATTAAGGATAATCTTAATACGAATGAATCGTGCTGTGCACTTAAGGAAATGTTTGCCTTTTTTTTGGTCAAAAGTTAATATTTTTATAACTCGAAATTAGAGCCAATATGGTGTTATGTTATCCAGTTGTGAGGCACTAACTCGGCCTCCAACATAAAGACAATCCAATGGCGGCAAAACAAAATTCTTCGAACCATCAGTCCGCTTCCTGGTATGTAAAAACTTGAATATTCACAAAGACCTCAATGTAGCATCAGTAAAAACTGTGATCACAAAGTTTTCAATTAAATTCCTAAAAAGGCTGGAATCGTAACCAAATCCACTAGCTTGAAATATATTAAAAGATGGCGTCCACACTTGCTTAAGGAGAAGAGCAGTGATGTTAGCCGTGCGGTAATAACTCTTCTTTTTTAGGGTAATTTTGGGCCGCGAAAGGTAGCAATTTTATTTAAAATATGCTGATTTAAATAATTTGGATTTTTGGTATAAATATACGTACTAACATATGTAGGGTCAAAAGTTTTAACTTTTGAGAGGTGATTTTCAATTTAAAAATACTTAGATAAATATTGTAACAAAAAAATTAACAACATTATCGGGCATGTTCTTCAATTCGAAATGAAGTGGAATTGAAATCGACCGAGATTTCGATCTCAATTATTTTCAAAGTGGCTGTAGTTTATCCTTTTTTTCATTATTTATTTATTTAATCTTCATATATTAAATATGAATTAACAATAATTATTCAAATCTTATTCTAATGCTTTATTTTATGTCCTGCCAGTGCCAGACAAAAATTTTCTTCATCACGGGTTCTGGTGATTATCGCTCATCTTAATGGGTAAGTGCTGCAGAGTCTCTTCTCCTTAAGCAAGAGTGGCCGCTATCATTTAAAATATTTCGAGGTAGTGGATTTGGGTGCAACTCTAGCCTTTTTAAATATTTTACCGCACACTTCGTAATAATAGTCCTTACCAGTGGCACGTTGAGATCCTTGTGGATATTTGAGTTTTTTACATACCAAGAGGCATCTGTAATTATTCGAAGAAGTTTATTTTGGCGCCTTTGAATTTTTCGATATTTGAGGCCGAGACAGTGCCCCATCGTTGAATACCGTAGCACCATATTGGCTTTAAAATAGCGTTTGCAATCGAGACTAAGAACAGAATTTCTTCCAATAAGCCAGTTAATTTGAATTGCTTTTAGTTTCATTTGGGTTTATTTTGCTTCTATATGACATTTCCATGTTAAACGCCGATCTAGATGAATACCGAGATATTTGACATGCGATTGTTGAGGCACTAGTTGATTATTGATTTTAATAGGGGCGCATGTTTCCCGACGCAAGGTGAATGTTATATGTACGCATTTTGCTCATTATTCTTTATTCTCCATTGTTTAAACTACAGTTCTAGTTGAAATATATGATCCCGCAGGTATCGAGATGCTTCACGACTGTTCTCGTGTACGCTAAGAAAAGCTGTATCATCAGCAAAAGTTGAGGTAATTGTGTAATTGTTTGTTGGCATGTCCGAGGTATATATAAGGTATAAAAGTGGGCCCAGGATGCTTCCCTGAGGGACTCCAGCTTCAATTGGCTGAGGAGAACTTAAAAAATCACCTATTTTAATCATGAATTTTCGACCGACCAGGTAGCTTTCTAACAGCTTGTGTGTATTAACCGGTAGGTTTAGCTTCAATTTATGTAACAAGCCTACATGCCAGACTTTGTCAAAAGCTTGAAAAACATCTATGAAGAGAGCGGAGCAATATTTTCTTTCTTCAAAGGCTTTTCTTATGGCGTTTACTATCCGATGGGTTTGTTCAATTGTGCTATGCTCTCTTATGAAACCAACTTGATTATTAGGTATACACCCATTGTCGTTTAAAATTGGGGTTAATTTTGACGCTTAGAGCTTCTCAAACAGCTTTGATATATTAGATAATAAGCTAATAGGCCTGTATGACTCAACTTTTGTGTGATCTTTTCCTGGCTTTGGTTTCATCGTTATTAGGGAGACCTTCCATTCTTGAGGGTAGTATTCAAGCCGTAAAATAGCATTAAAAATATAAAGAATAATTTTCTTTGCTATGCGAGGTAGCTCCAAAAGCATTTTGTTACTGATCTTATCCATAACAGGTGCCTTCTTTGGTGTTTTATTCACAAATAGCCTTTTCTAATTCCTTTATCTCAAATCTTAGTGGGATAGCTGCTCTAACATAAACAGGCGGCAACTCGTCCGCTATATCGTCAGGTATATTTGGGGTAAATACATTTTTCAAATGATTTACAAACAGGTTTCCTTTTTCATTATCATTTCTTGCCCAACTTCCATTCAGGTTTTTTAATGGTGGTTTCGAGATAACTGGTCTTTTGAGTTTTCTAGCTGCACGCCATAATGAGAAGTCTGATTGTGGAGTTGCATCCAGGTCCTTAAGATATTTTTCCAAGGAAGCCGTTTTCTGAGTCTGCAGTAATTTTCTTAGTCTTTTTGTACACTCTTTTAATTCATTTTTAAGTTGAGGGGATCTGTGCAATTGCCATTCTCTTCGCACTCTCTTTTTTTCATTCAAGAGGCGCTCGACATCTGTAAAATATATTTTATTATAATTGGTTTTTTGAGGGTTTTGTGCTAAGCGGTATATTTTCTTTGCAATGGGTACTGAGATATTTTTTATATTTTAACCAATTTATTTGTGTAGCTGACGTCGCTATGTAACCAGCGGGAGATACAATTCTATTGGTGTTTGCTATAGTAACTATGGTAGGTGTGTGATCAGAGGATAATTCTAACGAAGCTTCAACGTGAATCGTTTCTGTGGGGATGTTTTTAACCACGACGAAATCGATGACATCTGGAATTTTTAGCGGATCAGCAGGCCAATATTTTGGCTGTCCGCTCGCGACAACATTTAAATTCATTTTAGAGGTTGTATTAAACACAACACGACCCTTTGTTGTTATTAGTCGTGACCCCCAGAAGGTATGTTTAGCGTTATAATCGCCAGCAGCCAGAAAACTGGGCCACAATGACTTATAATATTTATAATATTAGCTTTCTGATATTGCAAATCTAGGTGGTGAGTATAAAGATAACATTTATATGTTTCGATTCAGCTCTTCAACACAAATGTTTGTTGCTTGAAGATAATCTTCACGATGATCACACATTAGGTAGTGTTTTATTCGGGTTTTTATCAACAAAAAAAGCTCTATCTCGAGGGTCCTTGGTATCATATAGTGTATAACCATTTATTTTAAACGAATTTCTTGAGGTCAAATGAGTTTCAGAAACCATCATGACATCAATTTGTTTATTTTTAAGAAAATATTCTAGTTCATTTTATGTTGGCGGATGCCGTTTGCGTTCCAAAAACAAATTTTTAAGCAGTCCATGGTTTGTTAAGTACAGCTTGCAATAACATCGATTGCATTCTAAGAATCTCCTGCATCATATTACCCATTGTGTTTGTAAAATTATTTACTGTTTGCACTAATGTTTCCATAGTTTTTTCTAGACGACTTAAATTAGAAGTTTCATCAGCACCTTGCATTGGCACATGGTTTGATTTTAGGACATTAGCATAAGAGGTTCTGTTATTACTAGGCTGCGGAGCCTAAATGTCATTAGTTTTTACTTGATTTGGTACCTGCATTTGAGGGGGATTAGGTTTCGGTCCAGCCGACTGCTTAACGATAGTGTATACAGGGCAACCTCTATAATTTGCAGTGTAATTGCCGCCACAGTTACTACATTTTTTTACATTGGGGTAATTTTAAGACTTATCGCACTGGACTGTACCATGTAATTCACCACATACTACGCAAACAGGGGGTAAATAGAAGTATGCCTTAGTATGGCCAAATTCTTGGCAGTTGAGACATTGAACGGGACCATATCTTTTGTGCGGCTCCTCTATAGTTATTCTTCTGTAAAGAATATATTTTAAATTATAAAAGGATGAGTTTCATTTTTTTAAGCTTAACGTCGCCGTTAACTCCACTCGAAATAATGGTTGGGGATTTTTTTCCCAATTTTTAATATTTATAACGTTTTTTTATTTTTAAGCCTTTCTCTTCCAAAAAGGTTTTAATTTCTTCAGGATCCACGCACGAGTCTATGCCCCTGATCACTACCTGAAGACTTTTGCTGCTCTTCAGTTGATATGTATAAAAGATTTTTTTTAGAGCTTCGAATTTGTTTATAAGTTGATTGCCGCTACGTAAAACGAATTTTCACCTATTGCCGAGATCACGCTCTTTATTAACTCACTTGAGTTTTGCTCCCTAAGATATATCGGGGGTGGCTTAGAAGATTTTATGACGTTTGGTGCTTCAGAGGATTCATCCTCCAGAATTGCAAAACGATTTTGAGAGTTTATTTTATCAAAAGTTGGTACTTTTGAGGCCGAAGCAAATACTGCAGAGGTAGGGCTGCGACCTCGTTTAAGCACTGTTATGTACCTATCCATACCAACTTGTACTTGAGGCTTTTGGTAACTGTTTACTCGAGATGTTTACATTGCATCTGTGTTTGAGTTCATCCTACCATTTGTTACTAAGGTTACTTTTGCCGATGAGGCAGCACTTGCAAGTGAGAGGTTTATTTTGTTAACGTATCACCATCAACCGTTTTTGTGAACACCGAGAGTGAAAGCGAACGTGTTCGAATAATTGGCTAAGCCGTTAGGTAGTTAATATTGTTATGTGTTCTTTATTTCAGCATAATTTTCGTTTGCATGAACTGTCACATAAACATTTCTTTCATTTTGTCTTAGTGTTGTTTCACTGTTCTTACTCATGCAAAGAGTTGTTTTTGCTTTTCACCGTTTTGCTGTGCTTTAAATATTTTTATTTTTTTTTGTATTTTACAACAACACAAAAAAATAAGAAATTTAAACTTAAATGTTTTTGTTCAGAATATGTATACATACACATGTATGAACATTCATACGTACATATGTATATATTTTTACTATTTTTCTTTATTTAATTTATCTTTTTAATTGTTCACTATTATGTTAAATGATTTAAATAACAATATATGTATATCATTTAGTTTTAAGCGTCCATTCAAAATCAAATGTGATTAATTAATAGTTCAAATCGTATGCGGGTTTAAAAATACACGTCTGTATCACAACAAACTACAAGTTTGTCCTGTTTTCAAAGTATTAAGTAGTATATAAAACGGAATATTTTCATAAACATTCTTTACGCGGTCGTTTTCAAAAAACCGATAAGTGCAAAATTAGAAAATAAAATTATTCTTGTATATAAAATGACACTAAAATTTTTGGATTATTTTAGTATGGATCAAATTTAAAATTATTTAACTGCTTATTCATAAAAATACAATAATTTTTGTTAAAAAATGTATAAAGTTGACAAACATTTACATTCAGATTTTTTTAAAACACATATAAATTAATGGTTTATAAATAATGCTCTGATTTGCTGTTAACAAATGAAACAACCAATCGCCTGTCATTTGGAAACAGCACATTAATGTTTTGATTAAAAATCCTTGCGTACGGTAATTTCTTCTCAAAAACGGTAATTAGTATAGGTCCGTAAGGTAATGAAAAATAAAAGTTAACATTACTGGAGAAGAGACACTACAGCACT
The DNA here is from genome assembly GCA_949318255.1 of Pollenia labialis. Classification (NCBI taxonomy): domain Eukaryota; kingdom Metazoa; phylum Arthropoda; class Insecta; order Diptera; family Polleniidae; genus Pollenia; species Pollenia labialis. The sequence continues at coordinate 62,287,907 of OX439139.1, read as the reverse complement.
TAAACGATCAGAAGAGCGTGAAACATCTTTCTGAACTGGAGCCTTAATTAGGAGAACTTTCTTCCGGCATTAGATTAAGAAAACTCAAAAAATCTGCTAAATCTTAAAAAAGGAAAATATGCTTAGATTAAAATAAAAAATTTTAATATTTTGAATTTGCTAAAAATATGGTTAATTTCTACAAAAAAATAAATATGCTAAAAATCTGCTGAATTTTTATAAAAAAAATATGCTAAAAACCCGCTAAATAAAAAGGAATTTGAATATACATATCGTCGTGCGGGAGTTTATGTGCTCTATCCGCCATTTTACACATTTCGAGTTAATTATGCCACTTTAGGTTTTCGACCCCAAATTTTTTAAATATGTAATCCGTTTTCGGCTATCTCATCTAGTTTCTGAGATAAATAGGGTCTGTTTTGTTCTATATCCTTCCAACCAGAATTTTTTTGTGTTTTTTTGCTCTATACGCCATTCAGTGGCATATAGAGCAAAATTTCAATGTAAAAAGTTGAAATTGATTTTTGATTGTCATTTTGCTTTACGTGTAATTAATATTGCTGAATATAAATATTTTTCTCTTATAAAGAATTTATAAGAGTTTTTTCTTTCCAAACAGAATACTGTTGTAAAGTATACTCTCTTTTTCTCATTAAGAGGGGGAAAGAGTACCGTCAAAGAATTTAAAAAAATTATTATATTCACAGTATTTTGTCCCTCGTTAATTATTTGAAAAATTTTGAAACCAATAAGATAAAACTTAAAATTATTGAAATGCAATTCTCAGATTTTAAGAATTTTTCCAGGATATCCAGCCAATTAAATTTTTCTATTGTTCCATTTACTAAAATAAAACTTATTCAATATATCCAAAATAACTTATTTCAAATATCATATAGAAACTCAATCTTGCAGCCCTATTTTCAATTAGCAAAAATATTAATAAAAGGTTGTCGAAACCAATTATCAGCAAAGTTAAATATTTTCAAAATAAAGTTAGATATTATTAAAAAGAAAGAAAGAGTTAAAAATGAAAAAATTTCCGATCTAATGTTGTTATTCAATTTTATATCTGAAATAGACAAAAATTATTTTCTGAGCCAGATAAATTAATCTTAATTTCGTGCTTTTGTTAACTTTGTTATAATAATTTGAATATATTTAGTATTTACTTTGTGAATAGTTTTCATTTTTGGTTTTATCAAATGAATATATCGTTTTTTTTACAAAAAATTCAATTGTGTTTTATTTCTTTGTTAATGTCATTTTGATCTACGTGTTGTAATTGCAACGAAATTTGTTTAAGATGGCGTATGGAGCAAACAGGATTTTTATTAGCTTTAGAAAATATCCCGTTATAAATGCCGTCGAGAAATAAAAAACATTTCGTCAGAATCATCTTTTCAAAACAAATAGCTATATGGTGTAAAAATTTCAAAATTCTATCGTATAGTTTTTTTAAAAAGTATGTTAAAACTTCTAGCGTACTGACTACAATTATTGGAACGACAAAATATTGCCCTAATTATTGGCACCTCCTACTTGCATAGCATTAATGAGACATCGTTAACAGCGTTACCGTTGTGCGCCTTTAGTTGCAATTTGCAACCTTTTTGACGCCCTGACACTTTTTGTTCGATCGTCTAATTTTGCAACTTTTCCAACTATTTGCGACTTTTGCCCCTTTTTGTAAGTGAATTACTTTTTTTTTTTAAATGCATAATTTCAAATATTTTCCCTTAAACATATCAATTTTGTTTTAAACATTCCCCTGGATATGTAACCTCATTCGATTGATCAGGTGATTATTTTGTATCCAGACAATTTCAACTACTGAACCGTATTTCCATGCCAATCTGGGTTGATCGGCATTACTATTTAAATCGTTTTAAGACAACTTTTTTACCGCTATTGATCTCATATCTTTATTTAAAAATGTTATAAATGACACACGCTTTTATTAACCAATTGGAGTTGTTAGAAAGTAAATCGAATGATAAATCATACAATTACAAAAAAAAAAATTACAAAATGCTCACCATTTTTGGTATACAGTAGGAAGCTTTAAAATTGCTTTTAATTAACAATTGTAACTTAATTTAGACAAATAAGCAGCGCATGTATTAACTCTTGCGCACTGACAATATTTTTTTCAAAATTAGAATTAATAAAAAAAATAACTTAAACAACAGGTTAAAAGTAGAAACTTGTGAGTCCATTCTATCAACTCTAAGTTTTCTAGATACTGAAATAGAAGGTTGGGTGCAAAGTGGTGAACTTGTGCGAAAATACAAAAAAAAAAGTTTAAAAAAAACATTATTATAAATCAATCAAATGTAAAATTAATACACATAAGTGTATTTAAACACATTTTTAACGATTTATTTCTCATCTATTTATATCGTTTAAATTGTTAATTCCTTTTTGCTTAGTTTTGTTCAGTTTACCAAAGATTTGTATGTACATCGTTTACCAATACCCACCCGGTTGTTGCTGCATGTCTATAACCGATGAGAACAAGTCATCGCCATACAACTTTTTTCGGTTATTTATAAAAAAGTTTTTATCATACAAATTTTTTTTCGGTTTTTTAACGTAAACAATTTTTTTTTGTAAGTAAAAATTTCTTTTTAACTGAAGCAAATTTAAGCGAGTTTCTAAAGAAAAAAAACCGAAATTGTCACCCGGGTGGTAATTAAAATGTTAAAAAAGTGTGAGACTTACATTTGAAAAAACGACTTTTTTGTGCGACTTTTTGTTTTAAAAACGACTTTTTGTGCGACTTTTTCAAAATTCTCAACGGTAACCCTGATCGTTAAAGTCCCGTTGTTCCTAAGTTAATTTTTTCTCACTCTGTGATCTCTTTCCATCATTTTTTCTGAACTGATGCAAAACATTAAAACGCTCAGTTGCTTGTAATCTTCCCAATAAGAAGGGTGTTTTTAAAGGGAGTTTGTGCGTGGGTTTTAGTGTGGATTTCGATAGCGAGCAGAAGTTTGGTAAGTACTATTATTTTTTTATTTATAGATATTTTAAAAAAGCCTTTTGATTCACTGACATTCTAAAACATTAAATAATCTAATTTTACCTTAATTAACACAATATTTCCAAAGTATTGTAATAAAACATCAGTGCCAACAACAGGTTCCAAAAAACTAAAATTTCTATTATTGGCAGGTGGTGCCAATAATTGAATTTGTAATTACTACAATAATTGGCACTGCCACTCATTGTACCTTTTTTAAGTGCCAATAACTGAATATCCTGTATTTTTTTTTTTTAAATGCCTAAAAAAAAAAAACAATTCATATGAAGAAAGTCTTCTGCAGAAAGCTCTGTCCGAAATTAAGGATGGCAAAACCTAAAAAATTTATGGGATACCACGGTCCACGCTACAAAATTCGACCAGGTATACCAACCATTATAACAGAAGCAGAAGAAGAAGCAATTGTCGATTGAGTGAAAGTCTCTCAGCGGAAAGGTTTTCCCAAAAGAAAGTAAGACGTACTCCATGCCGTAAAAGACTTTCTCGATGTAAATACGCGGCAACACCCTCTTGGAGGAGAACATTTGCCGGGTAAAGGATGGTTTACTTCATTTTTAAAGCGGCATCCAATAGTAGCATTTAGAACCACCGTACCGTCTCATCCGCCAGCGCCAATGAAGCTGCTTCTGACATTTTTGGCTAGCTAGCTAGTTAAGTTTTTTAAGTTTTTTGAGTTACCATGGTGCCAATAATTCAATTTTTAGGGGTGTTAATAATTATGGTAATGTGCCAATAATTATAATTTTTAAAGGGACAATAATTGTAGTCAAGTGCCAATGACTTTATATTTTAATGTGCCAATAGTAGTACTTGAGTGCCAATAACTATATTTTTTTAAAGGTTATTTTTATTTTAATTGCTAAAAATCGCACAGAGTTTATATCATTATGGAGCAATTCCATATGAAAGCGATCACCTTTTGGACGACCCCTCTCCGATTTTAAAATAAATAGTCTCAATCGATTGCCCAGCAAAAAATAATGTACCTACATTTTTTTTTTTTTATAGTGACTGGTTTAGTGGTGGTGTACACCACTGTCATGTGACAAAATTGAAGAATTCTTCATAAGGGACCTCATTGAAAGTTGTTTTAAAAAAAAACTACTAAAGCGATCGCAACGAGTGATAGCTCGTTGGAAAGGTATTGAATCAGGCTTTAATTGAAAAATAAAATTTTCCTAATTTTTCTTAGAAATTTACCTTTAAATTTTCCCATGAAAATTAAATTTTCCGATTTTCCACAGAAGCTCCTAAATTTTCCGGCTAATTTTTTTTTTTGGATTCCTCATAATTTTTGCTTTAAGAATCAGAAATAAAAAAATGGGCCCCGACTCCTTGTTTGGACAGGAGAAGAGCATTTAAGAGACCACCTTGTTAAAAATACATATTAAAAATTATTTTACAGTTAAAAATACATTTATGAAGAAAAAATCTTTCTTATTTTGCTGCTTATACTTAATTACAATATTTATTAAAAATTTCAATTGTCTTGGCATCATTGGCACCTCCTACTTGCATAGCATTAATGAGACATCGTTAACAGCGTTACCGTTGTGCGCCTTTAGTTGCAATTTGCAACCTTTTTGACGCCCTGACACTTTTTGTTCGATCGTCTAATTTTGCAACTTTTCCAACTATTTGCGACTTTTGCCCCTTTTTGTAAGTGAATTACTTTTTTTTTTTAAATGCATAATTTCAAATATTTTCCCTTAAAGATATCAATTTTGTTTTAAACATTCCCCTGGATATGTAACCTCATTCGATTGATCAGGTGATTATTTTGTATCCAGACAATTTCAACTACTGAACCGTATTTCCATGCCAATCTGGGTTGATCGGCATTATTATTTAAATCGTTTTAAGACAACTTTTTTACCGCTATTGATCTCATATCTTTATTTAAAAATGTTATAAATGACACACGCTTTTATTAACCAATTGGAGTTGTTAGAAAGTAAATCGAATGATAAATCATACAATTACAAAAAAAAAAATTACAAAATGCTCACCATTTTTGGTATACAGTAGGAAGCTTTAAAATTGCTTTTAATTAACAATTGTAACTTAATTTAGACAAATAAGCAGCGCATGTATTAACTCTTGCGCACTGACAATATTTTTTTCAAAATTAGAATTAATAAAAAAAATAACTTAAACAACAGGTTAAAAGTAGAAACTTGTGAGTCCATTCTATCAACTCTAAGTTTTCTAGATACTGAAATAGAAGGTTGGGTGCAAAGTGGTGAACTTGTGCGAAAATACAAAAAAAAAAGTTTAAAAAAAACATTATTATAAATCAATCAAATGTAAAATTAATACACATAAGTGTATTTAAACACATTTTTAACGATTTATTTCTCATCTATTTATATCGTTTAAATTGTTAATTCCTTTTTGCTTAGTTTTGTTCAGTTTACCAAAGATTTGTATGTACATCGTTTACCAATACCCACCCGGTTGTTGCTGCATGTCTATAACCGATGAGAACAAGTCATCGCCATACAACTTTTTTCGGTTATTTATAAAAAAGTTTTTATCATACAAATTTTTTTTCGGTTTTTTAACGTAAACAATTTTTTTTTGTAAGTAAAAATTTCTTTTTAACTGAAGCAAATTTAAGCGAGTTTCTAAAGAAAAAAAACCGAAATTGTCACCCGGGTGGTAATTAAAATGTTAAAAAAGTGTGAGACTTACATTTGAAAAAACGACTTTTTTGTGCGACTTTTTGTTTTAAAAACGACTTTTTGTGCGACTTTTTCAAAATTCTCAACGGTAACCCTGATCGTTAAAGTCCCGTTGTTCCTAAGTTAATTTTTTCTCACTCTGTGATCTCTTTCCATCATTTTTTCTGAACTGATGCAAAACATTAAAACGCTCAGTTGCTTGTAATCTTCCCAATAAGAAGGGTGTTTTTAAAGGGAGTTTGTGCGTGGGTTTTAGTGTGGATTTCGATAGCGAGCAGAAGTTTGGTAAGTACTATTATTTTTTTATTTATAGATATTTTAAAAAAGCCTTTTGATTCACTGACATTCTAAAACATTAAATAATCTAATTTTACCTTAATTAACACAATATTTCCAAAGTATTGTAATAAAACATCAGTGCCAACAACAGGTTCCAAAAAACTAAAATTTCTATTATTGGCAGGTGGTGCCAATAATTGAATTTGTAATTACTACAATAATTGGCACTGCCACTCATTGTACCTTTTTTAAGTGCCAATAACTGAATATCCTGTATTTTTTTTTTTTAAATGCCTAAAAAAAAAAAACAATTCATATGAAGAAAGTCTTCTGCAGAAAGCTCTGTCCGAAATTAAGGATGGCAAAACCTAAAAAATTTATGGGATACCACGGTCCACGCTACAAAATTCGACCAGGTATACCAACCATTATAACAGAAGCAGAAGAAGAAGCAATTGTCGATTGAGTGAAAGTCTCTCAGCGGAAAGGTTTTCCCAAAAGAAAGTAAGACGTACTCCATGCCGTAAAAGACTTTCTCGATGTAAATACGCGGCAACACCCTCTTGGAGGAGAACATTTGCCGGGTAAAGGATGGTTTACTTCATTTTTAAAGCGGCATCCAATAGTAGCATTTAGAACCACCGTACCGTCTCATCCGCCAGCGCCAATGAAGCTGCTTCTGACATTTTTGGCTAGCTAGCTAGTTAAGTTTTTTAAGTTTTTTGAGTTACCATGGTGCCAATAATTCAATTTTTAGGGGTGTTAATAATTATGGTAATGTGCCAATAATTATAATTTTTAAAGGGACAATAATTGTAGTCAAGTGCCAATGACTATATATTTTAATGTGCCAATAGTAGTACTTGAGTGCCAATAACTATATTTTTTTAAAGGTTATTTTTATTTTAATTGCTAAAAATCGCACAGAGTTTATATCATTATGGAGCAATTCCATATGAAAGCGATCACCTTTTGGACGACCCCTCTCCGATTTTAAAATAAATAGTCTCAATCGATTGCCCAGCAAAAAATAATGTACCTACATTTTTTTTTTTTTATAGTGACTGGTTTAGTGGTGGTGTACACCACTGTCATGTGACAAAATTGAAGAATTCTTCATAAGGGACCTCATTGAAAGTTGTTTTAAAAAAAAACTACTAAAGCGATCGCAACGAGTGATAACTCGTTGGAAAGGTATTGAATCAGGCTTTAATTGAAAAATAAAATTTTCCTAATTTGTCTTAGAAATTTACCTTTAAATTTTCCCATGAAAATTAAATTTTCCGATTTTCCACAGAAGCTCCTAAATTTTCCGGCTAACTTTTTTTTTTTGGATTCCTCATAATTTTTGCTTTAAGAATCAGAAATAAAAAAATGGGCCCCGACTCCTTGTTTGGACAGGAGAAGAGCATTTAAGAGACCACCTTGTTAAAAATACATTTTAAAAATTATTTTACAGTTAAAAATACATTTATGAAGAAAAAATCAATTTTTTTTAAGAGCCCCAAGTTGAGTGTGTAGTGAATATGGTCTGCCTGCCTTCACAAGATCGGCCATAAATCCAAGGATAATAGCAGCAGTGGCATGTAATGGCACACCAAACCCGACTGAGGCTACAGGTCATAAAATGTTTTGTAAATTTTTTAAATTACCAGGTAATAAATATTTCGCCTAAAATGACACGTGCAGAAACAAGTCATACAACACGGATTTTCCATAAATATGGCGAAATATTTATTACCTGGTAATTTAAAAAATTTGCAAAACATTTTATGACCTGTGGTCGGCTTATTGTCAGTAACCAATTAAGTCCCTCTTTAAAAAACATTTTATGCCCAGTAGTTCACGCAAATTTTCCTATTAAAGAAAAGCAAATATCGCTTATTTTGTTTTACCTATTTTTTACCAAAAAATAAATATAAATACTTCACACACTCTGAGTCAAATTTCAGTTGAATACTAAACGTGAAAGTGTTAAAGTGTTTTTTTTTGTAAAGTAAAGAGTGAAGCTGTAAAGACAATTTAAAGTAAAATGAATAAATTTTGCTGCAATCCTTTTAACAAGAGTGGACATCGTTCGAAAAAGATAAAAGTATTAAAATTAACTGGTGTTTCGAAGCGATACATGAATGAATTAAATATACAATACGGTGAAGAAGCAGAATTCATTTGCCCCAAGTGTAAAATCGATTTGTCTCAACAAGCAAATGCATTGAAACAAATGCAGCCACAATCCGAGAGTGAAATGACAAGTGAACAAAATGTTTCATCTGATAGTGAGGCAGACATTCCGATGGTCAATGTGTCTTTGAGTCCTTTGAATGAGGCAATTACCACTTTAGGTGAAACGGCTATTAGAAAAAGAAAGTTGCGAAGTGAAACATACAGGAAAGAGAAAAAAGGCAAGGTTATGAGTGCAATCGCGACAATATTTGATGAAGGCTCTGATAACGAATGCAGTCAAGCAGATGACGTTGATGACGGCAAACAAATGATTGAGCAGTTGAAAAGAAAATTCAATTTCGCGACCACTTTTCCGGAGAAATATCTCATTTTATCTGTGCTGCCTCAATCATGGTCTATACGCAAGATTTCTGAACAGTTTCAAACATCTTTTTACATCGCGAGAAGAAGCAAAGAATTAGTTCGACAGAAGGGCATATTGGCGACTCCCACCAAGAAATGTGGCTCAAGGACCCTCAGCGAAGCAACGGTGAAATTGATTCAAGATTTTTACTGCAATGATGACAACAGCCGCGCCTGCCCAGGTACACGTGACTATGTTATCACACGTGAAGATGGAGAAAAAGTACACAAGCAGCGCAGATTATTATTATGTAATCTATCCGAAGCATACCATCAGTTCAATGAGAAATACCCAGCAGAAAAAGTGGGATTTTCTAAGTTTGCCATCCTACGACCAAAAGAATGCGTGCTGGCATTAGACAGGCACGGAACGCATTCAGTCTGCGTTTGCATGTTTCATCAAAACATCAAATTAATTTTCTTTCCATGCAAGAAATTGAAAGTATTTCACGGTGATATTGAAACATATAGGGACCTCCTGTCGAAGTCGTTGTGCGCATACCCCACGGAAAATTGTCATCTGTCCAAATGCGACAATTGTCCGAAGATTGACGAGCTAGAGCAATATTTGGCGGAAAAGTTTGAACAGCTGTTAATTCAGGAGGTGCATTTCAAACAGTGGATAATTATCAGCGGCAGATGTTCCCTTGAGACCGTGGTAAAGCAGATTCCGGAATTCATCGAGGAATTCGGATTCAAGTTGAATGAACTGAAGGCGCACCATTTCATTTCGAGATGCAATCGAAATTTCTAAAGGAAAGTAAGGAGAAATTAGCCCAAAATGAATTCATTGTGATAAGCGACTTTGCCGAGAATTACACTTTTCTCGTTCAGGATGAACACGATGCCATGGAGCGACGAATTCAAAACAGATATAATAATGTCAAAACTATAACTGGAACGCAAAAGTTTCATTGCTTCATACCAAATATTTCTGATATGTCAATTAATGTAAAGCGGTACTCTTCGTCTGCCGACGTGCTAAATTTAAAGATACTTTAATTTTATAATGATGCCAAGACAATTGAAATTTTTAATAAATATTGTAATTAAGTATAAGCAGCAAAATAAGAAAGATTTTTTCTTCATAAATGTATTTCTCAACGTCCCCACTATCCAGGAGGAAATTAAAAAATATTCAATAAGCTACATCGATAAACTAATGGCCCACCCTAACTACCTCGCTCGGGGTCTGCTTCAGTTCGAAGGTCACCAGAGGCTAAAAAGAACCGATACTTTGAGACTAACTAGAAGACAGTTTTAAAATTTGAATACAGCAGTTAGTGGTTACACTGGTAACAACTAATAAGCAACAAGTAGAATTAAGATTTGAATACATATTGTAAATTTCGATAAGAAAGATTCAATAATAAAAATAAAAATTTAAAATAAAAAAAAAAAAAAAAAAAAAAAAAAATAAATGTATTTTTAACTGTAAAATAATTTTTAATATGTATTTTTAACAAGGTGGTCTCTTAAATGCTCTTCTCCTGTCCAAACAAGGAGTCGGGGCCCATTTTTTTATTGCTGATTCTTAAAGCAAAAATTATGAGGAATCCAAAAAAAAAAATTAGCCGGAAAATTTAGGAGCTTCTGTGGAAAATCGGAAAATTTAATTTTCATGGGAAAATTTAAAGGTTAATTTCTAAGAAAAATTAGGAAAATTTTATTTTTCAATTAAAGCCTGATTCAATACCTTTCCAACGAGCTATCACTCGTTGCGATCGCTTTAGTAGTTTTTTTTTTAAAACAACTTTCAATGAGGTCCCTTATGAAGAATTCTTCAATTTTGTCACATGACAGTGGTGTACACCACCACTAAACCAGTCACTATAAAAAAAAAAAAAAAAAATTTAGGTACATTATTTTTTGCTGGGCAATCGATTGAGACTATTTATTTTAAAGTCGGAGAGGGGTCGTCCAAAAATTTGCCAATTTTGATCGTTTTCATATGGAATTGCTCTATGTCAAAAACTATATCTAATAGAAAACATATCAAAAAATTAAACAAAAATAACAAAAGATAGGCTCTCATACAACCAGACGGTATATCCCATGAAACAAGTCGAAAATTCCTTATGGGTGCCAATAATTGTGGTCGGTACGCTAGATCGATTTTCTCAAAATACACTTTTGGCATATAGAGCACACAAACTCCCGCACGACGATATTTACATAAATAATTACATATATTTCATGAAAAATTTTATTTGTTAAAAAAATATGTTAAAAAAATCTGCTATTCGAAAAAGTAAAAATGTGCAAAAAAATTGTTTTTGGTCAAGAAAATATGCTTAAAAGCAGTTAGCATAGTTTTTCAAAATAAAAATATGCAGAAAATATGCTTAAATGGTTACACTGGAGATAGAGGAAAAGAATTGGCATACTCTCCTAAAGCTTGACTGCTAAAACCTGAAGCTTGTGAATCAGCACTGTGTCCTCATATGAGAACTGTGGTCAATATTTCATTCATAATGCACGATCTGTATGTTTTTTTCAAGTAATTCATATATTGTTGTTATTTACTAGAACATGGATTGTAACACTTTTAAATCCTTAAAAAAAAACTTCAAATAATATTTTGTTTTTGTATTTTTCTCGTATTACGAGATCATCTCTATTTAATAAACACCGCTTAATGTAACAAAAAAAAAATACCAGCAAACTACATTTAGGCGGATGAAAGAAAAAACGAATGGGTGGATGGATCGATCGAAAGATGAAGTTACATGGGGATTAAGAAATAAATGCACTTCTAAACTAGATACGGATGTTGGGTGTCAAAACAACTCGCACACGCGGCTTTCCAATAATAATTTTATGAGGCAATAACATTTCATGCCCTGTCGATTACTTAGAATTTAGCATTTAAAATTTATGGGAAAATTGTCTGAAAAATGCTTGCTGCAACAACTCCACCAATCATCCACATACATACATATGTATGTATGTAACTGTACCCTCAATGCTTGCCATAACGCATACTGAAAAGTGTTGGTGCCTTTTAGATTTGTTCTCCAAGTATCTTCAATTTCTTATGTTAAAATGTAGGTATGCATTTCCAATTCTTAGTCAAAGTCAAAGGTGTGTTTATATTTTGTATTAGTTGGTATCTATCAATTCAAAGGAAGACGACATCTACGTGTACATGAACCCAATAATTTTCAACTCAATTGCCCAATTGCTACACAATTGATGCGTACGTTGCTTTTGCTTGCCGCTTGTCTTCTGCTGCCTGCATCATATTTTCCAGCAGACTTCTGCCCCACTGCCAACCATTGTTAATGACATAATGATGAGGTTTCCAATGTATGTAAGTCATCCTTAACATTTGAAAACATGGAGAAACACGAGGAATTAATGAAAGTGAATGATTATAAAAAGGGTGTCTCCAGTTGGTGTAAACATTGTCTCTTGTTTTTCGGTATTTATTTTAGTGTAAAAAAATGTTACAAGTTGTTTTTGTTGAGATTTAAACATTTGTTAAACGTGTAGCAACATGTCAAGGGTATAAAGAGTGTACTCAGAGAAAGTTTTATACAACAAATTTTACAAAAAAAAAAGTTTAATAAATATTTAAATACTTCTTTCTACATTGTCAGGGTTATTTTTTTATTAATTTGAATGTTTCACTCTATTTTGCAAAAATAAAGCCGACCATATAATGGAAGCAAAATTTGCAAACATTTGCAAATATTCACTTCAAAAAAGATTTCAGACTGAAAATGAACGCCTTCTGATTTTGACAGTTGGATCCTATTTATTTTGATTTGTTAGTGTTTTGCTAAGAACGGTTGACATTACGAGCCGTAAACACTAACATTGTTGTAGTTCCGACACCGCCTGTAATTGAATTCGCCTTGATTGTTATTATATCGCTTATTAAAAATTCGATGTACATTGTCCTACACATCGTATTGTCTTGTATTTAGTCGTCGACGAAATCGTTAAAGAAAATGTTATTCCAAAATGGTCAAAGACAATGAAAATTTCGTCGACGATTTGTATAGCACTGTCATCAGTATGTCATCGTTCAGACTTGTAATTTTTGTTGCTGCAATTTTTAAAAATTCTGCTTTAAAATTGCATAAGTGTCCAGATTATGCAATTTTTCTACTTTTATCTTGGCCTTCCTCTTCTTCTCTTTATATTTTGTATATAAATACAAACACAGCTACAGCCAACATCCAGTTAAAAACAAAACAGAATTGCAGAGTACATGAAACTAAGTAAGTACACCACCCCAATGCTCTCATTCCTCTCACCAATAAATCAAGAATTGCTGCAACGAAAATTGCAAGTTTGGACGATGACTATATGTCTTCTACGACTTAATATTATCATGCTCCCGTCGTTAAAAATGTGTCATGCATGTGGATTTGCAAGTACAAAACCAAAACGAACTACAAATAAACATATGTATATTTATATTACGTTTTGTTGTTGCTTCTCAAGCAAATTTAAAACACTCTTGTATGACTTTTATAGTGTGCATATTAGGGCGCGCCTTATTTTTCATGTTTGCGAAATTGTAACCGTAACTCCCTTTAGAAACCTTCTTCCTATCAAACAACTATATATCGCAAAAAATTAGGCTGATCGCATATCGGGAAGTCGTAGCTAATCCGCCCTTAAAGTTTGAAGGTACATTTACAAGGGGAAAAAAGGAATTTTCTACAGTTTTTGTAAAAAATGTTGCCACTATATAATTACTAGGGTGATCGATCGAAAAGTATTCGACCGGTTTTAACCGGTTATTTTAGGTTTGCCCAAGTCGAATATTTTAAAATGTCAATTTTTCGAATATCGAATAAACCGGTTATTTTAGTAAAATAAACCGGTTACTTAAGTAATGTGTAATTTATATACGTTTTCCTTACTTTTGTAATAAATGTACCCGTAATTTAAGTATTTTTCTAATTGAATATTTGGCACACTTTAACTTTTCATAAAAAATGTCAAAACAAAAAGAAACAAAAGTCAAAAAAACGTTATGAGCAATGTAAATACAAATCGCCTATATAAGCGTTTTTTTTTGTCTTGTAACAAAAACCAAAAACAATTTAAAGTACTACAAAAAAAGTTCAGCTAAAAAAAATAGCAATTTGACAGTATTATAAATACTATATATGTATATCTTTATAAAGATGTCATCTCTGGTGATATTTCGAACTGACTTAAAAGAAAATTGTAAAATGATAAGTTGCAAAGGTTCATTAACGTCACGACTTATTAATCACTTTTAATTAGTCTACAAGCTTGACCTACATATACGCCAAGTAAATCTTGACCTTGTTCCAAGTAGTTTTTAAGATACTACAAAGAATACTTTACTAAAAAATGCTGCCAATAACTAACTAATTTGATTTTTGTATTTTTATGTATTCGAATTAAAACCGGTTAACCGGTTATTATTAAAATGCTTAACCGAAACCCGGTTTTTTAAAATAGCAACTATTCGAAATATTCGAAAACCGGTTATTGAAAAAAGTCGAATAATCGATCACCCTAATAATTACTTGTGCATCTAAAATAATCGCAATGTAAGCGAAATTATCGTTCTAATGATAAACAAAAGGCAAACTTTGGTTAAAAAATGTTAAAGTAATTAAGATTTCCCCAAGCCATTAACGTGTCTCAGGCATCTAGTTATAACAAGAAATTTATGTACCAAATTAAAATCCTTTGAGAAATATTTGAAAAAGAGTTAAAATTTACCCGGATTTTTTTGTAAATATATGAGTTTTTGTCTTCTTAGGATGCCGTTAATCTATAAGAAGGTATAACAAAAATATAGTTTTCTTAGCGGCATTTTCCAACCTCGATTTTCAATTACCGTACCTGAAAGTTAGGCAACTCTCATCTTTTTGTGCGCTTTGAAAAACTGCTAGAATCATTTTTTTAATTTATTTTCTTTTTAACACACAATGTGCGAGTATTGTCAAAGTTTTTATTGTGTCATATACCTTTTGCTTTACGCTGTTCATTGTAAGTTAGAAACGTCACGCAAAGCGATGAAGTTGTATCTGACATGACCTTTCAATTTTAATGAAAAAGTATTAACAATTGTACAAAGCTTCTACTTTATACCTGCATTATATACATATGTAGAACTTGATAAAGATTAAATTTTACGAAAATGCTTTTAACCTTTCATATTGGGGGAAAAGAAATGGCATTATCTCTTACCTTCTCTGCTAAAAGCTCAAGACTTGACGAGTAAAACTTGACGAGTGTGAACCGGCACATACTTAAAAGCGACGAAATAATTATAAGCCTTTCTATCAAAATTTGACCCATACTGTGTAGTTACCTTAATTTTATATTGCATAATCTTTAAGAATTTATATGAATATTTTGCTGAGAGATGGTTTACATTATTTAAAGTTACTAAGTTGACTTCCACAATTTAAAATAATCACTTATTGTCTTATTTAAACTGTAGAAATTTCATTTTACTGAAAGTAAAAAATTTTTCGTGCACCCTCTTTACCTAACAATAGGAATTTTTAGTGTGAAAATGATAAATACACAACACTAGGAAAGAAGGACGGGCTACCTTGTTTGGCGCATAGAAGCGCGAGTAAAACTTTTAACTTGCGCCTGTTCAACATTAAACAGGAATTGTTTAAATTTACTTAAAATTTCTTGCCAGAGTCGCTTCTCTTGTTTATAAAGTAAATAATATTCGAGAAAAGGGTTTTAAATTCCTAAATATTTGAGGTGTCATTAAACGTCAGCATTCGTTTGTATTTAATTTGTTTTGTATTTATTTTAAATTAAAGTTAAACACTAATTGTTGACATTATTAACAAAAGTATTATGAAGAGTACCGGATGTACGTTATTGAATTTCCTTGAAAATTTGAATTAAAATTTACACATACAACTGATTTGACAATTTGGTAATTTCGGAGTCAGAGTGAAAAATTCTTGGTATTTTAATATAAAAAAATTTTACCGTGAAGTGGTACAAACAGTTTCCCACAAACTATGAGTAACGATATATTAACATAAAAGTTTTTCATGTTGGGGTTAAAGAACGTTGACAAAAGGCTGGCATACTATTAATATGTACATCAATATAATTAAGAGTTTGAAAAGAGTTGAAACAATTGAAACTAATTGTAATATTTTATTACTTGTTCTAACAGTTTTTGTTTAAGCTAAACAATTTAATTTACCTTCAAGATTTGTTTTTTAAAAGACCGAGAAATTATTTTTTTATAGTTGATTTAATTTGAAAAAAATTTGATTCAAAACTTCAACAAAGTTGTTCCAAACTTTTCGAATTTTGCAATCGAAAACTCTACAACAAAATCATAATTCACAAAATTAGTAAATTGTAAAGAAAGAGTAGGTGCATTCAAAACTGGTTTGTTACAAAATTAAAAATACGGGCGTTTTATAATATACTGACTGTATTAATGCATGTCCTTGGAAAAACATGAAAGGGGTCATGCATTGATACAATTATTATATTTCTTCTCATAAAGCGCCAAAAGAACTGTTAGAATCATTTTTTAACTCCAAGAAACAGAGTCATGCAAATTTCAAAAATAAACCAAAATCTCTACTTTTTTTAATTTGCCAATATGGACAGTCAACGATTGTTACATACTTCGTTTATACGCACCTCTTATTCGCAAATAAAAATATTGCAAGTAAAGAAAATTGCCGCATAAACAGTGAATTAAATTTTTATTTGCGAATAGCTAACTCACGAAAACAATTCCTGATTAACGACACTATTTGCAAATAAGATTTAAAGCATTGCCACACTTTTAACCGTTTTACGTTTTTATTTCGATGTGGCACATTCATACGACAACAAAAGTAAAATTAATTCAAAATTGTGGAAATAAAATTCACAAATACACAAACATTTTCAATTTTTTCATTATTCATTAAAAAATAAAAAGCTTTTATACACACAGTGCTACCAAATGCATAAATTTTCCATCCGGCATCACATAAAAATAAGAATTTTCAGTAACAAAAAAGGACATATAAACAGTAAGTTAGTTAATCGCAAATAATTTTTATTTGCGAATAGTCTACGTATATACGTAGTAACAGTTACTTTGAAAAACGCAAATATTTCGAAATTAAAAGCTAGTTTACGCTATTAAACTTTGTGTTAATACATGTCCAAAGCCCAAGTAATATGTAAAAGTGTAAAGGGTGAATGCAATATGTTACGAATACGATAAGTATTACGAAAAAAATTCGACATCCCATACGATTCATCATTAGATTTCTATCTCACAAAGTATTATGGAATACGTAAGTAAAGCTTGTGTGGTAGTGTAAACAAGGCTTAATGCAATAATTTAAAAAAGAATAGTCAAATCTTTTGGCGGTATTTTAAGAAACTGGACTAAAGCAAGTAAGAGGGCTTTTATCGGCTATGCCGAATCTAATGCACCTATTGTAAGCCTTTAGTAAGCCTAAAACCATAAAGGTAGATGTTGCGGCAGCAAATAAGGTATTTCGGCTGTAACACTCAGTCTTAGAATTATTATAAAACGAAAACAATTTATATTTCGAATCGTTGTTTAACATTGTAGCAATGCTACCAACGTATAAATTAAGTTACGAATGTTCATACAAAAAACTAAAAGGATTTACAGTGTTACCAATAGCTTTGTAGCAATGGAAATACGGTAACAGTGAACAATAAATTTAAAAAACGATAACACTTAACGTGTAAACAGAGACTGAGTCTAAATTCGAAATTTAGTATTACCAAACATAAACGCAAACATACGAATACTTTTACTTTTAAAAATACAGTTAATTTCAAATAAAAATTAATAAATTAAACAGTTAAATGAAGTTTTCTTTGCAACAGTAGAAGTACATATATAACACGCGTTCATTCGTCGACGTTTGTCGAGCGTTTAAAATCTTTAGCGCATGAAAACTTGCAAGTTACGCAACACGCGTTACCAAAGCCGTTCCTGTCAACTGTTTTTTTTTATTTGTTAACTTATTTGTGCATTGAAAACGGATTCGAAAGTATATCAAGATTTATTTATTTTATTGAATTTATTCTTTTTATATAAATATTGTATGTTTTTGAAGCTCTTCAAAAATTTTTCTTTCACGATTCGCAAATTTGTTAAATTTTTTTTTATTGTCAGCTGATTACTTGTCAAAAATACACAACGCGTTCAAAAGTTCAAAGTTAACCAACTTTCTGGTGTTAACGCGTCAAAATATTTTGCATGTAGCTTGTTCTATTAAAATACACTAGTTAAACTTTTTTTGACAGAAGTCTACAAAGCGCGCGCGCACTAACGCGTGTTATGTACTTCTACCTTAACAAATAACACAATTTTAATAAATTTTGGTCTGTCAGAGTTTTATATGACTACAAATCACACTGCCAAATTTTGAAAAGATCGGTTCATAATTTACCATAGGACCGATATAAAGCCCACTCCTAAAAAATATTCTTAATGTCGCACACTGGGGCCCAAAGCCCTTTTTCGCGGATAAATGCATATCTGCTCTCCTACAATAGTGAGGCACACTAAATTGGATGTGGGTTACTCTTAGAACAAACTTCATGTACCAACAAAATCTTGATTGAGTAAGAGGGGGGATACGGGCAGCCCCATACAAAAAAAATTTGTATTTTTTTATATGTAAAGGTGGATAATTGTTAGAACAAACTTCATGTTTTAACAAAATCTTGGAGGAGTAATACGGTTAGTCACGCGTGACTTATGTTTAACTCACGTGTTATAAGTCACAACATTTGCACATCTCTAATAAAACACATAAAACAATTATAACAACAACAGCAATAAAATTATAGCGGAAGTTGTGAAGCGATTTTTGTTGGTAAAATCAACGCTTGTTGCTACTAATTTGTACATAACTCCAAAGCGTACCGATTCGCAGCATAATTTTTTCTAAAATAACGCTGATTTGTTTAGCATTCAAATTAAATCGAGCCCTAACCGCGAAAATAACGTTAGCGACATAAATTTCAGTTTTCGTTTTTTTTTAATAAATGACTTTATTGGCAACACTTGCATCATCTCCTAAAATGTCATGGTCACATAAGGTACCGTTACGATTTTATAGCAAGAACAATTTTATTGTAAGCGACAAATTTCATACAAAATTTATATGAAATAAAATAAAAAAGCTCTCTCCTGTAAAATTTGATTTTTGGCGCTTACACTATTTTCGCGGTTAGGGGTCGAAATATAAAATCTCTGCTCAATTGAACCGAATAAATAACTTACATATGTCCACTTAAACTGAGAAAATGCATTTTTTTGCATTTCTCATATAAACTTAAAAAAATAAAATCACTTCCACTAATAATTTTTTTTACAAATTTAAGCAAAACATTTAAATATGAAACGGTACTAAATTTTTTTTTTAGTTATCCGTGAACTCACTGCCTTTGGCCCCTGTGTGTGTCGGTGGATGATATCAAAGATTCGGCCAAGCCGAATATAGCACTCTTACTTGTTTTCTATAAAAAATATAAAATTTCTTTCTAGATTTTAAATTTGGGCCCAATAAAAAATCAATGCATTTACATAGAAAAAACCGACGCAAATCGGGGCTTTTGTGTACTGTAGAGTATATGTAAATAACTGGACTAATATACATACATATATCAAAAAGTGGTACGCCACAGATTTTCGTTATAAGTTGAAACTAAATTTCATCCAAATAAGTGTTCGTTCCTTTAAAAAATCTAGTTTAATATTTTTCGATTTAACTTCGTTAAAGCTGCTTTACACTATCTCACAGGTCTTACACACACACACACAGGTCTTACGTTAAAAAAAAAATACAAACCTGTCTTGTTAAGTTGATGTTGTTTTTTTAATTTTCAAACAATAATTGTATCCTAAATGCATTTTCGGAGAAATACTTAAGACTTGTGTGATAGTGTAAGACGGCCTTCAACAGCATTTTTTTTAATTTAAGCAATATTTGGTTTAAGAAAATCCAGTGCCCATGTTCTATAACTCTCGCGTCGAGGACCTTTTCGACTGATATGTGCGAAATGCAACAAAAATGCCATATATTGAAACAAACAGCTGTTTTTCTCACTAAACTGTGTCTGTAACTTTTTTTTGGCAACTACAAGCTGTCATGTCGGAAAATGACACGCCAATTTGCAGAAAAAGAGTGTCTGTAACATTTTTGTGAGAAAAGTTCTCGCTTTGAACTGTCAAATAAACTCACGAATAAAAATGGGGCGAGAAAAAATTTCAACACTAAAAAACAATTAAAAATGCAAAATACAAAGAAACATAATCTTCTATCTTCTATACATATAGAAGAAAGTGGCGTTAGCTACTACGTTTATAACTAAAGAACGGCTGGACCGATTTCGAATGGTCTCTGACCAAGTAAGAAGAATAGCAAAAAAATCTAAAATAGGTGGCGCTATATGAATTAAATCGTAAACTCTGCATTTGACGATGCTATGATCTTTAGCAAAGTTGTTGAGCATGAGCCGGCGGAGGTTTATAAGTTGATATGACCAATTTAAGACAGGTAGCGCCACTGAAAATTACTCGAAATGAGTTAAATCATGAACTGTGCATTTGATCATGCTATGATCTTTAGCACAGCTGTTGAGCATTACCATACAAAAGTTTCTAGGTTGGTATGACCAATTTCCGATAGGCGGCACCATTGAAAATTACTCAAAATAAATTATATCATTTGATCATGCTATTGTCTTTAGTAAAGTTGTTGCGCATGAGCCGGCAAAGGTTTCTATGTTGGTATGAACAATTTCCGACAAGAAGTGCCATTGAAAATGAATCAAATCGTAAGCTATGCAATTGATCATGCTTTGATCTGTATCAAAGTAGTTGTGCATTAGCTGACGGAGGTTTTTCTTAAAATTTGGAATGCCGACACTGTAGTATCAAAAGGATCTTTAAGATATTGGAAATTCCAACAATTAGGGAGTAAAAAAGGGCAAAAAGGGTAAAAGCTACCCGAGTCTTCTTTATTAATTATCCGATGATAGTTTTAAGTCTTGAAGGAACTAAAGGCTATAAATTTCAACATTTACGGCGTAAAATAAAGCAAAAAGGGTAAAAGCATACCCTCCTATACCTTTTAAATGAATTAACTGATTCTTTTGAAAAGTTTATGTATTTTTTTAAAAAAATTTTTTCTCCGGTTACATTACTTCGGCTATGCAATATTACACGATTAGTCGTTAAAAAATGTATAAAAAAAGTTATCGAAGCTACCATTTTGAATGGTAAATTGATTATCTCTGTTTGATTTTCATTCTTTAAGATAAAAAATACATCACTTTTTTATGTTTAACTTTTGAATATGTAACGAACAGGAATAAACAAACAAATAGCTATTGTTTTTTTTATCGCCGATCATGGTATACCTACATCGTTTTATTCCTCTTTCTTTCACTTGAAATTAGGTTTATGGCAAAACAACGTTTGCCGGGACAGCTAGTATATAATTGGGGGATTCACAAAGTTGTCATAAAGTTGTAAAGTCATATGTCTTAAAATAATTACAAGAAATATATATGACTGCTGTGGGCAACCGCTTATAATTTAGATTTCTACTGTATAGTTAGGACGAATTAATGAACACAGCATTAAAATATTTATTTTGTTTGAAACACAACAATATTTTTTTTAAACAATTGTTAAATATTATTTAGGACATTATGACGATATGACTTGATAGCACACCTTGTGAATCCCCCAAATAATAATAAAGTAGAATCGCAAAAAAGTTAACTCTCGGAAAAGGTAATCTCGCGGATAAGTTAACCGAATTGTAGCGTGCCTGCGTCGCTCTAAAAAGTTAACTTTTCTGAAAGTTTTGATAAAAAAAAACTTCGGAAATAAGCAGAAAGTAGATAATTTAAACAAAATTAATTAAGATATTCAGGGAAAACTAATAGCGTTAAATTATGGATCTCAAAAATTAGAAAAAAATGTTTGAAATTCTCGAGGCTGTGGCGAATAAATATGAAAAATCAGAGTTTTTTGCCATTGGAATAAATTAAGTGTGTTTTTTCTGAAAGATCGATGTTTATTATTGTATATTTTTCATATTAAATCCCGCTTAGAAAAGTTAATAGTTCGAAAAAGTTAAAAGCCCTTGGGACATTTTGGTTAACTTTTTAGCGATTCGACTGTACTTTGTTCTAGACACATTTTTTTTTGTTATATTATTTTGCTTTTAACATATTTATAAAATAAACGAATGTTTTCAAAACTCATTTGCAAACAACACTGTTTGGACAATTTTCAATTTTAATACATTTTGGTCACCTTCAGCGATATGTGTGAGTGGCGTTTTCAAAGCTTGCAATCTCACATCGGCTTCGAGTGCAATGTTATGACATTTATAACGAAACGGCGTAATCTCTTTTGATAGTTTCGACATGAGTTACAGACAAACGTTTTTCTCACTTTTCGTGAAACGATGGAATATTTTGTTTCACATCTTTTCGATGCGAGAAGTTCTCATTACAGTTACAGACCATGGGTACAGGAATGCTTTAATGTATTAGAATGATAGGATTTTTTACACCGAAGGCCGATTCCTAATTATAAATCGTATATAAAACTGTTTATTAATACATAAAAGTATCCATGTATCATTAACTGTAAGTCCCCTTAATACCTCCATGTCAATATCAATCAATACTCATACACAACTTTCAATTTAAAAATAAACAAAACTAAAAAAAATTGTTTACCATTTTTCACTTTCAAAAAACGGCGGCAAAGATAAAAAATCTTCCCAAAGTTTTTGCATTTTAAGAAAAAAAATTATTTTAAACATTCATTGCACGTAAGAAATTTACATAATTGTCTCATGTAAAAAAAATAAATAGTTTAATTTACATAATTAAATAGCCAAACGAAAATGAAAAATAGTCTAATGAAAAGTGTTGCATGATTACAAGTTTCTATTTTTTTCTGCCTCAATAAAAAGTTGGAGAAAGAACGAACGAACGTTTGCAGCAAGAGGACATAAATCTAAAGGAGATTTCAAGATTGGGCAGCAGAAATTGTAACAACTTTATAATGGCTGGGGCAACTAAATGATGAAAAATAAAAACCAAAATAAGGGCTGGCTGGTTTAACCAGTTAATAATGTTGCGTTTAACACTTGAGGAGCTAAAGAAGAAACCTTGAAGGTAATAAAAATGTAAAATTAAAAAAAAGAAAAATACTTTAAAAATCTATAAACAAGTGAAAATAATCGCCAAAACAAATCGCCTTGTGAATTTTTATTTATTTATTATTTATGAACCCGCAATTTAAAAAGGAGTCTGGCGGACTGTGTTGAAGATGGCTTAAGTTGAATTTGTTTGAGTGTTAGACGAAGGCGCTAAATTTCTTTAGTTTGTCTTCATGTTGCAAATATAAAACATGAAACATGGTTTTTTTTATTCATCGGGCTTTCAACAAACAAAAACAACAATGTTTTTAACAAGCCAAAAGGTAAACATTACAATTCTTTGAAATAATCACAAAAAAGGTGTAGTTGCGCCATATGAACAGACAGACAGACATACAGACGAATTGACGAACTCTTACATAGTGTTAACACAAGTATTTACTCCCCTGTAGTACTTATGGACTTGTGAGTGTATGTGGCATACTGATGCTGGAATCATATTTTATGTGGTACGTAGCTAGTCAGTGGTATGGTAAGGTGATCGTTCACACTTATCCATTAGATGCCTTGATAGATGTTATGCCAAAATTGTTTATGATGGTTTTAATAAACAAGAAAAAAATACTCGCAGCATCTCTGGCAACAACTCATGTATCATCATCATGCATCATTGATTTGGACATATTGGCGGTATTCTGTAGTACTCGTATTTCGATCTTGTTGTTTTTTTTTATAAATTTCAAGATATTTTTTATATTTATGCAGATGATAATGACGCTGTGAGAGTGTCGACGATGATGGTGATGTGTGAAAAATGAAGTCAGTGCTTTTTTTTTTTTTTGTAAGATCATGGCTCTTGGCTAATCAGGGTATTTAGATTTTACCAAAAATTCTTATTGTTTAAGATGAAAACTAACAATATTTAAATAAACCTTGTTAGAAATATTAAATACTCAATGTTGATTTTTAGGAATTCACAGAAAACTGCAAGGGTGGTGAGAGAATCCAATAAAAACACACTAAATTATTTATGTTTGGAAATAGTGGTTACGACTTTATGCCAACTACTCGTAGTATAATGAAATTTTAATATTCTACGGAAGATGACTTAAGGGCTAAAAAACAACTATATTTAATCGTATTTGTGCAAGCTAGCTTTTCTTAAGACTTGAGCGCAAAGTACAGGTCGCCTAAAAAAATGAATGAGTATGAGATACATAGCCCAACCATATTAGAGGTGGTATGTGTGGGAGAACACTCGTTTTCCACTTTGCACAAATAAACTTTACTGTTTTAATTTAGTTCTAATCGAATATGTTTTGATATTATATGTATAGTTTTTCTATGAAAATTATTATTACTTTTGTTATTCCCGTTTAAACATTTTTGTATCAAATTGTCTTATAATAAATAAGTTTTATATAAACAGTGTGCGTTAATTATTTTATAAACTGCGTTTTGGACCTGAAACAGGTTATGGGCTATCGTTTTTAACGCAATGGATTTTTTGAAGACTTCATTCGCTAAGCTTAATGCAGACAACTACCATCTATGGAAATTTAAACTGGAGTTGGTCTTGCGCAAAGAAGGTTTATGGAATCATGTAACTGATGATATTCCTGTTGCACCGGATGCTGTGTGGAAACGTAAAAATGAAGAAGCTAGAGTAATAATTGGATTATCCGTTGAAGACAATCAATTAATGTTGATTAAGAAAGCTGAAAATGCCCGGGGGGCATGGGAAATTTTACGGCATCACCATGAAAAAGATACACTTGGAACTAGTGTGCGGCTAATGAAGCAAATTTGCAGAATGAAGTACTGCAAAGATACAAACATCTCGGAACATATAATGACTATGAAGATGCTGTTTGAAAAACTAGAGGCTGTTGGTGAAAAATTCTCTGAGCGCTGGTTAGTGGCTATGTTGTTAAGCAGTCTGCCATCTTCATTTGATAATATTGTTACTGCTTTGGAAGCGAGAAAGATGGAGGAGCTTACACTAAATGTGGTTGAAAGTTGTTTAATAGAGGAGTGTCAACGAAATTCAGATAATCCACCACATTCAGTACTGAAGAGTTATAATGTAAAAGATGGGGTTAAAGTGAAAACGTGTCATTTTTGCAAAGCAAAGGGTCATATTAAGCGTGATTGTTGGAAGTTTAAAAAATCTATTAATTCTAAAAACCATAATGAGGTAGCAGCATCCAGTAGCAGTGCAAATAATTTTTGTTTTTCTTTAAGTAATGGGTCTAAATCATGGATTTTAGACTCTGGTGCAACATGTCATATAAGCTCAGATCGTGCTAATTTCTATTCCCTGGATCTTAATTTTCGTGAAGAAGTTACAGTAGCGAATGGCCAAAGTATTGTAAGTTGCGGTAAAGGTAAATGTAGAATTTCAGTAATTAACTCTAAGGGAGAACCTTTTAATATTGAAATGGTTGATGTACTATTTATTCCGTCATTTTACGGGAATCTTATGTCCGTCAATAAAATATTGAGTAATAAATTTCAAGTTAACTTTAAGGAGAATCGTGGAATTATCTGTACAAGTGATGGTAAAGAAATTGGTATAGCTGTTCTAGCAAATGGGTTATATCAACTACGGCAAAAGTCACAGCCGAAGATAATGGTAGCGACATGTAATACGGAAAATTGTATTCATTATTGGCACAAAGTATTCGGACATCGTGATGTTGATGTACTTAAAGAAATGGAAAAAAGGCAACTGGTAAGTCATTTGACAATTAGTAACTGTGGAGTAAAGAAATCTTGTGAGGTATGCATTAATTGTAAGATGACAAGGGCACCATTTCGTAAAGAAAGTCAATCTAAATCAAAACAGATTTTAGATTTAATACATACCGACGTTTGTGGGCCAATGCAAACGATCACTCCCGGAAAAAAGCGTTACTATTTAACATTTATTGATGATTTCAGCCGTTTTACAGTTGTTTATTTGCTAAATTCTAAGGACGAAGTTTTCGAAAAACTTAAATGCTATCTTGAATTAGTAAAGAATAAGTTTTCCAGATATCCATTAAATATAAGATCAGATAATGGTGGGGAATATACGGCCAAATATGTCCGAAGCTACCTCGATTCAAAGGGCATCCAGTATCAATATTCAGTTCCATATTGTCCTCAGCAAAATGGAATTGCTGAAAGGAAGAATAGAAGTTTAACAGAAATGGCTAGGTGTATGCTTACTGAAGCGAAATTGCCGAAAAAGTTTTGGGGAGAGGCCATTAATACCGCAAATTTTATTCAGAACAGATGTTTTTCAAAATCAATTAATTGTACTCCATATCAATTGTGGGAAAGCAAGATTCCTGATGTTGAAAAATTAAAGATTTTTGGTGAAAAATGTCATGTTCTTATACCTAAAGAGAAACGTAAAAAATTGGACAACAAAACAGAAGTTTTAGTTTTTATGGGGTATGATGAGCATTCAAAGGGTTATCGTATGGTTAATGTTAATACTAATGTCGTCACTATAAGCCGTGATGTCAAATTTTTAAAGCTCGATGTTTCTAAAAATATTAATTCACTTGATCAAGCAAATAATTCCGAAGTTTTTGTTGAATTGTCAAATGAAACACTGACAGATAATCAGAAATCGAAAAAAGGGGATCCCAATGATGATATTTTATCTGATGATGATACATCATTTCAAAGCCTTGAAGAATTTGCTACTGCAGACGGAGATTCAAACACCAATTTAGAAAACAATTAAACGTTGGTGAAAAATAATCAAAATATAGTTCAAGAGCTGGTCGAACAAAGTTCTGAAGGATTTCGAAGATCATCACGAAATAATAAAGGTAAAAATCCAGATCGTTTTGGTTATAATGCAATTTCTATGAGTAAAGATATAGTGGAACCAAAATCATATAAAGAAGCTTTGAAATCTGAAGAGAGCGAAAAATGGGTTGCTGCAATGAAAGAAGAATACACAATTTTAAAAGGCTCAAATACGTGGGATTTGGTGTCTGCCCCGCCTAATGCTAACATCGTCAGTTGTAAATGGACGTATAAGGTAAAACGGGATGTAGAAGGCAAGCCGCTGAAGTTAAAGGCGCGTTTGGTTGCTCGTGGTTTTACTCAAAAATTCGGTGATGATTACGATGAAGTTTATGCACCTGTTGTTAAACAAGCAACGTTAAGAGTTTTATTATCTGTCGCTGGTGTCAGGAGGATGTCAATAGTTCATTTTGATGTGAAATCTGCTTTTCTAAATGGAGATCTTAAGGAAGTTATCTATATGAAACAACCACCTGGATTTGAGGAAGGGAACAAACTTGTATGCAGGCTTAAGAAAAGTATATATGGACTCAAGCAAGCTGCTCACGTATGGAATCAGTCACTGCATGACGTTATATGTTCAGGGGGATTCAGGCAGTGTCAAGCGGACCCATGTCTATACACAAAATACACCACCGAGGAAGGGCTAGTGTATATGTTAATTTACGTTGATGATATTTTGGTTGCAACTCAAAGAGAATCAAACATCTTAGAGGTAGAAAAGTTGTTATCATCGAAATATGATATAAATTGCCTAGGAAAAGTGAGTCATTTCTTGGGAATCGAAATATTTCAAGATAAAGATTCAAATTATTGCATCCGTCAATCCATTTATATAAGAAATCTTGTTAAGGAATTTGGTTTACAAGATTCAAAAATATCCCAATACCCATTGGATCCAGGATATGGTAAAACTGATTCAGAAAATTTATTAAGTAACGACCAATATCAAAAGTTAGTAGGATCGTTACTATACCTTAGCGTTATTTCTAGACCTGATATTGCTGCAAGCGTTTCAATTCTTGCTCGTAAAGTAAGTCACCCTACTCAAGAAGATTGGTCGGAGTTGAAAAGAGTACTAAGATATTTGAAGGGTACTGAACAATATTTTTTAAGAATGAGTGTTAGGGATGTAAACCCAAACATACTAACTGGTTTCGCAGATGCAAATTGGGCGGAAGATATGATCGATAGAAAATCTAACTCTGGTTATATTTTTCAGATAAACGGTGGCACAATTAGTTGGTCGTGCAGAAAACAAACTCTCGTTGCCCTATCGTCAACGGAAGCTGAATTTATTTCACTTTCTGAAACGTGCAAAGAAGCTATTTGGATAAGAAATCTCTTAGATGGTATGTACATAGCGCAAAAATCCCCAACTGTAATATATGAAGACAACCAAAGCTGTCTACATATGATAAAAGAACAAAAACTAAGTGCAAGAACAAAGCACATTGACACAAAAGCACATTTCGTAAAGGATCATATAGATAAGAAACATATAAGTTGTGTCTATTGTCCATCAAATGATATGTTAGCTGATATTATGACAAAACCACTTTCTAAACCTAAGTTTACAAAATTTAGAACTCTACTAAGGGTGGAATCCAATTGAGGAAGGGTGTGGGAGAACACTCGTTTTCCACTTTGCACAAATAAACTTTACTGTTTTAATTTAGTTCTAATCGAATATGTTTTGATATTATATGTATAGTTTTTCTATGAAAATTATTATTACTTTTGTTATTCCCGTTTAAACATTTTTGTATCAAATTGTCTTATAATAAATAAGTTTTATATAAACAGTGTGCGTTAATTATTTTATAAACTGCGTTTTGGACCTGAAACAGTATGGAATTATTTTAAACTTTATTTACATTAAAGAAAATATATTATACAAATAAAACTGTTAAGCGAATAAGAATTATAAACACTCTAGTTTTACCTGTAACAATATCAAAGCTTAACGGGTATGTTTTGAATTTTAAAAACTCTGAATTTCTGAAAGTGGCTATCATAGCGATCTGAAATTTCATGATATCCTCACTAGAAGTGTTTTCGAATATGTTAGAAAAGTTTGAATAATATTGGACAAATCAGATCATAGGTGTGGTAATTTTTTCATTCCTCCCTCTTACGTCAACCGCAGTTCAAGTAACGATGAGCAACTAACAAGTTTTTGCTAAAAAGTCACTTATTGTTAATATTCACACATAAAAGCAAAGAAAAATGCACAAGTCTTTTCTTAAACACCCATTATATTAGGTATTCATGCATAAAAACAATTTTAAATGGGAAAAAAGCAAAAAAGGGAAAAATAGAAAAAAAAAACACTAACAACAATATGTACTTGTATACCCAGGTATGTTTGCTGTTGACGTAAGTATAATTTTTCAGCTGTTGACATAAAGGTTAAACGCGCTTAAAAACTCCAGTGAGAACATAGTATGAGCTGTGAAAAATCAGCCTATACATACATATGTATTTGTGGACGAAGGGAATTTTTATTGAAAATTTCAATTATTTTCTTATGCATTTCTTGTTCGATGACAATTTACACAAAAATTACTAATTTTGTAACCAAAATGAAATTTTACACGTGATCGATCTACATAGTATAACGTCTCCCGAAAATCTCTTTAATACGCCTAAAACGTTACCAAATTATAATATTTAAAAAAAAAACACTTCTTAATTCACCGGTCACCACAGATCCTCTTTCCGAAAATCACTTAAGCATGCTTTAAACGCCTACAAATAATGATATGTATTATATAAAAATTTTACCCGATTAAGTTCGGATTTCCCACTCCAAAAATCATTTCACTAACCCACAAATAATGGTATTTCAAATTTAGTTTTAAAGGACGAGAAATTAAGGTCATTTATAAAGCATAAATTCCTTAATCCTAACGAATAATTACAATACTGTCATGTGCCATTAGGGATGCAAAATCGTTCCGAAAAACATCGATGTTTAAAAACATCGATTTTTCAACGATAAGCATCGATGTTAAAAACATCGGTAGAAACACAATACATCGATGTTAGAAACTACTTTGCATTCATACTAACTTACTGCTTAAATTTTTCTTTGCTACTGAAAATCTCAAGGCCAAAATATACTATGCACAAGCTTGCATAAGCTTCTGTCAAAAATTCACAAAAAGCCTATCAATTGAATTTGATTCCGTACGGAAAGTCCGATTATTTTCGCACTTTGCTTAAACAAATTACAGATTCATAAAACTTGACAAAAAGCTTCCTTAAGTACAATATGGCTTAACACATATGATTTACATGTATTCGCACAGTTGCTTAAGTAACTTAAGCATATTATAGTTGGGCCAATACACTTGTTCACTCAGTCTCTATTGTTGCTTAAAAATTTCTTTAGTTTATAAAACGGGTTTCCCCTATTGACACATAGTTGTGCCAAGCATCCCTGCTAATATTGTCCCTTGTGGGCTACATATTACGCGCGTGCTTGGACTGGTCCTATTATTTGCCACTGTTGCCAATTTAGAGATTTTCCCGCTAAATCTAGCGTTACTTAAATGTCAATCGCGGCAAAAAATTACGTTTTAGAGGAAAGCGGGAAATCCAGCGATTTCAAACAACTCATTTTCGCTACAAAAAAACTTTCCCAAATATAAAATTTACAGATTTTTTTACTTATTTTTTTGCTTTTCTGGTTAAAAACTACATTTTGTATGTTCACGGTTTTAATTACTTTTGTAGTTTTAGTGAATTGAAGAATTTTTTTCGATTTTTAGTAAGTATTTTGTTAGGACTGTATGTGACAATTCACAACTTTAAGTTTGCTTAAAATTTTGAAATAAAAGTTAAGGTAAGGTTAATTGTCTCGATAGATCCCAAGCAAAATAATTCACTAACTTTCATCTAATGGTGTTTTCTTTTCTATAAAAAAATGTGCATTTTTTTTAAAAAAAATGCAATTTGGTGTCTGTTTCTTAAAAATTTTGCTCCCGAAAAGCATGAGTTTTTTAGAATAAAACAAGCCACCCTTTTCGGGAGCAAAATTTTCAATTGCTTAAGCTACGTTCTCACTTGTCAAAAACATGACGAAAAAAACGGGAACAACAAGCAAACTAAATAATAATTTCCTTTGATTTGAATACTTATTTTTATTTAAATACCACATTTAACAAAAAACAATTTTTTGCTATGTCTAGTAGTACAATTAATTTTATTTTGTGATATTAAGATCATGTCAAATCACACTAACTATTTACAAAAGTAGTGGTAACGCTTATTTGGTCAAATATTTAATAAGACCGTAGCTATAGTTTGTGTGTGGTCTGTCTACAATATTTATTATAAAAAGTGTCCGAAGAAAGTTGACCAAAATATTTTATTTTCGGTACTAAGCCTGATTTGTAAATAAGCCATGGACTCGAAACGTAAATTTGGTAGGGGCATGGAGGAGTATTTGTCATTCGGTGAGCCAGTTGAATGGAAGAATCCAATTGATCTTATTACTGATTGCTATATCTGCATCATCAAGGTGCACAATTGATCTCCATTCCCAAAGTGAAAAACTCCAGCAACCAAATTAACATCAGATAATACAGAAGATTTAAATCTGGGTTTCAATTCTATAGGTAAAACGAATATTAACTATAAGTCAACGAACACTTAATGATTTACATCGTGACTTAAACTTGTCAAAAGAGAACTCGAAAATGCTCGCTTCATGTTTGAAAGGAAGATGATTTTCGGACCCAAAGACACGCGTTTTTTACTATCGCAATCGCTTCAAGATATATGGAATTCTTTGCAGAAAGTAGTAAAGGCCAATACAATGTATTACGACTTTGTAGAATCGAAATATTATGAAATTCTCTCCGTGTTTAAAAGAAAAAAAGAAAAATCTGTTGTATGTATTTTTCTTTTTACACGGATGGTAAAAGTAAAATCAAAAATAATAACAAAAAATCAGATGGTTACAGTTTTAAAATTTTTACAAAAACAACATAAAAATTTTCTGAGTTGAATTTAGTTGTTTTTGTAATTGTAAAAAAATGCTACCACCTTTCTAAAATGGTTTAGAAAAAAATCATTTACCGAAAGCTTGTCAGATTTTGTGTTCGTATTCTTTCTTACTCAATACATTTTGCTTTTACATGGAATGATTTTTCTCATTCTACATAATGTCGTAATACAATGTATTACAGTGTAAACTAGCCTTAAGTGAGTTTTTAGGAAACAACAGAAGCCATAACGATAGTTAACTGATTCCAAATATGATTTAAGACTTTCATGCCATAGGTTTATATCAAATAAATAAAAAAAAAAATCAGAACTATTTGAAGTCTAAATGGGTTTCCTGTAATTAAAGGAGCACAAATGTCATTGATAATGCGGTTTCTTTAACATTTTTAGACTTGTTTCATTGTGACTAACAAGGTGAAAGATTTTTTGTACGATTATAACTATTTTATTACACATATGTTTGGAAAAAACTTGTCTCTAAGGCATGGGTTTAAACAAATGCCTTGGCGGAAGGGCTGAAAATAGTAAATTTTGAAAAAACATAGAAAAATTAAATTTTTTCCAATCTTAAGGCATGTGATTCAGTGAACTTTTGTCTGATAAACACAGTATATCGGCTAAGAGAGGAAAAATATATCTTTGTAACAGTGTAGAATTTGCGTAGTTTAAAAAATCCGTCCTCAAGATTTTTTAAAACAGCCTTATGAACTGCAAAAAACAGTGTTTTCACGAATATCTCGAAAACGCTTCTTCAGGAAAATAAATGATAATAAATAATAAATAAATATTCGTGATCAGCAGCCCCAATTTATCTTAGAAAACATCTCATTTATGAGGTTATGGCAAAAACTTAAAAATTTGTTAACCAGTGTTAAAATTCTTTGTAGCTTATTTGATACATTTCGCTTGTTTAGTTCCTGATATTGTTAAATCGGCCCGTTAATCTTACTAGCTCCCTAGTAATACAATTATTCATAACCAAACAGCTGGCCGCTGCCCTTCGATGTCATAGTTGGGTAAAATGAAATGGTTACACCACCTAACAGTCAAATGTGTATTGGGGGGAAGACCAGTGGTGAGGCCCGGGCCTAGGTCGGCATAATTTAAAGAGTGCCAAAATTCAAAGGTTAGGTTAAGAAGGGTTATGTGCCCAAGGCCACACTTCCACTCGGAGACCAATGCGGTCCATTGTGAATAAAAAAAAAATTAAAGTTAAAAGAAGATTTAATTTTTTAAAATAAATTTGTTATTGTTTTTATTGTGAGAACCATGTAACGTGTTGAAATAAACATTTTGCATGGTTTTGGGAAATATAGAAACATGGTTGGAATGGTCGTTTGCATTTTTCTTATGAGCATAATAATATGTTTGAGACAATAATAAGTTAAAAACATAATGTCTGAACATATATTGTTACTCAAGACATCTTTGACACAATCATAACCACAAACATTAATGATAGTTTGCGATTGTGATTGCATCAACCATGTTTTTTCTTTGCGTGAAGTAAACTATGAAGATTTAATTGAAGTTTTTGCCCGAGAAAAATCCCGAAAGACTAAATTAATAAAAATAAGCGCTGATAAAAAAAAACTTAATTATTTAGTTTTGAAAACTTTTGTTTCTCTATGTTAACTGCATACATACATATTCATTTAATTCTTTTCAGTTTGTTTTCTTTAAAACCTCAAATTTTTTTTATAAAATTTAGAATACATTTTTTTTAACACACCATTTATGTGTTAAATTTTTAAAATTATAAACCAAATTCTATGCATAAAATAATTGAAATATGTACATATGCAATATATGACTGATATGACACTGCTTAGCCAAAAGATTGGAATAATAATATGGGAATTAAAAAAGCGTATGTAATACTATATATGTATGTACATATACTATATACAATGTATTAGGTTTCCATTAGGCCATTTCAACTTGACTAGATGTTTAAAGTGTAAGTAACTAAAAATCGCTTAAAAAAAATTTAATTGTAAGGTCTTTGTATAGCGATAAAGTTTCGACTATAGGTTAATAAAAATTTTTAAAAACGATTAATATTAAATTAAATACCATAGAACACGATACACAAAATCTGCAAAATATTTTGGCGATAATTACAATTATGAATTCAAATTTTTAATTAAAATAGCGTATTTTTTGATAATTTGGATTTTTTGTTAAGTTTATTAGCTTCCCGTTTTGTATTATAAAACTTTTACTCCGTAGAATTTCCACTCTCATAAGAAAGGTTATCTATATAAAGTTTATTTCAGAAAACATGCTTAAATTAAAAAAATCAGTCCATTATCTAAAAATTTTTAGAAGAAGGTAATTTAGTGAAGGATATTGTTATCCTTCCTGCAATTGGTATGCCATTCATTCTTATTTTAAGCTTTAATCAAAAGGATCAAAATAATATATTGAATGTATTTTTTTGTGCCGCTGGCTATGAAAATAAAAAATTATAACAATTTTTTGTTTGTTCTACAACCTTAGAGGTAATAAAATTTTGACTCGCAATTTATGGAGAAGTCCTAAAAAACGTAATTAAAATTCTTTACATATAAAATTTAACCTTTTTTTGAATTTGTATGTGCATTTCTATACAAAAAATTCGAAAAATTGCAATTATTAAAGATCTTAAAACGTCGTTCGATTTCGCTTAAATTTGAAGCATATGTTGGTGTGGTTCATACGCAATGATCCAGCCTTGAAGAGTATAAATCGGACTTCTTCATACGATTTTGAAGCACACTAATACGCATACGCAAAAAAAACATGGTTGATGCAATCACAATCGCAAAATTTTTAATATTTCAAAAAGCCATAAAACTGATTCAAAGTCCCTAAAACTATAAGAAATGGCAAAAATTCGGTAAAAATTGCTAAATTTGAAGAAATTCGCAAAAGATTGCTAACAGCGGCAAGATATCAAAGTCTACAATTTATTATAAATCTTTAAAGCTGTAAGGAATCAGAAACCTTACAAAAACAAATCGCTTTTATCGCGAACATGGCTAAAATTCTCGAAAAATTACAATATTAAAAACAAACCAAAAAACCAATTTGTGATTGTTATAAAATAACATAAATAGCGTTAAAAGTAAGCTATAATCATCAACATCAAAATTAATGAAAAAGTTGATTTTAAATTTTGGGTTTTTTGTTAAAAATGTTATCACATATGATAACAAAAGTCGATTCGTTTTTCTTTCACCAACCCCTTACTACTCTAATTGAAAACGAATAAAAACATGTGTTCACATCCATGCAGAAAACCAAAAATGCTGAAGTAATCCACTTTCGAGTGGATTCGAATTCTAGAACACACCCGTTAATCTTAATTAAATCGAAAAATTATGGGCAGGTACAATAAAACTTGAGATTTTTTTGTGCGTGAATACGTGTGTAGCAATGTTTATGCAGTTTTCCAAATCTAAAGTTGTAGGTTTACGCGTTTACCTATTAGTACCTTTGGTATACTTTCAACTTTAATATAGAAATTAAATTCAGAAATTAAAGTCATCAATGCACAGTGACCAAAACAGTTTTAAACATATCGTACCAAACCATACACTGAAAGTCAGCTTTGTGGAAATTAACACATTATAGAAAAACAACAGGTGAATTAAGCCAAGGCATTCCTGTGGAAATACGATCGGAATTGATTTATGCAATGCTGCCAGATATATTTGTGAAAAAATCGTCAGTTTCCTGAGAAAAAATAAAAAAATCGTATTTATCGTTTCGAAAAATCGTCAAAAAAATCGGACAACTTAAAATTTAGTTTTTTTTAAACAATTTTTGTTCGATTTTTATGAAAAAAAAAAAAACATTCAAACAAAAACATTATCCCTTCATACCCAGCTAAAATTTTCAATCGTGTAAGAGCTACTGGGAGTCTCATGAAGAGCGTCTTTGATAGTCGCTGACCGCATTTTTTATCGTAGAAGTTTGCTCAAACGGGAAAAACTGTAACACGAGTATGATTCTTCCATAGCACAGCGAAACACGCTTCTTCAATCGGGAATCGCTTAAGACAATCAGATGAGACTCATGTTGATATTCTCTTACAACTCGTGAAATACTTGCCGTATAATTGTTGAAAATATGATTTATACAGCGAGCCATAAAAGGTTCATTCGAGGATGGTTTGACGAAAGATAAACAAAGTGTAACTTTGTTGTTTTTGCACTTGGAAAAACCGATTTTGACAGCTCGTTTAGTAATGAAGTTTGCCGCTATTATTATTTAATAATGGCAATTTAGCTATTTTTTTATCAGTCTAGCGTTTTTATCTCTATTTTTATTTATAATTTGTGAGTTTTACTAAGCAAGAAAGCTATTACTACTCTTCGTGACACAACGTTGACGCTCTTGCTTTGGTGTATCATATCAGCGTAAAAGCCAAGCGAAAGAAAACATTCCGCCTTCCGCTCTTGTTAAGGTAATTCTATTAATAACCAAGTTTAAAAAACGAAATTGTCAGAAAATATAAGGTTTTATTCAGACTTTGGAGACTGAAAAAATCGTCACTTTTTAGAAAAAAATCTGCAAATCGGCACTTTGCTAATTTATGAACAAAAATCGTCAAAAGGACGATAAATCGTCAAATCTGGCAGCCCTGGATTTATGTGACAGACCTGATTGGCTACACAAGTACACAATTTTATGTATGTGAAATGTACATAAGTACATATCGCACTAGTTCCTCAAAAGGCCATCTCAAAATTTACATATTTTCACTTTTTGCAGGAAAATTATAAACAGTAGTCATATCCACCCACTGTAAAAATCTTAGTTCAATTTCTCTAGTAGTTATCCAAAAAAATACTGGTGTATCCCTCTTCGTGATTTAAAGAAAAAGTTTGTTAATAAGTCTTTAACGATTTTGAAATCGATTTTAAAATCGATTTAGAGGTTCGATAAATCGATTTCAAAAACGAAAATCGATTTTGGAATCCATTTACCATTCCCTACAACAGATACTAGAAATGACTTTTCAACGCCAATGAAAAAGACTTTTCTAACTGGCCTAATGTTTTTCGTATTTTCAAATTATTTAACCTTTTTTAACAGGTTTAAAATCGCCAGGTGAATACAATTTTTATTTATATTTTACTTTGTTTGTTCTTATTTTAGTTAAAACATTCGTTTACCAGTTATTCGTACAGATACATAGTAGTTGATTGCCACATGCATTTTGGCACTCGTAAGGTTAGTTGCATTAGCACTTTCATTTGGTATTCCAATGTTGTCTGTTTACTCAGAGTAGTTAACTAACTTTAGCTAGTTGTTCGTTCTAAATATTTATTTTAGCTGTAACTTCCTGTTTTATTGCAACTGCAATCATTTTATTTGTGCACTTTTATTCCTGAATGCCGCAGACAACGAACGGCACAGTTTGTCGCTAGATTTTTTTTAATTTTGTTATTTTTGTTTTTGTTGTTGCGCATAGTCAGACCTTAGACGACATGCGGCAAGGTGAATTGCATGAATTGGATGAATATTTGTTAGAAGTAAGAAAATGAAATAAATTAGTTTTTCATGTTTGCATTGTCAGTTATCGCAGTAAAATGCTTGTTTTCTATCAGGGAATTTTCTTTTAGTTTTGTTTTTTTTTTTTTTTTGTGGTAAAAATTGCTCTTATGTAACGGTTTTGCATGTAAGGGGAAGTAAAGCTGAGCAAAATAATACATCAGAGGGCATTAGGTAAAAAAATTATGTTCCTGGAAAGAACCATCTGCATGTATTTATAAGCTACGTCAATTTTTTGTTGCTACAAATAATCTTTAATAATCTCCATAAGGCTCGATTCACCCTGGTCTGGGATCAAACAAGTTAACCTTTATCTAAGGACTTTTTTCTATTTCTTAAATACTTTTGGTGCACATA
Organism: Pollenia labialis; assembly: GCA_949318255.1. Taxonomy (NCBI): domain Eukaryota; kingdom Metazoa; phylum Arthropoda; class Insecta; order Diptera; family Polleniidae; genus Pollenia; species Pollenia labialis. The sequence continues at coordinate 62,250,420 of OX439139.1, read as the reverse complement.
ATATGTAACACATTTTCTAAAACCGACCAACATTAGCTTTGGCCTGCCATCCGACCAAACCAAAAATATCCGACCAAATTTGGTCGGAAAAGACCATGTTCGACAAATCTGTTTTGGCGTATAAATATGCCCACGAAAAAAAAGAGAGACGCTAACGAAGTAGCGGGTTAAATGCTAGCAAATAATAAAATGATTATCCTTATATTTCAATGCTCTGCTTAATAGAAATGGATACTTCCCATTTGCAAAGGTAAAATAGTTGAAAACCTAAACCTGTAATGACAATTTTTCTTTTATCTACAAAATGAATAAAAGAATCTTTAAGTCACACACAAACTTTATTTGTCAGCCACAATTTATGTAGAAAAAAATTAAACTATATTTGTATTTCTATTGGGTGGTGTTATAAGTGGTGTTGATTTCGGGCATAACCGATCATAGAATATCTTACACCCGTATTCTGATCTAAGATCACATTAGATGTCAATATACGAAAAGATCATGTTATTTGTTCTTTTACAATAGCATGGTTTATCAGTGTATGTGGTACTGAGTTACAGTATTTGGTTGACCGAATTATTTATGGTAATACCAGTAATGATTTCTGAGGGAGGGCTTTATATAATTGTGGTCAATTACATTAAGCCCATATAGAAAATTAACTTATGAAAAGTCATTTTAAAAACCTCCAACTACAATTTATATTCTAACTTAGTTAACAAAGCAAAATCAACTTAAACCTTCAGTTGAAGTCAACTAGACCAGAGACTATGGTCGGAATCGAACCCGTAACCCTTGCACTGATAGGCTGTCCTCACTACCAGCTGGTCTACCATAGGCACCCACTAAGTACTATGATGTACTAGTCCATTTTATTGAACACATTGAATTTTAAAACATTTTTTTGTCTATTTCAGAATAGACTTTAGTTATGTTTATGTACTCTTTTCAAAATAATCCCAATGGGAATTTGCGACACGTCGCACAGTGGCGCCATTTGATTTTTTTCGTTGCACATATCATAATTCGGCTTGTAGCCGCCAGCCTCAAAACTTGCAACGTGAAGTGAAACCAGACTACTAGTAGAGCAACACTGCCAAAGGGTGCTGAAAAGTTAGCTCGGGTTTTTGAAATTTCGGCCCTTGAAGTTCTTAAAAAGGCGTTCGGAATAAGTTAAAAAAATATACTAAATGTAATTCTGAGCTAAAAAATTATATCAGATGTCTTTAATATCATGGTATGGCAATTCTTTTCTTAGAATATATTAACCCTCTAACTCTCATTTTAAAGGTTAATTTTTGTCCTTTTTCAACCTTTCACACTTTAGAGGGTTAAAATACTACAACAAGTAACAACACCAAAAACACAACAATGTATTTTTTTGTTGCTTTCGTTGGCCGATATGTCAAAAGCACAAGTAACTTTTGACATTCCTCTCTCTAATTAAGAAAAAAAAGTAGCACAGCTGTGTTTTCAACGCCACCTGAAAAATTAATTCGCCTTGAATTGTATGAAATTGAAAATGACGTTTATAATAATTTAATTTAGTTTTGAATGAACATTTTAACAAAATGTTGTAAATATTGTTGTTGAAAAAATTGTTGTTGTATTTAGCACACCAGTGAAATTGTTGCTGCCTATTGTGAACGAAGCTTAATACTTTTTGCATTGCTTATCAACGTTACCAGTCATGGCGTTAGCGCCTTTTGTTGCCAATCCGATCAAATTTTTGAAAGGAATATTGTTTGTTTATAAAAAGATTTTAAAAAGAAAAATTGAAAAGGTATCTGACTTGGTAAGCTCGAATAAGGTGACAAAACTATTCTTTATAAAACTAACACCGTTCAAGTAACTTGCTTCTTACGTAATACATTTCATTGCCACATCTATAGTTTCATCAACAACAAAAATTTGTTTGCTAAAAAAGCCAATAGATTTGCGATCAGTGTTCTAAATTTTTAAAATAAATAAATGTTGCACATTTTCTAAAACCGATCAAAATCCAACCAAACCAAAAATATCCGACCAAATTTGGTCGGAAAAGACCAAGTTTGGCAACCTTGATACCAATACCCAGCATTTTTATGGAATACCTAATAATCACTTATAATAAATTTTAACATACCGTTTATAAGATTAGAAATTAAAAAAAACTTTTGAATATACATATCTTTATAAACGCAATTTAATAAAATAATATTAAAGATTCTTAATGAGACTATTTATTTTTAGGCATTACATTTATAACCAAAAACGCATAACACCACAACCACCTGTAGTGGTTTAGGAAAAGAAAATACATAAAAAAACATTCTATTGAAATCATGCACTTCTAATGTGCGTGCTCTTAATTTGCAATCAATTTGGCAAAGTAATTCCCATTAGAATTAGATTGTTGTACAAAAACTTTAAATTCCTATTCAAATGATCTCGTCGCAGCTCCAACATACAAACTCGGGTAATATTCCAGCAGGATACAGGAAAACAATGTCGATATTGTTTTAGAATTTCTACTCTTCTCCATTTCATTTGTTATCAGATCAAAGACACGTAAAAGGGAAAATACCAAATTACAACAAAATATTTCTTCATTTTTTAACTTCAGAGATACGTTTTTGTATTAAGTAAAACAAGTACAAGTATCTGTTGATGATACAAATGCGAGCACAAGAGAATGCTGATGAAAAATTGTGGGATTTGAATTCGTTTGTCGGTTTAATCAATCATTCCTACGAAAATAATTTAAATTCATAACTTTATCTTTATGAATGAACTAAATCTATATTAATCGCATTAGGACTAATGGCGACTATAGAGAAAGAGAGAGAGAGAGAGAGATGTTTTTATCTTAAAATCAGAACTTTAATAGAATTTCTGTTTAACATGGCGTTTACATTTGCCAGTACTGGCAAGACAGTAGCAATACATGCAACCTTTTTCACTAATACATATGCACACTTTTCCAACTGTCTTGTCTACTGTCTAGCAAATTTTGCAGACAGTTAAATTGGATAGTGATTTGACATTTGCTAGCAGTAATCTGAAGTTTTGTTAGCAAAAGGGAAAAACATCAAAATGTAAAAAAAAATTTAACATATTTTGCTTTAATTTCTTATAATTTTAGTTAAGTGTTATGTTTGTTAACACAATATAGTTATTTTAAGATGTTTTTAAGTTTGTTTAGTTCATATAAAACAGGTTTAGCTGGACATGCACTGAAACATTCATGTTTAACATATTTTTAAAAGTGAATTGTCTTAACTACTGCCTGGACGCCTACGTCACGAAGACAGTTAGTAGTGTTTTTGGAAACTAATATGTATTTTCTTACTGTCTTGCCATTACTGTCAAATGTAAACGCTATGTAAGTTATAAGCTAAATAAAAGGGAGAATTGTTGTGATAATGCATTCCTTTACAATCTGCTTAAGGAAATATGAATGATAACTGGTGGCAGCAGTTTGCAGAAATTATGCTCTGTATGTCTCTTGGTTGTGGTTGGTGGTGGTGGCATTGACCATCATGAATGTTTTGCTTTGTGTTCCTTTTGTGAAATTGTATACACAAGTTATTCTCTGGTTACTAAATTGTCTTTGGCAGCTTCGCATCTCCAGTCAGTCAGGCAGTCGGCCCTTTATTTAGTGCGGTTTGGTTTTCGGTTTAGTGTTATTTAGCCACTTATGTTATTTAGATGGCGTTTGCTGATATTGTCACTGATTCATCACCAGATAAAGAGATTCTGTCCTTAAGTTGCTTTTTTTCGTTTCTTTTGCTTTTGATTACTATAATTGGTTAGTTTTTGAGTTTATTTTTGGACACTTTAATGTGTCTTTGTTACGTAAGAATATTGAAAAAGTTTCTAAAGAGTGCTTTAAATAAATCCAATCATTTTGGAAATTATTTACTGCACAAAAAATAGTGCACAGTGGGATAAATACGAAATTTGTTTATGAAAAAACAAAATTACAATATTTTCATCAAAGGTTTTCTTGGGGGTCAAACAATTTCATTAACATGTAAGAGTAAGAGAATCTTATTTACCCTTCACCATTGTGCGAGCAGAATATAGAGCAACTAGACATAAACTTAATCATTTTTACATGTTCATACATATTCACAATTCTAAAAACTTCATTATAAATTAAATTTAAAAATCTAAAACTGGTAAATATTTTTTTAAAATAGAATATAAAAATTAAAAAAAAACCAAGATTCGAACCAGAGGACTTACAGTTTATAAACTCAACCCCCTGGACAAGAATTACGTTTGAAAGCAAGTTGAAAATAAAGACATTTTTCAATTTGAAATCAAACATCCGTGTTTGTTGGGTACCCTCTTACCTTCGGTGAAGGTTTTAAAAAGAATAATTTTTGGGGATTCAGTATTTCGGTTATAACTCAGCCAATTTTTAACCAATTTGACAGATTTATATACTGACGTGTTTAAGAAGAAATTTACCATTAACTTGAATTACAAACCTTGGACTCGGGGAGATCTATTGTTCCCGAAAGTGGGTATTTAAAAAAAAAATTAATTTTGGTCATAACTTTTTTGTATCTGCACCGATTTTTCCGAGTTTTTTATAAAATATGTTCTACTAAAAATGTTGGTGTATAAGTCATATCCATAAAATTAAGGTTTTTATACTATTTTTAATTTTTTTTGTACGGGAGGTACCACGCCCACTTCTCCAATCCCGCCCACATTTTGTAGGATGGTGTGTATTGACAACCTAAATGTGTGTACCTAATTTGGAAACTTTGGCTCTTGCAGTTCCCCAGATATACAGCAAAAGTAATAAAAATACAACAACCACAAGGAATTTTTGGAAAAAATTAGAGGTAGTCGCGGTTTTTTGCTCATATCGCAGCCATTCGTGGACCGATCCTTATGAATTTCAATAGCAAACAATTCCGGACCATATGTGACATAAATGTATAATAACCTGGCCCCCATCATAGATGGGGTCTTCGCAAAACCTATTTCATCGAACAGACGGACATCGTTAAATCAACTTCGCTTTTCATAAGGACCCAGAATATATACATTATAGGATGTAGGATCAATATTGTAGAAATTACAAATGAAATGAAAAAGTTATATATACCCATTTTACCTTCGGTGAAGGGTATAATAAGATTTAGTTTTATTTGCTGAATTCGCAATTCCTAATACTTTTAATTGAAAAAAGTTTTGAGGTTTTACGTGAAGAGTTTTATGTTTGTATACCTTCCACGACTAAAAGTGTCAGGTTACACGCACTGTTACAAAGTGATACATTTTTCTAAGTTACAGTGGAACAAAATATGTAATAGCTACGTTTTACACTCAACACTAATGTGTTCTTATCGTGTTAACAATGAATGCAAAGTTTGTACTAACAAGCGATTTTCACCACGGTTGTAGCAATTTTCAACACTTTTTTCTTCATCTCTGATTTTCAATAATTAAAGTCAGTTGTTGTTAAAAGTTTTGCGCCAAAAGAGAAATAATTATTAAATTAAAGTAAAACGAACGAAAAACAAAAAGTTTTTATATCCATCACAATGTAACCAAAAATCACAACACAACACAAATTGTACGCAAACACAAGAAAAAAGTTAGTGCCGGTTCACACAAGTCAAGTTTGACTCGTCAAGTCTTGAGCTTTTAGGAGAGATGGGAAACTAGAATGCCATTTGAAACCCTACACCGCAGTATATTTGGGACCCAAGGTCAATTATTGACCAGCCATAACAAAATTATGCTAGGAGGTAAAGATTCATGTAAAAAGTTTTTGTGCTGTATTTTCATCTATATGAGATTTGTTTGGCCTTGAGTGAATTTAGGAAAGCGGCTTATAACGGAGCTTTATTATATAAAATTTTGTAAGATTGCAATAAAATTAGTTTGGCCCAAGTTTAACCTCAATACCACCATAATTAGATGGTTTATAGGCACAAACACTACGAGTATTCCGGAAAGAAGTTTGTGTGGCGACCATGTTCAATTATAAACCGATTCACACTATTTTAAGTAGACTACGTATTGAAGCGTATGTACATAATTTCATCAAATTACCATCAAAATCTCGACCTTTCAGCCAGACGGAGGGACATCGTTTAAAACGACTCAGAAATTGATATTCAGTCGAACGGTATACTAAAAGTTACACACATCAGCGCAAACGAATAATACCTTCTCTACGATTGTGGTGTGGGTACAAAGAAAAAATTATTACACAGAACAAATTAAAAATTTTTTCCAATCACCAAATTCATACCAAATTTATAGAATCATTTGTTGATTTTGCACCTAATACCAAAATGATTATCGAGGGTTATTTTTCAAATAGTGCTATCAGTAAAATCACAATTTTACAGGAGAGCGAAAAATCTGATTTTTTCGATAACTCTACGAGTATTAACTAAACTTTATTTTACAATGTTATTAAAAAACAACTTCTAAATCATACATATGCTAATTTTTTTCTAAATCTAGATATTCGCGCTTATATGACTGATAGCACTATTCACAAAAATTATATCGATTTGAACATTGAAATAAGCAGATAGCACTACTTGAACAAAAACGAAAATGTGCTGTAATGAAAACTTTTCGAAACATTTATTTAAGTTACACGAATTTTCATTTAAATAATTAGGGCCTGTTCGCCGATAACGAAAGAAGACTTCTTGCGCTTAAATTACATGTAAAATAAATACAATATTTTATAATTTGTTTTTGTTTTAAATGTAATTTAAGCGAACGAAGTCTTCTGTCGTTATCGGCGAACAGGCCCTTAGTAAAATTTAAAAAAAAACGCGTAATCATGTTAACAGAACTCGAAATTAAGTTACAGTTTTACACTAACGTTTATTGAAAAGCAATAAATAATTAAATTTTATCCGCATATTTTAAATTATCATAAAAATAATGCTATTCTTGCGAAAAAGCAGACTTCAATGCTTTGGAAATGCATCCGTTTGCTTAGTTGAAAATGACGTGAGCCAGATTGTAAGGGGTCTAGTGTGGGAAATGCGGAAAAAATGGAAGTAAGTTGGGTTTATAGGAATGCAGTTTGAGGTGACAATTAAAAAGTCAACAGCTTTTTTAAGTCTACAACGAGTTTAAGTCTTGAATTTGAGGTCTGTAGACTTAGTAGGAGAGGTGCTATAAGTTCCCCAATTAGGAAATCTCGGGTATAACAAAAACTAAAAACGATCCTTAATTCTTAATTTTATCTCGGTGATAAAAATAATTGGTCTAGTATTTTGGAACTATAAGATTCAAATTATCAAAATTTGTTTGAAATATTTTCTTGTGAATTATCAGCAAATCAATTAATATTCTATATTTTGAAAATTGTAAAAAAAATCGTTTTTATCAAAGTAATTTTTGGGAATATGTACAAGATTTTGTTTCTCGTGCTTAATTCCCAATTTTAATTCTTGATAAAAACACTGAAATTTATAGTTGATGGGATAAGCTATTCCTATGCGCATTTCACTGGTTGCTTAGGCCAGATCAACAGGCCACTTCATCCAAAGATTGTAGAAATGCTATATAAGACATTATCCAAATAAATTCGCTTAACAGTTTTATTTGTATAATATCTGTAAAAGTTGGCCATGACTTCGTCTGAGGTGGCCCATTCGGACGGTCGAATTTTAGGTAACTCGTTCCAGTTTGTATGACCCGATATGTATATAATAATTGTGCAATACGAGTACTAGACCCGTGCTTGGTAGCCATTATATTTCAAAAAAAAAAAAAAAACTTTTTGGGAATTTTCCGCTGTTTATTTTTGGGAATTGTGGGATTCGTTTTGTAAGTTTAATAAAATTTTGAGCTGGTTGGTATTAAGCATTAAAAAATGTATTTACTTGTAAGATTTCATTAAATAATATTAGCTATTAAAAATTTTATTGCTTAAATTAAAATATATATTTTCTACAAAAACTCATAAACAAATTTTTTGCACTTTTTTTTGCAAAATTTCTACAACAAAATTTTAAAATTATATTGGATTATGAAATCTAGACACAATTCCCAACCATTTGATGTATAAAATGTATACTTTGTAATAAAATTTTTTATCATTTTATTATATGAAGTAATACTTTTTATGTAGATAGCACTTTTTTACAAAAAAAAACGTGTATGTTAGATAGCACAATACAATAATTATGAAAATAAAAAACGTTTTGGGGATTTTTTTTTTCAAATTTAAATGACAGATGGCCTTTCAGTTAGTGAACTCTTTTCTATTAAAAACACATTTTTGAAAAATTTCAGATAGCACTATTTGAAAAATAACCCTCGATATATTTTTTTCAATAAATGATGTTTTTAATTTTAATTAGAGAAATGATTAAAAAACTTTACTGTTTCAAAAAATGGGTTGATTGATTTTGATAATTTTCAACAACAATTTACAAATTTAAATTATTTTATTTTATTAACTGTCAAAAAATTAACTACATATTCCGTAAAACCAAAAGAATAATCAGTTATTTTATGTAATTTAACTACCAAAAATTAGTTTTTACTTATCTTTAAAAACCGATGTGCTTGTTTTGTGTAACGAATTCCCATTTTCTATTTGTTTAAATGATTGAGTTAAATACATCAAATTTTTGAAGTAAAATAATTGCGAAATCAATTTATTCATGCTGCTGGTATCTTATGATTGTGAGTTCTTCTGTAAACAAACGAGGTCAGTACAACAAAAGTAGAACAAGTGCGTGTGTAACAGGATAAGTAAACAATAATGTTCTCTCTCTCATTAGGAAATAAACGGAACATGGGGTTGCATTTTTGACAGTAAAAATTAAAACAACTTTCCGTTAAAAATAAATGAAAAATAAGTAGACCGGTTTTTAACTGAATTTTCATTTATTTTATATCACAATGTCTGTTCATTTTACGTACAGAATATTGTGAGTATACTTAAGCTCAATGAATAATTTTCCTGGTGGTCTATAGTGTATTACAAAACTAGGTCGATCCCATATGAATTGTAGCAAAACTCGTTCGAATCTTCGTAGCAAAACTGTTTAGTTCTAAAATTAAATCTATTTTTTGCTATATTTCAGTTGGTTTAACATTTTCAACAGTTAAGTAATTAATCAATAATGGCATAACAATTCAACTTCAACGAATTTGGTCCATTTAATCGGGCGTTATATGTTTTTTGCATTTACCCAAAATTCGAATAAAGTGTAACGAACGAGCTTTGCATCTCTCCTGCCCATATTTAAATAACTATATTAAAGCTCAATGCGGCACATGTTAAAATTTAAATACCGATTTTTGCTATATAACAATTTAAAAGGTACTTCATTAAAAAAAGTGTTTACAGTCAAAAAAGGACCAGTCACTTATACACTGCGAATTAAAGGAGTTGGATTCGTACTTAAAAAATATCATCAGATGGAGTAAGAGTCGGAGTTATCACTTTTTCTTGAAATTTCGAACCGACAGTATCACTGGTTTAAGATTTATGTTTGACTGTTGGCTGGCAGGCACCGCAGTGGTTCAGAGGTTAGAACACACAGAATTCTGATTAAATAATGTGGTGATTTTTGAAACATGTAAACTCAACCCAGGTTCGAGCCCCAGCTCATCCAAGAAAATTATCAATAAATTTTAATAAAATTCCAAGTTGTAAAAATTCCTTCCCTGAGTAAAAAAGCCTAACTAAAAATATCGAAATAATTTAAAAATTAATTTTCAGAGACCTTCAGGTTCTTTGAAAAGTTTTATTTAAATAACAGCTGAAGTTTTTTTGAAAAATAGCTTTTTCTTAAACTAAAAAATTAAACTACTTAATCGTAGAGAAATACATAAAAAATTTAATACTTTAATAATTTTAGGAAAATTGAAAAAAAACTTTTACGAATATCTATTGTTACTGAAATAGGGTTTTGATGGCATCCATTGTTTGCCTAAAGCCTTATTGCGAGTTTCATTCTTTAATACTTTATCGCTACCGGTCTTTGGTAAATTGTCTAGAAAGAAAACACCACAGTGCAATTGTTTATGTGAAACCACCAAACGTTTTGCCACATATTCCACAATATCTTGTTCACTTAATTTGCTACTTGGAATCTTAACAACAGCTGCTGCAGCAGCATCGCCATCCACTTCATTCCAAAGACCGAAAACACAAACTTCTAAAACATCTGGTAACTCTGCTACACATTGTTCGATTTCGTGAGGCCAATATTCCATGCCGTGGAATTTCAAGCAGTCACATTTGCGTTCCAATACATACAAATAATTGTCCTTATCGAAATAACCGATATCACCCGTGTGAAACCAGCCTTGATAATCTTGCATGCGTTTAGTTTCCGAGGGGTTGCCATAATAACCATTCCATGCCTTGCCAGTGTTTACCAATATCTCACCCAGTTCGCCATGGCCTAAACTGCGATCGGTTTTATCTAAGATTTTTACCTTGACTCCTGGTACAATTTTCCCCACACTATTTGGATGGCTGACGCCCATATTGCTAGCAACACCACCACATTCGGTCAAGGCATATCCATAGGATATGTAACCGTTTGTAAGATAATCTTGCAATTTTAACAAAGTAATAACAGAGCAATTGCCTCCGGACATGCTTATAAATCTAACACTTTCTAACTTTTCCTTAGTTAATTCGGGGCATTTGGCCAAAGTGATGAGACATCTTGGTGTAAGAGTTAACAAAGTCACACGATATTTATAAATCAACTCCAATAGATATTCAGGTGAGTAGGACTTGTCCGTAATTATGCGGGTTGAGCCATGACCGCATGAAAACAACATATTAAACATTCCAGGGGAGACGTCAGTGGTGCTGAAGGAGAGTAACACGTCTTGTCCAGTAACAAACCTGTAAGAACAATTTAATCTTTGAAGATATTAGATTTTTTCGAAAGAACTTACCCAAAATCAAAAAGACATGAAGAGTTGGAAATGCAAACATTTTTGGGGTTCCCAGTAGTTCCTGAGGTACAAAGAATAGCAACTGTTTGATCACCACCAAGTTTAAGAGTTTCTGGACTGAAAGAGTTTAGGGTGTTTTTTAATGGTTGATTTGTAACACTTGTAAGAATTTTTTTTTTTTGATGTTCTCATATCCGTTATCTACTGTAACATTCTTTATTGTAAATTAAAACAAATGTAGCGGTGACGAGATGAAATATTATCTAACAGTTTCTAAATTACATAATACAAATAAACTTTGAAAATCAATACAAATTGTTAAAAGTAAAGCCAAAGCTTGATCAACTTATTGTTCACGGTTTTTTAGATTTTTTTCGTCCACCAATTGTTAGATCTTAACATACCTAAAGACACAATTGAAAATTATAAACCGAAATAAAATCAAGGGTACCACTTGCTGCTAAGCCGCTGCAAATAAAGCTACTAGTCCATACACGCATGTAAAATGTAGCCCATAAGGGACTAGGACTAGTCCAAAGTTAACCCCAATGTATGGAAAAAACATGGTCTATATAACATTACGATGTCCTAGGGCAGCTTTGGATTACAAAGGAGTAGTCTTAAAACTACTCCAGATGATTAGCTTTAAAATAATTTAAAAACGAAAACATGTCGTAAAAAAACAAATGCATGTCGTTTCACTACAAACTCTTTTTAACAATGACATGGTCCATGCTTGCATTACATTGGACCAGTCCAGGGAGTAGTCAATTTGATCCAAATAGATCAGGTAGTCCAACATTATTTGCAGGGAGTTTGTCTTTCAAATCCAGAGTTACCGTTCGCCCGACTAAATTCGCAATATCACCCTTTTTTAGCGGCCTGCGACTTTTTGTGAGACTTCTTTTTTATTACAGACTTTTGCGACCTTTTACCCTTTTTTGTAAAGTTTCTCACAAAAAACATGAAATTTCCAGTAAATTATAAATTTTCTTATTATTTTTGTTAAAAACAAAATCGTCAAAATTCAAAAGCAACTCACATATTATTGTTCCTTTGATAACAGTTTTATATTTTATACAGCAACATACATGTAAATATTTTGTTCTTGCTTAAAAACTAAAATTTATTTTATTCTTAATTAAAAGATTTTGTTTGTTGTGCTTAATTCCCAACTTTCCAGCGCATAGGAACTAGCAATAAATTTCAGTGTATTTTTTGTAATAATAAAAAATTGGGAATTAAGAACAACAAACAAAATCTTATTAATAAAAAATTATATATTCCCAAAAATTACTTTGATAATTTATTTTATTCTTTAAAATAAGATTTCTTGTTAAAACGAAAAAGAATTCTGAAAATCGAAAAAATTAAGATGGAAATACTTGTTCAGAGGCAGAGGATTTCACGAAGTCTGAGACGGGTATTATGTTTGAGATTGGGTAATATAAATTTTCCGTCTGAAAAAATACACATATGGATCACATATTAAAGGTGCTTTACAATAAACTTTTTTATTTTATAGAATGAAATCTGAATCTGGCCCACCTGGGAATAATGGGCAATTATCTCGGGCTTAAAATTAATACTACAAAATATTCAAACGTTCTGGATCTTCTGTTGATTATTCAAGATATGCTGTAAGTCGAGCTGAATATACAAGAACAAATAAGTTATGCTATGCACTTTACTTGAATAAAATCCAAAATAATATAAAATATGATCCGAAATCATTCTACAATTTTATAAATTCAAAAAAAAAAAGAACAACTGGTTATCCTACAGTGATGAAATTGAATCAAAATGAATCGTGTGATGCAACCTGTATAAGTGATTTTTTTCTATCACTTATTCAGATGCTACCTATGACAAAAATGGTAATTATCTGTTTCCGATAGCAGCAAATCCAGCCAGACCAGTCGCAAATGGTCTAAAAAAGCTAAAATTCTCTTACAAAAATGGTCCTGATAAGATTCCGAGTAATATTTTGATTATGTGTGCTGAAGCCTTATATGGGCTACTTCAAATTTTTTGAGCACCTGCTGAAACCGACATACTATGACTCTTATTTCGTTAAGTTTAATGAATTGAAAAAAACGTTGTACAGGGTTTGGATGACTATACTTGAAGGATATGACGTGCAAAGTTTTACGTTGAAAAGTCCTTACCTTAAGAATTGGTGGTCATCTAAAATTCGAAAAATTAAAAAAACGACTTGAAACTTGCAAGAGTTTTTTCATTCATTCCGTTTGCTTTGTAATAGTTTTAAGCTTTCAGATCCAAACCCATACAAAATATAGTCACTAGACTTGGAGGATATATCCACTAAAAAAAAAAATTTAATATCGCTGCTGGGTGAAAAGTTGCATGGTGTTTTAAAGTGAAACCAAAATTTTCCGAATTTTGAAATTTTTGAAGATTTTACATAGAGTTTTTGCGCCGTTTAATAAAAATGAGTTTTAAGCGCAGAATTAAAAAAACTTAGTAATTTTATAAAGTTTGAGGTGTATCAAGTTGGTGTCAGCGCACCAATAACGTATCACGGTCATCACAAACTTAAAAGAAATTAGCGTAAATTTTTTAAAAATGTTTCTTTTTTGCGTCTGACAATCTGAATTGCCTTTTAAGTTGGCTAGTGTATTGCGTGATGTGAGTAACTTCGTAAAGGGCACATCCGAGACGAAAACGCAATTTAAAATTTTTAAACGCAAAAATTTTATGAACTTTTGAAAATTTTTGCAAAAAAACAATTTATTTTTAAGCTTTTTTTTTATATCAAAACATGTCATGAGAACATGTTTATGTATCTAAGTAGATTCTTCGCGACGGACTAAACTGATAAAGTGCAAAAAAAATAATTTTTTTCAACCCTGGCGCGTGCAGCGGCAGTTTTTTCCAAACACATTTCGCTTTGTGACAACTGAAGCGCTGTATCAATTCCGCTCAAACGTACATCGAATAGAATACTTTACTGAGCTTGATACTAAATTGAAAACGCACCAAAAAATTTCAAGGATTTAAAATTTTATGGGAAAACAAATTTTTTCTAACTTCAAAAAGCATCCATGTATGAAAAAAAATTTAAATTTGGGTATTTTCCGAAAATTTGGAAGGAATCTTTTATTGTTCCTTGGTTTAAGTCTTGCACTAGATCTGATATTGAAAATTACCGTGGTATTCCAAAACTTAGTATCATACCTAAATTTTTTAAAAAATTAATAACGGAAAATTTATATTACCAAATTTCAAACATAATGTCTCCATATCAACACGGATTTAAAAAAGGTTGCCCAACCACTTCAAACCTTCTTCAGCTCACAATTGCTATCAATCGTGGTATTTTCGCAAGGAATCAAACAGATGTTATCTACACCGATTTCAGCAAAGCTTTTGACAAAGTCAATCATGCTCTTTTGGTAAAGAAGCTTCAAATAATGGGATTTACAGATCTTACCTTAAAGTGGATTTACTCTTATTTTTCGAACAGGGTCCAAATTGTCCTTTTTAATAAAACGTTTTCTAGAAAAATAAATGAGCCGTCAGGAGTGCCCCAAGGCAGCCACCTTGGACTTATAGTATGCTTGCTTTTTATAAACGATTTACCTCGAGTTATAAAGTTTTCAAATGTTCTGATAAATGCTGACGATGTTAAGATATTTTTAACTTACAATCATGTGTTAGATAACCAACGTCTACAAGACGATCTAAGCTGTTTTTATGAATGGTGTAAAGCAAACTTAATGGAGCTTAATTTAAAGAAGTGTAAACTAATGCGTTTTTCAATACATAATCCAGCTATAGTATATTACTTCATAGGTGGTATTCAAGTGGATGCAGTTCCTTGATCTTGAAATACTACTTGACCCTAAACTTAGCTTTATTTCGCATATTACGTTTATGATAAATAAAGCTAGAGGAACACTTGGATACATAAAACGCTGGGCAAGAGAGTTCGAGTTCGATATTACAAAAACCTTATATATGGCACTTGTAAGGCCAATTCTTGAATATGGATCGATTATATGGGATCCCATTTACCAAACTTATTCAAATTTAATTGAATCTGTACAGAAACAGTTTCTGCTATTCAGTTTTTGCGGATTACACTTGAACCCACTGATAAAGCTCCCTACTTTAAAAAGTCGTAGAACAATGCTGAATGTATCGTTTATTCTGAACATTATTAATGGTGATATCTGCGCTGGATTTTTAATTAATGAGATTTCATTTAATATTCCTCAACGACCATCTCGAAATTTCATACCATTATCCATTAAATTCTTTAAAGCTAATTATGGTGATGCTAACCCTCTTAGAAGAATGTGTAACACTTTCAATCAAATATAAAGATTTATTGATTATTCATTGGATCCAAAGTCAATAAGTAGAATAATAATTGCTTTTCTTAATTGATGAAAAAATTGATGTAATGTAATTAAATGTTAGTTATAGTCTATTTTATTTAAGTGTATTTTTAAATGTCTGTAAGTATTAATCCATAGACAATAAATAAATAGCTAAAAATAAAAGAACAAGGTGTAACATCTAGTTGCAGTTAGAGTTTTTGCTCATATCTCAGCCATAGCCTGATTTTTTTTTTATTAAACCGTAGGCTTTAACAAGTTATATTTATTGAAGTGTTTTCATGCTTTTACTATATTTAAAATTTTTTATTATTAAGATTTTGTTTGTCGTGCTTAATTCCCAATTTTTATTGTTGTAGGATAAGCAAGTTTCTATACTCATTCCACTGGTTGCTTAGGCTTCATCTTCAAGGAAACATTATCCCAAAATTTAAGAAAAGCCAAAGATATTGGCAAATAAAGCTGCAGAGTGAATCAGAATCGCAAACACTCAAATATTTTTTTTGCAACAATAGTAAAGCTTAAACAAAATTCCGACAAAACACCATCAGCTTATCTTTTCTTACATTCTCGACTACAAATGGTTGGAATTCTCCCAACAATAATTGCAGTTGTAAGGGGGTTAAGAAAAAACCAAATAAAAAGAAATTGCTTTATTGTTTTTGCAAGAAAATCAAAATAAAGCAATTTGCCAGTTCAGTTTTCTTATACCGTGAACTTGCAAATTTATTATCAAAGTATCGTGCTTAATTTCTAATTTTTATTCTTAATAAAAACACTAAAATTTATTGTTGGAGGATAAGCTAGTTTTTTCTTAAGCCACTTTCAACTACAACTAATGTTGGTAGAATTTCTTTTCTGTCATAAATGTTGCCTTTATTCTGCCTTTTGCCCTTATTTTCGTTCTTGTGATACTGTAGGCGCATAACGTCTTCTTTTTGAATAGTGTTGCCCAGCAAAACTCAAAATACGTTTCATGTGATTCAACCTTAATTTTTTCAAAGGGTTCGAAATGAAACATTGTAAAAACAGATATTCTTGTTGTTGTTAAAAAAAAAAGGAAATTTCAATATTGTTTGCGTAATTTGTTTTTTTTTCGATTAATAATATATAATGCTTTCAGCGAACATAATATAAGTGGTGCACAATTGGCAGCATTTTGTGGCAGAAAGAAAACACCATGCAATTTCAACATCACATTGTAGTTTTATGGATAAAAATAATTTTAAAAAATTCCGAAATTCCGCACCTCAAATTTACAATTATTGCTTGAATTTGGATAATTTCGCCTTAAACAACATTTAATTATTGTACACTAAACTATTTAAAATCGAATAAAAACTTATCAGAATATTGTTGTGCATTTATTTTTATTAGCCCTGAAAATAATTGTTTAACGATAAGGTTTGGCCTCCAGTCACTTGTTAAAAATCGTATGGGAAAGATATCAAAAGCCGCATGTTTAGTATAGAACTTGTGGACATATTTGTATGCCAAAGTTTATTTTTCTAGGTTTATACTTGTTAAAATTCTAGTATTTAACCCGCTTCTTTATAATCGGGACTTTTCTTTCATGAACATATTTATATGCCAAAGTATATGTGTCTAGGTTTTAGCAAAACCGTTATAATTTAGTGTTTCTAAGTTCAATATTATAGAAAATTAAAAAATTACCGCTCGTAGACCACAAAAGCAAATGAAAGAAAGTTAATTTCCCGTTATATCCTTTATGATACTTTTTTCTCTCCATTTATTTATTAAATTCAAAAAGTACCAGTTAAAGAACACAAAAGCACCAAAAAGCCCTCTTACAGAGTCTCATTCACTCAAGACCTTGCATGTTCAATTTTATATTTCTAGGTGCAATGCCAACGAAAATTTAAAAAGTACCAGTTAAAGAATAAAAAAAAGTACAAAAAAGTTCACTTCTCATCCAGCCAGGACATTGCATCTTAAATTTTATGTTTCAAGGTTCAATACTTACGGAAATTCAAAAAGTAC
The DNA here is from genome assembly GCA_949318255.1 of Pollenia labialis. Classification (NCBI taxonomy): domain Eukaryota; kingdom Metazoa; phylum Arthropoda; class Insecta; order Diptera; family Polleniidae; genus Pollenia; species Pollenia labialis. The sequence goes on along the minus strand of OX439139.1, from coordinate 62,233,141 downwards.
CAGTCAAAAAACAAAAAGTACCAAACAGTTCCGCAATGATTCTCACCCAGCCAGGACATTGCATATTAAGTTTTATGTTTCTAGGTTCAATACTAACGGAAATTCAAAAAGTACCAGTAAAGGAACAAAAAGTACCAAATTGTTTCGCAATAAATTCAAATCCACTCAGACCATTGCATGATGAATCTTATGTCTTAAGGTCCAATATTAACGATAATTAAAAAAATACCAGTTGTATAACCAAAAAGCTAAAGAAAAATATAAAATTTCCCCTATTTCCTTTTTTGGGTACTATTTTTCCCCCCATTAAAGTATCAAACATTTCAGTATTGTAGTGGCAGCCTATAATTTAGTAAGAATATGTCAATGACTGGAGAAAAAAGTTTTGTACCAATAATAGTTACGAGTTTACCCCTTAAATGTTAAAATTTGTATTCGTATTTTTTGATAAGTTTCGAGTGTGGTATTCTCTTTTAGCTTTGGATATATAAGGTTACCGAATTTTCCCGTTTTTTACTCTTTTTTACCCCCTAAACATTCGAATTTCTAAAAATCCCGTCTTAGTGGATCGATTTGGGGAGTGACCAATCTCTGGTCAAAATTGCAAGTTTTTAGCTTCAAGCGTTTAGGATGTGCACTGATAAATCAGTCAGAAACGTCAAAATTTTATATATCGTTAGCTTAAAGGCAAAAACGCGCAACTAACAAAAAATTCAAAATAGTGTTGTTGATTGATAATTACACTGCTTTACAAATTTTTAATTTGAAAAAATACCAAGAACGCCACATGCCGAGATAAGTTAATTGGGACCTCTTGATGTGCCATTTATTTCGGTTGGCACCACAAGGGTTTGAGTGGGGCCATACATCGAAAAACACAAAAGGATCGTTATCTAAAAAACGGTACTTAGGAAAAAAAATTACATACAGCGTTTTTCGTGTTCTTGGTATTTTTTGGCTGTATACCAGTGTTATAAATGCCATGGAACTACATGTTTTCACAAAATTTTACACTTCAAAAATTGCGCTTTTACAAAGGGACGTAACTACAAGTGTGTTTATTTTATAAATGAAAAATACGTAATTACACATTTTTTTCAACAAAATATAATGAAATGGGTTCTTTTGAAAATTGTTTAAAGAATTAAATGGACGACTCATTAATGCATGTTTTCTTCTGACATGTTTATAGTTTTCATTTAATAAAGTTTTTTTGCTTGTCCTGTAAAATTATATTTTTGTTAGTTACGCCTTTTTGCATTTTAGCTAACGATATATAGATTGCAAACACTCACTATTAATCTTATACTTACACATAAAATAATTCGGCATTGGTTGGTTCCAATAGATCTTCAATTTTTGGCAAATCTAAGCGATGATCCTTCATGGTGTAGACTTTGGCTTTTAACATTTTAGCAACCAAAGCCACATTCAGGTAAACACTTCCATCGCAGAATATTAATTTTGGTCGGGTATTTTGAAACATTTGTTTTATTGTGGCTAAAATTAAAACACAAAACGATAAGAGTGGGCATAAATACTAGCAAAATTATAATAATAAAAGTAAAAAAGCACCTTCATTATTTTGATAATTAACTGCATGAAAGGGTGTGCAATTCAATAAACAGCCCAACACCAAAGGCATGATGTAGGTGGTATTTGCACCCACAATGCCTACAACATCATCTTGTTTCAAGCCCATGGACTTGAAATGTTGGGCAATGCGTATGCCAAATGTTATAGCTTCGCCATTTGTTAAAGCAGTGCCCTCAGTATCGGATATCTATGAATTAAAAATCGTTCTTTGTAACGTTAATAAATGAGGTGCATACAACATATTTAATCACCTGACATATGTTTTTTGGATTATTTTTCATAAAAGCAAATAATATTTTTCCTATAGAACAGTCGGCATCAAAGAAATTTGTTGCTTTAGGGCCACTCCATATTTTTGTGTATTTATCGAATTGTATATTAAAACGATCCATTTTATATAAAATTTTTTTTTGTTGCTTTTTTCAACCCGCCAAATTAAAATTCTTTGTGTTTAACTCACGAATCGCTTACACCAACTGGTTGCTTAATGGCGATTATTTTCAAAAAGTCTTTTGAGAGATATGGGAGAGCAGTAAATGAACTGATAACAACAATTTTTTTCTTATAAAGAAATTCAACGAGAGATTACAATAGCTATCGCTTTATTTTGATAAATTTTGTTCAACGTAAACGTCATTATACGATCAGAGATATGGTATGGTGAATTTTTGGCTATTTGTTTCAAATTTATCTATGCAAATATTGAGATAAGGCTAAAATTTAATTTTTTGTTTATAGAAAATTTGTTTTCAATAGATAATTTTTGTCCAAGTGGACAGCTACAAATATAAATACATCGTATTTTGTTGTAGGTATTAGTTTAGAAACTAGCTTGAGTCGCTTTTTAGTGTATTTCACCTGTTTTTTATGGTTTAGTAAAAAGGCTAAGTTTTTGCGATCTCAGATAAACTAGGTTTAGTTAATCCAAAAACATATTTGTGCCGCCATTACCAAGTTTGTATAAAAAATGTTGACCGAACAACATAGTTTTGCTAAAATTTTGGTCTTAATCCACATCTCAAAACCCCGGCCTAAGAGCAGAAAATATAAGCTGCCTTTGATTTGTCATTGCCACATGCCAATACAGAAAGCAAAATGATGTTTTCTATCATCACTAGGGATGCGATTTCCGAATCATTAAATATTCGTTAAAATGGCATCGATTTGTTTTTACATACATATTTTGGTGAAAATGCATATTGTTGCATATTTTGGTTTAAAATGCATATTTTGATATTTTTTGACTGATTTTTTTTAAATCCATATTATTAAAAAAGTTCTTAAAAAAATTTTCAAACATAAAAAATCTTAAAAAAAAATCTTAAAATCAATAAATAAATTCTTTTGGAGCTTTGATTTAAATACAAGATTTTCAAGATTTCGACAAAAGATCATTCTATTTCAAATCGTTTAGGTTTCCAATGGGTTTTAGTTATTATATATAATATTATCGATAATATTGCAATTTGTAATTTCACCACTTGTCTATACCGATGATTAAAAAGTGAAATAAATATTAAATTTCAAAAACATTGGAATTTAATTAGCATTTGTATTTTCCAACAACGGATAAATTGGTGAAACAATAACTAATTAGGAAGGACTTAGTTCACTTAATACAAATCAAATTAATTAAAATTGAAAGTAAAATAAGCAAAGTGAAAGGAAGAGAAGCCCGATAAATTCAAAGAAAATCCAAAGCGTTTTCCAAAAAAAGATTAAGGATTTCAAAAAATAAAATAAATTTCAAATATTTGTGATCTGATCTGGAATTAAAGTGGGATCTGAAAATAAGTTTTTTCAAAATGTATTGGCATTCTTCAAGTGCAAGACAAGGTTTTACTTGTTACTAAACAGTACTAGTACCAAACTAGTTCAAAAATAACCAGTACTAGTTCTCAACTGTAAACTTTTCAATACCATCTTTATGCTCAAATTAGCAGTGAGTGTGCTTGGAACATCACTAGTACTATTGGTTCTAGACGTGTACTAGGAAACATGGACCACATTGGGTGCTTTTTGCTTTAGCATTTTAAAAATTTAAAAATTTAAAAATACCATAAATAAATTATTTGAAATCAAATTTTAGGTTTGTTACAAAAAATTTTTCAAGTCTACAAGTAGTGCCCTTGTATTACATCAAGTACTGGTGCTCATATGCACAAGTATTTTTATATAAAAACTCTTACCCCGTTAGCACTAGTACCTCTTGTTCTTTTAATTGTACTAGGGGCATTTTGACAATTAACTCTTAATATCATGCAGGGTATTTATTTAAACAAACAAAAATTAAAATGAGTTATTTAAGTTTTTTAAAGATATTTGAATAACAAAACACTTAATTTTAAATTTTTTTGTTTTAAATAAAATAAAAAACAATTTGTTATGGCCTTTTTTAAGTTTTTAATGCATATTTTAGATTTTTTAGTGCATATTTTTGATTTTTTAGTGCATAAAAATCTCATCCCTAATCATCTCTTATGTTTGCGCTGGCAAAAGAAATAAGCTAAGCCATGCAATTTCATCTTGTGGTGGACAATGTTATACCTCGAGTGTACCGAAACTCATATAAGAAAATTGTTTCCTTACACCTGTAGGATTGTTAGGAAATCACGCGTCAAAACTGATACTGGCAAACAATTAATTTTGCTAGTATCCAAACCCAACCGCAAGTACATGAATATCCTCGTTTGCTTAGATTTTTGTACCCAGTAATTGTTATCACTTGTTTTTTATGTTTGTAGCAGGGATGTGGAATCGGAGTTGAGGTTTTTGTACCGGAGTCGGAATCTTAGTCGAAGTACCGACAAAAACTCGCAACTCCGACTCCAAAATTTTTCGGCATAAAAATTTTTTAAAATTAAAAAAGTTTTAAGAATTTAAAAATGTTAAAGTCTGAAAATAAGGACCAGCCTTCTTTACGTATGAGAAGGTGAGTTGCAAAACTCGTTCGTTTAAAAAATTAAAAAAATAAGATAACAATTGATTTTGACAGATCTTTTAGCGCTTTATAAGAAGAAATATATATATTGTATCGAATCATGTCCTTTTTTATGTTTTTATGTGACATAAAATTGCAGATGGTTCGTTTCACTCACCAGAAATGTTTAAAACTATCCCTTTGCATTTTCTGTGAAAAAACTCGCAGGTTCATTGTCAAAAAGTTTCTGTTTGAGATGCGCCTAGGAGGGTTGCCAGATACGAAAAGTCAAATAACTGGACAATAGAAAAATTCACCAGGATTTTGAAAAAATAACTGGACATTTTGAAAATGCACTTAACTATAAGAAAAAAAAAATAAAATAAATTTGATAATATACTTGCATGTGCCCGTGCAAAAAACTGAACTGGCAAATTCGTTTTTTTGTTGTTTTCTTACGATGACAATAAAATGCAGCAATTTGTTTTTTCATTTTTTCGAATATTTTATATGACTCAAATATTTTTCTTTTATGTCGATGATATCCTTAATAAAATAACGTCAGATAAGGTAACATTTGCTTATTAAATTGGACTTGGTGTTCTTTACATCCCATGATGGTTTTGTTACTGTTCAATCCCTTGAGATAAACAGTACCAAGTCCAACTACAAAAGATCTGCTATTTCCCAAAACTAAAACAAGGCTTTTAACAATTTTACAAGAATTCTTCTTGAAGTCCAAAGTACATTTTTTTTTTTTTTTTTTTTTTTGTTTTTTTCATTTTGTCTTTCTTTTTCTTGTTGACCTTTTTCAGCACAACTTGAAGGACAAATGTACACATAGAGCTCGTGCCTTAGCTTTAACAATAATCAGAATTGTGGTTATTTTGTTGAACTACTTATGGTTTTTAATCCAAATTTTTAATCAGGCTTAAGTTCATCAAATTTAATTTTCATTAAATTATTTTTATGAAGAAAGGAATTTTACAACATGAAAATTAATTAAAATTGTTATTGATTATCATTCATTATTGACTGACCTGAGATTCGAACCCAGGCGGCTGGTTACTATTTGGATTAAAAACCATAAATAGTTCAACAAAATAACCACAATTCTGATTATTGTTAAAGCTAAGGCACGAGCTCTATGTGTACATTTGTCCTTCAAGTTGTGCTGAAAAAGGTCAACAAGAAAAAGAAAGACAAAATGAAAAAAACAAAAAAAAAAAAAAAAAAAAAATGTACTTTGGACTTCAAGAAGGCTGCCAGATTTGAGGATTTATCCCCAGAGTTTGAGATTTCGTGCGAGCAAAAAGGGCAAAGAAAGTCATTTAAAAATTCGGGGTTTCTAGAGGATTTAACACATTTCCCTTTTTTATTATTTACGCTTATTTTTCTTTTTTTCGTAGGTATATAAAATATTAAAAAAAGTAGCAAAACTTTTATCATACTCATATCAACAACTAATACGGTGTAAACGGTCCTTATTAAGATTAACATTTTTGTTGTGTGTGTAAAAGGTACCTTATAAACTTTTTTTATTATTCTTATCTTGATGTTTTAAAAAAGAAGAATTTTAAGCAAGACTCTTAAACCGTTGACAACACATACAATTTTTGATTTGTTAATGAAAATTTTTAAGCAAATATGCCTTTCCCAAAAATAAGTATATATGAAAGCCAATATAATAAAGTTTGGGAATAAGAATGCTGGGCTATTGGTAAGTGCTTATGATGCATCGAAGTATTAAATAAATGACGGAATTTTTATTGTTGATTTTAAGGATGGCTAAAGCCGATTGAACAATCTCTAAATTCTTATAACTTAGCTCATTCGTCTTCAAAATAGCATACTGTTCTGCTTATAATTCCCAACTGAAATTACATAAAAACAATTTAAAAAACATGCCGAACCAGTTGCTACAAACAAAATAAAAAAATTTTTTTTACTAAACATTTTTGTTTGGGGATTTTGGGGATTTCTTTATAATTTTTTTTTTATAACTTTAAAAAAAATGTTTAAATTTGGTCAGAAAAAAAATATTAAATTAATTTGGGGATTTCATTTTGTGGGGCAAGGAAAAAAGTACCTGGCAGCCCCGTCTATTTAGTTGGGCGCTGTATGTTTTTGCAACGAACGAGTTTAGCATCTGCCCTACACATATCTAAATAACTATTTTAAAAATTAGAATTAAAATACCGATTTAAAATTTTTACAGAATTATTAATTATAAGAATTATGAGAACCAGTCTCATATACATTTAGCATCAAGGTTAAAGTAGGAGTTGGCGCCGGTGTCGTAGTAAAAAAAATTTAGCGGATAGAGTCGAAGAAAGAACTTGACAAATCCACAGCCCTGGTTTTTAGTTTATAAAAAGAACTGATTTTATAGCGCATTTAGATACAGAAAAGGGGTTATTAAAAGCTTAGGTGGATTTAGGCGAGCCTTTTATATCACTTTTAATGATTAAAAACTGATTTATCACTTAAGCGATTGAAAAAGAATTCACACAAGATTCTTTCACATGCTCTAAAAGGAATGAGAAAATATGACCACAAATGATTCTTTTCGGTGATTCATCGGAAGGGCACCGTTTTCTCACAACGAGTTTATCATTTATGATTAAGCAGTAGACTTATATACGGGTATTTTGCTCATGAGGCTAATTTTTTAGTCTCTAAGTCCTCCATACTATCGTTTAATAGTTGTAAGGATTTTTGTAAAGACAAATTTTTTAACGCTTAGGGAAATATAGGGATTTTTTAGGGTGGCGTAATGACTTTTCAAAAAGTTTATTACATCACTGACTCAAGGGAACTAGAATATTTGTAAGGAACTATGGCAGATTGCAAACCAAACGCAGGAGTTACATAACACACAAAATAATTCTGGCTTTTTGCGATTACAAATCGTGCGACTGCCAGCACGAGGCCGCATAAATTTAAGATAAGTTTGACTTTAAGTGATTTAAGGAATGGGGTTTAAATGGGACCTATTGTTAATTTTAGAACTACTAGCACACAATTTTGACATGACATAGAAGCTTGTACATTTATGAGGAAGTTATGGCATTAAAACCTAATTTCGGGAGTAGTATTTTAATGTGAGCTATGGCCGAATATGGACCGTATCCAATAAAATTTTGCAAAATGATTAAGATGACAATAATTTAAGTTTGGAACAAATTTTATCTTTAAGCCTAGTACTGTGTTCAAATTTGTGAAAAATGTTGAGCCACATTAATTATTTCACACGAAAATTTTGACACGTATCAATGTTACCTATCATGCGAGTTTGTACAACTTAACGTTTTTATTCCCACAAAGTATGCGACATTGTTTTGCGTATGTAAACAAACCACACATGTATTTTACTAAAAATTATTGTTTTTAATAAAAAAGAAAGAAAATATGGATAAGAAACTGTTACCGGTTGTGTTATTTAAATTTTTTATTTCTTATTTAACAATCGGTTCATACTTATTTGCTTTTGCTAAAAATTCCACGTGAAATAAGTGCAACTTACATTATTTCGCAGTTGTAAAAAAATGTTGCCAGAAACATTTCGGAACTTTTTCACAAAATGAACAGAGTACTACTCTATCAACATTATTTCATAGATATTCCGCACAAGTTTTTTTTTATATGCGTTTTGACAGCATTTCACGTGAAATGTTGAACAGAGTACCAGGCTTAACACGAACAAAATAAGATTTTCACTAATAGACTTCGTCCTTATGATAACAACGTATCGTATGTACCAAATTTATATGCAAACTCTTATAGGTACTCTCAAAAAACTATTTTAATCCATATGTTATTAAAGGGTACATTACACTTTCACACAATTCTTGCATATTATTGCAAGTTGTTGTTGTTTTATTTTAATTATTATATTTCAAACAATAATTAGTTCAAAGCTACATTTTCGTCAAAATACGTAAGATTTGCGGCCTTAATTGCATTATCATACAACTACAAACAGCGTTTAAAAAAAAACTGCAGTCAAAGTAGAAAAACTGCCATTTCTTCCACTTCTTCTTTTGTCATTTCCCAAAAAAACTGTTGCGCTAACTTCTGATTCTTTAAACAGTTAACAGTCGCTTTCAAACCGACTCAAAAAGTGAATATTTTATACAAATTTTCATTTTCTGTTCGACAGTTTTTGGTTTCGACTGCAGTTTTTTAAACCCTGACTTTTAAATTTAATTACATACTTGTTAATTTACAAATACAAATGTATTTTGAAAAAAGTTACCCCAACGAACAGTCTTAGTTTTTTTTCCTAGACCTTTTTTCATTCTTAAGTTTTTTTAAGTACATATTGACAATTTTTCTGCCTTTTAAATGTCAACGGAAATGGAATAACATTTTTAAGATTTTTTACATGCTCAAGCGAAATCAAAGTGTTGTTGAGTTGAATTCAGCCAAAAGCCAAAAATTTTTTGCGTCTATTCCATCATTTAATCTCCAAAATGAATGTTAAACTCTACTTAATTATATGCCAACAATTTCAATTTAAAACCCAAGTCACGCTGACGAAGTATCTTTGGAGTTTCAAGTTTTATTTATTCCTTTTGCGGTATCAATAATTTTAATGTGATGACAAATTAAGTGTTGTTGTAAAACAATTCACATGAAAATATTTATAGTAATCTAAATAATAAGTAATAAATATAATAACAATAATAATGTTGATACGGATACCAGGTTTAAGCAAGCAGTAGACTATTGCAAAGAAGTAAATCAAGTCTATAAAAGATGTAAACAGCCAAACCATACAATTTGATCCAATTAATCAGAGTTAATCAGTGAAAATAACTTGTTATTAAGCGACAGCCAACACATGTTAACCCAAATAATATAGACGGCCAAATGAGCACAACAACCACAACTACAAGTATCTGTCCAAGATCAAATTCTTAAAATCATATTTATGTACCGCACCCAAAAATCACATAAACACCAAAAACAAAACTAAAATGATGCGAATATGAAGAAGAAGTAGCTCTTCTGTACAGCAGCAATAGATAAATTGTATGAAGCGGGATGTGTGGTATCAGCATGAATATTGGAAAATCTTATCATTCATAAACATGTTACCACCAAAAGCTAGTACTCACAACACACGTCTGAAAAACATCGTAACAACACTCTAATACAATACGATCCATTTTACGAGTTTGTACACACTGATCTGGCTACTGAGTTGTGTATGAATCTGTCTTACGCTCAAAAAATAAAAGAGATTTTTTCAGGGATCACTTGGTGGATGTGGTTTATACCATTATACTTTGGGATGAGAGCTTTTAAAGAGGCCCATATAAAGGGTTAATTTTCCATCCACTTTGGGGAAAGTTCGGTCAGCTCGAGGATCTTCCTAGGACCTGTTGCTATACCAGAGATGCGGCTGACTATTCCTAAAGCAGTGGAAGATAAATAGTTCCACCTCCTAAACAGGAGACGATCATAAAATTCTGCCAGATTATAAACTCAAATTTTTGACCTGTGATTTTTGCGGCAATTGGTAAACGCATTAGGCCGTAAGGCAGGTGTTCATGTAAATCTACCCACATATGTACCTAGTGGAAGGAACATTTCGTCAGATCATTTCTGGTCGGGCGCATATAACGGTGAAATAATGAGCTGACGATTTTACTGTATATTGCATTCCCTTTGCATTGTAACAAATAACAAGGAAGAAAGTATAGTGGATCAAGACCAACTAATGCAATTCTTTGCAGTACAATTTACGAACAATTTTACAACAGTGAACCCTATTCACGATAATTTCCCAACCAACCAGAACAAAATTATGTGTTGAGGTTTTGAAACATATAAGAGTTTTTGTGCCGAATATTATTTAGAAAGCAGAATTTATATGTCATGTTCATCCAAAAGGGATTTAAGGTACGGGTTTATATGGGGTATTATAAGAAAGTTGCAGCAATAAATGACAGGACTTAATTTAAATACAAGATATTGAAATGGTTTATGTTTACAAAGACTCTATTCCGGAAAGAAATTTTTGTGGAGGTCATGTGAAATGGCGTCAGTCCGGCTGGCTGCCTGGTAGACTAATATCCTTTGATCCAATAGAAAGTGATCGGTTAACTTAAGGGAAATTGGTCACATCGATTCACTATACACGATAGCAGTATGCTTGTATGCCGAGCCGTTGAGAAATTCTAAGCTAATCTCCAATTTGTATGTCTGCGTGAAAGAGCACGACGAATAAGCAATTAAAAGATGGTCAGTTATTTCCATAGTTTCACATTGAATGAAGAATTTGATAAGGTATCGTTGGGGCCGGCGATCTACTATCGTCTTCAGTCGTACGACTTGTCAAAAAAATTATGTGTGCTCATAAAGTATGATAATGTGACCTAAAATTGAGTGACAGATTTTTTTGATAAGTCTGTCCGACTTGCAAATGTTTATAAAAATGTTAGTAAAATTATATATTCTACGCAACCAGAGTTGCATTTTCTTGTAAAGTAGCTGCGTAGTAGTAGTAGCTGACAACAGATTTTGAAGACATTTTTAATGAACCCTGCTCCAAGTGCTAAAGATTGGTTTAGTAGTATTTAAAACATCTTTAAATCGTCTTCTTATATAAGAGTTCTGAAAATGGACTACATCTATTCCTTTTTATATATGTAGTATAAATAAAAAATCGCTATTAAATTTTCTCTCACCTATTCCAGAATCCCAAAAAGATCATTTAGTAGTAAACATTTTTAAATTATAAAAAAAAATACAAAAACATTTCATATATTAATTGGAAAAATATCGAATAATTTCAAAGAAAAAGTCATGTTAAGACTTTGTTATGGTGTGCAAAAGGAAGAGGCTCAAAGCAAACTGTCATATTAGGTGCATTTGTTTACTTTTCCAGTAAAATCCAGTAGGTGTGTAAATTTTGGGCAATATGAAAATGTTACTCTCAAAACTAGCTCGTGCTCAAACAAGTAAACGAACGGAAAAATTGCAAAAACTTGCAGGTTAATTCAAATATATGATCGCTAAAAAGCTTAGGTACTGTTGTAAAAAATGTTTTATTAAGACTACCCCGGATATATGGTTTTTGGTACTTGATGCATTGCATTTTAATAATTATAAATTCGAAGCAAATGTATTTTTTAAATTAACATTTGTCAAAGCTTTAAGACTTGTTTAGTTTGCACATGACTTTTTATTTTGTTCCCAGTTAAATAACATAAGAAAATAAATGAATACTTAATGTTTGATATTCGGTACCCTGAATAATATGCAGTAAGAAGGATTCATATATTTGATTGGTTTACATCACTAAAATAGAAATGCAATGGTATTTAATTTGCTTTTCAAAAATCCTTAGTAGAAAACTAGTTTTTAGTTTATACTACATATGTTTTCACTATGAGCAAAACAACTTGTTTTGAACAAAACGTGTCAGTGTTTCCATTATGTAAAACTGGTTTTGGTTTTCGAATTTTCGAAATCAATTTGACATTTATGTTGTAAACAAACATGAAACCCAACAAAAAATATGTGTTGAAAAAAAAATATTTTTCTTTAACATGAAATTTCCTTGTTTCTTGTTTAATACACAGATATACATATACATATGGGCATTTCCATTTTGACGTGTCGTGATATTTGTACCACAAAATGTAAAAAAATTAACTGAAAAAGTGACATTTGTAAAAAGAGTTTTTATAAATCCAAAGTAATGAAGTAGCACTATATTCAGAAAAAAAATTACATAAATCGACGTTAAGGATTTGCAGATATAAGCAAAAATCTGCGCTGGCGTGACGTTAAAAAAACGGAAGTGGGTTTTGACTTGCATTACAAAACTGAATAAGACTGTGAATTGAGCATGATGTTTTGTACAAAACCTTTTTTAGTAAACTCAGGACTTATATAGAGTTATTTTTCAAGCTATCAAATTTAAAAATCTTTGCTCGTTTTAAGGTAAATATGGGAATTTTCAGCTAAAAGTCTACTTTTTTTAATGTAACGCCAGATTGCAAATAAGGTTGTATTTTCGGACCATGTTGTTCAATCGCTATCTCTTTTGTTACTTAATGTAGAGCTTGCTGCGCTTTACACCACAATATAAAAAAGTAAACGATACATATACAATTTTTTGAGAAACAATTTAAAATACTTCTGGCGTTACGTGACAAAAAGTAGACTTTTTGCTGGAAATGCCCATATCTATGTATGTACGTATATAAAAGAACATAATTTACTACCTTTTTATTGTATTATTTTTACGCTGCAAACAAATAAATCAGCTGGAGAGTTGCATAAACCTATGGATATAATGGATAACCCAGAGTTGTATTCATGACTTTCGACATGTTTTGGAGCAAAACTAGTTTTTGTTTGAGTTTTTCGAACATGAAAAATGTATGGGAAAACAAGAAGCAAAACACTTGTTTTGTGGTCCAAAACATGTAAGTGGAAACGTACTATTATGCAGGACTTTTAATTCAGGGGCCTAATTCTGGCAGTCGTGATCGAGTACTTTCTCGATTCGAAAGCAATTTTATTTAAGTGACACTGAACGCATCGAAATTATTTTTTCAGTATTGTGAAACTTAAAAAAATGCTTTACAACACCGAAAAAATAATTCCGATTCGTTCTGTATTGACTGAAATAATTAGATATTAAATTTGCTTTCGAATCGAGAAATTACTCGATCACGACTGCCAGAATTAGGCCCCAGCTTTTGTTCTTTTAAAATTTTTTTATTTACAAATTGTATGCTTTTTGCTTGCAAATTGTTTAATTAATTGAATCATATGATTTTGTTTTCTATTGAATTTTACTATTTGTTTAGTAAAAATTTGCAGGCTCTTTGCTGACAACTGTCACTTTACTCTCTCAGTAGATGCTCTCATTTCCAATACAAATTTTGGGGTAAACGGACGTAGTTATTTTTGACCTTGTAGAGTAGGGATGCCAGGCGTGTTCTTTTAAAAAGTACATGTGCTTTTTTCACAAAACGTGCCCTAAAAACGTAAAGGTGCAAAAGTGCTGTTTTTTTAGAGTAGTGCTTTTTTGTGCTCTTTTTCATAAAAATTATATTAAATGAAAATCATTTAAGTACCCTGCAAATAATATTGGACCACCTGATCCAATTTGATTAAATGGACTACTTCATGGACTGGTCCGATGTAATGCAAGCATGGACCATATCATTGTTAAAAAGTGTTTGCAGTGAGACGACATGTCTTCGTTTTTTAACGACATGTTATCGTTTTTCAACGAAGTATTTTTTATTTTTCGAATTTATTGTCTGAGCTAAATTTCAGTTATGTATTATATAAAGCTTTTCGTAATAGTCCTATTTCTTTATAAAATACATAATTGAAATTTAGCTCATGGAATAAATTCGAAAAATAACAAAATGTTTAATATAAAAAAAAATTCCCGCATTTTATTGTAGAAACACGTATCGCCTTACATTTTTAGAAACACGCTTCACTTCCCCACAATGCCTTCGTAAAAAGAAATTTTCCCTACGAACTCCCATTTATTACACACTTTTTTCGTAGAGTGTTTCGAAATGTATTTGAAGTTTTGTAAAAATGTTCATGTGCCGAACTTCCACTTGAATTTGCAAATTTGTTTGTGAAATTGTTAAAAAAAATTAGTTCAATTAATTTTTTTTAATAGTTGAGTGCGACTACATGTTCAAAGAACACAAGCGCACAAATACACTCCCATACAGAAGCTGCAAATTTTGTCGCTGGCTGCTGCAATTGATGTTACCACGATCTTGTTGCTACTTAAATAAAAAAAAAACAAAACTAGCAAAAACCCCAATTTCATATTCAATATCAAGGAGATTTTATAAATTTTCTTGTCCACACCATACTTAAGATGAAGAAGTCTGGTCGTGAAACTGCATTTTGAAATCAAACAGCAGCAACAACAACACAAACCTGCGACATTTTGGCCAAATTTAGTTTATGAATATTTAACACGCATTTCGATTTGAATATCATGTTTGGAGTATTGATTTTTTTCCTCGAGTCTCTTATTAAATTTATTTCTGTTTTTATTAAACTTTCAAATGATTTTAATTTAAATAGTCAAATACTTAATTTCGTATTTAATCTTAACATTGAATCTTAACACTTGTTACCTTGTTGTGTTGTAGTGTAAATTAAATATCGCTTGAAGGCAACAAAATATTCAGCAAATTATTGGCTGTTGTAAAACAAATTGACTCTTTTTCGCCAGAAACTAAATGGGTGGCTACTTTGAAAATTAACAAAATTTTAAAACCGTTTTAATCGAAACTCATCACTTTCTTCTTAATTGTCAATCTTCCCACCCAGCACTTATCCATTACATTTATGACAGTGTTTAGGCGTTAATTTTCGGACATATTGAACACGATATGAGAATTTGTGACTGCGTTAATTTAATCTCAATTTCGTTGTCCACTTTCTTAATTTATAATTTCATTTCGTTTGTCTTTAGGTGGAGAAAATTGAGCACAATTATTAATCAGAAATGTGTTTTTATGCATTTGTATTAAATTGGAAAACTGAAATTTTATTTTTAATTTTTTTTTGTGAAGCTTGCAATTTTTCAATTGATTTTTTTAAAAACAGATTTAGAAAATTGGGAAGCCAACAAGTTATATCGAGAACAAATGATGTGGCAGAACAAGATGTGGCTTTGGCTAACATTTACTTCAATGTCACAACTTCTAAAACAGATTTTCAGAACCCCATTAAATGATTTTTAAGAAGAGCAAAAGCAAAAAGTTTAATTTTTAATTGTTTTTGGGTATGAATAATAATAATAGTATTAACGGGGTATAAGCTTGAAACCGGTATAACTCAGGAACGGTATGAGCAAAGTGAAAAATATTTGGTTCTAAATTATTTAAAATTTATTGATTTTTTAAACTGCGTTGTTAGTCCGTTTAATTTTCATAAAAATTTTAAAAGTTATAGAGCGTAATTTACAAAAAATATGGAAAAAATTACGAACAATTTTAGTGTAGGGTACATAAATGAGCAAATACATTGCAAAAACTTATAGCCTTGCTATAAGCATTTTATAATTATTTCCTTAAAAGTGCAGAAAATTGTTGTTCTTGACAAAGTTATGAAAAAAACTTAAAAAAGATCGACTTGAGCGACCTCTAAGCCTCTTCCGAAAAAGCTCAAGAATACTTTACCCTCCAAGCTTTTAGATTATGCTTGAGCCCTAAAATGGTTTTTTTTTTTGGACCCACTAATATACATACCCTGCAGATAACGAGACTAGTCCATACATGCATGTAAAGAGTAGTCCATTAAGGAGTAGTCCATTTCATCAAAATGGATCACGTAGTCTAATATTTTCTGCAGGATATGTAAAAACGTGTATTGGAAAATTAATTCTTATTAAGGGAAATTGCTTTGAAATTTTTTATGTTTTAAGTTAAAAGCTTTGTTCACAGAGCGACAATTTCGTTTTTTCTTCTTTCTTATTTCTTCTCAAAGTATTTTATAAATTTTCCTTTCATTTTATAAACAAAAATGTAACTAGTTTTTTTAAAAAATTTTGTCAACTAGAACTTCAGCAAAAATTGTTGCTCTATTAACTATGAACACCAAGTGAAAATGTTTCTTTGATTGTGAACGAAGCTTAATGGCTGAGCTTACTTAACCTCAAATCGCCGGCACGTAAATTTCATATTTGCACATGGTCAAAAAGAAGCCTTTTCCAAAAGTCCTTAGCCATCCTAGACCTCGTATAAGAAGGCATAATCGTCGAAAATCCGGCTTAGAGTATTATGGTCTCCATCAGTAAACAAAAGCTCAGTTTGAAATGTTTTAACCCATTTAGCGTGTAATATGGTACGCCAAGTCACAAACACGTTAAATAAAATTATATTTTAAGCCAATGCATATGGTTAATGCTGAAAACTGCAACTCAGTACCGTTATACGATGCCAGGCTATTAGCCAATGCGAAACGCAAAAACATCAAACAGACAAATTAGACCTGAAACAAATAACTGCTTTTCTCACTTTATTGGTCAAAAGTTTTCATAATACTGTATAAAATATTTAACTCTCTTTAATGTTGTCGTTTTTTGCATTTTTTTTATTTAATCGTAAGCAACAGAGTTGTCAGATTTTTTTCACCTTCATCGCCAAATAGCATATTGAAAATCGCCAAAAATCGCCAAAAATTTATTTTTCTAAATTTTTGGTAAAAATTATTCGCCGAAAATCGCCAAATAAAAGTTTTATATCAAAAAGAGTATACAAGTGTATTTTACCTTTATTTAAATAGACAATTGCAAAAAGCTTAACATTTGTGTTTCTGATTTGAAATCGCAAGCAGTTTGGCGACGTAAAATTGCAATAATTTTCTGAAGAGAACTAGAATTTTTGTAAAAAGCTTTGGCAGATCGCAAGCAAAAGGCGCAAGTTTCGGAACACCTTAACAGATCTGGCTTTTGCAATTTTAAATAGTGCAATTGCCATAAGAAGGCTGATTATCTTAAAAATCAAGTATGCAAAATGAGTTGTGTTTGAAAAACGTTTTTTTAGGAGTGATTTTCCATGTGAATATAAAGTCAGCATATGGAAAAATTTTGTATTTATTTGAAGCAAAGGATAATTGTCTTAAAAGATGTATTCCAATTGGATATTTGGAA
The DNA here is from genome assembly GCA_949318255.1 of Pollenia labialis. Taxonomy (NCBI): domain Eukaryota; kingdom Metazoa; phylum Arthropoda; class Insecta; order Diptera; family Polleniidae; genus Pollenia; species Pollenia labialis. The sequence continues at coordinate 62,215,958 of OX439139.1, read as the reverse complement.
TTGAACTGGAATACTTAAAGTCAACTCAGTTTTCTAAACGAATAATTTTTAAAAATAACCTTTTAACCCAGATTCGTTTTGGATTCTATATAAAATCAGGGTTTTCAAAAATTTGAAGTGAATATTTAATATTTTTTTTTTAATATTCTAAGTAAAGCTTACAATTTCGTAAAAAAAAAACTGCGCTCTGCACTCCACATTTTGCAAAATAAGTTTTTCGGTAAAGATCCGATAATTGATCACTTCTGATAAGAAAAATGTGCGAAAATCTAAGATTTCTTTGGAAACAATTTTTTAAAGTTTTCAATCTATTGTATTATTAATTACTAGCATTAACCTGCTACTTCGTTAGCGTTTCCTTTTTCTTCGTGGGCATATTTTTATGCCAAAGTTTATTTTTCTAGGCTTAAACTTGTTTAAATTTAACCCGCTACTTTAGTAGAACCCAAAAGCTAAAGAAAAATACCAAACTACCCCGTATTTCCTTTTTGGGTACTATATTTTCCCCCCATTAAAGTATCAACAATTTCAGTATTGTAGTGGTAGCCCATAATTTAGTAAGAATATGTCAATGAATGAAGGAAAATGTTTTGTAAAAAAAGTACCAAAAATAGTTCGGATTTTCACCCCTTAAATGTTCAAATTTCGAAAAGTACTGAATTCGTATACGTATTTTTTTTTTGATAAGTTTCGAATGTGGTATTAGCTTTGTTTCGACGTTTATTGGTTCAAAAGGTAGATGGGGTGGCGAAAAAGTTCTAAAATTCAGATTTTACCCGTTTACTCCCTAATAGGGCCGAATTTCAAAAAGTACCAGGCACCTATCCGCTTATTTTTTTAAAGAACAACGATAAGTATTACATTTATTTTGCATCTCTTTTAGTTTTGGAGATATAAGGTTACCGAATTTTCCCGTTTTTACCTGTTATACCCCCTAAACAATCGAATTTCGAAAAATCCCGTCTTAATGGATCGATTTTGGGAGTGACCAATCGCTAGTCCAAATTTCAAGTTTCCAGGGTCAGCGGTTTGGGCTGGGCGATGATGAATGAGTCAGTCACTCACGCAATTATTTTATATATATATATATGGGGGATTCACAAGGTGTGCTATCAAGTCATATCGTCATAATGTCCTAAATAATTTTTTACAATTGTTTAAAATAAATGTTGTTGTGTTTCAAACAAAAAAAAATTTTAATGCAGAGTTCATTGATACGTCATAACATACGACTTTACAACGTTATGACTACCTTGAGAATACCCCAATATATTAATTAATATTATAAATTTATCACCTAAATAAACCGCATTCGTATTGCGATTTTAAAATTTGTTAAAAATTTCAAGAAAAATCTTAGCCAGTACTCATAATTTTTTTCATATAAATATGAAAAAAAAGATAAAACGCGTTTTACAAATCTCCAAAATAATCGCCCTTACAACAACTTAATTCTAAGCACATTTTTGAGTTTTCTTTTTAAAATTTTTTCAGAAATGGGCTCAGTTTTGATTGATTTTAGATGTCACAAGTGTAAATGCATGTTTTATATTTTCAACGTCTTCCATACGTTGTATATCTAGAAAATGTTTCTTCGCATTTATGAATTTTAAACCATTTACCGTCAGTTATGAGTTACCTGTTTTAACTCGACTGCCAATTATACCCACGCCACAATAGGGGAGAGGGTATTATGCATTTGTGCTGATGTGGGTAACACCCTAAAATCGATCTAACGATGTCCGTCCGGCTGGCTGGCAGGTTGGCTGGCTGTCCATGTAATTTGATAAAATTTAGCTTATAGGTTTATATTTGCACAAGGAGCCATTCGAAAATAGGCCGAATCGTATGATCACGAGGGAAGATAGGGATAATTTCTGCCTCTCAGAAACTATCAAACCGATCTTAATGAAATTTAAAACATAGATGGATCCATATTTGTACGGACATATAGGATATGCATTTTTAAAAAAATAGGACCACGAGGGGAGATGGGGTGCAATATTTGCTTCTCAGAAACTATCAAACCGATTTAAATGAAATTTAAAACATAGTAGATAGATCCCTATGATATGGTCGGGCTTGACTGACTATACATACTTTCTTACCTGTTTTCTTCATCACTCAAACTGTTGCTGTATCCTTTCCTTGGCTAAAGAAGAATAAATGTAACCAAAAACCGGCAGCAGACCACTCGATATGTTTTCGTCATCATTCTATTTTTGTATTTGATGTATGTAGTTATTTAACTTAACAGTTTAAAAAAATTGAATACGGGATTTTGTTTTTCATTCTTTTTTACCAACCAAAATTTTTTTTTGTTTCTTATAATGTTGTTGTTGTTGCTGATGTTTTAAAAAAGTTAAACGTTTTTTTTTTGACCTGCTGTTGTTTTTATATTTTACATAAAGAAGTGTTACTTACCAGGGCTGTCAGATGTGGCGATTCATAAACCTAATTGGTGACGCAATTTTGTGTTTGGCGACATGGCAATTTTTTTGGCGAAATTAAAAACTTAATTCTAAGCCGGACGGTACTAACAAGTACCGTTACTTATTTTCATTCGCTACGTATAAGGCAGTTGTATTTTTGCAATGTATGACCATCGGTTCTCTAAAGTACCATATATTCTACCAATTAGAATAATAAATTTATGCTTTTTTTACTTCTATTGTTCATAAGCTCAGTTTCTCCCCAACGGTTGCAGTGTTTACAGGTTCTTTCAGAGCGCGAATTTTCAAGTTATTACAACTTCAAGCAATAAAAGGCGCCGAGGAAAAACTGAATCAGTTACAGCAGATGTAAGACTGGGTAACCTTGGTGTACACTGGCCTACGTTTGTAGAAACTCGAGGAAGATGTGAGCTCTGTAGCATTAGAAAAATCCATTAGAGACTATACTCAAAATGCAGCCACTGCGGTGTTTTTTGAGTTGCAATGACAAAAAAAAATTGTTTTACTGAGTACCATGGTATAAATTAAATATGTACTTTTTTTACATGTTCTCTAAGTTTACTTATACATATTTCTAACGCATTATAGCTTTAACAAATTTAATATGAATGAATTCCTTCTTTTTTATACATCAACCTGAAATAAAATTTATAATTTTTGATAATAAAACACGTATTGTTTCTAAAAAATATTCTGCAAAATCAGGTTCCATTGACCCAAAGGTACTCAATACCCTTCCCGATCCGCCAAAAATATGAAAGTTAGTTGTTGAATTTAAGTTGTACCAAAAACACAGATTCTATGAAAAAAGTTAAGATATTTTAACGACAAGCTGTCTTGGGCAACAAAGGGTTAAAACTATAAACAAAAAAAGACTTGCAAAAAAGGAACAAAAATGACAAACGCTGCTTTCAAAACAAATGTGAAGACACTTTGCTAGTATGCCACTTGAATAATTGAAAGATGTAAAATGGAATACACTTGTAAAGTTGTTGATTTCTGAGCCTATGCACATAGAAATATTTTGCAACTGAATAACAATCCAAATAAATAATGAATGTATAGTACATATTTGGGTTACTTTTTTTAAATTTTGCTGGAGAATTTTTTGGTTGTGGCAACGCTGAGTACAACAATTATAAATATTTTTAAGGTAAGATATTTAAGCTACTAGTCACCACTAGATGTCGCAAAACTCATTTAGTTTTACATTCATTTGGCTTGTGACTGTAATATGCTGTTATGTAGAATCGCCCTGCAAATGAATAATATAAGCAACTGTTAAAGCAGCTTCATAAACCTTTACTGTTATAAAAAACAATACTCCGTGGCCAGAGCTGCCGTTTTAGGCTACTTCTATCCAAAATTGGTAATATTTTGTTTTTATGTAGAGATGCGAATAATTTTTTCATTTTGTTTACATTTTTTCTTAAAATTAAAATACGAATGAATATTTATACCCTTCACCGATGGAAAAAGTGTATATGGGGCAATCCAAGCAAAAACGGACAGCTTGGTGATTTTGATTGTATTTTTGTATTTGTATTTATTTTGGTGCCTTTCTAATACAACAAGATACAGTATCTTATTAATTACAGTATTAGAATCCGATTAGTTATTAAATATTAATGAAAATTTTACACAAAGATTGGACTTAAACCTAAATACATATTAGAAGATCAAACATTTAAAACAAATTGAACATTCATAATTTACGCATTAATAATAATAAATATACTAAATTTTAGCAGTTACATAATAAACATTCTAAAGGTAGTATTCCATTAGTAATTTTTTAAACTTTATTGCGTTGCTAGTGAATTGTATGTTTGTGGGAAGATGGTTCCAGAGATAAATTGTGAAAATAAAAAATTGATGAGAAGATGCTGCATCTCGATACTTAAAAGTTCTGATTGAATTATTTCTGGGTGAAGAAGTAAATGTTAGTTTTTCATACAAGTAGCTGGGCTCTCTAGTTGTCATAATTTTGTGTAACAAAACAAGATTTTTCAGCTTCAAATAATCATCAAGAGAGATACCAAAGATACGTTTAGTGTACAAGGACACACTCTCAAATCTTTTTATACCAAATATATAGCGAGTTATGTTATTAAATGTTGTATTCATTTTCCTCTTGTCATTACTGCTACAGCTTGCAAATATTTCCGATGAGTAAAGGAGTGTAGGTATTAAGTATGTTTTAGCTAACAACATTCTTATCTTTGGTGGTGTAAAGTGATGACTAGACCATAGACTTCTTAGCATACCATATGTTCTTCCACAAGCTTGGTTAATGTGATCAGTCCAGGTGAGCGAGGTATTAAAAATAATCCCTAGATTTCTGACAGACTTAACCAATTCTATTTTAGAGTCTCCAAGATATATATTTATTTCATCACTGATCATAAAAGACCTCTTACAAATTATTAAACACTTAGACTTTTTGGGATTAAGTCGCAAACCATTAGCTGATGCCCAATTGAGGATTCTTTTTAAGTCGTTGTAAAGCTCATTGACTTTATGCCGAACTGATGTTTTTGGACAACTTAGATATAGCTGAACATCATCTGCATACATCCGTATACGAGTGTGCTGAATTTGTCCGGGTAAATCATTAGCATATAGTGAATATAGAAGTGGACCAAGTATGGAGCCTTGTGGGACACCTCTCGAAAGTATTAGTGGGTCAGAAACTGCTCCATTATTAGCAACCGATTGAAGCCTGTTAGACAGGTATGATGATATTAACTTAGAAGCAGGTGAAGAAAAGTAAAACATTCTTTTAAGTTTGAATAGAAGCATTTGGTGTTCAACTGTGTCAAAAGCCTTTGAATGATCTAGCAAAACCAGGAAAGTTACTTGACTATCATCCAAATTACTACGTATATTTTCGATTACTTCAGTAAGAGCTGTTGTGCAGCTATGTTTTGATCTAAATCCAGACTGTCTATCAGTTAGAAGAGTTTTTTCATTAATGTATTTAGTAATTTGCTTGTGTAAAAGGCGTTCAAAAACCTTAGAGAGATAAGGAAGGATAGAAATGGGCCGGTATTCTTTATCAGCTTTAGGTACTGGAATAACTTTGGCATACTTCCATTCAGCTGGGAATGTGCTTGTAGTAACAATTGTATTAAAAAGGTGATTGACATAACGAATTATCCATGGTAAAATTAGTTTTATAAAACGTGGATGTATATCGTCTAGACCAACTGCGTTAGATGTAACAGCACGGAAACCCTCAACTATGTCTGTTAAGATTTCCTTTAAGTTTTACTGTGTTGATGTTCCTTCTCAACAGCATATTTCAGCAAATTTTCAGATTTATTTGGCTTATGGTTACAGAGATATTGAATATGAAAAAATCGCGTTATAACAAAACTATGTTCAAATAAGTAAATACTCATAAATTTTTCAATATTAGAGCAAATAGAATAGAAAAATTTGTTTTTTGTATTTATTCTTGTTTTGGGTACTATCCAAGGCCCATTAAAAAAGGTCTGCGCAAGAAGCCTGATGATCATTGTTTATGTTCTTTTTAGTTGTCAAAAGTTGTTAACATTTTGCTTACATGTGCATGTATCCGTTTGTTTACGTTTATGGTATGCCACACCATTTCTGTATTTCTGGTAGTAAATTTTTGACAACTAAAACGAATCGTTTTTTGTTTTTGTACAAGTAAGCAGACCTGATAGATGGGCCTTGGGCAAAACTATTAAGATAGAAAATACTCCCGCGTAAGGCAAGCGCCATATTTTTTCTGTAATTTGCATTTAAAGCGGCCCATACACTTGCAGTATTATTGTATATGATATTCGCCATATTATTTCCATTTTGTCCTATATTATGCAATAAGTCGCACAATGGTTTCATTTATTCAATAATAAGGTGAACATAACCTATAGGAAAAACATAAGCAGCATAGCACAATGTTGCCAACATATTTCACTTTCTTTTCGTTGTGCAATAAAAATCAAAAGTCTTTTGATTGTTACCAATATATTGTGCCACCTTCAAATATCACATACAAATTGGCGATATAAATGTACAATACGTAAAATTGAACAATTTTATTGCAAGTGTATGAGCCGCTTAATATTTCAATTGTATTATTTGAATGCTTGAGTTTCATACCAAAAAAGTATGTATATTAGGCTGGGTCACTGATGTATGAGAAAAAATAAAAGTTCTCGAATCATATTCTAATAGCAATATTTTTTTGTATTACGTTAAAACAAATAAAAATTGCAAAAAAAAAGTTCAAAAAAGTGTCATCTTGAGCCCGCGCATGAGCTCCTAAGAATTAAGAATATTTGAAAAAGTCCATTTTTTAAATTTTAATATTTTATTTACTATCAATTATTATTAATTAAAACTAAAAATATTTTGAATTAAACTTGCAAAAATAAAAATTTGGTTCTTATACAACATAAAACAATAAAATCCTTTTTGGTCACAAAATCTTGTTTACTGTCAAATCCGGGCATCTCTCGTCTTGATTTAAGTTTGGTATATATTAAATCATCGCTTGACTTTTTTAGCGCAAAGTGTCATGAATGCTTCTGACACTATTTTCACGAACCTAAAAGTCGTTAAAATACAGTAATATGCTTTTCTGCAATACAATGCTATTGTTGCTATATTAAAAATTTTACAAAATTGAAGGTCAAAGCGCGGGCTCTTACACTAAAAATAAATTAATAATATTTTACAGGGATCTAATTCAGACAAAAATACAACATATTTACGCTATTAGAAGTATTAGAAGTAAGAGAAAATATATTTTTTTGACCCAGCCTATTATACATTGTTTATTAATTAACGTTTAGGAATTTTAACGTTTGCAAATAAACAATTAAAACTAAGTGTATCATCGTCAGGGAATTACACAATAAAAATAACGTTCACAAAATAATGAAAAAATAATAACAAATGTCACAATAGAAAAAATTATTTACAATTAGAAAAATTTTTATACAAATAATCTTTTACATTCTAAAAAATTTTTTAATTTCCTGTTTTGTTTTTTAATCACTAGCAGCGTTATGTACAATGAAAAATTGGCAAGAAGTTAGCACAGAGTTGAATTATAATACACTTACAGACTGTGGATAGCAAACTGCTAAACTCTGACTAGTGAGTTGCCAAATATCTGCTAATTTGGAAAAAACAGCTGTATGAAAACAGTATAAAATGTCAAAATCAGGGATGATTTCAGCAAAAATAATGTTTTTTTTTAATACAGTATGGCATCGTTATATATCAGAGTTGATTTATTAAAAATTTGCACCAGTGAAAAAGTATATTATACATGAACATTTTGCTAACAAGCTGCTAAGCTTAATCGGTATTCTAGTTGGCAGCTCGTTGTACGTAATGTATAAACTGTGGCTAACTTTTCATTATACATACCGCTGTTAATGTCTATAATTTTGTGCATCTTACATGCGATCCTCCGAAATGTATGCAAGAGCACAAAGGGTATTAGGCATATTTAAGTATTTCCGAGAATGGGTTATACATGGGGCCTATGAGAAATTTGGAGCGATCGTTGAAGTGCAATATCTAGTCATAGAAAACGATTTCTTGCAAAATTAAATAACAATCGCTTCATTCTGTCACCAATTTTTGTTAGTTTCTTTAACAGAAATATCAAATAATAAAAAAAAACACAGGTGAATGTAAACAATAACTTAAGTTTACTTAAGCCAATTCTGCAATGTCACATCGGCGTCGAGTGGAATTCATAACGTTACGGCGTAATAATTAATTTTTTATTGACATTATTTGGTTAGCTGACGGTTCTATTTTCGCCGTCGACCTTGAAATTTTTAAATTTTCTGATATTTGTGACTTTGTTGTTGTTGCCTTGAAATAATAAAAAACACCTGTGTTCTGAATGCAAACAATAACTTAAGTTTATTTAAGCCAATTCTCCTTAAAGCTTCTTACAAAACAGCATAAAATTTAAAGAAAACACGTTTTAAAAAGAATAATATTTACCGTTTTCGTTAACACTTCAACATTAAATATGTTTGATAAAGTTGTTATTATTTGAGGTTTGTCATTCCGTGTGAAACAAATGTAATAATCATTATTTCTAACCGCCATTTTCACCAAGTTCGGTTAAAACCAACTCTCAATTAAAGTTCCGATATGTTTTGACAGCTATAACCGATAGTTAATTATAACCGAACTTGGTGAAAATGTCTGTAAGACGATTAAGTCATGTTCTTACTGTCCGTCTGCTATAACAACGATAAATCGGCTCTACCAAGAATATATTGCAAGCTCAGGTTTGATTGACACGTAATTTATCTTCGTTCCCATATAAAGTCTACTCCTTTTACTTAATTCCGACTCTCGCTGGAGGGTATAAAAAATTTGGCAAAGCCGAAAAAATCACTTTTGCTGTTATTTGTTTGTTTTTATTTAAAAAAATATTTTTTTTTTAAGATTTTTAGGAAAAAGCAATAATGGTGTTGTTGAAACAGATAAGTAAATAAAAAATATTTATTAAAGAAAATGTGGCAGTGCCAAAAAGTAAATGGTACGGAAGAACACTGTTGCCAATTTAGCTATTTTCTCGTCAAATCTAGCAAATTTTAATCAAATTCTGCGTGAAAAATTGTGATTTAGCATTACCGGGAATAATTAGAATTGTGGTTATTGTGGTATTGTGGGAATTTTTTTTTTATTACATTGAAGAGTTGTTTTGAATTTAACTAAAACCACACAATCGGCAGACAAACATATTCACCCCTATCGTGTATAACAAGTGGAATTTTTTGTTCCCATGAAATTTTTATTCCCCTCGAAGGGGAAAAAAGAAGAAAGATTAAAAATCAATGAAATTGTTGTTCAAAAATTCAAAAACCAGTCCATAGAGTAGTCCATTTAATCGAAATGGATCAGTCTTGTTCAATAATATTTGCAGGGAAAGATTTCTTCATAGTTGGAGTACTGTAACAGTGAAGGTGTTCCAATTTTTTACAAATAGCTTAGATAATAATACACAACATCTTCCAAAAGTAGGTTCAATAGGAAAAGAAGTCATGGCCCCTTCATACGAACACATGAGATTTCTGTATTCATATCAGTAGAACGGGTACTGTAAAAGCATTTAAATTTGGTACAAAATGCTTTGTTTTAAAAAAAATTTACTAATTGTATTTCGATGGGGTAGCAAAGCGCACCGGGTTAAGCTAGTATTTAATAAAGTCGAATATAACTAAATTATATATCGTGTTTTATTAAAAAAGTGTTTCTTTAAGAAAATATTTCAGGATTATGTGTGATTGTGAGGCTTTGAAAATTATTCGTTGTAAGCGTTATGTCCTACGCCCACTTCTCCAATATCGCCCACATTTTGTAAGGATCCAGAATAATATACTATATAGGCTCTAACACCAATATTGCAGTAATTACAAACCAACCTTTCCACCTGTGGTAAAGGTAGGACTGCCAGATACAAGAAGTCCAATAACAAGACAATAGAAAAAATTCTCCTGGATTTTGAAAAAATAACTGGACAATTTAAAAATGAACTTAACTTTAAGAAAAAGTAATATTTTACTTAAGATTTGTATCTTGCAATAAAAAAAATAATTTAAAAAGCAAGGAAACGTAAGACTTAAAATTCAGTTTAAATTAAAATTCATATTAAAAAATTATTATCTGGGCGAATTCACTACAAGTGGCAGCGAAAAGCCTGCTGACTCTGACAGTTCGAACCAATTTGTTTTGGTTGCATAACGTTTTATTTATAAATAGTTGACATTTCAAGCCGTAAACACTAACAGCCGTATTCATAATAACTTATTAATGGTTAATTAACCAAATTTAAGGAAAAATTGCTAAAGTTGTATTCATAAAAGAAAAATAGTCTATTAAACCCTTAATAAACCATTCATGAAGTAAGAATATTTCTTGTTCGATTTATCCTTCTTTAAACCAAAAATAAAATGAAATTTTGATGTGTTTGCATTGTATGATATTATTTTGGTAAATATGTTGAAAAGTAATGAAAAAAGCTATTTATCGGTCCGACCAAATCCGACTTTTAACTATTGGCAAGTTGTAATAATGGCCCTAAAACAAATTTCATTAGCCAACATTTTTATTTTCAAAGCACTTCTAAATGCATTTTTTTGTTCATTGTTTGCCAATGATATAGAAATCTTGATAAGTTCCGGGGTTATGTACAAAATTAAGCAAGTAATTGGATGAATATCAATTTTTGTATATTTTATATGCTACCAAATTTGCCGTATGCTAAAAAGCTTGCATACGACTTTCAACAAATAACATATTTGTCAACATACGTAGAAAATTTGTTGAAAAGTAAAAAATATGGTGTCTACACGATATGCTATAATTGTGAACCAACGTTTGCTGACTTCGCTAACAAATGCCTGTATTATGTTAGTAAGCATACGTTTGTTGAAAAAATTTGGTGTCTACACGATACGTTGGCGCTGAATAGGGATGAAACGATACCTCTAAGGTATCGATACTTTTACTCGTTGTGGTATCGCTCGTAAAGCATCGATACCTACTTAGTATCGGGAAAAAAGTATCGATACTAACTTGTATCGGTACTTACTTGTATTGGTTCGAGTGATCCCAGCAAACAATATGAGTCCTAAAAGAGTCTTTAAGGACTCCTTTTTATGAGCAAAACGCTCAGAAAAAAGCTCCTAAAACCCTCAGATATGAGCGTGTTTTCCTATGAAACCGTCAAAAAATTTTGTACTGAATATGAGCGTTTTAGGACTCCTAAATTTAACAATTTGTATGGAAAATTGTGAGCCTTTTTGCTCACAAATCAATCATAAAAACCTCTTAAAAGAGTCATAAAAGAGGGATTTCGGAGCCAAAAAAGAGTGATATAGGAGTGTTTCTTTTTCTTGAAATTAGGGCATTCATTTTATTTGTAAATTTATGCTTGTTAGCTTTTAAGGGAAAAGTTTTATTAATATATGTTTTGTGCATGTAAATAATAATCATTTTAAACCAATTTCAACGAACAAAACCACCTAGTTTTCTTTTAACAAAGGCTTCAAATGGATAGTTTTGTCTAATGAAAAGGTTTACAAGGACAATGTTTAGTCAACTATTCACACATAAAGTACACAAAAAACATTAGTGAATTACTGAGCTCAATCCAAGTGACAAAATATCGGAGGTTGTTATGCCAACAAGACCTGATTTTAAAGGAGAATCAAAAAAAATTTCTCAAACCGAAGAGCGCAAAATGATCACAATAATGACAGACAAACGCAAAATATTGAAATTATTAAGAATAAGAAAACCCTCATAAATAAGAGTTTTCTAGGAATGTGCTCATAAATTGCTTATAAAAATGAGTCTTTTAGGAGTCCTGAATTCTACAGGCTCCGAAATCAATCAGAATTGTTTATAAATTAGGAGGGTAATCATGAAACCCTCAAGAAAAGGTATCTTTTAAGAGTCATATTTAGGAGCGCTCCGAAAATTGTTTGGTGGGATGAAGAATACATACATACAGATAAGTAGTTTAGTACTAAACAATTCAATTAGCAATGTCAGTCACTATATATTTTAAATGTAAATATATTGTTTAATTTTTGTAATTAATTTAACTTTATGATGAATGAATAAGTTTAAAAAAAATATTGGATTCAAATTTTGGAATAGGAATTTTTGGGTACTTAAAAATTTGGGGCATGAGCCAAAAGTTTTCCTTCAAGAAAAGAAAAATTTGTAATGTTTTTAACATAGTTAAAAACTTTATTTTTTAAATATTTATTAAAAATAATAAGGTTATTCTCTGAAAATTAAATTTTTTTTAAAAAATTAAAGATCAATAGTATGAATTTCAAATTATTTTTATTATAACAAAAGAAAAACAAAAAATCTTAGATAATAATTCAATAAAATAAACCGTTTTTCAGGTTTATAAAACATAACAAAATAAAAACAAGTAATAGTGCTATATTCGGCTGTGCCGAATCTTATATACCCTTCACCATTGTGCGAGCAGAATACATAGCAATTAGACAGAAACTAAATAAAACTGGTAAATATTTTTTTTTTAAATAAGACATATGGCAGCCCTAAAATTTTGGTTTTTATACAATTTTTAATTTTTTTTGTATGGGAGGTACCACGCCCACTTCCCAATCCCGCCCACATTTTGTAGAATGGTGTGTATTGGCAACCTTAATGTGTGTACCTGATTTGGAAACTTTGGCTTTTGCCGTTCCCCAGATATACAGCAAAAAATAATAAAAATACAACAAACACAAGGTATTTTTGGAAAAAATTAGAGGTAGTCGTGGTTTTTTGGTCATATCTCAGCCATTTGTGGACCGATATGGCTGAATTTCAATAGCAAACTTGAACGGAGTATATGTGACATAAATATACATCAACCTAGTCTAGATCATTTCTGGGGTTTTCGGAAAACCCATTTCAACATACACACGGATAGACGGACAGACGGACAACCGGATTTGAACTTCGCTTTTCATAAGGACCCAGAATATATATACTTTATAGGGTGTAGGATCAATATTGTGGAACATACAAACGGAATGACAAAGTTATATATGTATACCCTCTTACCTTCGGTGAAGGGTATAAAAAAGGATGAGTTCTTGTAGTATGTATACATTTGTATGTCACAAAAATTATCATTAGAAAAAAAGCTAAGGAAATATGTATACAGATACATATGTGATGAAAAACCATTTTGAAAACAAAATGATTGAATCGTTTTGTATGAAACTTTTTGTTTTTTTTTTAACTTTAATGTTAGGTGGGCATATTATTTCGTGCTTCTATTATCACTGTATGTTTTTTATATATTTTAAAATATTTTGAAAAGAGTATCACAAATTAGGTAATACTTAATATTTTGTGTTGTATGATTTTATCATTCATAAAAAAATTCAGTCTTTTATGCAGTTCCTAAAAACAATAACTTGTCGAGGTTTTTACTGGTCAAACAGTTTCTTAATGCTGTTACTGTTGCACCAGCTTTGGAAAATAGCCTTTCACACGGTACGGAGGTGGCAACAATATGTAAATATAAACGGGCCTGTTTGTATAACATTGGATACATTTGTTTTAATTCTTCCCATTCCTCTAAAGGATTGGATTTTAAGGCGCAAACAGGACTAGACAAATATATAGATAGCTCCTCAGTTTTTGAATTCGGTCTTTGTCGTTTTTGGACAATTGCTAGGTTTTTATGGTGCAGCCAAAAATCAAACTCTTCACTATTGACCTCTACTTCTGAATCACTGTTTGATGTAGAGGTGTCATCCTTAATCAAATTCCTTAATTTTTGTATGGCTCTTCCACAAGCATTAGCATCCCTGAAGTGCTGGTTTTTAAAACGTGGCACAGTGCGAAATTCAGGAAGTTTAGCGGAACTTTATTAAATTTTTTAAATACATAAAATGCATAAGATTACTCATTATTGCGGTTGCTTACTATCCCACCTCAAAAACCTCATACTCGGTTTGGGGATTTACCCTGCGAAACAACTCCAAAATACACCTGAAAGTTGCATTTTTTATTCAATTATACTTTTTGCATACAGAAAGATTTTCGATTTGTTTCAGTTAATAGAGTGGTACAAGGCCCATCTATCTGGTCTGCTTACTTGTACAAAAACAAAAAACGATTCTTTTTAGTTGTCAAAAATTTACTAGCACATATACAAAGCAAAAGGAAAAAACGTGTATGTGTGGCATACCATAAACGAAAACAAACGTCACTTTAAACTATTGGAGTCTGAGGAAACTGGAAAAAATGTTCTGTGTTTTCTTAAAATATAATTTCTTTTTTCTTGTTTTATAAATTTATAAAAATTTTGGTTTCAGTGTATTTAAAAAAAAACCGTACCGCTAATTTATCATTATCGTAATTTGTGTACCTTAAATTCGTTCAATCGTTTTTTGTCGTTAAAAATAATTCAATTTAAATGTATGAAAGTGTTATAAAAAGCTTATAACTATTTTAAATTTAAATAAAATAATAAAAACAAAAATTATTGAGTCCTTGGATTATAATATAAATGACATCATCATCTGGATTTGCATCATCAATTCATAGCGTAACATAACCTCAAAAATTGATTATGGATTATTTTTAAATAAAATATGTAAGTATATCAAATCATAAATAAAATAAAATTTTAACGCTTTTGTTTTAATCATTAAAAATATTTTATTATACTTTTTAAGCCTGCTATAAAGAATTTTGTTACTTCGTTTAAAAGATCCACACTATTGATCTCAGACCCTTCAAACATACCCTTTTCTGGATTCTTATAAAGGTGTGAAATTAATTTTCCAAAGACCTCCAGTTAAATTGCTTCAGTATAAGTATTTTAAGCTGTTTGGCCCCGGCACGGCGAAAACACTGAGGCAAATTACGGCATGCGATATCGATCGTAATTACAATATAATTTTAATAGGAATTTCGATATAAAATCTAGTGCTGTAAATTGTCTCCTGGAGGCTTATTCTGGCAGTCGTATTCGAATACTTTTACGATTTTCGCGCAATTTTATTTCTATATCTTTTAGTCGATACTGAACGAACCGAAATTATTAATTCAGTATTATAAAGCATTTATTTGAGTTTTCATTCGACTGAAAGAGTTAGAAATGAAATTGCTTTCGGATCGAAAAAGTTTTCGATTCGTGTTTTTAAAAGACGGACAGATAAATGGGCATGGCTAAAATTTAAAAAAAGACTTAAAGTAATACAAAAATGTTGGTCTACAGTTTCCGTATGAACGCTAATACCGTTGATCCCCCCATGCAATCCAAAGTGGTGTAGGGATCTTGATTGTTTTTACAGCCGTTTTAAAATAATCTTGAAGTTTTGGGGCAATTCGTTTGTTTTTTTTTTTGGTAACTTTCATTTTTTCGTTAGGGTGTTTTTGCATTTTTAGTGGAATGAAAAATTACCCTATTAGCAAGGAATGAAAAATGGTCCCTAATAAAATCACTACTTTTACTTTGGGGATATTATTGGTTTCATAATAAAAAATGCAAATTTTAAGAAATGAAAAATTACCCCAAAAATGTTTAAAGAAATTATATAAATTTTATGTAAAAGTTCCTAGGGATAGTTCCTAGGATAGTAATTCTTATACCAAAGTGGAGAGAATCCTTGCCGGTTATGCAGAGATGCTTTAGTTAGCGAAGCCGGTGTTTGTTATACCATAGAGGCTAAAATCCTTGCACTCGGCCGAAGTCCGGCTATTTAGAGTTGTCTTACTGAGCAAAGCCAGTGTTCGTTATACCATAGAGAAGAAAATTCTTGCGTCCGCCCAAAGGTCGGCTGTATAAAGTAGCTTAAGTTAGCGAAGCCAGTGTTCGCTATATCATAGAGAAGACAATCTTTGTGCCCGGCCAAAGGCCGTGAGATAGGGGCAAACGCTCCCCCTCAATATATCTTATTAGCTAATCAACCGGTTTTCCTAAAAATTTGGCACGCAGACACTGTAATATCGAAAAGAACTTAAAGATATACATTTCCAACAATAAGGGCGTAAAATAGGGCAAAAGGGGTAAAAAATTCCTCTACCATGTCTTCTTAATAATTAAAGAGCTAACGGCTATTAATTTAAACATTTTCGGCGTAAAATAAAGCAAAAAGATAAAAGCACCCCCTTCTATACCTTCTTAATTAATTAACCGATTCTTTTGAGCAGTTTATGTATTTTTTGACAAATTCTTTCCCTCTTTGGAATTTGAACCCACCACGGCTATGCAATGGTACACTACTATTGGACGTTAAAAAAATTTATGAATAACCTTATCGAAGCTGCAATTTTGAATGGTAAATTCCGAGACCAAAATGTTTAGATGCCACGAACTCCGATGATTGCCACAGACATCCTAATTGAATTCAAACGCGTTTTGAACGCAATTGCTCTTCGTTATGTAAATTGATTATTTCTGTTTAATTTTCATACTTTAGAATAAAAAATACATCACTTTTTTTTGTTTTACTTTTCAATATGTAACAAACATTTTCTGCATTGGTGATCATGGTATAAAGCGCTTTATTTTTTTTTTTTAACTAGAGATAAGTTTTATGGCAAAACAACGTTTGCTGGGTCAGCTAGTACTTTATTTAAAGGGTTTTTTTTAATTGCATCAGACCATAAGATGATAACACAGCACAGACATATTGTTGGAATGAAGTTTTTTTATTACAATCTCGTAGATAGTTTCATGGCATTTATTTTTTGAATATAATTTCCGGCATATGTACGCCGCGGCTACGAGTTACATGATCAATTAGAGTAGTCCAATTTTTTTTACCACAATAAATCTGGCCGTTGGCGTCAATGGTGGCTTGAATATTGGCTTGCAATGCTTCAAGAGTTGCTGCTTTGTCGGCATATGCCAATGACTTAACATGGCCACATAAAAAGTAATCCAGAGGCATTAAATCGCACAAATAAGGGGACCAGTGAGCAGGGCCACTTCTGGGAATAAAGTTGTAGTCCAATTGATGTTGCAACTAATCGATTGTTAACCGCGCTGTATGGCAAGTTGCGCTGTCTTGTTGGAAAAAAATGTCGTTGATGTTTAGCTGCTTAATTTTTGGAAACAAAAATTCAGTCAGAAATGCTCGATAGCCCTCGGCATTTTCTGAAATGGCGGGTACTTGCTTATTTCGAAAGATCGTGTAAAACGCAACAAACAGTATATTTTAATGGATTTAGGCCCAAATTTACAGTCATTTGTTAGCTAATAACAACAGTTTTACAAATAAAATATTATTTCCAGCTTTTTCTTAACCATTAGTTAAACCTTTAAATGTTATTGGTTAAATACTTTTATTTTTTTCTATTATATTTACTATTTTAATAGAGTTACCATTTTTTGCTCTGATTTAAATGTGTACTTAACCAATTATTGTAAATATGATACTTAAGTTAAATAATAGTTATCATTTTAGTTAAATAATAATTAACTAATGACTGTATATTTGAGCCTAAATGGTGAGTCGTTGACGGCTTGCGTTTGCCTTCGCTCAAAATACGGCAATTTTTGTTATTAACGTAGCCATTTAACCACAAAAAGAGCTTCGCAAAATGGACGAAGTGCTCTAAGAACTTTGCGAGCAGATTTATTATTTTCATAGTAAATTTCCGGAATTTAGAACATAGATGGGCATTTTGCAGTACCAGTACTTTTTCAGTATTTTCTTTTTTTACTGATTATAACTAAAAAGAACATAAACAATGATCATCAGGCTTCTTGAGCAGACCTTTTCAATGGGCCTTGGAGTGGTACATACAAACGGCAGTGCAGTAGGCCATTATTTTTACATAATTTATTTTATGAGAAAATTGTCAATTATTGGCATTTAAATAATTGCAAAATCGTTTCGTACTCGTGTGTGATTTGTTCGTCAAAAAAGTGATTTTTAAGAAGTAAGTAAATTTAGTTTTTTAACTTCGTTGAAGACTTTAAAAGGTGATACCGCATATAATATCATCTTAAATCCCACAACATTTTAAAGGTATGTTTTTCCTCTATTGGGAACACAAAATATCTTCTGCGAAATCTTGCGATCTTCTTTTAAATTAAACTTTTTCCAGAATGACTTTGCAAATTTCATATAACTGTATTTTCTAAAAGTGGAAGGAAGAACCGACATCGGAAGCCATCATTGGTTTTGTTTTGGAAAAAATAGGCTTACCAGTGCTAACATCTGACGCTCTGTACAGCTTAAAGGCACCTGTTCGTGCGCTAGTTTGTAAAATACAAAAAAGGTGGTGGGAATCCAGTCGAAATTTAGCATAATTTCTATAAAAAAAAATGCAACTCAAAGACTTAAAAAAAAACACATTAATTTTTATTAAAAATTTAAAAAAATCACAAATAGAACTGGTTTACATGGTTTAAATAATTAAGTTCCGCTAAACTCAAGAAATTTTGCACTGTGCGTGGGTCTAATATCGTACCTAAAGCAGCATACATGTTAAACTCAATCATGCCAAATCTTTTGCTGCAATCAGACAATAATTTGTTTTGAAACAGTGTAACGCATTCTATAGATGAAGAAATGTTTTGCAGCTTTGATGTCAGACAGTTTATCATGGGTATAATTTTTGACAAAGTCACATAATTCTGGCCAGAAGATTCCTTAGTGACAAACTCGAATGGTTTTAACAACAGAACTATTTGCTTCAACATTTTAAGTTAATGGCCGGTCACCATTTCTGGACTTCCTTAGGAAGATTCGAGTAACAGTTCTGATGCAATTTTTGACATTTTTATATATCTATTCAACATGTAATACGTAGAATTCCAGCGTGTCTTTACGTCTAAAATGAATTTTTTTGTCCTTCTGGGACTTCCATATGTATTTGAAGCTTTCTAAGCTTATTGGATTGAATTATGTACACTGTTTTTAACCCATTTCACGATTTCTCTGACTTTTCTAATTACGTCAACAACTGGTGAAGATGCATTACCAATTGCGGAATCAACTATTAAATTAATTGTGTGAGCAAAGCATGGTAGGTGCTTGGAATCTCCAAGACTTTTCTTTATTGCGGCAACCATATTAGCGCCATTGTCTGTTACAGCACATGTAACCTTATGTATTGAAATACCTCAATGTTTTAAAATATCTCCAAATACTGCAGAAATATATTCTGCAGTATGATTGGATGTCATTTTTTTTGTCGCAATATTGGCACTTTTAAAAGTTATGTTTTCCACAAAATGTATTGTTACTCCTAAAAAGCTCTTCTCATTCATAGTTTCTGTCCATATATCAAGCGTGACACAAAACGCAGTTGCATTTGATATTCTTTTAGTAAGCTCCATTTTAACACTGTCGTGTTTGCCGCAAAGCAATTTTTTTAAATGTGTTGCAGAAGGAACCTTATAAAAGGGCGTCACCTCCCTCATCAATTTTAAAAAACCTTCTCCTCCGACAACATTCTTTACATATAAAAAAAAATGCACATATTTATATTGTTACATTTTATTTCACCTTCTGAAATAAAATATTTTACATTAATAATTTGTGAATATGTAACCGCTTAAAGATTATTAATTATGTGGTTGTATAAAAAAACTAGGTTAATCCATTTTTGCGAAAATTCATATAGCACAAAAAATTATAAAGTGTGTTTCATTTACGAGTGATAGTCAGATCGAAATTATGATCGTTACTAATAGTTTCTTATTTAAAATTATTTGAAAGACAAAACTCAGAAAAATACCAATTTTTTTGAAATAACAAGATAACTACAAATGCTAGGAACACAATTACGTCGTATGAACGTAGTACGTAACGCCGTAAATTTTTCGAAATGCGCTTCACTTACCCACAATGCCATCGTAAACGCATTATGTTTTCTTTTGAAAATAACATTTAAAAATTCCAAATTTATTCAAATTATATTTTATTTTTCTATCCTTTTATTTTATTATCAAATATTCAACTTGAAAACACAGAAATAATTTCATTTAATATTTTTTTTCTATGACAATACGATCGTAACCGGTGTATGATATAGAATTAGCTCTATGTCGACGAACGCCATAGATATGTTTACGCTAGCTTTTGTGTAACTTTGTATAAAATATTATTCGTTTTAATATGACAACGTATCTACGTCGTACGAAACTAAGTTCATACGGTGCAGTTGTGTTTCTACGGTAAAGAAAATTTTTTTAAAACAAACTAAATTTCTTTTTCTGACATTGATTTTCGATTTTAATGTCAATAAATGAGTTTAAAGGAACCAGAAATCTTTAACATTATTTAAACGTTATTAATGCGCACTCATAATAACATAAATTTATACTTAACTAGCTTAACCCGGTGCGCTTCGCTACACTGCTTTAACCACTTTATCGGTTGAGAGATATTTAATATATGCATCCTATGGAAGGTAGTTCCCCCCTGCGCCTACCCGTTTTATTTTTATTTTCAAAGTGAAGTATACCATAAGAGTGACTTCTACAAAGTTTGAACTTTCTCACTATAACAGTTTTTAAGATATCCGATATTAAACATTGGCGTCCAATGGTGGGTAACACTTCCCCCGCTGCTATTTTATTTCAATTTTGGGGCTCAGATAATCCTACTACCAAAAGTTCAACAAATTGCTTGCAGCGGCTCTTATTAATATTTCTATCTATGAGGGGTACTGCTCCTCCTCTGGCTACCCCGCCCATTTCTATATTGAAATTTATAGTTTACCATAATAGTAGCTTTAACTACGTTTGAAGACTCTCCCTTTAATAGTTCTTCAGTTGAGCGATATTTAATGTATGCATCCTATGGGAGGTATTTCCCCCCCTGCGCCTATCCGCTTTATTTTTATTTTCAAAAGTGTAGTATACCATAAGAGTGACTTCTAGAAAGTTTGAACATTCTCACTATTACAGTTCTTAAGATATGCGATATTAAACATTGGCGTCCTATGGTGGGTAACACTTCCCCCGCTGCTATTTTATTTCAATTTTGGGGCTCAGATAATCCTACTACCAAAAGTTCAACAAATTGCTTGCAGCGGCTCTTATTAATATTTCTATCTATGAGGGGTACTGCTCCTCCTCTGGCTACCCCGCCCATTTCTTTATTGAAATTTATAGTTTACCATAATAGTGGCTTTAACCACGTTTGAAGACTCTCCCTTTAATAGTTCTTCAGTTGAGCGATATTTAATGTATGCATCCTATGGGAGGTATTTCCCCCCCTGCGCCTACCCGCTTTATTTTTATTTTCAAAAGTGAAGTATACCATAAGAGTGACTTCTAGAAAGTTTGAACATTCTCACTATTACAGTTCTTAAGATATGCGATGGTAAACATTGGCGTCCTATGGGGAAAACCATTTCCCCCGCTGCTACTTTATTTCAATTTCGGGGCTCAGAAGATCCTACTACCAAAAGTTCAACAAAATGCGTGCAGTGGCTCTTATTTATATTTCTATCTATGAGGGGTACTGCTCCTCCCCTGTTTACCCCGCCCATTTTTATACTGAAATTTATAGTTTGCTATAGTTGTAGCTTTAACCACGTTTGAAGACTCCCCCTTTAACAGTTCTTCAGTTAAGCGATATTTAATATATGCATCCTATGGGAGGTTTCCCCCCCCCCCCCTCCCCTACCCGCTTTATTTTTATTTTCAAAAGTGTAGTATACCATAAGAGTGACTTCCACAAAGTTTGAACATTCTCACTATAACAGTTCATAAGATATGCGATATTAAGCATTGGCGTCCTATGGGGGGAACCACTTCCCCCGCTGCTATTTTATTTCAACTTTGGGGCTCAGAAGATCCTACTACAAAAAGTTCAGCAAATTGCGTCCAGCGGCTCTTAAGATATGCGATAATAAATATTGGCATCCTATGCGGGGTACCAATTCCCCTGCCCCTATCTAAAAAATAAGTAGCCTATTTTATTTTTAGGGCTCACGTGATGTTACTGTAAAAATTTCAAGAAAATCGGTTCAGTAGTTTCGGAGTCTATAAGCCAACAAACAAACACACAAACACACAAACACACAAACATACAAACATTTTTCATTTTTATATATATAGATAATTATTGAAAAATGTTTAAAACTTTAAGTGTGTTTTCCTCGTGTTTTCAAAAAATTAAGTTACCTAGTTTTACCATACGGCCGTAGAATTATATTCAAATATATTATGTAATGCCATCCTGTGCAATTTAAAAAAGGAATTCAGTAAGCATGTTAAACAAACGGAGGTAAATAATAAATAAATAATTTTAAGAATTCAACTGTCTATATGTACATAACTATAAAAAAACAATATGGAACTTTTTTATTGTAGCTTTAATGCCCAACAATAATGTGCTTAACCCTAGTCGAACGGAAGAATTTTACAACGTTAAAAGACTGTACAGGTACAATTGTACCTATATATAATATTCACTATGAATAAGACTTTTCAGGGTTAATAAGTTAAATCTTTGTACACAAACATTTTTAAACACACATAGATAATTTTCTAAAATAAAATTATTCATTTTAGAAATACTTTTAAATTTGAATTTAGTAACGTCAACTTGTAATAATGTTAAAACGGGGAATCACTACAATAAACCTGTTACAAAAAAAAGTTGTGTTTTGTTTGTACAACTCACTTTCTAAAAAGGGGGATACCCAAAAAATCTTCAGTCGTTCAAAAAAAAAAACACCCAAACAAACATATGTATATGTATGTGAAGTTGCGCAGATTATTGTTTTACGAGCGCTGAAACAGGTCGATTTGATAAGTAATTAATTTATAAAAATATAGAAAATTGTGATTAATTTACCAATTCATTATGAGTGGTATCGAAACTGGAGCTAGTACAAGTCGTCATCGTGTGTGTAGGTAAGTACGATTTCATTAAAAATTTCCTTAGTTATTACGTTATGTAAATTTTTTTTTTTTTTTTTTTCAATATTATTTATTGAATCTTCATACATTTAATATGAACTAACAATAATTAATCAAATCTTAACCTAATACTTTATTTTATATCCTGCCAGTGCCAGACAAAAATTTTCTTTATCACGGGTTCTGTTCACTTATCTAGGTGTTTATCGCTCATCTAATTGGACAAGTGCTGCAGTGTCTCTTCTTCTTAAGCGAGTGTGGCCGCTATCATTTAAAATATTTCGAGCTGGTGGGTTAGGATGCAGTTCGAGCCTTTTTAAGTATTTTACTGCATATTTCGTAATCACAGTTTTAACTAATGGAACATTGAGATCCTTGTGAATATTTGAATTTTTAACATACCAAGGGGCAGCTGTGATTATTCGAAGAAGTTTATTTTGGCGCCTTTGAATTTTTTCGATATTAGAAGCCGAGGCAGTGCCCCATAACTGAATACCGTAGCACCAGATAGGCTTTAAGATAGAGTTGTAAAGTAGGAGTTTACAGTCGAGACTAAGGACAGAGTTTCTTCCAATAAGCCAATGAATTTGTATGGCTTTTAGTTTCATTTGAGTTAATTTTGCCTCTATATGGCTTTTCCACGTCAAACGGCGATCTAAATGTATACCGAGATATTTTACATGCGAATTTTGAGGTATTATTTGATTATTGATTTTAATAGGGGGGCATGATTCCCGACGCAAGGTGAATGTTATATGTACGCATTTTTGCTCACTGACTTTTATCCTCCATTGTTTTAACCATATTTCTAGTTGAAATATATGATCCTGTAAGTAACGAGATGCTTCATAACCGTTTTCGTGGACGCTTACAAAAGCTGTATCGTCTGCAAATGTTGAAGTTTGTGTGTAGTTGCTCGTTGGCATGTCCGAAGTATAAATTAAGTATAATAGAGGCCCCAGAATGCTTCCCTGTGGGACTCCAGCGCCAATTGGCTGAGGTGAACTAAAGAAATTTCCTTCTTTTATAATAAATTGACGACCGACTAAGCAGCTTGTGTGTGTTTGCTGGAATTTATG
The DNA here is from genome assembly GCA_949318255.1 of Pollenia labialis. NCBI lineage: Eukaryota > Metazoa > Arthropoda > Insecta > Diptera > Polleniidae > Pollenia > Pollenia labialis. The sequence goes on along the minus strand of OX439139.1, from coordinate 62,192,031 downwards.
TAAATAATTTTGTAATTAGATTTACTTCCGATGAAATAAAGCAACTGATTGAATGTTCAGAAGATGAAGAAGTATTTGTTGCATCCGATGATGAAAACTATTTGCCACAAATTGGTGATACATTTGATGAAGATTCTGACAATGAAAACGAACTTGTCATAGAGCGCGAAAAAGAATATGACTCAGATGATAGTACTGAAGATGAGCAAAGTGAAGGCAGTATTTTGACTGGAAAAGATGGAACTCAATGGTGCAGTGAACCTTTACCAAGTTCACAAACCAAATCTCGTAACATTTTACGGCCATTTACCGAAACTGAACTTGATGCATTTTTAGGTATTCTTGTTGCATCTGGTGTACAGAGAGACAATAGTACTAATCTGAGCGATTTGTGGAATCCCGATTCATTGCCTCTTATACGTGCGGCAATGTCTCGTGACCGTTTCAAGATGATGCTGAGATTTATTCGATTTGATAATGAGAACACACGTTCAGAGCGTATAAAATCAGATAAAGCAGCACCAATCAGGGACATCTGGACTATGATGAATAAAAATTTAGAGAAATCTTACAAGCCATTTGAATGCGTCACCGTCGACGAGCAACTGTTTCCATTTAGAGGCCATACCAAGTTTACACAATATATTCCCTCTAAACCGGCTAAGTATGGCATTAAGATTTTCTGGGCTTGTGACTCAATGAACGCTTACGCACTACAAGGCCAAATTTATACTGGAAAGCCAAAAGACGGTCCACGACAAAAGAATATTGGAGAAAGAACTGTATTTGACCTTGTCGAATTATATAAAGGATCTGGAAGAAACGTAGTGACAGATAACTTGTTTACCTCCTTAGAATTAGCTAAGAAATTAAATTCTTGGAATATGACATTAGAAATTCCAGCCAAGCAATATGCAACCTACAAAGGACCGGCCTATTTATTCAACCAACTTTGTCTACAACAGTGATGCCACATAATGTTCATTCAAAAAAGAACAAAGCAGTCGTTCTACTGTCAAGTATGCATACGACAGGAGAAGTTGAAAACACACTATTAGCCAAGCCAGAAATTATCAAATACTACAACAAAACTAAAGGTGGAGTTGATGTAATGGATAAAATGTTGAGTGAGTATACAGTAAAGCGACGAACATTACGCTGGCCTCTTGACTCGCTGCTTTAGCTTCTTACGTAATACGTAGAGAACATCATCCAAGGTCCAGGGCAAAAGATGAGCGTAGAAAGTTTTTGAAAGATCTTTCCAAGCAGCTATGTATGCCAACAGTTGAAGAACGTAGCAGCAACAAATTAATTGTAAGTAAATATTTTGTACGAGGTGCAATAGAAATGGTACTGGGACAGAAATTTTCAAAATATTAATCGTAATCAAAAGTTTGAAGATGTCACAGAACTTCAGATATCTCTTATTTGTAGAAAAGAAATTTTTGCAATTTAAAAACGGAAAAGGTACACTTGTACCTGTTCCGTCCGACTAGTGTTAAGTTCGCTTAAGCAAATGTGCGAATACATGTAAATCATATGAGGCAAACTATATTGAACTAAAGGAAACTTTTTGTTAAATTTTTTGAAACTGTCATTTCTTAAGCAAAGTTCGAAACTGATCGACCATTCCGTTCGGAATCAAATGTTTTTTGATTTTGTTTTTTAAATACATTTGAAAGACTTTTTGTTAATTTTTGACAGTTAGTAAAGCAAGGCTTTTTTTAGGCCTTTAGTTGATTGGTATGTCAATAAATATAAAAATCTTTAAGTATGAAAAAAGCAGCTCATTTCTGGGTTTCAAAACCATGTGTATCATTGTGATTCTGGCTGAAAAGAAAAATTTATAATTTTGAAAGAAATTTAAAAATTATTTTAACGACATTGGAACGAAGACATGTAGGGGATTCACAAGGTGTGCTATTAAGTCATATCGTCATAATGTCCAAAACAAAATAAAAATGGTAGGGCTGTGTTCATTGATTCTTCATAACTGTAAAGTAAAAATATATGTACATTTTAAGCGGGCAACGATACTAGTCATACATATTTCTTGTAATTATTTTAAGACATATGACTTAACAACTTCATAAGAGTACTATTATACCATGGGGCAAAGACATCAGTTTTTATTTATTTTCCGAAAGCCCCAAATACATTTTTATTACTTTCATCCCGATTTGTTTTCTGATATATTTTGCGAGGCGATTAGCAGATTAAAACATATTTGAAACAATACAAACAATTCAGCTTTATCACATTTTTTTCAAGTAACCCTTGATTGTCAATAACTTAAGTTTATTATGTTTCATGCATATTAGTTTTCCAAAAAATTTACTGGCAATAAAAGAAACATAGAAAAAGTACGGGAAATAAGAAACTACAATGTATTAACAAAAGAAAATGTGTTGGCGTAAAAAACATTTGTTATAAAACATCTGGCCAATTTCACCAATTTTTTTAAATATCAATTCATACTTAAATACACATATGTATGTAGTTTTTCATATAATTTTATTATTATATGACATGAAAAATAAATTTTAAATGTAAATTGATATTTGAATAAATATGTATGTGAAATTGGCCAATAATATAATATACATTAATATCAATTTAGTGTCGAATCCAGTAGGTATTCTAAATTTAACAAGCTACATACACGCTTATTTTTGGTTCTTAGGCAATTTCTATAATCTGCTTTTTTGATAAAGGGTAGATACATATATACGATTCGGCATAGCCTAATTCAACTTTATTATTGCTAGGTCGTATTAATTTACTTACTTTTTTGTGAAGACATTTTATCAAAAGCATATTTCAACGAATTACGACTTAAATCAGAAAAGGAAGTATTTTGTGTTGATGCAGATGGATCGGAATCTACCTCACTACTTAAACCATTACAAGAATCAAGGGAAATAAGCGGACTTTCCTTTGAGACGTCACCGCCACTTTCTTTTTGTTTTCTCCTTAAAGAATTATAAATTTAATATCTTCCAACTGAAAAATGATAACAAGACATTGTACTTACTTTGACCTCTTTCCATCGACAGGTTTAAAAAAGTTTGGATGGCTTTTTAAATGCTTATGCAGATTTGACGTGTTTCCACAATAACGCACGGTTTTAAAACATTATTTGCATAAAGCACTTTTTCCATCTTTTCTAGTGTAATGTAGCCAAACACTAGATTTTGGTGGTCCCATTTTAAAAAAATTTTATTTTGCACCTTTTTATTTTTAAAGATTTTATAATTTTTTTTACTATTTAAAAACACTGCCTCATTATAAGAATAATTTCAATGTTACAGTCAAGCGATTACTTTTGATCTATACCGAGTATTTTTTTTACCGATACTATTTGGTATTCGGTGGCTTAGTATCGATTACAAAAATAGTTGGTACTTGTAAAAAAGTATCGAATATGTACTTGTATTTACTCGTATCTTTTCATCCCTAGCGCTGAAAGCAAATTTTTTAATATAAATTTGCTGATTCAACATATCGTGTAGACTAAGCTTTATATTGAACAATTATAAATCGATTAAAAAAAAACTGGGTTTGAAAAACTGCAGTCGCAACCAAAAACTGCCGAACAAAAAACGAAAAGCTGTGCATAATTTTCCGCTTTTTGGCTTGGCTTGACAACGACTGTTTACATTTAACTAGTGTTTTATTTTAAATAAAAACCATACGAGTCATGCAACTCGTTTGAGTACTTGTAGGATTCTAAACATTTATTTACCAAATTATTCTTAAAGGTCAGTACACACTATCCTATTTAGTCGTACGATATGTCAAAAAAATCGTGTGTGTTCATAAAGTATGATAGTGTGGCCTAAAAATTTAACTAAATGATAGATTTTTTTGACAAGTCTGACCGACTTGCAAAAGTTTTTAAAAATTTTCATAAAATGATAGTTTCTATGCGATCAGAGTTGTATTTTCTAATACAGCTGATAAGAAAACAACAATGTTGGCTTCATTGATTTAAAGCATCTTTTTTGTGTAATAGTGTGGCACCTGTAACAGACTTTTGTTGCGATTTTTTTTGAGTGTGATAGAAATTTGTCAGATTTTCCAGTGAATGAATCGTACGATTGTGTAGAATAGTGTATCACGATCTTAAGTACATACTAACGTTGAAATATAGCGAGCCTTTGTTAATTGGTTTTTAAGTGTTTTACGACCAGGGTTGCCGTTTGAAAAATTTTTATCCGACCAAAATTGTCTGCAAAACCTACCAAAATCCTTTGAAACCGATCAAATTTTTGAAATATTTAAAAACAATTATATCGTCATAAAAATGCAAAAGGGTCGATATGCATGTATGTGTATTTTTGATATAAAGTATAACTTTTATTGGATAAAGCTATAAATCTACATATTTTTTTTCACACCTATTAAATATTTGAGGTCCTACACGTATTATTTTATTAAAAATGTATTTGTTGGTCTCGTTTAACTTTAACAAAATGTATATAAAAATTCATTTAGTACCGCTTATAAACTAGAATAATTCATTGAACGTATGCAATAACACATATAGACCACTAATAAAATATGAATCAAAATTTATTCACTTAAGTTTGTACAATTTTTAAAAAAAGTATTAAACTTTATAAGAGATAGGCTGAGCTCCAACACATCCTAATACATACTTTGCAGACAACGTAAAAAATGTATGAAAGAGTTTATTGTCTACGCGTTGATAACTTGCTCTGCAACCGACGTTTTGGAACTCACCTATACTTTCTTCAAGTTCTGCGGATCTTATACCATTGACTTTATAAAAACATGATTCAAAATACATTATCAAAGCATCCCACTGTTCTATGATACTTGCAGCATCTTCCTTTAAGAAGTCCATCTTGTATAAGAAACACCTTCTACAGAACAGAATTCCTGAAATTCTATTATTTAAGTTATTCTTTTAGAACTCTGTGAAAAACTTGAAATATTACCAAAAATAACCATAATATTTTTTGCATTGCTAAGTAATATTAACTGCCTGTTCGACTATATCTGAACGGAGACCTCGTTCACTTGACTTGAAGTCTTCGTTCGAAAACGATGAACAGGCTATAAGCTTACAAACTGTTCCAGCCATGGCGTGAGCGCCGTTTGTTGCCAAAAGAAAACAAAATTAAACGGCATCTGACTTAGTAAGCTCGAAAAAGATGACAAAACTATCCTTTATAAAACTAACACCGTCAAAGAAACTTGCTACTCACGTAATACATTTTAATGTCACATCCATAGTTTCATCAACAATAAAAAAAAAAAATTTTGTGTTTGGTAAAAAAGCTATGAGACTTGCAATTGTCTGCCTTCCGTCCAATTTTCTTAATTTTTTTAAAATAAGAATATGTTACACATTTTCTAATACATACCATGTTCACACGGACAGCAATATTCGTGTTTCGCTCTCTTATTCCTGTTTCGCGCTCCAAACATGATTGAAACGACTTGTTTTCCCATACAAAATTTTGAGAGCGAAACAGGTCGTTTCATTTGGAAACAGGCTGCGAAACAGGAAAAATGTACTATGATCTCCAATTTTGATAACAATTATCGTTAGTTTATCTGAACTAGCTCTCAAAAAATATCAAAACTAAGAAAAAAAAATATAAATTGATTTTTAATAAAATAAGTGATAATTATAATATAATAATATTAATAAAAGTATTAAATAATATATTTCTAAGTTTTATTTACTTTTTTATCTATTTAAAAAAAGTCACACTAACAACACAAAAAATATGTCAAAATTAAACAGGAATAAATCGTATGAACAGCATGTTTGGCAATCTTGTTTCAGAGAGCGAAACCAGTGGTTTCTATCGTCGTATGAACATAGCATAAAGCCGACCAAATTAGCATTGGCCTACCATCCGAAAAAACCAAAAATATCCGACCAAAAAGACCATGTTCGGCAACTCTGTTTACGACATGCTTATCTGAGTGACAAAGATAAAAGGTCTTATTGTCTGTGTTATTGTTTGCCTAAATATCTAATTACACAGCCTTTCACATGGAAAAGTCTAAAGGCAGAGTTAGCCGAAGGTCCACGTCCCCTAACGGAACGTCTGGTTCGTTTTGTTATTTGCAAACAATGCAAATGCTTACTGAATTTAAATGTCACGTTGACGGAACGTCTCGACCTGTATAAAACAGATTTTTATGCCGATGTTACGTGACAGTTGTAAAGCAGTGATGGGCTGCTTGTATGTTAAATTAAATGCGGGCATTTTTGCTCTTTTTTTGGTACTTTTTTTTAGTATAGCTATGAAATTGCGACAAAACAACTTAAACTACAACATATATCCATATAAACAAATATAAATGTGTTTAGATGTACCAAATAAACAAATGCATATACACATACATTGGAAATGTGAAACAAATAAAAGGCTTTAAATGGTATCCAAACCTTGTTTGGTGCATACACCACAATACAATATATGCAAGCTAAAAAATATATATATTCTAAAATACAAATTTGTTTATTGTTAATTTATAATATAAATATTAAATTATTAACGTTTTTTACATACACAAAATACTGTGTTAATTCTATTTAAATCACTTGGTACTTTTTCTGCACAGCGGTCACAATTTAAACATTTTTGATTCCCATCACTGTGCGTATTGTTTTATGTAAACTATTGCTTTTTGTTTATGTATGGGAAAAACATATGGCTCGATTTTAAATGTTCTATAAGTTTACCAGCGAGCTTACAGTACGATGCGGTACATTACGGACCTTAAGTGTGAGAAATTTTATTATCATTTACTTATCTTACTCTAAATATATTTTTAGCCTTTAATTCTTGAAACTATTTAATAATTTAATATCTCTTAAGAATAATTATGTTCAATTCTGAACAACTAGTGTTCGCATAATGTTCAAAATTCGACCATAAATTTTTATGTACATATGGATAAAACATAGTAAGTCTAAGTGTATATGAATTTACATGGTTCGAGCATTTATTTTTTTCCATGTTAGTGGATCGATTTAGCGACGGACCAACCTCCGCACATAGGTCAAAATTCAATATTTACGCAGCCAAAATTTAATTTTAAAAAATAAGGTAAACACATAAAATGGTTCTGGGAAGAAACCCGTTCTGAGAATCCTAACTGAACCCTTCCACTTATCTGGAATACACTCCGACCGCAGCCGGAACTTGACCGTCAAAACGTGCCCTCTTTTTTGTCGCTTAAAGTAATAAACCAAACCAAAGTTACAACTCCGGTTGTCCGTCTGTCTGTTGAAATGGGTTTTCCGAAGCCCCCAGATATGATGGGGACTTGGTTGGGGTATCTTTATGTCAGGTATTCTTATTATAATTTTGCTATTGAAATTCAGCCAGATCGGTCCACAAATGGCTGAGATATGACCAAAATCCACGACTACCTCAAATTTTTTCGAAAAATCCCTTGTGTTTGTTGTATTTTTATTACTTTTTGCTGTATATCTGGGGAACGGTAAAAGCCAAAGTTTCCAAATTAGGTACACACATTAAGGTTGCCAATACACACTATTTTACAAAATGTGGGCGGGATTGGAGAAGTGGGCGTGGTACCTCCCATACAAAAAAAATTAAAAACCAAAATTTTAGGGCTGCCATATGTTCTATGGATATGACTTATATATCAAAATATCGGAAATTTTTAGTAGGACATATTTTATAAAAAACTCGGGAAAATCGGTGCAGATACAAAAAAGTTATGACCAATATTAAATTTTTTTTTAAATACCGACTTTCGGGAACCATAGATCTCCCCGAGTCAAAGTTTTATAACTAAAGTAAATGGTAAATTTCTTCTTCAACACGTCGGTATATAAATCTGCCAAATCGGTTATAAAATGGCTGAGTTACAACCGAAATACTGAATCCCCAAAAATTACTCTTTTTATAATTAACTTTGTTAAAATATATGTATACAAGTATATATAAATGTTTATATATAAATATAACTTATGTAAATGGTAAAATTCTTCCTATTTAAAAATATCAAATCGGTTAGACAATGGGTAATTTATGAGCAAAATACTCCAAAAATGGGCTAAAAACATCAAAATTTTTATAAAAACCTAAATTTTAGGGCTGCCATATGCCCTATGTATATGACTTATATACCAAAATGTCGGAAATTTGTATGAGTTATAACCGAAATACCGGCGTCTAATCACCGCATACGATATCGAGCAAAATTCATCGAAATTATTTATTTGGTATATTGAAACTCGATATCGAATGAAATGTATTGAATTTGAAATAATACCATTCGACATCGAGTAACTCGACATTACATTTATCGAGTTTTCATTCGATACGCCAGTGTCTATCGTATGCAGGGGTGATTAGACCCCTAACTTCCCGAAAATTACTCTTTTTATACCCTTCACCGAAGTTAAAAATGGTATATATGTATAACTGTAATTTCTACAATATTGATCCTACACCCTATAAAGTATATATATTCTGGGCCCTTACGAAAAGCGAAGTTCAAAACCGGTTGTCTCTTATTAAAAAAAAAATATTTACCAGTTTTATTTAGTTTCTGTCTAATTGCTATGTATTCTGCTCGCACAATGGTGAAGGGTATATATGGAAAAGAGTGCAGCTGACAAAATTGGAGACTTTTTTAAACATAAAGATTTTATAAAAAAAAATTTTCTTATAAGTATTCGCAATCGTTGCTTTTCGTCATTGAAAGTACTTTGTTGAAGTTTATACATGTTTATACAATGCCAATACCGACGAGGACAAACGATTTCAAACAAAGATGTTCTTTATTTACATTTATGACATTTTTCACAAAAAAATTGTGTTCTGGACGTTTTGCATAACTTGCAAAATCTTTTTTCACTGTTTCCCAGCATTGTTGGGTTATGGTTGAATCCGTCATAACGAATATCATCAATGGGCTCTTTGGCTTTCTGACCAATCCTCAAATTACATGGTGGTGTTGTGGGAGTAGGTGGTCGCGATATTGGTCGGCCAACAAATCTTTTATCTACAAACTTGACAAGACCACTGGCAATTTTTTTTCGCGAAATTCAGGTAACTGCAACAATTTTTCTTTCTGAGCAATTATTTCTTATTTAATAATCAGTTGATACTTTTTGCTTTGGCTTAAAATTCCACGTGAAATAAGTGCAACTTACATTATTTCGCAGTTGTAAAAAAATGTTGCCAGTGGTGATTTTAATCAGTTTTTAATTTTTTCTGTTTCTACTTAATAGTGTTTTCACACTTAAGGTTTTACCACAAATTTTGGTTTTAACGATAAAACCAATCATTAAACCAGGTTTTACCATACAAAATAACTTTGTCTAAACCATCTTAAAACCTCTTTTGATTTGGTTTTAAGTAGATTTTATAAAATACAACCATGTTTTAGTTGTACTAAATTCAGTGCTACCAAGTTAAAAAGATTGAAAACAGCTGATAATGTTTAATCCCAGCTAGCATTTTATATCACAATCGAATTTTTTAGGAATGAGCTCATATTTCGATCATATATGATACTCTTGTTGGGAGAAAAAGCTACACTACCGATCAATCACCTCAAAGAATTATTCGTGATGCAATTATCTGATTCTTTTTTGATCAATTTAATGGTAGGTTTTATAATCATTAGTTAGTATTTTTCGTCGCAGTTTTTAATCGTTAATTATAAAGCTTTTAATTATATTTTACAAAAATTTTAAATTTTCAAGTTTTGAATGTTTTTTTGGATTTCTTTGTTAAAAGTAACCCCTGATTATTTGAACAAATTTTATTATGAGCCAAACAAATTTTATTGGGTTCTCGAAAAGGAAATAAGAAACTATATTTTTCTCTTTTAATTTGACAAGACGAATGAACAAAAATACAAAATATAAAGAAATAATTATTATAACATATTGACGATTTTATCGGTACCAAAAACGCAAAAGACTCTATCTAACATCTGGAAATTGAGAAATCTACTTAAAATGTTTATAATTAATTTTTCATCTATTTTCCTAGTAAAATCCCTTTTCAGCCATTTAGCGTTAATCATTTAATCTTTTGCATATTGGGTCGTTGGTTTTTTGTTTATAAAATCGCAACTTTTTGTCGAAAGATTCCAACATTTCCAAATTATGAGTACATTTGTGTTAATGCAATACATCAGAATCAATGATTTTTAATTTTTTGTCAATAAGGCCTTTTGCGTTTTAGGTAACGGTATATGAACTGGCAATCGTTCAAGTGATAAATCAGGATTTAATCATCAAATAGGATCTAAGAAGACTCATTTAGGTAATATTTACAAAATATTATCACCCAAATGCTAGCTGGGATGGCGCTCAATAAAAATAAATAAATTTAAAAAAATTAAAAACGTCAAACCGATGAAATATTCTAAAATTAATTATTTATACAAAAATGTTTGATTTCCAAGCATTCAATTCATTCACTTCTTTTAGAAATTTTCTTATTCCTACTAGAAATTAATTTTATTTTGGAGAAAATAATTAGCCAAACTGTGATTTAAAACCTGATTTAATAAAACTTGTAATGTGAACGCAAAATCAGCTGTTAATAGATTTAATGTTAAAATCAGGTTTTAACTTTAGGTGTGAAAACACTATTAGAAATGTTCTAATAATATTTTGTCATAAATATATACACTCACAATATTCTGTACGTAAAATTAACTGAAATTGTAATATAAAATAAATGAAAGTTCAATTAAAAACCGGTCTACCTATTTTTCATTTATTTTTAACAAAAAGTTCATTTAATTTTTACTGTCGAAAATTCAACACCATATTCCGTAAAATCAAATAAATATTCAGTTATTTTGTAAAATTTTACTGTCAAAAATTCAACACCATATTCAGTTAAAACGATTAAATATTCAGTTATTTATTAAAATTTTACTGTCAATTTTTTACTGTCAAATTGACCCCATATTCAGTAAAAACAATTAAATATTCAGTTATTTTATTAAATTTTCGTTTACTCCACAAAAGAGCCGAATTTCTAAAAAATTCCAGACAGACACCTGTCCGCTTGTTTTTCTTATAAGCGAGAGAGGGAGAATATTTTTATTTACTTACCCAGTTACACACGTTTGTTTTTCTTTTGTTGTACTGACCACGTTCTTTACAGAAGAACTCTCAATTATAAGACACCAGCAGCATGACCGATATGGCTTCGCAGTTATTTTACTTTTAAAATTTGATGTATTTAACTAAATTATTTTAACAAATAGAAAATGGGTATTGCTTACACAAAACAAGCAATTAATTTTTTATAGATAAGTAAAAATTAATTTTTGGTAGTAAAATTATATAAAATAACTGAACATTTAATTGTTTTTACTGAATATGTGGTCAATTTGACAGTAAAAAATTGACAGTAAAATTTTAATAAATAACTGAATATTTAATCGTTTTAACTGATTATGGTGTTGAATTTTGACAGTAAAATTTTACAAAATAACTGAATATTTATTTGATTTTACGGAATATGGTGTTGAATTTTTGACAGTAAAAATTAAATGAACTTTTCGTTGCTTTAAATTACATTTTTATTTACTTTAACATAAAGAAGAATTTAACTCCATCAACGGACAATATTAACTGCAACTGAAAATCCGTATTAATATGCACTTAGTTTTTTGAATAACTGTTAGAATCAGTTAAAAATAAATTTGCTTGGAATTTTAAATGTTTATTTATTTAAAAATGACTGAACGGAATATTTCTTAAATAAACTACAGTCCGTTACTGTAATAATATTGTGAGTGTATTTATACAAAAGAAATAAAACAAAACTCTTGAAATTGATTTAATGAGATTTTTTCTCCTACAGCAGTTTCGGAGAGGGGGTTTATATGGTTCCATTACATAATATATGTTAAAACAACTATCGTTCTCAAACATTATATCAATACCAAAATATATAAGCAAGTTGTGGCTCTCTTCTATATATCAACACAAAACAGTTGATGGGCGCAAGGACCCTATTCCGGAAAAAAGTTTTTATTGGGGCCATGTGAAATTAAAAACCGATTCGCACCATTTCCAATAGGCTCCGTCCTTATGAAAATTTACCAAATTTCATCAAATTATCTTTAAAGTTGCGACCTGTAGCTTACGTACAAGGTTTAAATTTTCAGGCAAGCTAGCAGCCGGCCAGCCAGCCGGACGGATAGTTGTTTCGTTTCAGAAAGTGATTATGAGTCGATCGGTATACTAAAATATTGAAGATTGGCTAATTTTTTTCAGTTGCACACAGCACAAACGTACAATACAGGCTCTCCACTATATGGTATAGGAATTATTAGATTACAAAGTTTTAATTTCGTGCTTACTTCAATTTCTGTTTCTCAACATGCTCTTCTTGGTCACTGAGAAACCCTAGTGAATTAAAGCACCATAGAGTTGGAACGTATTCCTCGTCTGCGCCAGAACAAGATTTCAGACTCATTCTTTGTTTTTTTTTAGCTCGCGCCGATATGAAGATCGAAAAATATTTATTTTTTTATCACCATTTCAGAGAATGACAACAAGTAGTGTAAACACATATTTATAACACAAATAATAGGAACAGCTATGGTTGTGCGTTGAAAAAGTAGGTATGGTTATTTCTTATACTTATGCACGGTAATATCTTCACGCAACCACATTCAACCCAACAAACACGAAGTCAAACCTTGGATAAGAACCCTGCAGGAAATGTTCCTAGTGAATCTGTACTGATTCACTATTGACACAGTCACCAGTACTACTGACTTATTATACCCCAGGCAATGTTATTTACAATAGACATTTAACATGTGCGTGTCATTGGAAATCTACTACTGACGTTGGTAATACTGACTAGGTACTGACTAGATAGTTCCTTTGGGAACATATGTAGACATTGAAACCAGAGAATCGCTAGTAATTTTTAGTAAAAGTAGTCTACACTTTTTGTAAGAATACGAAATCATTACAATCTTTTTTTGTATTATTTCTTTAACTTTAATAGGAATTGTACTTCTCAGTTGTTATTGATAAAATCTTTTTCGTATTTAAGCCAAATATAGTGGCAAATGTAATGTAGTGACACTTCGTTGACAATGTCACCAATATAGTCGACAAAACTAGTGACTTGGAGACACTTGCACCCAGGTTTCCTTCAGGGAAATGACTTTATCATTTGACATCAAACGCAATTCTCAAACGTTTTTCAATTGTTTGATATAATTAAATGTTCAAATTGATAATGATTTGAAAATAAACATTTGATATCAAATGTTTTATTAATTTGATGTTAAATGTTTGTCAAATGTTAAATAAAATCAAAAATAAACTTGGCAATACTAAAGCGAAAAATAAATGTAAGCATTAAAATGGCGATTAAAGTTACATTTTTTTACTTTGTGGTTACATGTGTTTTACTTTTAAAAATAAATTTTAATATAAAGTGAACAGTTTATTTCTTGTGAAAAATAAAAATTATTTGTGAGAAATTAAAGGAAAGTGAAGAAAGTTTGTTGAACGATCGCGGTGCTACAATCCTCAAAATAAAAGGGAGCCAAGTATTTTGTCTTTCCAAGAATTAGAGGACGGAAAGAACATTATTTCATCTTTTAGCTATGGTACCGAATGTTTATCTCAAAGTTTATTTAAATAAATAATAAATTTAAATAAAAAAAAATTAAATTGATTTATTTATATTCCACATTCTATTATAATCCACATTTGAAAAACATTTGAAAATAAAGACATTTTTTAATTTGAAAATAATTTCCCCTTTTTGTTGAGAACGCTATGATTTTCAAATCATTATCAAACGTTTGTCGTTTGAGAAAACGTTTGATTTCAAATCATTTTCAATTTGAAATCAAACCTCCGTGTTTGTTGGGAGTAGACAAAAATACATGAATATTATGCAGATGTTATTCAATACCCATGAATGTGTTTTGGTTATCTGCCATACACATAAAAATGTGTAAAAATGAAAAAAAATTGTTAACACCCAGGCTACAACTGACATCAAATGGTTAACATTAACACTAACATCATGTTAGTGTTAGGTATAGCCTCCTCATGTTAGTGTTTTGTTTGTGTTTTAACAGCGTTGTTAAGCAATCTGTCTTGAAAGCTATTTTATAACATAACTTGACGTTTAAGTTTGACAGACAGCTTTTTTTTGTTGCTTTTTATTAACTTTTTTATACAACTTGTCAATAATACGCGCGTGGCTGATAAATAATTAAAATTAAAGCGCAAAATAAAGTGCAAAATAAGTTTTCCGAAAATAAATTCATTTTAAAAGCAAATTGGTGAAAAAAACTTGTTTAAGGTATGTATGTATGTATATGAGTAAAAATTATGTTTTTAGCAAATTCAAATTACATTAGTAAAAAAATTATAAGATTAGTAAAAAGAGAAGGCTATTTTTTTAAATAATTAAATAAATAATACTTATAGGTATTAATATATTAAAAATACATGTACATATGTATGTATGTACCTATAAATGTATGTACTTACATAGACTGTATACCACAAAGTGATTCCAACAGTGCAGTTGATGCAATTGAAGACGATAATGGTTACGACCATGACGAAGAAGTTGGAAAAACTAATGTTGATGTATTAGAAGAAGTAAAAAAAGTAGAGCTTAAGGCGGGCACAATTGGAACATATTTATTTTGCATTGATTTCTAAGAAATTTTGCGGAGTTGTGAATGTTTTTGTAGGACAAAATAAGTTGTCCGAAACTGAATCCATTAAAAAGCAAATTGGTGACAAAAAACGTGTTAAAGGTATGTACATAAGTGATTAAAAATTGTATTTAGAAAAATAATATTATTTTGTAATAAAATAGATTTAAAAACAGTTTGTGCAATGGATGCAAATTATGAAGAAACCTTTAAAATGATAGAACTCTATGAGCAGTTTCCATGCTTATGGAACTACTCAAGTCCTATATATAAAAACGTGAGCATAAAAAATAACGCGTGGAAGGAAATCGCAAATGCAGTTGGTAAAACAGTTGAAGAAGTGAAAAAAAAAATTAAACACCTCAGATCTGCATATGTTGTTGAAAAAAAAGGTTGACGCGTCGAAAAAGTCGGGGTCGTCAGCAGATAGTATATATATTCCACACTTATATTATTACAGCAACATGGATTTTTTGGCCCCCGTGGTTGTTTTAAGAAAAACTATTAGTAATCTCAAAGAAGTAAGTTAATTGTATTATTTCTATTAAATCCCCTTACAACTGCGTAGATAAATAACTTGCATTTTTTTTACTATTTTGTTAATCATGTTTGTGTAAATATTACAGGAAGAAGATCCCAAAAATATTATAGAAATTGATAGCGAAGTTGTTATTGAAAGCCAAGAAAACGAACAGTATCCAACAGAAGAGGCATACAAATCTGCAGACAATAATTATAGCTCTATTGGAATGTGTTGTACTCCTGTGTCATCGAAATCCATTAAAAAAATTAAAATGGAGAGAGATGAAAAATTTAATAACGCTTTAAGCCTGGTACTGTGTTCAACATTTCACGTGAAATGCTGTCAAAATGCATATGAAAAAAACTTATGCGGAATGTCGTTGAAATAATGTTGATAGAGTTGTACTCTGTTCATTTTGTGAAAAAGTTAGGAAATGTTTCTGGCAAAAAAGTATCATCTGATTATTAAATAAGAAATAAAAAATTTAAATAACACAACCGGTAACAGTTTTTTATCCATATTTATATTCTTTTTCATTAAATTTTTTAATAAAAAAACAATTTTTAGTTAAATACATGTGCGGTTTGCTTACATTCGCAAAACAATGTCGCATACTTTGCAGGACTAAAAACGTCTATTTGTACAAACTCACAAGAAATGTATTTTTATAAATGCACCCTGTCGGACTTTGAGTTAACTTAAAACTAACTTATTGTCAACCAGAAATGAGTCACAGGTGACTAAAAAGCTGGCTCATTTCCCTTGTTAAACTCTATTCAGTTTTTACACGTAGTGTCATCAGAGCGAGTCAGTACTCACTCACTCTGCATAAGTTTCAGCTAACCACAAGCTAGCTCATTATGAGTTAGCTTGTAGTGCATAAAGTAAGAGTGCACTATGAGTTAGGTATAAATTGACTAACTTATAGTTGGGTTTAACTAGGCAGCTTGTAGTTCATCAGAACAAGTCAACACTCACTCCACCCTTTATATTTATATTATTATTAACTAATTATGTATGTATGTATATATTTTTATTAATATGTATAATAAATTTTATGTATTTAACATAATAGAATCTGGGAATTTATTTCTCATGGTGAGTACATTTATTATACATATAAATTTTCATATTATTCGAATGTGTATTCTAAGTCAAATTACAATTCAATTTAAATTTTTTTCATTTTATGAAATAACTTGACAAATTTTTCTCTGTTTAATGAAAACAAAAAAATATTTCAACAAAATAAAGTTTCACCTGTATGTTTTTTAATTTTTGTTTATTTCTGTATCAGATTTGAGTTATTTCGAAAGTTAGTTAAAAATGAGTTAGTTAAAAGTCAGCCTTATTTTGAGTTAGCTCATAAAAGTCCGACAGGGCAATGTATACACATGCATACACACACACGCGTGTGCACTTACATATACGCTGATAAGTGAGAAAAGTTCTCTGAGAGTAATAATAAATACTGTAATTTACTCTCACAAGTGGATTTAGCGGCTAAATCCACCAGAAAAATTAATATAGACAGAAAAATGTATGAACTTTGTATGGTCGTGCAATATCTTTATAAATCTATAGTCTTTGACTTGACGCTACGGTAGCAAAAAAAAATATAACAAGAACGTTAATATTGTTATTTTTAGCGATGTTTACTATGTTTAAGCGCTAAATTGTTTCTTCGCTATGAATATAACACACAACCTGTATTTAGCTTGTTTTTAAACTTATGTTGTAAGATATTTACGTGTTCTCCACCTAAAACACATTGGCAATTTGACGAAGTTATTCTGCCGGCGTTATTGCTTGTGTTAAGACATCACAAATTGCACGTGTGGCCGTAGGGTAAGAGAAATGTGCTTAGATCACAAGACAGGTATGGGACTATGTACATATTATTTATGATACATTAAATAAATTTGTCCGTAAAATCAGCATAAGCTATACATTTTTATAAAAAATAGGACCACGAGGGGTGGGAAGGGTCAATTTCTGCTCTCCGAAGCTATCTGACAGATTTTAATGAAAATAGATAGATTTATATTTATATAGACTCTTAAGCTATGTATTTAAAAAAAAAATAGGATAACGAGGGGAGATAAGGGGCAATTTATGTCTCTCCAAAACTATCCAACAGATCTTAATAAAATTTTAAATAAAGATAAATGCATATTAATAAAGACATATAAGCTAACTATGACCACGAGGGGCAAATTACATGTACGTTTATGATCGAATACATCGTTATACAGCAATTGTAACACACATGTACAATACCATGTGACCTGAAAAGTTGACAAGTCAGATGTAAAAAACATGTTGTGTACAGGTATCTTAAGCAAACGCTATAAATACATATGGTTGTTTCACTCTTTCTTATAAGCACAACATACAAATCAATAGTTACATGCATACATAAAAACCCATATATTTTGTCTGGTGTCACTTATCTATGCTATGTGCTTGTGACAGAAACAAGTAACTCTAAGATATTTTTATTTTTGCATGTAAAAATCATTTACACATCCGAACAATTTTTTTGCACTTCTGCACTTGTCGCTGTCACACACACACATCATAGGTAGACGACACGAGATGGAAGATATTGTTTTTATGTATGCATGTAAGTATTGATTTGTATGTTGTGCTAATAGGAAAAAGTATAACCGCCACGTAAAACATTAAGCGCTTGCTTAGACGCCTTTCTGTAACGATTTAAAATTCAAACATATCTTTTTAATAAGTTGTAAAAGAAAATACCCTCAAGCTTCGCTCGTGGTCTTAATTTTTTTTAAATATATGTATGTACATATATAGCTTGTGTGTTCATATTAGTATGGATCTTTCTATGTTTTAAATTTCATTAAGATCTGTTAGATAATTTCGGAGAAGCAGACATTGCCGCCAACCGCCCCTCGTTGTCCTAATAAAATAACCTTAAAATTCAAAAGCTTTAAAATTATCTTGATATTTTTCTGAATAACACCACAAAACATTTTTGCCTAGTTCCAAAATTATTAAAATTGCATTAGCCATCTCTGCTCTCTCTCTCACTCTGTGTTTTTACGTTATACTTACGTTAATATACATACTTATATGGGTATTGCAGATAGCTAACAGAAATTTTATTTATATCTGCATGTACATTCAAAAAGAAGAATGAGAATGGACCCTGCAAATAATAGGACCAGTCCAAACACGTGTGTAAAGAGTAGTCCACAAGGGACTAGGACTAGTCCAAAAGTAACCCAAACGTATGGAAAAAATATGGTTTATTTAACATTACGATGTCCTAGGGCAGGACCATATAACCCATATTTGGACTACAAAGGAGTAGTTTTAAAACTGCTCCATTGTGTTCACAAGAGGATTAGTTTTAACTTCGTTTAAAAACGAAAACATGTCGTTAAAAAACTAAAACATGTTGTCTCACTACAAACACATTTTAACAATGACATGGTCCATGCTTGCATTACATCGGACCAGTCCATGGAGTAGTCCATTTCATGAAATTGGATCAGGTGGTCCATAATATTTGCAGGGGATATACGCATTGGTAGCGTATACTTATGCATATTAAAGTTCAACTTGTTATAGGTGATGGTATGTATGGGTTTGATCTCTACTCATGCATGTCCATACATGTTTTCTCAGGAATATTGAAAGAGTACTTAAAATGATACTTTTGTCATTCTCTGCACCATTTCTTTGTTGGCCTCTGAATATTTTTCTTTCAATTTTTCTACTAAAATATTATAGTCTCTGCTTTTTGAAATTCTGCTGCTATAATCTTTAGATTTCACACTTTCCACAAAGATGGTAGACTTTTATAAGGCTCAATAAATTAATTTAAAAATGTTTTTTCCTCGTCCATTTTTTTAATGCTTCTTCACTATGCAAAATTTTCACAGAAATGATTACATTTAGCACTATACACTGCAAAAAGTTTGGCAAATATCCAATATGTCTGCCAAATATTAAAAAATTTTAATATTTCTTCAAACATTGCTGTAAATGTTTGCCCAAACAGCAAACACCCCAATTAACAACACAAAATATTTGTACAAACGTGATTTTTGGACATGTTTGCCAAGCCATTAGTGTGGTTTATAATGCCTTTTAGAAAAAAGTAGTAGCAAAGTAGAAAAAAGTAGCTGTGCTTTCAACGCCACCTAAAAAATAAATTCGCCTTGCTACTACATGTACCAAAACAGCAGCTATTTTTTAAATATATATACATAAATAAGGTTTGAATGATAACGTATATATATCGGCTGCAGACAAAATAAATTTCAGTTTATTAAAAGTTTTCAAAATGATAACAGCTAAAATAATTGTGACTGTTTTACTTAGTTGCTTTTTAGAATTATTACCTGTATTTGGCAATAGTTTCAATTTAAACGGCGAAACACATCGCGAAGTAAGTGCGGAATCACAAGCCCTAAATGATTTTGGCAATGACATGGAACTAAATCTAACCGAACACTTTGCAAAACCATTTGCCAATGCCATCATTCTGAATAATGCTGAAGCCGTCAAAATATTATATACAGATATACAAAACAAAAATAATAATTTACTACTTAGTAGTCTTATTATTGAAGTCATAAAACAAATTGTTTCAATGGAATCACTTTCACTTTCATATCCAGACTTGATATGGAGAATTTATAGGCCAAACGATCAGTTATTATTTGAGATTATGTTGCGATTGTTATTGGAACTTTACAGGAATATTATGGAAACATTTAAAACGTTTGAAGATTTGATGGATTTTTTGGAAAAATTATCGTACAGATTGTATACAGCAAGAAAAGAAAATATGTATAATATGATGGACCTGAACTCAAGAAAAAAGGTGGACAATATTATTGATCAACTCCCTGAAAATTTACGATTTTTATTTTTTGAGACACCCATTTGCCTTTGGAATCCATATGTTCAAGGATTCTTTAGAGTAATTAAATATCAATATCAGTACTATAATTTTATAAACCGATGTATAAGTGATACCAAATTTACAGTAGAATTTAAACAAATTGATTTACCAAATGGAAAACAAGAGCTTAGAGTGAATTTGAAAAGTCAATGGTATGACAGATTGTTTCCATTTAACAAACAAATTGGGTTTATGAAACTTCAAACATATTCTTATAATAGCTTTATTATAACTGACGGAGCAGAAAAATTGTGCGTTCAATACCGATCACTTAGCAAATCATTTAACGTTGTAATGAAACACGATAATAATCTATTTAATCTAAAATGTCAATGGCAGTTGAGAAAGTGTATTGATACATGTTAAGTAAGAATTATTATACTTTAACGAAGGTTTTTTTCTTTATACAGTTTTGCTTTTCCTATAGTTCATGTAATTTATTAATGTTTATTGTAATCCTAATATTCTAATAAAAATCAGATCTTGTTTTGTTTATTTGTTTGTTTGTTTCGTAATCCTTTTGGGCATAGGGATAAAATAGCCAAAAGTAGGTAAAACTTAAACCAATTGGCTTAAGTAACCCGTCGTTCGTAATTAAAATAATTATTTTCGTGTACGACCGCATGTAACAAAAAAGTAGATTTTGAAAATCGGCTTCTTACAAAACATATTTGAAATATAAATTAAAGAAAACCATATTATGGTCCACGAAATGGCCACAAACAAACTATTATAATATTTTCAGAAGTTGTGTTTGCACGATTGATAAAATTCTGTTTCTATTTAACCTCCCTTGAAACCTCGAATATGGTTGAATTTAAAAATATAATGTTTTAATGAAATTGAACCACCAGCAACCATATTATGGTTAATAACAATAATATGTTTGAAATTATAAAATTTTTAAATTCATTTTTATGTTTAAATTTGTACTTTTCGTTCACTTAAAATTCTTACATTCTTTTTCTTTTAATTATTGATTTTAAAACATAATATTACATAAAATGTTGTAGGGAATAAACAAACGAAATAATATTGTTGCATAATTTGTAACGGGCGTAAAAAAAGCAAAATAAGAAATATAACAAATTGACTCAATGAAATAAGAAAATTCCAAAAAAGGATGAAATAAATATCCATAATATGTGTAAAATGCACCACATGCTATTGTTTATACGGACAATAATACGGTAATTTGGAAGTGTTCTGATCGGACAAATCATTCTCAAGTTATGACGAAATGCATGAGCATAGCCGCCTAATTTCGTGTACAACATTAGTCGAACCCATAAAAATACTAGACCGGATAGAATAAATCTTTATACATATTTCATTTATTTTAAATTTAAAGATTTTTTACTCCCCTGTGTTTCTATGTTTTAATTTCTTTATGTAATAATGTATTTCAAAAAACCAAAACTACGAAAAACAATTTTGCTACAGGACGGTGTAATAGAAAGCGTTCAAATTAAACAAACCAGCCATCATAAACGGGCGCCCAAAATTATACTCAGAGCCACATGCATGTACATAAATTTGCATAACTTTTAGAGATCCCATTTAAAAATGTTGACAATATATTTAGGGGGCTGTAGTCTTATTTCGGCAAAAACAAAAAATAATGGGACTAAGTTCGAAAATACTTTTTTGAAATGGATACTTACGGTTTCGCAGTACCACAACCATGGACAATTATTTACTTATCTGTACAACTAGTTAATGCATAGCCCACTTCAAAACGCTTACAGTATTATGAGTTTAAACACTTACAAAATAAAAAAATTTTGGATCTCAGTTAGAAAAATTGGAAACCAATAGACCCAAGTTAGAAAAATTTTATTTAAATTGTTCGTTTCCGGTATTGTAGATGAGAATTTTCTTTTTGTTTTAAAAAGATCCCTATATTTTCCATAACCCCGGGTCTCCACGTAGCAATATTTATTGCGGCAAACGTCAAATTTGATTGCTCCATTAAATTTGCGACGAATTGACCGCATATTGCCATTAGTGGCAATCCATTGCGCAATGATTGCTCTTCTGATTGCTTGAGCAATTATTGCTTAGCAATCTGCTGTCAAATCAGTTGTAATTAATCTGACATTTCATTTCTGTGTAAGGTTGTTTATTTATTTGTGTGTTTATTTATTTAAAAAAAATCCAAGCGGACATTTTAGAACAATTTGATGTATGTATCATGGTAGAACTACACAAGGTAGACTTGTTGGCCCATATGTTTGTCAGCTGTTTACCCCAGTTAAACCCCAAATGTCAAACAAATTATGTTTGTTTACATACATATAAAAATTTTTATATTAAAAAAAACAGTTTTTCATATTAAAATTTTGTTTATATAATTAAAATGAAAAAACATTATAAAAAAGGGTGTCAGTGCAAAAACAAATACTTTTAAGAAGCAGGACCGAAACGAAAGAATCATTTACAAAGGCCATAAAAAGGATATCTTGTGAATATGATTCAGAGAAGCAAAGAATTTTGTTGAAAGCCAAGAAGCCCGATGATGATGAAGACAAAGAGTTTGTTAAAGAGATACCATTTGAAGTGCAAGTCAAGCTTTTTGAATCAGAATTGAGAGGATGCCAAAGTTAAGCATGGTCTATAACCAAAAATGGAATGCTTTGGCCCGTTCTACATAGGCGGACAACAGTTAACAGAAGAGTTGGTAAAATTTATTTGTGAAGAATTCAAAAGAAAATATAAATTTGATCCACATGAAAGTCGTTGCTCATTAGCCAAAATCCGTTCTGCTGCTGCCAACTGTAAACATATTCTGTCAAGTTTACCTTCCAATTAACTGTTACTATATCCCTAACGGAGTGTGTAGATTTTAGTAATGAAATCAAAGATTTTAATAAATAATCAAATGGCTTTGTATTACAATATGGATTAATATATAAATAAATAAATAAATTAGTCCAAATAAATATTTCCATATCAGCCGATGAGGTTCTAGTAGTGGGATACGCACGCCAAACTACTTACATGGAGGATTGTGAAAAACAAGTTTGGTATCGCCAAATGTGTGGCCGAAAAAGTGACTATATTGCACGGTTCAGTGCAGGATGATGAAAATGCTCAAAAACTTTTGAATCCTGAAGATGTTTTGCCAAAAACTATAGTTTTAAAAATAAAATTTAAAGACTTCGGTAGACTCTGAAGTATTTTAATTGCGTTTTGTTTAAAACTTTATGAGGAACATACATATCAAGAAGGCTTAAGTACCTGAGGAATGATTTGTTCGTCTGGAGACAGAAACACAAAAGGCTGATAATAGTACGATTTAGATGTATGTATGTATGTATATGATAAAAAAGCATAATAAAAGAATGAACTCAGATATTGTTTTGAAAAACGCCTTAAAAATGCTTAATCCTTATTGCAAAACACTCAATTGACCACTTTGTATTGTATCAATAGGTTTGCATAATCTATAATAAACATCATATTATATGGATTTTCTATTTTTTACGGCAAAAGAAAAGAAAAGAAAACTTTTAATTTTTTCCTTCACGTTTTTTTTTTTAATTTGTATTTTTATTTTGTATTTCTGAAGGCACAGTGTTGCTCTTTTTTTGAAGTCTCGGGTAATAAAAACAAAAACATATTGCCTGTTGTACTTGTTGTAGCAACGAGTCTACCTTGTGTAGTTGTACCATGGTATGTATACTTTATATTTTTTTAATATATTATTATATATTATATTTTTAAATAAACGTCAATGCAGTACAAAACGCATATAAGAAACTCGCTTATAAGAAAAACTCTTCTATAAGAAACAAATTCTGAAGAAAAATTATGCTCATTCCATAGAAAATAGTGCGTGTTTAAGAAAGTAGTATATATTCTCACAATTGATTTTTTTTACCTCGGTTAAAATAGATTTTTTTTGTGTATAATTTACAATTTACGTCTGTTCAGTGTTACATCATATTTAGTATTTTTTAAGTAAACACATGTTTTTAAACTATGTATTCATTATTCCTACTGATTTTTTATCAAATGTAATTTTAAAACTAGGAATTAATGTTTTTTTTACCAAATTACTTTTTTTTTTATCAAATGTGATTTTAAGTGAAGTGCAATCACCTGTTTTGTTTTTGTTATGTTTCTATATTTAGGCCCAGGCTCGCGATGTCGACAAGAACATTTCTTTCGTATATTTGTATTGAAAGCCAAAACAAATTTTAGTTTTTTATTATTGTTTTCAATATAAATATGCGAAAAAAATGTTCTTGTCGACATCGTTCGCCAGGCAGTTAGTTCTGTACTTATATATAGTTATATTTGTACGACAAATAAACGAAATTTAGTACAAAATGATGTGTAGTATGTATACACTCAAAAATTATGTAGTTAAATTCAAACGAAAATTCATTTGAAACAACTTAAAATTCATTTAAAAAACGGATCATTTACATTTCATTTAAAACAAATGATTTTTACATTCATTTTTAATTTTTTTATTATTAAACAGCATATTCCGTAAAATTGAATAGTTTTTACTTTTAAAAAATATATTTTAACCGAAAAAAATCAAACTACATAACAAAATAAATACGGAAAAACATTAATTTTTGGTAGTTTGTTTTATGAATAATAAACACAAATGTTGAAAAATAAAATTATTCGTAAAATAACTATATTTTTATTCAATTTTAACAGTACGGAAAACGAAATTAATAACCCACAATCAGTTACTGTAATAATTTTATAAGTGTAAGTATTAAACAGTTTTATTTCAATTACTATATATTTCTATAGGACATTTTTTAAATTCTGTTACTGATGTATATAAGAATATATCTTTCTTATATGGGTGTTACAGATATAAGAAGTTTTCTTTATAAGAAAGCTCGCATATAAGAAAGAAAATCGGTGCATTTTTAGGCTTTCTTGTATGCGTATTGTACTGTATCAACAAAAGCAAACGGCAAATTTTTTATTTTTTCAATAGAACAATACAATTTTAGGTTTTTTTTCAAACGCAAATAAACAAAAAAGTAATACAAAACACAGCTACGGCAATTACAATTAATACTTTTATTAATTTATTAATTAATTATAAACAGAAAATTTAACAACCACTTCAAAACACAACATAAAACATTTGTTATAAATACAGCTAAAAACTGTATATAACTATTCGCGGTGAAATTGCAAATTTATGGCAAAGCAATTTCAAGTGTTCTCCAGCAATATAATTAGCAATTATTGCTCCATTGTTCTGCCGACGTTTTTGCTTGTACTTAGCAATAAAAATTGCTACGTGGAGCGTAATAATCAATAGGGAAGCGATTTCCAGGCAAATTCATGTTTTTTGTCGATAGCCTTAGAACGATATCGACCAATTATCTTTCCGAAGTATTAAATTTGCGTTAAAATGACATTGATTTGTTTATGCATATTGTTGCATATTTTTGTGAAAATGCATATTTTTGCATATTTTGAAATTTTTGAGTGATTGTCTTTTTAACTTTCATATTATAAGTTCTAAACAAATTTTTTTAAATACACAAAAAAACTTTCCAAACAAATCTTAAAATCAAGAAATAAATTCTTTTGGAGCGTTACATTCATATTTAGTGTGTTATTAAATCTTGATGCTTTTATTTTATATTAATAGACGAATCCCCTGAAGAAGTGAACATAAAATTCACGAAACGTCGGGAAAAAGGAAATAAAAAATTTTGCATTTTATTTTCACAAATGGAGCTTGGCTGATACCGGTGTTTATGCAATTAATAGAGTAAAAGAAGTATTAAATTTAAATAACATCAGAGATAAATTAGCATTTGTATTTTCCAATTACGGATATATTGGTGAAACAATGACTAATTAGGAGGGGCTTAGTTTACTTAATACTCAAGTCAAATTAATTGATATTGCAGAAAGTAAAATTAAAAATGTGGAAGGGAGAATAGCACGACAAATAAAAAAAAACCAAAAGGTTTTATAAAAATAATCGGGATCGGGATCTTACACATTTTTAATATATTTTCCTTTCTTTTATTATTTACGTTAATTTTTCTTTGTTTCGTATATAAAATATGAAACAAGTAGCAAAGCTTTTATCCTTTCAACAACTTAAATTGTGTAAAGGGACCTAATTAAGATTAATATGTTTGTTAAGTGTGTAAAGCAGTGTTGCCAAAACTTGGAGACCAAAAATGGCTAAATTTACGAGAAAAAATGGCTAAAAATGGGCTAAAAAAATGGCTAAAAGTTTTTTTTAAATAAAAACATATTCACATTCAATAACAAAACAGAAAAATTCATTTAAAGTTGTTTACGATGAAATTGTAAGTTAAGATCAATTTCTTAAATAAGAATAAACGTTATTTAATATTTTGAAAGATATTTAAAAAATAAAATCATCGATACATTTTATATCGTTATTGTTCATCTCATAAAAATAACTCGTGCGTATTAGTTTTAATTAATTTGAAGATAAATCACAACAACATTTACCCAACATTTTGATTCCAGATCTACAATAAAAAACAAGTAAGAAAATATAGTCGGTCAACCCCGAATATATGATACCCTAACCTCATTAGTACCTGTGTACCAAATTTTATTAAAATATCTGCAAATTTGCGATCTGTACTTTACGCACAAGGTTTACATGAACAGCCAGCCAGCCGGACAAACATCGTTTATTCGACTCAGAAAGTGATTCTGAGTCAATCGGTATACGAAAAGGTGGGCTTAGTGCCAATATTTTAAGGTGTTACAAACATCAGCACAAACGCATAGTACCCTCTCCACTATTGTGGTGTTGGTATAAATATTTCATTGATAAAATCGAATTAACGGTTGCTAAATGTAACCTATTTTTCAAATTACTTTTAACGATGTTTACTTGGCGAAATACCCTCTCTACTTAAGCATTAGACCATGGAAGAGAGAGCAACTTTATAGTAAATTCTGAAATTTCAAAAAAAAAATTGTTGCCGCCTACATCTCTTTGTTGAAATATTTGCAACCAGAAAGAAACACCGATGTTTGTGTTGATCCATTTTTTAAATTTAATATTGGACTGTTCCTTTATTTTGAAAGATGTGTCATCATCATCGTTTATAGCAATTTTCAACATTTGTAAAAGTTGTGATTTAAATTAAAGACATTTTAATTGTTAAAAATGTTTATTTTGCTTTTATAAATTTTTATAATAAAATAAAAATTATTCTTTTAAAAGCAAAACGGCAAGAAAAATTTTATGGCTAAAAAAGTTGAAAAATGGCTAATGGCTAACGCATTTTTTTTAATGGCTAAAGAGGGTGAAAAATGGCTAAATCTAGCCACTAAATGGCTAAATTAGCAACACTTATGTTATTATTCTTGAGTGAATGTTTTAAAAAAGAAAAATTAAAAAATAAAATCTAAAATCGATGAAAACACATACAATTTTTGATTTTTAAAGGCAATTTTCAAGCAAATATGTCTTCCCCAAAAATAAGTAAATATAAAAGACAATATAATAAAGTTTGGGAAATGTATCTTGTTATTGTTGATTTTAAGCAGGGCTGTTGAGTCGTCCGAAAAAAGTACTAACTCCGACTCCGACTCCAAATGCTGAAATTTTTCAAGTGCGACTCCGACTCCTACTATAATCTTGATGCTAAATGTATATGAGAGTCATGGCGTTTTCTTTTCTGAGTAAAATTCTGCATTTATTCTGCCTCTTTTATTTCTTTTCTGAAATACATGTGTTATTTTTAAAGTGTAAAGCGTTCTTTTCTGATGATGTTCGCTTTAAAATTAAAAAAATGATACATGTTCAACACCCAGTTTAATTAAAGGGGCATGAGTGCAGCACTAGATCAAGGTGAATTCAATACAAGGTGGTGGCAAGTTTCGAGCCGGGAAACACTAACAATGCAATACAAAAAACATCTGTTGTTTCTGTTGGCTTTTGATTGTTGTAGTCTTGCGACCACCTGTAATTGAATTTACCTTGCGCTAATTGTACTTTATTGTTTAATGCCGAAATTTGTGTTCTTTTGTAAACGTAAAATATGAAACACTTCTTAAAAATTAGGGGAGCATTTAAAAATTTTGCCAAATCACATGTAACACTTATGCAACAATTTTTTTAGAAAAGAAGACCCCATCAGTGATGTAAACTTTTATTTTTTCATTACCGTACGGCTTTCTAAAAATTAGAGTTTTTGAGAAGCAATTACCGTACGCAAACATTTATGTGCTGTTTCCAAATGACAGGCGATTGATTATGTAGCAAAATTTATATGAAAAGCACTCAGTCCATCGCCTGTCATTTGAAACAGCACATAAGAGCAGTATTCATACACCATTTATTTAAATATTAAATGTGTTTTAAGAAGATCATTTTTATTTTGGAAATTTTTTTTAAATTTTTTATACCGAAAAACTTTGAAGTCGGCGTAGCGAGTTTTTGTGGGTACTACAACTCCGACTCCGGCAAAAAACATCAACTCCGACTCCACAGCCCTGATTTTAAGGATGGCTCCAAATTCTTATAAATCGACTCATTCGTCTTCAAAAACAGCATATTGTTCTGCTTGTAATTCCTTACTGGAATCGCATACAAAGAATTTAAAAAAAACTGCCAAAACCAGTCGCTACAAACAAAATAAAATAATTTTTTTTTACTAAAAATTTTTATGTGGGAATTTTTGTGAATTTCTTATTAAAATTTTAAATTTGTTAAGAAAAAATCCATAAAAAATATAACCTTTTTAGGGTTATTTTTTATAATTTGGGGATTTTCGCAGATTTTTTTTAAAATTTTTTGGGGGCAATGAAAAAAGTACCTGGCAGCCCTGCCCTCTATAACAAAAAAAAAATAGTTGGTACCCACATTCATATTAACTATAGGTGTAGATATATGCCAAATATAAAGGAATTTCGGCAGACTATTTTTTTTTATGTATTTTTATATTCTGGGTAGCGGTATGCGAATATCTAATAATGGGAACATGAATATCATCTGCAAACATTTAAAGAAAATAAATTGAAGCACAGCCGCGAATGTCGTTTTAAGTTACAAAATAATTATTTTTCAGAAGAGCAAAAACACATTTTTAACAGGCAGGGTTATTGAAAAAACATTTTTTTTTAGATTATTATAATAAATAATGATAATAAAAACTTTTATGCAAAAAGCTTTTAATACGTTGTATCACGTTCCAAAAACCATTTTCGCGGCTGTGCTTCAATTGTAACCAACGCTAAAAATCCGAAACTCTCCCCACACACATATGTTTTGTTTTTGCCAAATAACTGGAGAATATAAAATATCACCTGGATTTTGTAAATAACTGGACAATACATTTTTTTTACAAAAAAAAAAAAAAACAAACAAGGAAACTTAGTAGTTACGAAAGTTACTGTGTCTAAGAACAGGCTTTAAAAACAGCTGTCAAAGTATAAAAACTGCAATTTCTTCCACTTCTTCATTTGTCATGGGCAAAAAGAAAAACAAGTTGCTTTTACTTCTGATTCATTAAATGTGAAATCGCTGTCAAATAAAAATGCGTTAAGTTGTACTTTTTGAATCTGAAGAAAAACAAGTAAGAGTGCTATATTCGGCTATGCCGAATCTTATATACCCTTCACCATGTAAAGAACAGAAGTTTATATATATATATTTAAATATGTGTATATATACATGTATATTTATAAAATATATATCGTTTAGTTTTATTTAATTATTTGCACATGATTGCGTGCTATTAAATATATTAAAAGTTAAATTAATATATAGCACGTTTATCTTTGATCTAATTTCAGTATTTGGTCATACCGACATCTTAAAGTATAAAATTACCATTTACTTTGGTGATAAAACTTGTGGTCGGGAAGTTCTATGGTTCCCGAAAATAGGTATTAAAAATAAACTATATTGTTGACATTACTTTTTTTTTTATCGATATTCCGAGTTTTTCTAAAGATTTCCGATATTGTGTTCTTCTAAAGATTTCCGATATTTTAATATCTAAAACGTATGAATAGGTCATAATACTTAATAATATTTCCATTAAATTGGCTTATAGGCATATATGTATATATACCTACATATATGTACATATATTTAAGCAAACTTAATTATGAAAAAAAACAAACTTATGGCCTGTTCAACTATCTCGACAGCAAAACTAAGCGATCGCCATCTATTCGCTCGATTTCGAATCAGATTGGGTTCAACAATTTCGACAGCTTTCGATCGCTTGCTCTTACGCTTGTAAATATTTGTTACTTACGTTTTAAAATAATTAAGTATTGTCATATTAGATATTTCTATATTTTGTTGCTTTTTTGTTCAAAAGTATCAAAAATAATACTAAATGGCTTGTTGACAAATACAACCGCGTTTGAAATTTTATCAGCTGTATAAAAATGTCAAAAAATAAAAAAAACCTTTTTTGTTGAAACCAAAACTAAAGAAAAGTGTAAACAAAAATTGAATTTAATAAAAAACAAAATATTCAAGCAAAAAAAATTAATGATACAAAGAAATAAATAAATAAATAAGTCAATCAAACCACACGTAAAAGAAAGTTAAATAAGTACCAAGTCAATATTTTGCTAGCATCAGCTTGCTCCTTGAAAGTAGTTGCATTTGTTTCATTTGACGACAAATTTACGACAGTTGTTCCTCAACAACCATATTCCACTTTTTTTACCTGAAGAGCAGTTTGTATTTTATTTCTTACTCTATCCTTCTTCGTTTGGATGAAGTTTTAAAATTTTTAATGTTTTCATTTAGAATTTGTAGTGTTTCACATAATATTAAGGGGCCTGTCTCTTCAATTTTGCTTTCTTGTGCAACCACCGTCGCAGCTTTAGAAACTCTTGGCGGTGATTCTGATATCTGCTGACTGAGTTTCAGCACTTTTAACTTTACCCGCCAACACTCTACAAGACTAAAGCAGCGTCCGATCATTTATATAATCTAGGGAAGTTAAATAGTTTTGTTTATAGGTACCACCACCGGTTTCTTGCAGGCTTTTGTTGTTTTCTGAAATTTATTTTTGTCCTACATTTAAAATCTTCCCATGTCTGTAAAAATATGTAATATTTTCAAAACCAATTCAAGCTAGTTTTCTGCCTTTAATTATAATGTGGGATAAAATTTCCCGCCTTGAATAGAATGGATGGACCAATGAAGCTTAGTTTTAGGCCTATTATTTTCCATTACTCGCCCATTGAAAATTTATTTGCTCCAAACACTGGTGCATCCTTCGCCATCTTAGGATGTTCCTCCATTTATTCGCCTAATGTAAGCAATATTTCACTTATTTATTTCTCTCAAGAAGCGTTTTCGAGATAGTCGCGAAAATCATGTTTTTCTGCAGTTGTTTTAGCTCGTTATTTTGAAAATTGAATTGTTCATCTGAATTGTAAAAACTATTGAATAAAAATGTTTTCCACTTTCAGCACATATATATACTGTGTTGATCGGATGAAAATTTACTGTGCTACAGCCATTCGATTTAACAAAAATTATTTTTTTATGTTTTTCAATATTAAACAAATTAAAAAGCTTGTAATTCAGTGAATTTTTATCCGATCAACACACTATAAAGAAAGGAGGATAAACATATTTATTCGAAATTTTGGAAATATAATATTAATCCAGACAAACAAGATTTTCGCGAATAATTCGAAAACGATTATGAGAGAAATAAATGAGTGCAATATTTGAGTTTACCCGCCCCATTAAGCTTAAACAAAATCTAATTTTTAAGTCTAATTTGTTGTGGCGTATTGTAATCAAAAAAAAATTACCAATTGTTCTCTATTTTTATTTATAATTTATTTAAATTAACCTTAAATATTTCTTGTTTGTTATAAATACCATGATTCGACAACAAAACAACAAGTGAGTGGTTTTGACATTTGTTTTCGTAATGTCGACAATACCTTCGATATTAATAAACCGCTTTTTGTATGAGAGTACTTACGTTTTCTTTCGAGTTGTCGTCTAAACGAATGTTAGTTGAACCCAAAATAGTTTTCGATCGCTTAGAATGCGATCGAAGTCGTTCTTTCGAAATCGTTGAACAGGCCATTAATTATAAAAAGAGTAATTTTTGGGATTTCAGTATTTTGATTATTACTCAGTAATTTTTTAACCGATTTGACAGATTTATATACCGACGTGTTTAAGAAGAAATTTACCATTTACTTGTGTTATAAAGCTTTGACTCGGGGAGATCTATGGTTCCCGAAAGTGGGTATTTAAAAAAAAAAAATTAATTTTGGTTATAACTTTTTTGTATCTGAACCGATTTTTCTGAATTTTGTACAAAATATGTTCTACTAAAAATTTTCGATATTTTGGTATATAAGTCATATCCATAGGACATATGGCAGCCCTAAAATTTAGGTTTTTATACAATTTTTATTTTTTTTTGTACGGGAGGTACCACGCCCACTTCTCCAATCCTGCCCACATTTTGTAGGATGGTGTGTATTAGCTACCTTAATGTGTGTACCTAATTTGGAAACTTTGGCTTTTGCCGTTCCCTAGATATACAGCAAAAAGTAATAAAATTACACCAACCACAAGGGATTTTTGGAAAATATTAGAGGTAGTCGTGATTTTTTGCTCATATCTCAGCCATTTGTGGATCGATCTTGCTGAATTTCAATAGCAACCGATGGTAGACTATATGTGACACAAATGTAAAACAACCTAGCCGCTATCATGTCTGGAGTCTCCGGAAAACACATATCAAACGTAAGACGGACAGACGGACGGATATCGTTAAATCAACTTCTCTCCCCATAAGGACCCAGAATATATATACTTTATTGGGTCTAGGATCAATATTGTAGAAATTACAAACGGAATGACAAACTTATATATACCCTTTTCCACCTGAGGTGAAGGGTATGAAAATAAATAAAAAATAAACAACAAATAGGTATAGAATATGATTTTTGTTTTACATGTAAGTTAAGCGAACGATTAATATTTACATTGTCAAAAAAATCAAAAATTGCTGAATTATTTTAAAATCGTTTATAGGATATAAAAAAAGTTAAAAAAAATTTTTTTTGAAAAGGTGGATGCCGAGATTTGAACCCCGGCAACTACTAACAACGCTGGGTGTCCAACCGCCCAGACAACTCAGCCATTACCGCTTATGTAAATAAAGAATTAAAGTAGAATATATTCCGTCACTTTGCTTATTTAATATGTAGGTACGTATTTTTCAATTTAAGCGACCAATCATGTACAAACATGTGTGTTTGATATGCCTAACATTCAACACGTTCAAATAAAAGCACAAACAAAAAAAAAACAACAACAACAAGGGATTTTTGGAAAATATTAGAGGTAGTCGTGGTTTTTTGCTCATAACTCAGCCATTTTTTAACCGATTTGACAGATTTATATACCGACGTGTTTAAGAAGGAATTTACCATTTACTTGTGATATAAAGCTTGGACTCGGGGAGATCTATGGTTCCCGAAAGTGGGTATTTAAAAAAAAAATTAGTTTTGGTCATAACTTTTTTGTATCTGAACCGATTTTTCTGAATTTTTTATAAAATATGTTCTACTAAAAATTTTCGATATTTTGGTATATAAGTCATATCCATAGGACATATGGCAGCCCTAAATTTTAGGTTTTTATACAATTTGTAATTTTTTTTGTACGGGAGGTACCACGCCCACTTCTCCAATCCCGCCCACATTTTGTAGGATCGTGTGTATGGGCTACCTAAATGTGTGTACCTAATTTGGAAGCTTTGGCTTTTGCCGTTCTCCAGATATACAGCAAAAAGTAATAAAATTACAACAACCACAAGGGATTTTTGGAAAATATTAAAGGTAGTCGCGGTTTTTTGCTCATAACTCAGCCATTTGTGGATCGATCTTGCTGAATTTCAATAGCAACCGATGGTACACTATATGTGACACAAATGTAAAACAACCTAGCCGCTATCATGTCTGGAGTCTCCGGAAAACACATATCAAACGTAAGACGGACAGACGGTCAGACGGACAGACGGACGGATATCGTTAAATCAACTTCTCTCCCCATAAGGACCCAGAATATATATACTTTATAGGGTCTAAGATCAATATTGTAGAAATTACAAACGGAATGACAAACTTATATATACCCTTTTCCACCTGAGGTGAAGGGTATAATAAAAGTTTTTTGTGGAAGAAATGGCGGTTTTCAACTTTGACTGCAGATTAAACAAAACAACATCAACAATAAACAGTGCGTTCATCTCCTCTTACATTCCCCGCTACAATTAGTTGAAATTCTCTCAACATTAATTGTAGTTGTAAGTAGGTTAAGAAAAACAAAATAAAAAACAACAACAACTTACAAAAGATGTTGTCAATTAAGTGTTTTTAGGCCGTGCACCTGCTGTTTATTATCAAAAAGTAATTTCAATTTTTGGGAATACAAAATTTAAATTTCAAAAGATTTTGTTATTCGTGCTAAATTCCCAGTTTTTATTATTGATAAAAACACTTGAAATTTATTGTTGTTGTTGTTTTTTATTTTGTTTTTCTTAACCTACTTACAACTACAATTAATGTTGAGAGAATTTCAACTAATTGTAGCGGGGAATGTAAGACGAGATGAACGCACTGTTTATTGTTGATGTTGTTTTGTTTAAACTTTGATATTATTACAAGTAGAACTGTTGCTATAAGTCTTATACGTTTAACATTTTTATTTGGTTTAATATCTTTAGTTTTTCTAAAATCTTTATGGATGAAGTTTCCTGATGATCTGGCCTAAGCAACCAGTGAAATGCGCATAGGAATTGCTTATCCCATCAACAATAAATTTCAAGTGTTTTTATCAATAATAAAAACTGGGAATTTAGCACGAATAACAAAATCTTTTGAAATTTAAATTTTGTATTCCCAAAAATTGAAATTACTTTTTGATAATAAACAGGCGGGTGCACGGCCTAAAAAACACTTAATAGACAACATCTTTTGTAAGTTGTTGTTGTTTTTTATTTTGTTTTTCTTAACCTACTTACAACTACAATTAATGTTGAGAGAATTTCAACTAATTGTAGCGGGGAATGTAAGACGAGATGAACGCACTGTTTATTGTTGATGTTGTTTTGTTTAAACTTTGATATTATTACAAGTAGAACTGTTGCTATAAGTCTTATACGTTTAACATTTTTATTTGGTTTAATATCTTTAGTTTTTCTAAAATCTTTATGGATGAAGTTTCCTGATGATCTGGCCTAAGCAACCAGTGAAATGCGCATAGGAATTGCTTATCCCATCAACAATAAATTTCAAGTGTTTTTATCAATAATAAAAACTGGGAATTTAGCACGAATAACAAAATCTTTTGAAATTTAAATTTTGTATTCCCAAAAATTGAAATTACTTTTTGATAATAAACAGCAGGTGCACGGCCTAAAAAACACTTAATTGACAACATCTTTTGTAAGTTGTTGTTGTTTTTTATTTTGTTTTTCTTAACCTACTTACAACTACAATTAATGTTGAGAGAATTTCAACTAATTGTAGCGGGGAATGTAAGACGAGATGAACGCACTGTTTATTGTTGATGTTGTTTTGTTTAAACGTTTAACATTTTTATTTGGTTTAATATCTTTAGTTTTTCTAAAATCTTTATGGATGAAGTTTCCTGATGATCTGGCCTAAGCAACCAGTGAAATGCGCATAGGAATTGCTTATCCCATCAACAATAAATTTCAAGTGTTTTTATCAATAATAAAAACTGGGAATTTAGCACGAATAACAAAATCTTTTGAAATTTAAATTTTGTATTCCCAAAAATTGAAATTACTTTTTGCTAAAATTTGAGATTTTTGAAGAGGATGCTCCATACATCTTATCGTAACTTTGGAACGACGTACCCGATTTTGTTATCAAATCCCACAAAACATTTTTAATTACGCCTGATTTAAGTTTTTCAAACAGTGTTACCGTTATGCGACTAAAGTCGCATTTTTGCCCCTTTTTGACTGCCGTGCCACTTTTTTGACCCCTTTGTTTTAAATCCCCTTTTGTATCATTTTGTAGTTTTTTGTGCCCCTTTTGCCCCTTTTTGAACCAAATTTTTTTTATACTGTCAATCAATGAATCCGAGCTCAATTTGAAGAGAAAATAGCATCTAATTTGGAAAAAATTAAAATAATTCAGGAAGGGCTATCTATTAACAATAAAAGTTACCTCAAATTTCTAGTATACTTATGTATGTATTAAATATTATGAATAAATTAAACCTTAATTTTCAAAACGAATCATCACAAATTATATATTTAGTTTCATCCACGAAAGATATTGTATTAGAAATTTTTAAAAAATTTTTAAAAAAAGAGTATGTTATGCAAACAAATATAGAACAAATTGATTTTGTTGATGTTCTGCATATAAAAGAAACTCTTAATATATATATCGGCTACCAAGCCGAGCTAGAAATATGTACTAACAACATCTTAAGTAGTGACATTGTAGAAATTAAAAACAACATTTTATTTTTTTACCAAAAGCTGTACAAAGAAATTTATCAAGAATTAATATTAGCGATAAGAGGCTGAGTTCATTAAAGGTTTTAGATCCAGTATTTATTAAGTCAGCTGAAGACATAAATTACTTTGAAATTGTTACCGTTTTTATTGATATAATTACTAACCCAGATGATTTTGTAAAAGAGTTCAAACTTTTAGAAACCAGATCAAACGATAAAAGCTATAAAGCAATTTTTAAAATATCTAAGCCTGAAACATTTTGGTACGAAATGTTATCCGCTTTAAATTTGTATCAAAATGACTTGGAAGATTGGATTCCAAGGGATGAATTGATTAATAAATATAGATTTACGTTTTCAAAAAAATAGATATTTAATAGTTGAAGAAACAACATAACACTGCAATTTATAAAAAAATGGATCTGTACCTGATATTAACTACCTTCCTATCAATACTTTTATATGCTTTTTCCTCGAGGTTTTTTCGTAACTTAATTTTTTTGGTAAAAAAGTAAAATAATCCAAGTGCCAAATATTTATGTACATATACTTACATATATACATATCTCTATCTATTTAAATGTAAAGTTTTTTTGTATCAAATCATATTATGAAC
The DNA here is from genome assembly GCA_949318255.1 of Pollenia labialis. Taxonomy (NCBI): domain Eukaryota; kingdom Metazoa; phylum Arthropoda; class Insecta; order Diptera; family Polleniidae; genus Pollenia; species Pollenia labialis. The sequence continues at coordinate 62,154,737 of OX439139.1, read as the reverse complement.
TATTTTTTGTTTTTGTAAGTATTATTATTACACTATTTTAAGCTCGTTTTATTTGCAAGTAATTAGTAACTGTTTTTGTATAAATAATTGAAATAAAAATTGTATGCAACAGTTCATTATCGTTTACTTGCAAACAAGACATGTATTTTCACGATATATGTATATATGTATATATATATATATATATATATATATATTATATATATATGTATATATACATATATATGTTTGTTTTTCCCAAACAATTTGTATTATATACCTATAATGTATTTTTTTATAAATATGAAGTTTATTTTTAGTTATGTTTAGTTTTCGATGAAAATAATTTAATAAATACATACGTTTTTTTTTTTAAATTTTCCTGTTTTTAAAGTTGCCCCTTTTTTTTTCTCAGAATTCCCCTTTTTGTGACACTTTTTTTTTGAAAATCCCCTTTTTGTGCCCCTTTTTGAAAATTTTGAACGGTAACACTGTTTTCAAACATCATTTTATAATTTAGCCATTACTTTTAGAGTTATTAAGGCCGAAGTGGATTTCCTGTCTTAAATTTTTTCTGTAATGCTTTTAGAAATCTCCTGTCATATCCTTCTAAAAAAAGCGTACTCATACATGCAAACTTATGATTAGGGAAATGGTAAATATTTAATTGCATGGTTTTTCTTGTGCGACCAATGAAGGCAAATGCAATATATTTATTTATCTGTTCTAGAGAAAATATATAAATTTGTAGTGGTACATATACAATGGATACGCATCTTTTAGTATACCGATCGACTCAGAAAATCTTTTTTAAGAGATTTTATCATGTCCGTCCGTCCACCTGGCTGGTTGCATGTCCATGTAAGGCTTGTGCGAAAAATACAAGTTGAAAATTTTAGATAATTTAATAAAATTTGGTAAATACGTTTTAATTGTCATAAGAACAAAACCAATGTAAATTGTGAGAATCGGTCAATAATCAGCCCAATTATGATTAAACATTTCCCGGTAGTTTTCTCCCTTCTCCCATTTTTCATATGTCAATTCAATTGTAAAAATGGGAAAAGGGAAAATCCCCCGGGGAATTTGTATTCATAATTGGGCTGAATGCCACAAAGTTGGCATGTAAACTTCTTTTTTTATGTACATAAACCATTTAATCATGTTCGTATTAAGATTAAATTCGGCCCAAAATGTCTTACTGCAAATGAAATATGGTTGAATTGGTTCAGATACATATCGAGCCTTTGGTACAATAGCGTAGTAATTCAAAAAATCGTGAACTAAGAAAAATGCATTTGAAATTTTCAGCCATATTTTTGATAGCATTTTTGTTTACTAAAGTTATGTTTTTACAAGTTTTTAAATAAAGAGGAATGTTTTGTAATTAAAATAAGGTAAACAATTATTAATAATATGAAATATTTTTTTTATATTAATATCAATATCGTTGGAAATAGCTAGAGGCAAAAAAGACATTTTTAGCTGTAAAATCTGAACAGTTAGAGATGGAATCATAATCTTTTTTTCTTTAGATAGATATTTCCCCAAAGATCATTTCTGCATACCCAGCTCAAAAAATTCAAATTTTGAGTTACTACGATATTGCACCAAAGGCTCGATATAAACATACAGCATTCAAATATCAAACCCTGAATATACATGCTATTTTATCCTTTAAATGTTAAAATAATTTTAAATTTAGCGACCGTTCCTTTAATCTTTTTAAGACAAAATATCTCATATATTCGGCGTGTCTAGATAATATTGAGCACAAATAACTCTTGTATGAATGACTTCATTCTGGTCAGCCCAGAATAAAGCTTATTTAAATGCAAATATTAAATTGTGGAATATTTTGCTTTTGAATAAGCCATATTTTATTTTTTGGGCATATTTTTTTTATAAAAAATTTTAGGACATATTTTTAAATTAATATCATGTAAACTTGGTTGCACTACTTGCTGTGTTGTTGTCAATTGTGAAACAGTACTGAGGCAATTAAACGAATGAAATTAAGGTGTCATTTTGTTTTGGGAGTTTAATTTGTAAGGCAATTACCCGAATTGGGTAATTAAGCGTAAGGCAATTAAACGTGGATTTTGGTTTGAAAAATGGAAGAAAAAACGGGGATTTAAAACTCATGGTAAATAAGCGTGAAAGGCAATAAAGCGTGGGGTAATTAACCGGGTTATACTGTATATGCTAATTTATACAAAAGGTTTGGAAATATTGTTTTCAAATAATCCAAGGCTCTACTCTCCTTGTCTAGTGCTCTTACAACATTTTTAACTAAGCCGAGCTTTATATGCAGTGGTGGTAAAATTACATTATCCTATTTAATCAGCGTAGGGAACCTTACATTATTGAGGCCTTAGGTGCTTATGGCTCTTATTTTTCAATTCTTTTTTATGTAGTGGTTTTTGCGATCTCGGCTATCCCAGAGGCAGAGAAAACAGCAATACTTTGTATAGCCACTTTGGAGGCCTGTTGAAATAGCAACAACTTTTAAGTCGCAACACACTTTCCAATTGTGATTTTCATACTTTGAATTTCTTAATAAAGTGGCCATAGTTTGATATGTTTCTATCATATTCACGGCATGTGCAATAGGTATAGATGGCTTCTCGTTGCCAATATGTAGTAAAACAGCCTTAACCCGAATCCACCCAGAACTTTTTTTTCGATTTTTTCAGAAATATTTAATAGGGCGGGTATATAGGTCCTCTGGATTACAACCGTGCAAATTTTTTTCTCCTCGTTGTTTTGTGTCTCGAGATATAGGGTGTGACCATATGGTCACTTTGGGTACGATTAGGAATAATTGTGTTCGTTCAAACAAGAAAAAATGAAGCAAAATGTTATATACATTTTACTATCAAATTGGGTATGATAATTAATAAAACATTTGACGCAGACCCCAAAATCGCATTTTGAGCATTCAGTGCGTCTAACAGAAGTACAGTTGTCGGCTGCACAACGTCTTCTTTTTGCACATGGACGAACCAGGTGATCTTTTCTATCATAGCGCAAAGTTTCTTGTGAAGATTCCTGGATATTTCTTTTGCGAGGGCCAAGAGATTTTGGATTTGCTCCAAAATGTTTGCAGTAATATAGAGCAATCTGCCGTCTAAACTGTAGTTGTGGCATATCAGGATTAGCCGAGCGTCGTAGTTGCCATGCGTTATGTAGCGAAACATCAACCTGTCATGTGAATATGCTGCTCCACAAAATTTTTCTCTGACTCCAATTCTGTACATGTTTACGTTCTAATCCATTCGGTCTACACCACCCATAAAGTTGTTATATTCTTTAACTACGCATGGTTGTTTAACATTATTTTTTTTCTTTTGTTCTCTACAATACCGTTGAACATTCCAAATAGGACTTCTTCCATATAAACTCGATGCTATATTTACAACAGCGTTGTCATTCCACTTTGTTAACACAATATCGTCTCCTTCGCTTTAATGGATTCTACATAGCCTCGTGCTTTTTTCTGTATGATTTTTTAGTCTGCAATGGGAAAATTTTTGGGTATACGATTTTCAGGAATTATTCCTGTTGCAGTGTAGCCGTGTAATGCAGTACAGGAAGTCCGGTAAACAAATTGTCAAAAAAAAAAAACGAAAAAGGCATGCTTTGCACCTACGGAGAGAAATCGTCGATCATATTTATAAGAGGTGCGGTGCATTTGCCAAATCTTTCCTCATAGATGGACTTTGACCGAGGATTTTTTCCCGATTTACCAGATACCCAGGAGTCGTGCACAATGACCACACTTTAAATCCAAAGCGTAACGGTTTCCCTTTAATAAATTGTTTGCAGCGATGGCGTCCAAAGTATGATATCATACTTTCGTCATACGATAAATGCTGCACTGGATGGACATTTTTCAGCATATTTGCTTTCAAGTGATCTGTTATAGGCCGAATCTTCCACATTTTATCAACATCGTCAACTTTTTTTTACCACTATCTTCAAAATGCAGAAATTGCGATATCTGCTAAAACCTGTTTCTTCGCATAGCCGAATATATCAACTCGTTTCTCATGTCTTCATCTGCACCCCAGAATGATGTATAACTTGTGCGACCGTCATAGCCACTCACTATCAAAATACCGATAAACGTTTTTAGTTCTGCAGTAGTTATATTTGGAACACTCTTTCCAAGAAATACTGCGTATTTATTGGAGGCATGGCAATTGAAGAATCTTTAACCAATGTAAATGAAGCGTTCTTATTCGCTAGTGGAATTTCCAATTCTGATATGGCCAACAGAAATGTCAACTGGCATTCCAACATCATCCTCACCAGCATCATCCGTACCACTAAGTACGCCATTTTCAACTTCAGGTTGGAGTATATATGTACATATAAGGCAGCAATAGGCTCGTTTTAATTTTCATCACACAATTTATTTATGAAATCTATGCCTTCTTCTGAACTTAGCGCCCTAAAAATAATAATGAAGTATTTTTTTGAAATCTTACCCAGCGTGACCATACGGTCACAATGGTAAAAACTGCTCAAACTAACATGCAAAATGTTTGAAAACTTACAAATCACATTTTTCAATCATTAGTTTAATTCATTGGCCAAACAAAATATATTTGTTTTAAACCAAGAAACCCTTATTTCATAAAAATATTACTTACTAACTTTTTGTAGTAATGCGTTTTCACGTTTTTTGAAATTTTTTTTTTACACCAAGTTTTAACATCCAATTGCTCTAACAATAATACTCTTACTGAAAGAAAAATGCATTTTGGAGCAGCACACATATTTTATGAAGCGAATAAGCCTAAACTTATTAAAATCGGGGAATCACACGAATTTATAGATTTATTTTACTATGCCTATTATGTGTGTGACCATATGGCTACGTTGGGTTGATTCGGGTTAAGGCTTTCTCTGCTACTATCAACAAATAACCGCCAGTCACTTGGAACATATTTTTGGCCGAGCTTCTCAAAAAGACCTTTTATGTCATAACAAAAACACAAATTATCTTTTGTTATATAAAAATGGCATATGGTTTATGTTCCGGTTCCGGTACGCAGTTGACTTGACATCATTTTCTAAGAAATTTCGCTCTCTTAAGCGTGATACTAACAGCTCCGCTTTCTCTTTTGTAAGTTCGAGGTCTCTTATAAGATCATTAAGCTCAAGTTGATTGTAAAGCTTCGGTGTTCCATCATCTGATGTAGTTTACATGCTCGAAGATGATGACTTCTTCAAGAAGTGACTTTCTATCTTGATGTAAAACGGGAAGTTTAAATCCACCTGCAGAAATGGTGGGGTAGGACCATTGCATATGTTTTCCAAAACCGCTTTTACTACTTAAACAAAAATAGCAATCAGACCCATGGATCGATGTTTCTCTCCACAGCATAGGTTGTATAGTTTTCTTGTGTGTTCTATAAGTAGAAAATAGTAACAGTATACACATAATTTAAAACTTTGCTTAGAAGTACTTACTGAGAGATCGATGAAGATTGATTTATTAAAATAATTTTGCAATTTTGACATATTGAACTGGGTGTCCAAAATATATCCGGCTCATTTTTACACGACATTTTTCTAAGTGTTTTGCAAATTTTTCCATTTTTCCAGGTGGTCGTTAACTGTGTGGAGCCTAATGCGGAACATCTCAGCCGCTCAGCGCTGGTGTCTTCTGATTATATACGGCAGCACAATAAACATAGCAAGCAAAGTTCTATTAATTTAAGACACTATTTGTTTACAAAGCAACAACAATATTTTTAAACCATTGTAAAATGTTAGAACATTATGACAATATAACATCATAGCACAACTTGTGAATACCCCAAATATTATCAAAAAGTAATTTCAATTTTTGGGAATACAAAATTTAAATTTCAAAAGATTTTGTTATTCGTGCTAAATTCCCAGTTTTTATTATTGATAAAAACACTTGAAATTTATTGTTGATAGGATAAGCTATTCTTATGCGCATTTCACTGGTTGCTTAGGCCAGATCATCTGGAAACTTCATCCATAAAGATTTTAGAAAAACTAAAGATATTAAACCAAATAAAAATGTTAAACGTATAAGACTTATAGCAACAGTTCTACTTGTAACAATATCAAAGTTTAAACAAAACAACATCAACAATAAACAGTGCGTTCATCTCATCTTACATTCCCCAAATATATTTAAGAGACGAGTAACATGGATTTAGTTTGTGCTCATTTAGACAGGGAAACATTTCCCTACAAGAAATGAATGAACGAGTAGTCACATTTTTCATTTTGGTGTTAAGAAAATGAAAAATGTAACTACTCGCTCATTCATTTCTTGTAGGGTTTGTTTCAGGCAATTCACATGGAGGCTCTTACGACGTCGCTTTGTCGACGTCTCCAAGATATATTTATAGCAGGTAGTCTCGGAAAGCCAGCTGCTTATTTTTTATTTGCTTGTTTTGTGATACGAATTGTTAAATGTTGTATATGTAAACAAGTTTTTTGTCTTTATCTTTTGTCGTTTTTGTCTCTTATCAACCCCTTTGCTTTTTGACAGTTCCTATCACATAACAACAATAAAAAGCCCTGTTCAAGGCGAATTGACTAGAAGGTGGGGTCAAGTCAACATATGGTGTTTTTTTTCGGTGGTCGACTTGTCAAAGTTTGTATGCAAACTAGTTTTTTATGTAAACAAACAATTTTTTCCTAGCAATTTTTTTGACAACCCGACAACAGAAGCAGTGTTGTTGTAGAGTTGACCTCACCTTCTAGTCAATTCGCCTTGGCCCTGTTGTTGTTTTATTGTACAATTGTTGTAATCTCGCGGCTAACTGCTATAAATATACCTTGGACTTCTCTTTTGGTTTGAGGGAGAGCGGTGTAGAGAAAAAGAGGTGTAAACAAAACGACTCGTTTTGTTTTTTGTATGTCATTTTCTTATATTCCTCTTCAAACTTATTTCTCTTTTTCTTGTTACGTTTTATTCTTTTTCTAACTTTGAAGCGTCCGGTTGCAAACAAATACTGAAATAAAAAAAAATAATATAAAACAAAAGTTTGTGTTTTAATTTTAAAAAATAATATGTGTCCATACATACATACGTACATATATTGTGATTTGTGCAATTAATTTAATTAGTAATTGTGTACCATTTATAAATTTTAATTGAAAAACGCGGGGAAAAAGTAATAAATATGTGGAGCAATGAAATAATTGAAGTTTTAATAATAAATTATCAACAAAATGAAAATTTATACAATGTAGGGTATCCCTTATATTTGGACCGGGTGAAAAGATCAAATTCTCTACTTGCCATTTGTCAAGAACTTAAAAAAATTAATAATAATATCACCCAAGACACATAAAGAAAAAATATACATATGTACTTTAAAGTCGACATTCATAAAAGAGACTCGTCAAATTTCTGGCAAATAAAGAAGTGGTGCTGGTGCGGGTGATGTGTATGTTCCTAAGCTTTGGTATTTTCCTCTGCTAGAGTTCTTAAAACCACATTGCTTAGTTCGAAAGTCTGAGCCAAACATTTCTGAGGTAAGTACATATTGCCGGTGCTTAAATATTTTAAAAAATTAGACGTCTCTACATACGTTCCTTATTTTCAGACTGATGAAAGTGATACTAGCTTTGAGATGGGCACTGAACCAAGTATAACAAGTAAAGCGCAGCCGCCTTGCAACAAAAGAGTAAGTTTTCTTAAGTTTATGTATAGTAAAACTTTTTAAATAGAATAAATTCGAAAAATAAAAAATGTTGAATATAATGTAAAGTAACCTTCAGAAGGAAATAATTCCCAGTTTCTACTTTTTAAATATTTTATAAAAATGATTATCTGGCTGACAATGTGGTTAAAGTTGTCATTGTCGGCTATATGAACGACTTTTTTTTTCCGATGGCCGGTTAGCGATATTTCCTTAATAATGTCGTTGATGACAGTATTGTGGACACTATCCACAATTTAGTCGCCGATAGGTTAGTGACAATATGAATCATTTTTCAATCATAAATGATACTCTCGTTGTGAGGAAATGGTACCCTACCGACAAATAGGCTGCATAGACGTACTTTTTCCATTAGTACACGTACTTTTTCCATTAGTACACGTACTTTTTTTTCATCAATGTACTGCTTTCTGCATAACTCCTAAAAAAGTACGCTAAATTACTTTTTTCGCCTTTTGTACTTTTTTTCTGTGCTTAACGTTTTTAGTATTTTTTTTTTTAGTGTAGAAAAAAAGTTCTTTGAAACACCCAGTAAAAATATCTACAATGGCGATTGAGGGTACAACAAGTACATTGATTGCTATACTTATTAAACGTTTGGTTACAAGCAAAATTTAAAGCCAAAGCCTTCGATATACTTCCGCTCTGGTTTTTTTTTTTGCTCGTAGCAGATTTAATAAATCTGAGCGTCATTAAGCTTTAATAAAGAGTTGATAAATTATCTAAACAGCACTTTTTACAAAAGAACTTGTTTGATAGTAATTTGGTCTTTTATTGTTAACTTTCTTGATAACGAATTACATCTTCAATGTAGTCGTATGTAGACATTTGTCGGCCACTGTATTAAAAAATATTTAAATTAATTTTATTTAAAAAAAAAGAATTGAATTTGAAAAGACCTGACTAATTTTAAGTTATTACTTATACTTACTTACGATCTCATTTTTATGTTCTTTATTGAATAAATTGTTATTTCATGTTATTTAATGAATTTTTTAAACGTTTTTTAATAAAAAAAATAAATGTACTTTTTTTTCATCAATGTACTTTTTTTGTCAATTCCATATCTGGCTACCCTACCGAAAAATTAGCTTTTTAAGCAAATTAAGGAATCATATATTCCTTTTGCAATCGCTCTGGTGATAAATCAATTTTGAATTCAAAAAATTTAGAAATCATTACTTAAACATATAAAGGAATCATTTTTTATTGCTTAATTGATAAATCAGTTTTTAATCATCAAAAGTAATCAGAAAAGACTTATTGAGGTGATTTTTACCTTGGCACTAAAAATTTTTTTAATTTGTTGGCATTATTTTCTTCATATACATACATATGTACATACAAATATGATGTTAATTATGCTCTATTCAATCGGGTTCACTTTTATTATTTGTGGTTTTTTACTTGGTCAACGTTTGAAGACTAAAAGGCCAAGCATAATGTGTAAATCATATATCGGCCCCTTTGCGCGAAATTATCGTATGTTACAAATACCAAATTTTGCAGGACAGCAATTTTTCTACTTTTCTCTGCTTTCACTTGCAATATCAAAATGAAAATATACATGTGCTTTGATAAGGTAAGATAAGACGAAGTGGAATTCGCCTAAAATATTTTGCCAGGCGACGTCTCTTTGAATGTAGAACAAGATTGCATCAAAAACTAAATTTCAAAAAAATTGGCATATACGATAATTTCGCGCAAAGGGGTCGATATGTTAAAACATATTAAACGTAAGGAAACTTTTAATGAAATAGTCATTTGCTTATACATTCAAAGTGTGCCACTACCATATTCCGTTCGGAATCAGATGTTTTTTGATTTCGGTTTTTAAATTCAAAAAATAATATAAAAATCAAAAACTAATGTGCTGTTTCTAAATAACAAGCGAGTGATGGTGTAGTAAAATTTATATGAAAATCACTCAAAAAAATTAGTGCTTTTCATATCAATTTGACTACACAATATCTTGCCCGTGATTTGGAAACATCACATAAATATTTTACACAGATATGTGTTGTTTCCAGGTGACAAGCAATTGATTGTGTAGAAAAATTTATATGAGCACATTTCAAATAAATTTTTCTATACAATCAATTGCCTGTCACCTGGAAACAACACATATGTGTAGTCAAATTTATATGAAAAGCACTAATTTTTTTGAGTGATTTTCATATAAATTTTACTACACCATCACTCGCTTGTTATTTAGAAACAGCACATTAGTTTTTGACACTTGTTTTAATTGTTTTTCTTATTTTCTTTAGTTTCACGTTACATGGGTTTTAAAATTTGAAACTTATTTTCTAATGCGCCTACCTTGTACTTATTACAGTAGCATGGTTTTGAATAAAAATTTTAACAATTGGTTTTACAATAACTATTATTGGGGTTATTTTATTGAACTGTTTATGGCTTTAATCCAAATTTTTACATTCTTACTCAGACTTTAATTCATTAATTTTAATTTTCATTAAATTATTCTAAAGAAAGGAATTTGATTAAATTTGTTTTATTTTGTGTAAAAAAAAAGAATTAACGCGTAATTTTATGTGCTTGTGAAAAAAATTGTTGCTGTCATTGTGAATGTGGCTTAATACATTATAAAATTAATTCATACAGTCTACAGTTACAATTTGTTGTTTTTTTTTCCAAGACAATTTTCCCTCGTTATTAAAATATTCTTCAAAGCCTTGGCGAACACATTGTGCTGCTCCTCTTGGGTAGCTAGTTTCTGAAGGGTTAATGTTTGCTTCTTGTCCTATTTGGGGCTCAGCAAGGAATGGCTCATTTAAATAATTGTCATTTTAATGACTCAAGAAATTGTGCAACACGCAACACGTTTTAGTGACTAACTCTACCTTTTCAACGGATAGATTCATTTTTGTTTGGAAAATTCTGAATCTGTTTGCCATTATTCCGAATGGTCGCTCTACTACTTGCCTTGCTCGATTAAGGCGAATATTAAATATTTGTCGCTCTACTTTATTAGTGTTGTGCCAGTATGGCTTGATAAAATGTATGTTTTTGAAGCGGGAAAGCATCATCACCTACTATCACATACGGTAGTCTTCTTCCATTTCCAAGAACTTTGTCTTCTAGGAAGGTGCTTTGCGGCGTTATCAATAACTTTTTTTAAATTCACTTTGTAACAAAACCCCCAAATCGTGTGTGCGACCGTTGCATCCAACGTCTACATATAAAAAAACGGCAATCTGCATCAACTAGAGCTAGAAAAACTATGCTGTCAGACCCCTTGTAGTTATAAAAATAAGAGCCATCTGATCGAAGAGATTGAAAAACAACGTGCTTGCCATGCAATGCGCCTAGGCAATGCGGAAATTGCCACTTAATGGTGAAATTATCAGCTATGGCTTTCCATTCACTTTTTGTTGTTGGAAACTGCCAAATATAAAGAATTATAACTTTTAATATATGAACATACATATAGTAATTTTAGAAAATAAGCTAATAATTAAATTGAAAGTTTAACATATTCTTTGGTTTAATAATTGAATATATTTTTTATGTATGTTTTAGAAAAAATCTTTCAACATTGAAGACAGAATTAATAACGTAAAACAATTGATTCTTCCCAAGTCTCAAGAAAAAAATTGCTACGATTATTGGCTTGGTAAGCAGATTTGTCCAGTTTTACGTGATCATCGTCCTAAGACCCTTCCTCACGGTGCATTCAACACTGGGTCAAAAAAATGCGGTGAGCAGCGCCCACTTCCTCCTTCGCCACAAAGCCGTGGCACCAAAGCAAGGGTTCCGACTTCGTCCGAAGCGAAAACAGCTCCTCCATTCACCGGGGCCACCTTCGAGGGCCCAACAGCACCAACCTCGAGACGACTCTTCAGCCGCTCATTCTCCGCTAGCAACCTGATCAGCACCTCCTCATATTTAGCTGCACACTCCAACACCTCCTTCGCCAGCTTCGCCACCACGCTCTCATTCACCACCACCTCAGTAAGCGCCTTGGTGATTTCCTTCATCGCAGCAATCTCACCTCCGCCCGAACCACTAGCAGCCCTTCGCCTCGCCTTGGCTCGCCGCGGCCCAGCAATCGACGCGACCACCTCCACCTCATTTTCCATCCCAACAGCAGCAGCAGAAACACCAGCACCCACAACACTGCCAGAACCACCAGGGACAGCAGCACCAGCACCATCTGCAGAAAGAGCGGCGGCAGCAGCACGTTTAGCCTGTGGCGAGCCAAGGCTTGCCCCGCTTCTGCTGCACCGAGTCGTCATCAGCACTCGACAACTCACTGTCAGTGTGTCGAATTTTCGGCACATTGACAGACGGGTCACCATAAACACTATTAGTGGTGACGTCAAAAGCATCAACCTTCGTCTTCCTCTTGCTCTTAGCAGGAGGCATCCAGAACAATCAACACCAATTCAAAAACCAAATTCAGTAACCTTTAGTACTGCCAAGTCGTTACCAAAATCCAGTACACCTACCGTAGTTGTAGTATCAACGTCACTACCAACCGCCAGATAGCGCTCACCACAATTCAAAACCGTATTCAAATCGAACTGACCGTTAAACCAATGTCCATAAACTCGCGAATCCGTCAACACTATCAACACTTTTACCCTCTGGTAACACCACACAAGAGTCTCTGTCTCTACCTAACCTCACTTTCTGCCGGAGGTTTGCTTACAAATAAATTTCAATGGAGCAGCCGCCAGCGGAGGCTCACAATTTATTTGTATTATACCAACAACACTTTCAAACAATCAAAGTCCAACAACAATGCGCTTCACAACCGAATTTAAAAATTTTTCACAAGTATTCCGCTCGCGTCTTTACACCATGAGAGTTCAACTGAGAGTGGCTTGGTAAGCAGGTGGTATTTCAAATAACAAAATTAAAAAACGAAAAAATTCAAAGTCGAGCTGTGTGGGCTATTCAGGAAATACTAAAAAATTCGGCCATTGAAGATGAAGAAACTGAACCTCAACCGTCTACATTAATTTTCTCACCACAAGAATCCTCACTTAAACCAATTCATCCATTTCGTCCACCATCATCATCATCATTTACACCAATTCATGCATTTCGTCCATCATCATCATCACAATACCGCCATACTCCTGATTGTACAAGCCAATCATCATCATCCCCAGTCTGTAGTGTTGATATATTGCAACAATCGATGATTGGTGTGTTAGAGGATGAAGATTTTTGATAAACAAGACTTTTAACTTTACAAATGTTATTTATTTTTTTTTTTTTTATTAAAAAAACTGGATTTTTTAATGTTTTTAGCTATGAATTTTTAACTAAAGAATAATTTAATATTAATAAATTTTAAAAAACCTTATATATCTGTATTTAATTTAAAATTCTGTATTTTAACTGTTTTCATACTATGAAAACTATTTTTCTATCTCGAAAATTCTCTAATTTGCATTTATATCAACAATAAATTTCATCGCATATGCACATATAAAGCCAATAAGGTAAATTTTTTGTGCTTTATAATGTGGTTGTTGTTATGTTTTTGCAAGTTTGCTTCTTCCCTGCAGATAATATTGGACTACGTAATCCATTTTAAAGAAATGGATTACTCCCTGGACTGGTCCAATGTAATGCAAGCATGGGCCATGTCATTGTTAAACAGAGTTTGTAGTTAAACGACATGTTTTCGTTTTTAAACGAAGTTAAAACCAATCCACTGGAGTATACCATGAAGTTGTTTCAAAACTACTCCTTTGTAATACAAAGCTGGGTTATATGGTTCAGCCCTAGGACATCGTAATGTTAAATAGACCATGTTTTTTTAATACATTTGGGTTACCTTTGGACTAGTCCTAGTCCCTTATGCTATATTTTACATGCGTGTTTGGACTAGTCGTACTGTCAGCAGGGTTCGCAAGAGTTCATGAAAATTTGTTTATGTAATTGGCTGGTCGATAAATTTATATATGGTTGTCTTTTATATTGTAGAAGTTACAAACGGAATGACAAACTTATACACACATTTAAATTCTTAATTTAATTGAACGGTACATTGTTTAAAAATATTTGATTATTTTTAATTATTTTGCCTTCGGTGGAGGGTATACAAATAAACATACCTTTATAAATTCATCCTTAAAATTGTTCCATATTGCCTCACACACTTCAGGAATTGCACCACAGAGGAATGAACTAGACAATCTGGCTTTTTAATTTGTGCTCTTATAAGACTCTCCAGTGGCCAAGTTTCAGAGTGTGGCAGCTGATTTTTCTGCAGGAGTTATTGCACATCTCATCACGGAGTCTTCTCTTTTTATGTCTTTCTCAATTTTTGATAGAATGAAATTTAAACTTTCCGGTTTCATTCTTATATAATTAAAAAACGATGATGTGTCCTCCAAGAGGTCTTTCATAAGAAAAGAAAATGTACCGCGCTCCACTCGATCTTTACGCCATTCTTTAATCCACTTCCTCTTTCCTTTGTCTTGAAAATTATATGCAGCTTCACAAGTATACAACAAACCTAAAACTATTTCTTCATCATCACTATTTTCCAAGTCTGAATTTTCAATTGACACTTCAGTTAAACCAAAAATCTGTTCCATTTTTATATGTTTTTATATTTCTTATTTAAAAAAAACTTTTTTTTTATTCTCAATGAGAAAAATCAACTAAAGCAGATTTACCGATAAGGCAATAAAAATCAACGCTGGTGGCAAATACAAATTAAAATTGAAAAAACGACATGACCAAGGCGAATTCAACTACAGGTGGTGTCGCAACTACAACAATCCAAAAACAACAGAAACAACATGGGGGGTTTTGCATTGCATTGTTAGTGTTTACGGCTCGTAATGATAGCCATTCTTAGAAAAACACTAACAAAACAAAACAAATAGGCTCGAACTGTCAAAATCAGAAGGCATTTCGACACCACCTGTAGTTAATTCGCCTTGGACATGACACTAAAAATCATCGTACGAACGCAAGAGGTTTTCGGAAGTTACTTCAAAAGGGAATTAAGAAAAAAACGACGTCGTAAAAGCCTCCATGTGAATTGGCACTTTGTTCGTTACGGGTGGGGAAGGGAGAATGGTTTTTGTGTTCGGTACTCGGCGAAAAGCTTTTTTTCTTTGTTGATATTTGCTTTGCTGTTTGAAAAAAAGCTATAGTAAATTTAACATAATGTTTTAGGCAACATGAGAGCATTCCAGATGATTTCCTTCCAAATGTTCGCTCGTCTAAACTCGGACTTTGTTCACATACATATACATACAAGAGAATATGAACCTGCGTTGCCACAACAAAAAGAAAATTTGTAACCAGAATGTAAACATAAAATAACCAAAAGCGAAAAAAAGTAACCAAAATTATTGAGTATCAAAGTACTATTTTATTCGCACTTCAGTTTAAAAATTGTATGTATAAAGACGAAATCAAGGTTAGCCGCGAGATTACAACAATTGTACAATAAAACAAACAACAGGGCTTTTTATTGTTGTTATGTGATACGAACTGTCAAATGGCAAAGAGTTTGATAAGACACAAAAAGGCAAAAGATAAACACGAAAACTTGTTTACTAAACAACATTTGACAGTTCGTATCACAAAAAAAGCATATAAAAATAATCAGCAGGCTTTCCGAAACTACCTGCTATAAATATACCTTGGACGAAATAGTGTTTGCATGTATTTTGTAGGCTCATAAACCGCTGGACCGATTTTTAAAAAGTTTTGACAGTATAATACCGATGGTCTGGAAAGAACAATAGGCTATATAATTTTTCGAAATTTTAAGTGAAAGTGGCACCTTATGTTCAAAGTGCCTAAGTCGAATAAGCCAGTATTGGCCAGCGAAAGAAAATGTAAACATTTAGGAAAGATAAAAAATCATAAAAAACCATGAAGAGTAAAAGCAACAACAAAATGTACATTTATATTAAAATAACAAAAAATATTTGACTTTATTTTCAATGTAAATTAATTGTTTTCAATATAAATATTAAATTTAAATCAAAAAGTAATTTCAATTTTTGGGAATACAAAATTTAAATTTCAAAAGATTTTGTTATTCGTGCTTAATTCCTAGTTTATATAATTGATAAAAACACTTGGAATTTTATTGTTGATGGGATAAGCTATTCCTATGCGCATTTCACTGGTTGCTTAGGCCAGATCATCAGGAAACTTCATCCATAAAGATTTTAGAAAAACTAAAGATATTAAACCAAATAAAACTGTTAAACGTATAAGAATTATAGCAACAGTTCTACTTGTAATAATATCAAAGTTTAAACAAAAACACATCAACAATAAACAGTGGTTTCATCTCATCTTACATTACTTACAATTAGTTGAAATTCTCTCAACATTAATTGTAGTTGTCTTAATTGACATCTTTTGTAAGTTGTTGTTGTTTTTATTTTGTTTTTTTAACCTACTTACATGTAAGATGAGATAAACCCACTGTTTATTGTTGATGTGTTTTTGTTTAAACTTTGATATTATTACAAGTAGAACTGTTGCTATAATTCTTATACGTTTAACAGTTTTATTTGGTAAAATATCTTTAGTTTTTCTAAAATCTTTATGGATGAAGTTTCCTGATGATCTGTCCTAAGCAACCAGTGAAATACGCATAGGAATAGCTTATCCCATCAACAATAAAATTCCAAGTGTTTTTATCAATAATAAAAACTGGGAATTAAGCACGAATAACAAAATCTTTTGAAAAAAAAATTAAATTTAAATTTTCAAAAAAAATTAAATTTTACATATTTTGAAAAACATTCACTAACTTAACTTAACTAAATATTTTCAGCAATATGGTTTGCTAGGAAGTACATATGTATATAGACAAAGTGAATAGTAAACAAATTCAAATTGCTTTACAAATTAATTAAATTATTATAAAGTTAAAAAAAAAAATTACATAAATCTACTAAAGCAGTGTTACCGTTTAAAATTTTCAAAAAGGGGCACAAAAAGGGGATTTTCAAAAAAAAATGTCACAAAAAGGGGAATTCTGAGAAAAAAAGGGGCAACTTTAAAAACAGGAAAATTTAAAAAAAAACGTATGTATTTATTAAATTATTTTCATCGAAAACTAAACATAACTAAAAATAAACTTCATATTTATAAAAAAATACATTTTAGGTATATAATACAAATTGTTTGGGAAAAACACACATATATATGTATATATACATATATATATAATATATATATATATATATATATATATATATATATATACATATATACATATATCGTGAAAATACATGTCTTGTTTGCAAGTAAACGATAATGAACTGTTGCATAAAATTTTTATTTCAATTATTTATACAAAAACAGTTACTAATTACTTGTAAATAAAACGAGCTTAAAATAGTGTAATAACAATACTTACAAAAACAAAAAATAGTTCATAATATGATTTGATACAAAAAAACTTTACATTTAAATAGATAGAGATATGTATATATGTAAGTATATGTACATAAATATTTGGCACTTGGATTATTTTACTTTTTTTACCAAAAAAAATTAAGTTACGAAAAAACCTCGAGGAAAAAGCATATAAAAGTATTGATAGGAAGATAGTTAATATCAGGTACAGATAAATTTTTTTATAAATTGCAGTGTTATGTTATTTCTTCAACTATTAAATATCTATTTTTTTTGAAAACGTAAATCTATATTTATTAATCAATTCATCACTTGGAATCCAATCTTCCAAGTCATTTTGATACAAATTTAAAGCGGATAACATAGACTGACAGGTATCTACTTTCAGTCTATTTGTCACTTTATTTTTTAATATGCTAACTTAGAAAAAATCCGCTTAGCGGATGCACTACTATGTTGTAAAGTTAAAACATACGAAGCAAATTTATACAAGTTTGGATATAAATTGTCACCCAAACAGTATTTTAAATTGCCAATTTCGTACCAAAATGTTTCAGGCTTAGATATTTTAAAAATTGCTTCATAGCTTTTATCGTTTGATCTGGATTCTAAAAGTTTGAACTCTTTTACAAAATCATCTGGGTTAGTAATTATATCAATAAAAACGGTAACAATTTCAAAGTAATTTATGTCTTCAGCTGATTATTTTAATTTTTTCCAAATTAGATGCTATTTTCTCTTCAAATTGTGCTCGGATTCATTGATTGACAGTATAAAAAAATTGGTTCAAAAAGGGGCACAAAAAACTACAAAATGATACAAAAGGGGATTTAAAAAAAGGGGTCAAAAAAGTGGCAAGGCAGTCAAAAAGGGGCAAAATTGCGACTTTAGTCGCAATTACGGTAACACTGTACTAAAGTGGCAACATTGCTATTGTGTATTTATAAAAACAAAAAATGGAGAAATTGTGAAAACTGTAAACAAAACATTTAAATGTGTTTATAAATGAAGTTTTTCATACAGCCCCTTTTTATCCAGTTTTTCTTTTCTTTTTTTTTTGGTCCTGTCCAGTAACCAGCTCAAATACAATTTGCAAAATATTTTTTTTTTATTAATTATATACCCAGTAAGAACTTCGCCTACAAAATAATGTGAGCCAGTACGATGTTTATAGTTTGTATGTGAAATTGTTGTGTTTTGATCCGATTCAAAGTAAATAAATTCAAATATTTTTAATCAGGCTTAAGTTCATCAAATTTAATTTTCATTAAATTATTTTTATGAAGAAAGGAATTTTACAACATGAAAATTAATTAAAATTTTTATTTTTGTTATTTGTCATTCTTGACTGACCTGAGATTCGAACCCAGGCGGCTGGTTACCCTGACATGTTTCGATCGCTACCACTCGATCTCCTCAGAGGGATTTACCGTCTTAAGGGCCAAATACACTTGTCAAATGCTTGTCCAGCCGGCAAATTCAACGTGTACGTGTGCTGGACGTAATATTCGCCGTCATATCTAATTTTTTTGATTTTTCATCAAGCGTTGTCGGTGTCACACATACAAACACATATTCACTAATCCTACCACAATGCTTGATGAGTACTTTGATTAGTGTATTTGGGTCTTTACACTCGCAACCATCGACGACCGCTGACGTCAATAGTCAAACATCAATCCTTAAACCATATTGTATATTAACCGTTTGGTATATCGAAATTTGCTTTTTTGAATGATTATCCATTTTTAATTGATTTAACATGTTTTTCCTTTGGCTCTGTTTTTTCGTACTTTTTGTCAATAATTCTTATTGAAGTCCAAATTAAATTTTTTTGTTTTTCATGTTTTTGTCTTTCTTTGTCTTTGACCTTTTTCAACACAACTTGAAGGACAAATGTACACATAGAGCCCGTGTCCTAGCTTTAACAATAATTAGTATTGTGGTAATTTTGTTGAACTATTAATGGTTTTTAATCCAAATTTTTAATCAGGCTTAAGCTCATCAAATTTAATTTTCGTTAAATTATTTTTATGAAGAAAGGAATTTTACAACATGAAAATTAATTAAAATTGTTATTGATAATCATACATTCTTGACTTATCTGAGATTCGAACCCAGACGGCTGGTTACCCTGACATGTTGCGATCGCTACCACTCGATCTCCTCAGAGGTATTTGCTTTAAAAAGCGGAATTGTTGCGTTTTGTTATGGATCTCCCTAATTGATTTCCTTTGTTAACAAGGCTTTGTTTTTATGTGCTTAATTCCAATTTCATACTATTGATAAACTGAACCTAATTGTTGATGGGATTGGCTATTCCTATGCGCATTTCTTAGGCCGGATCATCAGGAAACTTTATCCCAAAATTTTAGATTATACAAATAAAAATGTTAAGCGAATAAGAATTATAAGCAACAGTTTTTCCTGTAACAATATCAAAGCTTAAACAAAAACAACAACATTAAACAGTGAGTTTATCTTTTCTCACAGTCCCGACTACAATTGGTTGATTTTTGTCAACTCTAAAAATTAAACAAAAATAAAAACAAATTACTTCATTTTATTTTGCCGGTTCAGTTTTTTTTACACTACTTCATGCATATTAGTTGTCAAAGTTTTTCCTTTCGTTTGTATTTTCCATACCAAATTGCAAGGCTTTTTGTGAAAGTAATTTAATTCTTTTAAAAAATATGTACTCCCAAGATGGAAATGAATATCCTTGTAAAGCTTAAACAACTTAATTTGTATGAAAGTTTCAATTGTTTTCGAAAATGTGTGCTTAAAACAAGAGTGAGTAAATTCTGTAAAAAACAATACACAATCACAAGTCCTTACCGCAAAAAAAAAGCTAAAGCGAAAAGGTTATTTAATCTTGTTTAAATACAGTTAATTTGTACTTTCAGTACTCCTATCAGCATAGGAATGGGCAAAAAATATCGATATATCAAAATATCGATATTAAAAAAAAATATAATCGATATATATCGCCGATATTTTAAATACCGATATATCGATGTATCGATATTGAAATACGACTATCGAATTCGATATTTTTTAAAGTCAGTCTTCATTAAGAACTCAAAATTTTAGCCGTTTTTCAAACAATATGTTTTTTAAGAATTGGAATCATTGCATGCATCATATGTTTTCTTTAAATAAATATGAAGATCTAAAATAATTGGCATTTATAAGAAGCAGTGCCAGATACAAGAAGCAGATTGTCTGGAGTGCACATAAAACAGACAGTGCTACTGATGTCCATATCTGATGATTACTGGTTTGACTAAAACCAGTTGGTACTTTTGGGGTGCAATTCAAATTTTAAGGAAAGTTGGTACTTCCATGACTTATTTACTTCCATTTAAATTTTTCGTAATTTATTTTTTTTTCATATGGTTTTTTTGTATTCTTCCCTTTTGTTTTTGTTATAATTGAATTTTTTGTTTTGATTAAATTTTTTTGTTTTTATTAATTTTTTTAAATAAAATGAAACAATAAAAAGTAACAATGTATTGACATATAATTAATTTGTTCATACATATGTTTGTACAAAGGTATACTGAATTTTTTAATTTGGTAATAATTTCAGCAAAATACGTTCGATATATCGATATTTTTGAAATAATAAATATCGATACTCTAAAAAAATATCGATTCGATATATATCGATATATTTTTTCAACTTTCCCATCCCTATATCAGCATAACGAATAGTACTGTTCTAGATAAATTTGGTCCGTGATAGTTCCATAAGACTGGAAATCACACTGCTAAATTTCGTGAAGATCGGTCCAAAATTTTGCATTTTGTGGCTTAAAATAACACCGTTTCATAAAAATTGGCATAAAACTCACTATTGGTCTTATAAAAGGGGCCCTCTAAAGGGCTTTAAACGCTTATTAAATTTGGTTCAATTCAGTTTTCTAAATTACCATATTATATTATGTCCTGTGGTTCCTAGTAGGAACAAAGGACCATACACCGTATAAAAGCACCCTTTTCAAACCCATTTCAATACGAAAACAATCATTCCGAAATTTATTCCGAATTTATTAAAATTATTGTTTTTTCTGTCCTTTTATTTTGTTATCAAATATTTAATCGATTCCAAAATTCACAAAAAAAACCTCAAGCGGATAAACATGCATGATCATAAGTAGGATGTGACGGGACATCTAAAAAGCAGTACAGATAATATTTAAGACAGCACATCCCATGGTTTTTAATTGCTATATCTTTTAGATTTAGCTGATACATGTACAAATTCTTATGTACCATATGATTTAACTATTTTTTATACATCAAAGTAAAGGTGTCTTGTAAAGAAATACGTTTTATTACCTCACTTAGGTATTTAAACGTATTATATGTTAAATGCTTTCCCGGCGTTATTACCCAAAAATATTAGCATTTTCTCGCATTTATTAAAGTTGGAAAAACAACCAAAATGTCATATGAGTGGTTATAATTCCAATCTTTATTGAAGATCATCCCACATATTTTAGTGCCCTTCTGTATCCAAATTAAAGATTTGTTAATATTCTGTGTGGCTCCCCTTAAACACCAAATTGCACGGCAATTAATCCTACACTTAAAAATTAAAGAAAGAGCAATTTCTTTATAAGATTAATTTATCTAACAATTAATCCTAATTTAATCTTAAAGTCAAAAACTCGCTCTTATTTGTTTTGAAACCAAAAAGGTGCCCTCAGACGAGGCAACATTTGTTGAAACATGGGCATGTCTCACTTTATGCTGATACATGTGTGGTAATGTTTCTGGTTAAAATTCGTGTTAGATCCGTTTCAGGTTCGCCAAGTAACTTGCTCAACTCTTGGTTTGTAGATGTCAGCGGTGGTAAAGTTGGGTTAATGCCGGTTCACACACGTCAAGTTTGTCTCGTCAAGTCTTGAGCTTTAAGGAGAGTCAAACGTGACGAGTGCGAGCCGACACTAAAGGAAAAACAACATTGCTCAACTATCTTGCCGAGTCTGAAAGGGTTCTTACCTTTTTAATTTTTCAAATATTAAAACTTTTTGATATTTTATGTTTCTAAACACAATGTTGCGTTGTTAACTGTTTCTTCTTTCTCATTTTGTTGAGAGCAGTTGTTGAGTGCGATGTTTTTGCAACTCTCGGAGAAAAGAAATTGAAAAATGGCAACAATTGCAACAATTGCAACATGAATAAACATTTTTTTCCAAATTTATGAGACATAAAATATGATAGGTATAAAAAAAATATTTTTTTTTCATAACCTACCAAAAATAAAAAATAAACATTTTTAGTAATTAATTTGTGTATTTTTATCTGTTCTATTATTTATTTACTATTTGAATATAAATGTCTTAAAATTTCAATTAATTTTTGCCGCCACACACACTTTTGTTTTTAAAAAACAGCTGATGTCAGATGCTTTGTCACTTGAAAATACAACACGTTCTAAATTAAAAAATTAAATTGTCAGGTGTACTTTACACACAGAAATAAGACATGATATTGTTTGAACGGGTTCAGTCGATACATATGTACGAATTTCACATGTGAAAAAGTGACAATACACATGAAAAATTCACATATGGGGGATTCCCAAGGTGTCATAAATCTTAAAATAGGTGTGTTCCACAAGATCTCGGGCAAGTTCGGACTAATGAGAGTAAAATGAAAATTACTCTCTAAATTTGCCGAAACTACCCAAAATTGATGGAACGCAAAAAACCATTTTTGAACATCTTCAAATACTAATGCTGCTTACTTTTCAAATTAAGATCTATTTAAGTGATTTAAGACGCTTAAAAGTCATAACATTATAAAACTAAAACATTTGCATCATTGTAATTTTTTATATTTTGTTTTTTTTTCAGACGCAAAATCAGAGTCCTAAGCCGATCTAATTTGACGTCGCAAGTGTTTTGTTGCAAAAATTGGTAGCCGCAGGTTAAATTCGGATATTAGCCGGATAAAACTATACCATCAACGGCGACGGCTACAAAAACTAATTCGGTCCGGCTCAGCGCAGGTCTCTTCTGATTAATTACGACAACATTATAAACATACCAAGCAAAGTTCTACTAATTTAAGAAACTTTTTGTTTACCAGATTTTTAAAAAATAAAAAGCTAAATCATGCTTAAAATAGAGCTAAAAAGAGCTAATGAAAAATATTTAAAGCCAAAAAATAAAGCTAAATTTTAATTATTTTTAATATGTATTGCGCAACTAACTTGCCGAGTCTGAAAGGTGTCTAAGCCAATGTCAAAATGCTCATATTTGAAAAAAATTACAATTGAAGTTTTTATAAAAAAAAATTATCAAACAACTCCCTACCGAATCCGATGAGCAAGGAGAACGGTTTCACCAAACCACAATGCCCATGGAAAAACGATACAAAAGCAAAAAACTCGACGCATTGCTTGCAGAGGTAATATAAATTTTATTGATGCATTGTTTTGCATTCCTTTTTTGATTTCTTTTCTAATTCATTTCAGGTATTTTTAGTGGAGTCACAAGATCACCCTGTATGATGTTAATGAAGTATTTGAAGAAGAAAAAGCTGATTATGGAGGGCAGTCGGGAAGCAACGTGCCTGTGGACACCATTAGTTGTGAATCAGAGTCAGATTCGGAATAATGTATACACATTATTAATGAAACCAATTATTGATTTTTAAAATTTTTTATTTTGACTTTTAGTATTACTTTTAGGACCTAGACTTATAAGTACCGTCAGTCTATTAATGTCACAGATGAAAAAAATATTTGAAAGGCATTAACACTAATTATTTGCCTCATGATATTCAGCAAAACAGTTTTTCTTTTCGTTCAGGCATAAAAACACATCACAGTGACTGCACTTGGAATGAGGCTTAGATTGTACCTTCTTCATGCTACATACCTCACATCTCCCTCTTCTTTCCACTGAATTCCTCTGTTGCCAAGCCTTACATCCTGCAATGTGGAGAAGTCTATTTTGCGCCTTTTATTTGAACAAGGACTTAAAACATTGTCTTTTGGTGTTCGTTTTTTCTTACCCACATCTTTCATAGTCATCAAACCTTGGGCTACTGACCTTCTAAAATCTTTGACTGTAGATTTTTCAATTATAAGTCCATGTACAATATATGCGTTTACAAAAGCGATATCTAGCACACCCCAGAATATCCTATGCCATCATTTAGGCGATTTACGGTCAACGCAATAGAGTGCTCTCAATCGATCAGCGGTGTCAACAACTCCCATATATGCGTTATAATCCTTTACGGACCTGGGACAAGTAACCGTAGACTTGGTTCCATTCTTCTGCTTTCGTAAAACGGAAGTTTCTTCATTGCCATGAAAATTTGAAACAAAATGAACTATTTTATTATCTTTCCACTTCCAGTAACCAATATTTAAATCTGAAAATCTGTGGTCATACTCTCCTCTTTTTAGTTTGGAGTCGATTACCATATTATTGGGAATGCCCTTACGGTTTGACCTTATTGTACCGCATCCAAATGTTTTTTCACTTTTTAACTTTTCGAGTAAAGAAACAGAAGAGAAGAAATTGTCAAAGTATATAACTTTTTCTTTTCCCCATTCTTGTTCAGTCAACTCCAGTACTACTCTTTCCCCTAAAGTATATTCAGAAAACTTTGCGCTGATTTTATCGTCTTTTCCTTGGAATACAATAAATTTTTTTATAAAACCTCTCTGATCAGCTAAGCACCATAACTTGTACCCTCTTTTTATGGGTTTCATGGGCAGATATTGTTTGAGTACAGACCTACCCTTAAATTTTATCATAGATTCATCTACACTCAATTCTCTGGTTCCGTGATAACACTCATTAAATTTTTTGGTTTAGCTTGTCCACTACAGGTCTTATCTTATATAACTTGTCCTTGCAATTGGGAGGTATTTTGGAATTGTCATTACAGTGTACGTTTGACAATATAGCGGCAAATCTATCTCTTGGCATTGTCGTACTTATAAGTGGGTTGTGTAGATCCGGAGCAGAAGAGTAGTGATCAGTCCAAGCAGGACGAGTATTGTAACCCATAAAGAAGTTGATGCCAATAAAAGCCAAAGGCTCTTCCTTCTTGAGATTGAGAGTCTTGTTATTTTGGGTGGCATACAAATTGCTTTGATAAACAACGTCATCAAGAATTGTTTCAATTAGTGCCAGAAATACATCCGTAGGCGCAGAGCATCTACTAAAGCATTCCTCCACGACAGAAGTGTTTTCAGAGTATTCTGGTAAAAAAGTCTCAACATTTCGTTTTTTCCATTTCCGATAAGGTTCTGGAACTCTTTTGTTTGACTGCGATGACTTACCAATGGTAGCTTCGGCAGTTTGTAAAGGTGTAGAAGAAGTTGCAGCTTCAGAAGGTTCATCATCTGCTGCATCTTCAGCATCCAATGTGTAAAGAGACTCTTGTACTGCATCATCAAGAAGTTCATCAATGCTTATTGGGGGCTGATGGATGACATTTTCATCATCAGATGAATTTGTAAATTTTATAAATATATTGCAAAGAAAAATGCGAATTTTTTTCTTACCAATGCACCTTCAACTTCCAAGTTCAATGTGATACTAATCGGGGGGTTTTTACTTTTCTTCAACAGAAATTTTTTTGTTTGACAGCACAATTGTTTTAGAAGATATATTGAAGCAGAGCGTAAGCTGCTGCGATCTTATGTTTTGTAAATTGACCGTTACAAAAGGTGGTACGAATTAGTATCGTCAGATAGGAAAGGGTCAAGAGAATTCGATTATAAACATAATACGAATATTTTTTTAATATTTTTGTAATAGATAGCATAGTATCTCAATGTTGAAGTAAAGAAAAAACAAATGAAATTAAACAAATTTCGGAACATTTCTCACTTTTTAGGAAGTTTATATGCTCTAGAAAGTTGTTTGTTTATTGAGATCTTAGGTACATTTTTGTGATTGATTGTTTTCTTGAATTTTGAACGGTTTGCTACCTATGGACCTGAACAGGGGAAAAAGGTAAACAAAAATCGAATTTTTTTTAAGTTTTTTGCGATTTTCATCTTGAAGATTAAGTTTTTTTGATTTTATATGTTCACATGGCAAGATTTATGGCAAGAGCTACAACTTTGTCTGAGCGGGTTAATAAAAATTCCGAACGCTTTGCAAGATATGAGCCTGAGAAAATGATCACTTTTTGCAAAAATGACACCGAGGCCCTAAATCTTTAAGGGCCCATAAAAAAGTGCATGACTTTCGGCAAAACTGGGAGACATGGGTCTTTTTTTTTTTGGTCCTTTATGGTTATTTACTGTCCGTATATGGTTATTTTGCCATGACTTAAAAAATTACACACAGTGTAATCTCAGCTATGCGTTTGTTTAATAATTGATTTGTAGTCTTGCTACTGAAAAATGGAATAGAAATATCGCCAACTCATCAATGGTTTGGCGCATATCATGGTAATTTCACCATGACCAATAATGAGCTAACGATATGTATTTCGTCTTATAAATCACATAAACTTACTTTTAACAAAAATTCTTAATTTTTTGAAAAAAAGCGTAAACTTTTTATTCTTCTCCCTGCAGCACTGTTATGTATGTATGTAAATAAAATCTGCAACAGCGATTTCTTCTGAGCTGCCAGCCTATTACACTTTTAGCAAAATCACACATAAGTTTATTTGGATAAACTCCCTACAAGAAGACTACCGGTCATTTTACTAGTTTTATGACCGGTAGTGTTGACCGATATATTGGTTAAAGTTTCTATTAGTTTATTAAGAGCAAAATGAAAAAACTAACCGAAACTCTGGTGTACATGTGATTTTTCCTCTCTTTCTAACTAATTTTTTTTTTTTTTTTTAGCGATAAACCAACACTCAGGGATGCCCCCTATATATGCAGTGCATTGTGTTGATCAGGAAAATAAGGTTTGGGAAGGAGGAAAGAGGGAATAGTGTTTGTGGACATTTGACTTGAATCTTAATAAATTATAAGTACCGGGGAAGACCTCTGCGGGAAGTTTATTCCACTCGACTACGGAACATATATCTGTACTGCTTACTCTCCTGCTTTTTATTAGTCAATGATAACCAAAATAGTGGTTAATGCTAACTAGTTAGTCATAACGTTAATATTGGTTAGCACTAACTAGTTATTTATAACGTAAAAATTGGTTAGTACTAACCTTTATTAAATACACAATAAATCTTTTTATATTAATTCTTAATTAAATTTTTTATTGAAAAGTTATAATCAAATACTTAGGAAATAACACTTCAGAAAAGTATATATGTACACGTATCGTTATTTCTGCGGCTGCTTTATGACGTGCCACTTCTTGCATGGGTCTGAAAATGGAGGCAAACTTACGTTTGACCAATTAATTGTGACCACAAAATCAAGTACATACTTTTAAAGTTATCAGGATTTTTAATAACATTATTTGTTCCTTTATTACCACCGGTAAATCGTAAACGATGATCCTGGTCAAATGCACCACCCAGATGGCCGCTACATGTTAGACGACCACTCCTTTGAAAACTACCGGTTTGTACATGACCTCTGTTGTTTCCCGAGAATCTACCACCACGTCCTTTGAAACCGCCATCAGTACCTTACCACTAGCATTCTAGCAATTTTTTTAACTCTACATTAATATTCCAATTATACAAATTATAGAATTGATTCACAATTCACACATTTTTACAAGCGTTTGACAAAAATATATTAAAAAAATGGCTTTATTTATAAAATGTTAGTTGTTCCATTCTAAAAATTTCTGTAAAAAGAAGTTATAACAATTTAAAATAAAAAAAAAACCCAAAAACAATTATTGGGGGATTAGTTAATCCCTATTCTTACTTAATAAAAAAAAAAAAAAAACAAAAAAAAGAAAATTAAACGTGCACGTAGTGAAGATGCTAATGCTTCCAATAGGCATAACATAATGAGTAAAAAATACAAACAACAAAAGAATGTTGCTACTACAGTAGACAATAACAACTTTTTTCAACCACTGCAAACTAGAGATGAGCGATATTTCCGTACCTGTGATTTAATCACTGTTACTGAAAAATCACGAATCACAGTTGTGACCAAATCTGTTAAGTAACAGGTACTTGCTAAGTTGTTATTTTCTTATTTTGTTTCATACACAAATTTATGATATTTCACTGTTTGTGTGGGTAATAGCGTTTTTTGCACTCATCAATGTAATTGTTGCTATTTTTCTTTTGTTCTCTCTTCTTCCTTATTAGAATTTTTTTTAAAGCCAATGTTTATTTGTTCAAGTATGTCCAACTAAACAGGTGATCGTTTTTGTTGCCTTATTTCTTTGTCAAACTCCATTACAAAAACACAAACAAAATTTTGTTTGTATAGAGTTTGTTTTACAGTAAGAAAACCACAATGTTTTTGTTGTTGAGATGCGTACTTGATTAATACACCTTGTAAAAAGAACTTTTTTTGTAAACACACATGTGTTAGTGCAAATTGGATTTTTCATTAGAATAAAACAAACAAACCTGTGAATTTTATAAATTGTGAATTTATAAAATATTAAACAAATAAACAAGAAAAATGGCTTATGAGTTAAAAAAAAGAAAACAAGTGAAATATGGAAGTTTTTTGATCCAATTGATGATTTTTATGCGAAATGCAATATATGCAAAACAAAAATTTCTTATAAAACGTCCACTTCCAATCTAAAAAAACATATGAACAACAAACATCCAACTGTAGCCTTGCCTGAAAGTCGGAGGAAGATTGTAAGTAACTACCTATTAAGATTCGATTAATTGGAATTAAAAATGTATGCATATCTTTTTTTATAGCTTGAACAATGCGGAACGGAAATTTTAGAAGATGATTTAGAAATTGTTTCTTCCCAGTTGCCACCTTTACCGCCAAATACAATTAAAAACCAAACTGCCCCGAATTCAGAAGAAAATGTTCAAGTATCATCTGTCGCTCAAGTATCGGTGCCTGCAACATATTGCGCACCGAAATTTTTACGTCAACCAAAAGTGTCCACATTATTTGGGAACCCCAAAATTACAAAAAAGACTGCCTGTGAGATTGACAAGAAGTTGCTACTTCTTTTTATATTTGATTTTCAACCATTCAGCGTAGTTCAAGATTCTGGATTTCAATCATTTGTGGCTTCTTTAAACCCATCTTATCAGCTGCCAAGTAGACAGTCAATATCGAAGACTGCTATTCCGGCATTATACGAGGAGTGTCAGCACAAAATTAAAGAACTTATAAAACATGGTATTAAGTTTTGCATCACAACAGATTGTTGGACATCCAGAAATACGGTCAGTTATATTGCTGTAACAGCACATTTTTTAGATAATAATTTCAATTTGTACACCGTTTTGCTACAGTGCCGTTCAATTGACGTTTCTCACACGTCCGACAATTTGGCATTGTTGTTTTCTGATATAGTGCAGAGCTGGGGTATACAGGACCAAATTTTACTAGCCGTATCAGATAACGCTATTAATATTAAAAATGCCATTAAAGTTAAATTAAACTGGAATTATTTTGGATGTTTTGCTCACACCCTCAATCTAATTGTAAAAGATGGACTTAAAACTGAAGAGATTTCTAAAATTTTAAATAAAATAAAACAAATTGTAAGACATTTTAAAAAAAGTTCAAAGAAATGTCGGTAAGGAGCCATTAAAATTGCTACAAGAAGGTGAAACCAGGTGGAATTCAACATTATACATGCTCCAACGGCTTATACTTCTCGAAGATGCAGTTAAATCCACAATTGCACTAATTGACAAACAATTACCATCTATATCACAAAGGGAGTGGCTCATAATTAAAAATCTGTGCTTAATACTAAAACCTTTTGATGATGCAACTCAAAATGTTAGTGGAGAATCGTACTGTTCTGGATCTATTGTAATTCCAATTGCAAATGGTTTAATTAGTGTATACTCAAATATTAAAGCAAGTGAATACCCGTATGAAATTACACAATTTATTACAAAAGTGAAATTTGGCATTGTTGACCGTTTGCGTAACATTGAAGAAAATGAGACATTAGCAATGTCTACCTTTTTAGATCCAAGATTTAAAACGTTTGCCTTTTCTAATCCTACTTGTGCAGAACATATTAAGGAAATTGTTACGAATTCAATTTCGTTATTATATAACTGGCAAGCAAATACCGCAGAAAAAGAAATTGTCGACAATGCTATCCCGAATGAACTTTCTATTTGGAATTCTTTCGATTCGCATATTACTCATTTTAAACCCAGAGGAACCACAACATCACGAGCAATCATTGAAGTACAAAGATATTTGGAAGACGACCTTATATCGCGAAATGAAGACATTTTAAAATGGTGGAGGATAAATAAAATCAAATATCCCAAGCTCTCTCAAATTGCTCAGGAAAAATTATGTGCCTTAGGTTCTTCGGTACCATGCGAAAGAATATTTTCGAAAGCTGGACAAGTGTTAAATGAACGGCGAACACGTTTAAGTGACAATAAAACGAAAATGTTGCTGTTTTTGAACACAAATTATAAATATATGTAATAACAAAATGTACAAAATCGTGTATATATGTATTTACATTGTATATAATAATTTTAACTAAAATTTGTTGCCTTTTTATAACTTTATTAGTTGTGTTTGCGTATTTGGAAAAATACTCGACCACCCCCTTTTAAAATCAAACCAAAAATTGTTGTTTTGTTATAGTTTTTTAACCTGAATTTTGCAGTTGTTTGTTAGTTTTGAATCTATTCAGATTATTCGTGTAATAAAAATTTTTAAATATCCTAGAACAAAAATAAAAGTTGTGATCACAATCACAGTTTTAAATAACAGTGATTTTAAAATCACGTTCACTAATCACGATGTTCCTTAAAAATCACGGGATCGCTCATCTCTACTGCAAACGGTTGATGATGATAATGATGAAGAAACAGAAATGATAGTTAATAAACAAATTAAAATACATGTTCCACCAATAACAATACTAAAATGTAAAACTATTCAAATAGAGCATATTTGTAAAACTTTAAAAATAACTAAATTTGCTATTAGAAAAATATCAATTGGTCTCAAACTATTTTGTGATAGAATTGAAGATTTCGATCTGGTGCGCCAAAATTTAGAATCTAAATTTGAATATTTTACATATGGAACTAAAAATGAAAAGCCATATAAAGCAGTTATGCTCGGGTTCGATAAATTTGATCCACTCATAATCAAAAAGAAACTAACTGATATGAAATTGTCATGTTTAGATGTAAAACTAGTAACCAAATCAAACGGCCCTAATAATGAACAGGCTATATACATTGTGTACTTTAAACGAAAGTCTATTACTATTAAAGAATTGAGACAAAACTACTCCGTGATCGACTATGTTAAAGTTAAATGGGATTTTCAAAGAAAAAGAACATCAAACTTAACCCAATGCCATAATTGTCAAATGCTAGGTCATGGTTCAAGCCGTTGCAAAGTAAAATCTTTCTGTGCAAAGTGTGCTGGTAATCACAAAACTGCTGAGTGTAACTCCGAAATTATCAAGTGTGCAAACTGTCAGGGTCCACACAAATCGTTTTCTTTAGATTGTCCAAGCAGGCAACAATACCAACAAATAAGGCAACGATCTCAGCCTAGGGTTTTTAGACCAAGGCAACAACAAAATAATTTTCAAAATAACAGTCGCTACAGTACAAATTGTACCAATGATTTTCCAAATAGTGTAACTGCCTGTTTGTAGAACGCGAGTGCAAAAGTGACTCGTCCAACTTACATTTAAAACAAAAACAAAATTTCAAAATTTGTTTTTGTTTTAAATGTAAATTAAACGAGTCACTTTTGTGCTCGCGTTCTACAAACAGGCAGTAAATCAATCTACTGCCAACCCAAACCCCGGATGGAACCACCAAACTAACAACAACAATGGTAACAATAACCCCAATAATTTATTTTCTGTAGAAGAAATAAAAAACTTTACTTTTGAGCTTATTTCCAAATTGAAAAATTGTAAGTGTAAAGCCGATCAATTTGAAGTGATTACATCACTCGCTTGTAAATTTTTATATGAGTAGAGTCATAAATATAATATCATGGAATGCTAGAGGCATTCGAAACAAGAAAGACGGACTTTTTAATTTTCTACTAAGTAGAAATATCCATATTTGTCTCATTTCCGAAACAATGTTAAATAAAAATATTTCAATAAAACACACAGAGTTTTATTGTTACAGAAATGATAGGGAACAAGGCAGAGGCGGAGGAGTGGCTATTTTAGTCAGAAAAAATGTTGAACACACGTTCATACCTCCTTTAAACACCTTTTTTATTGAAAATATTGACGTCAAAATACGAACTTCAAATGGATCCTACATAAATATATTTTCCTGCTATTTTCCTGGTGGATCCCCTGAAAGAGACAACGTTAAAAAAGTGCAGTTTAAGGCTGATCTTCGAAAACTTTACAATAATCATGATAATTTTATTCTTGGTGGCGATTTTAACTGCAGACATAGTTTATGGGGATGTCAACGAGCAAATTGTTGGGGAAATCTACTGTACGAAAAATTAGATTCCGAAAGCTTTCAAATAATTTACCCAAATGATCATACATATATTCCATCAGACCCAAGAAGACAATCATCTACCCTGGATTTTTTTTTAACCGATTTAGCTAACAGTCTTACGCCAGTTTCCGTCATCAATGATCTCGGTTCCGACCACCTTCCTATTCATGTTTCCCTTAATAGTGAATTCAGATCTGTACAAAAAACATTTTATGACTTTAAGAAAGCAAATTGGTCACGATACGCTTCATTTATCAAAAGAAATTTAACAGTTTCAGATGAAAGCGACTACTACAATCATGAGCAAGTCGATTCTATGATAGAAACCCTTAGTAACACAATATCAAACGCTGTTAACTATAGTGTCCCAAAGAAAATTTTTACAGCCAAAACTCAACCACTTCCAATGTACATTAAACATTTGATACAAATAAGGAATGTGTATAGAAGAAACTGGAAACGGTTTAGATACATAGATCATCTTTTTCAAATGAAAATGTTTAATTTTCGCATTTCGGAAGAAATTCAAAAATTTAAAAATAGTTCTTGGAATGAAAAATTATCTACACTAGACAAAGGTTCAACACCATTCTGGAACATATCAAAAATTCTAAAAAGGAAATCTTCAAACATTCCAATTTTAAAATACAATAATACAAGATACAACACACAGCAAGAGAAGTGCGAAATACTATCTCAAATATTTCATCTAAATCACACAATTTCGGAAAATCTTAGTGATCAGACAACTATCACAGATGTAAATAACGCTCTTAGTAATCTCTTTTCCACCAGCGATGTTGCTCATAGTGATATGTGTATATCAACAGATAAAATATCATCGATTTTGAAGAATCTTAAACCTAGAAAATCACCTGGTACAGATGGAATCACAAACAAATGTTTAAAAGCTCTACCTTAAAAAAGGAATAAAATATTTAACACAAATTATTAATTATTGTTTAAAGCTACAATATTTTCCCAAAACATGGAAGCACTCAAACATTGTTCCAATACGGAAGCCAAGTAAACCACCTGACTGCCCTCTTTCTTATAGACCCATAAGTCTTCTGTCATCGTTAAGCAAGATACTTGAGAAAGTAATTAAGGAAAAAATCTTAAATTTTATTGATGCTGAAAGAATATTACCGTCTCAACAATTTGGGTTCCGAAAGGAACATAATACAGTTCAACCATTAGTTAGAATAAGAAACTTAGTGACATCAAACTTTAATACCGGGAAATCCACTGGTATGATTTTATTGGACATAAAAGCAGCTTTTGATTCTGTGTGGCATAATGGTCTTATTTACAAAATGATAAAATTAAATTTCCCAGTACATATTATAAAAATAATACACAGCTTTCTTTCAGAACGATTTTTTAATGTTTATATTGGATCCAGCTACTCCACTCAAAAAGAAATAACTGCTGGTTGTCCCCAGGGTTCCTGCCTCTCACCAATATTATATAATATCTACACAGCAGATTTTCCAAATCTTGATGGTTGTGTCACCTCTATTTTCGCCGACGACACCGCGTTGCTTAGCTCGGGTGTAATTGCGACAGATGTAGTATGTAATTTAGAAACTGCACTTATCGATGCTCATTCATATTTTACAAAATGGAAAATTTTAGTAAATCCAGAAAAAACGCAAGCAATGTACTTTTCCCGTAGACGTAAACAATGTTTTCTTCCTCAACAACCTATAACTTTCAACCAGAAACTTATAAACTGGGAGAATAAGGTCAAATATTTAGGGGTCATATTGGATCCTAAACTCAAATCTAAAGACCATATTCCCTATATAATCGACAAAATTCATAAGGTAACAAGATTGCTTTATCCATTAATAAACAGAAATTCTAAACTTAATATTGAAAACAAGAGCCTAATATTCAAAGCTGTTTTTCATGCCATGATGTTTTACGCTGCTCCAGTTTGGTCCACATCAGCTCAGTGTCATACAAAGAAACTGCAGATAACGCAAAACAAACTATTAAAGATGATACACAATTTGCCTTGGCATCACTCCACTCGACGACTTCACACTCTAGCAAACGTTGAACTAGTAAATAACAAAATCCAAAGGCTTACATTAAACTTTAATACTAGATGTCTCAATTCGGAATTTGTTCATATCAATGAGCTAGGCTCAACTTAAATTTACCTTTAAACTTTTATTTTAATTTTAAATGTTCATAAAGGTTTTTTTGAAAATTTTTACCTTTTATCTTACATTAGCTGAAACCAAAAGCATTATAATAATTTGTTATTTATATTTAAGTAGAAAAGGAAATTAGAAATCCTAAACTCTTTATGAAAATTGTTAAAAAAAAAATTACATTGAATACCAAATAAAGAATAAATGAATTGAATTGAACAGCAATACAATCATCATATTTGATTAACGATAAGCTCTAGGAAAAATAATCACTAAGTAATTTTCTAAATTTTATTTAGTAATTTTTTTTTTTTTTTAGTTTTGGTTATGTATTTCTTGTGGGGCTGTTTTATTTATTTTGAAATATAAATAAATACGAAATTAAAATTAAAAAAGACTAGAAAAAGCTAAAAGCGTTGTTAAAAAAAGCCAAAAAAAAAAGGATTAAAGCTAAATGAAAAATCTTAAGCTAAATATGAAAAAATAAAGCTAAATTTAGCTCGCAAAAAGCTAATATGGTCACACTGGAGGGCACCATAAGAGCTCAGATTCATAACTTACATATTAAAGATATACAAACCCATTCTTTGGTATATTGGAAGATAAAAAAAGTCGTTTAAATATTTTATATACAATATATTTTTTATTCTTTCTAGGTTTTTATTTCACAATTTTATTAAACATTTATCGTTTTTACCAATTGTTTGTTGGTTTTTATTATTTAACGTTTTTTTATTATCTATTATCTACTTTACTCACTTTGTTATACATATAATTTATTTTGTTTTTCAACAATATAAACATTTCATTTTATTTGTTAAGAAATTTGGAATGTTTTTTCCTTAAGTTGTGTAAAAGTGAGTGAAATTTTTACTGTACGAAAGTGAATGAAAAAGTGTATCAAGGGTGAGTGATGGACTTGTAAAAATTTAAATATATTTTTTTTTATTTATGGTTATTATTATTTTTACAACAATTTTATGTTAATTTAACATTTAATTAGTGTTTCTTTTTTTGATCAATTTAAATTTTTTTAAATTTTCGCTTTTTTCATGAAAAGATTTTTATGTTTGGAAAATGTTTAAGTCCTAGTGATTCCTTGATTGTTGGCTTCTTTTTGTTGTTGCTTATTTCTTTTTTATATTCTATCAACTTAATTAATTTCTTTTAATTTTTTATTGATTTATTATAATTTTTTTAATGGTCATGCCATTTAAGTGTTGTTTGTTTTTATTTAAGTTAATTTTAAATACCTTCCCATTGCCGTTTAATGTTTTATATTAATTTTAAATTTTATTGGTTTAAAATATATTTATGACCATTGTTGTTATTTTTATTTTTGCAAAAAATTTGCATTTCTTTTGTTGCCATTTTTACATACATACATATATGGAAAGGCGTATTCTAAGTTTTTTTTTAACTATTTACAAAAGTTTCATTCTTTGTTAATTTCATATTCACTGTAGTCTTACGAAAAGCTCTTCAGTTAAGCTTCACTTGGATTTTTTTATTTTTTTATATTTTAGAACAGAATGGCAACCAACCAGTCCAAGGACTATTCAATAGGTCTGCGCAAAAAGGCAGATGCTTATTTGGTTTATTCCTCAACGATGTCAAAAGTTGTTTACATTTTCCATATACATGTATATTTTTTTTTTAGGTTTTTTCTTTTTTGCCACACACATATTCACACAAAACACATTTTTCCTTTTGTTTCGCCTATGTAGTAGTAAGATTTTGACAACGGCGAGGAATTTTACACAAACAAAATGTCTGTGGTTTTTTGTAATGTTGTATTGCTGTAGAAGTAAGCAGACCTATTGGATAGGGCTTGAACCAGTCCTTTTAATATAAAATTTGCATGGTTGAAAAATTTTATGGATTTAAAATGCTTTTGTCTTGACTAAAACTATTTAACTTAAATCTTTTTTATATCAATTGAAAAAAAAAACAGTTTCAATCTGTGAAAGCTTTTGTACAAGGCGAATTCACTACTGATGGCGGCAAAAAACCTGCTGACTGACGGTTCGAACCAATCTGTTTTGGTTTTACAATGTTTTGTTAGAAATTACTGATATTTCGAACTGTAAACACAAACAGTTCAATGCAACAAACCTCTGTTAATTTTGGATTGTTTTAGTATTGCCACCACCTGTAGTGAATTCGCCTTGCTTACTCTGAGTTTAAGCGTTTAACAATCAAGGATTTTATACAAAGCTTTTGTCCTTAAAAAATCTATTTCGAATTTTAAATTAAAAATCTGTTTTTTTTTTGCTTAAGCTTGTTAATCTCCGTTAATATTAAGAAAAGCTAACATAACAGACAAATAAGCTTTTTATACCCTTCACCGAAGGTAAGAGGATATATATAACTTTGTCATTCCGTTTGTATGTTCCACAATATTGATCCTACACCCTATAAAGTATATATATTCTGGGTCCTTATGAAAAGCGAAGTTCAAATCCGTCTGTCGTTGTGTATGTTGAAATGGGTTTTCCGAAAACCCCAGAAATGATGTGGACTAGGTTGATATATATTTATGTCACATATGCTCCGTTTAAGTTTGCTATTGAAATTCAGCCAGATCGGTCCAAAAATGATGGAGATATGAGCAAAAAACCACGACTACCTCTAAATTTTTCCAAAAATCCCTTGTTGTTGTTGTATTTTATTTCTGTATATCTTGAGAACGGCAAGAGCCAAAGTTTCCAAATTAGGTACACACATTTAGGTTGCAAATAGACACCATCCTACAAAATGTGGGCGGGATTGGAGAAGTGGGCGTGGTACCTCCCGTACAAAAAAAATTAAAAATTGTATAAAAACCTTAATTTTAGGGCTGCCATATGTCCTATGGATATGACTTATATATCAAAATATCGAATTTTAAGTTGAACATATTTTATAAAAAACTCGGGAAAATCGGTTTAGATAGAAAAAAGTTATGACCAAAATTAAATTTTTTTTTTTTAATTCCCTCTTTCGGGAACCATAGATCTCCCCGAGTCCAAGCTTTATAACTAAAGTAAATGGTAAATTTCTTCCTTAACACGTCGGTATATAAAACTATCAAATCGGTTAGACAATGGGTAATTTATGAGCAAAATACTCAAATAATGGGCTAAAAAACTTGTTGTTGTTGTATTTTTTTTATTTCTGTATATCTTGAGAACGGCAAGAGCCAAAGTTTCCAAATAAGGTACAAACATTAAGATTATCCATATACAGCATCCCACAAAATGTGGGCGTTTACATAACTTTTTGTTCTTATTGCACCATGGTGAAGGGTATATAAGATTCGGCAGAGCCGAATATAGCACTCTTACTTGTTTCTAATACTTTCAACACATGAAGCAATAAACACAGATGGCCCATTCCTCTTCTACTCGAATTGATATAAAAATGGCGTCACGCAAGTCCAAGCTGTATGAAATATTTCTCTCAAGACCAAGCAAAAGGGGCTTTAGCTAAGTCTCACAAAACATGAATGTGTAATCATGTTTATTTGAATCATGCTTTTTTATTTTAATTGAAATTTTTTCAAGCTGTAACTCAAGAACTTTTGCTGAAATTAATCAAGATCTTAGTTGCCTTAAATATTATTTTTTTTTTAATTGATTGCCTCTTCCTGAGAACATGGTATAAAAAATCCTTTCATATAAAGTGGAGCTTTTTTAGACTAAAGAACTTTTTTTTTTATTTAATTTAAAATTCATTACTTAATAATCGTTTTGCCATTTTTAACTAAAAGTTTTCAAATAAAGAAAAAACTTATTTCTTTACAGATATGTTTTTGTAGTTTGTAGACAGTTTTATTTTAATTAATTATAAACAGATTAAATTTTAAACATAAATAATATTTCAGTTATTGTTTTATTTATTTTTTAATACAACCCATTAAATTTAAAATAAAGGCAAATAAAGTATTTTTAATTATTGTATATTCGTTGAGAACGCTGGAGATATTTAAAGTATTTGATCTAAAGTTGGTCAATTTATTTACAAAATTAAGTTCTCATTTAAAAATTTCACTTGCAATAGCAGCTTTTAAACTTTCTTCTAGTTAAAGGGAATATTATTTTTGAAACCATGACAGCTGTTTAAAAATGGTTAGTCGAGAGAGATTTATTATATTTTTGTAACTACTTCACTGAATAAAATGTCTGTTTGGAACCCCAGAGTACTTTTAACAAAAATTAAATAATAGACATTTTTTGTTTTAAGGCACTGGTGGACAATGCAATAAAACAATCAATTCTTTGCTCAATTCAGAAATGTCAAAAACTTCATAGCGGTTTTTACTTGAAATTCGAATCTTATTTTGAAATTCAAAAAGTCTAGTTATATACTGATGGAACAAATATTTAAAGCCTCCAATTTTTTCAATTTAATGCAAAAAAAAAGATTAAAAGTGTTATTTATCCGAGATGATATAAAATCTCTATGAAATAAGAGTTCTTTGCACCGAATATTAACATCTTTATGAGATTTTGTCGCCTTAAAGCGATGTAAGTGGGAGGCTTTATATGGGATCTATGGTCAATTCTGGACCTATTTACGCAAAACTTTGCCGTGACATAATATTTTTTATAAAAGTTTTCCACACAAATTTTATATAAATACCGCCTTTATTAAGAAAGTTGCGGCATCAAAAGCTATTTTCGGACCGCTTACGGAAAAATTTGGTTAGATGATTTAGTTAAAAATTAAATATATTTGGTCCAAATTTAGTATTAAACCAACATAATAAGATGGTTTATGGTCACAAAGACTGTTATCCGGAAAGAAGTTCTCATGCCCGCTATGTGAAATTATCTCCAAAATTTCGAGCTGTTCTTTGCGCACAATATTTTCAGACATCCAATATTTTTAGGTTTTACAAACATTATCACTTAACATAACGCGTAAAAGGTGTTTAGATATTCAGTACGTTTTTGGCGTTTCAATAACGGGCGAATACACCTAAAACTTAAGGAACAGTATTGAACAATTTGCGACTTTTTATCGGTCCGATTTGAAATTAGTGTTGTCTGTGTTTTGAAACCAATTCACTAGAAGGGAACTTTAAAGATGTTGGATAAAGGTGTGATATTTCTGCTCGACGTATTGTCGAAATTCAGCCCGATGCCGATTTCCTCCGTGGGATACAAATATGATCCAGGGGTAGAGCTGGCAAACAATCGATAGTTCTTTTTCCATTAGACAACCGATAGTTACTTTTCGATAGCGATACTTTTTGTCGGTGGCGGCGGTGCATTGATTGACTTTAAATCGGCTCGAATTGTTTTAATCAAATTTGCGTTAAAATGAAAGCAAATCTTACAAAATGTATATTTTTCTACTACTTTTTTTGTTAGAAATGTGTGTTGTGGTAACATTTAATTGTAGCCAATATTTAAATATTTGCTTGTTTTCTGAGCATTTTCTGGTAACTCCAGTAAATTTATCATTAATAACGCTTTTACTGTGAGTTTGAAAACTTTTTTTGTGGGCAACAAATATTTCCCGATTTATGGTCCCCTATATTTTGGATATATTTTTCTTTATATCTTTAATAATATTATTTGTCCAATCGGGAAAATATTGGTATCATGGAATAGTTTAAGAAATTACCTCTCGAATATAAAAATTTTATGAAAATGGGTGTTTTTAAATCAAAGCGCATATCGTGCACTTCATCTTAAGTGAGGAGGCACACTTTCACCTCAGTATATTCGTCAATAAGCAGAATTGCCGCCTTTGGGCGAATTGTCGAAAAACCAATGGGCTGGCGGCATCATCGGGCCGTAATTTTTTCCAAAACGTAGCCAATCAGGCAGTTACTGTAAATGTTGTTCGCTATCGTGAGATGATAACGAATTGGAAGATATGGATGTGGACGATATCTGGTTTTTACAGGACGGTGCCACTTGCCACACAACTAACAAAACAATGGCTCTTTTGCGCGACAAATTCAATGTCCGAGTTATCTCACGTGGTGGCGATGTCAATTGGCCGCCAAGATCATGTGATTTTCTTTGCAGTACTTAACGAATCGAAAATATTTTTTCAAACTGAAAAAAATAATTTCGATTCGTTCAGTATCAGATGAAACAAATAAAATAAAATTGTTTTCGAATATCGTTGGCGGCAATGCCAGAGTAGATTAAAAATCACAGGCTGTGTGTTGCTTTAATCTATAACCAAAAACGACTCCGGCGTTTACGCCAACGTCAACCTTAATCAACCAGATTATTGTGTAAAACATCTCGATTTATAGAAAATAAAAAAAAATCGAAAAATGACCCGGTGGGCTAGCAGGCCAGAGACTATGGTCTCCTGCAGACAAGCGTAAAAGCTTCGCGGGATTAGTTTAGGTTAAAAAAATATAAATATTTCGACTGTAAAATCCTTTACCCTAGGATCAGTAACCGGCTTCACAGGTAACTTTTTCAACTCCAAAATGCTCGCAATTCTTTCACAATGAAAATATGGCGGTGAAACTGCAAATTGTCGCTATTTAGATCTCGAAAGACATTAAAAAATAAAAAGTTTTTTTTGACAACCTGCCACTTGTTGCTTTGTTTTTGATTGAGAGCTTCTATTTTTTTTTAAATTTGACCAATTTTAGATACAAAAACTCTAAATTCATAACTTAAATTTTCTTTATTTGTGGCGAAAAAGTGTATTGAAAATGTTTGTTGATCAAAAATAATAACAAGATTATTGCGGTTTTTATTCTTGATGATATTTTTGAAATACATAAATACAACTTACCAATGTGAATGACAACTTTGTAACAAAAAGAAAATGTGAAATCTTTGCTCTTCTCCTAGAATATAAATAGGAGCTTTTTGTTAGATTATTTTGATGAAGTAGGGATGGAATATGAGGTATTTGCTAAAGCCAGTAATTCGTTATCCTATTTAGTCGTACTATTTGTCAAATGAAAATCGTGTGTGCTTCGCGTGACCTAAGAATGAAATTGTGTTAGAGATTTTGTTTTTGCAAATTCAAATGTTTAAGAAAGTTTTCGAAAATAAAATCTAATCGATCAGGGTTGCATTTCCTTGCAAAGTATCTGAGTCATTGATGTTGCATTTATTTTTATGTAATAGTGACACATTGACAACATATTTTGCGGATAGGTTTTTTTTACGATGATTAGAATTATGTCAGATTTTCTCTTGAATGAATCGTACAATTGTGTAGGATAGTGATTACCAGCCTTAATTAGCAATACAGAGAGTGAGTGAGATTTGTTTTGTTATTTTCGGTATTGGTATTGGTTGTGATTCTTTACGGTAACATCTTCTAAATTTTACAATCATACAGACTTACAAAACTATTTATCCTTTTGAATCTTAAATTTCTTTAAATTTGCTTTTGAATGTTCTTTTTTTTTAATTTAAAACCCTGTATTATTTTTAATTACAATTTAACTAACACACTTTTACTTTGTTGTTAAAACAAATCTTGTTTGCTGTAAACAAATATTTTGTTAGTACATCTATATTTTGTCAACATTAATCTGGCAACGTGCGCTTTCATTTGTATCACTAATAATTGTTAATTTCATAGTTTCTTTTTTTTTTCTTCTTATGTATTTTAATTAAAAACCTTATGGATTTCAATGAAATTAAAATGAAGATATATAATAAAATATCTTAAGGAAATTAGAGTAAACTCAGGAAAACAGATTTTAAAAGTAGAAATGCTGAATAACGGAAATAATTAAAATTGGAAATTAGAAAAAAGAAATCAAATAAAATGGTGTTGCTATGTAGAATTGTAGACAATAGTAGTTTATTGGTGTTTGATTTAACGTATTGGTTTTTTTTGAGCGTTCTATTGTTTCTGGAAAACAGCTTTTTGCGTTTATTTTTGATGGTGAAAGTATTTTTAATAAAAAACCCATCTCTTCCTTTTGTCTTTCAAAAAGGTGTAGTTTTCTTAAAATGTAGTGCGTGAAACCAATCGTAGGTATTTAGATTTCATATTCTCAGTTTGTTGTTGTTTTATTTTAGTTTTATTTGATTTTTATTTTGTGAGTGCAAGATGTGATATACCTACATATATGTATGTACATAAATACATATACTATATATGTATAACCTCTATACAGTTATGTTATGCGTATTAAAAGATCCTTAGTTTAGTCTCTCTTCCAATAGGTATTACTTATTGATATTTGTTGTGGCCTTTTATTTTCTAAAAAAATTCTTCCTTACGATATTTTGTTATATAAAAATTCTTGATTATAAAGTTTAATTTTAATACAGAGCTACAAAAAAAAAGTTCTATTTAATATCTAAAAATTTGTGATGAAACAGAATTAAGGTTTCAACTTCAGACAAAAATCCTAAACTTCAAATTCTCTCTCATTTTATTGCTTTAATTTCTTTTGTTTATCATTTTCTTTTTACAAAATATATGCAATTTAATGAAAGCATTGTTGGGAGAATTAGTGATTATACATATGGGCATTTCCATTTTGACGTGTCGTGATATTTGTACCACAAAATGTAAAAAAATTAAATGACGAAGTCATATTTGTAAAAAGGGTTTTTATATATACAAAGTAATGAGGTAGCACTATATTAAAAAAAAATTACAGTAATCGACGCTTAGGATTTGCAGATATAAGCAAAAATCTGCGCTGGCGTGACGTTAAAAAAACGGAAGTGGGTTTTGACTTGCATTACAAAACTGAATAATACTGCGAATTGAGCATGATGTTTTGTACAAAACCTATTTTAGTAAACTTACGACTTATATAGATTTATTTTTCAAGCTATCAAATTTAAAAATCTTTGCTCGTTTTAAGGTAAATATGGGAATTTTCAGCTAAAAGTATACTTTTTTTAATGTAACGCCAGATTGCAAATAAGGATGTATTTTCGGACCATGTTGTTCAATCGTTATCCCTTTTGTTACTTAATGTAGAGCTTGTTGCGCTTTACACCAAAATAGGTATAAAAAAGTGAACGATACATATACAATTTTTTAAGAAACAATTTAAAATACTTCTGGCGTTACGTGACAAAAAGTAGACTTTTCACTGGAAATGCCCATATGTGAGAGAATTAGAAAAAGAGTTTTCAAAACAAAATAGTAGATTGATTTCACGACGGCTTTCTACGACAAATTTTTATGTCAAATTGTATGGCAAATGCGGTTCGACGCAGTTCTGTTTGTACACTTAACGCAACTTTGTGTTAAAATGTTAAAAATTTTGGAAACTTTAAGTACTATGCTATGTTCGCACGGCATCTTGAATTACGTTGTTCGCTTTTTGAATTACGAATTCGAATTCCGCTGTTTACACGGCATCTTCTTAATTCAACAACTCTTCTTCTTACATTTATGAAAAATTTTTTGCTTTGAAAATTAAGACAAAAGCAAGCAACAATTAAAAATTTCTCGTTTTTTAACAATTCCTATTTTGTTTCTTTATTTGATATTTTAAATTTCACAAAAAACAACTTTTTTACAATTTTTTGCGAGGCAAATTTATATTACACGAATTCGCCATGATTTTATGATTTTCTTGTTTGTTTTTTTTTACATCATTCGATAAAAATTTGTGATGACA
Source organism: Pollenia labialis (assembly GCA_949318255.1). Taxonomy (NCBI): domain Eukaryota; kingdom Metazoa; phylum Arthropoda; class Insecta; order Diptera; family Polleniidae; genus Pollenia; species Pollenia labialis. The sequence goes on along the minus strand of OX439139.1, from coordinate 62,110,347 downwards.
AATCTTTGTAATTCAAAATTAACAGATTTTTGTATGACGAGTTATGTAATTTGGAGCATTATAAAGCTTTAATTTGAATTGAAATTACGAGAAAACTTTTTCGTGCAAACATAGCATTAAAGGCTAGTTTACACGGTAATACAAAGTATCACGACTTTGTAGAATCAAAATATTATGAAATTCTCTCCGTGTTTAAAACACAAAATAAATAAAAGTCTGTTGTGAGTGTTTCATGTTTACACGGATAATAAAAAAATTTTTTTACAAAAACAACATGAACATTTCCTGAGTTGATTTTAGTTATTTTTGTAATTGTATAAAAATGTTACGAACTTTAATATATTCCGTAGAAATGCACCTCTGGTGTGATGAGAATACATAATTTTCTAAAATGGTTTAGAAGAAAAAAATACTGACCGCTTGTCAGATTTTGTATTCGTATTCTCTCTAACTCAATACATTGAATGTCTACCCTTAATTAGGTCCCTGGACACAGGGGCTTACATTGGACACTGTATGGTTGACTCATTGGCGAATGCACGCACCACCTTTAATGGGAACTGTGCAACATATAATATAGGATGTTTCGCTCTCGAAGAGCAAGCAACTTGTTTCATATTGATATTCAGGGATGGTTCGATGAAATAACCTGTGGGTAAAACAGAAAAATTGGTCCCATTATAGCTGGAACAAAATAATTCCGGGGGCTTTAGAACTGTCCAGACTTCAACTCAGAAACCTTATTGCGGTTATAACCGGTCATTGGCCTTTTGGGAAATACGCCCAGTGGCTATGGTTCTTACAATGACCCAAGTATGATAGGAAACAATATTACGTCATGCCATTTGCCCATGCTATTTTTGCCACATTCCTGCTCATCGATTTTAAAGTTAATACCGAAATAAGATTCTAATGGAAAATTTTCAGGATTGATATTAAAACACATTTATTTTTAAAATCGTTTTAAATACAAAATTCTCTTCTTCACTAAAAACTTAAGTGGAACTTAAGTCATCGATGTGGTACACTTAGGCCCTAATTTTGTAAAACACAACGCAACGACAAAGAATTACATTTAAAGCAAAAACAAATTCATAAAAATTTTGTAATTTTGTTGTTGCCTCTAATAGAAATTCACATTGTTTTAAAGATTTCATACGCCTCATTGCTTGTGGCGTTGAAAATTTTAAAACTGTAAATAAATTTCTATACAAAGCAACAACAAAATTACAAAATATTTATGAATTTGTTGTTGCTTTCAATATAATACTTTGGCGTGCGTTGTGTTTTATAAAATTAGGGCCTTAATTTCAACTTAAGTTTGCATTGTAATATTTAAGCAAGGTGACATCAATATCACAACAATACAACAACAACAGGCAAAACATAAACAGTCAGCTGTTTTTTCAGTCCACCTTGTAAATAAATATATTTGCTTATGTATTTTTTTTTGTATTTAGTAGTGCTACCATACTTTTATCTTAATTTAATAAGACTTTTCAAATAAAACTCAAAAAACCAATCTGTATTTAAATACGATTTAAGTTTTCATGAAAATTAACTTAATATTGTTTTTAATACTATCCTGAAAATTGGGCATAAGTAATTAATAAAAAAAGCAGTAAGAGTGCTGGTAATTTTAATCACAGGTCGGCGAATAATGGGTTAAACTTGTGGGTTAGCTTGTGTTTGCCAGTTTAAAACTATAAGCCAATAGGAATGCAGTTTGTTGTTCTTGGCATGGCATAATCTTTTTTTCCATCATTCTTGCAATGATTTGTGTAGTAATTAAGACGATGAGGGAAAAGAAGAAGTGGAACATCTTTTCTCAGATTGTCCGGCTTTCGGAGACCTAAGACTTAAACTATTTATTCGAAGAAGACTTATGGCTAATAAATCACTGATAGTTAAAACGCTGGATTAGTTGAACTAAACTTGAATTTATGTGTAGTTTAAACTCAACAACTATAAATCAGTGTCCCATGTATAATATGTTGTTAAAAAAATAACATGTGGTCTGTATTGGTAGTTTAAATGCCCAATTTTATGCGTTTAAAGATGGTTTGTATGTTAAGTGATTAATAGATTTGTTGGCTTAAACACATTTTAGGTAGGATTTTATTGGCCGTATAAAAAGTGTTCTATTATTACAACTTAACTTACTTATTAAGGATGAACCTTAATTTACTTTATCGCTCATTTTAGGTTAAAGTACGGTAAATAATGGACCACTTTTTATAAGGCCGGTTAAGGTCTACTTTTAGCTATCGGTAAATTGTGAAAACGGGCCTTCTGACCATTTTCTTAGGGCCATTATTACAACTTGCCAATAGTTAAAAGTCGGATTTTGTCGGACCGATAAATAGCTTTGCATTATAAAACCTTAATTTATTATGTTTTCATCTATTAAATATTATTATTATTGAAAATAACAGCAATAAAAAATGGAAGTTGTAATAATGCATAGCTATTTATCGGTCCAACAAAATCCGACTTTCAACTATTGGCAAGTTGTAATAATGGCCCTTAATGTGTTATAAATTTATGTTAAGGTCAACATAAATTTATGTTAAGGTCAACATAAATTTATAAGACTGATAAATTATCTGTTAACGATTTTGGGTTTTTCAATATACCGACATTGTTTTCAGTTGGCAGCACCTCTTAAAATACATGTAACAGTTGGGAGTCGGCTAATTGAATTTATCTGTACGGCAAATAAAAGGTAATTAAATAATGGCAGGTGAGTGCTCGAACTCTTCGCGACAGAATTAAAGCAAATGAGCCATTGAGAAAACCAAATTTCTTTAATGTGAAGTTTTTTCGTTGGGAAAAATGATAATCGCGGAATGGGAAAACGGCCATTAATGTGTTTATTTTTAAATTATTTTCTACAAAATTAAACACTATAAAATGTCTGCGTTTGTTATAGGCAACATTTATAAAATATCTAAAGAGCAAAATAATAAAACCCATTTGTAAGTGTTACTTGTCGATTACAAACAAAATTTACAGATTTATAGAACTTTATAAAGAATATAATTGTTTTGCACCAGACCGAATTAAAACAACGGAAAGTACCTTAACCATTCTTATGTCAACTTCAATCATATGGCAGTTTGTAACGGAAATCCTGTCAAAATCGTGGTTGTTAACAAAAATAAAATTATCGTGATTAATAATATTTATATAAGGTGGCCATGTATAGTATTGTTTCAATCAGTATATGATTACAATAGCTATAAGAATGTTTGTGATGATCGTAATATTTTTTAAACATCAAAATGTCTACTTAATGATTCGTAAAAAAAACACAGTGTAATAAAGTTAATAAATTGTTTAGGTGAGATTGATTTTTTTTAACGTTATAAAACACAAAAAAATTTAATACATTCACAATGTAAATGCTCTTTTTTTGACATTATAATTTTCTTTCAGTTTTAACATCAATCTCTTGTTAAATGGAGTTTGATTTCTACAACTAATAAATAATAGTAAATTTTAAAAAGTAAGCACACACATTTATGCTCTACATTTATGCTCTACGCAATAAGACATACAGAGATGAACGAATCGTTTTTAAAATTTCAAAAAATATAACATTTTAAGGGCCACGACATTCCATTACCACATAGCAGGTTTGTAATGCTGGGTACACACAATTCAATGTATTTACGCAATCTAGCAAATTAAATTCATTTTCGTTCATTTTTCATTCATTTCAGATTGCATCAACATCAAAACGCTTTGATATTTTGGGGTTGCATTGAAACAGATTACATGTAGATTGCACTGTCTGTACCCAGCATAAGGGAGAATTTTAAAGAGCAACGATAAGAAAAAATAAATAAAATCTGTTTGTAAAGCTGATTTTTATATTCACCATTATATGCGCTAAAGATAGCGCTTTCTGTGTCAAAAACGTATTGCTTCATAGTGGGAACTCGCCATATAAAAATCATGTTTCCCGCGATAGGGAAGGCGAAATTTTAACGTTTCTCCCTTACAAACCTGCTTCGTTGGAAGCTCTATTTTTTATTGGGTAAATAATTGGGGTTTTTGCTATCCTAAATTAATTAATCTTCGAAACCTTCCTTTAAACCAGGGGTTTCAACTGATTTGTGCTTAATGGAAGCACTAAAAAAGTAAAGTAAAAGCAAACACAAGCCGGACGTAGATTTCAAATTATATAGTTACTGTTTTTTTTTGCAGACTGCCTGACTTTTAGCTTAATTCAAACATTTGTGTGAGATTTATTCGTTTTTAAGTAAACTTCGAAAGGTGGCCTTTAGGCAACTAATTAATTCAAATCAATTTTGAAAAAACCTTAAATGCAAACGGACGTAGCTACACTTTATTTTAATTTACCTTGTGTCTTTCAAAACCTTTCAATACAGTAAATAAGTTTTGCCTCTACTCAAAGTATTTGCAAATTACATTATGCACTCTGTGAGAATTTGTGATGGCGATTTTTAGGCGAAATTAAAAAAAAAAAATTGCGATTATTTTTTCATACTTGTATGAACAAATTTATGAGTACTACACATTCGCTACACTTACGTCAGTTCTTCTTTCACACTTATATGTATATCTTCAGTATTTGTTTGGGACAGAAACCCTTAAGTATGGAGTTTGAATTTTTTTTAATGATTTGAATTTGTGTTCAAATAAAAATTTGTAGCCCTTTATTTGTTAGTCACCACAACTAGAGTTTTTATATTGAACTTTGGCTTGAGAAGGATCGCTATAAGAAGTGGCGTTGATTAAACGGTTTCCGTCGGAAATAGTATGAATAGGTTATTTTATATCTATGGCCCATATATTTGTCATTAAAATTTAGCCAGATTGGTCCATAAATGACTGAGATTTGAGCTAAAACCCGACTGACTCTAATTTCACCCATTAATCTTTTGTTGTGATTGTGGTTTTTTTAATTATTTTTTCAAATAAGGTACACGCATCTTGATTATCAATACACAATCTCTCTGAAGGAATGGGCGGGATGGGAGAAGTGGGCATGGCACTTACCATAAAAATACATTATAAATTTCTGTATATCTAGAGAATAGAAAGAGGCAAAGTTTCCTAACATCTCCGCTATCACCACACAACACCCCACACAAAGGTTGGCGGGATTGGAAAAGTGAGCTTGCCACAAAGTTATGCCTTTATTTATATTTAGCAAACGGTATTTATATTGCTTTTTTTCTTATCGCATAATGGCAAAGAATATACTTACATACTATAAGATGCGCCATAGCCGAATATAGTTCTCTTGCTTGTCTTCTAGTAAATTTATAAGAGGTATAGATGATGGGGTTGTAATCTATGTACAATAACATACTTGGGATATGTTGAATGCATATCTAAATGTGTAGACTTTTTTGTTTTAAAACACATAAACATATGCATATTGTATTAATAACTATGGTTACATATGTGTACTATAAATATGGGCTAAAAAAACAAAATATGGAGCATTTTTACGCGGATTTTAAAAAATAAACAATGCTAAATCGTTTCAGTAAACCTTAATAGTTAAAAATGCCCTCATCGCTATAAAATTTAATCAAGTGTAACTTTTCCTAAATACTTAATTACACATCAGTATACAATCTTAATACGAAATATTGATTTATACATGTCAAAGTCAAGCTAAATGCACGACCTGTAAATCCTCCCTACAATTCATATACATACATGTACCAGAGCCGTTAGATATGGCGATTTCTCGCCCAACGTGGTGATTTTGAAACGTGTTTGGCGATGGAATTTTCCATTTGGCGACTGGCGACTTGGTTTTTTTTTTTGGCGATTTTTGATATAACTGTTATTTTTTGTTATCATTAATAATTAAAACAAATCTGGCAACTTTTTTTCACATGATTTTTTTTCATCAGGGTTGTGAACTATTTCTTTGACTGTTAAAAAGCGCATAATCTAGCGCCAAAGGTGCTAAATTGGCAACTCTGGTTATCATTAGGTACGTTTGAGTTCTTTTACAGTAAAATGCAGTAAATAAGATAACTGGAAAAGTTGCTCTCACAAAAAGCTGTTGCCCAAAAAGTACACAAACGCAAAATTTGTAAAAATTCGTAAAATAAAGTCAACAGCTGATAGCAAATAATTGAAGTGTTAAAAAATGTTTACACTTTTGAGTATTTAACTCGTTTTGAAAAGAATATAAATAATTTTTTTGCTATTGATTACTTAAGTACCTAAATACTTCACACTTTTTCAACTCTAAGAAATTAACATGACGAAAAAAAGTTCCGAAAGTTGGTACTTAGCCAAATAAAGGCTTTTTGACTTTTTGTTTTGGTTTGTTTACTTTTTTGTAACATATGTTTTTTTGTCAGTCAGGTCAGTCAAGAATGAAAAATTATCAATAAATTTTATATCCAAATTTTGATATTTTAATTAGGCTTAAGTTCATCTAATTTAATTTTCATTAAATTATTTTTATGAAGAAAGGAATTTTTCAACATGAAATTAATTAACCTCAATAAAAGTGCAGCTAAAGTAAAGTGTTTGAAAGAGGAGAAACAATGTTTTGATTAATAAATTGATAATAACATACAAGGCGGTCATATTTTGAAAACGTTTACAACACTGTAAAATATGTTAACGTTGTTTAATAAATAATATAACACTGTTGTTAACAATTCAAACAAATATTTAATTTCGTTTTACATTTTAAATTATGTGTTTTGAAATTAATAATTTAAAAAATTTGGATTCATAATTTTTAGCGAAAATTATAAAATTTAGTTAAGATTCCCCAGAACCGGCACGACGGAATACCATTTTGACACATGGTTAGTTATCAGCTGTTTCTTACGTATGTAGCAAGATAATTTCACCTCGTGTAAATTCGCCTTGACAATAACGTTCAAACAACCTGTAGTAATTTTTTAAGAATTTTTATAAAGACGAGAATAGTCGCTCAAGTACAATGTTAAGAATAGCGCCGCAAGCTGTCAAAAGTTAAAATCGTCCGTTTCGAATAGTGCCAACAGAATACGTAGTTGTAGTATTCGGTGCAGTTGGTGTGCAAAATACAAAATTTTAAACTGCATTCGTCAGCTTCTATATGTATGTACGTGTAAGGTTATTTATACTAGATGCAGACTGGCGTCAAACATTTCTTTTGTTCGCCGGCCATACACACTGAACCAAAAATCCCATGAAAATGTATGTTAAGCAAACGAACAACGTTTATTAAAATGTTTTCGTTGACTCAACGAATTATTCGTTCATATTTGGTTCAGTGCATTACACAAGTGCAGTGCTCAAGTGTGGCACTGCGTGCACGACACTTTTGACACACACACTTATTTGCAAAGTGCTAATTTTTAATTTCAATTTATATGTGCAGAAAATCATGTATTTCCTTTATTCTATTCGTTAATTTTTCATGAGTCTATTGCTTCTTTTAATGCCCCATAGATCAGGCGATTCTTTGGATAATTCTGTTGTCAACCCTTAAAAAACAGCGACAGAACTGAACGTTTTCAACACTCACACTACACAAGTTTACTGTACTGTTTTAAAAACTTGTGCAAATATCAAACTATTTTCGATTTTTACTCAGTTCAATGCGTACAAACCAAAAACTCCGCCATACAATACACAAACCCACTGTGCAGTCCTAGACTTGACCACTGAATTTGTGTAGTGCATAGCCGACATTAAGTGAACTCGCTTAAAAACTGCTACGGTTTCCCATTAGGAGACCGTTGCTCTATATTATTTAACAACTTTATAAAATAACTGATATATTTTAAAAACAAGAACACCTTAACAAAAAAGAAGTATTAATAAAAAATTGCAAAATACTTGCCACTATTTTCTAAATATAACAAATATTTAAAGAGGTTAAAATAAACTACAGACACAAAAATAACTGTTAATAAATAATTAAATAATTTGAAATACATACTGCAATAAAAGTATTTAAAAATAACTTATTATCAAATTCAATATTAGTTCTTAAAATGAATTCTTGAACAAGCTCGTAAGGTCCAAATACACTTGTCAAATGCTTGTCCAGCAGGCGAATTCACTCGTGTACGTGTTCTCTAAATTTTTTGATTTACTAATTTTTACTAATACTGCCACAATGCTTGATGAGTATTTTGATAAGTGTATTTGGGTCTTTATAGGCATTAAATAAACCTTGTTAAGGAAATAACTTTAATTAAAAATCGTCCAACTACTAAGAGCCACTTTTTGGGTTTGAGATTAAAGTTAATTTAATTCTATAATTACATAATCTGAGAGTTAAGTTAATCTAGCATAAATTGAATTTCATATTTTTGGGTTGTGGCTTGAACCATGTAGTGTTACCATACTGAGCACAAATAAATGGATTTTTTTTTTGCAAATTTAATCTTTTTATCACAGCAAGATAGATGTTTTCAATGAAGAAGAAGAAGAAAATATGAGAATTTAATATTTTTTACAAGGTAGAAATTTTTACGTTTAAAGAAAAAATATAGAAAGGAAAAATTGTATAAAAGTGCTTAGCAATATATTTTATTTTGAAAAATATTTTTTGTTTATATTTTTGCATTAATTGTTTATGTTAAACATGTGTATGGTGACAGTTTAAGTTAAGGTTTAAACCACTACCAATGGCCGCTTAAACTAGCAAAAAAAGTTTAAAAAAATACAACTAAAAAACTAAATACGGAGATTAAAGTTAATTTAATCGCTAATCTCTAACCCAAAAAGCGGCTCTTAAACATACATAGATTCCACTAAATATAAATATGTAAAAAATTTAATAAAATATTTACAAAAAAAAAAAACAAATTATTAAAAACATTAAAAAATTGGCGAAAAATAATTATGTTGACAAATAAATTAACACAAATCTTCTTCAAATCGTAAGGTTCTTTCAATCACAAAAAGGCAAAATTCCAATAATATTGTGAATTAGTTTGTTAAATAAAAATAAACAAGCACAATAATGTTCAAAAAAGTTGCATTCAATTTGAAGTAGATTTGAAAGGAAAAAAGAAGGAATTTTTAAAATTAAATTAATTAGAAAAAAGGAAGAAAACGTTTTTGTCAATAAAAATTTATTTTTAGTACCCACCAGTTCAATAGTTTATGCCGGTTCACACACATCAGATTTAGCTAAACTGGAGACAAATAACGGCATTCGATAGCGATCGAAATTGAAATATCCATTTCAATTGAATTGTTGATCGGTGTCGAATGCCGTAAGATTTTGCCCCCAGGATTTTTTTAATTTTCCCGAGAACCTTCGTATACGTTTATACACAATCGGCTTGTGTCGTCAAGTTTTTCGTTCTCTATCTCAAATTTAAGCTCATCTAGCATATAAGAATAACAAAAACAAAAGGAAAAAAGAAAATTGATGATAACGGCCAAGTCTCTCCTAAAAACTCAAGATTTGACGAGTCAAACTTGATATGTGTGAACCAGCACTTTTAATTGTTAGTGAAAATTTTTAATTCAGATGTATTTTACTTTCATTTTTGCACAGAAAATACAATCATTTAAATGAATTGTTGTAAGTACGATGGACCTTTTAAGATGAGAAGAAATAAAGCCCAAAACTCAATATTTTATTTTTTGTGGTCATTCTTTTTTTTATAAAAACATATTTCCAATTTATTTCAAAAAATTCAATGTTACAAGAAAATTAGTAAATTTACAATTAAACATAAATTAGAATTGCATAATAATAAAACAACAACAACAAAACAAATGACAACAAAAGAAAAAGAAAGCTCACATATATTTTTTGTAATATTATCGTGTTTAATTGTTTTGATTAAAAATTATTTACAAATAGAGTTCGCAATAAAGTTCAAAGACAGTTTAAAAAAATTCATTTTTTTTTAAGCTTTTGTTTTACAATAAATCAAATAAAATACATTTTTATTAAATTAAGTACATTTATTAATGAGACACAACAACAAAAAATAGAAAACAGAAATAGAAATAAAAACAACAAAAAGCAAAAAATACAACAAATAGAATTTCTTATGCTCGAAAAACAAAACGTACAATAATAATTCTTTTTTTTTATAATTAAATATATTTCTATTTGTTAATGTTGTTAAAAACATATTTTGCTGCTTTTTTAAACATGCCTTACGTCTATGTTTTTAATTGTTAATGATTTTTTTTTAATATTACTTATTTAAATACATTTTTAAAACTAAATTTTAATAACTAAAATACTTATAAAATTACTAATGTTTTTTTTACATATAAACATACAGTAGTGGTTAGATAAAAAGCAGAGATTAAAAAAAAAAGAAAAAACTGTGGCAAAGGATTTTCAATTTAATCGAAAGAACTGGAAAAGCTTTTAAAAACGACGTATGTAGTTATGCAAATCATTCTAACTTCATCTTCTAACATTATATCATCAGATGTATAAAGCTTGGATCCAAGTAGGGCGCTTGTAGAGCAATGGTTTTATATAATAATTAATTGGGTTTGAGGACTAAATTTCCTCTATAAACTAAAGGATGGTTCCGTCCGTGCTTTTGGCTCCTGTGGAAACCACTAACGTATCAAATGCAAATGTTATTATCTGTAATTTGTACTTTGAAGTTAAAAACCTCTGAAATCGAATTGATACTCATCACCGAAAGACTACCGAATGATCTAAAAGTATAAGTTTTTCCAATAAAAAATAAGCTTAGTTTATTCTTATTTGCCAAATAACTGGAGCTGGTATTGCATCCGTAATAACAAACCCGTTTTGCCTGAGCTCAATGCCTTTTTTCGACAATTCAATTCCAACAATATTTTTTTGGGCTCTAGCTGTTAAAAGAGTTCTTACGGATCTCGACATAAACATGTCTCCTAAGCCGGATGGTATACCTGCACTGGTCTTAAAGCAATGCTATTCGACGCTAGCTCAATTGTTCCATTCTATTCACCATTTTGGCAAAAGTAAGGTAACTCCTTTAGATATTTCCAAGGCGTTTGCCAGAGTCTGGCATGGTGCACTCTTGTCAACACTTGTTGGATTTGGTGTCGGTGATAATTTCTCTTCATTAATATCGAGCTTTCTCAGAGATCGCACTATACGAGTTATTATAGATGGGGATTCGTCAAACGAGTTCAAGGTTCATTCAATGGTGCCACTAGGCTTCGTTCTTTTGGCTACTCTATTTCTTATTTTTCTAAATGACCTTCTATGTTATACTTCCAACCATATCTACTGTTTTACAGATGAAAACAACCATTGCCATTCGTTCTCATTTGTTTAAAGACCAAGCATATCCGATGTTGATGCAGTATATGAACGATACGCTTGGCGGATACCTCGGCATAGTCTCGTAATGGGGTCATGCAAATAGGATCAATTTTACATAATGGATCAAGGTGCCTTATCTTCATATACGGGTGGCAAAATAATTGAGGAATCAGAATATCTTGATGTTCTGGGCATGAAGATACAAGATGGACAAAACATATATTTAATGCCTTGGTTTTATTCACTCCATCTGGTCTCCTTACAATTTATACCACCTATATCCGACCGCGCATGGAACACAACTCTCATGTGTGGGCCAGTGCTTCAAATTTTATATGCAGTTTATCGACCGCGTGCAGGAGAGGGCAAAGGTTTTTATTGGTGACAGTACGGTATCCAATTCTATTGACTCCCTTGAGCACCGTCGCAATGTGGGTTGTTATTCCTGTTTTTTTGTTACTAGAATGGGATGTGTTCCGACGAAATTATTGATCTGGTTCCCGAAACCCGTACGTTTGCTCGTAATACACGTTTTTCCTCAAGAGCCCATCATTTTGTGGTGGATTGCCTGGTGAATCGTACAACGCCTAACAAGGAATATTCGCTTTTTGGCCGGATTGTTCGTGTGTGGAATAACCTTCCTGCTGAAGTCTTCCCTCCCACTTTCAACATGAATAAGTTTCAGTCGAATGTTCACAAACACTTCTTCCTCTATCATCCTTCCCATAACCAATTTTCCTAGCTCTAACACAATGCAATCCATTATTAGGAGCATATGACAAAGTTCTTTACAAAACAACCCCTTTAAAAAATAATGTGCTTGAAACTTATGTAAAATTATTTCTTTTTCATACATAGAAGACCTTAGGTTATCAGAGAATGATGTTCTGGTTTAAAATTACAGCAAGGCGGGCGAATATTTTCTGGATGGCAAATTTAATCTGATTAAAAAAATAAACCAACTATTTTCCCACTGTCTCAGAAATCTTAGAAAAGTTTATTTTGAGACAAAATCAGTTATATAGCACTTGCCGCTTTAATAATTAGGCATTAGCTATTTTATAGCTTTACGAAGTGGCTGGGTCAAACAACCTATTTTAGCGGCACCTGGATCCAAGCGACCCCTGTTTTGAACTAAAGCTAATTAAAAGGTCTTGTTTCTACTCTTAATTTTAAACCTATTTCAACACCACATTTCATTAATGGCATTAAAATATTCTATTATTAAGTTGGATATGTTTAGGAACTGAACTTGCTTAGTAAGAACTAAGCCTTGAAAACAATATCGGTATCTGGTTGGGTGCTTGTAAATGCAATCATTTTTATTTTGAACAATTGTTCAGAATAAGTTTAGAATTTATTTCGATGTCCTAAAAGCCTCTGTCCCATCTCTTAATAGAATTAAAGAAACATAATTAATAACGAATAGTTGTATGAAATAACTAAAAATCCAAAAACGAAAAAACTATTTGATAATAAAAAGTCAACCGAAGATTTTCTCTAAAAACTCTGCTAGATTTCTAAGCACTTCTGTATACACATACGCATATATATAAATAAATATATGTATATATATTCAGATAATGTCGTTAATATACATATAAGATGTGTGTACCTAATATTACATACAATTATACATATTTATGTTAATATTTATTAATGAAAGTGTACATACAATTAAGTTATATGTATGTAGATTTGTGTGTGTTGTAAATTTGTTTGCTTGCAGTGTTTCAGTTTGTCTGTATGTCTGTCTGTCTGTTTGTTGTCTGAATTGTTGTTTGCTTAAATGGATAAATTTATCTTAAAATTATTAACTACTTCTTAAAATTGTTAACTACGGCATAGTTTATTGTTTGTATTTTGAAACTTAATACTCATACATATTCAATATATAACATCCTTGGCTCACATTTTTTTTCGGGGATAATGAATTAATTAATTCTCTATATAACAAATCACACTTTTATTTATAACTTTGAATTCGTTTGTTAGAGGGGCAGGGATTGAGGTCGAATTTAATGTTTGTTTTGTTTTTAGCTTTCATTCTCAAGCTTGCTCTTCTTGGATTATTTGTTCGATAGAATTCTACATAGCCATTGCCATTATGGTAAACTTCCTCATCATCTTTCACGTCAAGCGTTTAGAAAGCCCTTTATTTAGCAAGATTTTTTATTTGGTTGATATTTATGTAAATATATTGAATATAATTATTTTTATTAGACAATTTATAACACATACAGGCGTCGAGAGAAGTGAAAGTGAAAACAGAAACGTAAACGATAACGTTGAAACGTAAAAAAGTACAAATATGTATAAAAAACGTAAACATAAAAAAAGAAGAATAATATAATTGATTAGTAAAATCTTTAGGTTTTGTTCTTAAAATTAAAATATATTTTATTTTGGCATTTACTCATCCTCCTCTTCACGGAATAGGTAGGTGCTCCAGTAGACCAGATTGAATAAGGCAAAGACCAGGGGGAATGTTATTCGTGAAATAACATCGATTCTCTTCGATCTAGAACATTGTCTTGAATGAATATTTAAAGTATACAAACATTAATTAAAATTTTTTAGATTGTCTTTTTGATTTTGATTGTGGAAGGAACATGTTTTAGTTTAAGTATTTAAAATTTTTTATGTTTTGTTTTTTTAATTCATATTTCATAATTAATAAAGTAGAAGTAACACATACGTTTGGGTTGCAAAAGTAATAATAATTAACATTTGAATTAAACTTTTTTGAAAAGATAATTTGTTTGTTTTAAGTTTAACGGCCAATTTCACCAAGTTCAGTTTAAACTAACCAGCGTTTAAAAAACTGCAGTCGAAAAACTGCAATTTTTCCCCTTCTTATTTTTTTATTGGTTGAACAAAAAAAAAACTCTTGATTCATTATACTTATGTAAACTGTCGCTATCAAAAAGGCTCAAAAAGCAAAAAGTTGTACACTAATTTATGTTTTTTACTCGACAGTTTTTGGTTTCGACTCCAGTTTTTTAAACCCAGCAACTAACTATTACTTTAACTTCCAGTTAACAATACTCGTTTGAGAGTTATAACTGATAGTTATTTATAACTGAACTTGGTGAAATTGACCGTAATAAACGGATCTACGTTAAAATAACATATTAAATTAAAATCAAAATGTAATTATATCATACACTTAACAAAAGTATTACAAAGAACATTTATTTGTTAAAATCAAAAATCAAAATTCAGAATTTTTCATGTTTAAACTTTAAAAAACACACATTTTTGATATTAATGAATATGGAAAGAAAAAACATTATGCCTTTATTCTTTCATGTTTGAGAATATTTTGTTTGTTCGTTTTTATCAAATTTTCAACATAAGTGAAACAAGTGAAGAGCTAAATGAATCGTTTATTTTAAAAACCAGTCAAACTAAACTTTTTTAAGGGAACCTCCTGGCAACCTTTAAATTACTTTTACAAAATTAAAATTTTTCGGATTTTCGGCTTTGCTTTACCATCACATGAGGACAGTATTTAATTTGATCGCCTTAAACGATGTTTTTACCTTAAACAAACAGTAATCGCCAATTCAAATGAAGAGAGGCAACCATAATAGGTTGTGGCTTTTTGATTATTAAACAATAACATAGTTCCAACTGACAAAATATCGTAAAATTAACCATAATATATTTAAAGCAGTTTTGTTGGATATTGAAAATATTTTTTCTCTAAACCACTCCTAATTTTTTTCGGCTACCTAAAGGATTTATGCCAAAAAAATATCTTCAAAGCAGTGAGGGCGCTGGTGTTTTAATTTCTAAAAAATGTTTTGGAAAATTCTAAAAAAATGTTTTGAAATACGTCCCACGATTTGTTTAAGACCTCGTAGAAATGCTCTCTAGATAAGAGGTCGTGTCATACAGGTTAAGTTATGGAAATAAAATTTCACTTAAATATTAAAAACACTGTTCTAGTTTAAAAAAAACAGACAAGCTTGGCAAAAATAAAAATAACAATTTTTTAGCAAAATTTCGAAATTTTTGTTTGTTGAAAATTCATACAAAATTGCTTCTAATTTTTTCTAGACATACAAGAAAACAAAGTTAGAAACAAAACAAGCCATAAATCTGTTTACAACTTTTCACAAAAGAAAAACAATTTACGAATATCACAAAACGCAATACATATTTGTATAGGGGCCCCCTGAGAATGGTGATAATTAAAGTCGGCAATACACTATATCCCCCTAGAGGCGACTCCTGGGCAATTATGGGACTTTTTCTTGAATATATTTCTAATCTGTATTGAACATTTTGTTCAATTCCCCTTAAGGAATGGAGATAGCGGGTGGATATGTTAGAAGTAAATGATTGAAATAAAAAATGAAGTGGGGTTGGTCATACATTTGACCCATCTGGAAGCATTCTAGGCACTGCACAGGCCAAATTTAAGAATTTTATTTAACCGCCATATTTGTATGGAAACACCCCTAACGGGAGGATATATATGACAAATATGGAGGATATATATGACAATATGGGCAGTTATGGGACTTTTGATTCTATATTTGTTAGAAATAAATTTATTTGACCCGTTTAGGGGCATCGTAGGTACTGCAGGGCCCAAAGTTAAGAATTTCAATTATACAAATATGAAGGTTTAATCAAACTAAAGTTTGGCATCTGCAGCGCCTAAGATGACCCTAAATGGGCCAAATGTATGACCATCCCCAGTTCATTTTTCATTTGGTAATTTTACTTAAACTAAACACTTTTTGAGTTACGCGAATATACGTTCTGCAACCTCCTCTATTTTCAAAATAACGGTATATCTTTAAAAAAAAAAGTAAAGCACCATTGGATTAAGCGTACCCGAATTAGGTTAACAAGCCAGGTGCCCCGCTTGTCTCAAAAAAAGTGTAAAATTCTAGCACAGTGTAATAAGGGTTTATTTGGTGTTGAAGTATGTTAAAAAAAATGAGCTAATTTTATCGCCCTTCCT
Organism: Pollenia labialis; assembly: GCA_949318255.1. NCBI lineage: Eukaryota > Metazoa > Arthropoda > Insecta > Diptera > Polleniidae > Pollenia > Pollenia labialis. The sequence goes on along the minus strand of OX439139.1, from coordinate 62,094,115 downwards.
GAACAAGGTTGGAAGGAGTTATAGGTGGAAAAATTATACACTAAGGGCAACAGATTGCTTTTACATAAATTATAAATTTGCTTAACCCGTACACTGTTATGCTTAAATATGGATCGTTTATTAGACAATTATCCCACAGATAACATTCTCGAAATCCATTGTAATTCAAAAATATAAAAATGACATCGTTAAAAATGTTTTTGAACTCAAAATTGGGTGTATTTAAAAGTATTTGAATGACTTGATTTAATATTTGAACAGTTATAACGCAGTAACAAATTTTTATTATTTCACTTTTGTCAAAAACTAAAACAAAATACTACTTAAAGCAACAAGCAGAATAAACAATTAAAAAAAATTGACATATTTTCCATGGTGTATTTACTTAAGGTGGCCTCGGTATTACAACAAATACATTTTATGTATTTTATTTCATATGTGACGTTCTCCGAGAAAAGGGACCAAGTGTGTGAAAATGAAGTTTTGAGAAAAACTCATTTCATCTTATTCTACGCCCTTTTAGGTACCAGAATCCACTCTTAAGTCCAAACCCGTTTTTTGACACACTCGGTCTCTTTTCTCGGAGAAGGTCACATATGAAGTCTGACAATCAGAATACACCACAGTGGCATACATAATATACCAACTTTATACATAAAACACATATAGGCAAACAATAAACAGCTGCCTTTTCGAGGACACCTCCTAATAATTACACCATGATAGTTTCCATGTAGTTTTCATTGTACTAAGTCGTCGTCCAGACTTTCTTTTTTTGTTGCAGCTATTCTTGAGTTTATTGGTGAGTGGGGTGGGAAGATCGGAGAAGGGTATTCAGCTTCATGGACTCAACAAATCTGTTTTGTTTTGGTTTGTTGTGCTCACACTTTAAACTTGAAGTTGGCATATACAACTGCAGCCAACTTTAAGTTAAAGAGTGTGAGAATTACAAAACAGAATTGCAGAGTACATGAAACTTTTAACCTCTCTTACCAATAAACTCTAGAATTGCTTCAACAAAAGTTGCAAGTCTGGACGATGACTAACAAGCAAATAAACTTAAATAAAATTTCAAAATATTTAAAACAAACAAATTAAACTTATTTAATTTATAATAAAAATACATTTTAGCAGGCATTAAATAATTAAAAGTAATAACGAAATTCACTTATTTAGAAAAGCAAACTTCATTTCTTAAATAATATTAAAATACCAAATATCCGTTAACTTTTTTTCAAATTGAAGTAAAATTTTTTTTTGAGGTTATAAACGATATTAAACGAGTAAACAGTAACAAGTATTTAAACTCAATTCAACATTAAAGCCAAGAAATTAAATGTCAAAAGCAATGCACAAATCACAACATCAAAAAGGAAATCCAAAAAAAAAAGATAAGAGAAAGGAAATAGAAAGCGAACAACAAAAACAAAAATATTCGCATTTACTCACACACAGCCAACAATCAGGCACGCACATACATACATACATATACAATTGACAGGAAGCCCGTTTGCATGTTTGTGTTCGTGTGTACGTGTGTCGCTGGTATGTGTGTTTGTTCTTATGCTAAACCATGCTTGTTTATTTACCTTGTAGGGAACTTTGACAGCCAAGTCTTACAGCAGTTTGGACGTTTTGGTGGCTGCATATGAACTTCACATTGTCTCAACTTTTCCAATGCCAATGGATCACCCGGATGACGTACCAAAGGTTTCTAAGTTTGTATGGGGTGATGTTGATGTGTGTTTGGTTATTGGTTGTTGTTTTTAATCATTTTATTATATATTTTTGATTGTTAGTTGTTGTTTTTATTATTTATTATTTTTGTTGCAGTTGGTAATGATTATCGAGCGACATGGCATGAATAGGTGATTGAAAAAAATTTGAGAAAAAGCAAATATATAGAAAAGAGTAGAGAAAGAAATTCGTCATGTTTTTAATAGTTTTAAGCAATTTTGAAGTAAATAATTAATAAAAAAATAAATAAATTATGTAACTTTATAACTTATTTTCAGATATAGCTTTGAGGAAAAAATAATTTAAATGAACACAAGTTACTCTTGGAATTTGTAGCCGCATTAGAAAGTTAGAGAGAGAGAGAGTTACCCTAGTTCATAACTCCCTTTGCAAATCAACCAGTGAAATGCGCATGGGAATAGCTTATCACATCAACAAAAAATTTCAGTGATTTTGTCAAAAAATAAAAATTGGGAATTAAACACGAATAACAAAATCATTTAAAATAAATTTTGTATTCCCACGAAAATTATTTTGATAATTATCAAAAAATTTTAATAAAATTCCAAGTTGTAAAATTCGTCCCTTCAGTAAAAATAATTTAATGATAATTAAATTTGATTAACATAAAATGTTGATTTTATATCAAAGCATTGAAATTTACTAATAAGCAGGGAAACCAGAAAAATGCTCTAAATACACGTTTAATGCGCATTTAATATGCAATAAAAGCTTACAAATATGCCCTGAACATTTTTAAAAATGTGCCCCAAAAAATCAAAAATTGCTAGTTTGAAAATAAAAATATTCAACAATTTAATAACAGTTCAATTTAATAAAAACAATTATAACCGGTAAAGAATAAACAATATAGCATCGGTTAAAAAAAAGCAAAGCTATGTTAAGAGCTTAAAATTCATATAAGAGTAATTTGTACCGAACACTATCTAGATATTAACATGCATATGAGATTTTTTGTCTTAAAGGGATTTTAGGTACGGTCCCAAAATTGTTTATTAAGTTAACATTTAAAAAGAAGTCTAAGCTTTTTATAGATGGGAGCTTTAGGCAAATGTGAAGTGATTCGAAAATAATTTGATTTGCAGTAAAATCCCTAGAGGGAAGCGAACTGGCACCAAAATAGTCTCGTGATAGGTCTTTGGTGGTAGACATCGGTTCTTGTTCTAACACTTTATGTATATGAATAAGACCTATCACTTTTACATGGGGTTGTCATTGGAGGGGGTCAATTGAAACCATTTGACCAGTCGCACATCTATTCTCAATGAACGTATTTGGCGTTACTTACTGCAATGTAGTATTATTTTACTAAAACTAAAAAGCCCAAAAAATGTGTCACACCACCGGTGAAGACTGTACTGGAATGCATTACTTTTTCCACCTTTTTGTTCTTCATATGCCAGTTAAATGATTGGTTGTCCTTTCACTTGTAATGCGTTGCTTCTTTTTGTACTTGTTCTATTTTCACAAATCCCAGAAGCAGTCTGTTGGAACAATTGACACAAGTTTCCCGCAGGGATATTTTTGAGGAGAATTTAATCTAAATACCAACATAATAAGATGGTTTACGGACACAAAGAGTCTAATTTGGAAAGAAGTTTATATGGGGACTTTGTAAAGTTATAGACCGATTCTCACTATTTACATAGACTTCGTTCTTAGTACAATTAAAATGTGCTTACCAAATTTTAACAAATTATCATATACAAGATTGCTACAGGCGACCATCCAGACGGACGTTAGGTCACTTTAAAAAGTGATTTTAAAAACATAAAATTCTAAAGTTTAAAATAACTTTAATTTTTAATGACAATCTGCCTTTGTCTAACAATTTTTGAGTAAAACTTAAATTTACAGATTGATATTTAAAACAAAAAAGATAAAATTTCGCAAAAAAAAAACAAAAAAGAAAGAAGCACAAGGAAAAACATGCAATTGCATATTTTTGGTTTTCCTGCTTATAAGCAACGAAAATAAGAAAATATGTAAAATTATATCAATGTTACAAAAACCCTACAAATCCTACATTAAAAGAAATATTTTGTTAAAATAATTTAACTTTTTTGGTTTTTAGTCAATGCTGTTGGCTTTGCATATAAAGAACTGATTTTTTATCTTTCTACAAACGTTTAATGCATTGATAAACTTATTTAACAGATCTAATGAATTGTTAATAGTTTCTTATTCGAAAAAAATTAATTAAATTATACGTTGCACCGTTTTCTATTAAATGTTATCTTCTCCTCTTACCTATAAAGTCAGACTTTCTGAAAGAAAACTTCCATAGTGTAAACCCAGACTAAATATATTTTAAGATTAGACAACTAATGCATGCGTGTGTCTCAAGCATTATTTAAAAGCTTATGGGGTAAAGTATTTTTGAAACTTTTTTTAGATTTTTCAGAAGAACTCGCTCAAGTAGAATTTTCGGTCTATGTTTGAGTTTTTTTCATAACTTTGTCAAAAACCCCGATTTATTCACTTTTTAGGTAGAAGTACATAACACGCGTTTTACTTCTGTAAAAAAAAGTTAAACTTGTGTATTTTAATAGAACAAGCTACATGCAAAATATTTTGACGCGTTAGCGCCAGCAAGTTGGTTAACTTTGAACTTTTTAACGCGTTGTGTATTTTTGACAATAAAAAGAAAAATTGAAAAAATTTGCGAATCGTGAAAGAAAAACTTATTGAACAGCTTCAAAAACATACAATATTTATATAAAAAGAATAAATTTATTAAAATAAAATAATCAGGATATACTTTCGAATCCGTTTCAATGCACGCTTTTGTAATGCGCGTTGCGTTGTGTAACTTGCAATTTTTCATGCGCTAAGGTTTTTACACGCTCGACAAACGTCGACGCATTAACGCGTGTTAAGTACTTCTATCTTTAAGGAAATAATATTACAGAAAAATGTCCAAGCTTTATTTTTGTGTGCATAATCTATAAGTTTTTGCAATGGATTTGGCCATTTAGATGATTTAGTTAGTGTGCGTACTATAAATTTAAATACAGTGAGTCCTCGCTTATTCGTAATAGACGGGACGGGAAACATTCTGGATAATACATTTTCCCGGTTATATGCTTACAGCAAATTGCGAGGTTATTCCTCTTAGTAGTTTTATTAACAGTTTTTAATTGTTCGCAAGTACATGAAAGAAATTTCTTTATAATTCCGGATAACAGAGGTAATCCCGGATAATAGAGATGGACATTGCAAAACAAATTAAGATCGAATGAGGAAAATGTTCTTTTTTTATCCAGATAATTAATGTTGCCGATTAAACGAATGGTGAAAAGTCGAGGCCCCACTGTAATATAAAATCTACTAAATAATAATACAAAGTATTTTATGTGAAACTAGCTTGCCCGGTCCGCGTTGCTGGCCCTTAGCAAACATTAGTGTTGTATTACCAGACGATTAATATTGAGCCTTAATAGCAAAAATGATGTAACCAACAAAAAAATAGTCAAATCGATAGAGCCGTTTTCTGATTTTAAGTAAATCGAAAAAAGAGGGCGGGGAAAAATTTTTTTCCGTAAAAACCTATGTTGGACCATGGCGATCATTTAAAAGAAAAAATCGTCCAAATCGGTCAAGCCGTTCTCCAGTTAAGCGCTTAATAGAAAAAGTGGGCGTAAAAGTTGGCGTGGTAACTTTTTCTTTCGATGAAAACTTAAAGTTGATTAATACAAACATTTGAAAGAAAAATTAGTCTACTCGATGGAGCCGTTTTCTGATTTTAGGTAAATCGAAAAAAGTGGGCGTAAAAGTGGGCGGGCAAAATTGTCTTTCCGTAAAAACCTAAGTTGGACCATGGCGATCATTTTAAAGAAAAACCCGTTCAAATCGGTCAAGCCATTCTCAAGTTATGGATTTTGCCACGCCCCTCCGCCCCCAGACCGAAAATCAAACATCAGACTTCACAGTGTCACCCGCCTGAATATTCTGAAAATTTCATCAAAATCGGCCCAGCCGTTTTGGAGTCCATACGTTACATACACACATACATACACATATATTTAATATATGTATGTATATAGATTATATTTATGGGTCGATAACGGATGGTAACTGAAGTTGTGCTGCCAGCAGCAAAATCAGTCAACACAATTTCAGTGAAGTTGCCATCCGTAATCGACCTATTAAAAAATTAACAAAAGTAATAAAATATAGATTCATTTAATCAATATATACCATTGCAAAGGTCGCATTGCTATCTGTGTCCAGTAAATCTGAAGCAGCGTCTATGCTGGCCTGCTCCAAATCTCTTCGTTTCTTTTTTATGTTCTCCTTGTGCATATCTGCGGCCCGATCCGTATACGTTGCATGTGTTAGAAAATGTTTGACAAGAATTTATTTGTTCCACAACAAGTTGAAATTGTATTTTGATTGAAAGTTTTCAGTGGTTGATTGATTGATTCATAGAGTATGATTTACACAACACAAAAGCAAACAAATAAAGTTGTAATATAGACAGTAGAGTGGTGAAGAGTAGGAATAGCAGAAGTAGTAGAAGAAAACAACAACAATTGTTGATAATGTTAACAGCAGTAGCAATTTTAGTAGTAATTGAAGATCAAACACACAATTTTTTTATTCGCGTAGATTTTTTGTTTGTTTTTTTTTATATATTATTTACACAAACGCAGTTAGTTACACACACACACACACAGATAAGAATTTACAATTTACACGCATAAGTGATTTAATGGAATTTTTTTATGAAAAAAAATTGATGCAAAATTAATGAAAAAAAAGAAAACAATAATGAAATAATTATTTTTAATTTTGTTAGTAATTTTTTAATTGTGTTTTATTTAGCAGCAACATTTAAAGGCAGAACCAAAATTCAATGATCAATGGACATAACATAAGTTTAAAAATAAATTTATCAAATATATCGACCGTTAAAACAAAAAATTTTTAATGTTTTTGCAAATAAAATCCAATGAAAAGCAAAATTTTGCACAACATTTAATAAATATTTTGTTAGTTTTTGGAACACAATGAAAAATGCATAAATAAGCAAAACGAATTAAAATGAAAGTGATTTGATTTGTGATTAAATGATTTCGTTAAACATTTATTTATTTTTACAGTGGTGTGCAAAAGTGTTGTCACATTTTTAAAAATTGTTGTTGTTAAAGTTGTTATTGCAGTTAATCGGTCATGGTGTTGTAGTTGCAATTGTTGCAGTTGTTATAGTTGTTGTTGATGCAAAATTTGTTGTTGTTTTATTTACAAACATTTCGGTTTTGAAGGACGCCGAAAAATATAAAAGAGGGGGGAAATAAAAGAGACCTGTATTAGTTTACATTCATCAAAAATTCACTTAAATTTTTTTTTTAATAAAGGTTGTTAAAAAAGATATAAATAATATAAATTTAAATTTAAATTGAAGTAATTGTATTAACCAGAGTTGGGAATTGTAGTGATACCAATTTATATAATTTATTTTAATATTTTCCATTTCAAATATTGTTTCAATTTCATATATCGTACTTTATCTAGAGAGGGTATTAACTTAAAAGTTTAAGGTGATGCAAAATAGTTTTTTATTCAATATTTAAGGTACATGAACAATAATTTTTTAAACCAACCGTTTCAAAACGTTCTCAAAAAAATTTAGACAAAGCAGAATGATATTTTTGCAGCGGGTAAATATGAATATTACGTGTCTCTATTTTCCAAAAAGTGAGAAAATTTAAAATTTGTGTTAATAACCTCTTTATAATTAAGTGCGATATTTATTTGTTTATGCTAAGTAAACCCTTAACCGATATCTTAGTGTCTAAAGTGGTTCGGTCCCCATACAGAAAAAAAGTTGTGACAGTCACGCCCTAGATTTTTTTTTAAATTTGTTACCACGCCTTTAGATAGCACCCTTTTAGAATTTTTTTACAATGCCACGTACACTGCAGTCCGATCACGACATGTTTTATGTCGGTATTCTTGGCTTAATTTTTGCCCTTGGTGGCTTTTTAATCCGACATAAACTTCTGAGCGCCTTATGGCATCTAGGATCGTTCCCCCTAATGTCAAATTTTTTTTTAACGTGGAAAGAAAGGCCTTCTGGCTTCAAATATACTTTTATGCCACAACCCAAAAGTACGCCCAATTATTTTCTACACATTTTATATTAAGCCAGATCGATGAACATGCAAAAGAAAATTAGCTTCAGTCACGCTCTAGAAAAAATGTTATACTAATGAAGTCTCTAAAACTGTAAACGAATTTGTTGATTGATTCCTGGTATTAAAAGACTCATTTATGAACCGATTATCACAAATTTGAGCATACTTTTGCAATTTAAAAATGCCAACACCAACACATCAAGTCGGAATCGCAAATGTTAAGCGTTTTTCGATTGTCAGAACCTGCTCGTATAATTGGTATAGTTGGCTTTATATCGGTCCTATTGTAAATTATGGATCAATCATTACAAACTTTGGCGGTGTGGTTTGTAGTCTTATAAAACTATAACAGTCTTATGAAACTATAACAGATCCAGAATATAAAAAAAAGTTTCACAAGGAGACAAACTTAGTGTAGCTTCTCCACAACAAGATGTGTTGGGTAAGAAATAGTATAGAATTAAATTTCCATGAACAACGATACCATTTGTAAGTAAAGCATTTTTTAATATTTTTAAATTTAGCTAAAAATAAGAAATTTGGAAACATTTTCCCTACTCTGGTTTAAAATATCAATAAAGTAATGTTAATAAGAGTTTCATTAGTTTTAGATATTAACATTAATTCCTTGACTGTTCTTTAAAAATTTGTATGTAAAAAATAAAGTTTAAAATGAAATGTTTAATAAAGTCTTTATATGTTGTTGAATATGCTATTGATTTGTATAATTAAAAATGTTTTTTAAATCCCTTGTTTAATGTCCCTAAATGAAAATGAACAAAAACAAATAATGTTTATTGTTTATTTTTAGCTTTAAGCTTGTAATACAACGATGAAAGCAAAATTTTGACATTTAAACACTAATCGAATTTCGGTCATTTGTAATTTGTCATAATCTGTCATGTCTTTTGCCAATATCAATTGTTAATAAAATGTATTAATTTTCTGTTGTCATTTTATTATGTACATTAATTCTTTTTTTTCAGATTTTGTCAACAAGTTAATATGAATGTAGTTTTGTATATGTGTAGAAATAAGTAAGTGTTAGTTAGTGGTTTTGCAAACATTTACAGATTTGTTAAAAAAAGAAGAAAAAAATCATTCGGTGTTTTGCACATTTTATAAATCACTTTGTTTACTGCTTGCCAAAAAACAATAAAGTATTGTATTACATTTATATATAAGAAGTTATGTATACATGTCGTCTATATACAATGTTATATATAAATGTTTGTGTGTGTTTAAGTAAGACATACATTTAAAAAATATATATAGTTAAAGTAAACCACAATAATAAAAAAAAACACATTAATTAATTAAATACAGTTAATAAGAAGCATATAAAATCTCAATTACTAGCTTTATTCAAACCTGAGCGGGACGCGTAATTCACCAAGGCGAACTCGAGCAGGGCACCGAACACGAACGTCAAACATACACCAGTCCAAACATCAATGGCCTTAGTGTAGGAGACTGGCGGCAGTGAAGCATTAATACCTGATGTTTGTGTAGCCATAGTTAGCAGAGTGGTAACACCTACACACGAACAATATAAACAGAGATAGAAAATATTAATGCTCAAACAAAAACCAACGACTTATCAAATATACTTTTTTTGCTATAAAAGCAGAGTATTGATAAAACTTATCTCAGTTTAGTTATTAAACAGAAGCCGCAATAGCAGACGTACTTACACACTGCATTAAAGGTAATACATTTTTGTTCTCAATAAAACAGTTACATATTGAATTTATTGCTCAAAGAGCAGAGTATGAGTAAAACAATGCAATTTGTTTTTGCTTAGGAAGGGGATTTTGTGGTTGTTGGGTTTTGTTTAAGGAACAGTTTGTGTAGGTTGAATAGGGTGGGTAATAGCTGGTAATTATTTCTTAGTAATTCCTGGTAATCTTGTTAGTGTAGAGATGTTTTGTGCTTGTTGCTAAGACTTACCCAATGATACACGAGCTGGTACAGCACCTTGATCAAGCCAGAATGACACCCATGAGACAATTACCAGCATACAGCATGGGATATAAATTTGAATTAAGTAATATGAGAATTCTCGCTTGAATAGTAGATCGACTTTGAGGCAACTGTATTCACCTATGAGTATACAAGGTATAAAACATATACAAAACAAATAAAACACAAAAATACAGGAAAAAGTGTACGTATGTATACACCTGTTATTAAAGCAATTAAAAAATAAAAAAAAGTTGTTTACATAAATCAAAAATATCTTAACAACAGAATATCAAAAAAAAAAAAAAAAAAAAAAAAAAAAAAACACAAACAAACTATAAAAAATTGTTAAGAAAATCAAAAATGCGGAAATTATTGTAATTAAAAACTCAAATATTTTTAATTGGAATATAAGGAAACAATTGTTGAATATAAATAAGAAACAAAATAAAAAAAACAAATATTAAATGTTTTCATAGGCAAGTAGAATTAACACAATATTGCATTTATTTATTTGCATCAACAATATTTAACGGAAATGAATTTTGAAAATTTAAAAAAAAAAAAAATTACACAGCGAGAAAAAAATTCGTTATAACTATTCATTTCCGTTAATTTGTTGGCAATGCGTTCCATACTCTTCAAGACAAAGTTGTTGTAATATTTTATTTCAATTTGATTTATTTTTTAAGTTGTAATTTTCGTTAATATTCTCATATTTTGTTTATTTATTTTCTTAATGCTTTTTGTTGTTTGTATTGCAGGCTGATTTTTATTTACAAATAAATTAATTCTCTTTAGATTTATTTATATACATACATATGTACACAATAAATATTTAATTGATTATTATTAAATTGCTTTTCAAAATAAAACGAAAAATTATTAAACATAATTTTTTCTAGTAACTTTTATCTCATCAATGCATCTGTCAAATAATTCCAACCACAAAAATAAGAGGAAAGAGGGCGAAAAAAGCAAAGTGTGTGATTAGAAACAAGACCAGGTCGAATACTAAATTTAGTTCATTTTCGTTGTTGTTTTATCCTTTTTAATTTTTTTTGTGTAATTATTGTTGTTGTTTGGAGTAATTTGTTACATTTGCATTGTGATTTTAATTGAAAATTTTAAATGGTTTTATTACAAAAATGGTTATGATGCGAATATTGTTTTTCTGATGTCATTGAAATGATTTAACTGATTTACATACATAAATGTGAATGATTGTTATTATATTTATGGCCATTTGAAAATATACATTTACATTTTTATTTGGTTTGGTTTAAGCATTTCAAAATTATTGCATCACAAGTTTTATGTTATTGAAAATTTTCATGTGCTTAAATATATTTTTCAAAACCACTAAAATAAATCTACATAATAACTATAGAAATAAAATATAAAAATTGAAATTATTTTAAATTAATAAAAAAAAGTTCATGTATTTTATTTGAGTTTTTTTTTTTTTTTATTTAAATCAGCATTATTTTTTATTAAATGAAATGATTTTTTGAAATTTAGTTTTTTTAATTACAAAATGGTGACTAATAAAAGGTGCTTTTGCTAAAAAAAAGTTCCTTAATTTTTAATTTTCTGGGAAAAGGGAAAAATTTAATGTTTTCGTAAAATTCATTTTAATCATTTTGTAATTTTTGTAATTTTGAAGTTTGGTATCGATAAAAAGAACAATTTTTTTGTAGCTCATTTTTCATCCGATTTCAAATTTGATAGCAGGCTTAAAAAGCGATATTAAAAACACTTTAAGAATAGATTTTTTTTATCGTTAAAGCGGGGAGGTTCCGTCCACAGCGACAAGTACCGCGACCAGGTTAGGTCGATTGTACCCACTCCCCTTAGTTTGCCAAAAGACCCTCTGCTTCCCAAAGGAACCCAACCAGGTCTTTTGCGGACATAGTACCGATTCGGGACGCACCTATTGTGGTATGCCCCAAGTGTAAATAGATTATAAATAGAATAGAATAGATTATAATATATTTTCTTTTTTTAATTTCACCACTGTGCAATCCAGTAAAATAGACACTAACGCCTGTACTGTAATACGGGCATATATATTGGTATTAAATATGATACATATGCGACTCCCAATATCAGCTTATTATGTCTGATCTTGTTGTTGTTATTAATATATTAATAATTATTGGTGTTCTATTTAACTCGTCGAATTTCTAAGTGTTGAGCATTTTTATTAATAATTGAATAGCAGATAAGTTGACTTTAACGCAAACAATTGCCCTGATTTTTGTGGCTTAGTAATTAGAGTTCGATGCTTCTCCCAAAACTACGCTTTTATAAGTGTGCGTAAGAACACTTTACTAATTCGTTTAATGTTTTTACCGTTTTCCGACTTAAGGCTCCGTTAGCCGGGAGTAACATGAACTTAACCCTACCGTAAAAAAGTAAGAACAATCTATTTCGTACAGATTGTGACGTAACAACTAACTGCTAACTATAATCGTTCTAATTGCTTTACATACAACAAATTGAAGAATTTGATTTGAAACGTTACTGTTACTCCCGGCTAACTAAGCCTGAATTCTGCAAGAATGCCTTCGTAATTTTACGGCTTTTGCCGATTTTTCTTCAATATTTTGCTTATTGACAGCTGTAGAATCTAAAGCTTAGGTACTCTTAAGCTTAAATTTTTGTTCTGTCTTTCACAGAAAGTAATTTTCCTTTAACCGTATTGCTAACAATAAAGCACTATTTTTTATTTTATTTAAATCTATGAATATGAATCCTTACAGACTACTATATATTTCAAGATTTTATATAAAGGCATTATTAACGAAAAAATTTTGTTAAGACATAATAAGTCTTTGAAAACAGGATAATATTGCGTTTAATTACATTTGCATTAATAGAAAAATCGATTAAGCAATACAACTCATTGAAATTTTTGCATATTCTCCTCAAAGCATCAGCATAATTTGTTGGAACAACTGGAAGGTGCAGAGGTATTAGGTGTCGGGTAAAACGTCGTGGAATATTAAAATTTATGCTACGAAGAAGAAAGTCAGAGTAGACATCGCCATTAATTAAGTTAATCAGAAATGCTACATTAAGCATAGTCCTAGGTTGCTTAAATTATGATAACCTCGCAGTGTACGAAGGAAGATTCCAAGCATAACGACCAAATGAGCTCCTCAGGCAGAATAAGAGAAACTGCTTTTGAACAGATTCTATTCGTTCTATATGCATATTAATTTCAGGATCCCAGACAGTTAACCCATACTCCAAAATTTGTCTTACTAGGGATGTGTATAGTTGTTTCGTAACATTGGGATCTGTAAACTCTTTAGACCATCGTTTAATATAAGCAAGCACACGGCGAGCTTTATTTATCGTCATTGTAATATGCTTGCAGAAATCTTAGGTTCAAGTGAAATATCAAGATCCAGAAATTCTCCAACTAACTCTAGTTGATACCCGTCCAGGAAATAGTGTAGCATTGAAGGGCAATTTCTAGAAAAACCCAAGTGCTTGCATTTTTTTAAGTTTAGCGCCATTTGGTTATATTTACACCATGCGTAAAAACTATTTAAATCCTGCTGCAAGGACGCCCCCTCTGAAGATAACTTGTAGCTTAGAAACATCTTAACATCATCAGGGTACATTAAAGTATTACAATGCTTTATTACAAGCGGCAAATCGTTTATGAAAAGCGAAAATAGCAAAGGGCCTAGATGACTTCCTTGGGGGACACCAGAGATAGCAAAAATTTCTTTGGAGATGGTACTATCAAAAATAACACACCAGCACAAAGGCGCTAAACTGCAGCCGTATTCTGTAATTCGCGAAAGCAAAATCTCTTTAGCTAAAAATCTTTAAGTTGATGTAGCGATTTTTGGCTACGAATGCAATACTGTAACGAGCATTGCTAAATTTGGCAACACCATAGAAATTTAATTCGCCGCAATTTTAACATTTAATGTCATCGCTAAGATTTTTAAACTTTGTATTCTCTAAGGCATTTTTGCGATCGAGATTTAGCTTAGCGAACAACAGAATACGGCTGCTGATGAGACAAAAACTATGTTAACTTTTGCATCGAAAATGAAATAAAATAGAAAAAACAATGTATCGGTAAATTTCCGGCACATGCTTTCTTTACCAGAATTAGCGAATAAAGTGACGAGTAGAATGGAATACCAAAAAGTATTAATATATCCCCAACAACAAGAGCAGGCATAATAACCTCATGATGACGCGCTGTGTGTTATACCTCTTTGGGCTCGCAGTACTTTAAGGAATCTCTTGAGAAATGGTTTCAGTAACACATTTCCGAGGAGGAGAGTGTACCATTTTTGGGACCCATGTGCACTCATGTACAACCCAAAACAAAATTATGTTGTAAGCTTAAAGGTATGTTCAGACCTAACAAATATTTACCTAAAAAATCCAAAAAAAAAGCGTGGCGAGTAAATTGATCAGCCTTATTTTTAACTATTTCTATTGATTTACTAAAATTATTTGTAAGCAAGTAATTTTTTAATAAAGCTGGTGGTTACGTATATGAAGTTAAATATTTTATAGGTGTGAATTTTTTGCCAATACCAACATTTATACAGAAGTTATGGCGTTTTAAGGTATTTTCGGGAGTAGTATTTGTATGGGCGCTATGATCAAATATCAACCGATTCCAATCAAATTCAGAAAGATTATTTAATTGCAATACCGGGGCACAGAGGATGCCCGGGCAACTAAACTGCAGATGGTCTGGCCAAACAGGGCTGTCTTTTGGACGACGATGATAGACATTTCAATGGCTCGCTGCAAGAATCATATCACACGAGTCGTATAGATGGGCTCAGTCGATATGGCGGGGTAGCATATCTGCTTGATGGCCACGCTACGATGCGGCGAAAACGCGCGTTCTACTTGGTCTCGGTACGGAACAGATAAGGACAGTGATAGCGGTGATTACAGGTCACTGCGAGACTCATGCGTTGAGAATGGGTCTTGATTATAATGACTACTATATAAGTTGCCATTATTTATAGGAGGAGGAGGAGCAGGAGACGGGGCTTCACTGAAATCGATCTCTCTGTTCCGCATGGATTCGGGGTGGTTCGATCTTAAGAGACCTCTGGGGAATAGACTGGTGAATCACAAAAGGACAGCTATAAGGACTCAAGTGAGCCGTCCTCTTGTCGGCTACCCATTGAACAACCTAAGTTTGGACTAAAGTGAATCTATGTACATACATAATAAGATGGTTTATGGACATAAAAATCTATTTGAAATTTTAAGTCGCTCACTATTTTCAACAGGCTTGTTTGTTGTAGCAATAAGAAGCGCTACCTGTATCTAAGCTGCAAGGTTTACATGGACATCAAACCAATCCAACAAACCGCCATGTTGGTCTTGGACTAATTATTTTTAAGGTTTTACAAAGATCAACAAAAACGCATAGAACACCCTCCGCAATCCTGCCTTCCTAAAAACGAAAGTCGCATCTCCATTTTTGTAGTTTTGAGCAGGGTAGGCAAAAATTCTACTCGCAAAATTGTTTTTCAGTTGGTTCGGGAAACAAAAACGCTACAATGATCTCAGGTCATTGCTCATTAATTTTAAAAGTTGTTCTTACATCAGTTTGAAGCAGCAAAAAAAGTTTTTGAAATTTTTGAGATTTTAAAAATCCCAATAAGTTTTGTTTTAAGTGAAAGCTTAAACAAATCATTTGTACCCATTCACAGCACTAAATTTATTATGACAATTACAAGAAGTGTTAGGCTCTTAATGATAAAAGATAAAAAGCCAAAGATCACGATCAGTTTGTCTTGAAATTAAATTATTAAATTTATTTTATTACATATTCTTACATATTCAAAGGCTCGGCAACACTTTAACAACTTTTTTATATGTTTTGATAATAAAATTACTCGACCTGATTTGTATATTTGGAGCGACGACTAAAACGGTCGCTGAATGAAACAGGACCTACCCCTAAATAGAACTTCAAAGAATTCTGATGATGAGAATGTGGTTATTCTTGATACATCTTAATTCAACCTGAGTACGAGCCCATGTTCAGTCAAGAATAAAAAAAAATAAGAAGAAAATATATTTTTTAGTTAATTTCATGTTGTAAAATTCCTTCCTTTATAAAAATAATTTAATGAAAATTCAATTTGATGAACTTAAGAATAATTAAAAAAATTATCAAAAATTTCAATTTTTAACCAACAATTCAATAAAATCACAATTGTTATGAAGGAAAATAAAAATAAAATATTATTTGGAAATATCATGCATATTTAAATAAAAATAATTTATAAAGTTAAAATAAAAATTAAATTCCAAGCTTAAATGCAGCTCTCTAAGCAAAGGCAATAGAAACAAAAATCTTTAGCTTAAAATTGTAGAAACGTATTAAAAATTACAGTAGAATTTCGACAAAAAATAATCAAATTGAAATTCCAATTAAAACAAAATCTTTTTAAATTTTTTTTTAACCAAAAACAAAGGCGAATCCGTTTTGCTTATCGAGTTTCTACTGTAGATGCGGTAAAAATGGCTTTTAAATTGTAACGAACAAATTGTTCTCTTATTGTTTTAATATTTATTACAAAAAATTAAGATAAAATTGTGGATTACCAAATATTTGCTAAATAACATAAGAATATATAATAAAAAGAGAAATCATGGCAGTTTAAAAGCGATTTAATGAAAAAAATGTAAAAACGAATTCAGTTGACTCAAATTATAGTTTAATTTTATCTTAAAATTAACGAAAAAAACTAACATCGAAAAAAAAATGAAAGGAGAACTCATCTAAAACTCAACGAAATGTAACAAAATCGACTCTTAAAATAGAGAAGATCATAATCGAGATTCGATGCGAGAAATGAAAAGGAACAAAGTTTACGTACCCGTATTAGTTTTACTGTTGCAGTAATCAGTCAAGAATTTCTCAAGTGTAAAGCGAGGTAGGTGTAAATTCTTTACCACTTGTACAGGATCACCTTCTTTCCACAGAAAGACAAGATCATTTGTAGTCCAGCCATCTTTAAAAGTTAAAAATAGTATGAGAATGGAAAAGAATATCTCCAAAGGGTGACCTAGAGAAAGAGAGAGAGAGAGAGAAGGAGAGAGTTCTACTTACAACTGGCCATACGTAGTGAACAAATTTGACGATCCAACGGATACAATTTTAAATTCATGGGACATGCCAATGTTAGAGAAATACGAATACTGTACAGAACGGAACCATTTGGAAAAATACGAATGTAAACATTTGGCATAATGATATTGTGAAAATGACCCTCTTTTTCGTTTGAGAAGAAGAGATCAGGCATCCAAACACGATTGGCTTCTGTTAATGTCAAATATTTAAGGCGACCTGGAAGAAGAATTTACAAAAAAATTTATTAATATACATATGTACACTAATTTTTAACTATTTTTCTCATTATTTTAAAAATTAGAGTAAAAAACATAATTGTTCAAAATTGGTTTCTAAGCACTGATTTATTTTTTCCTTTCCAAAAGGAAACGAAATTACCATTTATCGATCCTTTGTAACACGTTCAAGACAACAGTAGCGTCAAGAAGAAAGGATCTTTTAAAAAATGATGAAAATATTAATTTTTTGTATAAAATGTGAGGTTTGCGCGACAGCACGGTTGTCAATATATCGACAGCGAAATATACCTACACTCACAATATTCTGAAATTAACTGAAATTGTAATAAAATAAATGAAAGTTCAATTAAAAACTGGTCTACCTATTTTTCATTTATTTTTTAACAAAAAGTTCATTTAATCTTTACTTTCAAAAATTCAACACCATATTCCGTAAAATCAAATAAATATTCAGTTATTTTGTAAAATTTTACTGTCAAAAATTCAACACCGTATTCAGTTTTAAAAAGGTATTGCTTAACCTTTGTCCGGCGGAAGAGGCACAGTTGTACCTTTTTCATTTTTAAATTGCAATAACTTTAGTTTTGTTAATACTAGATATCTAAAATTTTCTGACATCTCTAAACTTTTATTACGGATTACATATTTGAAATTTAAAAAAAAAGATTTTGATTATATCATACCGAAATAAGTCTTTTTTGACTTCCCAGTAAACCAAGCGATATTGTAACGATATTGAAACAATATCATATATGTAGGTGATAGAAAGTATCACAAGTGATAATCGCTTACGAATCGAAAACGATAGTTTTTACGGACTAAATTGTACCTTTCCTTATAATATCATTTTTCCATTAAATTATAATATCGTTTTCGATATCATAATTTCCAAAAATAACGATAGTGGAATCGCATTTTTAAATTTCTTGAAAAACTATCGTAATTTTTCTATGTTTAAAAAAGGTTTGATGTTTTTTTCAAATGTTTGTTTTTAAATTGGAAAAAATATTTCGAAAAGTGATGTCGTAACGATAACGTTTTAAATAATAGTACATAATATCATAAACGCCGTAAAATATAATATCGTTTTCGCTATCATATCGTTCTATGGTTTATTGGGTTGATATCCCTAAAAGGCTGAAGGGGTACAATTGTACCTTCATATAAGTCGTAAGAAAAAAACAAGAAAATAATTACAAAAAATGTATACATGTGTACGTAAAATAAGTTTGTTTTTTAGCCACGGGCCTGTTCTATCATTTGTTTATTAAATAAGAACAGAATAATTTAATTATATTAATAGGATAGTCGTGTTAAGTATATAAGGGTACAATTGTACCCATACCGCCTTTTAACGTTGTAAATTTTTTCCGCTGGACAAAGGTTAAAGTGGACTCTAACCATATAAAATTCATGTCTGCCGTAAGCGATATGGTAAACGAGACTTTTACGTTTCTCCCTTACAAATCTGCTTCGTTTATTGGGTAATTACACAGAAATCGACAATGCTGTAATACAGGCTTTTAAATGCCTCGATAGGAGCAAAAAGAAAGTTATTCCCAGTAAAAAGAGAATAGCTATTTTCACTTATTTAGAAAACTATAAGATCCGGATAATTCAATCCTTGTAAGCAGGGCTCGGATTTTTATGAAAACGCATATTTGTTGTCGTCAGTAGTGAATATCTTTGCGAATTAAGCACTTTGAAGTAGCATCGATTTGTTAGTGCATATGTTTGCAGATTTCACTTTAAATGCATATTTTTGCATATATTGCATATTTTGAAAAACATACCTCGTCCAATTGCTTTATTCTGAAATGCGAATACAGTAAAGCGAGTTGTTTTTGTTTTTATTTTGTGTTTTCTTAACCTACTAACAACTACAATTAATGTTGGAAGAATTCCAATCAATTGTAGTGGGGAATGTAAGGAGAGATGAACTCACTGTTTATTGTTGATGATTTTTTTTAAATATTGATATTGTTACAAATAGAACTGTTGCTGTAATTCTTATACGCTTAAAAGTTTTATTTGGTTTAATATCTTTAGTTTTTCTAAAATCTTTATGGATGAAGTTTCGTGATGATCTGGCCTAAGCAACCAGTAAAATGCGCATGGGAATAGCTTAGCTTAATTAAAAAAATTGGGAAATTAAGCACGATTAACAAGATCATTTAAATTAAATTTTGTGTTCCCACGAAAATTATTTTGATAATATTTATATTTTTAATGCATTTTTATGCGCATAAAACGCAATTTTTACTGCTTAAAAGTCTTGCCCCTGCTTACTAGGACTAATTGAATGTTACCATGCTAAAAGTTGTCATAGCGGGGACAGGAGAAAGTTAACACTCATACAAAATAAAAAAATTATTTTCGGTTATTTCAAAAACTTTAAAATAACGACCCTTCGAGCTTATTTGTATGGGAGCTGTGATGAAATATGGAACGGGCCAATTGCAAAAAAGTTTGGTAAGATAATTTTTATTGCAATTAAAAATTAACGAACAAATTTTTTTTATTAACATCGTAATAATAATATGGTTTATGGGCACAACAACGCAATTCCGGAAAGAAGTTTGTATGGGGATTATGGGATATAATGGGCCGGTTCTCAACATTTTCTTGTGACAATTAGAAACACTGCAGCATATTTCATTAAATTATCACCTAAACAGTCAGCCGGACGGACGGACATTGTATTTCAAGGTTAAAAAAACATCAGCACAAATGCATTATACCCTCTCCACTGCACAGAAAAAAATCGTCGAAATTTTTCACCAAATTAAGCATTAATCAAAAACAAAATCGGTGAATCAAACGTTTAAACAATTGAATTAAACGTTGTAGCACCACAGTGTATTCACTATTTTGAATTGTTTATTTTATTATTATTTTTGTAACTTTAATTTACATATGTTAATGAAATTGTCTTTTAAATTTTAATTAACGATAACTATTTGTTTTATAATACCAATTACTTATTCCATCAATTAAATAAATACAACTCTATGTTATTAAATGACATTTATAGTTTGAAAGTCACATGTAATATTGTTATCATTGCTTTTGTTATTTTATGTTATATTCGTATTATTTTTAAGCTGAGTGAGTTGTAATCAATCATTTTTTTAAATAAAAGATTATTAGTAAGCCAGCCGTCGAGCTGTAAACATCTCCACGGAAAAGCAAAAGACTTATTATTTAAATAATTTAATAAAGCAATATAACCCTTGAGGACTTTTAAGACCAATGTGGATATTGCTAGACTGAGGACTAAAGCTGACCTTTGAGTCTCTTAAGGACCAGTCTATAAATTCAAACCATCATTAAATAAAAGCTCCCCGCTACAACGTTTAATTGATACTAATAATTTTTTTGCTGGTGCAAATTTAGTGAATATTTTAATTAATATCACAAATTTTTTAATTAAAAGCAATTTTTATTTTTTCTGTGTATTATGGTGTGGGTGTAAAAATCTTACAATCATTATAAGTAAATGCAAGATTCAACTATTGGATGCACTCACCTTGTATATCATCAAATTTCAAACGTTCATCCGTCCACTGTTCACGGAATGTCAGCTGAACACTATATTCCTGTTATTGATGTAGTTGTTGTTGTTGATCATCGATGAAAATTTTTTAAATTTAAGAAAAGTTGAACTATTAGTAAAATACTTTTTTAAGAAGAGCGGTAACAAAAAATTTACTTTATGATTAATAAAAATGTTTAAATTTTTCTAGTTGTTGATGGGAATTGTTGTGATAAATTAGTTCGAATCATTTTAGCGTTTTCGTTTTGCAGTTTTGGAAAAGGGGATTTAGAATATAATTTTAGGTGAATTTTCGATGAAGTTTTGTTTAAGTTTATTATTGGAAATTGGAATTTTGGTTTTTAAGACTGATGTTGCGATTTGGTAACCGATTTCAAAAGTATTTTTTTTCTCAAATTCCATATAAAAATGGGAAGGTTTTGTTGTTGTTATTTGTTTGATAAATGAGGCTGAGAAATTTTGTGGTCTATTGAATTTTTATTTAATTGATAAATATTTATTTTTTAAGCATGGTGGGGTTTTGGTCTGATTTAAAATATTATTTTTTTTTGTATTAAATTAGTTTGGTTTGAAATAATGTCGCATTTATTTTGTTGTTTAAGAAAATGTTTTATAGATTTTTTTGGTTGATTGGTTGGTTTAAGCATTCCAAAAAGCGCATAGCAACAACTTTAATTAATTAAATAAATGAATTGAATTACATAATAATAATTAAAAAAAAGTGAAGCATATCAAGAGGCATTAAGCATTTGGTTTTTTTTAAATCGTTGTAGTTTTATTAATTACGTGTAATTGAAAAGCAACTAAATTAAAAACAAAAAAAAAGCACAAGCACTGAAAAAGGTAACACTTAAGCATTCCAGGGTAATTTTTAAGCTCACAGGCATACGAGCACATACAACACAACAGGCCTAGACCGACATACATTTATATATTTAATTAGTACTTAAACATTTATATAACAAAGATTTATTTATATAATATACATTCATATGTACATTTTATATACATACAGACATACTTATGTACACATAAACGTACTATAAAATTTAAAATTAAAACCTTTTTTTTGTTTAAAAAAGCACATGCAAAAGCGTAAATTTACAAACTTATCCAAATTGTTTTCATTCATTTCCTGTTTTACATTTTTGGATAATAATCTTTGCATATTATAGTTAAAATATTGAAAAATTATTTAATCTCTTTTAAGAAATTCTATGGAAATTTTGAAAAAATTATGGAAAAATCTTTATAAAAAAGACTATTAAAAACAATCTCAAATAATTATTCATAATAAAATGATGAATTAAACAATAGTTTAAGAAAAAATATAATTATAATATAAAAATATTAATGAAAAAAATAAATGAAATGCAAAATGTATGAAGCGCCATCAGCGCTTTGCAATTGGAAAATCCGATTTTGACAGCGCGTTATGTAGTGAAGTTGGCTGCTTTTCTATGTGTTTTACCTCTATTTTAATTTTTTATGTTTTAATTAAACAAGAAAAGATGGCATTACTTTTCATTACACAATGTTGACGCACTTTTTTATTCTAGAAAAGACGCTGATTTTGGTTGGTCTGTTGAGCTCTGGAGAATGTTTTTCAAAGTAGTTCTATCAATAGCTATAAATAAATATAATAAAAAGTAAAAACACTATATTCGGTAGTGCTGAATCTTATATTACCAAAGTGTATTGTAGACAAATTTTAAAATTCATGGTGTAGCACATCAAATATCGGTGTAGCAGAAAATAAAGTCTGAATTCTATGTTTCACAAGAATAAAGGCACGTTGATCTAAACTGACTATTTTCTATTTCGAATTCATTTGAATCGTTAGTTCTGTTTTTGTTCTTACCGCCTGTTTTTAGAAAACGTTAACAAGTGAGTGAGTAAGAAATTATATTGAAAACAAAAACAAATTTTCGTTTTTTATTGTTGTTTTCAAAATAATTTCTCACTCACTTACTTGTTTACGTTTTCTAAAAACAGGCAGTTAAAAAAATTTTGGAAATTTTTTACATATCGCACTGGTTCCTCTAAAGGGGGTTACACAAAATTTATGAATTTTCAATAGATACAAAAAACTGTTTCATTTTTGTGTATACTACAAAGCGGGATACAATTGTATTATAATTTTTTTTTTGTAAAATAATAGAGAAATTGATCTATGATTTGTACAGTGCGTAAATATGACCACTGTTCATCGATTTCTTGTAAAAAGTGACATAGAAAAATTTTGAGTTGACTCTATTTAGAGAAACTTGCAATAAAATTGTTCAATTTTACGTATTGTACAATGTGTATGTGATATTCGTATGTAGCACAATATATTGGAAACTATCAAACGACTTTGGATTTTTATTGCACAACGAAAAGAAAGTGAAATTTGTTGGCAACATTGCACAATGCTCTTAATGTTATTCCTTTAGGTTATTTTCACCTTTTTATTGAATACATTAAACCATTGTGCGACTTATTGCATAGTATAGGACAAAATGGAAATAATATGGCGAGTATCATATACAACAATATTGCAAGTGTATGGGCCGCTTTAATCTTCGTACAGACGGTGGTCAGATATGACAATATTGCCAGTAAAATGTGCTAAAAATGTCTTTCAACCATTGTAGGACAACAATATTGCTAGATGTCTGGCAGTCGTGTGAACACTATTCGTTGCAATTTTCAGATCATTAGCAGACGTAGGAAGCTTATCTCTTGTTGTCAGATGTGCAAGGTTTATACAATATCATCGAGTAGTTAAAAAACCGCAGACAAAATCAAAAAATTGCTTTTACTACTGATTTATTCAATGTAAACAGAAGAAGTCAAAGTAAATGCCACAAACGAAAACTTGTACACAACAAAGAACTTTAGCAGACGATATGTTCACAAGTGTTTAATATGACTGACTTATAGGCTTTTTATACTGATCAACATATAACATCTACCATCAAATTGCCACAATTTGCAAAGGGCTAAAAACTAACAACTTTAAAAGATGTACCTATCTCATTTTATTCCATTCAACATGTTTCGATTATTTAAGTGTTATCACTAGAAAAGTGGCAATAAGTTCTATTATTATTGTGGCATCACTGACAAAATTTTTTTTTAAAGCAGCGTTACCATATGTCAAGTTTTCTCTTTTATTGTAGTTTTTTTGTTAAGTATTTTTTATATTTTTAAACAAATGGAACTTTTAATACATTTTTGTGTTATCTTTTTAAATTTTGGCACTTTTGTAAAAAAAATAATTTGTATTTTAAAAACCTTTTTTTTTCAAAAATGGTGACATTTTTGTTTGATGGTAGATGCAAGGTATATTTATAGCAGGTAGTCTCGGAAAGCCAGCTTTGTATTTATTATTCGCTTGTTTTGCGATACGAACTGTCAAATGTTGTATAGTAAACACGTAAACAAGTTTTTTGTCTTTATCTTTTGTCTTTTTTGTCTCTTATCAGCCCCTTTGTTTTTTGACAGTTCGTATCATATAACAACAATAAAAAGCCCTGTTGTTTGTTTTATTGTGCAATTGTTGTAATCTCGCGGCTACCTGTTATAAATATACCTTGGGTAGATGTTAGATGTGATCAATGTAAACGAGTGTTTCACACTTTCTACAACTTTTATGGTAGATGTTAGATATTGATCAGTGTAAAAAGTCTATTAATCTTTTAATAAATAGCGAAGCTTACGCTGATGGGATATTGTGTGTTTTTGTTTTGTTTTTGATTTTTTTTGCAGGCAACGTAAATACATGCGTATCAAGAATGGAAAATAGGCTTTAGGTTTTTTTTTAACCATTTTGAAAAATTAAATGTTGTTTTGAGACTATGTCAGTACCAATTTTATATTTTTTGGATCATCTCTTGATATTTATATTTAGAAAAAAGACTTTTTATTAATTATGAAATTTTTTTTAATGTATCAAAACAACTGCACTATAGTTTCCATCCCTGATATGCATGAGTGAAAAGAAACAAACAAAAAAGTTTAAATTTGCAAAATTAAATTAAATTTTAATGAAAAATCAATGAAACCTTTTTAAAGCAACATAAAAAAGTAAAAACCCTTGCTTTTGGTTTTTTCCCTTTAATACATACAATATTTCCAATATGTCTCAAAACAGTTCTGGTAAACTTGTCGTGCAATTATCTGACAACCGTATGAATTGAAAATTTTTGTTGGCATTCGAATTTATTGTCAGACAGTTGTTGACTATTAAAATCTGGTAGTATATTTTCAACATATTGCCAGATCTTACATTATTGAAACAACGTTTGTACGAAGCTTATTAAGGGTACTTTAAACTATCACACAACTCTTAAGCATTTTGAGGAAAATACTACCCTGTCAGAATAAGTTGCTATTGTTTTTTTGAAATTTTAAACACCAATTAGATCAATAATTTCATCAAAATAGGTATGACTTGTGTGATAATGTAAAACCCATTCGTTAATCAAGTGGTCTCACAATTTTTTTTGTGTAGTCAGGGGTCTAATCACCGCATACGATATCGAGCAAAATTGATCGAAATTATTTACTTTGGAATCATGAAGCTCGATATAGAATGAAATTTATTGAATATGAAATAATAGCATTCAATATCGAGTAACTCGATTTTACATTTCTTGAGTTCTTATTCGATGCAAAAACATTCGATACGATAGCATAAATTGCAAGCGAGTGGAAATTTGTCACTTGCTTGCCATTAAATGACAAAACGATGATCAATGTTACCCTGTTAAAAATGTAATGCAAATTTACTGGATTATTGTCAAATTGTAATTAAAGTTTGTTAATTATAGAGCGTTAATATTGTTAAAATAATGCTTTTATAAATAAATGTAAACTATTTCCCAAAATATTTGCCTATATGATTAACTTGGCAACTCTATTTCGTTTGTTGGTACTTTTTTTAATTTGAGAAGTAGAAAAATTATCTCAAGTTAACGCTTCATCGACATTTTGGAAATGAACTCGCAGTGGCATGTGTAAACACAGAAGCAAATGGCATGAGGATTCTACTATTTCGAACAAATTTTCTTTGATAATATGTAAACAACAGTGGCATGCCACTATCCTGCAATTATCAGGACTAGTCCATACACGCATGTAAATTGTAGCCCATTAGGGACTAGGATTAATCCAAAAGTAATCCACAGGTATGGAAAACATGGTCTATTTTACATTATGATGTAGTCCATTTCATTAAAATGGATCAGGAAGTCCAATATAATTTACAGGGTACTTGCATGTGTAAAGGCAAGGCTAGTGACAAAGTGAAAGAAAATTAAAAATGAATTTAAATGTTTCTAGGTAAATAAAAGTATAAAGAAAATGTTTAAGTTTTTCCTTTTTTTAAAAAACACATTATATGGTACTATTTTTTTTTTATTTTAAATATTTCTTTATTATTATCAGATATTATTCTGTGGTATTTTGACAAAAAAAAAGTCGAGATAAGATTGCACAAAAGCTTTTAAAAAAACTGGCTGAAAAAATCATTTTTATCAAATAATAAAAAAAACCAAAATTAAAGAAAAATTTCGTTAATAATACAAAATTTTATATATGTAAACAAAAATGTTTTTTAAATGAAAATTCGTATGATTAACAACATTTTTTTCAACTTTTTGAATTCGATTTAAGATGTTTTGTCTAAATGCCACAGATATATGTATATCATATTAAATGTTTCTTTTGTCTTGGGACATTTTCGTCCACATTGGTATTTTAATAGCGGAGTTACATACTTTTATTTTCAAATTTCCCATTTGGTTTTAAATACAACTCTGTCATCGTTTCAAACGAGTTACGCAGTGTAGTATAATTTGCGAATCGCAATTTGCTTTCGAAAAAATTTACTTATCGAAGCGCAATACGAGGTAGCCCCACTGAACAAAATATATATGTACAAATTATACCTGAGCCAAATGGCATACATTTCTCAAAATTCGTATGGCTATTTTGTGGAATTCCCAATATTGTAAGCACATTTACATAGCGGCCAGGTGAAGTTATCAGGCGATTTAACTCATTTTCTACACTTTTTTTACTTTTGAAATATGAAAGCCAAATTCTATACTGGCCATTTTTATGCAGTGGCCAATATTGTACAAAAACTATTATTTCGGCATGGTTTTTGTACACTGCAGCAGTGTTGCCAAAACTTGGAGACCTAAAAGGCTAAATTTACGGGGAAAAATGGCTAAAAGCTTTTTTAAATAAACACACATTAATATTCAATAACACAACAGAAATAATTCATTTAAAGTTGTTTACGATGAAATTGTTAGTTAAGATCAATTTCTTAAATAAGAATAATCGTTATTTAATATTCTGAAAGATATTTAAAAAATAAAATCACCGATAAATTTTATGTCGTTATTGTTCATCTCATAGGAATCACTCGTGCCTATTAGTTTTAAATAATTTGAAGGAAAATAGTAATCACGACAACATTTACCCAACCTTTTGATTTCCGATCTACAATAAAAAACAAGTAAGAAAATATTGTCGGTCAACCCCGACTATATGATACCCTACACCTCATTAGAACCTGTGTACCAAATTTTAATAAATGATCTGCAAATTTGCGATATGTACTTTACGCACAAGGTTTACATGGACGGCCAGCCAGCCGAACAAACATCGTTTATTCGACTCAGAAAGTGGTTCTGAGTCCATCGGTTTACGAAAAGGTGGCCTTAGGACCAATATGTTAAGGTGTTACAAACATCAGCACAAACGCATAGTACCCTCTCCACTATTGTGGTGTAGGTATAAATATTTCATTGATAAAATCGAATTAGCGATTGCTAAATGTAACCTATTTCTGAAATTACTTTTAACGATGTTTACTTCAGCATTAGACCCTGGAAGTGAGAGCAACTTTATAGTAAATTCTGAAATTTCAAAAAAAATTTGTTGCCGCCAGCATCTATTATTGAAATACTTGCAACCAGAAAGAAACACCGATGTTTGTGTTGATCCGTTTTATAAATTTAATATTGGAATACTGTTCCTTTATTTTGAAAGATGGTTCATCATCATCGTTTATAGCGATTTCAACATTTGTAAAAGTTGTGATTTAAATTGAAGCCGTTTTAATTATTTAAAATGTTTATTTTGCTTTTATATATTTTTATAATAAAATAAAAATTATTTTTTTAAAAGAAACACGGCAAGAAAAATTTTATGGCTAAGCCAGTTGAAAAATGGCTAAAAAAATGGCTAATGGCTAAATTCATTTTTTAATGGCTAAACAGGGTGAAAAATGGCTAAATCTAGCCACTAAATGGCTAAATTGGCAACACTGCACTGCAGTGCAAAACTTTTTAAAACTTTTTTTGAAAAAAAAATTAAAAAATCTATTTAAGTCATCTAAAAAAAGTATTAAATATTAGATCGACTATAATACCCTCTTACGAAAGAAAGAATGCTTTAGCTGTGAGCTTTATATGAACTACTCCTTATAAAAACTTACTAAAGTCTATTCCAAAAACATGAAAAAAAGAACCTCAATAATGAGATTTTAAACAAATCTATAGCTTATCTGTCTGCCTAAATAAAGTCTATCTAAGTTAAAAATTTCATAAGAATCTGTTGAGTAGTTTTTAAGAGACAGAAATCCCCCTACCTTCCCTCGTGTTCCTATTTAAAAAAGCTAATTTAACTTAAAGCTGCTTGAAAGATTCGGAGAGGCGGAAATAGCCCACTTCCTCCCCTCGTGGCCCTAGGTATATATCGGCTAGATGGTCTCAGAGTCTATAATGGGCATAGGGAGAAACATTTACAGTATTGTTAGAAACCTAAGCAACTTGTCTGGATAAAGTAATCAAAGTCTTGCCTTATATTATTATTATAATAATTTTGAAGAAATTCCAGAATAGATTTTAAAAAAGCTTACGCAAATGGGACTGTGGCAAAATGGAGAACTGTTTTATTTAGCGACAAGACTAAATTTAACTAATCTAATCAAGATGGTGTATACCACCGGAAAAAAAGGAAATGGTTAACATTTAATGGTTATATTCACGTTATTGTAAAGGCACGATAAACCATGGAAGCATAAATGTAATGGCGTGGGCCCGTTTTTCTAAGAGTGAGTGAAGTTAAAACTTTTGTTAATATACAAACAAAAAAGGACCGCTTACTTTCCAGGGACAAGTTAGCCAACTACATTCTTCAATGGGCCAAATGGGAAATTCAACTTCTATTGGTGTTTCAATATGACAATGACCAAAACACTCAAATTTAAATCTTGGATTGGCGAGCTCAATTACCAAGCTTAAAACCCATAGTGATCATTTTCGGCATTGTGAAGCGCATGTGGGAGCTGGTTGTTTCAAAAACAAGCATGAGCTGTTGGATTGTTTAGAATTAGTGTGGGAACCAATCTCATCAACTATTTTAACAAATCTTATTGATTCTATGCCAAAACGATGTGCGGAGGCGAGTGTACGAAGTACTCAAAGTTGCTTAAGTTTCGAACAGTTTTTAAAAGAGTTGATTTAATGTTTGCTTGTTTATTTCTTGTTGGGGAATAAAATTAAATTTTTGTAGTCACTGTTAAAAAGTAGTTGCATAATATATTAAAAATTAACTATGTTATTTTTATTAAATCTCTTTATATATAAAATGTAAGACTTTCATTATAATGTCACGAAAAGTTGCTTAGGTTTCGAACAATACTGTAAGTATTTTTTATAAACGGTGGGCAGCAATAACAAGTATATATCGTTAGCTAAAACGCAAACGGCCCTAACTAACAAAAAATCCAAAATCGGGTTTTTTATTGATTCTGATGCATCGCATCGAAATACACATCCACAAACAAATTTGGAGTTATCTGAAAAAAATTACTAATTTTATTAACGAAAAACAAACGGCCCTATCTACAAAAGCATTTATTTCATAAACGCAAAAAGACTTAACTGATTGTGTGTATAGACAACATTGTAAGTTGTCAAAAAAAATTGATAGATTTGACCGTTTAACAATTTATTTATTATAGAGAAATAAATTTGTAACAGCTTAATGCAATTTTTTTAATAAAATATATTAATAATATTAATATTTATTACAAATAAATAAAAAGCGTGTTCATATAATTCAATTTATTAAACAGCGTTTTCCTAATAAATGAAAAAATACAATTAATTTACTTTGTATTAATGTGTAGATAGGGCCTTTGGTTTCATACAATTAGAGTACCAAAGGACTTATCTAACAACACTTTTGAAATATTTTAAAATTTTATTTTATTTTCCAAGAATTCAATTGCTCACACCTTTTTTTATAATACTGGTGAAAACCATGCTGGTCGAAACCATACCATTAGTATAAAACAGTTTTTTCCTTCTCCTGTAAAATTTTCAAAATGTTAGATAGGGCCGTTTGCGTTTTAGCTAACGATATGTAGATTTAATTCTTAAACTTTGGAATTCATAAAAAGTGTAATCAAAAAGAAACAAAAGAAAATGTTTCCATTTATTTGTTGTTAATATGTAGTTATTATATTCTAATAACAAATTGACAAAACCCAAAACAAGCTGCATCTCAATTTTGCACTCGTTATCTTTTTAGCAGAGTATTAAAGATTTACCGTTATTATTACAAATTGAGGTTTAATTTGTTGTTGATTTTAATCCAAAACAGAGTACGAAAACAAACGAAACGTTTGCTTTCGTTTTGTTTTGTTCTTTGCAGTGAGTAAAACAAAAACAAAACCAAGACAATGAGAATGATTGTGCCATTTTATTTTGTATTGTTTTTGCTCGAGAGCGCAAATTGTACATTAATATAAACGTACACAGCTGAAAAAGAAAAGAGTAAGAACAATATTGAAACATTCAGAGAAAAAACGTTTGACAAACGTTTGGTAATTGATTTACTCATTATAAAATTTACTCATTTACACTATTCTTTCTAAGTGAAATAAATAGAAAGGTTTTTAGGTTTTTTCGTTTTTATTAATGCTTATTTTGACTATTATAGTAATAAAAAAAAAAATTAAATTAAATAAAAAGTAATTTCAAGAAAACCAAACAAGAACTAAATCAATTACTGCAAACAAAACGTTTCTCTATTTGTTTTGTACTCAGATGCAGTGATGCCAACTTTTTGAGAGCAAAAAGCACTTTAAAATTTAAAAAAAGCACTAAAAAGCACTATTTCGAGCAAAAAAAAGCGTAAAAAACCACTTAGCCATTTTTTCAATTTAATTAAACACAAAACAAGTTTCAAAATTTAAAAAAAGGCGATGGCGTTTATGGGGACTATTTTTTAAGATTAAATAATAAATACATATATTTACATTTGTATTAAAACATTTTTATTTGTATTATTATTATCTTCAATAAAAATAATATCATCCAAATCATGATGATCCATCAGCTATGTTTGAATTGGCCATAAGATCGTTTTAAAGTAATACAGTGCGAGCTCGATTTTAGTAACTCGATAAAAATCTTGCCTGTTGCAATTACCGAAAATTTGCAATGACCGACCAATGACTTTATATTTATATCGTTTAAATAAATCTGAATTAAAATCGTGCAAAGTTTAATAAAAGAATTGGCGTATGATATTATCCAATTATTTTAACCTATGTACGCTTCAAAATAAAAAACACACATAAGGTGTTATATAGAAAATCATGTACATATGTTTGCATTCTGATACTTAGTCAAACCTTTTTGCAGTAGGACTAGAGGCAGAAGTGCACAACACGCGGTTATTTGGTGACGAGTGTTGTGCGTTTGAAAACTAAAACTCATGAAAAATGGCGAGTTACATAACGCTTGTCATAAAAGCATTTTCTGTCAACTTTTTTTTAATTTATTTAACACTTTGGTTATACTAAGTTTCAACTTTTTATATGTTTTTAAAGTCTTTTCGTTCTTTTGTACGGTTTCCAACTGCATGTTTTTTAACTTTTCTACTCAAAATCGTTGTTTATTTTTCCATTCACAATTCCTAATATTTTCCAAGTCATTTTCTATTTTTGACACAGTGTCTACATCTTTAAAAAAATGTTTATCGCCAACAAATACATCGTTGTTATTACGATTACTAAATATGTTGCCATCGCTAAAAAGTGAAACCTTTTGTAAAATTTCCAAATTGCTAGGAAGCCTAGCTCTAACATCGTAAATAAAGTTTTTGGCAAAACGAATGCCACTTTTCTTTATCTCTTTTTTTATCATTTGAAATCTTAAAATCTTTACAGGCTTTCTCAAAATTGTAATCCAAATAGCAAAGCTCATCTTAATCCTCTATTCCTATAATCGTATTTTTAAAAAACGGTAGAAAAAAAATTAAAATTAAAAAAGCACTAAATGCACTAACGAAAAATTGAAAAAGCACCAAGTTAGTGCTTTTTCTAGGTTTGGCACTACAGATAAAATTTTGGCGTTTTAAGTCATCAAAAAGCACCATAAATAGTGCCAAAAGCACTAAGTTGGCATCGCTGCTCAGATGTACGATTGTAACGGTAAATTAAAAAATGCACATGAGTGGAAAGCCAATTGTTTCGTTTTCTCTCTTTGACACTTGAAAAGTTTTTGTTTTGGTTTTGCACATGTAAAATACAATTAAAAAATTTTGAATAGGTTTGTGCATTTTGCAAACGTTTGCGAAATGTTTTGTTTGTTTTCATACTCTGATCGAAAATATTCAGCCTTATTGTGGTTGTCGTTTTCGTAAACAAACGTGTCGTTTTTTGTAGTAGATTAAAGAACACATGTTGTGTATTACTTTAATCTTTTACACAGTCGTATACGACAACGACAACGACAACCACAATAAGGCAGGTTATTTTACATATTGTGGACGTATTTTTAGACGCTTTCAAGTTCAATACAAATTAAATAATAAATTAATTAAAAAAAAACATTTAAATAAATAAAATTTTAACAAAATTAAACAAATTTCTCAAGAAGTTAAAGACAAGATTGTTTCCATGTAAAGGCGCGTCTAAATTTTGAAGGAGAACACATGAGTTGGATTTAAGACGACTGGAAACGTGTCCTATGGTCAGAGGAATCCAAATTCAACAGATTCCAATCTGATGGTAAGCAATATTGCTGGCGCCGGATAAATGATACCATAAAATCATCAAAAAATTTATGGAATAATGACAAAAGGCGATACCCTGAATATTTTACAGAGCCAACTTCCCGATTTTGTTGATAAAAGCGCCTACCCTGAGGATGAGGTCATTTTTCAGCAAGATGGTGACCCTAAATATGCGTCCAAAATCGTAAAGAAATGGCTTACTGAACAAAAATTTCAGTTGATGGAGTGGCCAGAACAAATCCAATTGCAAATTTGTGGTCCATTGTTAAACGTCGATTAGGCACTTACGAAAGAGCACCAACAAGTCTAGGCGATATTTGGGAGCGTGTTGCCAGGGAACGGCAAAATATTCCTCGGGATGTATTGCAGAATTTGGTTGACAGCATGCCAAAGCGCATGAAAAATGTTATAAAAAGTAAAGGTCTATCGACCAAATGCTGATATTTGTCACGCAAATTGAAATATTGAAAATGGTGCAAAATTTAGTACATGCAGTTGTTTTGGTTTTTGTCAATTTGTTAACAGAATATAATACCTTTTTTTTGTATTTAAAATAAATTGAACTTAACAACAAATAAATGGGGGAAAAATTGTTGTTATCTTTATTATTACAACATTTTACGCATTCCGAAGTACAAGAATTACATCTATGTACTCATTAATGTTCCCCACTCTATATAAAGTTTGGTCCTGCTGAACACGGAATGTTTGTCATTTATTTTTCTAAGGAATTGTTTTCGGAATATCAATAAATTCTTAAGATTTTTGAAAATAGCTTTATCAACTGCAAAAACTGGCTTTTCACGAATATCTCGAAAACGCTTCTTAAGAATAATAAATGACCGCCATATTCGTGTTCAGCCCAATTTAGGTAAATTATACACCGACTTTTACGAAATTTGGCAGAGTGAGTGGCTTTAATCTTTTAAAAATTTAGTAGTATGATTTCTAGTCATTTAAGACGAATCTGTGCAAAATTTAATAACCATCGGTGCATTCCGACACTAGTTCATGTTGGTTTTTGTAACAGAAATATTTTAGTTTTTTGGTGTAGGCTTTCTATAATTATATTCAATCCCATAATACTTAAGAGAACTTAAAACAATTAAACACCAAAAAAGTTGTTTTATATTAACTCTTTCGAGAGTGCGAGAATTTTCAGCAAACACATGTACATGGCTAAATCGACTTGAGTTACTCAAGGACCCAGCCTAAAAATACTTTATGGGATCTTAACTAAACATTAAAAAGGTTTCACACGGAATGACAAACTTCTGTGAAGGGTATACAAAGAATTGACAAAAGCAACAACATTTTAAACTGTTTTCATAGAAACAAAAAATTTGTTTTTAAACAGGTGCATAATTTTAAACGCAGTATTGGATTCTTTTTTTAAACTAGCGGCTTATCCAACGTTTTGTTTTTTTCTTTGGATTCTTTCAAAACTTTACCTGTTTTTTAATTTCAGGAAAAATATGTTAGTTTTCGAAAATATGCTCGTGGAAATGAAAGATTTAATAAGATCCATCACAATTTTTCGAAAGACCTTTCAAATAACGAAAACAAGAAAAAAGAACAGAAGAAAATTAAAATTTTAAATACATAACTCCGGATGGAAACCACGGGACCAAAACTCGGACAATAAATTATTCATCGTTAAAAATTAGGTACATTATAAATATTAATAAAGTGTTGTGGTTTCTATAAGGAACAAAGAGTTACAAAAAACTGCTTCCATTTAGTTTGATTAGATGATTCATGCTTAAATTCTCTCCAACTAAGACCATTTTTCGTAATCTCGCATTCCAGTTGGCGGATTCATGTGTGCCACTTCTTCGCGTACTAAGGCCTGCTATGGGCCTGCACTACGTATGGGCAATCTATCGCCATTTGCGATTGAGCAATTCAATCTGTATTAGCCGTTAATTTATTCCGCTCCATAGAAGTGCATTTGATATTGTTGCAGTCCAGAATATTCGAAGAATTTTTAGCAAGTTTGAGTTTCGATATTATATCGAGCCCTAACCGCGAAAATTCAATTTTTTTTTATTAAATTACTTTATTGACAACACTTGCGTCATCTCCCAAAATGCCATGGTCACATAATATGCAGTCTACAACTGACATGAAATGTTAGAGGTTTTCTCATGTTATAACACTGTTGTTAATGCAAAAGTTTTTAACAACGCTTTGATAACATCATGTCATAACAGCAAATCATGTCAGTTGTAGACGGGCCCGCTTCGATTTTATGGTAATTAATATGAAATAAAAAAAAACTCTCCCTTCTGTAAAATTTGAGTTTTTGGCGCTTACGTTATTTATGCGGCTTTGGGCACGATATCTCTGTAACTATGAGCCAGAAAGCAGATGTTGTTAGCATATTCGAGGCAGTCAAGGCGCTCACTGAGGCCACATCTTATTCCTAGCTCGAGTTGCAGTATGTATAAGGTCGAGCACCATGTTAAATAGCAAAGACGTTAGTACGCATTCTTGCCAGACTTCCGAAAGTACGTCGAAGCGTTTGAACTAGAGTTATTTGCTGGGAGCTAAAATAAAATGTTTGGCTAACTCTAATAGTTGTATATCTAGGGTATTACACAAATGTATTGCCTCCTCCAAGGTTAACAATCGACTTTTAGAATCCATTCCTGAGTATTTGGTATTTACCATAAATCCGTCTGAGTTGTAAATGGTACTCCACCAGTAATCCGTCTAAATTTTACCAGCAAGTCAAATTAATAAGTATATGATAAAAAATAAGGAATTTATATCGTTAATGTTAAAAACAGAAAAACTTAAACACGTTACAGTTACACGCCACCAAACCATTAGCCAATACAAATGAAACGCAAAGCGCACGAAATGGTGACAAACAAGTGTCTGTCCTTTTAATATAATGACAATAATGCAAGCTGCTTAGCCCAAAGCAGTTTGACGAATGTTATGGATTGGCCTGCATCATTGATTTTATATTTTGTTGTCCGTATTTGAAAATTTTTGTATTTTACAATACTTGGTACATTTTGTTTTGCAATACATTACCTTCTAGAGGCCTGCAACGAAACACTTCTGGCTGAACATGTGCAATTCGTCGTCAAATAAAGTAGTAAATACTCGCACTCCCTCTCAAAGCGCAATCACTGAAGAAAACTGTACTTTTTTTTTAATAAAAATGTGCAAGCATAAATAAAGCCTGTTCCGAGAAAAGAGAATACTTACAAATACAAATACCACAATCAAAAGTACTACAAATATGATGGTTCACTTCATGTGGCTCGTTGAGTACATTCATTGTCCATTTCTAAATATTATTTAAGTAAAAGTTTCTTAATTTAATTCTACGGGTATACAGGGTAAGGAAATTTATCATAGCCCCCGCACTTATCTTATTATTGGGGATGATAACAAGCCTACTTAAAGTGTTTTTTTTACTAAATAAAAAAAATATTTGTGGGTATGTAAACTTTTCTATGCCAATGTTTTTTTTATATGTATACATACTTTTATTTTCATTTTAAAATTCATAAAAGTTCGAGTGGGCGTTAAACTTATTTCACAATTAATTTTACAAAAAAAAAAAAAAAAAAACCGAAAAAAGCATGGCCAAATTATATTCTAATGTTTTGTAAACAAAATATGCACCGGCCTAAGCAACGACGCATGCAGAACTAATAATCTTGTTATTGGCGGCTCTCTATTCCCTCATCCGAGGATTGATAAAATTACCGGGATATCTCCTGATAGCGTGGCCACATCAATATCAGCAAGAAATGGAAGATTCGCTACTAGATATGGGTAATAAATCATGTGCTGCACCATCTTTTAATCGCTCGTATCCGCGCAAAATCGCTGCAATCAAAAATAATTCTCTCGTGACACAAAGGAAATTAAACTTGGCGAAGCTGAAAAATGCGGCAATTTTCAATGCTTTCGCCAAAGAATTAAAACCATCTCTAACAAACAATAACTCTGAACTTACTTGGCCGGAAACCAAAGACCAAACACCGGCAAATATTGGATTAGCGATACTAAATTGAAATTATTTCAGGACAGAAAGGGGAGCTAAAGCTGCCGAGTATAGGGATCAAAACTTCTTCGAGTTGTTAAACGTAATGCGAGACGCCGTAAGCGGGAATGGGTCAAAAATATACCAAACGAACTACAAGGATAAACATCAATCCATCCCACAATTGACCTCTACCTCATTCTGAACAAGTCGATTAACAGAACATTTTCATCTGGCAGACCCCTGAAAAATGACGTTGACGAGCTGGTAACATCAAAAGCGCAGTAACTCAGTTTGTAAGAAATTTATGCTAACATGCAGAATACAACGTTAGATCAACAACATTCAATCAGCACTTGCACCCTTCACATGACGAATGCAACTATTTCTACTGACTGTGCAGGAATTATTGAAATCAGTGCTTCAGTAAGTTCAATTAAAAACCACAAATCTATTCTCAGGATTATTGTGGAGCAGTCAGTTACATCGAGATCGCCTTTTGTTATCATATTTTTTAATTTGAAAAAACTTTTGATACCCTCAATCACACGTCCGCGTACTGCATGAGAAACAACTGAACCAAAACAACAATATAAAAACCGGAGTTGGCCAAGGCTGTATTTAATCACCACTCCTCTTTAACTGTGTCCTCGACGTAGTGATGCAAAAGGAAACAAGTCAAAGGAGAGGGATTGCTTGGGATTTGCAAGACATTATTATAAGACCTGGGCTATGCGGGTGTCTTTTTCCCCTAAGCTAATCCCGCAAAGCTCTACGCTTGTCTGCATGAAAGAAACCAGAGTCTCTGGCGGGAATCGAACCCGTAACCCCGGAGCTGATAGACTAGCTCACTACCAACTATCCTACCGGGGCACTCTATCTCTGGCATGCAGTCAAAGCTGAGTCTTGATAGCGATTCCACAAAGCTAGTTGGACTGAGGAATTACCTCCATAAGCCCAAAACACTAAGGAAAAAGGGTTACACAGCTCAAAAATTCCTAATGAACGCCATTGATGATTGAAATCTTTATTCTAACTAGGCAGCATATACTTGATAAATCCGTAATGCATTTGGCCAACTTAACCCTGTTTGGAAATCGTCTAACATAACGCGGCGTACCAAAATTAATATTTTCAATTTAAACATGAAATCCGTATTACTGCACAGTTGCAAAAGTAGAATATCGACCCCTTTGCGCGAAATTATCGTATATGCCAATTTTTTTTTAAATGTTGTTTTTGATGCAATCTTGTTCTACGTTCAAAGAGCCTGGCTAAATATTGTAGGCGAATTCCACTTCGTCTTGTCTTATCTAAGCACATGCATATTTTCATTTTGATATTGCAAGTGAAAGCAGAGAAAAGTAGAAAAATGGCCGGACTCTAAAATTTGGTATTTGTAACATACGATAATTTCGCGCAAAGGGGTCGATATGACACCACTCGTTACCCAGTCTGTCCGGGAGTTTGATAAAAAAAAATGCTCTCTTGGAATCTTGCATGTATTCCGGCCCTCATTAATATCCGATGCCTATCTCTTGTGAAACACAACCCAGCAACTAATTGAGATCGAAATAAGAAAACGCAAATGGAGCTGGCTTGAACAAACTCTCCGTAAGGTGCTAGATAATATCGCAAAGAAAGCCATAGACTGGAACCCCTTGGAACACACCTAGAAACACCAAATCACAGCCGAACAGTGGAACGAAGTCAAACATCGCGCTGATGGTCGAGCTCGTTGAAATCAACTTGTTGGGGTCCTATGCTCCCCAGAGGAGTAAAGGGAATATATACATATATGTTAATAGCTTAAGAATGGTATAAGCACAAGTTAATATAATTTTAAATTGAATTTAGTATCCTTGAAGTAAGGAGATTCAAAAATAAGTTGAATTGGATACAAGAACTATGGTTGGCGATGATAAAGATCTAAAACACTTAATGATCGATAATAAAATGCAATTTGTCGGCCCGAGAGTTTTAGTTAAAACTAATATCCATATTTTTATTGCTTTGCATTGGCAAGTTCGTTATTGTTTTGGCATTATGAATTTGCACATACTTTTGCATGTGGGATCAAAAAAATAATTGACAAATAAATATGTAACGTAGTGACGCGTTGAAATTAAACATTGTAAGAAAAAAGCAGAGTTCAGAAAAATACACACACTGTATACAAATCTCGCAAATAAATGTAAGCAAACACAGCTAAAAGCAACACAACATATTTTAATTAACATAACAATTATTTACGACAGACATGTTCGAATTTAGCTTAATTTTTTTTTAAATTAACTTAACAGTTTTTTTTATTGCTTGTGAACTATTTTCGTTTATTTTTTTATTCCGTATAACTGCTAATGAATTTTATTGTTTAAGTACATTTTGGTTGAAACAATTGTTGTCATTTTTATTTGTGAATATGTATCAAGGTATATTTACACAAGGTAAACTCGTTGGCCCATATGTTTGTCAGCTGTTTACCTAAGTTGGAACACCAATGTCAAATTCCGTGTATATGAGCCAAAATTTGTACATGTGTGCGTTAAATTTATATGAAGACAATTTTGACAATTCCGTTCCACTCGGTTATTTTTATAGAGCAGCATGTCTACACTCCCAAATGAGTCTACCTTGTGTAAATATACCTTGAATATGTATCATATTTTTAGCCGCACACGAAATTAAATTTTAGATACATTCGAACCTGTCTATCGGACATGTACTTTTTATTGCCAGACACGTTCACGACCTTAGCTGTAACTGTTGGTTGTGTGGTGAAAGTGTGTTTCGATCTTACAATACGAGAACTACGCATGTCCGTGCACGCGGCCGAATATTAAAACACAGCACGATCGTGGTTGTGTTCGGCACCGTAGAAAATTTAGAGACTCGCATAATTTCCAATTTTCTATATTTAATAAACACACTGAAATTTATTGTTGAGAAAAAGCCAGCCAGTTGCTTTTTATTATGTGTATTTTCTGAACCCTGGAAAAAAGGGAAAAATATGCAAATAAAAGCTAAAACTTTTCGTAGTTAAATGCGATTTACCGAAAGTAATTTTAAAAAGTAATAAATATAACGATGCAACTATGAAGCTCAGGTATTTATTAAAATGTTTCGCTTAAATTTGTAAAAAAAAAATATTTTTAGAAGTGCTTTTATTTTTTAAGTTTATATGGAAGAGCAAAACAAAAAATTGATTTCACAGTTTAAGTAGACATAAAGTTATTTATTGGGCTAAATTTAGCAGACATTTTAACTTTTTTCTAGAGGTTTTACAAATCAGCGTTATTTTAGAAAAAATTATGCTGTGCCTCAGTGCGCCTTAGGAGTTATGTAAGAATAAGTAGCAACACGAGTTGAGTTTTATTGTTTTTGTAAGAGATGTGGAAATGCCGTGACATGAGTCACGCATGACCGTGAAAGGAAATTTAATTCTCACGGACTCGCGAACTTATTTTTTAGATTTCTTTAAAAATCCGAACTTATTCAATGACAGGCATTTCAGCGGCAGCTGATCATATTTATTATATAAATAATAATTTGTTTGTATAGGGGTTACACGGGGGATACTCCTCCAAGATTTTGTTGGAACATGGAGTTTGTTCTAGGAGTTACCCACATCAAATTTAGTGTGCATCACTATTGTAGCTGAGGAGATATGAATTGATTCGCGAAAAAATTGCTTTCGGTCCCAGTGTGCGGCTAGTGTAGCTTAATCAATATTGAATCTGTGGTCACATCATTCCATAAATCTTAAGCATTTTTTAATACGAAAATTAAGCATTTCAATGAGATTAAAATAATCTTGGAATAGCTTCTATGAATTTTGCGATCTGCACATAACTTCGTAAATACTTTACTATCCTGTAAAGAAGAAAACTTAATTTTTTTTCATATCGGGCAATAAAAAATAGTACTGAATTCAAAACGTTGCCTTATATATAAGTTATATTTAGTCGTAAGAAAAATGATGTAAAAGAAGAAAAAAAAACAAACGTTGGATGAACCGATCGAAAGCTTAGAAAAACATTCTCCAATATTGCGGCAATAAATTTTCGTCAGCTTGAAAACCCACTGTCTGTTACAGCGGTATACATATACTTATACTAAAAAATTGTTTGCTTTTACAACAGTTGTTAATACATTTTACTTATCAGTAGTGGGATTCTGTAACTTTTAACAATAACAACAGTTGTTATAATTGTCAACCTGTTTTGTTATTTGCACTAACAATTATGTGATTCTGTAAATTGCTGTTAACAACATAGATAAAAATTAAAGTCAAGTGGCATCACTGTCAAAAAGTGGCAGAATAACGAACAACACAAAGAGGAATAAAAAAACACATACATATAAATTTATTAAAACTAAACAGAATTATTCGCTTAACTCCTTCGCTATATTGTATCTATATGGATACACTTTATAGGCATCTGACAATCTTCAGGTCTAAGAATTGGCTTAGATGTCGGCATTTTATTGTTTTTTAAAATCTTATGAAATTTTTAATGAAAAACTCTTGGATTTTTACAAAATTGAGAAAAATAGAGCATTTTAAAAAAACGTTTTTTATATTAAATTTTTTTTTTAAAAAAGGTTTTTTTATCTTTCAAATAACATATATTTGTATATATGACCATGTTAAAAAAAAACACATCCAACATAAAAAAAGGTTTATTTTAACTTTTTGCATCAAAAGTCTTTTGTTTTAGGCCGGAAAAAAACTGTTCTGATTTTTTAAACATCGTATGTATCCATATGGATACAAACGCAAGTTATGGTGTTGAAATATACACACAATACATAAAAAAATAATTTTACGTTTAATGCTTGAGTGTTTTTTATATGGGGCCTATTGCAAATTATGGACCGATTATCACGTAATTTATTAGTGTGGTTTCAAGTCTTATAGAACTGTGAAGTATTAAATTTTATTCTGATATCCGGGAGTATGGCTTATATGGGTCTAACAGTAAATTATGGTACGATCTTCACGAAATTTTACAGTGTGATTTCCGCTCGAATAGAACGAATTCTTGCAAAATCTTATTGCAAAATTTCTTTGCTATAACCGAAATATGTATCCATATGGATACAGTCCAAAAAACACATTTGGGGTACATATTTTTCAAAAGTGAGTATTAATTGTTGTTGTTAGGGCTAGTTATAATAACAATCCAAAAAAATTGGATTTTTTTAGTAACCCAGTAAAAACTTGTAGCGAAAGGGTTAACAGTTTTATTTGTATAATATCTTTAGCTTTTCTAAAATCTTTGGATGAAGTTTCCTGACGATCTGGTCGAAGCAACCAGTGAAATGCGCATAGAAATAGCTTAACCCTTCACCAATAAATTTCAGTTTCTCAATAGTATGAAATGGGAATTAAGCACATTTGAAATAAGCCTTGTTAAAGAATTTTTTTAGTTTTTTGTTTTTTTAAGAAGATGACCAAAACATTTTACTATTAAATTAAATGCAAATTATTTAATGGCCATTTTCAAGTTATATTATTTCTTTAAACTAAATTTTAACAATAAATAAACAACACTAAAAACATTGTCGTTTACTTTACAAAAACAGCTGACTTTACGATAACAAGTGTTGTTTAAAATATTACAGATTGGCAAAATCGTTAATTTGCTTGTTAAATTTTTCAACGATGACAACTATTGTTAAAATTAATTACAGAATCGCACTACAGATGTCATAAACAAATAACTTAAAATGTTTATAATAATATGAAAAATCTTTTAAAACTGTTTAAACCGCAGTGGATTACTCGCTGATAAATGATTCGATTCTTCTTAGTTTCACAACCAGTGCCCTTGTTCTGTTACTCTCGCGCCGAGAAACTTTTCGATTGAAATGAAACCATAATGCCATATATTGAAACAAACAGCTGTTGTTCTCACTAAACTGTGTCTGTAACTTTTTTTGCGAGTACAAGCTGTCACGTAAGAAAATTATACGCGAATTTACAGAAAAAGTGTGTCTGTAAAATTTTGGTAAGAAAAGTTCCCGCTTTGAACTGTCTAATAAACTCACGAATAAAAATTTGAACACTAAAAAATAATAAAAAATGCAAAATGCAAAGAATAATAATAATAATATTTTGTTCTTAGCACATTTTTTCATTGTGCTATTATTTTGCTTTTAACATTTTTATAAAACATACGAATGTTTTCAAAGCTCGTTTGCAAACAACAAACATTAAAGTCGCACTTTGCAACATTTGGTATAACCGACGGTTGTATTTTCGCCGTCGTCGTTGAAGAATTTTAGTAAATTTTGGTCGGCTTCGAGTGCAATGTTATGTAACAATGTAACGACGCAATATCTTTTGATAGTTTTAACATGAGTTACAGACATACTTTTTTCTCACTTTTCGAAAAACGATGGAATATTTTGTTTCTCATCTTTCCGATGCGAGAAGTTCTCACTAAAGTTACAGAACATTCTTTTTGACCTGGCTAAATGTGAGAAGCAATTTATTTAGACTTTATGAGATGCAAACATATAACAGTCTTGTTGCCATCATATCTGGGGTAAACGGAAAGTTAATTTTAACATGCACTCTGACAGGGATAATACGGAGTCGTACATATAGGGTTATCCATTTTTCGGTTTCAAAAGTAAAGCAAAATGAAATATACATAAAGCTATGATTTTTTGAGCTTTTTTGAAATGTTATTTCCTTACAATGCTTGAGTTTTGCCATTACGTACGAAATAAAATGTCATTTAAATGACCGTCTCTAGATTGGTTGCAGCAGCTGAACTGAAGGTATTTTTGGCAGTGTGTACATTTAAATGATGCACAGCTACCACAGCTACCACATCTGTAACCCCTTAATCTCGAAAAGTGGCCACGTTTGAACCACTACTTTTTCAGCAAGTTGTAATTACTTTTACGGGATCTTTGGTTTTTAAGCGAACAATATTCGTAAATTGAAAATTTTTCACTAAACAAATGACACTTAAGATGACAGATATTTACCAGCTGACAGCCATGCCAGACCGATTGTTTTGAAACCACTTAATGGATAACCCTGTACTTAATGGGGTTCTAGATACAAAAGCAGTTAACAACTTCCTTTCCACCTAAAGGGTAAAAATATTAACATAATAATAAAGTAATCGATCTGGAGTCTAATGTTATCAGTAAATTGCTTAAATTATATTTTTTTTATTCGATAATTCCCTTTAAAAAACATCACCATAGTAAAAAGACCCAGCTAAGAAAACCTTTGTTGTAAAAAGCCATTTTCCTTTTTCAACATATAGTTTTTAAGTCTGAAAATAAAATCGTGTTTAGCCTGCATTATGGTCCTTTCCAGCCGCTTTACGTTCTTAATTTTGCTAATTTTAGTTGTAAAGATTTGGCAACACTGCTGGCACACTGGAAGGTTGCCCTACAAGAAATGAATGAGCGAGTAGTCAAATTTTTCATTTTCTTAACACCAAAATGAAAAATGTGGTTCAGGAATTTCCCTAGCCGTGCACTTGCAGAGTGCGCGTGTTAATTTCAAATATAAGGAGTATTGGCAACCAGTTTTTACTGTATTAAAAGGTTTCAAAAGAAACAAGTACTGCCTGGGTGCATTTCTTTAAATTCTTTTACCCTCACAACACTATTTAAATTGCGCAACGAGCTGTACTTGTATTTCAAATCAAATGTATTTAAAAACAAATGCATTTGTCTTTGTGGTTGTACACAGGAAATCAGGGTAAGATAAAAGTCAAAATAATGGCAGATTATGAATGCAGTTAAGTTATC
Source organism: Pollenia labialis (assembly GCA_949318255.1). Classification (NCBI taxonomy): domain Eukaryota; kingdom Metazoa; phylum Arthropoda; class Insecta; order Diptera; family Polleniidae; genus Pollenia; species Pollenia labialis. The sequence continues at coordinate 62,049,426 of OX439139.1, read as the reverse complement.
CAAAGCAGTTAAGTGCGGGTGATAGTGAGGAACAATAGGAATACATTTGTCAAATATAACGAGATTAACGAGAAGACGAAGTGGCTATGAGCCGTCAGTGTCTGAAGACACCAAACTGAAAACGATGATGAATTTTATGTTATATCATGAAAAAGTGGAGAAACCTAGATATACAACAAATGATTAAACAAATTGGGTGTGCTGCACCATACAGGCATCTGCAAACTATGGACCCGTAAGGGGAATTCATAGTGAAAACTTTCAGTTTAATAATGTCTGAAGAAAAGAGCGACGTAATTATACAAGAAACTTACATAAAAGCAAAAAAATAAAAAAAATTGATGAGCGTAAAACACAAAATACCGAACAGGAGAACAACGCAATTGGAATGTTCTAACAAAAGTGAGTTTCATTCGTAATTGGGGTTTCTTTTGCTGAGTGTCGTAACACCTTCGTAAACGTTAACACGAAAGATTTATGGAAAACATCCTCACATTGACTTTATCGCATTACAATAAGACGATTTTGGGCATTAAGCCGCTTCATACGTTTTTATAAGGAAAATTCACTCCCGCAACGTAAACAAATAAAACAAAGCGTTGCAGTTATTCAGCAGTTGTCTTCGTCTCTGTTGTTGAACAGTTGTATATTTTCGTGGTGATAACGGTTTGACAATATTATTATATATGATAAATGTTGAAGAAGTTGTGGTTCAATATTTTCCGTGCAAGTAGTCAAAAAGCTTGTTGGTGGACAGCAACTTATCGATTTTGCCTGCAGTAAATAAACGACGAACATTTGTACAACAACAATTTTATATCCAGAATATTTGGCTTCAGAAACACTACATATAATCATTTTTCCTACGTGTGAATTTCAGTCCATTACAGAGTTATTTGTCTAAATTAGGAATTACAATAGTTCTGCTAGAATTATTAATACAAATCCTCTTTTTTTATCTTCAGCCTAAAATTTAGGTAACATTTTTAGTATTTCCTTTTACGATTAAATCTTATGATTTGTTTAAGCCGCAATTTAGTTTTAAAAGCCGTAACAATATTGAAAAATTTCTAAATATATAATTAAATAAATTTTAAAAAATTTATCATGCGTTAAACATTTATTGTTGTGAAAACAAGCAAAATTTCATGCTGGTAAATAAAATTAAGATTTTAAAAAAACCCAAATACGTATTTAAAAAAAAAAATTAATTAACGAAAATAAAGTAATTAAATCATTTAGCTTAAGAAATAATTCAAAAAAAAAAAAATATTAAATAAAATTTGACAAAAAATCAGTACAGTCATCTCCTAAATTTAGGCAAAAAACTGATTTTCGTGTAAAATTTGTTCTCTGTTTAAATAGATTTTTATTGTTTTGTCAATATTTGTAATATAATTTTGATATTAGTTTACAAATTAATTTTAAAAGTTTGAGTGGCATGTTTTTATTTTGTTTCGAATTTTTGCATTTACTTTGAGTTAAAATATTTCAAAATAAATCAAAATTTTAATCAAAAACGGTTAAAAACGAACTCAAAATTTAAATCAAATTAAATAAAAAACAAATAAATAAACTCAAAATTGGATGATTCAGGTGCTCCTAAACTGCATTTATTATTAAAGATTAATATTTAAATAGTTTTTTTTTATTCAATAAACAAGAACTTACTTACATTTTAAACTTATTTTTTTTTTAATATTTATACAATACAATTACAATTTGAGAGTTGAGTGTATAGAAATTCAAAAAAAAAAAAAAACAGGAACAGGGAACTGTTTGATTTTACTTACAATATTTTAAAGTGTACAAACTGTTTGAGTGTTACATTGGCTTAACTTTACAGTTTATTTTTTGCACTGTATTTGTTTTTCAATTTCGCTGTGGGGTTGCCTGTGTGGTAAGCATTTTTTTTTGGCAAAATTTTTTTATTATTTATAAATTTAAAGACAATTTTGTAGACAAAAAGAAATTGTTTTTGTGTTAAGTAAAATGAAAAATATAACTAAGAAAATAAAGAATTTATATATTTATTTTTACTTTGATTGATTTGAATTGTGGTTGGATGATTTGCGTAGTGATGCTTAAAATTTTTAGAAATTTTGCTTAACATTTAAAGACAAATAAATACCTTATTTAAAAAATTAAACCATACTTTATACAGGTGTTTAATGGAAATCGAACCGAATAATTTTCAGTAACTTAAAAAATTAATTTCAAATACATTTTTCTCTATTATTTCCTATTAATATTCTTTTAAATTTTATATTATTAGGGGATTCACAAGATGTGCTATACAGTCATATTGTCATAAAATCATTCCATTTTACTAAAGCTTAAAAAAATTATTGTTGTGTTTTAAGCAAAAAAGTCCTAGAAAAATAAAACTTTTTATGCCGTGTTAATTGTTTTGTAATAACTGCACAGTAGAAATCTAAATTATATGGGGTTTCTCACAGCACTCGTACTGGTTTTCTTGTTAATCTTTTAAGACATATGACTGTATAACTACCTTATGAATTCCCCATATATATAAAATAATTGTGCTATATTTTTAACACCCAATTTAGACAATAATTTAGAAATAGATTTTTTACGAAACAAACATTCATTTTCAAATCGATCGATTTTCATTACATACCTAAAAACTACGTTTTGTAAATATAAATACAATTAGTAATTGTATACATAAGATTTAAATTTTAAAATGTAGTTAAAACATAAAAGTAATTGAATGTAACAGGGTAAAGTAAATTACGCAAATTTGTTACTTTTTAATGATTTAAATTGCCCAGATATTCGTCACCATATTCAGATTCTAAATACAATATTAAAAATTTAACATGTACTTTGATATTTTAAAGAAATATTTGAACCCACCACCAAAAAAAAAACAACAAATTATCGTGTAGCTTGTCATCGAAATTATTATTTAAGGCCCTAAAACATTATAAGAGATATAAAATAAAGGAGATATTACAACAATTGAGAAGGCGTTGTGGAGTATGGTAGCCCCACCAACATTTGTTTAAATCTGTGCTCGAAAATAAACACATAATATCGCTCCTTAGTGTTCGGTGTTTTTGGAAAACACGAACACAAACGCTAATTGCGTTTGCGTAGTAAATCATTAAAAAAATAACGTTTCTCTATTTGTCATAACCAGTGTTCGAAAATAAACATTATATATCGCTCCTTCGTGTTCGGTTCGGTAGATTTGTGAAAAAAACACAAACGCTGATAGTGCAGAAAAATCATTAAAAAATAACGTTTTCCTGTAAGTCATCTTTCAAACACAAAAAAAAATACTCAAACTCAACAAAAGATGAGAAAATTTAATTTCGTTCGGTTTTTTTCAATCCGCAAACTTCGACAATCAAATCAAAATTCATCGGATTTTGTGAAAGCAAAAATCTTAAGACTTGTAGAACAGTGTGAAATGGGCTTCAGCATTCTGTTCGCACTAATTTTTTAAAACAAAAACAAATGTTTCTGTTGCACATGTAATTATTAAAGTTTTATAAAAGGTTTGTAAAATTGTTTTATAAATAAGACCACCAGCAATGCACAGTCATAAAGTATGTTTACTAGAGAATATAAATAAGCCTCGCTTTATTTATAATTTCAAATTGTCAAATGCTGTTTTTTATTTCGTAAATTTTTTATATTTTACCAAATTAGAATTTGCTGTAATCCATTGATGTCCAGCCCATACCACACCTGTGGAAATTAATTAACACACATTCTTACGCTATAATTAGTCCACGAGAGTACACAATTCAGTTGTGCCTTGACCGTTAGAATATAAATAATAACGCCCGTATTTATAAAAAGTTTTTAAATTTTGTATGTAAATTTGCCTTAATTAACGCTTGTTAATTTTAATATTCATTTATAAATACGGGGGTTAAGCTTTAAAATTAAAATATTGTGTCAACTACGCTTAAGCTCCAATTAACATTATGTTTGTAAAGTACATATAAACACCTTCTAAAGGGAAAAATTGCCCGCGTAGTAAACAATTTTTAAGTATTTCAAATTTACATAAAATTTTGTTGAAAAGTGCGCATTGGATCAAGTTTCTTATTAAATGATAAAATTCTTTTGAGACTTTGTTTAACCTTTACTTAAATATCAGGATTCTAAATTGACTTATTACCACTGTTTAAAAAGCTGTAGTTCATACAGTAAAAGTCATAAGATTGTACTGTAACTTCGACTTCGTCTTGAACAAAAATAAACTGTTGCCTTTACTTCTGATTCATTAAATGAAAAGAGTCGCAGTCAAGGTAAAAGCAAACAAGTATATATATATATATTAGTTCCTTTAGACTCCTACAAGGAGCATGCAAACAAATAAGAAAACAAAAAAGCAAACAAGTGAGAGTGCTATATTCGGCTATGCCGAATCTTATAAACCCTGCACCATAATGCAATATGAACAAATAGTTATGTAAACACCATTCTTAACATATAAATAAATATATGTTGTGCCACGCCCACATTATATCGGATGTTGTGTTTTAATAACCAAGATGCTTCTGCCTAATTTGGAAACTGTTTCTCTTTCCATATATACAGAAAAATAGACGGATATCGTTAAATTACCTTCGCTATACATGTTTGATAAAGCGCAAAAGTCAAATAAAATGGTTACTTTTTGTAACTTTGGTTATAAAACTTGGATTCGGGAAGATCTATGGTTCCCGATAATGGGTATTTTCCAAAAAAAAAAAAAAACAAAAAAATAATGTTTTGGTCATAACTTTTTCCGAGTTTTTCAGAAAATATTTTCTACTAAAAATTGCTGATCTTTTGATATTTTGGCGTATTTATAGGACATATGACAGTCCAAAAAGTCAGGTTTTTATACAATTTTTGATATTTATTGTACGGGAGGTACCACGCCCACTTCAAAAATCCCGCCCACATTTTGTAGGATGGTGAGTATTGGCAACTTAAATGTTTGTACCTAATTTGGAAACTTTGGCTCTTGCCGTTCTCCAGATATACAGAAAAAGAAAATAAAAAAGCAACAACAACAAGGGATTTTCGGGTATAATTAGAGTCAGTCGTGGTTTTTTGCTCATATCTCCGTAGTTTTTAGACCGATTTAGCTGAGTTTCAATAGCAAACTTAAACGGAGTATACGTGACATAAAAGTATGCCAACCTAGTCGCCATCATTTCTGGGGTCTTCGGAAAAGCCATTTCAACATTCACACGGAAAGACGGATAGACGGACAACCGTCTTGTAGGATCAATATTGTGGAACTTACAAACGGAATGACAAAGCTATATGTATTTACCCTCTAACCTTCGGTGAAGGGTATAAAAACGAAAAGTTGTACACAACATCGAACATCGACATGTTCGAAAGTGTTTGGTTTGACAGACTTAAGCCCCAAGCACAATGCGCTTAAGTTGGATTAAGCAAATGTGCGAATACATGTTAATTATAGGAGGCAAACTATATTGAACTTAAGGAAACTTTTGCTATGTTTAATTAAACTGTAATTTGCTTAAGCAAGGTGCGAATCTAAACGCACATTCCGTCCGTCAAATGTTTTTCATTTTGTTTTTGTTTTTTAAATACATTTGAGAGACTTTTTGTTAATTTTTGACAGTAGGTCAAGCAAGGCTATGCATATTAAGGTAAGGCCCTTAAACTTTTAAGAAATCCCTTAGTTAACGAAGATGGGACTTTGTGTTTTTGTTTTCCGTATTTTTTTTAATTCTACATAAATACATACATATGCATTAATTTTAATGCTTAACATTCTTCTTAATTTTTTTAAATTAAATTAAACCTTAAATAACATTATTGTTTTCATAGACATACATATGTAAATATGTTATTTCTTTGGTTTATTAGGTTTGTATATTAAAAGTTCTCTGAATTATCAAAATAATTTTCGTGGGAATACAAAATTTAATTTAAATGGTTTTGTTATTCGTGCTTTATTTCCAATTTTTATTTTTGATAAAAACACTGAATTTTAATAAACTCATTTAATTTCTATAACAAAAGAATTTTCGGTATGTAGTTTTGTTAAGTGATTAAATACATAATAGGAAAACACACTTCAAACAGCAAAATCAAAACAAAAACACAACGTCCCATCTTCGTTAACTTCGGTATTTATTAAAAGTTTCAGTCTGTCAATCCAAACACTTCCGAACATGTCGACTGCCGATGTTCTTTGTTGTGTACAACTTTTCGTTTTTTGCTTTTGCCTGGACTACGACAGTTTTCATTTAGCGAATCAGCAGTAAAAGCAACAGTTTATTTCTGTCCAATTAAAATTCAAAAAGTGGAAGAAAAAGCAATTTTGTTATTTTGACTGCAGTTTTTTAAACCCTGCTTATTATAAATAATTATTTACAAAAATATAATTAATTAATTTAATAACTACAAATAATTGTTAAAGTAGCAATTACTACAATGAAATACGAGTTTTTTTCAAATTCTAATGTTAAGATGCTTTAAATTCCTCTAATATAAAATTAGTTTTAAAAAGATGCTTTAAATTCCTCTAATATAAAATTAGTTTTGAAAAAAGTTCAGTTGGCGGAAGAACCAGATGAAATTTTTCTTCGTTTCTACGCTGAACAGTCCATTGATGAACACGACGAAACTAATATTTATAAAATTTAAAAAAATTTCTGTTTCCTTTTAACCCTTTCATGCACCGAGCGCCTTTAAGGCAGTTTTATTATTTTGAAAAGGTAAGTTCGTGGGATTAGCAAAGCCAATGGCCAGTTATAGCGGCAGTTAAGTTTCTGAGATGAAGTCTGGACAGCTTTACAGCCCGCTGAGTACGTTTTTCATCTACAATGGACCAGATTTTTCTGGTTTCCCCACATATAGTTTTATAGAACCATCTCTGACAAGCAATAAGATGAAATTTGAATGCGCGAGGTTTCTTTGAGATCGCAACGAGTGTAATGGGTGTTTTTTAGCTGCATTAGAACTTTCGATATTGATAACTATGGTCTGACAGCTGAGAATGTCAAACTGTGTTGACATTTCTGTAAAGTTAGGCTTGGCAAGTTATAGTAATTCGTTTAACGCTAGAACAATGCTTCCAAATTGTGACAATTTACTCTGAAAATAATAAATCTGTTCGCGAAGTCCGCAGAGCAATTCGTTAATTTTACGAAGCTCATTTCTGATTAAATGGCTACATCAATAAGCAGAATTGCCTTATTTTAAGCGACCACAATGCTCAAGCCGTTAATGAATCACAATTACATCTATTAAAATTTACTGCCTCAAGGCATTGGCTTATGCCGACAAAACAGCATTGGAAGCCAATATTCAAGCCATCGAAAGCCTGATCGTATGGATCATGTTACTCGCTGTCAAAGCGGACATAAGCCGGAAAACATATTACAAAATATTTGCGATTATAGCGTAAGCGAAAATATAGTTTATTTTTTCTTGCAAATAGGTTATAAGTGCTCGTTACAATGGCGAACAAATTCATAGACTATAAATTTGAGCCGTTGCGGAGAAAAATCCCATCTTAATCCAATTGCACTGCATACAAAAAAATAATAAAAACCCTTTTCCTATGAAATTTGCCTTTTGCCGCTTACGATATAATCGCAAATAGGGCTGGATTTTATTTCAACAATATAAAGTACCCGTGCAGCTAAAAAAGTACGTACCTATATATCATATGTTGGTGTTGCGTACATGAGCCAACGATCCATTTCCACATATGCGTATGTGTCCAGGGACCTTTTTTAGGGTGACCAGGAAAAATATAAATATTGCAGCTAAATATCTCACCATAATGAATGGGACTCGCGGCTGTGTAGATGACCATTATATAGGCCTGCATGTCAATGCAATAATCCGGCAGACAACCCAAGCTATCATCAAATTATAATTTTTCCAAAATATTACTAAAAATTAACTGCAGATTTTCCAGAGCAGGAAAATTTACTGTTTAAAATTAGGTTCGAGTTGCTGCATAACGTTGTAAACAGAAGGCTGAAAGCACACCAAAAAGAACGACTTATTAAGTTTTTGTCCTAAAAGACAAATAGCAATGCGACAATGTGTTTTGTCTTTTTTCGATGTTTTTTTTTTTGACTTGCCTTAATTGGTGTGGGTTACATTATACGAAAGTACGCAATTATGTGCAACGAGGTTCATTTCAGTCTGCTTTGTCTTCCTCTGTGTGGATGTGTTGTATCAAACAACATGCATTTTCTGCAACTAAAGTTTTGTCGCAGAAAGTAAAAAAGACTGATTTGCAGGTGTTTTGTTTGGCTGGGGTTGTCTCGTAAGAACTTATGTTCTGTTGTCGTATAAGTCAGAAACACTATTTAGTCCGTTGTTGGTGGGGTTCAGCCTAGCCATTCAATAAAATTTTTTGATTATCAGCTAAATCGTTTAGTGATCTTTTAAAGACATTTGACGAAAGAGCTTAGTAAAAAGTATGGTATTTGCTTTGGAACATTTGTGGTGACCGTTTGAAATCCAATATATCTTCTAGGAAATTTGTGACCCCATGTGACTTTATTTTAAAAATTATGTGTGTACTAGAGGTCTGCTTTGAATAACTCACTTGTTTGCCTTTACCCAAAGTGCACAACATTTATTCAATTATAAAACATTTAAAAAGATAAGAAGAGAGTAAAGCATATACAAAAATAAGAATGAATGAATTGAATAAAAAACTTGTATACTGTAAATGAATATGAGAGGCATTCATAAATAACAAAACATTGGAATGACCCGTTAGAGAGAGCAAGTTTACAAAAAATATTCAAATAATTTTTGAATTATTGAATGTGCATACATTTATTGGAATACCTTGCCATAATATGTGTGTAAGCTTGTGGCTTCTTTTATTTATAAAAGTTAAGCTTACACATACATACATAATGTGTAGGTACACATATTTCACATTCAAATTACTATATTTGAATAATTTACTCATTTGACTTGAGATGACTGAATTGAATGAGTTTTTGTTGTTTTGTCTCTGGTTATTTTTTCATTTGTTTAGTTATCATTGGGTGATCGACACATTGTAATTAAAAAACAAATGAGTGCGTTGAAATTGCTTTTTATTTATTCTTGCAGACCTCTAGTGTGTACTCATAAAAGGGGAATAATAATAAGAAACCTGGGACACATTAAAAGTGTGACACAAAGTGTTTCCAACATATTTTACATTTTAACCGATCACAAATGAAAGATATCGTTGTGATTTATGGTCTTTTCTTTAATGTGTGCATGTTTTCAACCAAAATATATGTATAAAGAACACAAACAAGTATACAATTTAGGGTAAAACATGTAACAAATTTGTTTTTAATTTGTTTAGCAACATTTTTAGAGAGGAACACGTTATGCACCCACAATTGAGGGCGCACAAGTCCACACTCAAGTCATTAAAAACTTTTCTAACTCTATACTCTATACTAGTGTTGCTGTCACAAACAAATACTAAAGGAAAGCGAAGTGTGTGAAAAAAATGCTTTACTTAAGTGAAAGTGCGGGTATAACAAATACTCTCAAAAATTAGCAAGGTAATGAAAAATACACGCAGCAATGACAAACAACACACACTTTCTTTATTGTTTTTTAATGATAGTTTGGGGTATGTGTGTTCTAAATGTCTTGTATTCTAAATTCTTTGATACACAAAAAGAAATCCACTCGGGTTAAACTTAGGTACTTACATTAAGTACGAGTCGTATTCACAAATTCAAGTACGAATAACACTAAAACGTACTTAAAACTATCGTAACTGGGATTAACTTCGAAAATCAATCCCGGAATTTCTTAAGATAAGTACAAAATTCTTAAGCCAAGTAAAAAAAGATGTAACTTTTCGTTGGTAGTACCAATCTGAGAGTAAAACTACAAAGTGAGCGTTTTAATCTCATTTAACTGATCAAAGTTTGTTGCAGACACTACAACAACACCACACAAGAAGCTAAAAAACGATTTGCTTGTTCTGTGTAAAAAACAGCAAAAACAACAGAACAAGACGAAAACAGATTATTTTCATGTTCAAAAAGTAAAATTGTGAACTATTGCTTCTCATTTAGTTTATATTTTCAGTTAAGTGTGTACATTAAGTTTTTAAAGCAAAAACCATATCGCGAATGATGCTGGTGTTTTAAAAATGAAATTCTGTAATGTGAAAAACGGGTAAGTAAATCAATCATAATAAAATTCTCCTTCTAATTTCACTTTTGGTTTATTTCAAGTACGAATAAGTAAATGAATCAACTTTATAAGACTTGATTCAAGCGCATTTTGAGATTGTTCAATCCTAGTTTAACTGAAATCAACCGCATTTTCGGATTATTTCAAGTATTAATTCAAAATTTATCTAATATGTATAAGTTAAGTATTTCACGAATGACATTTTGTACTTAAATCAATCTTCCTGTACTTGATTCAAGAAAATCCGTGGTCATCCTACTACTAACACTGCTTCGGGTTAATTTTTCTTTTGGATGTAATATAACAACAACAAATCTTTGTATGCGTTCGCCACCTACGACAAAAATTTTCATTTTTGAATATGTTGAATGGTTTTGAAAGAAACAAGTACTGTTGGGAGTGTATTCCTTTTTATACTTGTACCCACCGCATAGTATTTGTCATCGTGGTTGTATACATATTTGATTTTTGATCTGTGCAGGCAGATATTTTTTTTTTTTAGAATAGAATGCAAAGAATGCCATAACGCAGAACAAAGGCCATATTTTATGCCAGTAAAGAAAACGTAATTTGTTTAACTGCTACTTTAACAATATATTTGTAATCCATATAACTTAAAAGCTATTCTAGGTAAGACTTAAACTATTCACCCATCAGTTGTTAACTTTTTACCAAATTCAAAGATTTTAAAGATATTTTGCCAATTTTATAGTGTATAGAAAAGAACAACACAATTTTAATTAAATATTTAAAGCCAAAGCAAGCGAATTTAAACGAAAGTAATGAATTTCAAAACTTAATCGAATTCCTTTTAATCTTAATTTGTACAAACAGTTTAGTTAAAAAAACAAAACGAAAAAATTCTAAATCAAACTGAAAGTTCAAATGAAAGCGAATTAAATTAAAATGAGTTATAATCCATATAGACATTTATGTAGGCTTTCTTTTATACAATTAAGTTTTCATTAATTTCTTAATATATTTGAGGATTCATTTCAAAATCATAACTGGACAGAAATTTGGAAAAATTAAAAAAGAAATTAAATAAATAAATTGTTCCAAACTAGACGTTTATGAATATTTTAAATTTAAACACACACATTTATACAATTTTTAATATGTATTTATAAATTTAAGCTGATGTTCATTTTTTTATAAATTTTCAATAAATAATATTTTAAAATACATAAATTATTTTAGTATATTTTTTCATAATAAATAAATATTAATAAGTTTGTACGTTAATAAATTTGCTTGTTGATATATTTTTATAACGATACGATTATGCAATTTTTAGTTGCATTTTCATTAGTTTTATTTATTTAAATTTTTATTTATACAAAAACATTTTGATTAGAAAACTCTTATTTTCATTATAATCGTCATCATTATCTTAATAATCAATATCATCATTAACATGTTGTAATCATTTATACAAATACATATTTATCAATTTCAAAAGAACAAATCAAAGTTTAGTTTTTAATAAATTGTTTAAATATTAGAAAAAAATATATAGAATTATTGTTTATATTCATATTGCTTTGTATTGTTTGTATATTAACGATATTTTAAAAAAAATTCACAATGAAATTTAACAATATTTATTTATAATAAAACGTTTAATTTTAGAAAGATAAGGAACAGACAGAGACAGACAGGTATACAGGAAGAGACAGAGAAAGAGAGAGAGAAAAACATAAAAAATACAATTTGTTTGTTGGATTTGAACAGTAAAAAATAATCATAAACGACGACAAATAATGCATCTTTAATCATCATCACCCTACATCATATATAGTAGACAGCAATATTAAAGACATGACAAAAAATTTTGGTAGTTTTAATTTTAGTTATTAAAGGGTGTTTATTTTTGTTAACCCGATAGAAAAAACCGTCATACTGCGCTTACTTTTTGACATTTAAGGTCTCGTTACTCATACGTAAATGATGGGTTTATGCAAACGTTGCGGTTGAATTTAATGGTTGGTAGTTACTTAAAACACGTAAAGAAAACATTCACAATACAAAAACAAATTTTATATTTAAACATCAGCGGCATTGCCTGATTTCGCTGCTGGCAACACAACCTCAGTTCTGTTGCCATCTGTACCCGACCGATAAGCTTTTGTTATTTGTTCGTTTTAGAGAAAAATATAAAAATAGTCGGTCATACGCAATGCAACGTCACGTTTACATAAAAGTAGCTGTATAAGTTTGATAATGAAAACAGGACGTCTGATCCGCAACGTATACATTAACGTAAGAGAAACAAGGCCTTTATGCTCTAAATACTCCTGCAAATCATAATGAATAGATAACGGCTTGAACAACGCTACCAAATTTGCTTTGTAAATCAGTCATCGATTCGCGGAACGACTTCCAGATATTTATAGTGCTAAATAACAAAATCTGCGCATATGGAGTGAGACCAATCCACAACAGACTCTTAAGACCCCACTACACCCAGAAAAATTCACCGTTTGCTGCTGTTTATACGATGGAAAATGAAGAAAATTGGACTTCCAGAATGCGCATTGCCAACAACAGCCGCGTTGCCCATATGCCCGAAATAATTTGCAAATGTTAATGCCATATAAATTTTGTTTTAATTTGATTTTTTTGTTATTTTCACATTTCACAAGTTTTATCGGAAAACCACCCACTTGAAATCTATAAATATCTTCATGCGAGATTTTAAACATTCACAATTGTATCAGTTAGTATCTTAGCACAACTGTTTGTATTTAATGTTGGTTTGAAATTAAGATATTTTTATGAAAGTTATTAAAATTTAACACACAAATTTCAGTTGTATATACTTATTACCATAGTGAAATAAGTACCAGGCATGTTCATTAGGGAGGGTTTCATTATTTACCCATGTAATGTTAAATTGATTTATTTGATTTTTGACGCTTAGTTTTCCTTAATATCTTTTGTTTGGCGTTATATGGGAGAACGAAAATTCTAATGACTATACCTTTGACTTATTCTACCATGCTTATTACTACAAGAAGTCAAATGTAATAAAAAATTTTTAAAATATTAAAAAATTTTTACGAAAGGATGGTTAAATTATAAGGGCCGATGTTGAATATGAACCACACCAAAACGTCAATTTTTTCTTTGCATTTCATTTGACATTTTTAATTTCAGACTTACTCAAGTTGAAGATACACAATCGAGCAACGCGTTAAAGTTATTCCGGCTTATTTTGAAAATAGGCGTTCAAATCAAAACTTCGTGGTTCAGTGATGAGGCACATTTTCACCTCAGTAGATTCGTCAATAAGCAGAATTGCCGCATTTGGGCGCATGATAATCCAAGAGTGGTTGTCGAAAAGCCAATGCACTCACAAAGAGTGACTGTTTGGTGCGGTTTTGGGCTGGTGGAATCACCGGGGCGTATTTTTTCCAAAATGAAGCCGGTCAAGCAGTTACTGTGAATGGTGTTCGCTATCGTGGGATGAAAACGAACTTTTTATGGCCCGAATTGGAAGATATGGATGTGGACGATATGTAGTTTCAACAGGACGGTGCCACTTGCCACACAGCTAACGAACAATGGTTTTTTTGCGCGACAAATTCAATGGCCGTGTTGTCTCACGTGGTGGCAATGTCAGTTGGCCGCCAATATCGTGTGATTTGACACTGTTGGACTTCTTTCTTTGGGGCTTTTTGAAAGAAAACGTGTACGAACGTCGATAAGCCAACAATAATTCAAGAGCTAAAAGATGAGATAATTCGGCACATTAACGACATGGAACCTCAATTATGCCTCAGCGTCATTAAAAATTGGGACCATCGGATGGAGGTGTGCCGCGGAGGTCGTGGCGGCTATTTAACCGATATTTTGTTGCACGCATAATTGAACCATACCAATATTATCATATTTAAAAAGAATGAAAATAATTTCCTAAATAATTTGTTAAACTACAGATTCTCATATTTTAATTAACATTCTTCTTACTTCCTTATTCATAAGAGTTTTATAAAAGATCTTTCTACCCTCAATTAAGCATTCGGAAGCAATGCTAATGCGGATACGAAGGCATGTACTACCTGGGGAGCCAGATAGCAGATGAGCTTGCCAAGCGAGGTGGTCGTATGGATGGCACATTTATTGATCAATTCGTTGGCTCTACAAAGGCTCACTGTAAGTTACTTATCAAGCGCTTTCCTTTAGAGTAGCGCAGATGTTCTAGATTGGCGAATCCACTTGCTCCATATCCAGGGCGCGATGGCCTGGCTATGATAAAAGGAAAACTAGCTCTCTAGTCAGATTCACTCGGTACCAGATTAGGGCAGTGGTTACAGTTGTGACTGGGCCCTGGCCTGTGGAGACTCATGCGAGGAGAATGGTTCTGAGATTTAACAATGACTACTGCAGAAGTTGTCATGATGAGGAGAAAAAGAAAACTGTATTTCATTTTCTATGTCAATGTCTTGGAATTCAGGGCATTAGGGAAAAATACCTGGCAACACCGGTATTTGACTGCCTGGATCTATCTAGGATAGAACTAAAGTCGTTTCTTCTCTGTATAAGGAAGTAGAATTGGTTGAATTCCGCAGTGAGGCTTGCTGAGTAGCTGCTCTATAGGATGGGCCAGTGACGGACCCAAGTGAGCTGTCTAACGATGGCTGCTCAAGGAACCTAACTTAACCTGAAATAAGCGGAACGAAAATATCTCTTCGAGTTTCTTTAAATGTTTCATGCATTTCGGTCATATTTTCCAATTTAAGATGATATACTTTGTTCAATCCACTGCATGGAACGCATTTCCGATTTGTTAAAGACAAATGTTTTATAATTAAAACTATGAAAAATTAATAACTACTTTTTGTTTCATTTTATGAACTTTGTACACTTTTCGTATTTTCTTGGAACGTATTCGCAAAATATTCGCTAGAGTTTGACGAAGGCGAATACGAATGTCGTAAAATAGGAGAATATTCGGTGATACGAATACGATTTTTGTAACATTAAAAATGCATATACGCATCGAAAGCATGAAGTAGGATTACGGAAAGCTTTCTACTTTTGCCAGCTTTACATTTTTAAACAAACAAATTTTTAAGATAAGTTGTAACAAGCCTCAAGAATACGAAAATACTTATGAGGAATCATCAAATTAGAATAAATAAGTTTACTTAAGGTACGTTCATACTGATGAAATATTTGGGAGCAAACATCAAATATTTCATTAACGTAGTTTTAACAAAAACTATTTTTGAGTGTCAAATAAAATAACAGCTGATTTTGAGCAAATAAAAGTATTTGCCGGCAGTAAAATATTTGTCGAATATGAACATAGTGTGAACACAAAAAATTAAATATTTTAGTAGTTTTTGAGCAAACATTTATTTGATATTACAAAAAAATTGGAAGAGCAAACAACGACAAATAATTTTAGCCATGTTCCCGACAGAAGCAATTTTTCCTGCAAGTTTTCGGATTCTATACAGTTTTGAAGATTTTTATTAATTAGACTGTGCGACAAATGGTAGGGGTCAGTGATCGGGATGGGTTCAAACTCCCGGGGAAAGTTATATCGGTAAAAAAGAAGTTATACGTGTCCCGGCGTTTCGCTGGATCACTCCTAGGAATCGAGATATATCGATTTAAAAAATGGGCTAAGAAACATCAAAATTTTTATAAAAACTGCCATACGTCCTATTGATATGACTTATATACCAAAATATCGGAAATTTTTAGTAGAACATATTTTATAAAAAACTCGGAAAAATCGGTTCAGATCAAAAAAAGTTATGACCAAAATTAGATTTTTTTTTAAATACCCACTTTCGGGAACCATAGATCTCCCCGAGTCGAAGCTTTATAACTCAAGTAAATGGTTAATTTCTTCTTAAGCACGTCGGTATATAAATTTTTCGGTTAAAAAATGGCTGAGTTATAACTCGCGCATTTTCGCTATTTTAGCAATATTTTTTGTTTTTCCCCGACATTTTGTTTTTAGCTGATTGAACGATTTCAAATAAATTTTAGGGTTTGTTTCCAAGTTTGCCATTTTACGCAAATTTTCGAATTTTTGCCACTCCTTAAACTTTAAGGACTTTTAATTAATTTTATGGCTTGTTTGAAATATTAAAAATTTTGGAAAAAAAATTTTTTTTTTGTTATTTTCCGGCAATTTGTTTTTTTTAACCAAATTCAAATAAATTTTAGGGTTTATTTCCAAGTTTGCAATTTTTCGCGTAATTTAACCATGCTCGCGAAGAAGCGATTTTTCCCTATAAATCTTTACAGCTTTAACGATTTTTAATAATTATTAGATTTGGCTTTCATAGCGCTATTAGCAAATTTTTGCGAATTTCCGCTTATTTATCAATTTTGTAATCGAATTTCTGCCATTCCTTATAGTTTTAGGCACAATTAATAAATTTTATGGCTTGTTTGAAATTTCTTTATTTTTCGCAAATTTTCGCTAGTTTAGCAGCTGCGCTTATTCTTACAATTTGTGAAACTTTGAACACTTTTATTAAATAACTATTCGATGCAAATATTTGCTTTAGTCTGAACGCAGGGCAACCATGATTTCATTTATTTAATTTGACATTATTTGCCAACTGTTTTAACAAACAAAAGTTGTCAAATATTTGATCTTAGTTATTTCAAACTTCTACTATGATCCTTCTTCAGATAAATATTTAGACTATTATATTGTCCTTGTATGGCAGGTTGCACGCTCACTTTTTCGGTGTAGCTGTCTTTTTTACAGATATTTTGTATTGATAACGAACTTTTTTGTTTAAAATTTGAAAACTTTTTCTGTAACAGTTCAGGGTTGTCAGGTGGGATTTTAAAACGTGTTTGCGGTTTCTATTTTTTATTTGGTGAATTGGCAATTTCTTGACGGTTAATAAGATAGTTGGCTTTTTTGTTGGCTAATTTTAATGAGCCTGGAATTTCTTTTTTGGAGAATCGTTAAAGTCAATACAGTTGGATGGACAAAGTTACTGCTTGTTGATTAGAAAGATTATTTTAATGACGATATTTCATCTAATTTAAATCAGTTTAGGCGAAAAGTTAATAACTATAAGGATATGGCAGGTACATACCAATTTAAAGAACTAAAGTTTGGCTCTTCGTTATTTGCTGGTACCCAGGAAAAACTTTTTGAATTTTGGTAATAGGTGGTAGTTATTTCATATGTTACCTGGTAAGTAGTTGCCATTACAATTGCCATTATTCTGAAAACTTGAATAAAAACTTACTAGTAATGACCTCAGCAACTACTTTTTACTTCTATTATTTTCGCTACTGAATATTTACTTACTAATAATCAGCTCAATAACTACTTATAAGTTGTGTTGTTTTCAGTACTGAATATCTACTTACTGGTAACGAACTCAATAACTACTTATTAGGTCTCTTAACAAGTGATTTTTTGGCTTTTAGTAAGTATATTGTAAGTATTTACAATTCAACTTACTCGTAGCTTAATAAAAACTAGATAATTTTTGACTTCTAGTAAGTGTATTGTAAGTACTGAATTCTGTGGATACCTCGAACAACGATAAGTAGTTATTCAGCCGACAAATAAGTCGAGTTTATTTTCTCCAACATTATTTGCTAACTTACCAGGTAAGTAAAGTTTTTGCTGGGCAATTCCAATTAGTAATGCCTGGTGTTAATAGAGGATTTTTAAACTCCAATACAACTCGCCTTTGAACCTTCGCAAGATATCGGGAATATCTTGCGAAGATAAATAACACAATCAGGAATGTCTTGACGATGAAGTATAATATGTATAATATATATCACACTTGATCGTAAAAAGAGTGTTAAAAAAATAATTATATCTATTCACTTTATTAAAAAATCTACACATTTATAATATTTATATCTACCCACTGTAAAGATATCGTTCTATTTTGTCTACTTTTTGGTAATGGATTTCAAAATCCTTTTCCATATGTCTTTAATATTATATAAAAAATTTGTTTTGTTTCTACTTAAATTTTTAGTTAGTTCCCTTTTTAATTTTAACCACAAAAAATCTTTTTTGAATGCGTTAAGTAGACTACTATAAACTATTTTATTGTAAACATTGTACCTCTTTTGCTTTCACTGATAATTTATACTTTGTTTAAACTAAAGTTAAACACAATCATTACACTCATAGAAAAATGCATCTTCAAATTGATGACACCCTTACAACTGAATTGTGACATCAATGCTATTACAAATGCCAAGAAGTGACATCAATCCAATGACGAACGTCATCATAAATGTTGTCATATTTAATGCGTCATCCCTGCTATGCCAACAGTGACATCAATTCGATGTCATATTTTGTGTATTTTTAACAGATAAAGTATAGAAAAAGATCAAAACTGTTAAAATGCTTGTAAAGTGTATTTAAGGAACATTTTTATTGTTTTATCCACAATTTTGTTTTTAGTAACATTTATAAAACCTGCTTAGAAGGCATCACATTGATGTACATTCGTAGTCAATGTAAAAAAAACTTTATACACCACATCAAAATGTACCTTTTCATACTGATTCAATGAAATATATTTTGCTATAACCTCGGTTCAGTTTGAGATACATATAACACTGATTTTTGTTTTTAATGTAAAGAAGGTACGATGAAGCAGTTTTGCTAAGTAACTTCAAATATTGGATTTTTTGGGATATGACTATGTTGCAATAAAGGAGCGATATGACATTCATATGGATGAAATTGTGTCTTCATATTTGGCCTCAATACCAAAAATAATGAGAACAAAAAGAGTAATGCTAGAAACACAACTGGGACGAACGCCGAATAATTCGCAACGAATATTCGTCTTCAGAAATAGAACACATTGGTTTGTATGAGAATACACACAATCGTTGCGTAGACCGAAATTCGTCATGCGTAACGAACACTGCGATAGGATTATTTATATTTCTCACGCAGACGAACGACGAATAAATTGGGACAGGGACAGCTAACCGCAGCTATATCGTGAAAGCAGTAAAGAATCACAGGGAAAACTCGCTTCTAATGCGAACTTGGCTAAAATTTGCAAGAATCGCGAAAATTCGCGAAAATTTTTAATATTTCAAACAATCCATAAAATTGATTAAAAGTCTCTAAAACTATAAGGAATAGCAAAAATTCGATAAAAATTGCTAAATTAGCGGAAATTCGCAAAAAATTGCTAACAGCAGCATAATAGCAATGTCCGATATTTTTTAAAAATCGTAAAACCTGTAAAGAATCATAGCCCTTATAGGTAAAAATCGCTTATATCGCGAACATGGCTAAAATTCGCAAAAATTGTAATATTTAAACAAACGCAAAAATTTATTTGAAATCGCTAAATCAGTTTTAAATATCAAAATATCCGATAATAACATAAAAAAGTTTGCAAACAGCGAAAATTCGCGAAAATTTTAAATTGTTCAAAGAACCCATAAAATTGATTAAAAGTCCCTTAGACTATTAGGAATGACAAAAATACGTAAAAAAATTCTAAATTAGCGGAAATTCGCAAAAATTTGCTAACGCGGCATGATAGCAAAGTCTACTATTTATTATAAATCGTTAAAGCTGTAAAGAATCATACAACCTACCGACACAAATGAAATTCGCGAAAAATTGCAAAATTTGAAACAAACTTAAAAACTAATTTGAGTTTGCTAAATCGAAATTAAGAACACCAAAAATGCTTAAGTAATCCACTTTCGAGTGGATTCGGATTCTAGAACACACCCAATTAATAGTTTTTTATATTTTTTTTGTTGAAATATGGTCAACCTATGATTTGATAAATGTTAATAAACAAAGAAGTTTTAATAAAATTATTGCTAGTTAAAGAAGAGGAAAATGGATGAAAATGTTTATATAATCAAGCGTCCAAGGTATTTATTTTTATAAATTAAAAAAAATTCAAGACTTAGTAATACCTGGAATTTACGCACTTAGTGTGTCTCATTTGTCGAATTTACGCAACGAATTCTTGCCGACGGATTCGTCGTACTATGCGAAGTTCGTCGTTCGTCCCAGTTGTGTTTATACCATAAATTGAAAAATAAAGCATGCACGTGTGTTGTTTTGTAAAAGTTTGTTAAAGAAACAACAACAACCCTACAACAAGAAAAATATACATTATTTTCATGTTTAAAAAGTAAAATAAGAAGAAAAAATTCCCACATTCTATTTTTTTAGATTATTTAGTTAAATACATTCAATTTTCAATGTAAAATGAATATCGGGCATGCTAATGGTGTTTTATAATGGAGAAACCTTCTGTAAAAGAGGGCAGAATACAACAAAAGTGAAACAAATATGTGCAACGAGTAAGTAATATTCTCTCACTTTGACTTAAGTCAATTCCAAAGACTCAATTTCATGAAAGTTTTCCATTAAATTGAGCCCAATGAGTCCTTTTTTCGATGTTACTGACTCATCGCACTGATGACATTTCTTATTCAATTGACTCCGTACCCTCATTTCTGTGATGCAATGTGTCATCCCATTGAAGACATTATATTATTTGTTGGCCCTAATCAAAATTTGGCCAAGTAATGGCAAGGCTGACATCACAATGATAAAAAGTTTAATGGGGTCTAAAACGAACACACTTGTCATAGTACTGATGTCAAAATATACCAGCGTTATGATGCCTTTTCTATCAGTGTATCATATCGATTTTTTTTTAACAATTTTGGCGTATTAGCATGGGGCCTTCACTTGAAAATTTTTTGTCATACCAAACGTTAAAGTCTATATAAAAAAACTTGAAAATTTTTGTCAGCGTTTTTTTAATATGAATTTTGATGTTTATTATGGCAAAATAGTTTCCGGTGAAGACCCCATGTTAAGCGATTCGGAACAAATTAATGTGTTTACGATTAATAACAAATATTTTTTATAAGTTAAAAAAAACCTTTATTTAAAAATAGTCTTTGGCGATTTTTGCCATTGATATAAGCAATAAGGTAAAAATAAATCTGACAACCCTGTAACGATTCTGTAAACCATTGATTTCCAAACTGTGGGTCGCGACCCACAGGGAGATCGCGTAATAACATCAAGCGGAATGTGAAGTTTTTAAAGTTTTGTCTGAGTGTAATAAACCAAATAAATTAAGGCGACATATTAAGAGTATGCATTTTATAAAGAAGACTAGAAGAGATTAATAAAAGCAAACAAGCATTTTCTATTCCGCCAAAAGCATTGTTTGCATCATACCAAGTTTCATACCCCATTTAATAGGTGTAACGCTAGTACTATCTCTTAAGGGGTCCGCCAATTTGTTACTTCCTTCTTATTTGGGTCGCAGTATCAGAAAGTTGGGAAGCCGCTGCTGTAAACAGTGTATTTGGTGTCTTACTGTGTTGTCATATACATACATGGTGCTATTGATGCTGTTATGATGGTGTGTTGATTTTTGTTGCCATCTCCACATAAGTAATGGCGTGTTGTATTTTTCTAGCTGTTTTTGGTGCAGCTTAGTTCTGGTGGGTTTTCTAAAGCAATAGTTGGAGTGATTTTTTGCTGTCTTTGTATGAGATTTGCCACGCCCAATAGAAATGTTAAGCGAATTTAAGAACGGTGAAAATTTCAGGAAAATCGATTTAGTAGTTTAGGATTCTACAAAAACAAACACTTTTTGATAGAATTGAGTAATAAAAATAATTTGTTCCTACCACCGATTAGGGCACTTGCTGTAAATAATAGTCATAAGAACTTCATGTGTGAATTCTTATGAGGGTTTAAGGAAAACTGATTAAAACTTTACATAATTCTACTATTGTAATATATGATGTAGGACGATAATTTGGGGAATTACAGCGAATTGTCATATCAGTCATGGTGTGACACAATTTTAAATAAATTATAAGAGAAACACTTAAAACACTCCTACAAGTTGGTAACATTTTCTTGAAATTATATAAACTCTATGACATTTACCATAATTTCCTCGATTCGAGTACAAATTTACAATGGAAACAATAAAAATAATTACAGTAAAAAGTGGACAAAGCACGCTTAAGCGTTATTTACACCGACATTCGATTTTTTTTGTTTAGATGAAAGTGTCTTTTCGTTGGATTTGTTTTGTTTTCAATAAAAAAACATTTTGTTTTTTTAGAACTCACAACTTTCTTCGAAATTTATTAGTAAAAGGCATGATATAAAACTGCGTTGGTTTTTATTTTATAAAGAAGCAGGGTTGTATTTTGTGTTAAACAGAAGAGTTTCACTGAATGCGAAAAAAGCTTTGCTGGTTTTAATATCGCAGTGCTTTTAATTTCATTATTATAATTTGAGGTTAGTTAAATATTTTACTTAAAGAGATTTAAAAAAAAAATTCGTAAGCGAAACTCACTCACCATTTTGTAATCGTCGATTTTTGAAATTGACCGTAGGAACATGTTGACATAGACATACGTGGGTAAATTTTCTATAAAAATTTAGGGGAATTTATATTAAGTATTTGTTTTTATACATTCTAATTTAGTAGACAAACAGATGTTTTAGATCCATTCCAAAGTTTTTGATTTTATAGAAGAATTACACAATTAGTATTTTGGGTTAATTTAAAAACAATAAAGAAATAAGCTGAATAATATAAATAAGTTAAGTTGAGCTTACTAGAATAAGTGTTAAACTTTAATTTGTTGTAATATTTCCGAGCTTAATAAACTTAAAAATTAATATACCTACTTAAAGCTAAAGGCAGAATGAGCCGGAGAAACTTATTAAGAAAAATTACATAAACTTATAGGATTGATTAAAATTGTTACGAATTATCGATTTAGTTTTTGTGATGACATATGAACGTAATGGAAATTTAAATAAGAACAAAAGATCAACTTAAAAGGGGAAACGAAAATTATTAAGTGTGTAGAGAAAATGTCTGTATGGATCTCATTAAAATAAAAAAAAATAATATATAATAAATGAAAAAGTAAACAAAGAAACTACTTCAAATTAAATTTAATTAATTGTTTTTTATTTTTATATATTTCTATAATTCTTTTTTTAAAAAAAATTGAAAAATGCATGCCACACATTTTCAATTTGATTTTTAGTACATGTACTAATCTTAAGGAGAAATTTCGTTAAAAAATTTGTCTAAATTATATCAAGAGGAAAAAACTAATTGTTTAATTAAAAAAAAGAAAACAGAAAAATAAATTTATTGATTATTTTTTTAAACTAAATTCACGTCTAAAGCACATTAATTTCATTTATTATTATTTTTAATATTTTTTTTATAAAATTTTTTTTTATGTTATTTGAAAAGAGAATATAATAAATTTGTTAAACAAATATAATTTAAGGAAAAAAATCTTATTGTGTTTAACATCAAATCACAGTTGTAGTATTTTTATAAATTTATTTTTTTAACATGATTATTTGCATACTCTATTTTATTAATATGTATATAAATTATATATTAAGTATTTTTTTTATTAATTATTGTCATTTAATATATAAAAAACAAATATTTTATTAAATATAAGTAATAATTTAGACATAATAACACAGATTTCGTTAAAGATTAGGAGTTAAATTTAGATTAAAGTATTAGAACGAGAAGAAGAGAATAGAGATCCAAACGACATTTTAAATTCTTAAAAAAAACAAATGTTTGTAAAGAAATAAATTATATATTACAGGTTCATTCACGTTTTAATTAAATAATAATAATAACAAAAGTGTAACAAATATCTAATTTTGAAATTATAATTTAATACTGCCAATAACAAACTATTTTTACCAATTCATTTGTAAAAATTAATAATAACAAAAAAAAAAAATTTTTTGTGCTAAAAGAATATGCCAGCAAATGCCAAATCGGAATTTTTTAAGGTTACCAATAAGGAATTCGCATAATATTTACATATCTTTACCAAAGAAAAGAGATCTTTTCCTCAGTAAAATATTAACGTGCACTATATTTTACGAAAGAAATTCCATTAACGGATACCTTCCTTAAACAGGCACTCCATTTTTGCCAGACACTGTTCGCTTCCCCGCGGACTTAAAGGGATCATGATCAGACACTCACCGTCTGGTGTTGCATTCTCCGAGGAAATCAGGTACAGCCAACACCTGAAATTTGGCAGGAATTAGAAATTTGCAGATTTCTTGAGATCGTTGCTGAAATATCCAAGGGCGTACTCTTTTGTAAAAGAATGCTTTTCGCCACGGGAATATTACTTTTGCTGGGAGCGAACTTGAGGAGATAATTTCTGTGAGAAGTACATTCAAAATGAGTGATGATGGTGGGTGTGGTGTAGACCTTGAAGTAATAAGTAAAGTTGAGGGATCGGCTTAAAACCGATGAATGCCTGAATTTTTGAGTGAGCGAAGAGTTGAGGAACCGGTGAGATGGAAAATGGAGTTGGGTCGTGAAATGGGGAAAGACTTGGTAGTAAATTACCGCATAAATAGTCGAGTGATCGGTTTAAGGCAGGTGAAGATCTGAATTTTTTTTAATGAGCAAAGAGTTGAAGAACCGATAGAAGGTGTGACACCTTTGAGTTGGTTAGAACGAAGAGTCAAGAGAATTGAAAGGTTATTGGTGGAAGGTCGTGGTTGAGGGATGCGACCAAGAGTTGGTCAGAACGTAGAGTCAATATGGTTATGTGGTTGAAACCTAAACCACAGAAAGGAAGTTCCTGAACTGCAACGATGCATTCCACTTGTAAAAATTTCGAATTGTAAGGACGGATCATCTCCGTTGGCAGCTGGTTGCTCCTTAAATTAGCGAAGGTAAGATAACTTCAGGCCGAAAGCAAGGAGC
Source organism: Pollenia labialis (assembly GCA_949318255.1). Lineage (NCBI taxonomy): Eukaryota > Metazoa > Arthropoda > Insecta > Diptera > Polleniidae > Pollenia > Pollenia labialis. The sequence continues at coordinate 62,024,449 of OX439139.1, read as the reverse complement.
GAGTGTATTTTCCTGCCGGATTAAACACTCAATTGCTACCAATGTCTTGGTGTTCTCTAACACAGGGGGTTTAAGAAAACGCATAGTTTGTAACCCATTGATTAAGATCCACCAAGATATTAGGCCAAATGGCGGTTCTCGTGTTAATCTTTTCTACACTGTTCCCCGATTCCGGAAGCGTTTTAAAGGAAAGCATTGAGTTGTTTTCAGAGAACAATCATCTTTGTACCAACACATTTTACTTGTCTCATCGGTGTCCTGTTATGATAGATTATACTATTTTTTAAAAAGTGTTATATCTGTGGTTTTCATGGGCAACCACGTGTGTACATTTTTCCGATTTTGAGATGTTGATGCCATATTGCCTAATTTTAAACGCTCTTTACATGTTTCTAAAAATTTTGGAAAAAAGATGGATCACTTCCGATTTTAAAACAAAATGAAAAAGTTTAAAAAGTGCAACACCTAGCCCATAGTTCGATCTAGATTGGTTTTTCGGACCTCCTGAAAAATTTGTTTTAAGACATACGCGGTTGCCCATGAAAACCACAGATATATAAAACGAATAAAGTTTATTTGAATTTTAAAAAATTCAATAAAACCTACGAACTCTTTCGTATAGATTAAGAAAAAAAGTTTCTAAACATCTTTTGGGTAAAGGATTATAAGTGCAGGCTTTACTGACTAGCATTTGCATCGATCAAAGTTTGAGCAAAAACCCGAGATTTTTGAGGGTATTTGTAATGCCAGTTTTCTAAGTTACTCTTAGAGCGTTCTACTCTTCTTATGCCTTAAGAAACTTGAGCTAACGGTCCTTGTTGTCCTATTGAATATGCACTGTGGTCTAAGATATCAATAGTTTATTTGAGGTAATTCCATTATCAAATAATGCAGATTCTAAGAAATGGATGTTGAGACATCTGAATTAATCCTCGGCAACTGTCACGTCTAATGGACTTACCCCGCGAGAAATTTGTGTCAATTGTTTTTAATGCACTTATCCCGTGACCAGTGAACGCAGTTTTATTATAAAAAGCAAATAACTGTGAAAGGTGAAAACAGAACATATCACTTTACTGGTGATAATGTGTTTAAATACCCAATAAAAAATGGAGCTTCCAACGAAGCAGGTTTGTAAGAGAGGAACACAAAAGTTTCGCTTACCATTGCGCTTACGGAAGACATGAATTTTACATGGCGAGTTCCCACTTTGAAGCAATACATTTTTGACACATAAAGCGCATTATTCAGCGCATAAAAAAATTGTTGGATGAAACGATCAGATTTACACACTAAATGTTTTGATGCAGTTATTTTTTAGTATTTTCCCTTACAAAGCTGCTTCGTAGTAAGGGAATGCCGTGGCACTTGAAATGTTATTTTTTTTAATGAAGTTGTTGAGAGTTCTTTCACTTACTTTACTGCATTTCTGAATGTCTTATTGCATAGCGCATAATTGCGCGCTTCGCAAAATTATAAAAATTTTTATTGGGTAGTAGTTACTCCAGAGGGCAATTGACAAACAACTTGTCATGTAACTGGATTTTGTGTGGAAAGTGGCTGATTCCATCTGGTTCTATTACTTTATATGAAGCAGATCTATCATATAAATATGGTTCAATCGGAACAATATCTGCGACAGGCAATATTTTAACTCAAAATGTAAAAGTGTCCATTTCATTAACTTAAGTGAACTTGTACCAGGCCTTACCAGTTTAGAACTGCCACATGACAAGTTTGATGTTCCTTCACTTTTCTCTAGAGCATAGACAGAAACTTATTTCGGAACCAATAATTGATCCAGCCGAAGTTTACGCTCTCTTGCCTAGCAGAATAATTGGGATTCGTACGCAGCCTAGAGTTTTTCATGGTAAATAACGTGGCTCCTCGAAAACTCTTGTTTGTCGCAGTGCTTAGCGCCAACAATTCAAAGTTTTTTTTTGTACGCCACCCTTCTTTACATATAAATTTCTGGATAATTTGCTGACATATTCCGTAGCATGTAAAAAAAAATAAAAATTCTTAAGTTTTTCAATTTCAAATTAATTTTGTTTTTCAAATTTAATTCAACTAATGGAACTAAATAAATTCAGTAGATGGAAATAACGAAAAATAAAAAAAAATCTTTTATCTTTCTTTATCACGTTGAAAAAGGGATATAAATTAAAATGTTTAACCACATCAATATAAATATTTTAAATGTTTTAAGTAAATAACAAATAATTGTTTATTAAATCTTAGTAAATTTTCGAAAAATTTATTGACACAATTTATTAAGGTTTTTCGTTTTTGTGTTTTGTTTTTTTTTTTAGTGTAAATCGTATTTTTGAGTTAAAAGTTCCCTCAAGTTTGTAGATTTTAATTTAAGACTACCAAATTTTTAAATTTATTTAAATATTTAGTTTTGTTAATAAAATGACCTTAATTTTTTTGTTAAAGATTAATTCAAAAGTATTCAATTAGTTCACGTAAAAAGTTTAACAGTACAAAATTTATTATTTATTTGATACAATAAAAATATTTTTTTTTCATTAAAAATAGTTGTTGTGTTAAAATATTTACGATATTTTATTATAAAAGAGTAAACAGACAAAGAGAAAGATATATTAAAAGAGAGAGAGAGAGAGAGAGAGAAAAATAAATAAATTTGGTATCGTTTTTTTAACGAATATTTAAGTTTGAAAATCGAAAAAAAAACGTTATGAAGAAAAACTTAAAGAAGTTTTGAAGTATTTACTAAAATAATCGATCACTGCGCATTCTAAGACGAAGGAATTAAATTTTTTTTATTTAATTTACAAATCCTATTTTGGTTTTAATAAAATTTAAGGAGTTTTTTGATAAAATATTATTTACAATTTTCGATTTTGTAAAATATTTCTAGGATATTAAAAAAACATAAAAAATCAGAAAGAAATTGTTTCGCATAACATTTTCTTTTAATGGTTCGAATGTTTTATAGTAGTTGTTGCATGTTTTCTTTTGCTAAAGATAGAGAAAAGGCAACAGAGCCGTATAGACTCTTGCATTTGGCCAACTAAGTGATAATGTATCTTGTATTGGAGTTTTTTAAACTTATATCGCTTTACAAGGGGTTGTAGGTCTAAACAGAAAATAGCGATAGTCAATAGAACTAGCGATAGTATAAGAGAGAGGGACAGAGAGTGAGAGAGAGAGGGTGGAGTGCGTCCGTATAGGCGACACAAATTGAGTTTGCGTTTCGGGTTTATCTTTATCCTAAACAACGTTTTGTTTATCTGAAATGCGATACATTATCCAACGCGCACTTACCATGGTAACATCATCGATTTTTGAAATACTTCTTACGAAAATGTTGACGCGCACAACGGCTGGACCATCTGTATGTATACAAGTAATAATTAAGACAATAATAGATAATGCAAGTACAAATGTGAAGTTAAACGTAGAAAAAGATACATGTAAAATATCTTTTTCTCTGGTATTTCAGTTTAAGATGGATTTGTTATTAGAATAGCTTAACTAAATTGGAAAAATCATAATAAATAAAATAATGTTTCTTGGTCGGTAGTAAAATTATTTGTTTAACTTTTTTTGTAATAGTTGTGTTATATGCTGCAAAAAGAGTTGCAGTTATACTTAAAATATTTCTCTTAAAAATACCTAAAAAGAAATCTTTAAACTAGCATTACAAAAAGCAGTGGATAAAATTAAAGCACAATATTTTTCATAAAAGTTTTAAAGTGATGAAGATGTAAGCAAAAACTTTAATATTTCGTTCATAGAGATGACGCATCTATCGAACCCTTTTACTATCGTTCTCCATGGGATCTAGAGTTGTGACGTTCCGGAACGACCTAGTTCCATTGAACGATTCCCTAAAAGGAACGGTGCGGACTTTTTCAATAGTTCCTTTTTTGTTGTTCCTCGTTCCGTAATTGCAATCAGTTGATCAATGTTGCCGACTTTTGTGTATTTTGGTCGTGACATACATATAAAAAATTTCTAATTAAATCAATTATTAATGTGATCCAAAGCAATATGTTTTAGCAATACCCACTTTTAATTATTTATTATTTTTTACAAACATTTAAAAAACAAGTTAGAGTGCTATATTCGGCTGTGCCGAATCTTTAATACCCTCCACCGACTGTTCGAATATTTCAGGAGGGATATCTATATGATGTCTATTTATTATTAATTTATCTTTATAAAAACAGACATCAGCATTACAATTGGTTGGTTTGAGTTTCAGATATATGTATATTAAATTATTTAGCAATTTAAACTGGCTTGAGTAACAGTTTCAATTCAAATTTTGTTATGATAGCATTATTTTTTACGGTTTTAGGCGCACTAAACTGTTTTCCGGTAGTAGGGTTTATATGGGGCCTAAGGTAAATTATGGATCGATCTTCGCGAAATTTCACAGCGTGATTTCCAGTCGAAAAAAACAAATTTTTGCAAAATCTTATCTCATTCCTTGCCTTGTTCCACCATTTACGTTATTTTTTGTAACAAAATTATCATTTTTTTTAGGTGGTAGTTCCACATTTTGATTCATAGCTCTGGTCCTACTGCAGCGATTTTGCTGAATTTCAATCCCAAACTGCTAAGGATAACTACAAGCAATTTGGCCCCAAGTGTGTTCATTTCTTTTGAGTTGTTCGAAAGTGAGCGTGTTTTCAACAGACGGACATACAGACAGACAGACGGACATGGCTTAATCGACTTAGAATCACTCAAGGACCCAGAATATTATACTTTATGGGGTCTGAGATGAATAATAAAAAAGTTTCACACGGAATGCCTTAATATACCCTCTTCACAACTAATTGTGGTGGAGGGTATAAAATATGTAATTCGTATGTTGGTAGTTGTTACGCCACAACATAAAAACAAACAATAACAAATATTTGATTGCTGACGTTTTAACGAACGACAGAGAAGTTTTCTCTTTCCTGGTTTATTAATTTTTCAAAGTAAAAAACCGGAACGATGAACGAAAGGAACGACCTGCATCCTATGATCTTTCGGACCGGTCGGAACGATTTTGCCCAACTCTAATGGGATCCGCATATCTTTGCTAGATAATATATCAACGGACTATTTAGAGACAAAAATAACCGCTCGAGATAGAGGACAATGGCGAAGTTACGTCCAGGCCTTATGCTCCACTGGGGGCTAAAGGACACTAGAAGAAAAAGATTTAGAGACTGAACATATTTATTTCTCTCGTATTTTCATTATGTTATGTATGAGCAGTCTTGCCAGTTAAAACATTTTTAGCTTCATTTACATCTGCATTTTCAACAGTAAAGGCTCAGTTAGCCGGGAGTAGCAATAACGTTGCAAATCCGCCCTTTTATTTTGTTGTATAGCACCTTAAACGATTATAGTTAGCAGTAAGATGTTACGCCTCAATCTGTAAGAAATAGATTGGTCTTGCTTTTTTACGGCAAGGTTAAGTTACTGTTACTTCCGGCTAACTAAGCCTTAATGCAAAACATTTTTCTCTCTAAAGCTGGGATCACACGATTGCCGCAAATGCACCAATATGACACAATTATTATTGTGCTTTATTGACGCACAATAATGAAATTGCCCCAACCAAATTTTCTGAAATCACACGATTGCCCTGTTTTATACAAATTTAATTGCCGCTAGTTGGTACAAAGCGAAATGGTTACAACAATTGCCGCAGAACAGTCACACGATTGTTCTTACGTATGTATATTAACTGCGAAAACAGCTGTTGTGGTAGCTTTTTTATTTGTTTGAAAGTTCTTGTTGGATTGTTCATTGAAAAAAATTAAATGATACAAATCATATACATACTTAAACAAATTATTGTTGAATAGTTTTATTTAATTTTTTAAGATATTCCAAAAATTAACAGTCTGTTCAACAATTTCGTATGTTTAGGTTCGAATAGAAATATCTTTAATAAAAATATTCGCACAGAACAGCTAAATATGCTTGTGAACATAAATACTTAAAATAATTAATTAAAAAAATTTAATTGCAAAATAAATAAATACATACATACATATTAATTTTCATTACCTACTAAAAGAAACACATAAAAGTAAATCTAATAAAAAAGGCAAATATTGGCGCGTATTGTGTTGTTTGATTGCCGCACAAGAACACAATAGATATTGGTGCATTTTTGTCATTTTTATTGACGCGCGGTTGCATAGCAAACAGTCACACGATTGCCGCACCAGGGTTGCATTTGATTGGTAAAAGTAAGCACAATATTGTCCTCGATTGGTACATGAGCCATTTGGTTGTGCGGTCACACGATTGGGGTATTAAAAAGTGTGAAAATTGGTGCATTGCGGCAATCGTGTGATCCCAGCTTAAGTAAAAAAATAAAGTAGCGCAGCTGTGCTTTAAACATCACCTAAAAATGGAATTCGCTTCGCAACAAAACATCTACAACACAAGTCCACACGAGCTAAATTGTTTATTGATTAAACATGGGGGTGACTCATGAAAATTGCATGTTATGAAAGCCACTTTTTGTCAACGCTGCATCAAGCTTTTGTTCCATTTCAAAACGTTTTAAAAATTTTATTCTATTACAAATTTTGATCAACTCCAAAAATCACTATTAGACTCTTGTAACAAACTTTTATTAAACATGTGCAATAGTTCTATCCACTTTTTTATAAATGTATACGAAAACGTAAAAAAACAGTAAACAAATAAAAAAAAGAATAAAACTTAACCCTTAAAAGAGACCTTAAAAACTAATAGCAAACCCAGAGAAAAGTTAATTATTAAAATTAATTGATTGTTATTATTAATAAAATATAATCTTTTCGTAATTTTTGCTTTATTATTTATCAAACTTTATTAAAATGTTATGATTTTTTAAGAACTAATGAAAACAAAAATATTTTTTTAACAAAAAATATTAAAAAATTAAATATATATTAAATATATTAAATAAACAAATTCTCAACTTTAAAATAAAAATATTTTCAAAATGTCAAACTATAAAATATATATGAAAAAAATTTAATTTGAATACAAGTACTAAAAAAACATGCTTTATTCTTTTAGTTTGAAAGTTTTTATTCTATTTATTCTTTTACAAGAAAAAAAATATTAAAGGGAAGTTTTAATAAACTCGAAAGTTGATTTGGTTGTTTTATTTAATCTCGTACTTGGAAACGTTTTAGTTGAATGAATTTGTTATTTCAAAAATATTTGAAAAACTCACTTAAGTTCAAGGCGAATTCATACAGGTGACAGCATCTGAGAGAGTGGGTTACGCCAGCTGTAGCATTTTTTTTTGTATGAATATACAAAAAAAAAGGGAGAGCCAGCGAACTCTCCATGCAGTTGCCTGTATGAATTCGCCTTGCTTGAGTTTTTCAAATATTTTCGGAATTTTATTAAACTAAATGCAAATGTTTAAATTACAAATAAATAAAAGTAAAACCAAAATAGTTAAATATCAAAACTGAGAGAAAAGAAGAGAACAAAACTGAATAAAAGCAAACTTAAATTTTAAATAATATTTTAACTATTGTTTTTAAAGGGTTTTAAGTTTGTTGTATTTTCTTTTGCTTAAATTTATTAAAAACGAAGGAATCAAATTCAAAAATAACGTAAGAAACAGCAAAACTTAATGAAAGATTAGGGTTTTTTTTCCATTTTTCAACATATAAATCTATTTTTTTTTTAAATAAAATGAAAATTATAGAAATTCATAACAATTTTTGCTTAGTTATTATTTTTTTTTATAAATATAAAGAAATAACATTAACAGTAAAAAAAACTTGAACATTATTATATTTTTTATTAAATTGTTTCTAAATTGAGTATTTTCTGTTGTCTAAAGAGTGGAGATGATTCGCCGATTAGTCGATATGAAGGGTTGAAAAATTGTATTCTTTAAATAATCTTAAATGTTTGTGAAATGAAATGAAGTCTTGATTAATATTATTTAGGTTTAATTTAAGAAAATTATATTTAAGGTTTAATTTATAAATCCACTTTCTTTTCCTTTTATTGTATTTGGTAACTACGGATCACAGAGTACACATAGAGGTGACACGAGACAGAAGATATTGCGTTTTTTCAACTTTGTGGCTTCAACAAGATGGAACTACTGTACATACTGCTGGTGCCTTAATGGCTTTTGTCATACATATTTGCAGAATGCATTACTCCGCGAACATGAGACTTTCGCTGACCCTTACCTTTATCGGATTTAACCGCTCCTGGCAGTTTTCTTTGGGGATCTTTAAAAGAAAGAGTATTTACGACCCTTCTCCTACAAAAGTTCAATATTCGAAATAAAATCATGGCCACTTCAACCGAAATTTTGCAAAAAGTTATGGAAATATGTTAAAGGGTACACCTATGTTCTAAGCAGAAAGTGGCCTCCATTTGTATATTGGATATTATTTTTCAGATCAATTAAAATCCCTGTTTTAAAATAAGAATTTAAGAATACTCAGATAAATAAATAAAGTAATAAACAATCTAAACCATACCTAATAAAAAAAATTCATCATTTTGCAAAGCACTAAGGCTCGATTCACCCACGCGTTCCGAACAATATTTTGGTCCGGACAAAAGTTTTTTTTGTATTGAGTTTGAAGTCATATGGCTTAGTTAGCCGGAGTAACAGTAGCGTTGCAAATCAGCTGATTCACTTTGTTGTATGTAAAGCAATTGGAACGTTTATAGATACCAGTAAGATGTTACGTCTCAATCTGTGAGAAATAGATTGGTCTCTTTACGGTAAGGTTACTGTTACTGTTCCTCCCGGCTAACTGAGCCTTTACTTTTAAAAGAGAGAGCAATGATTTCCAAACAAAACGAACTGAGATGCCACTTTTTTTAAATTTGTACATAAAAGTTGAATTGGGCTGCCACATATGTAGTGTTATTACATTTTTCGTTTTGTGCTGAATAACTAAATAAAAAAATTGACCAAAAATGGATGTTATAGAAAATATTGCCCTGAAACTTATTCAGGAATTAAAAAAACCAGGAAGAAAATGCATTTATGATATAGGCAATCGTTCATATAAATATTATTTAAAACTAAATATATGGATTGTATGTATTTGCTGTAATATTTTTCTAACTGATATTCTTTTTACTTTCAACATTTTTTGATAAATTTGTTTTGCTAGTAAAAAGGTTTTATGCAATGCAATTAAAAATAATAAATTAATTTTCTTCTTTCGTCCATTTTCTTTAACACACAAAATCGTTTATAATCGTTTACAACTTCAAATCATATGGTATGTAACTTTGTTTGTCCGGATAAATTTTCCGAAATGGGTGAATCTCTCTGTGAACAAATTATTATCCGGACAAAAAAATGTTCGGAACGCATGGGTGAATCGAGCTTAATGGTACATTAAAACAAGTTAGACTGCTATATTCTGCTGTACCGAATCTTTGATATCCTCCCCGACAGTTTGAATATTTTAGGAGTAATATCTATTTATTATTCATTATTCTTTATAAAAACAGACATCAGCATTAAAATTGGTTGTGGTTTAGACATACATATATTAAATTATTGACCGACAATCAGAAAGTTTTAGCTTTTTTTTTGCAATTTTAACTAGCTTGAGTAAAATATCATGATTCGTAACAGTTAAAGCCGAACTTAAATGATTTTCAGGAGGGGAATTTATTTTGGAGCCATGGTCAGTTATGAACCAATCATCCTAAAAGAGTGATTTCTGGTATTAAAAAAATTAATTTTAATATATTTTCAAAAACAGCGGTGAAATTAATTTAGTGTTTGCAGAGAATTTCAGAAATCTGGTAAATATGGGATCTAAGGTAAATTATGGAACGTATATCACAAAATTGCATGGCATTTTTTCTGGCCATATGAAACTAAGTTGGAAGAAATTTTACCACAATAAATAATTCTGCTAGGTTTTAGGCGTATTTAATTATTTTTCCAGAGTGGGCTTTATATGGGGCCTATAGTAAATTATGGACCGATCATCAAGAAATTTATTGATGCTATTTCAAGTCCTATAAAACTGTGAAGTAATCAATTTTATTCTGATAGCATTATTAATTACGGTTTGAGGCGTAATGGGGTCCTATGGTAAATTATGGACCGATCTTTACGAAATTTTGCAGTGTGATTTCCAGTCGAATTAAACGATTTTTTGTAAAATCTTATAGCATTCCGTGCATTGTTCCACCATTTATGTTTGTTTTTGTAACAAAATTATCAATTTTTAAGGTGCTGGTTCCACATTTAGATTCATAGCTCTAATCCTACTAAACCGATTTTACTGGATTTAAATCCCACACTGCTTAGGATAACTACAAGCAATTTGACACCAAGTTTGTTCCTTTCTATTGAGTTTTTTAAAAGTGAGCGTGTTTTCAACAGACGGGCATGGCTAAATCGACTTAGAATTACTCAAGGAACCAGAATATATGTATATACTGTATGGGCTCTGAGATAAATAATAAAAAAGTTTCGCACGTATTGACAAACTTAGTATACACTCTTCACAACTAATTGCAGAGATACAGTAAAGTAAGTGCAAGAACTCTTAACAACTTTGGTTTGTAAAGCCTGGTACTCTGTTCAACATTTCACGTGAAATGCCATCAAAGCTCATATGAAAAAAAAGAAATGAATTAAATTTTACAGATATTTTTCATTCTTGGCTGCCGCGGGAATCAAACCCAGGTTTTCACGGACAGGTTACCCTATTTTCCAAAATAAAAATCCTTTGAAATCGCCGACGTAATATGTTACAGAACACCTTGAATAAATAAATTTTAACTTATTTTAGAAGATCAATTCATTCATTATTTGGTATTTTGCTTATTAGTGTGATTTTTGATTTAGTTGAAAAAAGAGGTTTGGTTATTTTTGAAGGTTAATTTTTTGTGGTTAATTTAAAATGCTCGGCTCAATTGCGGGATTTCTAGTCATTCACTTGTGCTTCAATAAGGTTTTAACTCGATTTCTCGCTAATTTTTAAATCAAATATTTTTAATCGTCAACACTGTTGTTGTAGTGTTTTAATACTAGCACTTACAAGCAAATTCAAATTCAACAAATTTCAATTATAAAACTTGCGAAGGTAGAATCAGTCATGCCAACTCTTAGGACACGAAACGCTTGAAGACAGGTAAAAAACGTTATAATAACGCAAAATTGAAAATATTGCGAAGTCGGACTTGGAGTCAGATTAAGGCATACGGCGAAAAGTGCTTGAAAAAGTGACTTTAAATAGGACGTTTAGAATGTGTTTGATCAGGAACTACCGCGAAATCATGTTAAAGGGCTTATGCCATGTTTTTGATCTTTTAAATAAAAAAATTTGATCGAATTAATTTTTCAAGTTTTTTTTAGACGATTTTAATATTTATTGGTCTTAAAAAACTCTCTTTACAAGTTCTTTAGATGAAACATGCCTTTTAACACTGTCCGGCACAAAAAGGGAAAATGATTTAAATGCCAATGTGTTGTTGGATTTTTGCTTGGATTATTTTTGGATGCTCATTTTGTGTATGACATAAAAGCCGATTCAGCCTCTAGTGGCTAAAAGTGCCAAATACTGCTTTCTTAGGGTTAAATAAGTTGACAAATTAATAAGACATGCAATGTTAATAAAGGTGGATTCACCCACCTGCTGCAGCACGATTAACTTTGAAAAGTTTGTCTGGAAAATCAAAGCTTACATATGTAAAACAAAATCTATTATTTCTACAACGTGGTAGTACTCCAGCGACATATTGGATTTTTTTTTTAAACAAAGTTTCACTAACAAATTTAATTTGAATAACTCAAACTTTGTAAAAAAAAATAATACTATTGGCAACTCAGTTCAAGTTTGTCCGGACAAAATTTAAAATTAAACGAATTTAAGCCAGCTAGTACATAAAAAATAAACTTTCATTTCAATTAAAAAATTTGTGATATTTTTAAAAGCTTAATACAATTTTCAACAGTTTAACAAATTAATAGTATCATTCGCGAGACAAGATAAGGTACCGTATGTAGTGCAGCAGACTAAATGACAATTGAAAAATCATACAATACATTAAAGCAGACTTATAAATGAGTTTTCAAATCATCATTATCATATTCACATCATTATCAACGTCAACATTAACGTTAGCATTTTAATTTAAATGTTAAGAAAATGAAAAGACATGACAAAACAAAACTGATTATTTAAAGAACATTTATGAATTTCTAATACTTTTGTTGCAGAGTGATTAAAATTGAGATTGTTTTTTTTTTTTGTTTTTAATGGAAAATGCAGGGATTTGTAAATATTTTATTTTTAAAATTTAAATGCAAAAAAAACTCTCTATTGTATTTGTTATGGCATGAAGATGTTAAGAACTACTGTTTAAATGAAAATAATTATTTAAGTTTAATAAAATATTTGCGTATCTAAATTGAAAACTAGAGCTGAATACTTTAATTTCTTTTTAATAAATGATTTGAATTGAGGTTTGGTTTTAAACAAGTTTTGGTCGATTTGGAAATTTCAATATTGTTTGTAATAAATGCATGGATTTTGATTTGAATTCAAAAAGAATGTAACGTTAGGGGGAGGATGGTGTAAAAGTTTTAAAAATAAATAAACTAAATTGATCGTATAAATGGAAAATAGATTTTGGATATGGGAGAGTAAATAAATATATTGATTTGATTGTTTGGGTTTTCTTTTAAGGGTCAGTTTTTTATTTGATTGATTGATTAATTGATTGATTGATTGATTGATTGATTGATTAATTGATTGATTGATTGATTGATTATTGGTTATAATATTGTAATAGTAATAATAGTAGTAGCAGTGGTAATAGTAAGTAGTAGTAGTAGTAGTAGTAGTAGTAGTATTAATAATAGTAATAATATTAAGGAATTCAATTAAATAAATCAAATGGTGGGTATTGGCTAAACTTTAGTTTATTCAAAGTTTAGTGTGAGTTTAAATAAAATTGTTACTACAATTAAAATTTCACTACAACTTCTACAAATTGGCAATTTTATTAATATTTGTATAATATTATTATTTTCTTAATGTTTAATTAAAATAATTAATATTCTTTCATTAAATTAATTAATTATTTTATATGTTTTGTTAAAGTGTTGAATTCCGTATAAAGAATTCAACATTTATGCAGCCATATTCATAATAAAAAGTTAGCCTCTCCTTATACCCTTCTTCATTTCGGCGTATATTCCTTTGGGAGTGGCTAACTAAAATATTTTTATTCATCGGATTCAGTATTTCCAGTGATTATTTAGACTTTTTTTTAAACATTCTGTAAATGTTCATGATTTTAGACTTAGCCACTCGTTAGCCAACAGTTTATTAAAATATTGACTGTCTTTTGACTAAAAACATCCCGGTTATAGTTAAAATCAACTCTAATTGTTATCTCCTTTATGATTGTTTTAATGAGCAAATGAAACCTAAATGTTAATGTTGATCCTCATTGGTATATTTTCTGTATTTTTTCCAGTTTTAATGTCAGAACTTAGTCAAGAGTGAGCCAAGATTTTTAATTTTTATAAACTCAGATTTGTCTTGATAATAAATGAATTGTGTTTTTGATTAAGCCCTAAGTCAATGATTATATATGTATATTTCTTTTTTACAGTGGCAAAATTTTCATTATGAATTCGGCTGTTGTTTAAACTTTTAATTTGATATGAAGCTTTTACTTAGCCAAGACATAGACCATGTCGTCCGTTAAATGCCATTATGCTTTATATGTCTTTCGATTTAAGTGAAATGATTGAAAAAAAAGAAAAATTAAAGCGAAAGAAAAAAATGTAGATTGAATCAGTTGTCACTATCCACTATCAAGATTGAAAATTGAACATCGTTGTTCAAGGCTTAAGAAGATCAAAAGGACAGGCAAACTTTAAAAAGAAAATAATTAAATGTCATCCAACGACACAGGAAATAGAAAAGTACTTTATTTCAAAATTGACATAATTGAGTCTAAAAGACTTCAACATTAATCGAGTATTCCAATTTAAAACAATGTTCAAGTAAACGACACTAAAGAAGTTCTAACGAAACTTATTTACATCGCAAATTAGATATATTAACAACTACTTAAGGATTCGAAAGTGTAAAAATGAATTTGAAATCGGATACAACGATGCTGATGCTCCCTCTAGCTCCCGTTCACATATGCCGATGATTCCCCAGCTTTAAAGGAGATAACTACAGCCATAACTAAATTGAAAATTGGCAAGACTGGTGGCACCGATTATATTCCTCCAGGAATATTACAAATTAACTGATTCTTGAATTATTCAACTTTCTCCAAAGTAATGGAATGAAGACATATTTACGGCTTTACCAAAAGGGTGACGTTCGAGAATGTACAAATTGACGACAAATTACTGGCAATTATGATCTTGGAACGACACTCTCAACTTAGTCAAACAGGCTGTTTTCCGCGAAGGAGGATCAAGTGTTGATCATGTAACTACGCTCAGAATTAAGGGCCGATGTTGAAAATGAACAATAGCTAAACGTCAAGTTTTTTTCTGCATTTCATTTGTCATTTCTCAATTTCAGACTTATTCATGTTGAAGATACACAATCGAGCAACGCGTTAAAGTTATTCAGGCTTATTATGAAAATAGGCGTTCAAATCAAAATGCATATCGTGCACTTTGTGATTTTTTCGGTCAATTTAATCGTCCAAATATGCGTACAATCGGAAAATCGTACAAAAATTTGAGCAAACCGTGTCTGTAGGAGATGTGAAAATATCAGTCCATGCTCGTACTGTAGAAAATATTGCTGCTGTTCGCGAAGTGTGGCTGAGGAGCCGTCCACCTCTATTCGTCGTCGTTCCCAACAATTGCACCTCTCACGCTCGTCATTGATGAACATTACGCATAAAGACTTCCATGTACACGCTTACAAGGTGCAATTGATGCAAAAACAAAAGCCTCTTGATCATTCCAAACGTCGTCAATGGTCAGATTGGTGGCAAAAAATGGCAACAGTGGTTGAGCAATTTTCCAAGAAAATCATATGAAAATCAAGTGAGTCCCCTCAGGCAGCTACTGTGAATTGTGTTCGCTATGGTGAGATGATTACGTACATATTTTGCCCGAATTGGAAGATATGGATGTGGACGATTTGTGGTTTCAACAGGACCGATATTTTGTATCATACATAATTGAACCATGCCAATATTATAATGATAAAAAGAAATGACAAAAGCTTCCTAAATAATTTGTGTTTTATTCAAAATCAACATCTGCGCTTGAGCAGGCAAACAAGAACAAATCAATCGCATATTTACTATATGTTGACTATGAACGAGCATTCGACACTATTCTAAAAAGGGTCCCAAACACCATTACACAAAATTAAAAACATTTATTTTAATGCAGAGGCCAATATCCTGCTTATAGACGATAGCCACTCCCCTCTACACTCCTGCTTTAACTAGTAGTAACGGCCTGCAGTGGGTTCCGTTCGTGAAATGTTTTGAGCATAAAAATTCCAAACTTCAAGCCCTTCTTTAAAATACACTTTGTGTTATGAGACCAAAAACATACATCAACGTTAAACCAACCAGCATCATCACAATTTACATGGAACGAAACTGTACAAGCAGATCCGGCCGAACCTGATGGAAATCTCTAATTTAGGTCGTTTGCTCCCAAGCTGGAAATAGAAGAACATCACCAGGCTAAACGATAGATTTTATCAGCTGATTCCATTTTTATAACATCAAAATCATAATGTTATTGCATTTGTAACATATCGAAATGACCGTTGTTTTTTTTTGGGACTAAGTTAAGCCGATATCTGGCATAAGAATGGTTCAAACCGTATGAGTAGTGTAGGCCTATACAAATTTCCCTTTACTGAGTATTTTGACAACAAAGGGTTCGAAAGAAAGATTTACAGCAGTGAAATTGGTTGAACTAGTTAGTTGAACGAATAATTTGGAACTACCCCAACCATTTCCAGTTCTTAAATAGGTCTTCAAGGAAAATTTAAGAAAATGAAGAAACCAACCCCTTACCAAAGGCACACACGTGTCGACAACAACAATAAACGATACTTACTAAAAAAACCTGGCTAGGGAACTCTTTACTAACATCCAAACTGAGTCTGAAAGCACTTTTGCTACAAAGCATCAATATCCGTCCGTACCATTAGCTCATGCAGTAAATATGAAGGAGAGCTATGAATGTATTAAGTTTTTCGTAAAAGAATTTTGTACAATCATTATTTGTGGAATGTATGTGCCGATTTTAAAGAAGTGGCAACGTTAGCGAGATTACAAGAAGTTGAAGCGCAGAGCAAAAGTCTGTCAGTTCATACAAGAAAAATGACAATTAAGATCCCTTGCGATTCCGGGAATTTAAAACATCGCAAATAAGCTTTTAGTTGACAGACAAAAAAAAAATATTTTTGCTGTCACTACATTATCAAAAAAGGCTTAATGAAAATTTTTGTAAAAGCTTTTAACAGAAATTTAGCGGCATTTAATTTGCCTGGAGTTCGTTTGTGTGACTACACTTTCGAGTATGCTTAAGAATTAAACAAATATAATTAATTTAAGCTTCTTCTTGCTTTTTGGCGCCGATCATAGCCGATAGTATCCCTAAATCTAAAAAATGGCACCCTAATTAAAAATATTAAAACCGAAACCAAAACTTTAAAATACCTTTTAATAATATTAGCAAAGTTCCTATTCTATCTACCTTCATCTAAAAGATTTTTTTTAATAAAAGCTAAATGTCTTGACTTAGCAAAAGCTTTCATCTAACATGTTTAAGAATGCCAATTGAACAACCGTTAGGTATTGCCAACGTTAAGTCGTCATCATAATAAAAACAACAAAACGAAAGTGTGGTGAAATAATGCCGTGGTGACAATTGTTGAATTTCTTTAAAGTTTACTCAAACTTTAATTAAACTACGTTTAAACTGTCCCATAAGAAACTGACCCTTAATTTGAAAAAATATATTAGAAAGAAATTGTTTTGATCGTGACAACTGTTTATTATTTTTTTTTTTAAGATTTTTCGTATTATTCTTTTTGATTTTTTTTTAATAAATTTTTGGTTTGGTTTGTAATGTTTGCTGAGAAACTTACCATTTTAATGTCACTAATCGTCATAATACTTCGTACAAAAAGATTGATTCTGACTATAGCGGGACCATCTGTATGTATGTAAGTTGGTATTTATATTTTTTGATTTTGAAAAAAATTTTTTTTTTTTATTTTTTTTTTGTAAAAAAATGTTTTATACATACGATTATGTATGTATATAATATACATAGAGATTATGTATGATTATATACAACAGAATATATATATAGTATGCATAGTGGTATGTGTTACAAGTAAATAAACATAAATAAGAAACGTTGTAGTTTTATAATAAAATAATTATACATACATACATAACCAAATTTTGAGTTTTGAATTTTTGATTGATTGAATAATTCATAATTATACATAATTCATAATTAATACTTCATAAAAACTACCTAAATTTTATAATTTGCCTAAAAACTAAATATTGTTTAAAATAAGTTATTAATGTTAAAGATGAGTATGCTGCGAAATCTTAATTTTTATAAAAAAAAAATAATTAAAATTTAATAATTTTGTTCATGTGTTGCCAAACATTTGATTTAGTTAAATAGTTTTTTTTGTTGTTTAATTTTTTCAATACTTAAAATACTTTTTTTAACAAATTTTTTTCAATGTAAGTTGAGTTAAATTAACAAATTAAAATTCAAATTAATAAAATTTAAATAAGAAAATTAATTTTTCTTTTCCTCTTAAATTGTTAAAACTCTCTCCTTTTCTTAATTCTAGTTAAAAGAAAAAGCTTTCAAAATTAAGGCTTTAGTAACTTTTTTTTATAATTAAAATTAAATCATGGAAATGATCTAAAATTCTTACCCGTTCCATTAATACCGGATGGTCGTATTCTTGCATCATATTTGCCTGCACCTAAAATTTGATCTAAGACTTTTTTCTCCTTTTCTCGGAAATTTATTTTGGCATTATTAGCTCTGAAATTATGATATGTACGAACGTATAATAAGTGCTTTTTTCTTGGTTTTGTTCTCAATGTTTGTTTTTGTTTTGTTGTTGGATGAGAATGTAAATAAAATTTTTAATTATGAAAAATAATAAAATATTTAAATACTAATTTAAGTCAATATTGTACATTAAGCTGGTGTATACGCTCAGCTTGAAAAAAGTATGCTTTTCAAAATTGACGATAAATAAAAAGAAGGAAGAGTGACACGTAGAAAAAGTTCGGTTGGGAACTCAAAATAAAAGTCTTTTGGTGCTTTCTTTTCTCAACAAAAATCAAATAATGAACGCAAAAATTATACTACTAATAAATCAACGTCCTACAATTTTTGTTGCAGCACTTCTTGAGTTTATTGGTGAGAGGGGTGAAAAAATTAGGGAGGGCACTCAGTTTCATCTACTCTGCAGCCCTGTTTTGTTTTTAAAAAAAAAAGTAAGGGTTCACATTAGTTTAAGAACACATTTATCCCATACACTTTTGCTGGTCTTAAAGTGTTCGTTAACTAATGTGTACTTTAACTTTTTTTTGCACAAGAGGGTTAGTGTTTACGGCTCGAAATGCCAAAAATTCCTTACAAAACCTTAACAAATCAAAACAAATTGGTTCCAACTGTCAAAATTTGATGGCGTTTCGATACCACCTTTAGTTGAATTCGTCTTAGGTAAGATGTGGAACAAATTTAACATTTATTTGTGCAACATATTAAGAACGGAAAACGACAATGACTTCTCACATTATTGCATATACATTAGGCTGGGTCAAAAAAATATTTTTTCTCTTATCGACTTCTAATAGCGTAAATATGTTGTATTTTTGTCTAAATTAGATCCCTGTAAAATATTATTAATTTTTTTTTAGTGTAAGAGCCCGCGCTTTGACCTTCAATTTTTTTAAATTTTTAATATAGCAACAATAGCATTGTATTGCAGAAAAGCATATTACTGTATTTTAGCGACTTTTAGGTTCGTGAAAATAGTGTCAGAAGCATTCATGACTCTTTGCACTAAAAAAGTCAAGCGATGGTTTAATATAGACGAAACTTGAATCGTAACGGTACCTTATGTGACCATGACATTTTAGGAGATGATGCAAGTGTTGCCAAGAAAGTCATTTATTAAAAAAACGAAAACTGAAATTTATGTCGCTTACTCGATATGTATGTTTAGAATGGAACAAAAACCAGTGAGAATTGTGGCAAACGGGGAACATTTTGTCAGAAATGAATAAAACATTAGTTTAAATAAAGAATTTTCATTAAATATACCACATAAATTAAATTATTTCAACTTCATAAAATAATAAATATAATGGCCAATTTCACCAATTCTATTTAAATATCAACTCATATTTAAATACATTTTTGAAAATTTAAATATATTTTAAACACAAATTTATATTTAAATAAATTGGTGATATTGGCCAAACGATTTTTTTATTTTTAAATGTTTAGCAGTTTAAATTTTGAAGCAGGATTTTACTATTGCAGCAAGCAGTCACACAAGCTAAAGTAATCGATGGACTCGATAAAAGCCTTAGTTATGATTATTTCTATCATTTTTTCCTGTAACAGAGAAATTGCAAAAAGAAAATCAGATTATTTTTCAAAAAATCTCTAAAGTAGTTCTGACTGAGCACTGATTATGAAAAGCTCTCCTTCGTTCTCCTATTTGATTGGACGTATGTACATCTAATTTATGAATTATCAACGTATGGACTAATGCGGTTATTGATTAGACGAAGAGAAATTAGATTGGCAAAACTGCTTTTGTTACTTTACAGAAATTTTGGCTTTAAGAACCTCGACAGTCTTATAGCAAATTCATATTTCTATGTTTTTTAAACCTTGATTTTTTGATTCTAAGCTAACACTGAACAAATCAATTCTGAAAAAAAATATCAATTTCAGTTCTCGATATTTTTTTTTTATTAGTTTTCTATAAAAACATTCGTATTTTGGTGTGTATACTTGACATCAGAGCGAATTCACTCATGTACGTGTGCTACGTAATATTCGCCATGTATAGACCCCTTAAATCACATTATAGGAGCCAAGTGCCGGTTCATGCACGTCAAGGTTGATTCGTCAAGTCTTAAGCTTTAAGGATAGAAGGGAAAAGAGAATGACATTTCTTTCCCCTCGCTCCTAAAAACTCATGACTTGACGAGTTAAACTTGACATGAGTGAACCGGCTCTAACAGTTGTTAATTTTTGGGTCCTAGCAAAAAACACACTTAATTTTTTTTTTTTCAAGGAACTTCTAGCATACTTTTTGGCTGAGTGTATATTCAAGCTCTTATTTTGCATATTTATTTAAACAAGTGTATGTACAAAACGCTTTAAATAAAAAATTATATTACAATTGATATTAATTAAAAATTAATATACATTAAGAAACTAAAAATGTTCAAGTGAATTAAAAGGCTGCCAATTATGTGTGTGTGTGTGTGTGTGTGTTTAGATGTGTTTGTTTAATTGTTTTAAAATATTTTCTGATGAAATATTATACTGCCGCACTTATCATAAAGAAATTAAGCATATCTCGCATTGTAAATGTGTTAGTTAGTTAGTTAGTTAGTTAGTTAGTTATATAACTATAGTTAGTAATTGTGTGAGAGAGATAGAGAGTTTATACTGTGTATGTTAGAGAGTGTTTGTATTAAAGAAGTGATTTAGTAGCGTTAAAGCATTGAATTTTTTTATTAAATGAATGTTGTTAGATATTTTAGTTTTGACTGACTGATTGTTAGTTAGTACATTTTAGATATGCTTATTTATTGGTTTGGTAAATATGCAATAATTCCAAAATGTCCAATCCGACAAAAATTAAAAAAAATTATTAATTGATTAGTTTTTTTATATTTTTTTTGTTTTTTTACATAAATTTAATTTTAAAGCATTTTTACGGAGAGTGTTTTTTAATTAAAGCACTGCAGGTGTTTTCATTTTTTTTCTTTAAAATTTGTTAATATTTATATTAATGCGTTATTAAAAGTTTTTATTTTTTTTTTAATATTTAAAAATTGTGAATAAATAAAAAGTGTACTTACAGTGATGCACTACATAAACTGGCAAAATAGAAAATCGCCCAAAAATAATGGCCGGTTCCCATTTTTAGCTGAAACTGTTGCTGTGGCGTTGGTGATGTCTCTGGTGTTTATACGAGGAAGAGATGGTGGTATGAGCGTGTGGTTATTTTATACTTTATATGTACTTTAAAGCTCTTGCTAAAAGATTAAAAAGAGAAAAATAAATTATGCGAATATTTGTCCTCTTAAAGGGATTAAAAATGTGTTCAAAATGATAAGACTTAAGATTTAAAAACTTAATACATACATACATATATTTTTTTATGGATCTTTAAATATTTTAAATTTTGTTAGAGAATTTGAAAAAGTTTTTAAAATATCAGTAATTTTTGCTTATTGTCAGACTTTATTTCATATTACTGTACTTTTCGTTTATAGTCACTACCGCTTATACTCACATTAGCGATATAGTCCATTTTATCTGTTTATTTTGCCGCTATAAGTTAATTTAATATAATTTATTAACGTTTTAGTCAATTTAGCGAAATAAGCACATTTGCTATCTATCAACAGGCATCTAAGAGAAAAGTAATGTCAATAGTCACATATAAAGCCAATAGTCACAAGCCATCCAAATAAAGAAGGAATTAAAACGTTTAATTTTTGTAAAAAATTAGTTTTTGCCTTTGGTATCGGTTGTGAAATATTTTGTTGTTATTTTAACTATTTTTTATATAGTATGCAAGTCTGTTGCAAAACTATAATAAATATAGAAATTTTGTATTTTCTATATTCAAATAACTTAATTATAAATATATTTAAATTCGGTTATATGCCTCATAGTGGCATATATGTGAACATTAGCGATATAGTCCACATTAGCGATATATGTCTGCAACTAAAGGATGTGACTATAAGATGAAAGTACTGTATTCTATTAAGTATAAATCGGCATTTCCATGCCTTTGAACGTGACATTTGTACGCCTTTATAAAATAGTATTAACCGGAAAATTATTTTAAAATTAGATTTCATTATTGAAAAAAAAATATAATAATAATTACCCATCCCTTTACCATAACCTGGTACATAACATCGAGCAATATAGGTGCATATCGCACGTGACACAAAACTGAAATGTTTTTGAGATGCATGTAAAATATGTCAAAAATCAACGAATTGTGGGAGATTTTTGAATTGAACCCAATATTTTATTATCTAATTCGTAATTTAAAAACCAAAATTTCGGGACTGTAAGAAAAGATTAGCTCAATGTTTATTGTTGTTGTTTTTGTTTAAGCTTTGATATTGTTACAAGTTTAACTAGTGATTATAATTCTTATTCGCTTAACAGTTTTATTTGTATAATATCTTTAGTTTTTCTCAGATCTTTGGATGAAGTTTCCTGACGATCTGGCCTAACCAACCAGTGAAATGCGCATAAAAATAGCAACAATAAATTTCAGTTTATCAATAGTTTGAAATGGGAATTTAGCACATTTTAACGACACCTTGAACATTGAGTATCGTTTGTGACACACCGTACGTGACAAATTTGTCTTTTATAGTACATATTTATAAGATATGAGATATATGGTTTGTAAATATATCGTTACCTTAAACGCAAAAGGCCCTAACTAACAAATGTATGAGGTAAAGATTCATAGATACGTCTGCATAGTAAAGTTTGAGTGTTTTTTCCTTTCCTCCATTTAAAAAAAAGTTTTAAGAGTTAAATCATTTTAGTCGTGGTTGACATTCTCATGGAAATGCTCATATGTAAACGTTATTCAACTTTAAATTACATTCCACCTTTAAGTTCTTTTCAAAATAATAAATCTGAAACATAAGTGAACACTAGTATGAAATTGATGTTCAACATTTTTGGAAGTATGTAGTATGTATCTACATATGTATGTTTGTCCAAATACAAAGAATTAACTGAGTTGGTGTGTACTCGCATGTTCATTTTCGTGGCACTCAAAGAAATTACATACAATGAATTTTTAATTTGGTAAATGTATCTGAAAGGAAATATCAACAACGTCAACATCACAACATGTTTGCCCCTTCTTTACATTTTTGCAACTTTTTGTTGAACACGGCATTAAAGTGAAATAAAAAGCTCATGCTCATGGCGTGGCACATTGGGACAGAAAAGGCAAATGAAAAAAAAATAGCAACAAAGAGAAGAACATAACAATAATTTGGCACAAAAAAAACTATGTTGAGTCCAGTACTATGGACAAAAAAAGGTTTAAAATGACTTTTTAATATTAAATGACTCAAAATTATAAATTTCCGCGCAGATTTTTCATATAAACCATATAAATATGTAAACTAAATCAAAGGAAAAATTTTGTGTTTTAAATAAACTATTTAATTCATCTTTATATCAAGTTGTAACTTAACAAATTGGTATTCTTCTATCCCATTGTGACTTTTACTGCCTATTTGCTTGGTTTTCTCATTATATCTGTATTTTTGTGGAAATTAAAAATATTTGTGGTACACCGCATAAACAGCAACGCACGAAAGTCAAAAAAATAATTTTAAGCAAGAAAATACTGCAGAGAAAGAATTAGGGGAAAAAAATCATTCAAACGTTAAGTTGCACAAATTAAGAAACCAAATTTTAATGTTGTATTTTAAAAACCTCGAATATTACAAACTAAATTTATTAAAACTACGTAAGAGTTCTATACAAAACCACACAAGTCTTACGTATTTTGAGGAAAATACAACCCTGTCATCGTAAGTTGTAAATAGCTGCGTTCGAGAACACATGCATTTTACTTCATTGCGGTCGCTAACACAAAATACAGTAAATGAGATCACAAATTGAGAGCGAAAAGTGACAGATCTTGTCTGAGTATTTACAAATTTTTACTGCAGAAATTTTTGCAGTAAAATTTAGTAAAACAAAAAAACATATGTTTCAAAAGGTAAACAAACAAAAAGATTACAAATTGTGAAAAAATTGTTAAATAAAAGAAAAATGGAAATAAAAATTAAACTTGTTTGTGAAGCCAAATAGGCTTAATACCAACTTTTGTAACTTTTTTTTGTTACGATAATTTTTTAGAGTTGTAAAAGTGTGAAGTATTTGGGTACTTAAGTAATCAATAGCAAAAAAAATCATGTTCTTTTGAACAACTTTACTCGCCACAAATTAGTAAAATCAAATATAATAAAAAACCAACAAATATAAGAGATAAAATAAAATAATTTTCCAAAAATTTCGTGTTATAAAAAGTATTTAATCGAGTACCGATAAGAAAACGAGTTAAGTACTCAGAAGTGTAAATATTTTTCAACACTTCAATTATTTGCCATCAGCTGTTTATTTTACGAATTTTTACAAATTTTGCGTTCGCGTACTTTTTTGGACAACAGCTTTTGTGAGAGCAAATTTTTCAGTTTTCTCAATTACGGCCTTTTACTGTTAAAGTACTCAAATGCACCTAATGTTTTCTGAAAAATTTTAAGCAATAACTAGATAAGGGATACATTTTCATAATACGGCCGTTAGTGTCAGTTGTTGCCTTAGAGATAACTCGTCTTCCCTTTAAATTACGAACATCTTGCACGAATTTGAGCGAATTCATTAGAATGCGTCGTTTGGGTGTCAGAGATTTGGAAACAGATTTGCATGAGTACCTGCCTCGTAGGCCTACTGCAAGGTAGATATTTTGCACAGGTTGGTGAACAATGAGTTTGCCACCGCCCTTGAATATGATAGCATCTATTACACACAGGCAGCAATTTAAGTATATAATCCGGCAAAATATTAAACTTGCCTCTTATTAAGGAGCTGGAGCTATCTATCCTCCACTGCTTTTGAAAAATGCTAGCAGCTTCTGTTAAATTGCATCAGCAAAAAGCGAAAATCTTCTATCAGACGAACTCTCCCATAAGTGATGAAAAATCAGCCCCTTTATTTCATTTTGAGAAATAATTTAAGCCACACGTATCACAACTGTTCCGCAAAGACAATCTCCTTGAAAGTTAAGAAGCATTTTTCGCAGGAAGCCTAATTTAAAATATTTGCTCCTCCTGCTTTTCCTCGGAAGATGTTATATTCTTATCAAGTCATACTCAGATGCCGTCACTGCAAAGTTTAACCAATTCGTCTTCCTAATGAAGAGAAGAAGCGATCTTAGTTATATCCTAGATAGATCCTCCAAGCAGGCAAACACCGGTTCCCCCAGGTATTCTTCCCTAATACACCGTATACAGGTCAATGACAAAGAAAATGAAGCACAACTTCATAGTAGTCATTGAATTCCAGACCCATTATTCAAGCTAGTTTTTCATAAAAAGTTTAATTCAAAATAAAGAGGAATATGGACATTTAAAAAAGTTATGACAGAATATATACAATAGGAAATTTAAGGGCCGGAAGGATGGCCACAAAATGCTATTTGCTTCAGATTTAATTCCAAGATCGCAGCAAACTAGTGCTCCTGACAATTCCAAGTAGGAACTGAGCTCAAAGTGAACACCTCTCGGAAACTAGGACAATATCACCTCTTTTCCGTTCTCCGAACTTTGAAAGGTTTCACGACAGGCAACGGAACGCTCAATTTTTGTTTTCGGAAAAGCACGATGGGCTGAGCTCAACGACTTTTTTCGGCATTTCAATTGGAAACATTGTTGCCTAGACAATGACGTCAATGCCATGGGGAAAATGATTGAAAATGTTATAATACTAGATATAAAAATGTTAATTCCAGTTAAAAGAGCTTCGAATAAACCTAGATCTAAATCTTTGTTTAATCAGACGTGCAAATAAGCAGTCAGATCCAGAGATAAAGCTTTAAAAAATTAGCAGGATAATAAAAATTTTGATACTGAAAATGGCAAGCTTTTCGTGTGTCAAAGTACTTAGACGGGAAAAAAACTCTTCACGAGGAACGTCTTCGTACTGATATTCTTACTGCTGCCGGGGCAGTTAAAGCTTCTGGTCATTCGGTAAAAGAGTAAGGCTTAATGCTAGTTTTTCAATACCAAATCCTGTAAGGGATGGCCGAAAATTCAAGGACCCGGTTGATAAGGTTAATTACTTTGCCGAATTAATTGCTAATAATTCTTACTAACTAGCTAGCCATCAATTACCCGAACTCGTAAAAGTATCGGTAACTATGCCGATGCTCGAGGTGTTAAAAGGATTCGTGCGGATCTCGTCATAAACAAGTCTCCCGGGCCGTATTTTATGCCTGCACTGGTCTGGAAGCAGTGCTCTTCGATGCTTCCTCGTGCCATAACAAACCTTTTCAGTACTATATACCATGCCGGGGAATTTCCCGTCTGTTGGAAAGCTGCTTATTTAACGCCAATTCCTAAAAAGGAGGGCTAATAGCACTGAAAATTACCGCACAATTGCAATTTGTTCAGCACCTTCCAAAGTTATGAAGAGTATGGTAAATCTCCATCTTGTCAAATTTTTAATGTCTCTCGAGATCGTACTAAACGAGTTGTTATAGATGGGTTTTCGTCAAATGAGTTCAGGGGTACCTCAAGGCTCCTTTCCTTCTCCCACTCTATTTGCTATTTTTCTAAATGCGCTCCTAGGTCAAACTTCCAACCCTTTCTACTGTTTTGCAGATGCCAGCAACCTTTGCCATTCACATTCATTTGATTATAACCCAAGCGTATTCGATATCTGTGCTATAAGGCAGAACATGAATAATACACTTGGCAGAGACCTTGACATACTCTCGAAATGGGGTCGTGCGAATAGGATCGATTTTAATGCCCAACAAAAACAATGTTGCGACTAATAATCGCACGGCGTATCAAGGTTTCTCATCTGTTTATATGGGTGTTATAGTTATTGATGATTCAGAATCTGTTGACGGTCGTGGCATGAATGGGATGTCTGATGGACAGAACATACATATATGCAAGGTGTCGAAAGAAGCATTTAAGTGCCACGGTTTTGAAAATGGTCAATCTGATCTCAACACTATTTATACCACCAATATCAGACCGCATATGGAATAAAACTCTCATGTCTCAAATTGTATTTTAGAGCTTCTCGAGCGCGTGCAGGAGATGGCGAAGGTTCTCATTAGTGACAGTAGGGTAACCAATTCTATTGACTGTCTTGTTCACCGTTGCAATCTGCCCTTCATTTGCCTGTGTGTTCTGATGTAATTAGGGATCTCGTTGCTGAAACCCGTACGTTTGCTCATAATACACGTTTTTCCTCAAGAGGTCATCCTTTTGAGGTTGATTATCCGGTGCATCGTACAACGCATTACAGGGAAAATTGGTTTTTTGGCCGGACTGTCCGTATGTGGAATAACCTTCCTGCTGAAGTCTTCCCTTTCACTTTCAACATAAATAAATTCAAGTCGTATGTTTATAAACACTACTCCCTCTATCCTTCTTCACATAACCTTTTTTCATAGTTCCAACACAACACAATCCAATGCAATATTAGGGGTCATTCCCTAAGAGCTGTCATAAAAAAAACTTCCAAATTGGTGGATCTATCAACAAACCTAACATTTTTAATTATTACTAACCACTAATATATTTCGATGTTTTGTTAAGAGAATTGCTGAAGTTAGAGTATCATATAAAAGCAACGTTCCCACAGGGGAAAGCAAATCCGATTAAAGCCGACCTATTTTTTAATCATATTATGGTTAATTTAACAATATTATCGATACAGGCACACAACCTCAGTTTTTTTTTGTCATCCGTAGTCATACCATTAATCCACAAAAAAATAACGTTGGTCTAAAGAGTGGCTAATAAGTAAATTAAATGGGGGTTTTAAAATCACACTTATCTTTTTTAGTTAACAAATGATTTATTGAGATAAAATTTGTATTGTAAAATATTTATTATTTTCACTTCTTTTTCGAGTTTGCTGTTAATGTAGTGTTAAATTAATTTTATAACCTCAAATCAAAAGTGTCGTAATGATTTCTTTACATGCGTTACATGAAACATGACCATGCATGCCACAGTTCTAGGGACAACCTCAGATCTGAAGATTTTTTTATATGAAAACATGTTTTTACAATATTAATACACATGACCACAACAAGCATAGTCCTCATCCCAGTGAAATCTAGTCCACTACTTACTATTTTAATTACAGGTAATCTAACGTGCAGTCTTACAGACTACAACTGCTGGGCACATGGTTTGTCGAAAGTACGATCTAACTTTTGAAAGTACATATTTGCTTTAGTTGGGGTAGTGTTTTGTATTCTGTACATGTAGAAATATTTGTAAGTGTGCGTTTTTTTGTTTGCTTTGTATGCCAGATTGCAAAAAGAGGTGAAGGCTATTTAAACTTTTTTCCTCTGTTATACAGTTGTATATTAAACTGAAATTTTTTGTTGCTTTTTTATATTTTCATTTTCTCTTAAATGTCTCGAGGGTGATGAAAAAATATTTTCATATAAAAATTATTTAGAAAAGAATATTAAACTGATAAAAAGATATCAAAATTAATAACTACAACTGAGCCATGTTGAAGAAGAAATGTTTTCTTTATATTCTAATGAAATATTTTTGTAAAGCTACTAAATTTTTTTTTAGATTACTAAAGGTTTATTAAAGGTCAAATATGATCATATATTTATACTCTCCACTACTAGTTGTGATGAGGGTATACTAAATTTGTCATTCCATGTGAAACTTTTTTAATATCCACCCACATAAGATATACATATTCTGGGTCCTTGAGTACTTTAAAGTCGATTTAGCGAAGTCGGTTTGTTGAAAAACACTCAATTTAGAAAAAGTCAAAAGAAAAGAAAAAAATTTGTGTCAAACGTTTTCTAGTTATCCTAAGCAGTTTGGGAAATCCAGTCAAATGGTTTCAGTAGGATAAGAGTTATGAATCCAAATGTTGAACCACCAACCTAAAAAAGAATTTTTATTGTTGAGGGAAAGCTAGCTTCTATGCGCATTTCACTGGTTGCTTAGGCCAGCTCATCAGAAAACCTTTTCCAGAGATTTTAGAAAAGCCAAAAATATTATACAAATAAAACCCTAAAGCGAATAAGAATTATAAACACTCAAAGTCTTACTTATAAATTTGTTACAAAAACTTAGTCATTAATGGTGGCGGAATGCACAAATCAAAGCCCACTCCGGGAAAACTCCTCAGTAAGTCTAAAACCGTTACGAATAATACTATTGTAATATGGAAATCTCGCAGTTTTATATGACTAGAAATCAAGCCCACTTCTGAAATATTCTAACTGTAAACGGAGACTTTCAAAAATTTGGCACGGTCGAATATAGCACTCGTATGGCTAATAAATCACTTATGGTTTAAGCGCTGGTTTAGTTGAACTAATCTTGAATTTATATGTAGTTTAAACCAGTGTTCGAAAATAAACCCTAAATATCGTTCCTTAGTGTTTGGTTCGGTAGATTTGTGGAAAACACCAATGCTAATAGTGTTTGTGTAGAAAATTATTAAAAAAATAGCGTTTCCCTGTTAGTCATCTTTCGAACACAACCATAATACTGTTTTTATCAAACACGAAAAAATGAGAACATTTAATTCCGTTCGGTTTTTTTTAAATTCACAAACCTAATTGTGTTCGGTTCCGCTCATTAATGTTCGTCCCTTTTGGCTGGTAAAAAAACCAAACATTTCTTACAAAAACAAAATACACATACGAAAAAAACAAGAAGCAAGAAAAATAATTGTACACAAACAAAACATATACGCAAAACACACACAAGCTGGTCGTGGTGCGGTCGTTGCTAAAATTGTTTTTTTGTTCATTTCTTTATCAATGTAAAAAACAAATATAGAACATTAAAACATAATGTTTGTCTACAGTATCACTACAATTGTTCTGTTTTTAAACGAAGAACAGAACATTATATAAAAGTCGGTTCTTTCTTGACAATAGTTACGAACGGTATTAGGGGTTGTGTTCGTCTACACAATCTCTTAAAAAATAGATATCGTTCTTGGGTGTGTGAGCCGAACGCTTAATAATGTTCTGTTTATTTTCGAACACTGGTTTAAACTCAACATCTAAAAATCAGTGTCCGATGTTTTACATGTTGTTAAAAAATAACATGTGGCAGCACTACGATAAATCAAATGCATATGGTCTGTATTGGTTTAAAGGCCTAAATTTTATGCGTTTAAAGGTGATTTATAGATTTGTTGGTTTAAACCCATTTTAAACCAAAAA
Source organism: Pollenia labialis (assembly GCA_949318255.1). Lineage (NCBI taxonomy): Eukaryota > Metazoa > Arthropoda > Insecta > Diptera > Polleniidae > Pollenia > Pollenia labialis. The sequence goes on along the minus strand of OX439139.1, from coordinate 61,994,165 downwards.
TAAAGTTTAATTAGCTCTGATTTTTTAGCCCTTACTGGTTTAAATATGCCCAATAAGCAATTTTGATGTAAATCAACTGCATAAGAATTGATATTCAAGTTCGAATTTCAAGTTTCAATGGTTGAGATATACTTTTGTTACACTTTATTTCAATAACATTATCCAGTAAAGTGGGAATTTGAAATCAAGTGAATATGCATTAGTAAAGTATTTTGAAACTTGAATAGCATTTAATAATACGTTTGAACTCGAGTTTATTTCCAGTTAAATTTAAAGCACTTGATATTTAATTTTTGAGTGCTTATTGGGTATATTCTAAGGGTGGTTTTAAGGGCCGATGTTAATTTTGAATAAAACACAAATTATTTAGGAAATTTTTGACATTTCTTTTTATTATGATAATATTGGTATGGTTCAATTATGTATGGAACAAAATATCGGCCAAATTGACGCCGCGAACTCGGGCTATTCGGGCCATAAAAAGTTTGTTACCATCTCACAATAGCGAACACCATTCAGAGTAACTGTGTGACCGTCCTAATTCTGGAAAAAATACGGCCCGATGATGCCGCCAGCTCAAAAACCGAACCAAACAGTCACTCTTTGTGGGTGCATTGGTTTTTTGACCATCACTCTTGGATTATCATTCGCCCAAATGCGGCAACTATGCTTATTGACTAATCCACTGAGGTGAAAATGTGCCTCATCATTGAAGATGATTTTCTTCGAAAATTGAGCATCCACTGTTGACAATCCTTGCCACCATTCTGACCATTGACGACGCTTGGAATGGTCAAGAGCATTAAGTTCTTGAGATAATTGCTTCTTGTAAATCTTGTTCATCAACGGCGAGCGTGCACGGACGGCACTTCATTTTTTAACTGCATAAAAGTCCGGGCCCTAGCAATAACACATACTGTGTGTAATTTCTACTTGCGTGTGCAGCCTATGTGTAAAAAACAAAAAGAAACTTGCTTTATTGTTTTCGCAAGAAAATTAAAATGAAGCAAATTGCCAGTTCAGTTTTTTAAGCCATGCACCTACACTCAAAAGAAAAATCAATCCATCCGTACTCAAATCAATCCGAAGCGGTATTAATAGTACGGTGAGTACAGATTTTCTTGAATCAAGTACAGAAAGATTTATTCAAGTACGGATTTCCAATCCCAAAATACTTAAATTATCCATATTCCATCCCGATTTCCTACTTGAAATAATCCGAAAATTATATTGATTTAAGTAAAACTAAGATTGAATCAATCTCAAAATGCGCTTGATTCAAGTATTAGAAAGTTGATTTTATCCTGAATTCGTGCTTGAAAAAAACAAAATAAAGAAACAAGAATGAAAAAATTATTATGGTTGATTTACTTAGCCGTCTACACCAGCGGTCACCAACTACTTTTATTTGTGGTCCGTTTTTTAAAAAATCACGACCGCCACGGTCCGGAAGGTAATAAACTGAACTTTTAAAATAATATGTTTAGATACTGTATCAATGGACAAATAAAACGAATGGGTTTCGGTGCATTATTTTATTAAATAATAAACAAATGCTTTGAATAAAAAGAAGTAAGTAGGTACTAAGGGTTTTACAATCCGTCTGAAGTTTGAAGTAAAGCCTGTGCAGGCAATTCTCATTAAATCTTGGAGATGTTCATCGGCAAGTCTGTTCCGGAATTTATTTTTAATGAAGTTTATCTTAGAAAATGCTGCTTCACAAACATACATATGTTGACCCAAACAAAGTGAGAAGTTTCAAGGCCATTTTTTTAATTCTGGGCATTTATTAGCACAAACAAATTTTATCCAAAACTCTTGACAAGAAACTTCCGACGCCGTGATTGTGTGTATTTTCATATACACAAATGTGTTTCATTTTTGGCGACGAATATTCGGGGCCAAAAATTCGTCATTCGTCCCAGTTGTGTTCCTAGCATAAATTCCTCATTTTGTAATTTTACTCTCAGAGTGGCACTACCAACGGTAAGTTTAATCTTTTTTTTTACTTGATTTAAGAATTTTATACTTATTCCAAGAAATTCCGGGATTGATTTTGAAAAGTAATCCCAATTAGGATTGTTTTGAGTGCGTTTAAGTGTTATTCGTATTTGAATGTTTGAGTACGACTCGTACTTAAAGTAATCATAAAAAACTTGATTTATCCCGAGTGTTTTTCTTTCTGTGTACCAGCTTATTACCAAAGTAATTTTTGGTTATCCAAAATGTTTAATTAATAAGATTTTGTTTGTCGTGCTTAGTTCCCAATTTTTATTCTTGGTAAAACACTGAAATTTTATTGTTTTTTATTTCACCAACGACCAGGGACATCTTTTGTTAATTTTTATAAATGAGTTGTTATTTTGGTTTATAAAAAACGTTCCTAATAATAAGGTATTATATTATTTTGGAGCTTTTAATTGCAGAAATTAAGGAATTATTTCATAATGAAAAATTGCAAATGTAATTTTGATTTGATAAAAATTTTAAAATTTTCTTCAGGTTTACTTCACTTTTGAAATAACACCGAACTCTATTTTGTCATGTGTATTTATCTTCTGATTGAGAAAATATATAAAATAGAAAATATTTGTATGTATACATATTTATTTGGGTGGCTTAATAAACCGGTTGTACTTGTTTCCCTGAGTGGTGGAGATCTGACCAATCAGCTTGCCATTTGGCTCAATAGAAAATGTGACAAAACAAACCATTAGTGGTCTCCCCGGGGTTCCATTTTCAATATTTATTTACTATTCTTATATATTTTTTGCAATCAAAGTGCAGCAGTGACTAACAAAATGTAAATAATATATATTTGAATTAACATTGTGTATGACACCCTGAAGTTTTGAAAGTTCCATTGCAACCATTTTCGTTAGGTACTTTCTTTAATGTTATTTAAATAAATTTATTAATTTAATCATTTGGACAACTGATTGACAATCAAGATTAGTTATTCTTAAACAGTATTAAAGTATCTAGTTTAAGGCTCATCCCCAGAACTAAAGGGTATGCGTGTTTTTGCCATGATAATATTTTAACACATCAACAAAATTTCCTTTATTTTTTAGTGCTGCCATTTTGATTTATTTACCGATTTGTCAACCATTCGGACTGTTTAAAACTATTTAAGTTTTTATTTTTGTTATTTTAATGTTCTTCAGAAAAATATACTTTTTTTAAACGTTCACTTCTATCCCCAAAAACGATCAATTGTCATGCAAATTGTATTCTTTTTTTATTTTAATCTGAAATAGAACATGGAATAAAAAAAATTATTTTAATTGATGGAGTTTTTAATGGTTGTTAGTACTGAATAATGGCCATTCTTGCTTTAGTGGGAATTAAATTTCATATTTTTATTAATTTGCTTTCTATTTTTTTCATTGTCGGTTTTAAAATAATTTTTTAAATTGCAAATAATTTGTTTTTAGCTTTTATTTTCATGGTTATTGGTTGACGGCATTATATGCAAAATATGCACATATATCGACATGATTGTTTTAGGATGGTATTTTTTTTAATAACTTTAGTTAAATATAAAACAATTTAAGGCAATATAAGCGTCGACTTTGAAAAAGTTTTTTTTACCATTCCAACTGATTCTAATATTTTTTGGCATGCTTAAGCCGAATATGAACTCAGTTTTCTCCCATAACATCACATTGATCAGCTAATTTGTAATTTTCTTAGTATACGCTACATCTCGGTATATCAGGACAAGTTTTTGCAAAAGTATTTGAGATCTATGGGCAATCATGAATCCGCCAGAATAAAAGTTCCTTGTGTCCAATATTATTTAAATATCTTCATATTTATGAAATTGATTTGCTTTTAAGTGATTTTAGGAAGGGGTTTTATATGGGACTTATTGTTAATTTTAGACCCACCAGCACAACATTTTGTCATGACGTAGTAGCTACCGTAAAAGTCATTGTCGCCAACTTTTATGTTAATAATAACATTTATTAGGAAGCTATTTTCGGAAGCAGTGTTTTTATGGAAGCTATAGTCAAATATGGACCGGTTCCAATTAAATTTGGTAAGAGGATTTTGACTGCAATAATATATGTTGGGACCAAACTTTTATAATTGTGAAAAAACGTGTTTTTATTTTAAAACCAAAAAGTGGATTCCTAGTGGGGCACCCTTTATTAATGGATAAAAATTAATAATTTTTATTCATGCCCTAGGGGAAAGGAAACTCACACCACACTTGTCACGTAAAAGTTCTAAAGTGTTAGGGACCATAGAACTGGTCTAACACTTTATATGAAAGGGACTTGTAATTTTAAAATGGTCATGTCCTTTAGGGGGAAATTAGCACTTTGTTTACACCCTGAAAGAGGTCACTAAAATGGCATAAATGGAAACATTCGATTACGGTTAAAAAATGCCTGTCGCATATATTGTCCCGAGTGAACCATGTCAATTTGTGAGAACCCCATTATTTAGCGTTCGGCTCACACACCCAGGAACGGTATCTATCAGAGATGATAAATGAGAAAACCCAACGAACTTTTAAAATCGTACTTTTTCGACCCCAATAGTACTAAATAATTATTTGTTTAACATTTATATTTTGTTTGTTGAACATAACTCCCAATTGTTATTCTTGATAAAAACTGTAAAATTGATTATTGGAGGTTAAGCTAGTTTGTATGCGCATTTTGCTGGTTGTCAATGGCCAGATCATCGTTTTTTTTTTCAAACAGAAATTTAATACAACAAAATAAAAGGTACTTAAAATTCATTTGTACATGTAATGTATGGAAAGAAGACTTAGGGAACGTGCCCAAATTGTTGAACTTTTTTTTCAAATCAACGATTCATTGTTTTGACGGATTATTTCGCGTACAAGTGATTTTAATTGGCCTCCGCGTCCACCGGATTTAACCACCCCAGACTGTTTTCTTTGCGGTTATTTGAAAGGAAAAGTCTGCATTAATAAGACTAGAACCATCCAGCAATTAAAAAGCAATATACGCGACGAAATAAGCAACATAACACCTGAAGTTTTGAGAAAGGTTATGGAGAATGTGTTGGAAAGAGCACGAATTTACGAAGAAGAAGATGGCCACTATTTTTCATTACTAAACTAAAAATATTCCCCATTAATACAGTGTATAATTAAAAAAAAATTAATAATTATTTCTTAAATAAAAAGTTATAACGAATTCAATCCCCTTCGTTCATTTTGGACCACCCTGTATAATAGGCTGGGTCAAGTTTTTTCGCGTCAAAACCACATCGCGATTCTTGTTCTATAAGTCATTTTAGGAAGCTTTGCCAAAGAAACCATTGGTAAAAAATTTATTTCGAGCGCCCAAAGTTTTCAAAATATTCAAGAATAGAGGCAAAAATTTGTATTTGCTCTTGACAAACCTGTATAACTGTAGGGTCAGGAAATCAATTTATTTTTTTTTTATTGCCTTCGTACACTTTTTAGAATTTATCGTCGTTTTTTATAGGAAAATTGACGACATTTTTGTGAAGATGGAAGAATATTTCTCAAAATAAATCTTAAATTTTAAACGAAAATAAAAATTAATCGTTCTAAGAATAGTATGTGCATACGAGCACCTTCGGATTGCATTTCCAAATTTATTGTGTTTACAGTTTTCAATATGTACTGCAAAAAGAGGAAAGACATTTTAAAAGCTGTAGTAGAAATTCCGAAAATAATCAAATCAATCGTAGTAAATTAGTAATGGGGTATTATTAACAAATATTTAAAAACGTTATGAGTACGTTTCAAAATAATCTTAAAATGAGTGGAAGCCGTTTCTTTCTATATCTATAGAAATGAACAAAAAAAAAATAGCAACGACCGCAGCACGAACAGCTTGTGTGTTATTGTGTATACATATATTTTGTTTGTGTAAAATTATTTTGCTTGCTTTTTGTTTTTTTTTCTTGTGTGTATTTTGTTTTTGCAAAAAATACTTGGTTTTATTTCACCAGCGAAAAGGGCGCTAAGCACAACAGAAACGAACGAACACTAATGAGGCGAACAGAGCACAATGAAGTTTGTGGTTTTCACAAATCTATCGAACCGAAGACTAAGGAGCGATAGTAAGGGGGTAATTTTGTTGTTCACTTCACCAAAATTTTCTCAACGCAAGGTGAAGTGAACAACAAAATTACCCCCTAAGTGTTTACTTTAGAACACTGCTTTAAACCCACTTTCACTACTAAAGTAATATGTCTTGCCTTCACCTATGACAATTCACTCTTTTTTATTATAAAGCTGTGTTTAACCGTGGCGCTATCTGCATGGATTGCTATGTTGGGGAAGTGTTACATGGGATCTGGCAACATTTTTAAATGTTGACCTGATTTTTAAGAAGTTTCGGCATAAAACAATAAAATACAATTATCGTTAAAAATGTGAAGCCTTTTATTCCGCTAATTTTTAGGTAAAAAAATACGAGAGACGAATTAAAAAAAATAATTAATTTTTGCTGATATAATAACAAATCCCCTTTTATTAAAATGAGTGTTTAACATGTAGCATTTTTTCTTTTTACGGGGAATATCTTCAGAAAATAACACGATGCACTTTTAAAACAGAACACATTTTTCAGAAAAGAACATAAAGAAATGTAAAAGGCAGAATAAATGCAGAATATTACTCAGAAAAGAAAACGCCATTAATGTCTTTGTTTAAAAATATACAAATATTCATTGAATATATAAATAGCGGGTTAATCAAGAAATTACTGTGAAAATTCCAGGAATAAACAACGCATTTTTATTGCTATATACATATATATAAAGATAATTGAAATATTTAGATGGTACTGACCACTCAGCAAATGAGTACTTTTTCCAACATTTTGGTACTTTTTTAAAACATCTCAGCAATTTATGGACCGAGCTGACTAAATTGCAACAGCAAAATTCTGAGGAGGATATCTAAAATAAAATATACCAACCAGCAGTGTTGCTACAACCTTTTGATAATCATACATTTTGTGTAGGCAATGTTGTATACAGGGTTGTGGAGTCGAAGCTGTAGAGTCGGAGTAAAGGTTTGGTACCACAGTCGTAGTACTCACAAAAATTCGCGACTCCGACTTTAAAATTTTTCCGCATAAAAAATTTTAAAAAATATAAGAATATTCCGATGCAATATTAAAAATATTGATTCGAAATTTTTACTGAATCCTTCTCTTGCTATATATGTATAACCATTTGAAAGGTACTGTATTAAAAAAGAATTTAAACTTTAAAGTCAAATAAGGACCAGTTTCATATATATTTAGCATTAAGGTTAGATTAGTAGTCGGAGTTGGAATTTCAGCGGCTGGAGTCGGAGATAGTACTTTTTATTGACGATTCAATTTTAAAAAAAGCAACGCTAATTTTTTAAAGAAGAAGCATAACAAAAGTAGTACTAAAACGGACGTGGGGTACCGTGGTATTTTTGATAGCAAAAAATACTGGAAAAAGTACCATAGTACTGAATTTACCATCACTGGATAACAATATGCCACAAAAAAAATTACCTTAAACGTTAGATATTTTCTAAACAAAATTGGTGCTGCTGAACACGAGTATGACATTCATTTATTTTTCTCAAGAAGGGTTTTCGAGATATTCACAAAAATCGTGTTTATTATATATTTTTACTGTGTCGATCGAATAAAGATTTACTGAAAAATATTTTTATGTTTCTTCAAAATTCACCATTTCAGTTGGCTCCATCGGGCAAACAAAATTTAAAAGACTTGTTTCGTGGTGACGAACAAGGTAAAAGATTTCACCGAGGTCTTGCTGTAATGGAAAAGCATTATCAGAGCCATTGTGATCAAACCGTTCTGGATAAATACTGCTGGATGCAAATTCGTGAAACGTCATCGCAACATAAAAAGATAAATCGAAGATAAAAAATATAAAATTTTTGATCAAAATGGAAATATGTAAACAAATTAAATCTCTTAATCCTAATCCCAATTAACACAACCAAGAAAATTTTTTTTATTGAAAATTTAAATTTTTTGTCAGACAACCATTTTGTTACAAATATGTTTGGAACAAAATTGTCATTAAGATATGGGCTTAAAAATTAAACAAAAAAAAACTGTGTATATAGAAAACTATAAAAACTATTTAAAGTAATCAAAAAAGGTCGATAAATACTTAAAATTGTGTAAAATTTGTTTAGTTAAAAAAATCCGTTCTCAAGATTTTTTAAAACAGCCTTATGAACTTCTTCGCTTCTTGAGAAAAATAAATTAATGTCATATTGGTGTACAGCAGCATTTTCTCATTTTTGAGGTTATGGCAAAAAGTTAAAAATTGTGAATTAAACCTTTTTTCAATTCAAGTCATGATTACCTTTGGGGAAATTTGTATTCAATCGTTCTTAAAACAGAATATGTATAATAATAACATGAACCGAATAATGCTGGGTGAAAACAAGAAATATTAATGTACTGCTGATAAAGTGTAGTTACTCCTGAGGAAAGGAAGGTTACTCCAGAGTTTCGCTTGGGACAATATCTGCGACAAGGATTATCTAAACTGAAATTTAATTTAATTTGCCAATTTAGGTTATATTAGTGACCTGCTAAAAAGTGTCAAGTGCAAATTAAACCCTCTTAGGAAATGTTAAAGTGAAAAGCCCTCTCTATGTAAAAAGTATTAAAACTAGACCTGGTCCTACCACTTTCGAACTATAACGCAACAAGCTTGGTGCTAGGTCTCTGTCCAAAGCTGCAATTCTGGCTTAATTGTCAAAAATACTTTTATTTATCTTTGTATCTTTGACCGGAATATAGGATTATAATAATTTTTTATAGCCGATTTAACCAATTTATTTAAATATTGATTAATGTTTAATATTCGTTTTTCATGTCACATAAAATACAATTATATGAAAAACTATATTTAAATATGAATTGATATATAAATCGAATTGGTGCAATTGACCATTAAAGTTATTGTTCAAAATTAATTAATATTTTTTTTTCAAGATTTCCTAATTATGTTTAAAACTATATTCCATTTATGATAGAATTTCTCTAATTTTCTAAATCATATAAACTTAAGCAAATCTTATTTTATCGCATTTTGTTCCCGTAATTTATCGTATGAAAAGTGCTTTGAATACTAAAACCCACTTACTTAAAATAAAGGAATACGAAAAAAACGGATAAATAAAAAATATAGAAAAATTAAATGTAGAAAAAATCCGCATGCTGAATAAATCCAGCTTAATGGCACACATAACTCTTGACTTTATTTCATTCAGGCAAAATGAATAAACTAACACAAACAAATGAAATAAAACGCCCCTTTAACACTCATGCACGTACACATACATATTCATAGATAAGCATGCAATTGTGAACATGTAGAGACTGAAAATCTAGAGCAGGGATTTCCAAAATTTTTTTGGTTGTGTATTAGTGAGTACCAGAGAGTAAGCAAATTGAGAGAATGCATTTATTTACAGCCGAAATAAAATGTTAGTAATATATTTTATAAGTTGTATAACACAAAGGTACAAAATTAAAAATTTTTTGTGTTGATAAAAAATTTGTAGCAATTCTTTACCAATGAAATGTCGCTGATTTTAAAACTACACTTTTTTTTATTCGGAAGCTTTTTAGAGTCAAATCAGTTTCAAATATCTTATCAAACAATTGTAAAAAAATAAAGATTTTTATGTTTTAAAAATTCATAAAAAATAAATATTGCACGCAAATCACAGCTGATAGAAAAAAAGTCCAGTTTTAAAATCAGCGACATTGAATTGGTAAAGAACTGCTACAAATTTTCTAGCAACACAAAAAATTTTTAATTTTTTTCCCTTGTGTTTTACAAGTTATAAAATAAAATCTTCTAAATTTATACTTTTATGGCAGTTTTGTAATAGTAGAATGCTTTTCAAATGGGATGAACTTAATTTATTACGTTGCTTGGAACAAATAAATTTTAAATGCGAAAAAATTTGTTCGCATAGGAAAGTAGTGCCGAATAAAAAGAGGCACATCAATGAATTTTTTTTAGTTCAGGATAGAAATGGTATTCACGGTGTTGGGTATAACAGGTCAAAGTTACGTTTAATAATTACCATAAATTAGTAAGGTTAAAGGCAGAATTAGTCTTTACTTTCTGTTTCTGTTCTGTTCCGTGCCGTTCTGTTTCAAAATTGTAAAAGTTACTTTTTCTGTAGCAACTTATTAGCCATTTATGACAAATTTATTAGTTTTGCACCATCCATTGTTTTATTTCAATAACTTTTATGCACATAAATTTGAAGAAATAAAATTTAATTAACGTATTTATTATTATTATTTATTTTGCGGTAACTTACAATTACTTTACAAGTTCTTGATTTTATCAAACTGAACCGCAACAGAACAGAACAACTAATCAATTTCACAGGTTTTTTAATAACAAAAACAAATCAGCTGGTTCGTAACAGAACAGAAAGTAAAGACTTACTGAGCCTTAACTCCTTGGGCTCGGTCAAATAATTGTAGCATAAAAAAGTAAGCAATATAAATATTGCGAAACAATAAAGTTTCATTAATACATCAATAAAACACATCTTCTTACCCAAACATTTTACCTACTGTCACATTTGCTTTTATGTGTGGAGGTTTTTTACACATAAATGGTAGCAAAACAAGACTTTTTTACTTGTTTTTTAAATATTTCTACTTAATTAAGAAAAGTGTTTTCAAAGAAAGAAAAAACCCACCGAAGCGATTGGTACAGAAACCAAAATATTTTTACAAGCAAAATACCAACAAATTCCTTTGGCTATTTTTTTCTTAATAATTTCTGCATTTAGGTACGTCTTTTTAAAGAAAGCAAAAGGGAAACTTTTACAGGTATCAAAGAATTTTTTTTCACAAACAAAACACATAAAGTTAGCTTAAACGTTGCAGTAAATGTTATTGTTAAAAAAATTTACTAAATAAAATTTACGCTAGCTTTGCTGTTAAATATTTTCAACAATTTAAATTATGTTAAAATTAAATAGAAATGTTATATTACTCTGCATTTAAGTCTTAAAATTTAGACTCTAAATATTGCACGCAAGGCATTGGATGTTACCAAAAGCATTTTTGACAGCACAATATTTTTGAGTGTAAGCTGAAACAAAATAATATAGCATCCGCTAAACATGTACACTTGTCGAAGTCACACCGACGACTGAATTGAAGAGCATAAAAATATGTGTTTGTAGTGGTTTGCACAATTGTGCAAAGAAATGGAAACCCCTGATCTAGAGTAAAAAACACAAGCACGTCACAAATATCACAAACTTGTACGCACTATCTACTTCACAATAACAACAACAACAAATTAAACACACAAAAAAATAATTGAAAGATGAGTAAAAATCCAATCAACGTATAACAAGCTTAAAGAGAATCAAAACCAAAAAAAGACCACCCCGAAGTTCGGGAAACAATCATCGTTAGAAATATGTCTAGAACTTGTCGTTTCCTTTTGGGCGAGACAGGCTTTACATGACCGCTTACTTTCAGACCGACGTTTAAAGAGGAAAAAACAAGTAAGAAAGTAGTCAGTCAAGCCCTACCATATGATACCCTACACCACAGTATTTAAAAACACATCATGCATAAATTAATTTGAATTCGTGTTGAAATTTATGAGAGGAAGAAATTGCCCCCTACCTCCCCTTGTGGTCCTATTGTTGAAAAACTGCATAGCTTATGTGTCCATATAAATATGTTTCTATCTATAAATTAAATTTCATTTAAATCGGTTCAATAGTTTGTGAGAAGTAGAAATTTCCCCCTATCTTCCCTCTTGGTCCCACGTTTCGGCCCATTTTTGGTCCTTGTGCTACTAAGAACCTATGTCCCGAATTTTATCAAATTATCTCTAAAATTGCGACCTGTACTTTGCGCACAAGGACATCGTTTAAGGAGTAGAGATGCGGCAGCAATTAACCGTATAGTAGAGCGCCAAATACCTATGGGCACGGGATTCTTGATTAGCAAAGTTTTTTCGGTTATTGGCAGGGCATAAGCCTAAGAATTAGAATAAGATTTGATTAACTTTTGTTATCTCATATTTTAATATATGAAGCATTGTTCGAAAATTAACAGTACGTTATTTTGCGTTCGGCTCACACACCCAAGAAAGATGTCTATTTTTTAGTGATTGTGCAGACGACCACAACCCTTAATACCGTTCGTAACTATTTTCAAGAAAGAGCCGAACATTATATATTGTTCTGTTCTTCAATAAAAAAAAACAGAACAATTGAAGTGTTACTGTAGACAAACATTATATTTAAGGGCCATTATTACAACCTAATGATAAAGTTGCTGATAGTAAAGATGAACAATAGCTATCTTGAACGATAAAGTGACCAATAAGTTTTTTCCATTATTACAACTGTCCGATAAAATAAAAAATGTAATTTATGTACTGTGGCAACATTGCAGCATATACCGACTACTTTTGTTCGTTTAAAATACATGGTGGCAACGCCTTAGTTTTGTTTATTTCCCTAATTGAAAGCAGAAGTAAATTTGTTGTGCTTTATTTTTGTTTTTATGGTAAATTGTTTTGGTTTTTGTGTTAAATTATGAATTTTGAAAGAGTGGAATAATTTAAGACTGGCATTGAAGTTACCATATCTTCAGCAGAAAATATGGCAACTTCAAGTTCTTAAAGTTCGCTTGTAAAGTTACCATGAGGACAAACCTGATGTTAGCTTATCAGTCACTTTTTAGGTTAATGTTAACTTGTAATAACCAAAAACTATTTATCTGTCAGATAGCATCCTAAAAATAACTATTTGTAAGTTGTAATAATGGCCCTAAATGTTCTATATTGTTTCTTTTTTACATTGATAAAGAAATGAAAAAACAAACAATTTTAGCAACGACCGCACCACGAACAGCGAGTGTTTGTATTGTGTATATGTTTTGTTTGTGTAAAATTATTTAGTTGGCTTTTTGTTTTTGTAAAAAATATTTGGTTTTTTTTTACTGCCAAAAGGGACGAACATTAATGAGCCTAAGCGAACACAATGAAGTTTGTGGATTTAAAAAAAACCGAACGGAACTAAATGTTCTCTTCTTTTTTTGAGTTTGATAAACACACTATTATTTTTTTTATTTTCGAAAGATGACTAACAGGAAAACGTTATTTTTTTTAATGATTACTGCAGTTTCCGGGCAATCAATGGTAAAATGAGTTTATTATGAAGTAAGCTGAAATGTTAGCCAAACAATGAGTGAAGACACTGTGTCAAGTAACTGGAGTCCGTTTTTAGTTACTTTTAAATAATGTTAAGGTGCTACTTTCCATCAAATGGGTTAGGTGCTCGCAAATAAATGTATTTCTTTTAAAACTGGCATACATACACATCTAAATAAACAGTGACAGTTTTGCAAAAAATAAATTCAGAGGCTGTATTATTCTGCTTGTAGTGTAAGTAAGTAAGAGAACCGGAAACATACGTCTATATACACAGTTAAACATACATTTTGAAACTTGCAGACATATTGAACAAGAATTCATTAGCACCTGGATCTAACAAAGGAAACGTATACGTTTAATACCGCTCAAGGGTTCAATACCTTGTTGGGGAATGAATTTAAGTAGTAACTAAAGCCAAAATCAAAATAATCGTCACGTATAGCAAAAGTAAACTTGCACAAATCTCTAATATGGATACACAGCACTTTGATATGGATGTGAATTATGGACGTTAAAAACATTTAACGTAAAATGTTTTTTACGCTTTGACCGAATAATATTAAAAAAAAATTGATGAAACAAATTACCGGATACGCCTGGATCGAACATAAAAGCTCCAAGCATTTCGTTGTCAAGTCACGTTATCAGAATTGAACAGAATTTTAGTCCCAAAAGGGTAATTAGTAATTAACACAGATGCAGTCCTAATACAGCATCCTTTTTTTATTTCAATAAGATTTTAGCAATTTAAATATTAAAAAAAAAACTTCACTAGAACTTTAACATACGACATTTTATCCCAAAGTCGGCATTTACAATGTGGACATTTCTTGCCGGATTATTCAAAACCAATTGTCGTATGTTGTGAAACAACACTGGTGTGAAAATAAGATACGACATATTTTGTTGGACTGAAATTTTAAATGTTAAAAATTCAACTGCAGAAATTAATTTCAAAAAATATCGACATTCAAAATGTTATTTCTTGTTTTACCCTTTTCGAAACGTCAACGTTGAAAGTCTTTTTAGTGCAATGTCTCCAATAAAACACAAAACTCACAATACAGTAGATAACGGATATAAGAATATCTCATATAAGAAAAAACGTTTTTCAGAAAGTATTTCAAATGCATCATGTCTTTATCCATATGTGGCAATATAAAATTTATTCTGTATAAGAAAACTTTTTATATGAAAAGAAGAAAATTATTTTTCCTTGAACCAATAATAAAAATACGACAAAAAAAGTTTTTTATTTTATTTTTTAATTTTTATTTACATGTACCTTTTCTAGGGTGTTTGGTCGATTAATTCTTGTTCGATTAATCGAACAATCTTAGACGATTAATTATTCGAATAATTTAAAATTGCCAATATCGATTCAAGAATATATTGAAGAATTTATAGCGATTAATCGAATAATAATAATAATGTATAGTATTCCTGTTAAATGTATAAGTTTTTGAAAGCTTTAAATCGAATAAACAAACCAAATGTATGTGTCCGTTGGAATTTTGTTTACTTTATTTAGCTTATATTTTTGTTAAAATTTTTCAACGAAATTCAATAATTAATTTCACAAAAGAAAAAACGACAAAGGTATGTTAACTCAAAGATTTATATTAATTTATCGGGTATGTTCTAGAAATCGAAATGAAGTGTAATTGAAATCGAACGATAATTTAAATTCAATTATTTATAAAATGACAGTAGTTTTTCGTGGTTTTAAGTGTTGTTCTTGCAAAAATAATAGATACTTAAAGAATAAACTAGATAAAATTTAATATTTTTATGAACTTTCAGTACAGGGTCGTTTTTAAAATTTGCTCGCTTTTAAATCCACGTCATTTCGATTTCAAGAACACGCTACATGTAGAGAAAAAACATGATTGAAGAATGATTAAATAAAGTTGATGGTCTCTGCAATGGCAACAAACAAACTTTTGTTGTTTTTAACAAAACTTTTTTCCAGATTGATAATATTTTTTTTCTATTTAACAATAAAGTGTTTACCTCCCTTGAAACTTCAAACATGGTTGAATTTAGCAACATAATGTTTTAATAAAATAAAAGGGGGTTAATGGAAAAGTGACGCGAATGCAAATGAGTTATCATATTGTACACACAGCCAATCCTTTTCAAATGACAACCTCACCCTCTGTCCAGAAAGGACTTGGTGACCCCTGTTTTTGACAAACGAGGCCCTGTCGACCGATCTTAGGCGGTATAACCTTAACAACCGCACAGAGGGAATTCTGTTGCCAACCTGGAGTGTCAGCGAACCCTGTATGGGCAAAGTGCGTCTCAGGAATACTGGATCCTCTGAAACTCTGGCTCCAAACACAGCACGTTTGGGTGCTTAGATAGCAGCCCTATCACCAAACTAGGGAACGAAAGCTAGCAACCTACGTTTCTGAACTTAAATTGCTAACGAATTGCTATATGGCGCCCTATGCTCCAGTGAGAGTTAAAGGAACATATATATATATATATGCACTTAAACATATTATGTTTACCTTCACCATATTATTATCAAGATCACCATATAATGGTGACATTCATCCATACAAAAACTATAACCATACTATAGTTGGCCTCCAAACATGTTATGATTAATAACGGTTCCGCCATCTACCGTTTGTTTTTCACTCAGCTCATGTCTGATTTGACAGATAATTAGTTGTATGCTTCCGCTGAACGAATATGGTTGTGTATACGCTTGAACAACGCTGGGAAATATGCTTTTTCGCTTCACTAAGTGGGCCTGCGATCGACTTACAGAAGATGCCGATTTTGCCAAAAAATCATCGTTTCAGATGAAGCTCATTTTGATCTTGGCGGATATGTAAAAAGCAAAATTATCGCATTTGGGGCACAGAAAACCCGCACGCATACATTCAAAAGCCGTTGAACCCAAAACGAGTCACTGTTTGTTGCGGATTTTGGTCCAGAGGCATAATTGGGCCTTTTTCTTCGAAAATGCACAAGGAGTGGCCGTTGTTACAGTCAATGGCGATTTTTGTTCACAAAAATTGAAGAGGAGGATATTGGCAACATTTGGTTTCAATAGGACGGCGCTACGTGCCACACAGCCGAAGCTACACTCGATGTTTTGCGCCCTGTTTTTGAAGATTGCATTATCAGCCGCAGAGCTTTGGCCACCTCGGAGCTGCGATTTGACACCGTTGGACTACTATTTGTGGGGTGCCGTCAAAGATAAGTGTTACGCCGACAAGCCAGAGGCAATTGACGCTTTAAACGACAATATTCGTGAAGCCATTGGTGAAATACAGCTGCACACAATCGGAAATGTGCTTAGCAATTGGACCGATCGTGTAGGCTACTTAATTTTAAAATTTTATTCGTTTAATCGAATAATTTTAAAATGACAAATATTGATTTATCGCTTAATCGAACAAAAATAAAGCCCGATTAATTGAACACCCTAGTATTTTCCTTTAAGATTGTTTTGCTCGCTAACCCTACGTTGTTAGTTGGCTTCGAGGGGGAAATTTGTTTGTAAGTGTTTTAAAACCTTTAAAATGAAACGAATGCTGAGAAACAAGACAAATTAACCTGATATGTACCATACCCAACAAGCACTTTATACCTTCGATACTGTAATACTCTCAATATGTTAATCCTAGGAATATAATCACTATTGCCAATAGAAATGTTGGCAAATTATAATAAATCTTCCTATTTATCGCCTTTATTTTCTGCTTGTTTTGGCAATCCTTTCTTGGCGTTACAACTGCATAAATATACTTACTAATAAAGTGTTTTTGCATATTAATTTTCTGCATAAGGCATTATTCCAGATGTCGATCTAGTGTTTTTAGGTACGTTTTTCTTTTTATTTTGTGGATTTTATTAAGACAGATAAGTTAAAATTACTGTTCACAACGTTGACGCAATTATTAAAGAATGACATTTCAGCGTTGAGCTCGAGGTCCATTCCACGCGTTTTCACTTCCATGCATTGCATGTTTTATATACCTTACGTGCGTTCTACGTCTTAAGTTGCATGCAACGCTTTTTATAAGGCAATACCACAAGAAAAACTAACATTTCATTTGTCAAAATCAGCTGAGTTGTTCGAACGCTGCTTGTAATGCTTGCAAAAGTAAAAAGTAAATTTAATTTTCGCATTCAAAGCCTCAATGCATTCTACGTTTTAGCGCATGTAATTATATGTATGTAATAACTACACAGATACTACTTTTTGACAGCTGCATAACATCTAATGCGTGGTGTTGAACTCTTGCTTATGATCTAGACGCTAGTAAATGTTCGCTTGATGGGCTGCTAAGGTTGGTCTGTAAAGTTAACTAAATACTTCTACTCTTTATGTTTTTAACTCTGCCGATTTCACAAAAATTTAAATGGATTCAATGTAAAATAACCAAGATGGAATACGTTTTGCACTTCTCCACTCACTAGAGCACAGTTGGCTTTCAAGAGTTTCAAATGCTGCTGCATATTTTTTGGCGCCTGTTCTACAATGCCATTTATTTCATGCTGGTTTAAATATGTTTTATGGCCTGATATCTTCTCTGTGCAGTTTTGAAATAAAACTTTGTTGTAATCATCACCATTATTCTTTATTTTTAAACTTGTGGTTGTCGCAATTGCGAGCACCATCATAATTCTTTTTTTTTCTTCTATACGCAAAACGAAAAAACTGAAAACTTTTGTATGTCTTTTCAGTCATTTCTTTTTTTATGTTTTCTCTTTGTTTTCTACATGTTCATCTCAAACACAATCCACACGATACAATTAAAGTCCTTGTAGTTGCAGAATGGCATAATTTAGGTTGCATTGGTTTGCTTGTTGCTATTGTGAATGTAATTTGTAGTATTTAGGAGAATGTAGTCACAAAAAAATGGAATTGTGTAGAAATGTGTTCCGAATTTGTTAACTGACCTTAACACTTGCATGAGCAAATAATTTTTCGATTTTTCTATTTGTATAAAAAAAAGTAAAATATGTGCGCCAAGGACATAGAATCGTTCTTAATTTTTGTTTAAGATTTTTATGTTTTTAATTTGTATTTTTTTTTATTTATTTTGCAACACTTATTTGCTGCCATATATTCCATAATCCTTACGTAACGTAACACTCGAGTGGGTCACCATGGCAAGTTCACCTAATTCGAGTAAGTTGAATCCAATAGTCTTAAAGTTTTTTAGGTTAGCTCTTGTTTTCGACGAGATATACCGTTATTTTGCAAATGCAGGAGTTTGCTCAAAATCGCGTAACTCAAAAAAGGTTAATTGTTTTGAATAATCTTTTATTTTTGCGAAATTTCTAAATTTTTGTTTTTTAAAACGGCGTTGAAAAAATTGGAAAATGCAGTTATTATTCTAATTTTTTCTGCACGTATCGGTAACTAAGTTCCAAGCAAAACAAGCCATAAATGATTAAGATTTAATTCACAAAAGATGAAAAATATTAATTATATTTAAGAAATTTATAAAACGCCATATTTGTATGGCAGACTCTTTAGGGGTGGATATAAAGGTTAAGTATGTTTTGACAAATTGTTTAGGAAGAAAAACTAATGGAGGTCGGTCGGGGGTGACTCCTAAGCAGTTATGGGACTTTTTCTTCAATGCAATTCTTGTATGTATTGAAGATTTTGTATAGGAGCCCCCTTAAGGAATGGGGATAGCGGGTAGGTATATTAGAAACAAATGGTGGGGATGAAAAAATGGCTGTGGTCTGTCATACATTTGAACTGTCTAGAAGCATCCCAGACGCTACAGCGGTCAAATTTAAAAATATCATTAAACCGCCATAATTTTTGGGAAGACCCCTAATAGATGGTTATTAGCGGCAAGTATGTTATGAGAAAAGGTTAAGGAAGAACAACTAATTGAGGTTGGTCATACATTTGATCCCCCTAGGGGTGACTCCTAAGCAGTTATGGAACTTTTTCTTTAATATGTGTGAATAATATTCTTCATATTGTTCGAAAGATTGCGTGTTTTTATCAGACGGACAGACAGTTGGATATGACTAAATTAGCTTAGAATTACTCAAGGGCCCAGACAAAAAAGCTTCATACGGAATAACATGGAGGGTATAAAAATTAAGTTTTGGCGATTTTCGTCTTTTTTCCTTAAGCTCATTCAATGAAGCTCTACGTTTGTCTGTAGGAGACCAGAGTCTCTGGCGGGAATCGAACCAGCAATCCTACTTTCGAAGCAAAAGTAGCCTCAGACCAAGAGTTTTATTTTTAAGGTTACACTTTCATATTAGTTATCTTTGTCGACTTTATTATTTTATTAGTATTTGTTACGTGGGAGCCATCGTCTATTATAGAGCTTTTATTTAATAATTTGCACTAATCCTACTCTGATCCTATTTCTTCTAAAATTAGATATATTTACACAATAACTATAGAATTATTTTCTTATGGTCATTATTATATTATCATATATATTTTCGCGTTAGCTGTTATCGTACAGATAAAATACGCTTTTTGACAGTTAACACATTACTATCTGTCAACATAACCTGATTCAGCGCAGTCTGTCTGTCCAAATGATGAAAGAAGTCAACCTTAAACACTCCAAATTTGTTAAGGAATAAATAGGTTGTTATATATTCATGTAAAAAATTGGTCTGGGGAAATATTTAATTAAAATAGATGCTTAAATAGGAGTAATGTATATAAGCAAATATCAGAATTACCGCAATGTTTTTCATAAAATTAAAAAAAAATTCTAAAATATTACAACAGTTTTGTTTCATAATGTAGTAAATTATTTTATTATGCAGATCAATAGATAACAGATTTGTTAAATAAATGAAAGATATAATTTTTTATTAAAATCAAACGAAACTATTTTATTTAAAATTTTTTATAATTATTAGTATTGTGGTTATTTTCTTGAACTGTTCTCTGGTTTTTAATACAAATTTTGATATTTAAATTTTAATATTTTAATTTAATTTTTTATAATTATACTTACATGTATTAAAAAATCTTGAAAAAGGTCAGTTTATAATGTCATACATATCAAACCGTTATGCACGCAATGTACCTGAAAAGAAAACAAAATATTGCAATTAAAAATTTACTTTTTTTTCGATTGAGGTTAAGAATTACAATAAATCTATTTTATAGCAGTAATTGAAAATAAAAAGCTGTTTCTCCGTCATTCTGCGTTAAAATATTGTTAGATGAAGAAATATTTATATGACGTATATACTCGTTCTGTGATCTCGAACCAAATAATTTTTGAAGTTACTTTAACGCCGTAAAAAAAACCAATAACGGCCATTTTCACCAAGTTCGGTTATAAATAACTATCGGTTATAGCTGTCAAAACATATTGGTAACCGGAACTTTAATTGAAAGTTAGTTTTAACTAAACTTGGTGAAAATGGCCGTAATTGCGATATAAGAAATCCATTAACCCATTATAAGCTATTCTTCGAATTTTCAAAATTTTACTTATAACTTTTTTAAATTGATGGTGTTTTGTTTTCTAAAAAATAATAATGCATTATTATTATGTAGTATATTTATCAGGTTACACGCATCCCAAGAAGTGATACATTTTTCTAAATTACAATGGAACAAAATATTATCTACGTTTTACACCACACTATTCTCACAAGCTAAATTCACCAAGGTTGTAAAAAATGTTGCCCAAAAAAAAAAAAGTATTAAATAAAAGTAAAACAAACGAAAAATAAAAATTTGTCAAGTACTTTTCGTTTATAGTCACTACCGCGTATAGTCACATTAGCGATTTTGTCTATTTTATCTGTTTATTTTGCCGCTATCTATGTATATATATAAAAATGAAAAATGTTTGTATGTTTGTTTGTTTGTTTGTTTGTTTGTTTGTTGGCTTATAGACTCCGAAACTACTGAACCGATTTTCTTGAAATTTGTACAGTAACATCACGTGAGCCCTAAAAATAAAATAGGCTACTTATTTTTTCGATAGGGGCAGGGGAATTGGTACCCCCCATAGGATGCCAATATTTATTATCGCATATCCTAAGAGCCGCTGGCGGCATTTTGCTGAACTTTTTGTAGTAGGATCTTCTGAGCCCCAAAATTGAAATAAAATAGTAGCGGGGGAAGTGGTTCCCCCCATAGGACGCCAATGCTTAATATCGCATATCTTATGAACTGTTATAGTGAGAATGTTCAAACTTTGTGGAAGTCACTCTTATGGTATACTACACTTTTGAAAATAAAAATAAAGCGGGTAGGGGAGGGGGGGGGGACCTCCCATAGGATGCATATATTAAATATCGCTTAACTGAAGAACTATTAAAGGGGGAGTCTTCAAACGTGGTTAAAGCTACTACTATGGCAAACTATAAATTTCAATATATAAATGGGCTGGGTAAACAGGGGAGGAGCAGTACCCCTCATAGATAGAAATATAAATAAGAGCCACTGCACGCATTTGGTTGAACTTTTGGTAGTAGGATCTTCTGAGCCTCAAAATTGAAATAAAATAGCGGGGGAAGTGTTACCCCCCATAGGACGCCAATGTTTACCATCGCAAATCTTAAGAACTGTAATAGTGAGAATGTTCAAACTTTCTAGAAGTCACTCTTATTGTATACTTCACTTTTGAAAATAAAAATAAAGCGGGTAGGCGCAGGGGGGGAAATACCTCCCATAGGATGCATACATTAAATATCGCTCAACTGAAGAACTATTAAAGGGACAGTCTTCAAACGTGGTTAAAGCCACTATTATAGTAAACTATAAATTTCAATAAAAAATGTGCGGGGTAGCCAGAGGATGAGCAGTACCCCTCATAGATAGAAATATTAATAAGAGCCGCTGCAAGCAATTTGTTGAACTTTTGGTAGTAGGATCTTCTGAGCCCCAAAATTTAAATAAAATAGCAGCGGGGGAAGTGTTACCCACCATAGGACGCCAATGTTTAATATCGGATATCTTAAAAACTGTTATAGTGAGAAAGTTCAAACTTTGTAGAAGTCACTCTTATGGTATACTTCACTTTGAAAATAAAAATAAAGCGGGTAGGCGCAGGGGGGAACTTCCTTCCATAGGATGCATATATTAAATATCTCTCAACCGATAAAGTGGTTAAAGCAGTGTAGCGAAGCGCACCGGGTTAAGCTAGTAAGTTAATATAAATAAATAATAATAAATAATAATGTTACAGTCCATTTAGCGAAATAAGCACATTTGCCATATATGCCATCTATCAGCAGTCATCAAAGGGAAAAGTAAAGCAAATTAATGGAGTTATACGTTATACATTAACAATATGTATTTACTAAGTTCTAAGTTCGAAACCACAATCCATCCAAAGATTGAAAGAAATAAATTGTTTAATTTTGGTCATCAACTCTCTTAAAAATTAGTTTTTGCGTTTGATATCAGTTATGAAATATCTTGTTATTATTTTAACTATGTTGCAAAACAAAAACCTGATGTCGGTGTAATTTATATGAATTTTTTCGGTTATATGCCTCATAGTGGCATATATTTGAATTAGCCTTATAGTCACATTAGCGATATAGTTCACGTTTTGTCTGCAACTAAAGGATGCGGCTTTAAGCGAAAAGTACTGTATATCCATCACAATATCACCAAAATTAGTGCTGGGAAACTATCGATAGTCTTAGAATATCGAAAATATCAATAGGTAAAATATCGATATCGATATTATTACTATTTAAAATATAGCCATGAAGGCATGTTACAGCAGCTATACACACAGTTTTTTGCCGCAAGTTTTTACTTATTATTATCAATTCGGGCCTAGTTACAGCAAGAATGGCTGGTGGTATAGAATGATTAGCTGTGATTTTTTTACTGCTTTTATGGCCTTTATGTCGAAATTTGTATATTGTTATATAGGGACTGAAATGTCGAATATTTTTGTAATGTTGTAAAAAAAATTAATATACAAATATCGTTAGAGGAAAAGTCCGGTAAACATTTTGGGTTGCAAACCAAAACCAATTTAGAACATTATTTAAAATTACAATTAAATATCTTAAAGTCCCTGCGGTTCCTTCAGAAAGATGCTTATCAGCAGCACAATTTTTCAAGAACTGTCATCTGAAATATTGTGCGAACATACATCGTCTCAAACGTTCAATAAAGTGATTAAAATAAACGAACTGTAGGCTGATAAAAAACTAGTTAAAGTTTTCCTGCTCAAGTACAAACATTCAGTCGATAGTAATATCGATAGTGAAATCTGAACTATCGATAGTAGAAAATATCGATAGTATCCCAGCACTACCAAAAATCAGAATATAACACAAATTGTACGCAAGCACATGAAAAAAGTATTAAGAATCATACTTGCTTGCATAAAAAAGCACCTAACGCATATCCAAAAAGGTATTATCTCACTCTCAATTACAACTGGAGGTTAAATATGGAAAAATTTTGCCATTTATTTGTGCAACCTATTTAGAAAGCAAAACGTCAACTTCTTACATGTTTGCATTTATTTATAGAATGGCAAGTTTCCAAATAAGGTTCAAGGTTCTTGGTTATCAGTTCACAACAGCCGACAAAATGTGGGCGGAATTGGACAGGTGCTCATGGCACAATGGCAAATGGCATTTATTTATATAAAGGGTCCGCCATATAACTTCTTTTTTTTTTTGAAAAAGCTATAAAAAAACTACCGAATATTTTCTCATATTTCTTTTTTTATTTGAAAGTACAATCCTTCCGGTTAATAATGGAAAATAATTTCATTCAAATGGCTGCCTCGGCTGGCCACGCAGTAGCTTACACGATCGGTATTTCACCAATGGCTTCACGAATATTGTCGTTTAAAGCGTCGATTGCCTCTGGCTTGTCGGCGTACAACTTATCTTTCACGGCACCCCACAAATAGTGTCAAATCGCAGCTCCGAGGAGGCCAAACAACATCAGCTCTGCGGCTAATAATGCGATTTTTTAAAACAGGGCGCAAAACATCGAGTGTAGCTTCGGCTGTGTGGCACGTAGCGCCGGCCTGTTGAAACCAAATGTTGCCAATATCCTCCTCTTCAATTTTTGTGAACAACAATTCGTTCAACATGGTCCGATAACGATCGCCATTGACTGTAACGGGCACTCCTTGCTCATTTTCGAAAAAAATGGCCTGATTATTCCTCTGGACCAAAATCTGCACCAAACAGTGACTCGTTTTGGGTGCATCGGCTTTTCAAAGTATGCGTGCGGGTTTTCTGTGCCCCAAATGCGACAATTTGGCTTGTTTACATACCCGCCAAGATCAAAATGATTTTTTTTGGCAAAATCGGCATCTTCTGTAAGTCGATCGCAGCCTCACTTAGCGAAGCGAAAACGCATTGGATGGGCAGTTGGCTTCAACTGCTGAACCAATTGGACTTTGTATTGCGTCATACCAAGGTCTTTATGCAGAATTCGTCTCAATGATGTCTCCGAAATGATCAATTGTTGAGAACGACGGTGAATTGAAGTTGATGGCGCTTCACGCACACTTTCTGCCACAGCAGCAATATTCTCGGGTGTATGCACTGCTTTTGGCTTTTCACGCTTTGGTTTGTCGATGAGGATGCCAGTTTCATTCACATTTTTCACAAGATAACAAGCATACGGTGCTTCTCTTCTTCCAAAATCCGAACGCACACATTCTGCAACATTACCATGATTTTCAAAGTATTTCCCAGCGTTGTTCAAGCGTATACACAACAGTATTCGTTCAGTGGAAGGATAAAACTAATTATCTGTCAAATCAGACATGAGCTAAGTGTTACCATTCACGAAATAAGCACTAGTTGAAAAAAACGTATGATCACAGACCCTTTATAACTAGCATTTAACCCGCTACTTCTTAAGCGTCTCCTTATTCTTCGTGGACATATCTGTATGCCAAAGTTTATTTTCTCATTCACTTAGGACCTTAAATGTTTAATTTTATCTTTCTAGGTCCAATACCAACGGGAATTCAAAAAGTACCAGTCGATGAATAAAAAATTACCAAAAAGTTCCCTCTTATAGACTCTCATTCACCCAAGACATTGCATCTTAAATTTTATGTTTCTAGGTCCAATACTAACGGAAATTCAAAAGGTACCAGTTAAAGAACAAACAAGTACCATAAAGTTCCGTCATAGATTCTTATCCACTCAGGACATTGCACTATTTTTTCCCCCCATTAAAGTATAAAACATTTTAGTATTGTAGTGGGAGCCCATAATTTTGTACGAATATGTTAATGAATGGAAAAAAATGTTTTGTAAAAAAGTACCAAAAATAGTTATGATTTTCACCCCTTAAATGTTTAAATTTCGAAAAAGTACCAAATTTTTTTTGATAAGTTTCGGATGTGGTATAAACTTTGTTTCTATTTTTATTGGTTCAAAAGATAGTTAGGGGGTCAAAAAAGTACTAAAATTCAGGTTTTACCCGTTTACTCCCTAATAGGGCCGAACTTACAAAAAAAGAACCAACCACCTGTGCGCTAGTTTTTATTGTATCCCTTTTCCCATTTTTACCCTTTTTTACATCCTAAACATTCGAATTTAAAAAATCCCGTCTTAGTGGATCGATTTGGGCAGAAACCTACCTCCAGTCCAAATTTCAAGTTTTTAGCTGAGGCGTTTAGGCTGTGCGATGATGAATCAGTCAGTGAGTCAGTCAGTAACGTTTCAATTTTGTATACATATGAAGATAAACGGTATTTATATAACTATCTGTTATTATCTTATCATGTTGAAGAGTATATAAGATTCGGCATAGCTGAATATATATAGCACTCTTACTTGTTTTCCCTCCACTAGACTTTTTTATAATTTGATTAATTTATATGTAAAAATATCCCATTTTGTGTTATTTTTTGAAAATAAATTTTTGTTCTAAACAGTTTGTAGTAAATGCTGCTTTGAATTCAGATTTATAGTTATTTACAGTTTTCGCCAAATAATTTTTATAAGAAACGTACCAAGGGTTTTTCTATACAGGGAGTGTTTGGAAGTTACATATATTTTTTATAATTTAATGTTTTTGTTAATTATTCTTATTAAAATTAAGTCCATTTTCTAAGTTCTGTAAAGGCTTTTTACTACAACGTTATTACAATTACAATTGCAAACAAACACTCAGAAGAAAATATTCCAAAAAAACCTCTGCAATTTTTGCACAGAAAAAGAATTCATTAGCAATTAATTTGAAGAATTTTCGTTATTTTTTTTTTTTCTTAAATTTTTTAAAGATTCCGAATTTCGCAATTGGATCTAGTTTAAATAACTTTCTTGTATTTAAATATCATCAGGCATGTGATTAAAACGATAATTTTTTAAAGATTTGATTATTTTCAAGTATCAATTATTACAACATTATTTAATAAAATATCGTAAAAGGCTTGAATTGCACCCAAATCCACTAGCCTTATTCCACTACTTTGAATGATGGTTGCCACATTCGCTTAAGGACGAGCAGAAGAGTGCCAAACACCTTCTTATTTGAACGTGAATAGTGATTTATAGAGTTTTCGCCCACAATTGTCAGAAAGTAAGCTTAAGAATTAGAATAAGATTTGATTAATTACACTATGTGACAGTTTTTCACCAAATGTACAATTGCCTGCTGAATCCGAAAATGAATTCAGAATGCTTAAAAGTAGAACAGTTTACCAGATATTTTAAAATAACCGTTATTTGCGTATTTTAAAAAGATGATGGCACTTAAATGCAAATATCTTCAAAAATATTAAACGGATTATGTATTTCTTTTTTTTTAATGAAAGATAATAAATTTACTAAAATAACAATGGATTACTAGTGAAGATTGGTCAAGAAATTCCAGTATTACAGGGGACAAATGTTCAAACTTTTTTGAAAATTTTATGATTTTTTGGAATTTTGCTCTTAACAAGTTATTTTTTTATGCCAAACAATTAAAAATTGTAACGTTTTATTGCATGAGGCATAAGTATGCACATTTTGCGCTAATCAAGACTTGAATTGGTGCAAAAATGATAATGTTACAGAAGCTTTTGTGAATTAACCCACATAGTAATTTAACAGTTTTAGCCTTCTTTTTTTAATATTTTTTTTGCTTTGTGTATTTACTTGGTGTTTTTTTTTGTGATTTGGTAAAAATCTAAAAGTGGGACATTTCAAATAATCTTCTGTAGCTTTGTAATTATACCCTTCACCGAAAGTAAAAGGGTATATATAACTTTGTCATTCCGTTTGTAATTTCTACAATATTGATCCTACACCCTATAAAGTATATATATTCTGGGTCCTTATGTAAAGCGATGTTACAAAATTTTGAAAATAAGTAGTATTTTAACATAGTTGTTTATGTTTTAACTATTTGTTTCGTCTCATAAACAAAAGGTATGTGCTTAGAAAATATTTTGTCATACAATATATTTCCTTTTAGCAATAAATTCTTGAAATACAGTACAAAATCAGTAACTAAGGAATTCCGAAATAAATTTTTTGCAGAACATTCTGTTGAGCTTTGCCAGGATGAGTCAAATTATGACCTAACAAAAGCAGAAACTCTCGTTAGGAACACAAGCTGGATTGCAAAATGAAAGATTTTATATGTTTAGAGAAATCCTGGGAAAAGCCAGAGAATTGAGATATTCAGTATTGTGGGTTGCTTTCGATTTCTCCAACGTCTTTAAAAGTAAAAAAAACAATTTTTTTTTGCTCGTTTTAGTGCAAGAATTTTTTTCGTCGGTTTGTTTGTTTTTTTTGCTAATAAACTCCAAATAATAAATAATATTTGCATTTTTATTTATTGAAATTACTTAATTTATAACAACACTTTATTAATTGGTTAACCGATCATCAACGGAATATTAACCGATTAAACCAAAACCTCGTTTAAATAATCGAGCGGTTAACCGATTAAAGCAAAAGCCCGATTAAATGAATATCCCAGTTGTCGTTAAAACTATGGCGTGGAAAGTCTGTGCGTATATTCGTGTCGGAAAATAGACACATACAAAATCCATTTTTCTCTGCTGTTAAAGCAAGTAACGGCAAATAGAAACTCCACCAAAAAAAACTTATTCCTTTATTATCTGCAAATTTGCGGCGTCTCTTTAATTATGCCCCTGTGGCAGATTTGATAGATTGTTCCCTTAAGTAGGTGTTAAGCAACGATGGCACAAATTTACCAATGTTGCTTTACAGTAGTTGGCTAGACTGTAAAGAATTCAAAAATAAAGTTAAGGACATTAAAGACCGAGACTTAGATTTTTTGGTGAAAAAGTATATTTGCGAACTATTCCCAATAATATGGCCATTTACTGTAGCCAACTATGAAATCATTAATGGTAAATTGAATGAGGTTATTTTAGCGTTTAAGTTTCTCTATTCGTTGAGTTTCACAAACATCCATTTGGCGTAAAATGCCTTAAAGTAAAAAAGGACTAGAATTTAAAGACAAATAAATGTATCAAGAAAAAAAAAACGGTTTATTACAAAGAAAATTATAACAAAATAATTCATTAACCCTTTCGGTACGGGAGACGATTAGATAGTTTTAAGCTTTTATAATGGGCTATTTTTACAAAGATATGCATATTAAACTAATATTTATCTTTTTTTGTGTGCCCCTACCCAGGGAAGATACTTGGAGGCTCGGACATATATGTCCCAACAGGAGTTTGGAATGGGACACATATGTCCCAACAGGAGTTTGGAATGGGACACATATGTCCCATCAGGAGTTTGGCATAAGTCCCATCAGTCGTAAACATATAAAAAAGGGGCATAAAAAATTAAGAAATTGGTTCCGTTTTACGATGTTAATTCGTATATATAATCCGCTAATTTACAGCTGACATCATCAACAATCTACAAAAACTTGTTTCCACCATTTCTGTGATTTACGGTCTAGTTAATACATTCCGGATAACTGATCAGCTCGACCTACTCTTACCATTATGTTGCGGTAGGATTTTGAGCTGGAGATAACAACATAGCCACTTCACCTATTTCTTGATCTTTATCTTCATCTGACGAATCTGAATGATTTATTTAAACTTCTTGATCAATATTACTTTCGAATTCTGATGGTACGTATTCGTCTCCGCTCCTAGACGAAAATTCATCTTCAGTTGACTCTTCTCAAATACTTGCTTCATCCAAATCGGATAGTCTTTTCGTCATTTAAGCCTTAAATAAAATTTTGAATTCTATAACACTATAGACCTATTGGGATAGATATGTCCTACTGTAGAAGCCGAACGGGACATTTATGTTCCGTAAAAAGAAAACATAAAAAATAAGTAAAATCTCATTCATACCTTTGCGCAAACTGGTGATATTACTTAAATGACAATATTTTTTACTGCTTTTAAACTTTTTTATAAAAAAACACGGAAACAGTTTGATTCCACGGCGCTTTTCTTAAGACTAAACAACACGTGTTATGATAATAAGCAAAACTTGCTTTAATATTTGTACTTAAACGTCTAAATAACTAAATGGGACAGTTTTGAATCATTTAAAGTGAAAAACTGAAATACAAGGACTCTGTAAGATGTAGTGGGACACATACGTACATATGTATATCCGAATAGATGCGAAAGGGTTAAACAACATTATTGTTAAGGCAAATAAATTTCAGTTTATCAATAGTATGAAATGGGAATGTAGCACATTTAAACGAAACCTTGTTAATTAATTTTTTGCATCCCAAGAAAAACTTTGATAAAAATTCATTTTTGTTTTTCATAAAACTCAATTTAATTAATTTTTTTAAACGTCATGGTTCAAATGCATTTCACTTACTTGAATGCAAACAAACATAAACTAGTTTATGACTAACATTTTAATAATGTAAATTTTATTTTGTACCCCCTGTTACTTTTTTGGCCATCTCTTGCGTTAGACTTCTTTCAACATTTGAAAAAAATTAGCATAAATCCTTAAAAAAAAACTTAAATGAAACTCATAATAAAATTACAGCTAACTGTCAATGACAGTACAAATTAAATGTCATTGTTGAACATTTTCAAATTGAATTAGAAATTTGTTTTCATGAAGGACATTTTTATGTCACATTCGTATTGATAAATTGTTTTAAAATTTAAAAAAAAAATTGAATAAAGTAACTTGCATAATTAAATCAAATATTACGTGTTCCAATTTTCTAATGGTTTTATGCACGATTCGGATATAGGCTAGTTGATAGTAAGCTGGACTCTCAGTGCGACGGTTGCGGGTCCCGCCAGAGAATTTGGTCTGCTTCGCTACAACGGGCTAAGGGCCTAAGTTACTATTGCCAATCTTTTTAATTTAAATACAATTTGTAACTGTAGTTGTAACTCTTATTAAATAAGAATGAAATGAAACTGTAACGGAACTGACTGACTGTGATTCATCATCGCACACGCCTGAAGCTAAAAATTTGAAATTTTCCTAAAATAGAGATAAAAAAAAAATACAATATTTGTCGTTGTTCATTAAAAACATAAGCGGACAGGTGTCTGAAACTTTTTTGAAATTCGTCTCACAGAAAGAACAACACTCGGTATAAATTAAGTTTTTTATATTGACTTTAAGTACGAGTCGTACTAAAAATTCAAGTAGGAATAATACTTAAACGTACTAAAAACAGTTTTAAATCGGATAACTTTCGAAAAACAATCCCGCAATTTCTTAAAATAAGTACAAAATTCGTAAACCAAATTAAAAAATATTAAGTTTTTCGTTGGTACTGCCTCTCTGAGAAAAAAATTACAAAGTTTATTACACTATATAGTTTATCGATCTGAGGGTAAGAGAATATGCTATTATTCCCTCCCCTCTCACCAATAAGCTCAGACTTTCTGAAAGAAAACTTTCAAAGTTTGAACACAGACCTTAACCTATCAAAGTTTGTTAAAGACACTGCAACAACACTTCACAAGTTGTCAAAAATAAACGATTTGGTTGTTGTATGTAGAAACAACAGAACAAGATGAAAATATATTAATTTAATGTTTGAAAAGTAAAATTGAGAACTTTTGCTTCTCATTTAGTTTATATTTTCAGTCATATGTGAACATGAAGTGTTTAAAGTAAAAACCATATTGGGAATGTTGCTGGTG
Source organism: Pollenia labialis (assembly GCA_949318255.1). Lineage (NCBI taxonomy): Eukaryota > Metazoa > Arthropoda > Insecta > Diptera > Polleniidae > Pollenia > Pollenia labialis. The sequence goes on along the minus strand of OX439139.1, from coordinate 61,962,891 downwards.
TTTTATAATTTAAATTCTGTAAGGTGTAAAACGGGGAAGTAATTCAATCATAATAAAATTCTGCTTTCACTTTTGGCTTACTTCAAGAACGAATTCAAATTTAATCAACTTTATAAATTTTAAATCTAGCGTATTTTGAGATTGGTACTGTAAGAAGAGATAAACTCACTGTTTATTGCTGTAGTTTTTTAAGCTTTGATATTGTTGCAAGTAAAACTGGGGTTTATAATTCTTATTCGCTTAACATTTTTATTTGTAAATATAATATATTTAGCTTTTCTAAAATCTTTGGATAAAGTTTCTGACGATCTGGCCTAAGCAACCAGTGAAATGCGCATAGGAATAGCTTATCCCTTCAACAATAAATTTCAGTTTCTCAATAGTATGAAATGGGAATTTAGTACATTTGAAAGAAACCTTGTAAATTAATCTTTCAATTCCAAGAAAAATTTTGGTTCAATTTTAGTTTTGCTTAAATTAATCTTATTTTCGGATTATTGTAAGTAAGGATTCGGGATTGAATATGGATAAGTTAAGCATTTCGCGATTGAAAATCCGTACTTAAATCTAAAATGGTGTTTCTTTTGAGCAGTGTTCGAAAATAAACACTAAATATCGCTTCTCAGTTTTCGATCCGGTCGATTTATGGAAAATACAAACAATAGTGTTTGGGTAGTAAATCATTTAACAAATAACGTTTCCCTGTTTGTCATCTTACGAACACCAAAATAATACTGGTTTTAACCAACTAAACAAAAGATGAGAACATTTAATTCCGTTCTTTATTGTGTTCGGTTCAACTCATTTATGTTTGTCCCTTTTGGCTGGTAAAAAACCAAAATTTTTTTTTTCAAAAAAAATACACATACGAAAAAAACTAAAATTTTAATTTTACATAAACAAAACATATACACAATACACAGACAAGCTATTCATGATGTGGTCGTTCCCAACAAACACGGAGGTTTGATTTCAAATTGAAAATGATTTGAAATCAAACGTTTTCTCAAACGACAAACGTTTGATAATGATTTGAAAATCATAGCGTTCTCAACAAAAAGGGGAAATTATTTTCAAATTGAAAAATGCCTTTACTTTCAACTTGTTTTCAAGCGTAATTCTCAAATGTGGATTATAATAGAATGTGGATATAAATAAAACTATTTAATTTTTTTAATTTAAATTTATTATTTCTTTAAATAAACTTTGAGATAAACATTCGGTACCATAGCTAATAGATGAAAAAGTGTTCTTTCCGTCCTCTAATTCTTGGAAAGACAAAATACTTGGCTCCCTTTTATTTTGAGGATTGTAGCACCGCGATCGTTCAACAATTTTTCTTCACTTTTCCGTTTTATTATTTTTCTTTTTTTTCGTATTTTTAATCATTGTAATTTCTCACAAATAATTTTTATTTTTACTTTATATTAAAATTTATTTTTAATAGTAAAACACATGTAACCACAAAGTAAAAAAATGTAACTTTAATCGCTTTAGTATTGACAAATTTTTTTTTGATTTGATTTTAACATTTGACATCAAATTGATAAAACATTTGATATCAAATGTTTATTTTCAAATCATTATCAATTTGAAGTTAAATGTTAAATCAAACAATTGAAAAACGTTTGAGAATTGCATTTGATGTCAAATGATGAAGTCATTTGATGTCAAAGGTTTGACTTCGTGTTTGTTGGGTTGCTAAAATTTTTTGTTTGTTCATTTCTTCATTAATGTAAACAAGTTACATAATGTTTGTCTACAGTATCACTACAATTGTTCTGTTTTTTAACGAAGAACAAAACAATATATAATGTTCGGCTCTTTTATTTTTAAATAGTTACAAACGGTATTAATGGTTGTGCTCGTCTACACAAATATTAATATAATGGTTATCTTTCCTGGGTGTGTGAGCCGAACGCTAAATAATGTTCTGTTTATTTTCGAACACCGCTTTTGAGTGCTCTTTTAAGGAGTAATTCTTGTTTCCAATGTTCTCTTTGTGGTACCAATATAAATCAAATCGCAGCTTTGATCTTGTTTTCCCTTACATGGTATTTCATAAACAACATTGCTTTGTTGTTGTTGGTTTATTGGTGTTTTTATGTTTGTAAATATTGTGCTTAAAGTTTTGTTAGGTTTGTAAGCAAACCATATGTTTTTCTTCTCTATGGTGTCTTTGTTGTTTTGCTTATCAGTAAGTCCAGGTATGTATTTTACACTATAAAATTGTTTTTGCTCATTTTCGGCATCAGAGTGGTCAGATGTTTTGTTATTCATTTTCCTCACTGTATTTGTTATAAAAGTTTTTATAAGATTTTTATAAGTTTCGTATCTAGGTAAGCAATTCCTGTGTTGGTTTGTATCTCAATTGTGAACTGAATTTTCTCATGATATTTGTTAAAAGTCTTTAGGATTTCATCTTTATCGTCTAATTTTACTATGGCCAAAATATCATCTACATATTTTGCTTTGTATATGCAATTCCTTCATTGCTTCGTCAAGTAGAGTATCTAGGACTATATCAGCGATAGTTGGTGAAAGTGGGTTACCCATCGGCATACCAAATATTTGATTAAACATTTTTTTTATCGTATATGAAGTAATTATTATCAGTAAAGGTACGTTCAGACTGATGAAATATTTGATAGCAAACATCAAATATTTCATTAACGTAGTCTGAACACAAAATATTTTTGAGTGTCAAATAAAGTAACAGCTGATTTTGAGCAAATAAAAGTATTTGCCGGCAGTAAAATATTTGTCGAATATGAACATAGTGTGAACACAAAAAATCAAATATTTTAGTAATTTTTGAGTAAACATTTATTTGATATTACAAAAAATTTGTAAGAGCAAACAACGACAAACAATTTTAGCCATGTACCCGATTTTTAATAATTATTAGACTTTGCTATCATGCCGCTTTTAGCCAATTTTTGCGAATTAAAATTAATAAAATATTAAAATTGTTCGCGAATTTTCGCTAATTTTGCAAAATTTTTTTATTTGGTTTTTCCCCGACATTTTGTTTTTTTAACCGATTTAGCGATTTCAAATAAATTTTAGGGTTTGCTATTAGCAAATTTCCGCTAATTTATCAATTTTCACCGAATTTTTGCCATTCCTTATACTTTTAGGGACTTTTAATCAATTTTATGGCTTGTGTGAAATATCAAAATTTTTCGCGAATTTTCGCAGTTTTTGCAACATTTTTTTTTTGTTCTTTTCCCGACATTTTGTTTTTAACCGAATTATATATTTTTCAATTTTTTGCAAATTTAAGCCACGTTTCCGTTAACCATTGTCCAGTTTTGTTTTTCTTTTACATACTCCTGTTCTAACAATATAAGAGATGCTGATCCACAGAATAAAACAAATAATTAGGCTTCTGCGCGAATTTTTACTATTTATTTATGAAATATTTATTAATTTTTAAACACTTTCATTAAACAATTATTTGATGCAAATATTTGTTTTAGTCTGAACGCATGGCAAACATGAATTAATTTATTTTATTTGACACTTTTTGACAACTGTTTCAACAAACAAAAATTGTCAAATATTTGAGCTTAGTCTGAACACCAAACAAAATATTTTTTTGTTTCACACAGTTTGAAGCAAATATCAGAACAAATATTTTTGTCAAATATTTCATTAGTCTGAACGTACCTTAAGACAGAATTTTAGTACATATATTTAAAATCTTAGATCTGGGAATTCTAGTGGAATTTTTTTAAATATTTGTTTTTAATTGCGGTATGAACTGGGATGTTTGTGAACAGTGATAAGACGTCAAAAGACACCAGTACCTCTCCGGGGTATGTTTATGTTTTCTAACTGTGTTTTTAAATGTGATGAATTTTTTACATTGTAGTTGCTCGAAATTAAGTTTTTTAAATGTGTCCTAGGTATTTCGAAAATTGGTAGAATGGAACCTGCATTGAGGAAACAATTGGTCTCAGAGGGATTCCAGTTTTGTGGATTTTCGGTAATCAGTAGATTATTGGGGCTGTTGCCGCTGAACAAAGAAGACGTCGTTTTTGTCATGTGTCTATGCATTCATTCTTATATAGTTCCGTTATGAAATTATTGTTGTCTCTTTGTAATTTTGGTGTTGGGTCGATTCTTAATGCGCGGTATGTGTTTTTGTCCTCTAATAACGTTTGCATCCTATTTTCGTAATCAGTTCTATACATCGCAACCGTTTTATTTCCCTTATCTGCTTGTATTACCATAATGTCACTGTGCCTTTTCAGAAATTTTCTCGTCTTCTCAAAAACTGTAAGAATCAGCTTTTCCCTAGGTGGATTTCCCATTCTTCTGTTAAATTTCGAGATTCTATACTGACCACTTCTTTTTCTCTATCCGTATTGTTCTCTATTGCCTGAACACACTGTTCAATATCCGCAATTATGTGTAAAGCTGAAAAATTAGCTCTGGTAATCGGCAAGGCAAATTTTTTCCCTAATGATAACATCCATTTACATTCAACTGGAATAACTAAGTTAGTCCTGTTTTCAAACCAATGATCATTAAACTTAAGGCCATGAATTTCAAAATGTCTTTCTTTCAGTGTATTTAGTTTCTTTATTTGTCGTTCTTTCGTATTCGTAGTTATATGTCTCGCTCTATCTGTTTGTTTCTTAATAAAAATGTTAAAATCATTAGTTGTTACCATGTTCTTGACCCCACTTAATATTATTATTTGTTTGTGAAATTTCCAAGTTCAAGATTTCTTTGTGAAAATTATATTGAACTTTGTTTAGTTGTCCCTTTACCAGGCGCGGATCCAGCTCGAGCCTTAGGGGGGGGGAAATTTGTTTTGATACAAAAAAGTAAAAAATTAGTTTTTAAAAGTTTATTAAATTTAATATGTGTATATTTATTAAAAAAGCTCAACAATAAGGTTATATAAAATATAAGATCAGTTCAATATAAATTGATTTTTTTAATGAGAGTTGACGGGTTTCTGAAATAAACGATTCAATTTATGATTTCCTCGTGAGGCAAATTTAGATAGTACAGTCTCTCTTCTGTCATTGTTGATCTGAGCCATGTTTTTATTAGACGACTGGTAAGAAATGACGTCTCTCTCGTAGCATTACTGACGAGTAGGGCAAGTTTTTTATGGCATATGCCATGTTTGCCATTTTTTCAATTATTGTTTTAAAAAGCAATTTTTGGTCCAGCTTGCTAAAGAATACCTTTTTGCAACATAGAAAAAAAATTTTAAATAAGCTTAGAGAATATGAGGCAGAATCTATTCGAAATGCTAACTGAATAATGCAAAAATCGGATATAAAAAGTACTTTCAATGCATCTGCTCAGGCCTCTTGAAGTAACAAACGAAAGCTTTGGCTAAATAAATAGTGCTAAGGAAAATAATATAAGATGTCATTAAAAAAGATTTTGTTGAAAAGTTTAAAAAACGTTTTAGATCGTAATGCATGTGGTAAATTATTTAATACTCCTGAAAAATCTATATGGCTTGGCATTTTAATTTAAAAAGTGTTTTAATCGATTTTCTCACAATTTTGTTTTAATGAAAGTGAGACGGATGAATTTATTGACAATCTTTCTCCATCTGAACTTTTAGTGTTCAAATATGCTCCAGTTACATCTTGCGATATTGAAAGAGTGTTTTTCATTTATAGAACTGTTTTTTGTGATAACAGGAAATTATCAGGGTGTTCTAGAAATCGAAGACTCAAAACACAAGAATTTTAAATGTCGTTCTTTAATAAAAAAAATTTGGATTAAAAACCATAAATAGTTCAACAAAATAACCACAATTCTAATTATTGTTAAAGCTAGGGCACGAGCTCTATGTGTACATTTGTCCTTCAAGTTGTGATGAAAAAAAGTCAACAAGAAAAAGAAAGACAAAATGAAAAAACAAAAAAAAAAAAAATGTACTTTGGACTTCAAGAAGAATTCTTGACATAAGTACGGAAAAAACAGAAGTTAGGAAAAACATGTAAAATTAATTAGAAAATGGATAATCATTCAAAAAAGCAAATTTCGATCTACCAAAGGTTAAAAAACAATTTGGTTTAAGGATTGATATTTGACTATTGACGTCAACAGTCGTCGATGGCTGCGAGTGTAAGACGGCAAATCCATCTGAGGAGATCGAGTGGTTGCGATCGAAACATGTCATGGTAACCAGCCGCCTGGGTTCGAATCTCAGGTCAGTCAAGAATGAATGATTATCAATAACAATTTTAGCTCTTTAATAATATTTCCCTGATAAAAAAATTTTGTGACAAATATTATAAAAATATTTCTTTATTAAACAAAATTTTATAACAAAAATTAGATTAAAAGTATACTAAACAACTTCCAAATTCTTGCGTTTTGCCCCCCAATGTTTTTTTTTTGACAATTTGAAGAAACATACCATTGTACTTTCAATAAAAACTTAATAAAATAAATGTTTCTTAATAAACATGTTATATTTTTGCCAGCCATTTTTAACCATTTTTCGTGCCATTTTAAACTTGCCCTGCTGACGGGCATTGAAACGGAAATTTGAAATATTTTTCTTAGATTTCGGTAGATATCTTCATCACAGTTTATTAAAGCATCTACAACGTTATCTGATAGATTTTCAGATATTTTCCATGATTGTTGCCAATGCAACAGTTCAGACTCAAGTTTAGATATTAGTAGGTGTTCATCTATCTCTTTTATCAAACATAATCAGCTCATCATTAGTTAGTTGTGATTTTAAAAGTTGTGTATCTGTATTTGACTTGATTACACTTTGAGGTATAAGTTTAGGTATGCTTAACACATTTAGGAGATTTATTGCGAAACGTGTTTTGAGATCTTCTAAAATAAATTCAATAAGAGGAATGTAACCTACAACTCGGTAGTAATCTTCAACATTTTGAATGTGATTGGAACCTCGATTTGAACGCAGATAACTTTAACTTTTTCAAAAATCGCTTTAAATAGTTCTTTGGCTTTATTTATTTTCTCTTCAAGGCACATGATATAAGTTTTGATAAGGCTTGATCCATTTTGAAGATCTATATCGTGATTTTGTAAAATAATACTATTCCTCAAATGAATTCAAAAGTACTAAGCGAGTTCCTTAATAAAAGGGTTTTGATGAAGTATCTCTACCTTTCCACTCAGATATTTTTTCCAAAGCTTCTACTATATGATGTACACTTGTTGCAAAGTGAAAATTGAGTCGTGACGGTCCAACCATCTTGTCTCGCATAATGTAGAGAGTTTGGCTCCCAAATACTTTGCTAAAACTGTGTTTCGCTTGGGATGAATATATTTAAAAAAATTTGTCGTTTCTTTAACAAATGATACAACTTATTGTATTAATGGCATTTTGTTGCTTTTTAAAATTGAGTTGTTTGATTTATGGGAATAGCAGGCGTTTGTTTTGCATTTGTCCAGAATTTTATAACAGCTCCATTTTCTGATGACATCAGAGGACACCCATCTGTTCCATTTCCTACACAATTTTTTAGGTCAAGACTAAACTTTGTCAAAGCTTTTAGCACTAAAGATGATAGCGCCTTCGCATCAATTGACTTATCACATTATCAATATCCTTTGAAGCCTCTTCAAATGCGTTTACAACAAAGCCAATAAATGCTTTCCTAATGATTTTTTGTTGTATGTTGAAATATCTTTAAGATAAGGAAATCTGGGTTTTCCCCGAAAAATTTGTGTTTTCATCAAAAATTATCGAATAGAATTTCGATTCATGTAACACATATATACATAAATATTGCATATACATACTAAGGCTTATTAATAATTCGGCCGCACGCATTTTAAAGTCAAACGTTTATTTATTGGATATAAATAGATGCCACCTGCTGGGATTGAATGTAGAATAATAAGTATTTAAATACAGTAAACTAGATGTTTCATTGGAAATTTCTAATAAATAACTATTTGAATTAAATTTTGGATACTTATTGAAAATTTCGTTAGATTCAATAAAAAAAACAAAAAAAAACTTTGCTGGGATTTCCTAAAATTTTGTGCATATAAAAAAATATTATTATTGGGAATTCTTGTATTATCGAGAGAAACCAAACATATTTTTAGAATTTAGGGGGGGGGGAAATTTCCTTATTTCCCCCCCCTGAATCCGCGCCTGCCCTTTACAGTATGACACTGAAAAAGATTTTGTTTCGTTATTTTCCGACAGTTTGTTCTTTTATTCCGTTAATCGATTTCAAATAAATTTTAGTGTTTGTTTAAAAGTTTGCAATTTTGGCGACGTTTAGCGAAGTTCGCAATACAAGCGATTTTTTCCTGTGATTCTGTACAGCTTTTACGATTTTTAATGAATATTAGTTAGACTTTACTGTCCCTGTCCCAATTTATTCTTCGTTCGTCTGCGAAGGAAATAGAAATAAACTTATCGCAGACTTCGTTACGCATGACGAATTTCGGTCTACGCAATGGTTATGTGTATTTTCATACGAACCAATGTGTTATATTTCTGACGACGAATATTCGTTGCGAATAATTCTTCGTTCGTCCCAGTTGTGTTTCTAGCAATATTCGTAACTTTTCTAAAAAATACAAAAATAAATTTGGTACTTTTTCGTAATTCGAACGACTTAACGGTTAAAATTGTACCTATTTTAATATTTTTAAAATTAGAGAGTATATTAGGAGGGTTTTTTATATTTGCCCACCTTTTACAATAATTTTACCCCTGCCAATCTAAGCTTTTGAAAGAAATTCAATTAAATTTTGTTTGCAATTAAGGTCTGCTCTTAAACTTTTTTACAATGTTCGAGACAATACCTCATAATTTACGCAAAATGTGTGTTTGCCATGGGTTTGCTTGTCTTTATTTAGTTGAAATCAATTTTTTCACTTTGGGGACACACGACTCGGTCTCCATTCAACTAAAACGACTACCGTGTGTGGGAGTTTGTCCTCAACTTTACTGCCATTGACACAAACTACACAATTGCTGAAAAATTGTTGGTTGCACTTAATTTTCACAGAATAGTTTTTTTTTGTTGTTGTTTTGCCTTAATTATACATACATTTTTAATACAATGGCAAACCGAAATTTCAAACTTATTACTGTGGCAGGAGAAAAAGAGTGTGTCTGTAACAATGTTGCCACTTTCTAAATAATTTTGCAAAAACAAAAATATCTCTAAATCTTTGTATAAGACATGCCTGCAAAATTTGAAAGTAAATACACTTTAAATGGGTTCGAGTTGCTCTTAATCTGAATGTGTACAAAGAATTTCTCTAATCAAGTTATAAGAACATTGTTATTTGCCATATTCGAGACATTATAACTGCGTGAATTCATCTTTATTTATAATGATACGTCGTATGAAAGTCTTACCAATAACCTTCAAACCAGATGTTTTACCTTTGTAATATCTTGATCATTCTCTGAGATATCTAAGCCTGAAGTCGGAGATATTAGCGTTTTGGGTAAAATTATACTCCTGGGCTAAGGGTTAATCATTCGTTGGCCTGTGTAATTATTGAAAACATAGATCTATTTTGTGCCACGCCCACTTCTCCAATTCCGTCCTTATTTTGTCGGATTTCGTGTGTTAATGACCAAGATGCTTGTACCTAATTCGAAAAATTTAGGTCTTGCTGTTCATCAGGTGTAAATAGAACAGCAAATCAACATCAAGAGAGTTATTAATGAAATAGGTGGCAACAATCAGGGTTTAAGAAACTGCAGTCAAAACCAACATTTGTAGAACATAAAACTAAAAGTTGTGTTCAACATTTCGCTTTTTGAGTTGGGTTGACAGCGATTGTTTACATTTAATAAATCGGAAGTAACGGGCCGATGTTCAATGTCAACCACACCTTAACGTCAAGTTTTTTTCTGCATTTCATTTGACATTTCTCATTCTCAGACTAACTCAATTTGAACAGTGGAAAGATGCACAATCAGGCAACGCGTTAAACTTATTCAGGCTTATTATGAAAATAGGCGTTCAAATAAAAATGCATACCGTGCACTTCCGAGCGTACAATCGGAAAAATCGTGCAAAAATTTGAGCTAACCAGGTCTGTAGGAGGCGTAAGGTGTCATAATGGATCATATTGGTCTCTGGGTGAAGGAGACTTCACACCGGCTTTTCTACCTACCTACCTAGGTCTGTAGGATATGAAAACACCAGTGCATGCTCGTACAGTTCATATTGCAGAAAATATTGCTGCTGCTCGCGATCAGACCGTGTTTTTTCCAAAATGAGGCCGGCCAGGCAGTTACTGTAAATGATGTTCGCTATCGTGAGATAATAACGAACATTTTATGTTGTGGATATGTGGCTTCAACAGGACTGTGCCACTTGCCACACATCTTACGAAACAATGGTTCTTTTGCGCGACAAATTCAATAAATGTGTTATCTCACGTGGTGGCGATGTCAATTGGCCGCCAAGATCATGTTATTTGACACCGTTGGACTTCTTTCTTTAGGGTTATTTGAAAGAAGAGGTGTACGTACGTCGATAAGCCAGCAACAATTCAAGAGCTAAATGATGAGATAATTCGGCACATTAACGGTATAGAACCTCAATTATGCATCAGCGTCATCGAAAATTTGGACCATCAGATGGTGGTGTGCCGCCGAGGTCGCATCAGCCATTTTGCCGATATTTTGTTCCATACATAACTGAACCATACCAATATTATCATAATAAAAAGAATAGATAGAAATTTTCTCAATAATTTGTGTTGTATTCAAAATCAACATCGGCCCTTAAAATGTAATCAGTAAAAAGCAACAGTTTTGACAAATGAAGAAGAGGTAGAAATGGCAGTTTTTCTACTTTAACTGCAGATTTTTAAACACTGGCAAAAATTGCTCATATTTGAGTATTTATGGACCGATCTGCCTGCATTTCATATCGCATATCTCGAAAACTATAAATAAAGAAATATATCTTAATATATCTCCATAAGTTTGCGTAATAGAACACAATAATTTGCGGATAACGATTTGTGATTGTATTAAAATCAAATTAATAAAAAAAATTTTTTTTAATGACACACAGAAAAAATTTCTTATGCAAATTAACGATTGCATACGATGATTTAAAATGTATGTAAAAAATCCATTAGAGAGAGCAGTTCTTTAAAATGACTAAGTGAAATCATGTAGGTACTTCAATATAATGGCGATTTGTTATTCTTTTTATTAGAAGCTGTACATCAACATAATAAATCCTCCGGTGGCCTTCAATTGATCGATTGATTCTTCTCTTGTGAACTCTAGACTTAAGTAAAAATCGTTGTTTCCGGATCTTACATTTCGGTTTAATATCAGGATAACACAACGTTTCATTGCTTATAAAGGTTTAATTGATACCTTTTGTTTTTTTTTAACTTTTTTCATAGGTTGCGAATAATTTTAGAGCAAGATTTTTTTTTATTTCAATGCTGGCAACACTGCTCTGTAGGCTTTAACATTTAGCTGCAAGTGCAGGTGTATTTGTGTGATACACGTATGGTTCGTTTTAATGCCTTTTTTTTGGGAGGTAAAAATAATGACTAAAAGACAATAACATTATAATTTTGCTTCTACTATTTAAAAAAAAATCACATTGATTACACTTACGCACTGTTTGAGTCACTTTGTTCAACTTGCAAATCGAGATAGTGAAATGCAATTTCATGCAACACAAGTTTTTAATTAAATTTCAAATGTGCTTTTAAAACATTATGGTGCCATATATAAAAGGTTATGAGAGGCATAAGTGATATCGAGAAACAATTACTGGGAAAAGGGCAAACTTCAGGAAACCTTCAAGCCACAAAAGGCCGCACTTACTGATTAAACAGCTTTAAAAAAATAACATGCACCGCATGTAAAGAGAAGATGGTGCAAACAGACAGTCGGAGAGAACCAGCTGAACCAGCCATCGTTTTAATGAACACAACCAGATTTAAAGATGACTTTTACTGGTAAACCAAATCTTACTGTTACTACGTTGTTGTCCAAGCTAGAGCAGGATAGATTGTAATTAAAGTATGATATGAGAAAAAGAAAAGATGGCCTTTACATAAAATTCATTTATTCCAATTATACTACTCAACAGTTGCTTAAGGGGGATGTAACTTGAGCAATTACTTGTTTTAAGTGAGGCGCTTTGATTAGTTTTTAATGTATCTTCTTGTAAAGAATGCCAAAATAAAGTGACAGTTGAGCTTGATTTGAAACTTTTGTAGAATTAATTGCCTATTCTCATAACATCATTCTATAAGAATGGATTTTACTGTAAATCAGTCTTAATAAGACAGGGTGTGCAGGCCTTATAAATTTTTTTAAAAGAATTCAAAATTATTGAAACCAAAAGTCGACTTAAGCAAAATTTGAGTTTATGGCCAAATGCCATCTCCATGTTTAAAAGTAGCAATGGGCAAAGTTTAAGTTATTTTGTACGATTTTTTAGAAAGCTATAGCAAAATAACTTTTGGCTTATTTTTTCAATGTGCAATCAATTTGTAGTACAAACTAAAGCTTACTTCCGATATGTAACGTAAGAACTCTAAATTCGGCCTAATCAATATGGTGTCTATAAATTAGAAGGCAATCTTTGTAAAACCTGATCACATAGTAATAATATTCATTGCCTAATTTATATAAAATATCATAATTTGTTTCAGAAATATTATAAGCGGTTTTACAGTGATTTTCTGGAGGGCACTTTTTATATTGGAACGATCGTAAATAATAGATCGTTCATCACAAAATTCGGTTGAGTGATTTCTAGTATTAAAAAAACCTAAAGCTGACTGTTCAAATATCAATACAAATTTTTTTTAGAATTTTTTGCTTCTTAAATTCCTTTTCAGAAGGCCTATTTATATGGGGCCTAAGGTTACTTATGGACCGATTATCGCAAAATTACATGCTCTCGTTTCTAGACATATAAAGCTAAATTGGAACAAATGCTACCTCAATATCTATATTTGTTACGGGCTTAGTCGTATTGAAATGATTTTCCAGAGTGGGCATAATAGGAGGCCTGCAGTAAGTTATTTACATTTTTGGGCGGACTTATGACTAATCGTATGAAACTATGAAAGAATAAATATTACCACAATTTTCGAGAGCAGGCTTTATATAGGGCCTATCACAAAAAAAAGGATTTCTGCTGAATTAAATGAGAATCGGCACATTCTGTCACAAATATGTATGTACATTGAAAATATAAATTTTTTAGGAAGGTTATTCCACAATTGGGTTAATAACTGTCATCAATCTGGATTTCAATCGCAAACTACTTAGAAAATCTTAAAGGAATCTGACACCCAGTTTGTTCTTTGTGAGCATTTTATTATATGACTAACAGACGGACAGACACAGCTAAATCGACTTAGAATCACTCAAGGACCCAGCATATAAATATTTTATGTTGTCTTAGATGCTCTATGAATTCCGCGAACAGATTTATTTTTTCAAAGTAAATTTAAATAATTTGGTGAGTTCTTCCAGGGTTAAACGATTCGTTTTGACTTGCTAAATCTTAGTACTGGTTCACACTCTTCAAGTCTTAGCCGTCAATGAGTTTTTAGGCAAGGAAGGAAAAGAAATGGCCTTCTCATAGTTATCGATATCGAAAGTGCTCATGCAGCTAAAAAAAAACTCCTGATACAATACTAAATATTAGTCGTCTATATAATTTCATAAATTTATTTAAAGCTACAAATAAAATGCTGAATTTAAAAAAAGCTTAACTCTTAACTTTCAAGTATAGAAATATTCGTCTGTGTTAATAAAAAAATTTAAATTTAAAAAATAAAATCCGCAATAAACGTGTATTAAATTTAGCTTTTGACTCTTTTCAAAAGAATTTTTCTTTACAAAGGAAATCATCCTTCCGAGCTTTTTATTATTTGACTGACCATATTATAAAGTTAACTTAACGAATGGACAACGTTTACAACGACTAAATATGTAAGAAAATATGGACTTAAACATAAACAAGTTGTAACAATATTTTATTTAAGTTTATTTTATTAATTAACAATTGAATTTTTATTTTGATATGTATTTAATTCTATAATTTAAATGCCTCTCTGAAAGAAAATCCTTTTGAATTTGCTACAACAAAATAAGAAATATTTGCCAAAACACTTAAAGAAAGAAAATTATCAATATTTATGAACAAATAAAAGGGAAATTAATATGAATATTATATTAAGATGAGCAAGTGCAATGCTAATAATGCTTAATTTGAAGAAAACAAAAAAAATCTACAAAAAAGTACTAAAGCAAATAACGAATAACATAATATTGGCAAAATAATAAAATAAAATAGAAGAATTCAAGTAAAAAACAAAAAGAAAATTTGAACGTATAAAAATAAAATTGCAATCAAGTCATCATCATCATCATCGTCATCACAATTACGAACGATGAGGCATTACCAGCTCAACAAGCAATTGTAAGAAGCACTTAAGTATTTGGCAACAACTACGGAACCAAAAACTGTTTCGAATCGAATCTACAGCAACGCAAAAATACACTACACACACACACACACAACCACACCAATACATTTACAATTTCTGAACGAAATTGTATGCGAAGTGGGTCGCCACAAGGCGCCAACGTAAAGAATGAAAAGGCAGAACACCAAAAAAAGTGTCAATTGACAATGAAACCTAGAAAAGTGATGCGCATCTTTCAAGGAATAACTATATAAAATTGACTAAAACTATCTGGCAAATGCACCTCAAAATGTAAGTGCCTGAGTTTGTGTAACTGTGTTCCTTTGTGTGGGCTTGCATGCTATGCAAATATAGTTTGTTGCAATATTAGCATTCACTAATCGACCATTGCCTTTTTGACTGTTAGTATAGGACACATGAAGAGAACATTACTTTTTAAAGTAACCTTTCTATAGAACAAAGCAAGATAAAGACACTTTAATATAGAACAACACAGATACGTTTATAGGAATCTCTTTTCAATATTTTAAGAATTTTGACAAGTTCCTAAAAGTTTTTTTTTCTGTTTTTTAATGTGGCCTAGGATTTAGGGTACATATAATCGTGATTCACATAGTGCTGGGAACCTATAGATAGTCTTAAAATATCGATAGGAAAAAAATCAATATCGATACTTTTATTTAAAAAAAAAATAACTATGAAAACATGTAACAGCAGCTACAATCACAGTTTAAAAGTTTAATTAGAGGCCCTTATGTCAAAATTTCTATATGTTTCGATGGGAACTGAAATGTCAAAGGTTTTTGTAATGTTAACAAAAAAAAAAAGGCAAATGTAATTGCAATTGCGAGCATAAGGCTATACAGTCAACGACTATTAAAGGAAAAGTTCTCTAGACCGATTACCTTTTAGGCGGAGAATCAAAACCAATTTAGAACATTATATAAAGTTGCAATCCAATATCTTATAGTCCCTGCTACTTCGGTTCCTTCAGAAAGGTGCATTTCAGCTGGCGGTGAAATATTTAATAGCAGGAGAAAGCCATATAAATTGGACATGCTTGTGTTTTTACAAAAATCAATTTTTTCCTCCTCAAGAACAAAGCTTCAGTCGATGGTATCGATAGTGAAATCTAAATCATTGATAAATAACGATAGTAGAAAATATCGAGAGTATCCCAGCACTAGTTTCACATGTCTTCCCCAACAAACACGGAGTTTTGATTTCAAATCAAACGTTTTCTCAAACGAAAAACGTTTCATAATGATTTTAAAAAAGGGGAAACTATTTTCAAATGTGGATTATAAAAAAAAGTAGATCATAAATAAAATATTTTATTTTTTTTAATTAAAATTAATTATTTATTTAAATAAACTGTGAGATAAACATTCGGCACCATAGCTAAAAGATGAAATAATGTTCTTTCCGTCCTCTTATTCTTGCAAAGACGAAATAATTGGCTCCCTTTTATTTTGAGGAGGAGCACCGCGATCATATAACAAACTTTATGTTTCTTTACTTTCCCGTTTTAATACGTATTCTTAATCATTGTAATTACTCACAAATAATTTTTATTTTTCACAAGAAATACATAAATCGTTCACTTGTAAAACACATTTAACCAAGAAGTAAAAACTTAACTTTAATCGCCATTTTTAATGTTTTTCGCTTTAGTATTGCAAAGCTAAATTGTGATTTGAATTTAATATTTAATACCAATTTGACATCAAATTGATAACACATTTGATGTCAAGTGCTTATTTTCAAATCATTATCAATTTGAATTTAAATGTTAAAATAAAAGGTTTGAGAATTGTGTTTAATGTCAAATGAAAAAGTCATTTCATATCAAAGGTTTGACTTCGTGTTTATTGGGTTCTAAGGGCCACAAAGGCACAGAGAGATTACAACATCGGACATGCTAGAATTCCGTATGTGTCTATGCCACACCTGAACCGATCTTTCGTTCTGGCATCACTGTGAGCATTTTGGTCAACACTGCTCACCACGATAACCTACGGATATGATACAGGTATTTACTGACGGATCTAATCATAGTATGTTATCGGTTCTGGCATTTACTCCGATCAGTTGGACTGTAGTATTTCTCTACGACCGTCGGATTATTGCAGTGTCATTAAAGATGAAAAAATTACCACCTAGAGAGCCGCGAAGTTCATTCAGTAAGATGGGATATCTGGTAGGGATATCCACATTATTACCTATTGGAAATCACGTCTAGAGGCTGGGGCTCTTTTATAATGTAGAATTTGCGAAATGGTGGCAGGACCAATCCGATCAGAGAGAAAAATCACCAATGTGCACGGGAACCGTATTGGCAGAACGTAAACCTTAGAATTAGTAAGAGATTTGATTAATTGTACTGTGTTAGGTGAAAAACTGACAAAATAGCCACCCAGCGGGTTTACCTTGTTCGAGTACGCTAAGTCCCGTGGTGATAAATCGTTATTTCGAAAATGAAGGAGGTTGCATAACATAAATTCAAAAACGTAAAGAATTTAAAACATGCTAAGTCCACGTTTTTATATCTGAAATTTTTATCATCGAAGCCATTATAGTTTATTTAACAAAATTCATTTATATTGCCAATCGGAGTAGACTTGCAATCACTATCAAGACTGTTATTGCCAAATGTAGGTTATCAATTGATATTCTTATCATCTTAAAAGGAGGACCAGATAAAGAAATAAATAAAAAATGCCAAGATGTTAAAAACAACTACAATATTTATATGGATCACATACTTGAATTTATTTTTTTGTATTTTCCAATTTGTTCATATATTTTATTTTTACTCTATTTTATTTTATAAAATTTTCCATGTTGTTGACAAAGTCAAGAATGCTAAGTGGGTCATAAGTAGTATTCTGTCTACAGATACGTGAACACACTAATCCACATGCATAAATATGTTTGCTTACAGATCCATTTTATAAATATGTAAACAAAGTACGGCGTTAGATGTGTATGTGAGATGTGATGGAGAACAATACATATATAAAACTGTTATGGATAAAGCTATCGAAAGCTACTCAAAGAAGATGACATATCAACGACTACTTTATAAAACAACAATATAACCACATTAACTCTCGTCGAGCTGTAATTTGTTTAGTTTTGTTTTGCCGGGTCTTGGAAATAGGGTGCACTCTCAAAAATATGCTTGTAAATACTGTGGTGTAGGGTAACAAATGGTCGGGCTTAACTATTATAATAATCAAATGTTTTTTTTTATGGCGCAGTCAATGCAAATTCATTACAGTTGGTCTTAAAAGCCCTGCTTAAAACTTTTTTTATCTTTATAATTGTTGGATGTTAAAATTTTATTTATTATCTTTGTTTCCGTTTTTGACATTGAACAATTATTTTACAACAACAAATTGCTTGTGGTTTTTGTACGAGTTGTACTTGTTGTAGTATCGTGATTGCCTGTAATGAATTCGCCTTAAGCGCAGTCCTTAATAATAACAATGTAACTTTTTCTTAACTTTTACTATTTTCACAAAGCTCCACGTCAGTCACTTTAATGTCAATAACACTTATTTCCGCTTATGAAAAGGTAGAAAATAAATGCACAAGAAGAAAACGAAAGAATTAAAAAATAAATAATAAACATTTAACAGTATTGACATTTTGATTTATTGTTTAAACAAATGTCAGAGTTCAGAGCAAATAAATTGGAAGAAACTAACGATAAGTTTTCTTGGCAGCGTTGAATGTTTTTGCAGCTAAAGAAATGGTTGATAGCTGGCTTGCCGATTTAGCACTTTTAGTGATAGATTTCGCACGTTTTTTTCTAATTTAAAACTAAGAATTTCAAAAAAAGTGCTAGTTTAACACATTTTATAATTATTTAGCATTTTTAGCACTTTTTTTAGATCATAATCAATTCAAGGAAAGTATCAATTCTTTATGTGTAAAAAAAAAAAAGTTCAAACATGTGTATATATGCTGCCTTTGTTGCAAGTCAGTCAATACCGACTATATGCTACCATACACCACAGTATTTTAAAACACATTGACTAAAGTGCACCCTATTCGGGACCCATGGAGAAGCATGCGTATGTGTCCTTATAAATCTTAATTAGCTACTGATGGATGATAATTATGACATTTGTATTTTAAATGTGGTTGGGGAGCCATAATCTAAAGTGATATTATGATTATTTCCAAAATTATTCTCTGTACTTAAAACAAATTAATTAGTTTTAAAAAAATTTTGTTGGGAATAAGGGAAAATAGTATTTTGTATGTTTTCTAATCAATATTTATTTCATAACTGACAAATATTTCAAATTTACTTAAAACCATGGCCCAACTAGTAGGTCTGCGCGCAACTACAACAACCCAACAATAGAAAAAACAACACGCATTTTGTTTGTGTGAAAAATGATAAAGATGTCAAGAACAAAAGCAATTGTTAGTGTAAAAAATGGTATAAATGTCAAAAGCAATTGCTACAAAAACAATTGCACGTAAAAAACACAACTCTGCAAAAAATCAGCAGGTATTTCAAGCAGACCTACTAATTGGACCATGCTTAAAACTAAACATACAAATCAATGAAGATATGTTTAATAAAAATATGTATACAACCAGTAAACTTAACAAAGTAAATATACATCAATTATTCCCTCGCTGTTTTTCTTTTAATTCTTTCTGATCTTCTTAAAATTTTATCTGCTGAAGAATAATCATTTTTAGCTGTTGAACTTGAGGGGTTTGAAGATATATGCTGATCGTTTCTATCATGACTATTGCTTATAGACTGATCTGAAACGACAGAAGATTCATTATTATTATTATTATAATTATAAGGCGGAAAAAAGATTAAATCTTGTGGTGCTTCCAGCTGATTATCCCCTTTTTGTTGTTTAATGTTAATTTTATTTTTCCTTATTTGATTTTGATGACGTTTGACAATTTTATTTTCTGACGTTTTTAGCAAATATAGCATATTTCCTAAAACTTTAACAACTTTTGCAGATATCCAGCTTTGAGACTTCCCAAATATTCTTGCTAATACATTCTCGTTTATTTCAAATTTTGATGTTGTAAACTCCTTACGAACTTGTTCAACTGGATTTAGCAAGCTCAGAATAATTCTTGGTTGTCGACCATGAAGTAATTCCGCAGGTGACTTCCCGTTCTCTCTAGGAGTTGAACGATATGTTGACAAAAATCTTAGTTATATCCACCAACACTCTTTCCAGAGTCTATATGCTTTTTAAGAGAAGTCTTAAATGATCGAACGAAACGTTCTGCTTGCCCATTGGATGCTGGATGAAAAGGCGCTGTAGTTAAATGAACAATGCCATTTGTTTTACAAAATTTCTTGAACGCCTCCGACGTAAACTGAGGGCCATTATCAGTAACTATTGTTTCAGGAAGACCTTCAATTGCAAAAATATTTTCTAGCATACTTATTGTAGCTGATGTAGTCGTTGAGTTCATATTGTAAACATAAGGATAATGTGAAAATGCATCAACACATAAAAACCACATTGAGTTTTTAAAAGATCCAGCGAAATCCAGATGAATTCGCTGCCAAGGTTTTGTAGGTGTTTGCCAGGAGCTGAACTCTCTTGTGGGCATAGACATTACAGAACAACATGGTGAACATTTTGAAATCAAACTTTCAATCGATTTATCAATTCCAGGCCACCAACAATACCGACGTGCTAACTGTTTGGTTTTAACAACACCCCAATGACCTTCGTGTAAAAGGTTTAATATTTTGTTCTGAAAACACTTTGGAATAACCACTCGGTTAGTATCTACTTGTAATAAAATTACACCATCTACCGTTGTTAAATTCTCTCGTCTATTATAATAAGGCTTTAAATTATCATCTAATTTGTTTGGCCAGCCTTCTTTTAAAAATTTAAAAACTTTTGCTAACAATATGTCCTTTTTTGTACATTCTGCAATGTGTGCATCATTCACAGGAAATTAAGATATTTCTTCAGCAAAATTTATATCTAAGTTATCCAATTCAACATCAAATTCCTTATCTGATGAACATGGCAACCGCTATAATGCATCTGCATTTTGATAACTGTTAGAGGATTTATATTTAATATCAAATGTGTAACTTGATAGATAGAGAGCCCATCGCTGAAGCCGGTGCGCTGAGTGTGTTGGAATAGACTTCCGAGGATTAAAAATGGATACAAGAGGCTTATGATCCGTAGTAAGAATGAATTTCCTGCCGTAAAGATATTCGTGAAACTTCTTTACTCCAAATATTATGGCTAATGCTTCTTTTTCAATTTGGCTATAATTCTTCTGGTGACAATTTAAAGTTTTAGAAGCATGTGCTATAGGTTTTTCTAAGCCATCGGGATATACATGGGAAATTACTGCTCCTAGCCCAAAAGACGATGCATCAGTTGCTAAGACTCAAGGTAAATTATCGTCGAAATGACACAATCTGGTTGTAGAAATTAATTGCTTCTTAAGATTTTGGAATGCCTTTTCTTGACTATTTCCCCAAATAAAAGGACTAGTTTTTCTTCTTAATTCATTAAGAGGTTCACACAATGTCGAAAAATCCTTTATATACATATTTCATGTAGTACGTTACTTTACCCATGAAAGCTTGTAAATCTTACAAATTTTTGGGTCTAGGCAAATTTTGAATTGCTAGAATACCTTTATCAGATGGTTCGATTCCATTTTTGCTTATTATATTACCAAGGTATTCAATTCTGTCTTGAAAAAATGAGCATTTAGATAAATTGCAAGTTAAACCAGCATTTTGTAATTTTGTAAGAAGTTTTTCCAAATTTTGCTTATGTTCTTCAAACGTTTTACCTGTAACTACTATGTCAACAAGATAGTTAACAGTGTTTGGAATATCGGATATTAGTTGTTGTCAAAACCGTTGAAAAATTGCTGGTGCACTAGAAACGCCAAAAGGTAACTTTTGATATTGGAATAACCCAAGTGGAGTATTTACAACTAACACTTTCTTGGAGTCTTCATCCATAGAAATTTGGAAATAAGCTTCAGACAAGTCTATTTTTGAAAAATTGCATCCACCCCTTAACTTGTATAATAATAATGTCTAATTGAGGGTTAACTGTTTGTTTAAAATCAGCACAAATTCTTATTTTTAAATTTGGCTTAGGAACTATTACTATAGGAGAAGCCCAAGAACTATATGAAATCGGTCTCCAAATACCTAATTCTTCTAAACGTTTAGCTTCTTTTTTAAAAGATTCTTGCAATGCAAATGGAATTGGTCTTGCTTTCGAAAATTTCGGAATAGCATTTTGTTTTAAATATAAATGTGCTTGAAATAGGTTGCAACAACCTAATGAGTCTGAAAATAAATTGGAAAATTTTTTTTTCATATCCTTTACTTGCATTTCATCTACTTGCAAAATATCGTTAACATGGTGAAATGCATCATACCAATCAATGCCAAAAATATTGGACCCTTCATATGTATTAGCCACTAACAATTTTAAAGGCTTAGTTTCCAAGCCCAGCTTAACATTTACATCGAGAACTCCGAGAACGGGAATATTTTGATTCCCATAAGCTCTCAAAACAGTATTGGTTTTCATTAGAGGCAAATTTTTAAACAGATTAAACATTTTTAAATCAATCATGGAACATGATGCACCAGTATCAAACTGAAATTCAATATTATGTTCATTTACTCGAACATTTATAAATAATTTCTTATGCCGGCGTATAAGCAGATTATTGATTTGATGGCAATGTTCCAATGGAACATCGCTTTCTACTACGTTTTTAATATTATTAATATTTTTTGACTTACAAACCGGAGCTATGTGGCCAGTTTTACCACATTTGTGACATGTAGCATTGCGGAACTTACAATTCTCCTTCTTATGATTTTTGAAACATCCCGAACAGGAGGGAAGCTGATTTCCGGGAGACATATCACGAACTTGTTTTCTGGCTTGATTGCTTTTCCCTTGAAACTTTTGCTTGCTGTTCCTGTGCTTTATTTGTTGAACTTCCTGTGTATGGCTATTGCTTCTTAATGTCTGCAAAGAAGATTGCGTTGACTCGAATGTTTCTGCAATATTGACAACTTCTTCTAAAGATGGGTTCTGCTTTTGCAAGGCAGCTGTACGAACTAAATCATGGGATGTATTTAAGATAAGAGCGTCTCTTATCATCTCATCAACATATTCCGTTTGACAATGTTTACATGTAAAATAACAATTTCTGGCTAAGCCCTTCAATTCAAGTAACCATTTTGAATACGACTCACCCTCTTGCATAGTTCTGTTGTGAAACTTGAAACGTGCTGCTAATACATGAACTTTTGAAACAAAATATTGTTCCAACTTACAAATTATTTGCTCGAAAGACTTGCTTTGAATCTTTTCAGATCCGAATAATTTGCTTGCTAATTCAAATAAATCTGGCCCCATCCAAGATATAAAATACGATTTCATTTGTTCGGCTTCTTGAACACCATACGCTTCAAAATGTTCCTTGAGTTGATTGGAATACGAAGAAAAGTTGTCTGCACTTAATTCAAATTTTGGAAACGGCGGTATATTCTTTTTTGGAGTTGCATTAACGTTTTCCATGAAACGTTCAAAAAAACCTTGTTGGCTTTCAAGTAATTGTGGAGCCCAAGATTGTTGATCTTTAAGCAGTTTGGCAAATTGGGTTTCCATTTGAAAATTAATTAAAAAAATATTTCCTTTTTAAATTTTCCTCGTCGCCAATTATTATGTATGTTTTCTAATCAAAATTTATTTCATAACTGACAAATATTTCAAATTTACTTAAAACTAAAAATACAAATCAATGAAGATATGTTTAATAAAAATATGTATACAACCAGTAAACTTAACAAAGTAAATATACATCAAATAGAATACATTTCGCACATTTAGTTTAAAAGTTGCCCAACTCAAAATTTTAATTTTTCGTGTTCATATGCTTAAACTATGCGCAATACACTTGCTTATCTATAGGTGTTGTTATAGATGGGATTGCATCAAACGAGTTTCAGCTGAATTCAGGGGTACCGCAAGGTTCTGTCCTTTCTCCTACGCTATTTCTTATATTTCTTAATGACCTTCTAAGTCATACTTCAAATCCTATCTACTGTTTTGCAGAAGACAGCAACATTTGTCATTCATATTCCTTCGATCATAGGCCAAGCCTTGTTGAGATTGGGGGCAAAAGGCAAAATATGAATGACACTCTTAATCAGGACCTAGCTACAATCTCTGAGTGGGGTCAAGCGAATAGGGTCGAATTTAATGCACGCAAGACCCAATGTTGTATGTTGACCCACAGACGGGCCGTGGGAACAACTATGTTATCTGTATTAATGGGTGGCATTGATATTGAGGAATCGGATACTCTTGATGTTCTGGGCATGAGAATACAGTGCGATGTCCGCTGGAATAAACACGTTTTTAAAGTGTCGAAAGAAGCATTCAAGTGTTTAGGTTTTTTAAAACGGTGCAGGACTTACTTCACTTCATCCGATCTCCTTACTCTCTATACCACCTATATCCGACCGAAGATGGAATACAACTCCCATATATGGGCAGGGGCTTCAAAGTCTATTTGGAACCTTCTGGACCGTGTACAAAGGAGGGCGGTGAAGCTCATCAATGACAGTAGGGTATCCAACTCTATTGACTCATTGGAGCATCGTCGGAATGTGGGTTGTGTGACACTTTTCTATCGATATTACCATGGGAGGTGTTCCACTGAGATAAGTGAACTTATTCCACCCGCTCGAGTATTTCTTCGTAATACTCGCTCATCCAGTGGATCACATCCGTTTGTAGTCGATTGTCCTGTGTTTCGCACAACGCATTATAGAGAAAATTCGTTTTTCAGTCGAACTATCCGTATGTGGAATAAACTTCCCGCAGATGTCTTCCCCAGTACTTATAATTTATTAAGATTCAAGTCAAATGTCCACAAACACTATTCCCTCTTTCCTCCTTCCCAAACCTTATTTTCCTGATCAACACAATGCACTGCATATATAGGGGGCATCCCCTGAGTGTTGGTTTATCGCTAAAAAAAAAAAAAAAATATCAGTGTATTTTGTTTTTTTTTTAACTGTTGCTACAAACAGTTATGTCTTCTTTATATTTCAATTGGTT
The DNA here is from genome assembly GCA_949318255.1 of Pollenia labialis. Taxonomy (NCBI): domain Eukaryota; kingdom Metazoa; phylum Arthropoda; class Insecta; order Diptera; family Polleniidae; genus Pollenia; species Pollenia labialis. Next base: position 61,938,301 of record OX439139.1, on the reverse strand, counting down.
TGAAGTTGCAATTCATAAAAGGGACTTATATTTAGTTGTGTCAGAAAAAGTAATGGTAGTAGATCCCTACTGCTAAGTACTAAATAGTCTTAATTCGAATTGTGACACTTTTGATAAAATAAATCTTTGTTGGAGTTTATATTTATTAGACTTTTGTCAATTTAGAATTTGGCAAAAGTGTCAAAACTTGAAAAGAATTCAGCTAAAGTAACACAACTTAAAAAAATTCGGTATCTTGTGCAAATAATATATCTTCAAAATGACATAACTAAAAGTTTTTTATTATCAAGTGTATAAATATTAAAACAAAAACCTTTTAAATCATAACCTGTATGGATTTTCTACCAAATGATTGAAACAATTTTCTTTCACTACTTATTTTTACCGTTTCAACCCGTTTCAAAAGTGCGATGTTAGATATTGTATAGTATGCTTAACACGAGTTTATTCTGCGAAAACTAAATCTGTTGAAGATCTCTGTCTTCTAGGTCCCATATTTTAAAGAATAACACCAAATAAAATGTTTGAGAATCTCTTTTTCTAGATATAAATACAGGTATTCCGTGCTGAATGTTATTTTGTTAAATTAACAACAAAAAGAAAAATGTAAATTATTGATTTGATTTAACGTTTTCTTTTACTTTCATTTTAATTCAGCCTTTTAATGAATGTTAAATGTCAAATAAGATTAAAAATAAAACATTAATATGCTTTAAATGTAATGCAACATTAGGAAATATTTTTTTCGTTAAATTAATCATCAAAGCAGTTTTAAATAAAATAAGAAGCAAGAGTTCTATATTCAAAAAAAAATCAATTTTTATTTCGAAAATTTCATAATGATTTTTTCTTCTATTTGAAAATAATTTTTTAAGGCTCAGTTAGGCGGACGTTGCTGTACCGTATCTGTACTGTATCAATCAGCTGTTCGCTTTTTGTTATATGAAAACCAATAAAAAATCTTACCGAAATGCAATGCACCGTAGTTGCAACCAGGGTTGCCGAACATGGTCTTTTCCGACCAAATTTGGTCGGATATTTTTGAGTTGGGCGGATGGTAGGCCAAACCAAATCTTGGTCGGTTTTAGAAAATGTGCAACATATACTTATTTAAAAAAATTTAGAACATTGGACGGAAAGCAGACAATTGCAAATCACATAGCTTTTTTACCAAACACAAAATTTTTTTTTGATTGTTGATGAAACTTTGGTTGTGGCATTTAAATGTATTACGTTAGTAGCAAGTCACTTTAACGGTGTTAGTTTTATAAAGGATAGTTTTGTCATCTTATTCGAGCTTACCAATTCAGATGCCGTTTAAATTTGTCTTCTTATAAAAAACTTTTTATCAACAAACAAAATTCCTATAAAAAATTTGATCGGACTGGCAACAAACGGCGCTCACGCCATGACTGGAACTGTTGGTAATCCTACTTAGTAATGCAAAAAATATTAAGGTTCTTTGTGGTAATATTTAAAGTTTTTTGACATTGTCCTAAAAGAATAACTGTTGTTTGTGTACGCGAAGGCAATTTAGTAAAATGCAGTAAAGTTCAGTAAAAAATAGTAAAAACTTTTGTGTTCTCGAACGCAGCTACACACTAACGAAAAGCGTGGGTGAATACCTCTGTATATTTTTCTTATGGGTACTTGTTGTCGTTATCTGGTGTAAATGCACTATTACAGTACGGTGCAGTACATTACGGATACAGCAACATTCGCATCACTGAGGCTTTAGTTTGATAGCGAGCGGGGAAGAGAAGTCAGCATGGTAGAAAAAAAGACATGAATCGTATTTTCTGTGTTTCTTTTTTGAAATTTCTCTTTGCACTTAATTTTATTTTTTAATTTATGTTTTTTTATATTTCGAAGTGACAATTGCTTATTAAAAAAAAGAAAAATAAAAAAATTTATTTTAAAAAAATTCCATACATACAAACATTTATAATGAAAAAATCAACAAAAAAAACATTCTTTAAAAAAATCAACAAAGAAGACATGCCTTTTAAATCATCGTAAAAATTGGGTGTAAGTATCTGTAGATAAAAGGTATGTTCAATAACATAAAATTATTAATTGTGATTAGATTTATGTATAATCTGGGTATAATTTAATTTAAGTTCTATTATATTTATTTTTGACAAGGAAGGTTTTATTTTCGAATGTTGATGTTTTGTCATATTTTTACTTAGGAAATATGTATGTAAGCCGAATTTTTTCTTATATATCGAGCCATATTTGCGATCTGTTTATTTTGTTTTTTATTGAGTCAATATTCGGTTTCTTGACATATTTATCTTTCTGTTTACGTATACATAATTACGCTAAACAATTAGCGTTTGACAGTTAAAAAAATTGTTTATATTACTACTACATACAACATTCAACGTAAACCAAATTGTACATGAATAAGCAAGATGTAAACAACGTTTGACATCTTTAAGGAATAAACATCTCGGTTTTTCTCAGACCTAATGGATGGGCCTTTGTTTTGTTGTAATTTCAGTTGTCAAATGTCAAAAAACCTTTGTTTAGTAAGTTGTGTTTTGCTCACTACATACACTTGTGACGCGCTCGCATTTTAATTTTAATAAATATTCATAACAATTTCGTATTAATTGAGCAATAACTAAATTGCAATTTGATATGGAAAATTGAGCTCAATAATGACATACATATATTGCGTAAAACTCAATTAAGATGCATATCTGTAGAGCGATTCTCTATTCAATTTTAACATGATTTAAATTGTTAAAAATATTTAGCAGCAAGGTTAACGAAAATTTTTTTCAGTAATTTTTTTAACAATAACGTTTACTGCTATGTTCTATCTTAACGTCAGGTATTAAAGTTATCTTATTGGAAAAATATTTTTCATTGTTTATTTTTAAATTCGTAGTTATTTAAAAATAAAAAAAAACAACAATTCTGGCAAATAAAAGTCACATTAACATTTTTAAAATTCACGTTATTTACATAAATTTTGCCAAAATAATATTTAAAAATTTGTTTTTTGGGAATTTATAAATATCATTAAAAATACAGTGTAAATCCCATAATCCGGACTCCACTAATCCGGAATATTCGGTAATCCGGGGAGAATTTTGCAGCTCATTGCGTATTCTATAATCCGGATTGATTGCAACTTTGTAGTCCGGATTGAATCAAACCCGATTTCATTTATTTTCTTATTCAAATCACAGCATGCTTTGAAAAATACAGTCATTGTGTATTCTATAATTCGGATTGATTGCAACTACATATATATTCCGGATTGAATAACAGCCGTTTTTATTTATATTTTTATTTAAATCGCTGGGACTCTGAAGATGGTATGCCTCTGTCAGTTTTGCAGGAAAGGCTAGATGTCAGTGAAAATAATATTACATTTTTATCAGACATGCTTCAAAATTCTTTTCAAATAAATTTCAGTACCGAAGAAGTAGAAGAATGGAATAACGATAATAACTCAACGGTATCAGATATTCAGGTATCCTCAGAAGATGACGAGGATGAATATGTACCCCTTTTACAATGCTGTACAAAGTTTGGATGTCAAGTTGGCCGAAGGAAATGATGTAGGAGTAGAAAAACTCTTAATTCTTTATGAATTACGTGAACAAGCCTTAGAAAGAAGTTTAAGAAGTTCGCGACAAACAACCGTATTAGATTACTTTGTCAAACGAAATTAATATTATTAATTGTTAAGTATGTACATTAGGGGTATAACCAAAAAAAATACCTATCACGACTGGGTGGCCACTGATGTATACATATATCAAGAAAACAGTTTTTTGAGATCAATTTGGATAAAAAACCTCCCCCCCAAACCGTTTTTTCCATTTTGTTCAAAAAAAGAGTTTCCGTGTTATTTTAACATAATTTTAACTGTTTGGATGTAGTATAATTGGTGGTATAAGGCTTATTTGTGAAATAGTAAAATAGAACTGAATGTTTTTTGTTTTTACAATATTGTATTTTTAATTAACAAAAAAAAATACAAATACTAAACTTCAAAGTGTTTTGGGGGGGAACTTTTTTAACGCCCGCGAAAAAGTGACCCCAATTTTTATCATAGATTGTCATGGTCTATATGGCATGGATAGGTATTTTTTGATAATTAAAAAAATTGTTCAAAAGTTATACCCCTAATGTACATATGTACTATGTAAATGGGTATTTTTTTTATTTTAACTGAACTGCACTAATTAAAATTTATGTTTTTATGCTATGAATTATTATAATTTTTAATAAATACATACATTCGCTAATCCGGATTGGGGTCGGCAATCAATTATCCGGATTATCGAATTTTTACTGTATTAAATTTTAGATGCAGCTTATGGAAATCACTAATAGTGTTTTCTTTTCTACACAAAAAAATAAGTGGTAGACTTTCCAATCATGCCGCTGTTAGAACATTTTTGCGAATTTCACCTAATTTAGCAATTTTTACCGAATTTTTGCCATTTCTTTGTTCGAAATATTAAACAATTTCGCTATTTTTGCAAAAAAAAAAAAATTTATATATTCCGATGATTTGTTTTTGTTGTTTTTTTTTTAGCAATTTAGCGATTTCCAATAAATTTTATTTTTTGTTTTGCAAGTTTGCAATTTTTCGCGAATTTTAGCCATGTGGTTCTTTAGAGCTTTAACGATTTTTAATAAATAGCCGCTGTTTTCAAATATTTGCGAATTTGCGTTAATTTAACAATTTTTACCGAATTTTTGCAATTCCTTATAATTTAAGCGGCTTCTAATCAATTTTATAGCTTGTTTGATACATTAAAATTATTCGCTATTTTTGCAAATTTTCGGAATTTTTGCAATTTTCGCTAGACTAGCAAAACCTAAATGGGGTTTTGTAAGTTTCGAAAGTACTTTAAGTCGTTCCACACGGTAAATAGTTTGCCCTCGATGACAGTGTTAAGTTTGGTGTTAAGAAAATGAAAATGTGACTATTCGCTCATTCATTTCTTGTAGGGTACTAATTATTTAACAAAGATGCCACCTGATTGAAATTTTTAGCTATGTATTAATTCATAGACTCTGAATTTCAATTTGAACCGTTGCGGAGAAACTCATCGAAAATTTTTATTATAAATCCAAATATTTTATTGCACTGCTTAAGAAAAAAAAAATAAGAAAAACTCTTGCCCTGTAAAATGTGCCTTTTGTCGCTTGGGGCAATCTTAATTTCTTGCTCATATCTCAGTTAGTAATAACCGATATGGCTGCATTTAAGTAGCAACCGATTTAAGACTATTTATGTTTTAAATTAATTACTGTATATCGGGGGTCTTCGGAAAGTGAATTTTGACATGCACACAGGAAGACGGACATAAAGATCCAGAATAAGAATAGGTATTTTATGATAACTAAGATTAATTTTGTAGAGACTACAAACGGAATGACAAATCTTTTTATATATCAAGGAAATACATTTTCTTGGAAATGCAGGTTGACAGGTGATAATTTTTCGCTAAATTCAAAGATATTGCTGCTAGAACATTTCTAATATTGTGCCAAAAATACACAATATTTTTTGAATAAACAAAAAATGATTTAAAAAAAATTCCAGAATCGAAGACATTTTTTGCATGATTAAAAAAACAAAAACGATAACATATTTTTTTAACAATAATTTATTATAAAAATAAACAAACAAATGAGCAAACATATGTATGAGAATTGAAAATTCTTGTTATACATATTTAAATTCTTAATAATTTCTATTTATTCTTCATATTTCTTTGTGCCTCAATCATTGTTGCTTGAATTAAATATATACAAATGTACATAGTTGTTGCTATTTTGTCGAGCCACAAACACACTTTTTTGCAACACCAAGAGCAAATTCAAAATTAGCCGTACGAGTGTCATCAGGTGCCAAGTTTTATTCCATTTGTCATTAAATAACATTATGACGTACATACATTTGTACACATTAACATACAAGCAAACATACAGACAAATATATTGGATTAAAATTTTTGTTTGTACAGTAATTTTGACTTAGCTGCACAATCTCCTTTGCACGATTTTTTGTGCAGTTAAATCAAAAGTGCTCTTAACTTAAATGCATTTAGCTGCCTTAATGTGCAGGTATACAATTGCGGTTACCTGCATAAAAGTGCAGCTAAAATGAATTATTTAAAAGAAGAATAAAAATCGTTTTTATTAATATATTGAAATTTTATTAAAATTTATATGCGTTTTAAACAAAAATGACAACAAATTTTAATTTTGTGCAGTTAAGTCGAAAGTGCACATAAACAAAAGGCACTTAAGTCAAAACTACTGTATACAAACTTTTTATTTTATTTATTTGTATTATCAGATATAAAAACCGAATTCACACATTTGATTCGAAAAAAATTTTTTTCCCAAAAGTATTTTTTTATAATAAAGCTAGTAATAGAATCAGTGATGCCGAGTGTAGGGAATTTCCCTTTTTGTAGGGATTTATTTTAAAGATTTGTGATGCAGGGAAAAGGGAAAGATTTCGTACTTCTGTTGAATTATAGGAATTTTTGTTCATTTGCAGATATTTTCTAAAAATTTCCAATTGTAATATGTAATTTCGTAAATCTTTTAATACCTCTGTTTGTAATATGAAGAAAGAAAGCACTTGTTTACTTTGTTTACACTTGTTCAAAACTTTATTAAAAGAGAATACTAAAAAAAAGAGATTGTGCCATGAATGTGAAGATTTTTTCAAAACGTGTCCAAAAACTTGTATAAATCAAATAAATGCTGGTACAATTTTACATAACTTTTAAAAAGAATATATTTTCTAAACTAGATGTTTAAGCCATTTGGTCAAAAATTTATGTTGTTTTTTTTTCGATTATATGTTTTTTTTTCTATTATTTTTAATTGAACCTAAATTTATTTACCTTGGGTGTGTGTGAAACGGTAGCAAAGTACTCATGGAAGTAAAATTTTGACACTATTGAGGTGAATAAAATTTCACTAGCCCTGGGAGCTAGTATAAATTTTGACATTAGTGTAGAAATTTTTGACAACCACAAAATTATTTTTTTCATCAAATTTGTTTAAACTAAATAAAAAATAATATGGAAGTAGGACCAGCGGCAAAAAAATTAAAAAGAATTATACAAAATGTAAGTATTTACACATGTATAAGCTTTTTTGCCCGCACTTTTTGTAAAAATTGTTAATATATCAGAACGAATTCATCAAATAGTTGGGACGATCTCAATTCCAAAAGAATTGAAATGATTATTGGTAAAAACTTGATTAATTTATTCATTTTCACAAAACTACTAGTATTTGTTTTTTTCTTTATGTCAAAATTTTACGTTGTCAAAAATGTTATAATTTCACACAGCACAAATATGAAAATTTTCTACCACAAACAAATTTCATTTCACCATAGAACTTTGCTACCGTTTCACACACACCCCTTGACTAAAAATTTTCAAATTCAAAATAAAATTTTGTTTTTTGAAACAATTTTAAAAGTAGTGTAGGAAAAATTAAGGAGCAAAAAAAGGGTTGTAAAAAAAAAGGTATATTGTTTTCATAAGCGTTGGAATTTTTGAAAATAATCTGCTGGCATCACTGAGTACAAATGCATCGGACGTCGTAGGACGTACTGCTATCAATTCCTGCAAAAACGATTTTATTGCCTACAATTCCATCGTTAACGCATTTTGTTTGCTATTGAAAATAATCTAACGAAATTCCAAATTAATTGCAATTGTTCTTTATTTTCTTTTCAAATAGTTAATTTGGAAACATCAATATAAAAATTGTATATGTAATTTAATTGTGTCTACTTCTATGACAATACGGTCGCAATTCGCGTATTAAAATTTAACTAGATACCTATAAGGCAACGTACGAAGTAGATACGCTTTTACGTTAACGTCAAGGATTGTGTGCCATTGTATTAAATATTATACGTTTTAATTTGACATAATATCTACGTCGTAATCTACAACGTTCATGCGGTGCAATTGTGTTCCTACGGTAAGTTTGATGTGTAAAAAGTACCAAAATGTGTTAAACCTGTTTTGGCAAACGTTTTTTGTACAATAAGTTGTATGTATGTATGACTCTGTGAGAAAGACGGAAAAAATGTTCGTAGAAAATCTTGGTCCAAATAATTGTATGAATCCGCCTTAGCACTTTTCGTACTTTTAAACAATTATTAAAGCATTTTTGCTATTCAACTGCAAAATGTCTTTTGAAAATTTGTATCCAAATATTTTCTTTTCACTTTCTGTTGCTTGATTGGCTAAATTAAATAAACAAATAGTCAATTAATAATATAAATTAAATAAACAAAATTTACTTCGTAACTTTACCATTTTCAATTACATTTTTTTGTGTGAACAAATCCAATCATTATAATGTTTTGCAGCAGTATTAGTTAATAAATAATATTTGAACCATTCAAGAAAAGGTGCCTTTACGTGCTGCTCGAAATCATAAATTTGAAAGCAGACAGAGGAAAATTGTTGTAAATTCGAAAAACATCAAAGTATTAAAATGTCATGACATTTGGGTGGAATAATTTGTAATTGTTTCAGCCTATTTATTATTCGAAAGATCAAACGACATCTGAATCACGAACATCGATATATGAACGCACATTTCACAAGAATACAATGTGATCAATATTGATATTATGGTGTATTTAAATAGATATTTCTTCATTTAAAAATATATTAGACAACACTGTAAGAAAAATATTACTGCGTCTTTAAACACTTTCTTTACATGAAAATTTTTGTCATAATGAACTTCAAACTACAATTAAAAAAACGCTGTCAAGAATGTTAGAGTTCTTTGGTATGACATACAATTGTAAGATGAAGACCACATGTTAAGTTTGAAGATTTTGTAATAATATGCCTCTTTTCCTGAAAGAAAATGAGAGATAAAGAAACTAATTCAGCTGTCAAACAAAACCTAGGGGCCTTGTTTCCATAGTTGCCACCTAAGGTGTGTAGAAAAAAAAATTTTTACGATTTACTTAAACCGTCATTGTAAAATAACACAAATTTGTTTAGCTTTTGAACATTTTAAGCTATTTTCAGTTTGTTTTAATTAAAATAAAAAAAGTACACACATTTTCGTTACCTAAAACGCAAACGGCCCAAATTAACAGAAAATTAAAACGTTTTCATTAATTTCATGTATTGCATTAACACAAATGTCCACAAAAAAATTTTAATCTTTGACCAAAATTAGTGATTTTATTAACACATTTTTATTTTATTTTTTTTTGAATTTAGTAGTGCTACCATACTTTTATCTTTTATCAAAAAATCGATCTGTACTTAAATACGATTTAAATACTATTCTGAAAATTGGGCATAAGAGACCAATTAACATTGTCACTTGTTAAAACCCCTGGAAGGTTTTACAAGAAAAATAAAAGAAACATTTTTGTAGTATAAGTTAATTCTTGAGGCTTGTCAATAAATGACCTTATTTTTCGTGTATCGTACACGACGTCATACATTCGAAAATGCTACAAAAATTTAAGATCCTAGAAATAGAGACTTTACTCGACATAAATCATGAATAACTCGAGTAGCACAGTCAAAAATTTTTTAAAAGTATGAGAACTAGGTTATTTTTGGCCGCAAAATCGTCAAAATGATGAATATGTTAACGTAGCTGATACCCAGCTGTTGTGTTTTACTTACAAAGTTTGTGTATAAATAGGTTCTCTTGCGTAAACTTGACGTTGCGTTGCGGATGAACCTGTTAATATTTAATTGTTTCCCATTTTTATGTAACAGCTGCTAAATTTTTTTTTTTTTTGATTGAGGGAACATTACATGGACCCGTCTGCGAAATTTTAGCAACTACCAACCATTGAAGTCGTGTGCGATGCATGAATAACGAGGCATTAACTCGTTACTTGCGTTAGTAAAACTGCAGCTTTTCTCATACAAAATTTTGAAAGATATATTTTTCGTGTTATTTTAGAGTTTCCGTTCTAGTCAATCTTCTATGGCTAAGAAACTGCTAGCTAAAACCAAGTAGGACAGCAATAAAGATTACGCCATCCCAAAAACAAAGTCGAAATCTTCTGTCCTTGTCGAAAAAAAGGCATCACGCGAACTGCATTCCTATTGACTAAGAATTTCAAGCTTGCAAACTTAAGATAGTTTTTGGTTAATTTAAAAAATTAGTGAATCTGAGAGACTTTTAAACATGGCAACCCTTGACACGGACAAACTACGTTATAAACCAGGAAATCATGCGCATGGCACAATCTTATATTCAATCATTCTTTGCATAAACTTTTCCCACGCCAGTGAATAACTTTTGATAGAATTTTGTTGGTACCCTTGTTGAAAAAAGCGATCAACTACCGGAGTGCAGAAGTATGATTACAGATATTATTAAAACTTTTTTAAGTTTTCAATTCACATCGTTTTTAGAAATGTATGAGTTTTATTTTTTTGAATGCTTCACATTTTTATTAAAGTTATTTCTGGATTTTTTTTCCGGATAAGGTAATTTCAGGAAAGGGTTGACAATTTTCTACAAAGTATTTAAATGAGACCTTAGCCAATATCTAGCCCATAATTTGTATTCTTACTTAGATTTATATTCGAATTTTTCGTTCAATAATATGATATTGGGATACTTTACTGCGCGAAATTTCCAATTGCTCTAACTCCAAATTGGAATTGTGAAATTTTTTACGAGCAAGTATTTTGAACCTATGAAATAGTCCATTCCATCTGTTAATGCCCATTTTTTAATGCTTATTTTGGAAACTTTTATTTCGATGTATTATAGTTTAGCTCATAGCGCACCTTGGTCGATTTTCAATATTAAACTAATTCGCCTCCTAAAAATATTTCTACCAGTACCTTTTAATTTCTAATGTAGACTTTTTTACGCTTTTTTCAAATAATAAGATTCCCATTCAGATGAAATTCCCACGTAAAGAAGTAAAGAAATATTTGAAAGTCTTGCATAACCAATATTTACTTAAAACACGTTAGCAAAATTCGATAATCCTTTTCAAATACGGAGGCAAATCTGTAAATCGAACTGCCCATTTATTGGAACGGTTCATAAAAACGGTCTAGCGGTTTTAGAATTGTCTGTTTAAAAGAAATTCCAGTTTACGAGACCTGTAAAAATCGAAAAAATTAAAAAACCAAGACTGCACAAATTTAACAAAGCTGTCATATATACACTTACCAGTGTTGGATTTAAAATAGTCTGTAGAATATTCGTGTAATTTTTCACATATAATATTCTGTCATAAATTTTAATTTTCTGGGCGCACATGCAATTGTGTGGTTAAATTTATATGACCATAATTTACATAAACAAAATAGATTTGAAAGAGTATTTATGTAGATACACTATGAATTTTTTTTTTTTTGGTCTTTCCTAAATGCAAATAAACAAACCACTAGATAAAATCGCAGAACAACGTATTTTTACCCAGTGGAGATATAATTTGTTTGCATGCTAATGCAAAATCTGGTTGTCAGGTCTGGTTTGTTATTTTATTTATAAAATAGTTGAAAACATGCAAAATGGATATTAGTTTTTACTGAAGGGGGATATCTAATAAAATTAGGTTTATTTAAATTTAATCGATATATGGCACAGGATACTTGACTTATCAAATATGACTTTTTGAAGCATCTGTGTAATAAAAAATGTATTTAAGAAAATATTTAAGAAAACTTAATTAGTCGAGCACCTATGCACTTATATTCATTTAATAAATGCCAACTAAAAACCCTAACTTTTCAGCAAAGCTTAAAACTACATACACAGAAAGAAAAACACCATGCATAATCTAAGTTTTTCCCACTTAATTTGGGTACAAGTTGTACTTAAAAATTAAAGTACGAACGAATGAAGCAGAAAAATCAATCCCTACGTACTTAAATCAAGCCGAAGAGGTGTCAATAGTACGGTAAGTAAGGACCTCCTTAATTCAAGTACAGAAAACTTGATTCAGGTACGGGGGTTTCAATTGCCCCGCACTTAAAATAATCCGAAAACGGGATAGACTGAGGCAAAAGTGAGATAAAAATAAAAATTTATCTAAAACTGTACTTGATTCGAGAACTTCTAAGTTGGCTTAATCCCGAATTCGTGCTTGAAATAATTCGAAAGTGAATTGACTCTAACCTAAAAACTTACTTCAGAGAACCAGAGAGAAAATATTTTATTTATTTACTACTTTACATAGTCTTACCCACTCGTTCTTAACACATTTTTGTTTCACCAGAGTCTCTGGCGGCAATCGAACCCCGGCGCTGATAGACTAGCTCACTACCAGCTAGCCTACCGGGCACAGAAGAACTCAGCACGCCCGATATTGTTTTCGTAGCCATTCGACTTTGAAAATACCTAAAATTTACCTTATGGTGTTTTCTTTTCTACAAAAAATGTCACATTTTTTTTAAGAAAATGCAATTTGGTGTTCGTGTCGTAAAAATGCGTTGCTCTCTAAAAGGGCAGCGTGTTTTATTCTAATAAAATACACCCTTAAATGTCATAAGGCATTGCACTTTGCGCCCGTAAAAATCGAGAGTGTTGATAATGCCCTGTAAAAAGATAGGTTCTGTTTATACATGAGGTTCTGTTATACATCGAGAGTGTTGATAATGCCCTGTAAAAAGATAGGTTCTGTTTATACATGAGGTAACAGACGAAGTTGGGAAAAAACGCCCCTAATTAGGACAGTAAAAATTTCAAGTTTTAATAGTTGTTTTTCTATTTTTTTATAGTAAAAACAAAAGAAAGCATTACATTGTAAATGGATTAGGTGTTATAAAATTATTTTTGAAAACAAAACGTCAAATCAAGAAATCGTAAAAATTGGTGTTAATAAATCGGCAATATGGCAAAGGTATTTTCTTGTTTACATTTTTTATGAAAAATAAACTAAAGAAATTGGAATTTCGTCATTCATTTTGTTCATTTATTTATTTTTTTAATATGAATCTATTAGCAATATGAATCTATTAGCATTTTACACATGCACCTTTTAAAATGTGGTATTTTTTTTGTATAAAAGAAAACACCATTAAATATTTTAACAAATAGAATTCGGGAATTTTGCTGCTTATTTTTTTACAAACATGAAAATAATGTATATTTGTTTTAATTCTTGTAGTGTTGTTGTTTCTACAACAAACTTTTACAAACACACTAGCACAACCAACGAAAAGTTCAATCTTTAATTCACTTGATTTTAGAATTTTATACTTTTTTTTAGAAATTTCGGGATTGGTTTTCGAAATTTATCCCATTGTGGATAGTTTTAAGGAGAGAGTCGAAAACTTAAGTACGAGGAGCTTTCGACTCGTGCTTAAAGGAAGTGGAACAAATTAAATTTTGCACGAGTTTTGACTTTCTGTGCATTTTTTAATTCGTAACCCTTTTCCGTCTGTGATAAAGGGTATAAAAAGAGTACTTTTTTAAGATTTCAGTATTGGTCGTAACTTGGGTACTGATTCACTGATTCGACTGATTTACGTACCAATGTGTTAAGAAACAAATTTTCCATTACGTGGGGTTATCAAATTTGGACTCAGGATGACCTATGGTTCCTGAAAATGAGTATTTTTCAAAAAAAAATTATGTTTTGGTCATAATTTTTTTTTGTATCTGAACCGATTTTTCCGAGTTTTACAGAAAATATGTTCTGCTAAAGATTTTCTATCGTTTGGTTTATAAGGCGTATCCATAGGTCATATGACAGCTCAAAAATTCAAGTATTTATAAAATTTTTCATGTTTTCTGTACGGGAGGTACCACGCACACTTCTTCAATTCCGCCTACATTTTGTGGGATGCTGTGTATTGAAAACCTTAATGTTTGTATCTAATTTGGAAACTTTGGCTCTTGCCGTTCAACAAATATACAGAAAAATTAAATTAAGAAAACAACAGCAACAAGGGATTTTCGGGAAAAATTAGAGGTAGTCATGGTATGTCATCATCAGGCCTGTTCTGCAAATCACTTTTACTCAAATCACGTGATTTCAAATCACATGTGCCTACTAAAATCTCACGTGTGATATTTTAGTGTCCCGTTTTTGTGTGTTTTGGTGTGATCTTCAATTGCCGAAAGCACACCGAGGGACACAAAAATGGTATGCCCTTCAGAACACCACAAAATCACAGGTGTGTTTTTCAAAAACACATGATTTGAAATCACGTGATTTTTAGAACAGGCCGGCATATCTCAGCCATTTGTTGACCGATCTTGCTGAATTCCAATAGCAATAAATGATGGACTATATGTAACATAAATGTTAAACAACCTAGCCCCTATCATGTCTAAGGTCTTCGGAAAACACATATCAATCGTAAGACGGACAGACGGCAAATATGGAAAGATTTCAAAAAAATTTGGTTATTTAATCTAAAATTTGAATTTATGTACCAAATTTCATCAAATTATCTCCAAATTTAAGACCTGTTCTTTGCGATAAAGATTAACATGGACAGCCAGTCAGCAGAGCCAACGGTCGGACATCATTAGATCAATTAAAATAGTGAATCTGAGTCGATCGCTACCATTAAAGGACCATATTTTAAGGTGTACCACACATCAAACGCATAATACCCGCACGATTATTGTAGTGCGGGTATAAATAATTATCGGCTGTTTAGAGTACAAGATGTAAAAAAAGAAATTTAACAGTTTAATTAAAAATTTTCCACAGGTTTTCTATAATATTAAATGCTCTTTTAAGACTTGTTAATTATCTATAACTTTGAGTTTATTTCTCTTTACATACCTGCCGCCATATATTTATGAATGTAGACAGTAAAAAACATTAATATTTTATTATTTGTTTTATAGAAAAAAGCCATTTAACGCCACTGATTAAATGATAATGACAGGTTTAATTTTATTTTGTATTTAGTGATTTTACCTCCTGCAATCACAAAACTATTTTGCTAAAGTTTTCGTGTTTAAAACACATAAAATTCGCCCAAAATGTTTATCCATATATTATGTGCCCGGTAGTTTTGAATACGAATTCAAATAGTTTTGTGAAATAATACGATTACGATAGGAATAAAGTTCGTGTGTGTCCCTTTTTTGTGTTGACTGTAGGAATAAGTTCTTGCTTTTTGGCAATTATTTTTTCATTAAAATAGTGCTTAAGTGTCATATGCTAAAAAAAAATTGTGGAATTATTAGGAGTACGACGGCACTTCATACAAAAGTACTGACATTGAGAGGCATGCGCATTTCATTTCGAACATACATTTAAATTATTTGAAAATTTTCAAACTCTATACTGTAGTGTCGCTGTCACAAACAAATACTGAAGAGAAGTGTAGATAACGAATTAACGTTAGTGCGTGAACGTGTTATAGCAAAAAAATGCCTTAAGGCCCAGTTATCCGACCGTAAATGTAATGTATACAGCTGATCGTTTCTGTTATATGTAGAGCAAAGCAAATGCTTGACTGCCTGTAATGTCACTTAACCGTAACGTGCCAACCTGTAGGAAATAGAATTTCATTAAGAGGTTCCGTAGATAGTGATGAGCTGCTATTATTTTAAATGGAGTGGGGATAAAATCACTATTTTTCTTTGGTACTTTTATGAGTAATAATATCTGTGAACTTTTGGCAAAATAATAATATTTTCATTTACACAAATATATGTTTTAATACTACATATTAAAATCACTTGGTACTTTTTCTGCAAAGCGGTCACCATTTGGACATTTTTAATTCTCATCACTGTGTGTGTTGTTTTATGTATACTAATGCTTTTTTGTTTATGTTTTTGAAAAACAGCTGACACGTTCTTACATTTTCTATAAGTGCACAAACGAGCTTACAGTACGTTACGGTATTTTACATTGCTTTTCATAACATTTACGGTCGGCTAACGGGGCCTTTACTATAGTGAAAGGGCAGGTATAAAAAAACAACAATTAACAAGGGAATTAAAAATATACGCAACAATGAGAGTGGGAACAAAAAATATGCACATTCTTATATTTGTTCATCGTGAGTTTGGAAGATGTACCTATGTACAAAATACTTTGTGCGACATATACGACACACAAGTATATGTCACACATTCTTGCAGACTGCATTAGGTATTTTTCAAATACCTGCAGAAACAATTACTGTATGCAGTATATTTTTTTAAATTATTGTACCCTCACAACAATATTTAACCCTGCAAGCCCAGTGTTAGTCGTTTCGACTAATACTATTTTTTTAATGTAGCTAAAACTGAAAAAGAACAAAAATTTATCTCATTTAAAATAAACCTAAAATCAAACCAATTATAAGAAAGTTTTATTTTTTTGTATACAAATGCACAGAATTTCACTTTTTTGGTACCTTTTTAAAAATAAGGCTAATCGTTGGCATCATAGAACTGATTTTTCGAGATGGTAGTCGAATCAACTAACATTGGGCATAACGCATAAAAAATAACCTTAAGCATGCAGGGTTAAATTGTGCGACGAACATTACGTCATAGCATTTGTCATTGCGGGTGTACACAGACGTTTTATTCACATATTTGGTTTTTTATTGTGTCTTTGATTTTTAAATACATTTATGCAGGCCTTTACTTCATAAACAAAAGCCGGAGACGAACAGCACTGATTTTGTGTGATATAAACTGAAGGGAGCAATCGTCCATGAAATGTCATCAAACACGATGATGGTACCTTTTGCCATAATGTATATTGACTTGGAAAATCTTGTTCAAATTACACTGGAAATATGGATAATAAAAACCACAGAACTTATTTATAATTTCAATAATAAGCCTTTTTTTTGGAAGAGCAGTTCCATAATAAAAAAAGATTTATACGAGTTTTAAAATGTATGTAACCATTGTTATAACACTAAAAATAAAAATTTAGATAAAAATTAAATATTTTCATATCTATAACACAAATAAGATACTTTGAAGATACTTTAATCCTCAGTTAGCTAAAATATGGCTATAAATTTTAACATCTACGATGAGTAGAGCCGTCATAACTGTTGGGTGTCTAACACATGTACACACACTCGCAAGCAAATACTTATGTATTTATATTATAGATAGCATTCTTAAATTACACTTAATGTCAGTCGTAAGTGAACATTTTAATGTTCTATAATTTAAATTTTATGGTGTAAAGGTAGTAAGGTATGAATGAACCGTATTAAGACAGACAAAATAAAAATTTGATGTAAAGTAATTATTTATGTATTATCACAAAGGCGAGCTTTTTCTTGCATATTTCGAAAAAAGAACTACCCAACAAACACGGAGGTTTGATTAACAATTGAATATGATTTTAAACGTGAATGATTTGAAAATCATGCCATATTCAACAAAAAGGGGAAATTATTTTCAAATTGAAAAATTTCCTTTCCTTTCAACTTGCTTTTAAACGCAGTTCTTAAATGTTTTTCTAATGTGGATTATAATACAATGTGGAACATCAATACATTTTTTAAGTTACATTGCTTAAGGTGTTTTCTTTTCTACAAGAAAAAAAAAAAAAAAATACCACATTTCAAAAGGTGCATGTACAAAATGTCTTGCCGAACATGCAATTTTTTATTTGACGAGAACAAAACACAAAATTGGATCGCCCTGTTATTAACAGCTGACAAAAAGTATGTTCTTCAAAATATTAAATAAATAAATAAATGAACAAAATGAATGACGAAATTCCAATTTCTTTAGTTTGTTTCTCATAAAATATGTAAACAAGGAAATACCTTTGCCAGATTGGTTTTTTATGATTTCTTGGTTTGACTTTTTGTTTTCAAAAGTAATTTTATAACACCGAATTCATTTAAATTTTATACCACTGACAACTTACCATTAACAATGTAATGCTTTCTTTTGTTTTTACTATAAAATAATAGAAAAAATAACTATTAAAATTTAAAATTTTTACTGTCCTGATTACAGGCGATTTTTCCCCAATTTCGTCTGCTACCCCCTGTATAAACAGAAGCTGTCTTTTTACAGGGCATTATCAACACTCTCGCTTTATGCAATGCCTTATGACATTTAAGGGTGCATTTTTTTAGAATAAAACACGCTGACCTTTTAAAGAGCAAAGCATGTTTAAGAAACGAACACCAAATTGCATTCTTTTAAATAAAATTTGACATTTTTTGTAGAAAAGAAAACACCACTAGTGCCGGTTCACACACTTCAAGTTGGACTCGTCAAGCCTTAAGTTTTAGGAGAGAGGGAAACACATATGGCATTACATTTTCCTTCTCTCCTTAAAGCTCAAGAATTGACGCGTGTGAACCGGCACCTATTAAATAAAATAAACTGTCTTCTGGTTGTTTACAATAGCTAAAAGATGAAATAGTGTTAATCAGGGTTGCCGTTGAAAATTTCGAAAAAGTGTCATAAAAAGGATATTTAATAGCCTTTTCACACTTGTCAACATTTAACATCAATTTGCGAAGATGTTGGAATTTTCCTATAAGATATACATGGGGCTAATAATCAAAATTTTTCAACCTCTTTACAAAATGTTTTTATCTCATTGTATTTCATTCTACATCTGCCGATTATTTTAGTGTAATCACTAGAAAAGAGGCAATAAATTCTATTATTATTGTGGCATCACTGACAAAATGGCATTTGGTTTGAAAGCAGCGTTACCATTTCTCAAGTTTTTCTTATACTGCAAGGCCTATGTTACTTGATATATTTTTATATCATTAAGCAAAATGAGCTCTATGTACATTTTGGGGTTATCTTTTAAAATTTGTTTTCTTTTGTAGAAAAAAAGTATTTAAAAAAAAAATGAATTTTTTTTTTCAGAAATGGTGACATTTTTTATTGATAGTAGATGTTAGATGTTGCAAGTGTGAACGCGTATTTCACATTTTCAACATCTTTCATGCGTTCCTCCGAAATGTTGTTGTGTGTTGCGTTATATTAATTTGTAATTTTCAAAAACAAAAAGACGTATGTATCATCAACGAAAGTATATTAGTATTAAGTGAATCAAACATTTAAAATATTAAATAATTAAATATTTGTGTTAAATTACAGGTAAAACAGAATATATATGATAATCACACGATTAATATGTAGCATCATTAGGTTTGCGTCGACATGTTGAAATAAGTTTGCTTTTTCTGATGCAGCGCAGGCAGTACTGAATTTAAGAACGTGGGGGAAATTTTATTATTATAAATAGATATTATGACATACCTATTATGTATAATTTACTATTGGTTTTAATTACTCATAAGTAGTGGTTTAAAGTTTAAACTAAAAAATGCACTTCATTAAATTTAAATATGAATTGATTGTAAAAAGCCATATTTTTCATTCGAATTTAAGAGTTATTGATCCCCTTAAAATTAAATTTCTTAATAAAATTTTCATTACAATGGAAAAATGTTGCATATAAAAATTTTACTCATAAACATACATACATATTTGTCTCCATATAAAGAATTATTTCAAAAGAACTTCTGTATCGCATACAGGGCTGTCAGATAAATTTGTGAGAAAATTGTCAGTTTCCTGAGAAAAAATAAAAAAAAATCGTCTTTATCATTTTTAAAAATCGTCAAAAAAATCGGACAACTTAAATTTTAGGTTTCTTTACACACATTCTGTTCGAATTTCATAAAAAAAAGCATTTAAACAAAAACATAATTACTTCATACCCAGCTAGCATTTTCAATCGTGTAAGAGCTACTGGGAGTCTCATGAAGTGCATCTTTGATCGTCGACGTAGAAGATTCCTCACACGGGAAAAACTGTAACATGACTGAGATTCTTCCATAGCACAGCGAAAACGCTTCTTCAATCGTTGTTTGAATCGTTTAAGCCGTGGGTAAGATGATCTAACGAGACTTCCATGTCAAGAATCGTATGAGACTCATGTAGACATTCTCTTACAACTCGTGAAATACCATCATTCAATGGTGGTTTGACGAAAGATAAACAAAGTGTAACATTGTTGTTTTTGTACTCTGAAAATAACACTGATCTACAAATTAGGTAAAAAATATGACTGCAGAAAAGAAGCATGTTTGTTAACCTATCTGGGTGCGCTGAATTCGAATAAAAATTGGCCTTTCACGTCTTGTTCATTTTTTATCGTTTCTAGCAATACTGTAAAACAGTCAATACTAACACTACTATTTCACAATTATTATTCCCAACAAACACGAAGTCAAACCTTTGATATGAAATGACTTTATCATTTGACATCAAACGCAATTCTCAATCGTTTTTCAATTGTTTGATTAAACATTTAAATTCAAATTGATAATGATTTGAAAATAAACATTTGATATCACATGTTTTATCAATTTGATGTCAAATGTTAAAATCAAATCAAAAAAAAATTTGTCAATACTAAAGCGAACAATAAATGTAAACATTAAAAATGGCGATTAAAGTTACATTTTTTTACTTTGTGGTTACATGTGTTTTACTATTAAAAATAAATTTTAGCATAAAGTGGACAGTTTATTTTGTTGTGAAGATAAAAATTTGTGAGAAATTACAATGATTAAAAATACGAAAAAAAAAAAAAATAATAAAACGGGATAGTGAAGAAAGTTTGTTGAACGATCGCGGTGCTACAACCCTCAAAATAAAAGGGAGCCAAGTATTTTGTCTTTCCAAGAATTAGAGGACGGAAAGAACACTATTTCATCTTTTAGCTATGGTACCGAATGTTTATCTCAAATTTTATTTAAATAAATAATAAATTTGGATTAAAAAATTAAATAGTTTTATTTATATTCCACATTGTATTATAATCCACATTTGAAAAACATTTGAGAATTGCGTTTGAAAGCAAGTTGAAAATAAAGGCATTTTTCAATTTTTCAAAATATTTTCCCCTTTTTGTTAAGAACGCTATGATTTTCAAATCATTATCAAACGTTTGTCGTTTGAGAAAACGTTTGATATCAAATCATTTTTAATTTGAAATCAAACCACCGTGTTTGTTGGGGTTATTCTTAATCTTCATAATTGTAGCGTTTAAGTATGTCAGGGAGATCGTGTGTTACTGATTCAAGATATTTTTGCTTTGTGTGTCGGAAATATTGGGTTGAAAAAAAGGATAAGAAATATAAGAATCATTTAAATATGCATATTTATATAATTTTGGTTTTGCAGTCAGAAACTTGGACAAACGGTGGACACCGACAATGTTTTGCATATTCTTCATTCGCATTTAGATTTGTTTCCAAAAAAAAAACTAGGTGCATTGAGCGCGAACAAGGGGAGCATGATCACCAAGATTGAATGAAAGTTGAAAGAATTTATCAAGGATATTGAGACAAAAGCATGCTGGGAGACTATTGCTGGACTCTAATACGGGAAACCGAACCAACAAAATACAAACGACGTTCAAATAACGTCATTGACTTTTAAAAATTCATGGATTTTTGAATAAACTAGTGATTTGATATGTAAGAAACGAATAAAAACATTTTTTGTATCTCGAAAACCTGAAGTAATAGAGAAAAACCAATAACAGATTCGAATTCAGCCCACCAAATTACCCCAGAAAACCTTGTTGGCTAGTGTTATCAAAGATTTTGTTAAGACTTGCATGTTACAGCCGTACCTAAACAAAAGCGGCATGCGATTTCTAGTTTTTGAATACAGCGACCTGAACGCTTTGCAGTTGAAAAAACAGATTTTGACAGCTCGTTTAATAGTGAAGTTTGCCGCAAGTGATAGTTAATAATGGCAATTAGGAAATTTTTTGGTCAATCTATCGTCTTTATCTCTATTTTTATTTATAATTTGTGGGTTTTGTTAAACCAGAAAGCTATCACTACTGTTCGGAACACAAAGCTGAAGCAATTGGTTTGGTATGGCATATCAGCGTAAAAGCTAAGCGAAAGAAAACGTTCCGCCTTCCGTTCTTGTTAAGGTACGGCTGTTTAACATTCCAAGATTAAAAAACGAATTTGTCAGAAAATATAAGGTTTTATTCAGACTTTGGAGACTGAACAAATCGTCACTTTTTAGAAGAAAAAATAGCAAATCGGCACTTTGCTAATTTCGGAACAAGAAATCGTCGAAATTACGATAAATCGTCAAATCTGGCAGCCCTGATCGCATACTTACAACGCTACCACGAAGCAAAAAGTAAACTTTAATTAGGTGATTTCTGAAAAATAAGTAGAAGAAGGAAAGAGTTGTCCAATTAAGAGCAGTAATAGCAGCCCCCGTATTAAGTTAGCGAAAATGTTGGACAAAGTAGTACTTCTCCAAAAAAAGATATTATTAGAATTTAAAAAAGCTCAAGAATTAACAAAATTTAGATAAACAGTCTAAATGCCACTACTTAATAAAAAAATATAATAAAAAAGCATTTATTCTAATAATTTACAATAATTGTCTTTTTGAAGAAGGGCAAACCCAACAAAAACACCAGATTATTTTAAATAACCGTGCAAAAAATTATTTCTTTTGTTTTACTTATATGGCCATTTTCTCTGTTACTTAATGTTAACATAAATTTATTAGACCGATAAACTGTCCGTTAATGATTTTGGGTTTCTCAATATACCGACAAAAAAAAATTGTTTTCAGTTGGCAACACCTCTCAAAATACATGAAAAAGTTAGAAATTAGCTGATTGAATTTATCTGTTCGGCAATAACAGGAAAATAAAAAATTGGCCGATGAGTGGTGGTTTACTTTGCGACAGAATAGAAGCAAATGAGACATTGAGAAAACCAAATTTCATTAATGTGCAGTTTTTCGTTGGAAAAAATTATAATCGTGTAATGAGAAAACGGCCAATAGAATTTTTATTTACTGAAGAAATTGTCTGGTTCCATACAGATTGATTATAGGGAAGTTTAAAATTTATTAAAAAGGTTTTACATTTGTACATATTATCTCAAATAATGGCAGTCTGATGGAAACAAAAATTTAAGGACCTGTTTGGGAGTGCAATAGGGTAGGATGCAAAATTTTAAAAATTTCTAACAGTCTAATGTGGAAGAAGCTGATAGTCACATAGGTTTTGTAAAACATACGTATATGGATTAAGTTCTTATAATTTTACAGCACTTTTTTTATTTTTTCTTGTGCAATAATTTCCAGTCTGATCACTAAATCCACTAGGAATGGGCAAAAAATATCGATATATCAAAATATCGATATTTAAAAAAAAAATATCGATATATATCGCCGATATTTACAATACCGATGCATTAATATATCGGTATTGAAATACGACTATCGATTTCGATATTTTTTAAAGTCAGTCTTCATTAAAAAGTCCAAATTTTTGCCGTTTTTCAAACAATGTGTTTTTTCAAAATCGGCATCATTGCATACATCATATGTTTTTTTAAACTAATCTGAAGATCTTAAATGATTGGCATTTATAAGAAGCAGTACCGGATACAAGAAGCAGATTGACAGGATAGCACATAAAACAGAGAGTGCTCCTGATGTCAATATCTGATGATTACTGTTTTGACTCAAACAATCAAAAACATTTCTAGTTAAAGTTGGCACTTTTGGGGTGCAATTCAAATTTTAAGGTTAGTTGGTACTTCTTTGACTTATTTACTTCCATTTCAATTTTTCGTAATTTCCCAGCAAAACTTTACTTACCTGGTAAGTTACCAAGTTATGTTGGAGATAATAAATACAACTTATTTTTGGGCTGAATAATTAGTTAAGAGACCTAATAAGTAGTTATTGAACTCGTTACCAGTAAGTAGATATTCAGTACTGAAAACAACACAATTTATAAGTAGTTATTGGGCTGATTATTAGTAAGCAGTAGTGAAAATAATAGAAGAAGCGGTCATTACTAGTAAGTGCTTATTGAAGTTTTCAGAATAATGACAATTGCAATGACAACTACTTACCAGGTAACATATGAAATTACTACCACCTATTACCAAAGTTCAAAAAGTTTTTCCTGGGTTACTTTTTTTTGGATTTCATATGGTTTTTTTGCATTCTTTCTTCCCTTTTGTTTTTGTTATAATTGAATTTTTTGTTTTTATTAAATTTTTGAATTAAAATTAAACAATCAAAAGTAACAATGTAATTACATATAATATGTTTGTTCATAAATAAAATTGCTACTCCAGAGGATTAGCTTTAAAATCGTTTAAAAACGAAAACATGTCGTAAAAAAACGAAGAGATGTCGTTTCACTACATACTCTTTTTAACAATGACATGGTCCATGCTTGCATTACATTGGACCAGTCCAGGGAGAAGTCCATTTGATCAAAATGGACCAGGCAGTCCAATATTATTTGCGGAGAACTTGTAAGTGTTTTTTTCTTGTACAAATATTTTGGTTTCTATAACAACCGCGACGGTGGGTTTCTTAAGTTGGTAAAATTAAATTTTCAAAAGATTTTGTTATTCGTGCTCAATTCCCAGTTTTTATTATTGATAAAAACACTTGAAATTTATTGTTGATGGGATAAGCTATTCCTATGCGCATTTCACTGGTTGCTTAGGCCAGATCATCAGGAAACTTCATCCATAAAGATTTTAGAAAAACTAAAGATATTAAACCAAATAAAACTGTTAAACGTATAAGAATTATAGCAACAGTTCTACTTGTAATAATATCAAAGTTTAAACAAAACAACATCGACAATAAACAGTGGCTTAATTTCATCTTACATTCCCCACTACAATTAGTTAAAATTCTCTCAACATTAGTTGTAGTTGTAAGTAGGTTAAGAAAAACAAAATAAAAACAACAACAACTTACAAAAGATGTTGTCAATTAAGTGTTTTTTAGGCCGTGCACCTGCCTGTTAATTATCAAAAAGTAATTTATTTGAAAAACACTAAAAAGTCTTGTCTTACCACAATGTATTTGTAACTAACTTACATACATATAAGCAAATGTGACAGTAAGTATAATTGATGGTTAAGAAAATGTGTTTCATTGTTGTATTAATGAAACTTTATTGTTTCGCGCCAAATGATGCCAGTTTTTGAAAATTCAATGTAGTGTTTTCAACACCGTTGCGGTTGGTCCTGTAACCAACATTTTTTCACAAGACCAAAATACATGTCTTCAGTTCTTACAGGTAGTAATTTTTTTTTTCAATAAGTTTTGGCTTTATGTCTTTTAAACGAAAAAAAACTGGCCCTTTTAGAAGCATCAAAGAATATTTTACAAAAGCAAAACACATTTTAGTTTACCAGACACCAAATAATTTTACAAAACACACACAGGCTAGCGGGAAAAATTGCGACCGCTTTCATTTTTTAGGCCTTACAGAAGGTTTAAAACTGTATTTTTAATAAACTTTTACTTGTTCCACACTGCCTTCTTCGAAAAGGTCTTTTAGAATGGTTTTTATAAGATATTTTACAAATTCAAATTTTCTATTTTAAGATAAGTCCTATCGAAATCGTTTTATTTGTAGTTATGTTGGAATGTGTAGCAAGTTTAGTAATTAATTTACTCACTTGGCGTTATTAGCAAGAACAATTTGCGACCTTAGGACAACAAGGTTCTATTCGCACCTAAATAACATGTAATATAGAACCTTGTTGTCCTAAACTGATAGAAAAGGCGTCATAACGCTGATGTATTTTGACATTAGTACTATGACACGTGTCTTCGTTTTTGACCCCATGACACTTTTCATCATTGTGATGTCAACCTTAACATCACTTGGCCAAACTGTCATCAGTGTCAAAATGAAATTATGTCATCAATGGGATGACATCACAGAAATGACGAACATGTTCTCAGTGCGATGACGCAGTTACATCGGAGAAAAGACACATTAGCATCCGCATAATGACAGTTTGTCATTAAGTCAAAGTCATTGGAATTGACTTAAGTCAAAGTGTGAGAATATTATTATTTACTTACCCGTTACAGATGTTCGTTTCACGTTTGTTGAATTAAGACCTTTGTTTATAGCAGAACTTTCAATAATAAGGCACCAGCACCACGCCTCAGATGGTTTTCGTAATTATTCTACTTTGAAAATTTTATGTATTTAACTAAATAATTTTAAAAAAATGGAATATAGGAATTTTTGCTCCTTATAATACATTGTAATCATGAAAATAATGTTAAAAATATACAAAATGTGGCATCGAATTGATGTCACTATAGTCATAAAATTGATGACACGTAAAAAATTACAAAATTGTACGAAGACGCTAGTCATTGGATTGGTGTTCCTTTTTGTTAGGACATCATCAATATGAAGATGAATCAGTGTAAGGTCGCGAATTACACTGGGATAAAACTTTATTCATATTTATATATTTGTTTATATATATTTAGCTGGTAAGGCCTAACTTCATTTGTGAAAATAAAAACTTTATTCTTAATTATTTTTTGAAGGCCTTTCAGAAGCTTTTAAAGTAGATGCGAGAAGGCAAGGCTTTGGTGTTTAATGACACACTGTGTTAAATAGAAATATAGTTGGAATGCGGCTGGAAAACTTTATATCGCCAAAAAGGCCTCCTATAAGGCCTCTTTACTGCAACATTTTCCCGCTGTTATGGTCGGGCAAATCGCGATTTTTTTCCTCATGCGGAATTTGAAGGAAAATTTTTTTAAAATTTTGATATCTGACAAATTTATATATGCATTTTTTTGTTTGCTCATTTTTCATGAATGAGGAAATTCCAATGTTAACCATTTTATGGTTATTTATTTCTTCCATTTTTTTTAATTTGTTTATTAATGCCTAATTTTCAGGATAGTATTTAAATCTATGTTAACCCTCTAATGCCACATTTTTTGTGTGCCTTGAAAAAATCAAATTAAGCTAATTTTAGGGTCAGAAACATGAATCTGACTTCAGTTTTTTCTGTGAAGTCGGCCTTTAGGCGGAGTTGGGCATTATCGTCAAAATTTAAGATACGTTTTTGATATAAATCCCAGAATTTTCTGTGTAATTCCCCAGTCCGCCTCCAGACGGGTTCAGCTGAAACATCCATACTCAATATCGATTATTTTTATAACCTTCACCGAAGGTAAAAGGGTATATATAAGTTTGTCATTCCGTTTGTAATTTCTACAATATTAATCCTACACCCTATAAAGTATATATATTCTGGGTCCTTATGAAAAGCGAAGTTGATTTAACGATGTCCGTCTGTCTGTTGAAACGGGTTTTCCGAAGACCCCATATATGATGGGGGCCAGGTTATTATACATTTATGTCACATATGGTCCGAAATTGTTTGCTATTGAAATTCAAAAAGATCGGTCCACAAATGGCTGAGATATGAGCAAAAAACCACGAATACCTCTAATTTAATATACACGGACAGCAATATTCGTGTTTCGCTCTCTTATTCCTGTTTCGCGCCCCAAACATGATTGAAACGACTTGTTTCCCATACAAAATTTTAAGAGCGAAACAGGTCATTTCATTTTCAAACAGGCTGCGAAACAGGAAAAATGTACTATCATCTCCAATTTTGATAACAGTTATCGTTAGTTTATCTGAACTAGCTCTCAAAAAATATCAAAACAAAGAAAAAAACAATTGTGGTATTCACAAGGAGTGCTTTCATGTTATATTGTCATAATGTTCTAACATTTTACAATGGTTTAAAAAAATTGTTGTTACTTTGTAAACAAAAAGTGTATTAAATTAATAGAACTTTGCTTGGTATGTTTATTATGCATAAGTTTTTGTAGCCGTCGCCGTTGATGGTATAGTTTTATCCGGCTAATATCCGAATTTAACCTGCGGCTAGCAATTTTTGCAACAAAACACTTGTAGCGTCAAATTAGATCGGCTTAGGACTCTGATGTTTGGTAAACAAACAAAATAAAATTTATTTGTTGTTTGCGTCTGAAAAATGGAAAATATGTAGTCAGGAAAGATCTAATTTAATTTATTAATTCATGGATTAGAATTAACAAATATTTTTATTTTTGGTAAATATTTATATTTTATATTTGTTTTAAATCAGCTGACTAAAATGCAAAATAGCACACTAAATTATGAGGGGTTGTTCAAAACAGTCGTATATTTTCATGTTATTATTTTAAGACTTATGACTTTATGACACCTGGTGAATCCCACAATTGTATTGTTAAATTCAACCATATTTGTTAAAGAGAAACAAAATAGTATCATTCGTGAAAAAAGTTTAATTAAAAACAACAAAAGTGTGTTTGCTGCCATTGCAGGGACCATATTAAGTTTTTTAACCATACTTCTCTGCGTGTATGTAGAAACAAAACAACAACAACAATTTTTTATTTGCGGGTAAAATGTTTAAAAACCTTGTCCCCATCATATTTAGGGTTTGCAGAAAGCCCGTTTCAACGGGCACATGGACGGACGAACATCGTTTAACCAACTTCGGTTCTCATAAGAAGCTAGAATATATTTACTGTATAGGGTCTAACAGCAATATTGCAGAAATTACAAACTTATATATAACCTTTCCTCCTGTGGTGAAGGGTATCTATACATATCTCAAATACTTCTTCTAGCCAGTCAAGCCCTCTTTCGGTTAAAATAAAATTACATATTATCAGCTGTATGTATAATGAAAAGTTAGCCACAGTTTATACACTACGTACAACGAGCTGCCAACTAGAATGCCGATTAAGCTTAGCAGCTTGTTAGCAAAATGTTCATGTATAATATACTTGTTCACTGGTGCAAATTTTTAATAAATCAACTCTGATATATAACGATGCCATACTGTATTAAAAAAAAAAACATTATTTTTGCTGAAATCATCCCTGATTTTGACATTTCATACTGTGTAGTGCATGTAGTATGAACACACCTAATGTAAAAATAAAACAACACAATTCTTGCAAAATTACGGGTATTGAAAATAATTCAATTCAAACAATGGGTACTTCGATGCTGAAATTAGTACTTCCGGAGGATATAATAAGCCATGAGTATCAAATAGTGGATACAAAATTCCCAATAGCAACGGATGGTATTCTAGGTAGAGATTTTTTCACCAAGTATTTAGCAAAAATTGACTATGAGACATACACATTGGTTATCATGGTAAATGAAACTGAATACGTTCTACCAATGAGAGCAAATATCGATAGATTCGTAATACCACCAAGAACTGAAATGATACAAGCAGTAAATTTACAGATTGAAGAGGATAGCGTAGTATGCGCAAAACAAATCGGTAGCAATGTTTTTATTGGCAACACAATAATTCCAAAACATGGGACAAAGCACATTAGGGTTTTAAATGCTTCAGACGAAGAGGTTACAATATCAAAATTGGATTTGCAGATCAAACGTTTATCACATTACAACATTATGTATAATAGAAAAGAGGTTACTAATGATAGACGACAAGATAGATGGGAAAAGTTAAGGAAATTATTAAGTATAGATTTAGTCGGCATTAATGAAAGACAAACCATAGAGGAAATATGTAAAGAATTCGAAGATATTTTTCATTTAGAGGGAGACCATTTAACAGCGAATAATTTCTATAAACAACGATTACAAACTGTGGACGATACCCCGGTTTACACGCGAAATTATAGATTACCACAGTCACAGCAGGAAGAAATCAAGACACAGGTTAACAAGTTAATAGAAGAAGATTTGGTTGAACCATCTGTTAGTCCTTATAATTCTGCTTTACTTTTGGTCCCGAAGAAAAGTGACAACGATGAGAAGAAATGGAGACTAGTTGTCGATTATCGTCAATTAAATAAAAAATTAGTCAACGACAAATTCCCACTACCTCAACTAGATGATGTATTAGACAGGATAGGAAGAGCAAAATATTTTTCAACGCTAGACATGACGAGCTCATTCCACCAGATAGAATTACAACCAGCATCTAGACCACTTACAGCATTTTCTACGAATAATGGGCATTATCAATTCAAAAGATTACCTTTTGGTCTCAAAATATCATCAAATAGTTTCCAAAGAATGTTGACGATAGCATTAACAGGTTTGGATTCCAATGCATTTATATACGTAGATGATATAATTGTTTTTGGATGTTCTTTGAAACACCATAATGATAATTTAAGAAAAGTTTTTCAGAGATTAAGAAGCCACAACCTTAAATTAAATCCGAATAAATGTAATTTTTTGAAACCAGAAGTGGTTTATTTAGGGCATCTTATTACAGATAAAGGAGTAATGACAGACCCGAGTAAGTGTAAGGCACTTGAGACTTATCCAATTCCGAAGAATGCGGATGATACAAGAAGATTCGTAGCTTTTTGTAACTATTATAGACGTTTTGTTAGAGATTTTGCACAGATAGCTAAACCTCTCAATGAATTATTAAGGAAAAACCAACCCTTTATTTGGTCAGAAAATTGCCAGAAGTCTTTTGAAATGTTAAAATCTGTAGTTTCTAATCCACCGGTATTACAATATCCAGATTTTGAAAAAGAATTCATACTTACTACTGACGCATCCAATTACGCGTTAGGAGCGGTACTTTCACAAGGTGAAATAAATAGCGATTTACCGATCTCATATGCAAGCCGTTCTCTCAATAAGCATGAAATTAACAAGCCAGTGATAGAGAAAGAACTTTTAGCTATTCATTGGGGAATCACTCATTTTCGACCATACTTATACGGTAGAAAGTTCAAAGTGGTAACTGATCACAGACCACTGGTATCATTGTTTACTCACAGTAATCCGTCGTCAAGATTAACTAGAATTAGATTAGATCTAATGGATTATGATTTCGAAATTATATATAAGCAAGGAAAAATTAATACTAATGCCGATGCGTTGTCAAGAATCAAAATAGATTCTAATGATTTGAAAGATATGATGACAAGAAATATAAACGTGATGACTAGAAAAATGACTGAAGATTTGAGGAAGAATGACAAAAAAACTGATAAAGAGAGTACTTCGATTAGGAAAAATGAAGATTATATGGAAAGGAATAGTGACAGAGAGTCTGATCACATCTATATGTGGACTAGCATTTCATTTTCACAAATTAAAGGATATCCAAGGTTAAATTTTGTGATAGATAAAGTGAATAAAAGCATGCCAAAAGTTGAAATTTTTAGAAATCGCGTAGTAGTATCTGGTAATGAAAATGCATACTCGAATTTAGGTTCAGTCTTGCAGAAGTTAACTAAGGTCTTACGGGATAATCAAATATTTATAGTAACGCTAGCAAAAGATGATACGATTTTCAAACTCATACGTGAGGAAAAATTTAATAAGATGTATAATAGCATGCAGAATAAGGATAAACATAGGCAGAGACCTATAGAGATAATATTATTTAGTCAACCAGAAAGAATACTAGGAAGGGATAGACAAAAAGAGATAATAAAAGAATATCATGAAACCCCATATGGAGGTCATGCGGGAGTACGCAGAACAATCGTTAGATTAAAGCAAAGGTACATATGGAAAAATATGTACAAAATGATCAAAGATTTTATCAGTCATTGCGAATTTTGTAAAAGAAACAAAGTCATTAGGCATACCAAGGCACCAATTCAAATAACTAATACACCTACAAAACCATTTCAATTTATACAGTTGGACACTGTAGGTCCGTTAAGGATATCTAATGGGTATAGATACATGTTAACAGCACAATGCGAATTAACAAAATACGTTGACGCATTTCCGATAGAAACTAAGGAAGCATCTGAGAAGAATATTAGTAGAAAAGTTTATATTGAGATATGGATGTTTTGATACAGTAAAAACAGACAGAGGAACTGAATTCGTGAACGAATTATTTAATAGAATATGTACACTTATGAAAATCAAGCATGTAACTTCAACGGCATACCACCATGAAACTTTAGGTAGTATAGAAAGAAATCATAAGGTTTTAAACGAATATATGCGTTCTTTCACGGAACAGTACAATTGGGATGAATGGATTCCGTATTATACATTCGCGTATAATACAACACCACACTCATCCACAGGTTTTTCTCCATTTGAACTGGTATATGGAAGATTGGCATCAATGACAACTGAGCCCATGTCGAACGATAAATTCTATAATTATGAAGATTATATTACAGAATTAAAAATAAAATTAAAACATGCACATGAAATGGCAAACAGAAAACTGTTAGAAAACAAAATAAAACAAAAAGCTGTTAAAGATAAGAATATTAACGACATTCAAATAAAAATAGGAGATAAGGTATTTTTAAGAAAAGAAAACGCAAGGAAAAGTGAGAACCAATATATGGGTCCATTTAAGGTAATAAACACACAAGATGTAAATATCACTATTTTAAAGGATAATAAACCTATGACTATACATAAGAATAGAATAAAGTTATTTTAAATAATATATTAATTTTTTTTTTATAGTTTAACATTCAAAAAAAATTTTTTTTTTCCATTCCAAAAATTTTTTTTTTCTTTTAAGCGGTAGGGGTGTAGTGCATGTAGTATGAACACACCTAATGTAGAAATAAAAACAGAAATGCAAGTAAGCAAAATTCCAAGCAAAGAAAAATTATGAAAATAAACAATGAGTTAATGACCTAAATTTTATTATGCAATTGCAAGTGACTAGTATTTATTGAATTGGGTCATTAGAATTGTAGGTTGAAAAATGATAGTTTTTGTGAATGAATGAATATTGTAAAGGTTAACAAAAATAAATTAATGTGATAATTATTAAGCATAGAATAAGAAATAGTATATAAGCTGAAGAAAATTGTAAATAAAATTAGAAATAAATCTGACTTCAAAGTTGTTTTATTTTTCTAAAAAACTTCGGCAATTAACTTTGCCATAAGATAGAGCCGTCTGCTACTCTAAGGCTCTTTAATAAATAAAGAGTACTACAGGGTCTACTAATAATAAAAAAAGATCATTACAACTGTTTTCCTACAGCTGTTTTTTCCAAATTAGCAGATATTTGGCAACTCACTAGTCAGAGTTGAGCAGTTTGCTATCCACAGTCTGTAAGTGTATTATAATTCAACTCTGTGCTAACTTCTTGCCAATTTTTCATTATACATAACGCTGTATGTGTTTGCACTTAAAATAAGATTTTTCCTTGGGCTATTGCTAATTCATTGAAATTGGATTGTACGTTTTGCTCAAAGAAAATCACTTACCTAACTACACCAACTCCTTAATAGAAACACAAATTAATTTCCTAAACACCACAATCATAAACGAAATACGCAAAAATGTTCTGTAAAATAAGGTATTTTAGGGTTTATTGTATATTCCCCCATGTCAATGGCCACCCCTCCCCACCCACAATTTACACTTATGCCACTGTTCCAACAATATACACTAGGGTGGGTCGATTTATCAATCGACATAGTGCCATCACTATTTTCACAAAAATTAAAAAAAGAAAACAGGAAAAAATTTTATCGCCATCGTTTTAGCGTACAATATCACCTTGGAAAGGGAATATGCATTTAAAAAAATTAAAAAGCCGATTTTTTTACTACCTACTAAAAAAAACCTTAAAAACAAATGTTGAGAAAAAGTCAAAAAATTTAAATTTTGGGCGCTTCTAAAATTATTTTTTTGATATGACGTGGTGAAACTGGTTTTTTTTCTCATGCCAAAAGCTATCGAAAAATCAATGGCACAATATCGACAAATTCTTGTCCTTATAAATCAGCCCATCCTTCTACAAAATTGTGTTTTAAAATGTTGCAAAAGACAGAAAACGAATCAAATTAATATTCTATAGAAAATCAAGTCTGAAGGCATCATTAAACAGCCGTTAAATGTCTTTTAGAATAAACGATGTCAATTGCAGATAAATTAAATACGACATATGTTTATACAAAAATACGTCTTTAAATTAGACAAATTTTGAATATGTCCCAGCAAATAATAGGACTAGTCCAAACACACGTGTAAAATGTAGCCCACAAGGACTACTCCAAAAGTAACCCAAACGTATGGAAAAACATGGTCTATTAAACATTACGATGTTCTAGGGCAGGACCATATAACCCAGCTTTGGTTACAAAGGAGTAGTAGACATGTCGTCTCACTACAAACACTTTTTAGCCATGACATGGTCCATGCTTGCATTACATCGGACCAGTCCATGGAGTAGTCTTTTTAATCAAATTGGATCAGGTGGTCCAATATTATTAGCAGAGTGTTATACAAATGACATAAATTTATTAAAATGACATACATTTAACAGCACTTTTTTGAATATGTGAGAATTTTTGGTGATTTTGTTGGCTAAACCCAAAATTAAACATTTAGAATTTTTTTAGTTCAGATTAAAATTTAAAGATCTACTTACCTTAATTAAACGCTTTTTAATTGCTCTCTGTTATTTCGATTTAATTTCTTTTATTTACACTGCCGGCTGAATAACTGACTGATTGGCTGTTGCTGCGGATGCTGTTGTTGTTATTGATGGTGCTAGTGGTAGTTGCTGGTGGCATTGATGACAACAATGCTTTGTTACTTTTTTGGTTCTTTTTGTGTGTGAATTTTTAAAAAGTTTGTCCAATTCTCCCCTTTTTCTGATGATGTTTTTTTTGAGAAATGTTAATTAAACTCGTTGCTGATTTGTTTCACTTTTTTGTTGATTTCTATAACATTTAAATTATTTCAATGCTGAGCAATGATCAAGATTATTTTACACAATTTTAATTGAATTGTTTGATTTTAATTACTTGTTTTTGTATTTGCTTTTGTATAGTCGGGGGGACAAGTATTACAACATTGATAATACACACTTGATTAAATTAAAGGAATTTATTGAAATAATTTGTTTGTTTTACATTGTAGACCACGAGAGGCAAAAAAAAAAGATAATACTGATCTTGATTCTTTAAAAAAATACTATACAAAATATTAATATTTGTCCAAAATGTTTGATTTATAGAATAGAATAATGAATTTGTGTACATTTTAAAATAATCCCTTTTGCGATAGTACCTTAACGCCCAAATTTTTACTCCATATACAAATAGGAACTAAATATCAGGGTACGATTACACTTTGTTTTTGATCATTTTATAGTTTGTTGTTACCACTGCTGCCAACTTTTGTAAAGAGAATATCGCTAAAACAGACTGAAAAAATGTTGCGATATATCGCTAAAAATTAATCTTAATTCAAAATTATTAAACCTACGACCATTTAAACAAAAAATTAGTTAGGTTAGGGTTATATATATTTTGAATACCCCCTTTCTGAATCCAAAATCACGAAATTTTTTATGGTTTCGAAGATATATTTTTTTTTATATTAAGCATAAATTTTGCTGTGTTTCAACTATTTTAAAGTTTATTTAGTATTGTTTTGCTCTACACGCCACTGTTTGCCGAATGCAGGAAATTCCACATAAAAAACTTACACAATTAATTTCATTCTTGCTCTGCTTTAATGCCGTAAGAAAAAAAGTTGTTAACGCGAAATTTAAACAAAATGAAAACAAGAAAATAAATTTCACTTTTGCTTCACTTCATTGCCGCGTGAAAGAAAGTAGTTAAGCAAAATAAAATGTCAAGGACTCAATACATAGCAGAAAGTATACGTATGCAGCACAAGAAGCTACTTTTTAAAAATAAATTTATAATAGTGGCGTATGCGGCACAAAACAATTTTTTCACTTTCAATTCATTTCATTCATAAATGCCACAAAGTTTTACATTTGACTTCAAAACATATGTATGCCGAAAGCAGTAATAAAAATACAAAACTTCTTGTATACACCTTTAATGTAGTTTTTCTCCATTACGACTTTTTGGCATACGCGGCAAACCAATAAGTTATGGTATGTATATGTATTATATTTTCAATACATATAGTGTGTGCGAAACGGTAGCAAATATTCATGGAAGTAACATTTTGAAACTGTTGAGGTGAAGAAAATTTAAATAGCACTGGGGGCTAATATAGGTTTTGACATTAGCCTAGAAATTCTTGACAATTTTAATTGACAATAGAACTTTTCTACCGTTTCACCCACACCCATATTGTTGATATTTTTATTGAGAAAATTTTTATTTGGAGCTCCATAAAAAGTTTGCTGTAGCAAAACTAGACTCAAATTCTCAACAAAACCTTAGTTACATTTTGTACCTAAAATGAGAGGAATTTATGCATACGGAGGAGAGAATGAGACATGTAAAAATCGAAATGAAAATGGAATCGAATTACATTATGAATAAGGTTTTAAAGTCAATATATTTTTTGTTAAAAATAAGAATGTAACGTATGAATAACTATGTATTGGATTCAAACTTGAAGTTCTTGGCAAGGCGAATTTAAATATCAGTTGGTGACAATACTACAGCAAGAAAAGCAAAGGGAAATCAGCTATGCTTTCAACACCACCTGTAAAGTGATTCCGACTTGATTTTTTTTAAGGGCCAAATAAACGACTCAAGCAGTTTGACCTTTGTTTGAATATTAAACATATTATATTTTTACACGAACACGCCCCATAGCTTTTGCATATGTTTGAGTTACCGTTTCTGTGGCTTATTTGGCCCTTTAGCTTATTTCAAAGGAACTGTGCAACAAAAATGTTTTAAAAACGTACAAAACAAACAAGGCAGTACATACTTTTTTACTTATTTATTATATTCAAATATTATTAAGTTGTTTAAGGGTATCTTCTTAAACAAGGCATTTTTGTTTTTTTAGTGCATTTTTGTAATTTTAGAACATATTTTGAAGTTTAAACTGCATATATGTATAAGGCGCATAAGATCTTGTTTTAAGACTGTACTTCCGGTTTCCCTGCACAGAAAAAATGTTTGCAAAAAATTATTCAATTAAATAATTAATTGGTGTACATTAATTATTAAATTAATTTTTTGTTTGCAGCAATTAATTTTTTTAATCAAAACCCATAAAATTAAATGTTTGTGTATATGTGTTGTATTTTTTAGTGTATGCAATTAATTTTTTAATTATAATTGATATGATCAATTCCTTTGCAGGGGCAACATTAGTAAAATATTTAATTGTCTGAACGAATTGTTTAATTAAAGTCGCTTTTCTATTTTTTCTGTGTGGTCATTATTTATATCAAATATCTATACACAATCTCAATAGAGAGCATTTTTTAATGTGGTGGACAGTGTTGCCAGAACTTTTAGTGGAAAAATCAGCAAAAACCCATAATTTTTCGTCAAAAAATCTGCAAAATCTGCGCCAAAGTTTTAAAAATCTTCAATAAACCTTCAAAACAAATTTATTACATTTTTTATGTAGTTTGTTTAGAAAAAGATATTACAATTAATTTCAAAATATGTTCCCGAAGTTAAAATCGGTGGTAGATTTAAAAATCGTCCTGGTTAATATGAGTGATCCTCGAAGTATGGGGTATAAAAAAGGTTTTTGAAGTTTCAACACAGAAAAGTTTTAAAAATTTGTTCGATTTTAAGAACATGACTAATAACTTTTGGATATTTTTACATAAAAAAAGTCTATCTATTTAATTACTCAGGCTGAGTAAGGATTAATCTTTGTTATTTAAAAAAACAAATTAAACGTTAATTGTTTGACATGTAATTTAAATTACCAAGGGTCTTATTGAAACTTTAGAAAAGTTTAAATATTGCAACTTTTGAAGATATTTGTACATAAGTGCATATAAATATATACGTACATACATATGTATGCATAATATTTTGTGTAAAATCAAAAAACATATGTCCGGCGATATTAATCTGTCAAGACGATGCGAATTTTTAAGTAATAATTTGTGCATAAAATGTATACTAATGAATGTTTTTCCACACGGTTCTTCCATGAATGGTTGATATACTATATTTATTTATCAATGCAACAAGTGTAAGCAGTACAATCATGACAATGTAAAGAAGTTTCCACCGAGCTAAAAAATCTGCAATGTTAAGCCAAAAATCTGCAAATCTGCATTTTGACAATTTTTCGGATAAAATCTTCAAAATGCAGATAAATCTGCACTTCTGGCATCGCTGGTGGTGGACTGAAAATATCCAATAAACTCAATTTTCAATGTCTCTTTATAACTTATGAACCCTATTTTTTCAGTTCACAATAGACAACAAAATTTCCACTAGTGTTCAAAATTCGGCAACAATTTTTTTCAAAAACTTACACATTTTGCATTAAAAAACCGTTTGCAAATTTTGCCCACAAAAATATTACTTATTTATTATTATTTTTTTTTTAATTTTCATTTAAAACTAAATAAAATTATTATAAACGTTATTTTCAATTTCATACAAACTGCTGCTGAAGCAGTATACTCAACTTTTTAAAAACCCCATACCAACATCCGGACCATGACCAAAGTCCCAGGGGCTACGGCTAACCAAAAATGGATATCTGGTTATATTTAAAGAGTACTTAGTATTGAAAACAAGAAAAATTTGTCTATTATTTTACCTAGTCCATATAATAGTGTACTTCTGAATCTAGTGTTTTTGGTACGGTTTTACTAATAATATGTTGGTGAAAGGTAAAGCAGCAGCATAAAGCACCCTTATACCCTTTGTTCACTTGCACACATTTCGGAGGAGCGCATGGAAAATGTTGAAAATGTGAAACATGCGTTCACACTTAAAATATCTACCATCAATAAAAATGTTACGACTCCTGAGAAAAACTTTTATTTTTTAAACATTTTTTTCTACAAAAGTTACAAAATTTAAAAAAAAAATCGGCAAAATGTAATTTGAACTCATTTTGTTTAGTAATATAAAAAAAATTAGCCAAAAAAGACTTGCAAAAAAGAATGGTAACGCTGCTTTCACAACAAATGCCATTTTGTCAGTGATGCAACAATAATAAAAGAATTTATTGCCTCTTTTCTACTGGAGACACTAAAATAATCGAAAGATTTAAAAGGGAACAAAATGAGATGACATTTTCTCAGAAAAAGTGAAAAACCAACTTCAATTAACATATTAGTAAGAAATTTGTACAATTAATTAAATTCCGTACTGATTTTCCGCCTGCAAACAAATTGATCATATCAATTAACAAAAATTAGTAAGTAAGTTTAGCTTTAATTGAAATCTGACCACCGGCAAAAGAGGCTATACAAAACGTAAACACAAATCAAGATATGTTTTCAATTAACACAGTTAATTGAAACAATTAAAAAATTTTTTGAAACTTTAAAATATTATTAAGTTTGTGCATACACAGAATAAAATAGTTCACCAATTAAAGCATTAATCAAAAATAAAATCAGTTTTAATTAATAATTTAATCAAGTGAATTAAACGTTTAATCAATAATGCTTTAATTGATGAAAATTTGTTTTCTGAGTATGTTCTCATATTTGCAAATTTTTTATTTTCAATTAAGGCAAATTAATTGGAACACACAATGTTTGCCTTATTGCTTAAATATTTCTTTTAAATATATGATGTACACACACATAAGTGCGTTCTTTACATTACAAATGAGAAAACAAAACGTATATGACGAGCAGGGCTGCCGTTTTTGGTTATTTCTAACCAAAATTGGTTAAATTTTTTTACAATGTGGAGATGTGAACATTTTTTTCCTTTTGGTTACTTTTTTCTAAAATAATAATGCGTACGAATATGTTTTTCTTGATACAATTATTTACTATTTATTTATTAATTATATAATTTGTACTGTGTACTACGGTTTTTTCATTATTTGGTACCAAGGAAGTTTTTTATAATTTATCGAAAACAAAAAATCCCTTTCAAAACAGCAACCAAATATTTTTTTAAGATTTTTGCTAAGAAAATATTGCCATTTGTGATTTTTATTTCAAAAACGCCATGTTCTGAAATCGAAAACAAATTAAGTTTTAATCAATGGAAATTTTTAATTATTTTTTTAAATGAGCGTAGTTTTTCTTGATTTTAAAAGTAGTAAAGACTTAAGGTAGGAAGAGCATAAAATCATGGTGAATCGATTTCAGAAAATTCGTTTTAGTGTTTCTAAAAATTTGAAAATAACTTTAATGTTCTGAATTTGGGTTATTTTCAGAAGTATATTTTGATACAAATTTTAAAATACACATATCAATATAATTTTAAAATTTATGGAATTTTCTTTAAGAAATGGCTGTAAGTTTTAAGAAATTTGAAATTTTACTGTTTATAACTTGTCGGCATGTATATTTTTTAATATTTTTTAAAATAATTGCTTGGTAAAAAAAAAACTTTGGACTGTTACTGTTACATACACTACGAAAGGCGAATTTGTTTATATTCGATTTTTCCATGATTCACAAAATCTATCAAAAAAAACCATTTTGAAACCGTTATTTATAATAAGAATTATAAATTTTAAATAAAATTTACAAACAAGAGAATTAAGTTTTTATAATATTTTAGATACATACATATGTATGTATATGGTAATTGGAAAATATTTACATAAAATGCATTTCGCATATCGCCAATCGTTTTCAATTTCGCCACATCGTCAAACGAAAATTTCCATCGAAATTAAGAAATCGCCACATTTGACAGTCCTGCCAATAACAGCAAGAAGCGGAAAAAAATTTTCCATTTTTGTTATTTATAACTGGCATATTAAAAAATATTCCATTATTAACTTTCAATATACTGAATTTTGTATGGAAATTTTACGGTTTTTTTCACGAAAAAAGTCTCAAATAAATAAAAACTTTTAATTAAGTTTCTCGTTATTTTTTAATATGGAAATGAATTACCTACATTTCATGTTTGGTTTTTTGATTTATAATTATAATTTTACAAATAACCTTTGAATTGCAATGCAACTTAAAATAAATTTAAATGATTTTCGCAATTAATAAAAGGCATTTGAAATTTGGTTATATTTTTTTCATTTGGTAACTTTTTCAAAAATTTTGGTTGTAAAAATTGAATTAGGCTGAGTAGTCGTTTCTTTTCCACTCGTCTCATAATTATGACTTATAAGCCAATAAAGTCGCAAGCTGATCCATAAAACTTGCAACGTATAAATTGGGACAAATTGATGGTGGATGTTAAATGTTGTCAAGTGTGAAAAAGCGATTGCTTGTTTTGTGAGAATTTTGTGCTTTGTATATAAAATGCCGTTGCATACTTATGGGCGTGACAAAATAAGCCATTTTTAATGATTTAATTTTTTTCTATTAATTTTATACACAAAAAAGAATGTGGACAAATAATATATCAACCAATTCGGAGCTGTTAAACACTTATAGAAAATCAGGTATGATTAGTTTCTGACCATTTCGGAATTTATTTTATACAACTTTAATTGGAAGATATAATTTTAAAACTCAAATCGGTGATTTAAGGTCTTAATTTGCTCTAAATTTTATTTTACAGTTTTTTTTTATAGTCCATTGTTCAACTCAAATTAATTTAATCAAATTAAAATGTTTTGAGTTTCTTTTTTTCATGTTCTTTGTTAAATTTGTTCACTTTAATGAATGTGTACACTTCCTATTTTTATCCGTTTCTTGGTTTTTGTTATTGTGTGCGTGCGAGTTTTGTTGCTTCATGGGTATAGAAATGTTAGTTTCCGGTTCTTTTACTCGTTCATCCGTTTTGTATTAAGGCTGGTCGAAATTAATGACACAGTATCCTAGATTTCAGGCATTGCGATTGTATTTTTTTGAGACTACGTTTTTTAATTTGCTGCTGTTGTTGAAAACGGCCGTTAGTTCTTTTTTTAGACTTCAAACTACAGACTCTTAAAATTGTTATTTTTGGTTGTTTTCTTTTTGTTGTTCTTAACAACTACTTTCCTTATATTTTTGAAAAGAAAATAGAACAAAAGGAGCAGAGGCTAAGAGCTTTTTTGCAGACTACTTTTTTATATATATACTCAAAAAGAGATAGAAAGAAATAATTACAATAATATGGTATTTCTAATAGAATTATGGTTTCTTGTAAAAAGCAAGGAGAAGCCGTATAAAATATAGCCTGCTTTTAGGTTAATTTTTTAAGAATTATCTTTCAACACAAACAAGTAAAAAAAATTAACAAAAATGAGTGTATATAAAAAATATTCGTCTGTCTTTTCATTTTTCCTTCGTTTTTATTTTCGCTTGTTTTTTATTTATGCTGTTTCAGTTCATGTTAGAAAACTTCACCGAGAGTATAGCCAAAAAGGAAATGTTAAAAGGGAACTACTGCTATACAGCATCTTTTATTCACATTTTTGTAATATTTGTTTTTGTTAAGCTCTTTTTAGTCAACGTTATTGTTGTAGTGGCACTATAAAGATTCTCGGTGTGTTTGTGTGTTTTTTTTTTAATAAAAAATTTGATTTTTTTGTATTTATTTACAATATTTTCTTTAACTGTTCTATTCTAAGTTCACTACAATTCTATTTATCTTCTTTTGAGCATTTTTCGATTTTGAGGCTGTGCCTTTTTTCGGGTTTTATTTTTTATTTATGTCTGTTATATGAAAAATCGTATATCTTCCATTTGCTTCAACTTTGTCATAACAAAAACAAAAAGAACACATTTCGAAATAAACCTGTTTAAAGTTTTTTTTTAATTTGCTGTAACCACTTAGAAAAAAATAACTACACATTCTCCAAAACTAAAAGAAAACTTAATTTTTATCGTTGTTCATCAAAGAAATAAGCAGACAGGAGTCTGCTACTTTTTTGGAATTCGGCCCTTTTTAGCAACATTAATTATTTCACACTAAAATTTTGACATGTATCAATGTTACCTATCATGCGAGTTTGTATAGTTTGACGTTTTTATTCCTGCAAAGTGTGCGACATTGTTTTGCATATTTAAACAAACCCCACATGTATTTAAATAAATAATTTTTTTTAAAAAAATAAAATAAAAAAAGTAAATATGGATAAAAAAACTGTTACCGGTTGAGTTATTTTAAGTTTTTATTTCTTATTTAATAATCAGTTCATATT
The DNA here is from genome assembly GCA_949318255.1 of Pollenia labialis. Lineage (NCBI taxonomy): Eukaryota > Metazoa > Arthropoda > Insecta > Diptera > Polleniidae > Pollenia > Pollenia labialis. The sequence goes on along the minus strand of OX439139.1, from coordinate 61,895,511 downwards.
TTTTTTGCTTTTGCTTAAAATTCCACGTGAAATAAGTGCATCTTACATTATTTCGCAGTTGTAAAAAATGTTACCAGAAACATTTCGGAAATTTTTCACAATATAAACAGAGGACAACTCATGGATATTTCGTACAAGTTTTTTTCATATGCGTTTTGACAGCATTTCACGTGAAATGTTGAACAGAGTACCAGGCTTTAGGGAGTAAAAGTGTAAAATATGTATTTTGGTACTTTTTTCACACCATCTATCTTTAAACCAATAAACATTAAAAATAATTATTATATCACATTCGCAACTTATCCAAAAAATAAAAATACTATTTTGGTACTTTTTCGAAAATCTAAACGTTCGAATGGGTGCAAATCGTAAATATTTTTGTTACTTTTTTACAAAACATTTTTCTCCATTCATTGACATGTACGTACTTAAGTATGGACTCCCAGTACAACACTGATATTTTTGGGGAGAAAAAAGTAACGGAAATACGGAAACTTAATTTTTTGCTCTAGCTTTTCGGTTCTACAACTGGTACTTTTTTTAATTAACGGTAATATTGGAGCTAGAAGCGTAAAATTCAACATGCAATGGCCTGAGTGGAGGGGAATCTATAAAAGGTAACATTTTGGTTCTTTTTTGTTCTTTAGCTGGTACTTTTTGAATTTTCGTTATTATTAGTCCTAGAAACATAAAATTAAACACGCATGGTCCTGACTGAATAAGAATCTGTAAGAGGTTGCTTTTTGGTAATTTTTCGTTCTACAGCTTGTACTTTTTTTAATTTTCGTTAATATTGGACCGCGATAGGATGAGGATCTATAAGAGCGAATTTCTTGGTACTTTTTAGTTGTTCAACTGGTACTTATTGAATTTCCGTCATTAGTGGACGTATAATCATAAAATTAAGCATGCAAGATTCTAATTGAATGATAATCCGTAGAAGAGATCTTTTTGATACTTTTTCTTTATTTAACAGATACTTTTTGAGTTTTTATTAATACAGAACCCAAAAACATTAAATTCAACAAGTAGAGTTTAGAGTGATTAAGCATCTATGGAGGAAACTTTTTTGTTTTTTTGAACTTACAAAATTAAATTAAACATTTACAAATCGATGCTCAAGACAGAAAAACATATGCTCGAAACCTTTAAATTCATATTTACTTATATGTACATTTTCTTCATATTTGCATAAACAATTATGGTCGAATTTAGACCGCTAAGCAAACACTAGTTTTATGAAATGAACATACAAAAAAATCAAAAACTTTTGATCACAAAACTCACTTCTGCTAAGATTTTTGTTTCATTTATGGCCTACAAAACGAACGATGCATTTTTCACAAAAATCTGACAGAATTCTATTTAACATAAAAAAATGTCTGCAAAATCTGTGGTCAATACCAAACTATCAAACAAAAAAAAGAGCCAAAATCATATGACTCTGCTACTTTAAAAAAAATGCCACTTTTATCGCACAGAGTCTACCATTTTATAAAAATCTGTATAAACACTTGATAATCGGACAGACTTTACACATTTTGACATTAAAATTGAAATCATTTAGGCAAAAAGGAGGAGTGATGACTATGAGGCCCACCTTTGAACTGAAGACTGATACCTTGCAAACAACACCTAACGGCGTATGTGGTTCAATATTAACTTACTTTTGGAGTCCTTTTCTCATTTATTTAACAAAATTTAATTTTTAGTTTTAAACTAATTTTAGTTTAAAAAGAAGCTAAAAAAATACTATTAAGATCCCAGTAAAAACTTCGCCTACAAAATAATGTGTTAAGTAATCAGGAAAAAGCAAAAAACCTACTTCCAATTCTACTGAAATAACCAATGAAATTTACAAGGGATGTCCCAAAATGATCGGATTTTATTGTAAGTCATTATTTTTACCTACAAGCATCTGTAAAATAAGAGATCTACTAAATAATGAGTAAAAGAAGCTATTAATTTTAAAAAAGTAGGCGAAATTTTTACTGGGATTTTTCCATGACGTGCTTAATTTTAAATTACTCCTTGTAGCGTTGTACGGAATTTTCAAAGTACCCCACTTTCAATTAATCACCCTTATCGTGGTTGGCGTATTTTAAAAACGCCAACGACTGTTTGGTAATAGATTAAAGAAAATAAGTTCACCTTCTCTTTAATCTATTACCAAACAGTCGCAGGCGTATTTTAAATACGCCAACCATGATAGGGTGAACATCCTTTTAAAACTTTAATTAAAAACAAGTCAGAAAGTATAGTCGATCAAGTCCGACCGTATGTTACCCTGTTTCGAATATTATTTTCATGTTCATCTATATGAGATTTTTTCGTCTTTAAGTAATTTTAAGGAGGGTTTTTATATATTTTTTATGTTCAATCCTGAACCTACCAGCACTTAATTTTGGCAAATTCTCTTTCTTCTCATTTCTCAATAATAATGAATACTTTTAATTTGGGAACTCAATACTATTCAATTCTCTAATCGGTTTTCTTTTGCGCTTTCAAGCAAGTTTTTCTTGCCAAAAATTGTTTTTTCATTTGTTTTAGTATCTTTGGTATTAAATTTGTTTACAAGCAATTTAATTCTTTTAAATTTTTCCTTTAGCTTCGTTTTTGTTTAATTGTTAGCTCTTTTTTGACTGTTGGTTTAATTTTACAGACGTGTTTTCGAACAGAGTTATATTAAAAAAAATACTGTTTAAAAAATACAACTCTGAAAATATTGAGTAAATACTTTTGAGCATCGAGTACAAATTCGTTTTACCCATTATTCAATAGATTGCCGGCACTAATCGCCACGAATCAAGCCTAGAGTAAATGGTGACAATCGCTCCATAACAGCACATAGTCCCCAATGGACTTACCATACAAGCTATTTTTTGGAAAAGACATATTTTTATGTTGGTATTAAATTTTAAAATAAATTATTCTATTAAATTATATTGGAATCTTTAAATATTTGACTTCTCCCGAAAAAAGCTTTTAAGTGTACAACTTTCTTATAAATGTTGGTAATCATGACAAAATATTATGCCGTTTAGTGCAAAATTAAATATTAGTACCCCCTCCTTAAATCACATAAAGCCAAACAAATCTTATATAGATGTTGATATCTAGATAATTTTCGGCACAAATAACTGTAGTATGAATCTTAATCTCATAATATGTGACCTAGAAAAGGGACCTAGTGTGTCAAAAAACGGGTTTGGACTTAAGAGTGAATTCTGGTACCTAAAAGGGTGTAGAATAAGATGAAATTAGTTTTTCTAAAAACTTAATTTTCACACACTTGGTCCCTTTTCTCGGAGAAGGTCACATATAAAATTGTTTTGCCAGGTACCCGATTGTCAATTATTCACAGGCTTACAAACGTTGTTTATAATTAATTATAGGCTTTGTCATTGTATTAAATACTATTTTTAGAAGTAACTACACGCAGAGAAAAAACATGGTTGAAGTATGGTAAAAAAATACATAGTATGGTTCCCGAAATGGCAACAAACAAACTTTTGTTTTTAACAAAATGTTTTTCAAGATTGTTAATATTTTGTTTCTATTTAACAATAAAGTGTTTACCTCCCTTGAAACTTCAAATATGGTTGAATTTAATAACACAATGTTTTAATAAAATAAAGTAACAACTATGCACTTAAAATTATTATGTTAACCTTAACCATATTATTATCACGGCCACCATATTATGGTAAAATTCATCCATCAAAAATCTATAACCATATTATGGTTACCTACAAACACGTTATGGTTAATATTCAATAACAATAATATGTTCGAAATTATAACATTTTAAAACATTATTTGTTTGATTTAAAATTTAAAACAATATGGTTGAAAAGCAACAACATTATGGCCGTTTGCATTTTACAATAGTTGCTAAGTTTGCTAAAAATTCTCATTAATTTTATTTTAATAACACTGGTTCACAAATTTCCAACAAATTCGTGACCAAATGAATCTGACACCTAATCTGTATGTAAAATTGTCCGCTGAATCCGAATATTAAAAAACTGTCTAGTAGTGTTATTGATTAAAATACATAAATTTTAAGTAGAATAAACAAGTTGAACAGAAAAATGGTAATGAAGGTCGTCACAGGCTGGAATATGAATCAAAGGGAATTTTTTATTAAAGTGGAACATAACACCTATGGGGAATAAAAAATTAAATAAAATTATAGCTTGACACTTAGCAAACAAGTTGAAAAAATTGATGAAATAAATAAACATAATATAATTAACATTGTAAGTAACCATATTATGTTCAGAATTAACAATAATATGGTTACTTTTGTTAAAATTCTACGAAGTTTTGAGCATAATATATTTAATTTTGAACATAATATGGTTAGTTTTTACCTTTATTATGATGGTTAATATTGCTCAAAATATTGTTAATTTTCACCATTATTATGGTTGATTTTGGAAAAAGTTTTGTTGATTTTAACCATTATATGGTCATATTTAAATATAATGTGGTAACCTGCAAACATAAACATTGTTTAAATACAACCATAGCTTGTCGCTCTTAGAATGTGGTTACCTCCAACCATATTTTTTTCTACGTGTAGCACAGGGTGGAGGTGAAAATATCCTCCTGCACTTGAAAAAATTACTGACTTTACTTTCTTATTTGTTTTAATTAAATTTTTTCAAGTTATAACAACCTGTTTTATTTTATTTTCAATATGATTTAAAAGTTGACATCGAGCATCTAAAATCTCCAACGGTAATTTTAAAATTGGCCTCAAAAAGTTAAATAAATTTGTATCAATATTTGTTTAATTTTTTTCAAATAGAAACTGGGAATTATTTCCTTCCGAAGGTTACTTTATATTATATTCAACATTTTTTATTATTCGAATTTACATAACTGAAGTTTAGCTCATAGAATAAATTCGAATAATAAAAAATGTTGAATTTAATTTTTTTCACAAAACAGAAAAAGATTTTAAAATACATAATGACGATAAATCAATATTTAATTTTCGCTCATTAAGCCGGATTCCAACTTTCCAAAACACTTAAAAAGACTTGCTCATGTTTTTAATTTAAACACAGAATGCTAGGTACACATATTTTTGCAACAATTTTATTGTTCACTAAAAAAATTTACCACTTTGGTACAACTTCAGAATCGTTTATATATCCCATTAATTTTTTGTTGTAATTTTAGCATTTAATATTATTCTTTTATTTATTTTTTTTTAATTTCAGAAGCTGTGTTCCTAAATATTTTAGAGTTAAAAAAGAAACACTTTAAAACATGTAGTTATTTTTCAATTTATTTTCATCTATTTAATTTTTTACACTGAATTCTTTTTCTTCCACTTCAACTTACTTTAGCAGAAAGAAAAAACATTTAATATATCGCTTTTATGATTGTTCTTAAAACTGTTAACGTCTTGTCCTAACGAGCTTACGATGCGTAATAAATTTCACAGCAGCAAACTTTTTTTTTGAAGTTAACAACAACAACAATAATAAAAACTATGGCAATAAAAGCAAAAACAGCAGCAACATTGATGACGAAAACGACGACAACAACGATGAGTAGAAGGCCCAACAGGATTTTATGGCATGAAATCTCTGTAAAGTATGCTACACTAAAAAACACATAAAGGAAAACAACAACTACAAAAAAACTTTTTATCCATGCAAAGGCGCACACACATACACATATCTATAAACTGAGACACTGTTTGAACAATGATAACACACACATAAACAATTACTTGCTCGTATTACTTGTTTGTTTTTGTAGTTTTATGTGTTTCCTCTTTTAGAACACGATTCCCGTTTATTTTTTACTCGTTTCCTTTTAAATTCTTTTTATTTTTATTCCCGTTTTTCTTTATTTTGCTCTCTTTTTATTGCACTGGCACTCTCTGTTTTTTCACTCTTGTAATTTGGGTTTATTAATGTGCTCACGAATTCTAGTTTAACTTTTCTTTGTATAAATAGACGTACTTATGTACGTATATATTATATACAAATGTATTTAAATATATGTATGGATATGTACATACATATATATGTATGTATTTGTTACAAGTATTGGTGTTATTTTTATGTTAAACAGGATCAGGGTGTGGTGAGTACATGTATTCGTAAAAACTTATGCCATCGAAAATACCAAAAAAAAAAAGCTTTAGATTTTCATTTTTGCCTTAACAATTTTTTTGGTATAAGCATTTACGTTGGTATACTACCTTTTTTTTGCTTCTTTCTTGCAAGTAGATGTTAACAAAAGGATGTGATTTTTTCATCTACCCTTTTTGTCTGACTTTTTTTAATGCCGAATTTCAAAGGATTTTCAACTAAATCCAAAGATTTTCTTTTATATTTTCAAAAACATTTTATTATTAAGTTGATTAAAAATGTTGTAGAGAATAAAAATTACTTTTTTCAATAATTTTTTTCACTATAAGAATTTTTTCTTTTGCACAAACTTTAGCACTTTTACACTTTAGCCTTTTTATTAACAACCGTACACGTCAACTGTCTCCACCTGACTGAAAATCAATGTGCAGCATATAAAATTATTTAGTTCTTTGCTCACAGCATCCAAATACTAACAAAAGAACAAAACCTGAACAATCAATGCCAAAAAAAGTTTTCTTTTAGTACTAAACATTAATTTAAAATGTACTCTCTGTCTCTTAGTGGCACATACCGTTACGTGCTCTCATATACAGACATACACATGCACGCGCTCGTTTTTATACAAAAGCATACGAAAGAATCCTTTTTAATAATTATGTGAAAAGCTTTATTTGTTTTGAAGGCTCTCCAAATTCAAACTCTCCGCTTGTTTGTGTTCTACTCACTGTCTTGTGCTCTTTTGTTGTTTGCATGTAGTTCTTTATAAACAAATGATGATTCATTATTTGAATAATATTTATTTATGTGAAAAGTTGTTGTGTTGTTATCCATTCCTCTTTGTCGCAATCTTCTGTGCTCTTGGCACAAATTTGCAAGAATTCGAAAAAAAGCTTTCGTTGATTGTTCTTCTTCTTCTTTTCCCATAAGAAAATCAAAAATGTCTCCCTGTTTACGAGTATTTATGTGGTGTACTTGTTTTCTTTGCCTCATCTCGTAATTAATTATGACGTTACATTATCATTTAATATTCTTCTCAATTAAAATTTAATTAGCTTAGCATTTAATAAAATTCGTGAAAATGTTATGCTCTTTGTTTTTATTGCTGTTGTTGTTATGTGTAAAATAGAGTGTTTTTAAATGTTTTTCGTAATTCACTCATACAAATATAACCTCCACATATTTTTTTTTCTTTACAGACAACAACGTGTCTGTGTGATTATTTATCCCTTTTGACTACATGTTATTATTATTAGTAGGTATTTGTGTGTTTCATGTCAAGGGAGTTTTGACATTTATATTAATTTATTTTCCACGCTTAAATTATTTATTAGAAAAATTGAAATTTCGTGTTTTAATCTAAACGAATGAATGTTATTTCTTTGGCGTAAGTCAAACAAGTCTTTCGTCAGAAACAGTAGTTTTTCGTTATGTTAAATTTAAAATTATTCATTTGGTGCATTTCTTAGACTTGTTTCTAAAGAGCAGATGATTACTGTTAGAAGCAGTAGTTTAATAGTTGATACCAAACAAGATATACAAGTGAATTACAGTCAATCAAAAGCTCAAATTGCGGTTTTTTTTTTTAACTGAAAACCTTTTTCCCTAACGGCAAAGATTTTTTTTCACTTCCAGTTCGTGTGTGAAAACTTTCACTGTTTAAATTTTAGAATGGCCCTCTTTTGCAAGACAATTTTTTAAACGAGTTCGGGAACCTGTTTACAAATATAGTTGAAATTTTAAACTCGTAATGTCAGTTTTTAAATAGTTCTTAGGCTGGGTTTTTGGGATCTCACCTTAACTAAGTTGGTTAATCTGGAAAATCACATATCGCCGTAAAGATCAGAGTTTCAGAATACGTTAAACTAGGTTTAAATTATTCCACATCTCAAAAACCCGGGTTACGGTTTACTTTTAAAAGTTTTGCCTTAATTATTTTTATATATGTCAGATTTGATTATGCCCACATTTAAAATTAAGTTAAACACTTGATCTTTTGTGTTTTAGTTAATTTTATTAAATTCATAGTATGCTTAAGTCTATCTGAAAAAGAATAAGAATAATAAAAAAAATATAAATATCCGCACAACGTCTTGTTTCGTCAAACTCTCTATACCAACTCTTACTTTAACTCAGGGATTTCCAAAATTTTTTTGGTTGTGTATTAGTGAGTACCAGAGAGTAAGCAAATTGAGAGAATGCATTTATTTACAGCCGAAATAAAATGTTAGTAATATATTTTATAAGTTGTATAACACAAAGGTACAAAATTAAAAATTTTTTGTGTTGATAAAAAATTTGTAGCAATTCTTTACCAATGAAATGTCGCTGGTTTTAAAACTACACTTTTTTTTATTCGGAAGCTTTTTGACTCTAAATCAGTTTCAAATATCTTATCAAACAATTGTAAAAAATTAAAGATTTTTATGTTTTAAAAGTTCATAAAAAATAAATATTGCACGCAAATCACAGCTGATAGAAAAAAAGTCCAGTTTTAAAATCAGCGACATTAAATTGGTAAAGAACTGCTACAAAGTTTCTAGCAACACAAAAAATTTTTAATTTTTTTCCCTTGTGTTATACAAGTTATAAAATAAAATCTTCTAAATTTATACTTTTATGGCAGTTTCGTAATAGTAGAATGGTTTTCAAATGGGATAAACTTAATTTATTACGTTGCTTGGAACAAATAAATTTTAAATCCGAAAAAATTTGTTGGCATAGGTAAGTAGTGCCTAATAAAGAGAGGCAGAATTAGTCTTTACTTTCTGTTTCTGTTCTGTTCCGTGCCGTTCTGTTTCAAAATTGTAAAAGTTACTTTTTCTGTAGCAACTTATTAGCCATTTATGACAAATTTATTAGTTTTGCACCATCCATTGTTTTATTTCAATAACTTTTATGCACATAACTTTGAAGAAATAATTAATGTATTTTTTATTATTTATTTTGCGGTCACTTACAATTACTTTACAAGTTTTTGATTTTATCAAACTGAACCGCAACAGAACAGAACAACTAATCAATTTCACAGGTTTTTTAATAACAAAAACAAATCAGCTGGTTCGTAAGAGAACAGAAAGTAAAGGCTTACTGAGGCTTAACTCTTTGGGCTCGGTCATAGTGCGAAATAATAAAGTTTCATTAATACATCAATAAAACACATCTTCTTACCCAAACATTTTACCTACCGTCACATTTGCTTTTATGTGTACAGGTTATTTACACATAAATTGTAGCAAAACAAGACTTTTTTGACTTGTTTTTTAAATATTTCTACTTACTACAGAAAAGTGTTTTCAAAGAAAGAAAAAACCCACCGACGCGATTGGTACAGAAACCAAAATATTTTTACAAGCAAAATACCAACAAATTCCTTTGGCTATTTTTGTTCTTAATAATTTCTGCATTTAGGTACGTCTTTTTAAAGAAAGCAAAAGGGACCCTTTTACAGGTATCAAAGAATTTTTTTTCACAAACAAAACACATGTCGTTAGCTTAAACGTTGCAGTAAATGTTATTGTTGAAAAAGTTACTTAATAAAATTTACGTTAGCTTTGCTGTTATATATTTTCAACAATTTAAATTATGTTAAAATTAAATAGAAATGTTATATTACTCTGTATTTAAGTCTTAAAATGTAGACTCTAAATATTGCACGCAAGGCATTGGATGTTACCAAAAGCATTTTTGACCGCACAATATTTTTGAGTGTAAGCTGAAACAAAATAATATAGCATCCGCTAAACATGTACACTTGTCGAAGTCACACCGACGACTGAATTGAAGAGCATAAAAATATGTGTTTGTAGTGGTATGCACAATTGTGCAAAGAAATGGAAACCCCTGCTTTAACTTCACAAACGCGCACGCCGCACCAATCATCTGTCATTTATCTAGTCAATTTATCCCAGTTCCCATTCGTCCGATACCCATACAACGTCTATGATGTCCACTAGCGTGGCCGTTATATTTTATTTCTGGTTTTTTTCAGTAAACAAAATGGACCGACTTCAGACAAAAAATGTTTTGATTCTACAAATTTTTTGTTTGAATTCGAAAAATAAATTTTTCTGTGTATGTTTATCAAAAATACCACATTTTCATAGCAATTTCATTTTTTTTAATATATCTAAAACATTTATGCAAACAAAAAATAATTTTTTATACATATGCTCATATACCTAAGGTTGAAGGTTACATTATAAAACTTTTACTTGTAGAAATTTTACTAAAAAATATAATCACTAAAATATAAAAATTTTCCCTTTTAATCAATGCGCGCAAGAATTACAAAAATTATAGGACTTTGAACACACACTGCAAGTAGAGTAAGCAACTAAGAACTTTTATTTTTGCTAGTGATGTAGAATTGTATCTACTTTCATTTGGTACCAAATACGGTTGAGAAAGTTAAAATTTATCTTTTGAATTAATCGCCACTTTTGATGGGTTTCGCCCCTCTGTGCGACGTTAGGGAAGATTAAAGTGAATAGTGAGTGCTTATAAATATAAAGGACCTTTTAGATAAAAAGCTTTTGGGAAAATTTTAATTTTTAGACTTTAGTAAAGTAATTTGAACCAATTTAAAATATCGGATGCAGGAGAAGTCGTTGTGGTTAAAAGAAATATTAGTCCGAATTTAAATTAATAAATTATTCAGAAATTCTGAATTTTTTTTGTATTTTAAACAATTTTAATGACCTACTTTCCCACCAGTCCTCTCCGTCTTGATCCCACTAATACAAACAATAAGTTTTGTTTGTAGTCAACATGTCTATGGGAAAAACCAAAAGTTGCCAAGTGTTCCACTTAAATTTTATAATAATAATAATCCTTAGTTACAATTTTTTCTAACATCATCAAGGATGTATGAAATTTACTATTTAAGCAGTAGCAAAAATATTTATCAAAATATTTACAAATCCTTTTAAGTACTTTATGTTTATTTTATCATCTCGTTGAACGTTGTGTTTGTTTTATTTTATGTTGCGTTTTTACTACTTAAATGTTATTTAATACCCAAAAATAAAAACCAACCATCTAATAAACCCACCCCAACTCGCTTTCGGCCTGATTGTAGCACCATGGTCATTTATTGTCTTATTGTCCTTTAACCAAAGGCAAATGCTCATAAATATTCGTAACAAAAGAAAAACATTGTACATACAAAAAAATCTTAAAAATACTATAAGAAAATGTTGAAAAGCAGAAATTGTTTATTATTTTTTTTTTGTTGATGAGGAATACTGAAATTGGAATGGTCTGCCTATAAATAATAAACTCGAAACCGGAAAATTCAGTCACTTACAATCCCCCTTTTAATTAAATAATTGAGAAAGATGGAGGAATTCGTGTAAAGATGCAGCAAAGGAGACAACGATTATAGCCACTCATAATAAATAACCTACTGAGCAACAATTTATTTTTAAATCTCATATTACACACACGCACAAAACATATAAACCCAGTTGGCCATGTCTTGAAGACAACGTCGACGACGCTTGCAAGACCTAAAGTAAAGCCCTGACGACATGTTGGCAACAGCCCATGCAAATTGTCGACGACTTTTTCGTACAAAGGGCACTTAAGAAGTACACAAAAATGTGAGTGGCATTATCTTGCACATTGTCGTTAATGATCATATGGGTAACAATGTGGTTAAAGTTGCCATTGGGGACTATATAAACGACTTTTTTCGCATAAAGTCGTTAATGCCAGTTTTGCGACATTACCTTAATAGTGCCGTTGATGACAGCATTGTGTACACTATCTACAATTTAGTCGCCGATAGCTAAGTGACAATTAGGAACGTAACGAAAACAGATATATTGGCGATACTTCAGATTCACCGACACATCCTGGATAAGGGAAACGGGTTAAGGGGTCTACCTTGACGATATAGATACTAAAAGGTCAAATAGGCTTCCTGACGACTGTAGTGTATTTTTGGTGGAATTTCGAGGGATTTTGAAGGTCGTAGAGTTGTATGTGGTAACATTGATGGGGCTCGACAGTCACTATGTATGTGGACAGCTCTTAAGGTCTTGATGGGCTTTGAATTCCAACTTGTGAATTCCAAGCCAGCAAATGATTGTAGAAGAGCTCTAAGGGAAATATTAGCAGAGTATGAAGTGAGTGTATGCGATGTACCTGGTCCCTGCAACATCACCGCTAATGAAATGGCCGATGAGTTTGGGAGACTGGGCTCGAAAATATGGGATACTGGCCCTGTGCAGATAGTCAGATCTCCAATAGGCCTTTGATTAATAAGGTAATGGGCTCTAAACTAAGCATATGGAAATAAAGTCAGCAGGAACATTAATTTGTTTGTGCTTCTTGGCCCATCAATTTACGTATGTCTATTTTCACAATTAAAGCACAACCGCGTTTTACGCTGAAAGTTACAAATCGGAAGAGCAAAAAAAAAACGTTTTTAGCAGGCAGGATTATTTATTTTTTAATTCTATTTTTTCTTATCAATGATAATGATAATGATAATGAAAGCAAAATATCAAGAAATTTTAATTTAAAATAACATAAAAATTTACAGTTTTTAATCCTTTTTATTGAATACTACTTTATTGAGGGCAATTCACTTTGATGACAAAACGCATGCGATGGTCGCTAACGTTATCCTCAATGAAGTATTATTCAAGAAAAATTTAAAAATGTCTCCAAAAAAGACGTAAATAAGATTTTAAACGAGACAAAATACACGTTTTGTTACTTAAATTGTCAATTTTGTATGCGCGACCAATTCAAAAAATTCCTGAAGACATCGTTGACGGCATTTGCCTCTATGACCATTTTGCCAACTGGGAATACATTAACAGATACCAACTAATACGCATACACAGACAGCCATAACAGTAAATTGAATACTTAAAAAAAGTCTTAATGAGACCAGCTAATTTTTATTTTCCTAAATGTGGAAACATTGCAAATAAAAATGTTTATAAAAAGTACCAAACAGACTAAATTAGCCAAATTTAAACCAAAATGTCTGCCTGTAGTAGTCGTTTCTGTAGCTAATACCCTGCAGGAAATGTTTTAAATTGTTCTTAAGGCACTTATCCGTGACCTGTAAACACAATATTATAATTAAAAGTTACTCCAGAGAAAAGGAAGCGGACACAAAATTAGATGTGATTGGATTTTGTGCGAAAAGTGGCTGATTCTCTCTGGTTCTATTACATTATATGAAGGGAATCTATCATATAAGCATGGTTCACTCGGGGCAATATCTGCGATAGACAATATTTTAACCGAATTAAATTGCATTGAATCGTTGCAGGTTATTTCAATGACTTGTTACAATGGTCTACTACACTCACAATATTCTGTACGTAAAATTTACTAAAATTGTACTTAGTTTTCATTTATTTTTAACGAAAAGTTTATTTAAATTTTACTGTCAAAAATACAACCCAATTCCCAAAAATTTAAATGACTTTTTGATAATACAACCCCATATTTTGTAAAAACAAATGAATTTTCAGTTATTTTATATAATTTATCTATCAAAAAATTAACTACATATTCTGTAAAAATAAAGGAATATTCAGTTATTTTATGTTATTCAGTAATTTTATATAATACAGGTTTTACTCATTTACTCCACAACAGAGCCGAATTTCTAAAAAATACCAGACAGACACCTGTCCGCTTGTTTTTATAATGAAAGAAAGAGAGAGAGAATATTAATTTTTACTTACACATGTTTGTTATATTTTTGTTGTACTGAACCCTTTTTTACAGAAGCACTCTCAATTATTGTACTTTAAAAATTTGATGAATTTGTCTAAATAATTTTAACAAAAAGAAAATTTGGATTTTTTAATGCAAAACAAGCAAATAGTTTTTATAGATAACTTAAAGTTTATTTTTAGTAGTTAAATTATATATATAATTTAAAATAACTGAATATTCCTATGGTTTTACGGAATATGGGGTTGAATTTTTACAGTAAAACTTAAATGAACTTTTCGTTATTTTAAATTATATTTGCATTTAATTTAACATACAGAAAGAAGAATGTAACTTAATCAACGGACAATATTAACAGCAACTGCAAATTCGTATTATTATTCACTTAGCTTTTTTAATAAATGTTACAATCAGTTAAAAATAAATTTGCTTGGAATTTTAATTGACTGCACGGAATACTTCTTAAATCAACTACAGTCCATTACTGTAAAAATATTCTGAGTGTAGGTGCCAAAATACCCCCTATTAAGACATCGCAATATTAAAGTTACTGCTTAAGAACTGTCACGGGATAAGTTTGCTGTTAGTTCTCTTTCCCCTAAGGCACATATGTTTTCTTTGGCAAAACTTCTCGTTTAAACCCGACTCGTCGACAACATATACCGGATATCTAGAAAGCTGCATTTCTTAATTTTTTTTTAACGAATCCACTTAGCCTGTTTGTGTGACGTAAATCTTCCTTAAGTCACTTTCAACAGCTGAATGCCATAACGTTTTTAAAATCGCATAATCCAATCAGCATTTGTATTTAAATTGACTCAGAAAATGATTCTGAGTCGATCGGTATATTAAAATATGGACATAAGATTAATATTTTTAACTGCTACACACTTCGGCACAAACGCATAATCCACTCTCCATTCTTTTGCTGTACGCAAGGTATATTTTTAACAGGTAGTTTCGGAAAGCCAGCTGTTTATTTTTTATTTGCTTGTTTTGTGATACGAACTGTCAAATGTTGTTTAGCGAACAAGTAAACAAGTTTTTTGTATTTTTGGTCTCTTATCAACCCCTTTGCTGTTTGACAGTTCGTATCACATAACAACAATAAAAAGCCGTGTTGTTAGTTTTATTGTACAATTGTTGTAATCTCGCGGTTACCTGTAATAAATATACCTTTGCTGTAAGTATAAATCAGTGTTCGAAAATACACAGAATATTATTTAGCGTACGACTCACGCACACAGAAACCATATCTATTTTTTTAGCGTTTGTGTATTAATACACAAACCTTAATACCGTTCATAACTATTTTCAAGAAAGTAAAGAACAATACATAGTGTTCTGTTCTTCTTTATAAAACAGAAAGCATGTAGTGGTTCTATTCTAATGTTCAAGAGTTTTTCTTTTTTACATGGATAAAGAAATGAGCAAACAAAAAAGTTTAGCGACGACCACAGCACGAATGTCTTGTGTGTGTATTGTGCACCTGTTTTGTTTGTGTAAAATTTTTTTTTGTTGGCTTTTTGTTTTTTTCGTATATGTATTTTGTTTTTGTAAAAAAAATTTTGTTTATCTTTACCACGCATACATTAATGTGCTGAACCGGACACAACAAAGTTTGTGGTTTAAAAAAAAAACAAAAAAAACGCAACAAAATGTTCTCATCTTTTTGTTGAGTTGGATAAATACAGAAACATATTTTTTAATCACTGACTACACAAACACTATTTTCGTTTGTGTTTTTCACATATCTACCGAACCGAACACTAAATAACGGTACATATATAGGCCCTAATTCTGTAAAACGCAACCGCAACGCTAAAAATTACATTGAAAGCAAAAACAAAATAAAAAATATTTCATTATTTTGTTGCTGTTTTCCACAGAAATTCATATTGAATTTTTTAATTTCAAACGCTGCATATCTTGTGGCGTTGAAAATTTTAAAACGCAGTATGAATCTATTGGACAATCAAGAATTGAACTTGCAAATACCGCAAGAAATGTAGGTGTAATTTTGAACTAAACTTTAACTTGGTCTGACCATATTAATCAGGTATGTGGTAAAATATACGGTATGTTACGTAATTTGTGGGCCACCCAACATTTCACCCCTAAAAATATAAGAACTTTGTTAGCAAAAACTTATCTTCTGCCTACTCTATTATACGGCTCTGAAATCTTTGCTGGATGTTCATCTATAGATAAGAGAAAGCTAAACACCACTTATAATAACATTATTTGATATGCTTTCTGCTTAAAAGATTTGACAGAGTTTCGGAATTCTCTAGTAGATTTATGGATTTTAACCGAATACGATTTGTCAGATCGCGTAGAGGAAGATGTATTATTCAATTTCGGCATCGAAGCCATGCATCTGAATGCCAATTTTTTTTCTTCAACATAAATTGATCTTTGTTTTTTATGTTTTTTATGTATTTTTTCTGTTTTCCAAATATTAATGTATTTCTTCTTTTTTCCCAAAAATTTTGTAAAACTTATGACATTTTATATTATAATTTAACATCTCTGATTCTAATTCTGTAATTTATAAGATATACTTATCTTGTTGTATTAGAAAATCGATATTAATAAATAAATAAATGAATCTCTATAGAAAGCAACAACAAAATTATGAAAAATTTTTTACATTGGTTTTGCTTTAAATGTTATTTTTGGCGTTGCGTTGCGTTTTACACAATTAGGGCCTAAAGGTTTATAAAATCTTGTGTCCAAGGTATTTATTTTTATAAATTAAAAAAATTTTTAGTCACATTAATACCTGGAATTCACGTTCGTCCCAGTTGTGTTTATACCATAACTTAATATTTTTTCAAAAGCAAAACAACAGTTTAGATACTTATTACCCTTCCCTTTTCTGGAAATCATTTTGGTGAAAATTCACTAAACTGCACAATATTTAAAAAAATAAACACAGCGCGTAAAACAAAACCAGACGTTGTAAGTAATATTAAAATATGTCTACTTTACCGTGGGTAGCTTGCATTAACGAACAAAATTATAAAAGGAGGCACTTTTGAACTAAATACAACTGCACCTGGCTGGGATAAAATCGTTCAACTTTATTACGAAAATTCACGTTCTGTGAGGAATGTGTTTCGTGCACTTCGCTCAACTTATGGTCAACATAATCGGCCTACTGAGCGTACTATTCCCAACACCATCTCCCATTTTGAGACCCAGCATTCATTGTTGGATAACATTCGACCGAATAGACCACGTCCAACACGCTGTAAAGAAAGTATAGCGGCCGTAGCTGAGAGTGTACACAAAGACCGTGGAGGGTCGATTCGGCGCCGTTCGCAGCAATGGCGACCGTTATCGCGCCATGATAACCGACTATTTTATTCCTGAAATTGAAGCTCTTGATCTCGGCGACTTTTGGTTTCAGCAAGACGGCGCCACATCCCACACATCGCATTATTAATCAATGGATTTATTGAGAGAACACTTCGGTGAGCACATAATTTCACGTTTTGGGCCAGTCGATTGGCCACCAAGATCGTGTGATATGCCCCGTTAGACTTCTTCCTGTGGCAATATGTAAAGTCTTAAGTTTATGCGGACAAACACGCTTCGATTCAGGCCTTGGAGGAAAACATCACGCGTGTCATTTGCCAGTTACCAGTCGAAATGCTCGAACGAGTCATCGAAAATTGGACTTGACGGATGGACCATCTGCGACGTAGCAACGGCCAACATTTGACAGACATAATCTTCAAAAAATAAATGCCAAATAATGTTCTTTCAAATGATAATAAGCATTCCCCACTAAATTTGAATTTTTTGTTTTGTTGTCTTAAAAAAAGTAGGGAACCTCGAAATGGATCACGCTTTACATACTCACTCATTTTGTCCGCAACTTGACGTTGAATTCTATTTTCAACATATTTGTAAGCAACAGAAGAGAACGAAAAAGGGAAACAAACCACCATAACGAATTTCCATTAAACAGAAACTAACCGCTGATTCATACCAGAACAAAATGTACAAACGAATTCTGCCTTAACGATGTCCGCCCGTCCGTCTGGATTGCTGAGCATTTAAACCTTGGGCGCAAAGTACATGTCGCAATTTAGAGAATAATTTGACGGAATTTGGTACATGGGCACAGATTGTCACAAGGAAAATTGAAATTGGTGATAACTGGTTCATAGTTACACATTGCGCCAATATTTGATGATCATAAGCCGTCACATTGTCTTGGTATTTAGATTAAATTTGGTTCTACCTTATTTTGCAATATAAATCATCCTACTAAATTTTATTGCAATCAGTTCATAATTGACCATAGCCACCAATCAAATATTCCTCCAGAAAATAGCTTTAAATACCATAACTTCCTTTTAAATGTGGGTATTGACTTAACATTTAGCGACAGTAACTTTGACGATAGCTACTAGTTATGTCCTGTCAAAATTTTGAGCTGGTAGGTCCAGAATTGACCATCGATTCTACTTAAGCCCCCTCCCAAAAATCACTTAAAGATAAATATCTCGTTTGGATATATTTATCTAAATAATATATCCAAAGATAATATTGTACACAAATAACTCTTATATGAACCTTAACCTAATAATATAATTTTGTTCCGGCGGATCCATTATTTCCGATGGGTCCCAAATAGGGTACACTCTCAAAAATTTGTTTTAAGTTCTGTGGTGAAGGGCATCATATGGTTGGGCTTGACCGACTATATTTTGTTACTTGCTTTAGATTTATATCATTTGGGTTGGCCTTTTGCTATGATTCTTAGAATTTCTAATGTATTTTGTTGATCTTTTATTACTTGTTATTGTTCACAATTGCTGTTTTTGTTTATTGTAGAATCTCTTTTTTTAATTAATTTTTCGGGAAATTTGAGAATATTAATGAAATGTTATTAAAATCATCATCAACATTTGTATAAAGCAGTTTCTTCTAATAATGTTTTTCCGCTTGTGTGTATGTGTGTGGTTATAAAAGGACTCAGTACATTATTGTTGTATGTTTCTATTTTAAGGGAAAAAAAGGTCAGTAGTATTATGCTTGGATAAAAAAAAATCACATGCACACACTTTCTTATACGTCCACTGAGATTTTAATATTTTGAAAACTGAAAAATCTGTATAAAACTTTCGATAACGCAAAAGGATATTCAACCATATTAAGCAATTTATTAGCTTAATAACACAGTTGCAAAAAGGATTTTAAGTAAAACGGGTTGCTTAAAACAAAACAAGAAAAAAGAAATAAATCAGGACTATAATTTTGTTTCATTTGTAGTTTTTTTCTGTTTTCAATTTAATACACTCGTGTAAAAGAAAGTTGCTCTTTTTATAGTATTCTTATCCTTTAATTATTTATGACGAGATATTTTATCCCAACCTGGATTTAAAATCGATTTCTCATTTGAAAGAGATTCATCGCCTTTCAATGCTTATTCGCTGTTATGGGCGGGTAAGCAGAAAATTTAAGAAGATTGATTTTATTCGGGTCATTAAATTGTTCTTAGATTTTTTGAATAGTGACAATCTTTACTACAAAGGTCGTTTCGCAAAATATTGATTCACAAATAACAATTATCAAAGAATGCAACAAGAATGTCTTTTTTAAGCATTAAAAAAAGGGTTTCTAATTTCTCCTATTTTTTATATTCCCTGCAATGAAGAAAATTGTTCTCGAATTGTTCGAAAATTCCCAGGATCGTTTAAAATCTATTTAAAAATATCATTGATTACCTAATTTGACCTCGCTTAATTAAAGTTCCGTGATTTGTTTTAGAAATATTTTTAGGCGCATTAAAATGGCTTAAAGAAGGTAATTTTATATTGGAGCGATCATAAATTATGGATCGCTCATCACAAGATTCGGTGGTATGACTTTGAGTATCAACAAAACTTAAACAAGTACGAGGTATAGTTTTTAAAATATTTGTTCTCAATTTCAAAACCCATATAACGTCAAAAAAAAAAGAAATTATGGAAAAAATTAAAACAAGCGTAAAAAATCAAATAAATTATTTTGACATGACATGGGACAATAATGAAAACTCTCCCTAATGAACATACCTGGTACTTGTTATACCATGAACAACACAAAATTTCTACACAGTAATACAATTTGTTTCAAGTGCTTTTCGGAAGTGAATTGCAATTCACTTTACAGATTCATTTGAATTGAACTGATTTTGAATTCATTCAAATGAATTAGAACAATGAATTGCAATTAAAATGAATGAAATCAACATTTTATGTAAAATTAAATGAAAATGTGATTTAAAGTAACGAAAAGTTCATTTAATTTTTATTGTCAAAAATTCAACCGAGAATTCCGTAAAAACAAATGAATTTTCAGTTATGTATTTTATATAAATTCTCTTTCAAAAAATTAACTGAATAACCCGTAAAAAACAAAGGCATATTCAGTTATTTTATATAAATCAAGGCAAATTCAACAAGGTAAACTCGTCGCTACAACAATTACAACTCTAACCAAAATAACAGGCATTTTGTTAGTGTAACAAATCCAATTTGTCAAAATAGTTGTTTACAAAAAGTGTGAATAAAAAGTAAATAATAAAAATTTGTATTGATATTTTATATATAAAGTTGTGTGTTTATAACCGATCTTAACAAAATTTAATGGATTCTGTGTTTTTAAAGATTTAATGAGAATCGGTGCATTCTGTCATGCATTTATATATGTATATTAGATTTTGTAACCAAAATATAAATTTTCAAGGCACGTTGTTTCGCATCTTTTAAGCCAATTGTGGTGGAGTTCAATTCCGAAATGCTAAGGAGAAGTGGAAAGAATTTTACACCAATATTGTTATTTCTTTTGAGTTTTTTGAAAGTGGGTGTTTTGAACAGACGGACATGGCTAAATATACTAAGAATTGCTCAAGGGGTATATGAATATAAATTGGAAACAAATCCAGAGGAATAGAAAATGTGGCCAATATTGATGTCTTTTGAAAGCTTTTAAACAGATCTCTCTGAAAATGTAAAATTTATTAAAAACTTTTTAACTCTTTAGCTCCTAATACAGTTTTAACAAAATTGTATATCAAAATATAACGGAAGTGCACTAGGAAACCAAAATTTAATCAAATGAACCACAGCTTCTCTAAATAAACATTTTCCGCATAGCCGGCCTTCGGTTAGACCCATGGATTTTCTCATCTATATACTCGCATTTTACTTCTTTTTTTATTTATATTATATATATAATTTGCTTTTGATTTTTTTCACAAATTTAAACAATCACAATTTTTTGTAAATGAGAACAAAAAAATTAAAAAAGAAAATTTATTGACATGTTGGATTTAACAGCTGACGAACAGATGTTCTAAAGAGTTTACCTTGTTGAATTCGCCTTGATATAAATTAACTGTCAAACAATTATCTACAAATTCCGAAAAACAAAGGAATATTCAGTTATTTTATGCAAATTAACTACCAAAAATACATTTTTACTTGTCTATAAAAAACAATTTGCTTGTTTTGCGTAACATTCCCATTTTCTATTTGTTAAAATTATTTAGTTAAATACATCAAGTTTTTAAAGTAAAATAATTGCGAAACCATATCGGGCATGCTGCTGGTATCTTATGATTGTGAGTTCTTCTGTAAACGAACGAGGCCAGTACAACAAAAGTAAAACAAGCACGTGTAACAGAGTAAGTAAACAGTAATGTTATCTCCTTCTCTTTAGAAAAACTGGTCTGGTGTTTTTTTAGAATTCGGAAAATTACTGAATTTAATAAAACAACTGGATATTGTTTTGTTTTTACGGAATATTCAGTTAATTTTTTGATCGTTAATTTATATAAAAAACTGAAAATTTATTTGTTTTTATTTGGGGTTGAATTTTTGACAGTAACAATTAAAAGAACATTTTGTTAAAAATAAATGAAAAAACGTAGACCGGTTTTTAACTGAATTTTCATTTATTTTGTATTTTAAATTCAGTTAATTTTACGTACAGAATATTGTGAGTGTATTATTTCATTGTACACGAAACGAATTGTTTTCTTAATATCAGTCTGTCTGACTGCGATCGCGTACGCATGTACAAGAATTTTTTTGAGCTCTTTAATAAAAACAATAGTACAAAAAACAAGTGTGAAAAAAAATAACAATAATGGCCGGTTTGTCGATAACGAATGAAGGCTTCGTTCGCTTAATTTACATGTAAAACAAAAACAACATTTTATAATTTGTTTTTGTTTTAAATGTTATTTAAGCGAACGAAATCTTCATTTGTTATCGACGAACAGGCCCTAAGTTACATTGTTTATCATCATGGATGATGATAATGATGATGACGTTGTAAGCTGGCAGGTAGTTCCTCCGTCTAGATTACAAAAACGACGACTATCAGAATCCCCAAAAATATTTGAAAATAAAAGACCTAACAACAATCAGCAAAGTCTCTGGTCTGAAATAAATGATGCTGATATCGTTAATTCCAACAGTACAACAAAAACAATAAAAGAAAATCACAACAACAATGTAAATCATACCAATTTTGTAGCTAGTACTTCAAAACAAGCTGCAAAACTCAATAATATTACAAAAACAAATCTTCATGTAAGTCAAAACCGGTTCTCTGTATTAAACAGTGATTTGATTGACGATGATAATGATAATGATGCCATTGATAAAGAATGTGAAGATGATAATGAAGAAATTGCTAATAATATACCTAAACCTCCTCCAATAATAATTCCGAATGTTTCAAATATAAATGCTATGATTAAAAATTTTTCTGATGTTATCGGCTCCACTGAATTTAAATATAAAACGCTTAGGGATGGTCAGATAAGAATAATGGCTAATAGTATTAAAACTTATAGAATTCTGGTAACGTACATACTTAAACGATAAAAAACTCAACTTTCATACATACCAAATAAAACAGGAAAGATCATATAGAGTCGTTTTAAAAAATTTGCACCATACAACACCAGTTGAGGATATTAAGTTTGCCGTTGAAAATCTAGGCCACCAAGTTAGGAATGTCACAAATATCCGTAGTAGAATCACAAAAGAACCACTTTCTATGTTTTTTATAGATTTGGAACCAAATTCTAGTAACAAAGACATATGTATATAATATCAAACATATAAATAATGCAATTGTTTCTATTGTTCCGCCAAAAAAATATAATGATCTAGTTCAATGTCACCGCTGCCAAGAGTTTGGTCACACTAAGACATACTGTAAAAAAGCAGTAAACTGCGTGAAATGTGGTTTGGGACATTTTACCTTAGAATGCACTAAGACAAGCGATATTCCTCCTAAATGTGTTAATTGTTTAAAAAATCATCCAGCCAATTATAAAGGCTGTGAGGTATACAGACAAGCTTTAAGAAAAAAATTGCAAAATAGCAGCCACGTAAACAGATCACAAACAAACAACAATAATTTATTTAATCAAAACAATCACTTATCGTATGCTGATATATTAAGAAATTCACAACAGAATACAAATGTTAATTCCTTTGAAAAACTTGAGACTTTAATTCAAAATCAAATTGAATTAACAAACAAACTTTTAAATATGATGTCAATTATTGTTTCAAAACTATGCAACTGAATCTACGTATTGCAATATGGAATGCTAATGGGCTCTCCAACCATACTAGAGAAGTAGAACTTTTTCTTAAAATACATTTTATAGACATACTATTAGTATCAGAGACACATTTCACAAGTAAAACATTTTTTAAAATCAATGGCTTTGACCTGATAAACGCTAATCAGCCACATGATAATGCTCACGCATGATCTGCAATTCTTATTAAATCCACAATTTAATATGAAGTTTCCGACATAATAAGTCAACCTTGCTTGCAAGCTGTAAGTATTAAAATACTGTGTGATTTAGCGCCAGTTTCGATATGCTCGATTTATTGTCCACCTCGTTTCAAAATATCCTGCCAAGAATATAAAAACTTCTTCAGTCGTCTTGGGCCAAGATTTTTAGTCGGAGGTGATTTCAACGCCAAACATCAATGGTGGGGATCAAGAATACATAATCCAAAGGGCACTGAGCTTCGTAACTGTATAATAAAATACAATTACTCTGTATTATCATCTGGAAGTCCAACGTATTGGCCAACGGACTCAAGAAAGAAACCAGACCTTATGGACTTTTTTGTATATTCTGGAATTTCTAGCCAATTCTTAAGTATATCAAATGAACTAAGCGATGAACTAAGCTCTGATCACTCACCAGTTTTACTAACATTTAATACTTTTTTGCACACTAACTCAAGGAAGTACCAAATCATTAATCGAAAAACAGATTTTAATTCTTTTAAAAAATCGATTGATAATAACCTGAACCTTAACATGCCAATTAAATCACCCTCAGATTTAGATGAAGTTGTTGAAAATTTCAATAACCTAATCCATGAAGCGGGATTTCTGTCAATGCCAAATATGCAAACTCCAAATAATCGACATAGCATTGCTATAACAACAGAAATCAGAGCGATGAAACGAAACAAAAGAGTACTAAGAAGAATTTGGCAGTCTAGTAGAAATCCTACTGATAAGCAACGTCTGAATAAAGCAGCGAAAGATTTAAAAAAACGACTGTTCGAACAAAAAAATGAACAGATGTGTTATTTCCTGAGGAATTTAGGAGATTCCAAAAACGATGAATTCAGTTTATGGAAAGCAACAAAGTACTTAAAACGACCCACTAAAAGAAATAATTCCATCGTCGATGCTAATGGCACTTGGTGTAAAACTGACAAGAGCAAAGCTAAAGCTATTGCTTTGCATTTACAAAAAACGTTTACACCACATAATTCTTGTGATACTACGTATTCTAATGAAATAAAAAACTTCTTGGAAAGCGCATATCCAATGGATTGGCCTATCAAACACATATCACCCAATAAAGTTCAAGAAGAAATCCAGAAATTAAATCCCAAAAAGACTCCGGGCTACGATGGTATTAGTGGAACCATTGCTAGATCTCTACCCAAAAAAGGAATTTTATTTTTAACTTTAATTTATAATGCTATCCTGCGACTGAGTCATTTCCTTCACAATGGAAATGTGCGCAGATAATAATGGTACACAAGCCGAATAAGCCAGAAAATCTTGTAACATCATACAGACCTATCAGTTTATTGGTAACGTTCTCCAAAATATTTGAAAGAATATTAATGAGTAGATTGTCGCCAATCTTGGAAAAATTTAACATCGTGCCTGAACACCAGTTTGGTTTCAGGCATAATCACGGCACGCCTGAGCAATGCCATCGTATTATAGCTCTAATAAGAGATACTTTGGAAAATAAAAAATATTGTTCTGCTGTGTTCTTAGATGTACAACAAGCATTTGATAAAGTCTGGCATAATGGCTTACTTTACAAACTCAAAAAACTACTACCGACTCCGTTTTATCTCTTACTAAAGTCATATTTAAGTGAAAGACAGTTTTATGTTAAAGTAAATGAAGAAATATCCAAAATATATATTAAAAATGCAGGCGTTCCGCAAGGTAGTGTTCTTGGGCCAATATTAACACAATTTTTACATCAGATATGCCTGTGACCAACAACATTCTAGTTGCAACTTATGCTGATGATACCGTCTTATTAGCTTCTAGCTCCTGTCTGGTAGAAGCATCGAATCTCGTTCAAAATCAACTATATCAAACTGAAAACTGGTTGTCCAAATGGAACATAAAAGTCAATACTGAAAAATCAGTTCATGTTGTATTCACGGTACGCAAATAAATAATAATGAAATTCCCCAAAAAGACTGTGTTAAATATCTTGGTCTTCATATTGATAAAAGATTAACGTGGAAAACCCACATAAAATCTAAAAAGGAACATCTTAAAATCAAAACTAAGCGACTATATTGGTTGTTGGGCCCTAAGTCCCAATTAAAAGTTGAAACAAAGCTTGTAATATATAAAACTATACTTAAACCAGTGTGGACCTACGGCATTGAGTTGTGGGGAACTGCAAGCAACTCAAATGTTGAAATTCTCCAACGGTACCAAAATAATACTCTGAGATTAATTGTCAACGCCCCAAAATATGTATCTAACAAAACAATTCATAACGACTTATTTATTCCAAAAATTGAAGATGAAATCAAGAAGTTTAGCGCAAACTATCTTAAACGATTAAGTAATCATTGTAACCCATTGGCAATATCATTACTAGATGATACTAACGAATTGAGAAGACTTAATCGGTATCATATCCTTGATTTACCCTTCAGATAACCTTATATTTAGGCTTATATGAACTTTTTCAAAATAATTTAAAATTTTAATATTCTTTAATACTTATAATTTATATTTTTGTATATATGTACATAATATGTTTGTTTCCCCCTTAATTTAATACTTGTATGTTAGTATATCAAACCTTATTTTTAAATGTTGTTGTCCTCGCTGGAGCACAACAACGAATGAATTGTAAAGATTTATCTAATTTGCTTATTATCCAAAAAAGGATAGATTGTAAATAAAATTTGTTATGAGAAAAAAAAAAAAAAAAAGAGTTTTCTTAATATGGCTTGAACCAAGAAAATGTTGCAAGATTCTCGTACAAGCCAAAAATTATCAATTTTAAATATATGTATGTTTAGCTTGGTTTAAGCAAAATGTTTCTTTATTTAAGAAAATTTTACTAAAAAAGAACAAAATAAGTTAAAATCAAGAAATTTTTGGCTTGGACAAGAATCAAGCAAAGCTTAGTACATAATTCTTTCCGTGTAATTTTTCAAATTTTATGAATTGTTAAAATCATAAATTACACTTAAATAATGCAGCAACTTCCCTAAAAATTTTTATTTTTGAAATGAAATGAAATGTGCTGAAATAATTCAGCTAGAAATTTAAAATAATAAACACTTTTAAAGTTAAAATTTGGGAATAAGCTTGCAGTATCACTTGCTTTAGATTTTAATATTATTATTATTATTATTTTTATATGGAAAATGTATCCCTTCTTTCAACTACAACGAGCGACTACCATTATCATCATTGGCATATCCTTGAAATATAAGCAAAAATAATAACAGCTTCAAAAATTAAACGAGAAATAAACATTATTTCTAACAACATTTTCATAAACATGTTGTGTTTACCAGTAACGCAAACAAAAAAGTGCAAAATGCATCCTAACGAATTTACTTTATAGACACACACACTTACATTCTATATAGACAATAAAATCAGGGCAAGTCGGTCAAGCATTTTGCTTGAAAAATAATATTTTGCACAAATTGCAAGATTTTAAAATAAATGCTTTTTTATTTTGCATAAAGGTGCATTTTATGCAATTAATAAAAATATATTTTGATTTTATCTCCCAATTTATGAGGATACTTTATGACTATCGAAGTACTATTGCAACACTTTATCTAACTACTAACACTAACCCCCAATATCACAAAGTTCAGTTAAAATTAACTATCAGTTGTAGCTGACAAAACATATTGTTAACTGGAAGTTAAGGTAATAGTTAGTTTTAACTAAGAGTTGTTTTGGATATATTCCATTGCTTTTTCTTGCAAACTTTAAAGCAAATTTCTTCTTTTTTTACTTGCATTTTTTATATTTTTTTTTTTGTGTATATTAAAACTTTCCTTGAGTATGCAAAAGTATCCTAGAATTGGTAGTCGCAATAGTTAAAAAAAAACCTTATTTGATTTTCAGTAGCAGCTCAAACTTCCTTTTTGTGCTTCTCTTTTGTAGTTTTTGCTGAAGTTCTTTTGGAGGTTGAAGTAAATGGGAACTTCCTTTTTAACGCAAATAATTCAAATCAAGTCTATCAAAAAGTTTTCGTGTTTGGGGCGGAAAATCAACAAGAGGGGACGAATTCGGAATGAAGAAATAATAAACGAGGGTAGCAAAAAATTACTTAAAATTTAGATGATACTTCTGAAAATTTAGTTTTAATCAGTACTTGATGTGACATTTTACTAAAGGGTGTTCCAAATTGAGGTATCATTTTAATTTTAATAAAAAAAAGAGTTTTTTTGAGATATAAACATATTTTTATTTCTGTATGTATGTATATTAGCGGGTCCCAAAAATATGTTTTTTGTTTTTTTTTTATTTTCAGGGTTGCTCAAGCAGAATCTTAAAGATTTTTAGGAAGAGGTTAAGTGGTCGCTCAAGTCGAATTTTTGCCAAAAATCTAGCTTGCCGGAATTTTTTTTTTTTTTTGGTATTCTTCATAACTTCGTCAAAAACAGCGATTTAATTCACTTTTAGGGAAATAATTTAAAAGAATATGTCCAAGCTTTATTTTTGTGTGCAATCACTGTAAGTTTTTGCAATGAATTTGCTCCTTTAGGTATCCTACATTACAATTTTTCCATAACTTTTATTAAAACCGCTTTATAACGTTTGAAATTTTTACGAAGATAAAAAAACTAACAACGTAGTTTGATAGATCAATTCTTTCTTATAAATTTTTGATATTTGATATTTATTATTGTTTTACCCATACAACAAGATTTACGCAATCTTTTAGATTATAGTAGGGATAACAGATAGTTATTCAATAAGTTATACAACATGGTACTTATTATTTTATATAAAACATTAACAAAAGTGTTGAGAAAACAAAAAAATTAATAATAATAAATGAATTACAATAACATTTAAGAATAATTTAAAAACATGCATAAAAAAAAAAAAAAAAAAAAAAAAAACATAAAGATTGAAAAATTATTAATATTAAGAAAACAGTTTATTAATTTCATTTTTGAAAATATTCGCATTGCTGATTGTTTGAATTCTGTTTAGAAGCCTGTTCCACAAACGGATAGCATTAATAAAAAACTGCCGCTCTGAAACCTGACACTTGTATCTAATACTTGTTAGTTTACAGCCGCGGTTCGATCTTACAAATTGCAACCTGTTGTACAAGTATGATGGTGTTTTAATAAAAATGATTTTGCGCAGTAGTATTAAAGTTTTGCTGTCAATTAGATTTGAGAAAGTCATGCCATATAATTGTTGTTGGGGTGCAGAGAAGCAAGCCGATTAAAAATTATCGGCGGCGGCTGAAGACCAAAAATATTCGGCGGCGGCGGCTGAGCTGTTTTGCGCCGATTTTTTTCACTACTAAAAAAAATATTCGGCTGCGCCGGAATTATGCAGAGTAAAAATAAGATTAACAATCAAGTTAAAGAAAACAAAAACACAAATAACGATTTATTTATTCATTAAGAAAGAAAAAATTTTATAAAAGATACAAATTAATGTTAAAGCGGCTCATACACTAACAATAAAATTGTTCAGTTTTACGTATTGTACAATTATATCGCCAATGTGTATGTGATATACAATGATGGCACAATATATTGGCAACAATCAAAATACTTTTGATTTTTATTGCACAACGAAGAGAAAGTGAAATGTGTTGGAAACATTGTACAATGCTGTTTATGTTATTTCTATAGGTTATGTTCACCTTTTTATTGAATGAATGAAAACATAGTGCGACTTATGGCATAATATAGGACAAAATGGAAATATGTAATATGGCGAATATCAGATACAATAATATTGCCGCTTAAGAATAAAAATAATATGTACAGCTAATACCTTGTTAGTTGTACTACGGTCAGAAAGTCCCCTTTACAACGTGACAGACAGAAGACAAAGTTTGTAGGCGAGAGAGGAAAAAAGTAGTCACTTTGTAAAAGAGGACTAACAGAGTAAATTGAGATCATTAGAAATTTTCTTAAAATTTGTAAACATCAGGCATTTCAAAATAGTTAATTAATTAATTTGAAAAATTCATGTACATATCTGTGGCATTTTGACAAAACGTTTTAAGTCGAGATAAGATAGCAAAAAAGTTTTTAAAAAAAATCTGTGACAAAATCATTTTTATCAAAAAGTAAAATAAACCAAAATTTCGTTTATAATATAAAATTTTAAAAAAGTAAACAAAAATGTTTTTTGAATGAAAATTCGTACGATTAACATTTGTTTCCACTTTTTAAATTTTACTTTAGATATTTTGTCAAAATGCCACAGATATGTATATATCGTTAGCTAAAATGCAAAAAGGAGTAACAGGAGAAGCAAAAAACTTTATAAAATGAAAACTATATCCATGTCCGAAAACATGCATTGATAAGTCGTCCATGGAATTCTTCAAATAATATTAAAAGGAAACCATTTCATTCAAGGGTGTGCTGGAAATCGAAAACGTAAAACGCAAGAATTTTAAGAGTCGTTTTTAATAAGATATTGTAGTAAAAGAATTTTATGACAAATATTATACAAATATTTTCTTATTACACAGAATTTTATAACAAAAATTATATTAAAAGTGTATTAAAAACAACTTACAATTTCTAGCGTTTAACGTTTTCGATTTCCAGCACACCCCTGATTATATTTTGATAGAAAAAATGGGTCATTACGTAATTTTGCATTTATAAAACAAACACTCTTGTAGTAACGTCCCTTTGTTGTTTGTTAATAGATCGCAGAAGTGTAAAACAATAAAAATAATAACCAATCAAAAACACGATTATGAATTTTTTGGTAGTTACGCCTTTTTACATTTTAGTTAACGATATACTTATTTATTAAGTTTGTGGTGTAGACATTTTTATAAAAAATTAACAGTTCAACTAAAAATCAAAATTGTTCTTAACCATTTCGCTCCGAAATTAAATTTTTAATTTTCTTTGATGAAAAAAATAGTCTTTTAGGGTATTTAGGACCCACTGATTCCAAAAATTTCGGCAAAAATTTTTTCCGATTTTTAATTTTCCCAGAAAAGTGTGTTCGAAATTTCGAATACTGGCGCTTATCTAATAAGCTTTGTGTGCAATTAAAACATTAATATTAATTTTATTTTTTATTAATTTATTGTATTATTTTTGAATAAAATGGTACAAAATTTATTAAATTTTGTAAAAATAATTTTTATTCAATTAATATTAATTGAAATAGAAAGATTAGTTGATAAAAAATGCTTTTACTCATGTTTCTGCTTGAAACATTTTGTGTGCAGATGAACATTGCATTTCTCGCACATATAAATTGTGGGCTTTCCCCAACCTTTCAATTGACAACGACGATGTTTTCATTCGGGATTTCTGATTATAACGTGTTTTTCCTTAATTTTTGGTTGATATTCCTTATCGTCAACATCATCATCATCGGTAGTTTCTTCCCTTTCAGCCAATAGAAGGGATTCTGTCACAAAGATTTTAAATTCTTTTTGACTCATAGGTTTCTCAGCTTTGTATTTTGCAATTTCAAGGTAGTGCACCACAAAGGCCAATACCATTTCTTTCCACGTATATTGATTCGGTAGTTTTAAATTGCATTGTCGTGCAAATCCACAACCCCCATACCCTTGTTATAATTATGTAACCAGCCTCCGGAATCTCTTTGGATGTGGATGCTTTTTCCAACGTTGGACATTGTGCAAAGGCCGGACTTGATCGAAATTTGTTGCCATGGTAACCTCTTTGTTGTCCTGCCATCTACATACCAATTTTTTTTTTGTTTGTGCCATCAAACGTCTCACTTAGAGGCTTGAATTCAAATCGATGCCTCTAAGAGGTAGAAGGTCGCTCCTCTTCTTCAAATTGAGGATATCCACTGTCCTCGATTTCGTTCCTTTCAGATTCAATTTCAACGAAACCAGCAACCTCATTCACTGGATTTGGATCTACGTTTATGGCTATTTCATCACAATTGATTGTTTCTTTATCTGTACATTCATCTACTCGATCGGGAGGAAGTATAATAACACAATTGATATCTTCGTCATCATCACTCCCATTGGCTATTTTTTCGTCCAACTCCTTAATAGACAAAACCTTTTTACGTGTACTCATACTTACCTATGTATGCAAAACACTTAGTCAATAAAAAGACAATATAAAATCCACAAAACCCTCGAAATTCACTTTAAGATTATACATTATATGTACATATGTATGTATATAAAATACTCACATTTTCTTTAAAAAAATTTAATATAAAATGTAAGCACAAAGAATGCAAAATGTCATTCAAGTGTCATGGTCAGACTGTAGCTATAGGATAATTATATTTTTTTTATTATTTTTAAAAAATAATTTAAAACGTGTCTAAAAATATGGGTTGCAGAAATGTACCCCAACCATCGAAGGGGAAGGGGTGGTCACGATGGCATATTTTTTTTATTTGCTAAAAATTGAGCCTTAACATGCATACTAAAGTTTACTGCAAATTCCACCTCTTTCATACCCAAATATTTTTTTGAAAAATATGACTTTTACTGTTCGAAAAATCGAACAGCGGAGCGAAATGGGTTAATATTTGTTTTATTTAACCCTAACCATACTAAAACGGGTACCCCGGTACCCGAACGTACTTTGAAGACATATTTTTCTTAAACTAAATTAAATACAAATTTGAGGCTCCACAAGTTCCTTCAGATAACCATTTTCTAAAGTTTTTTTCCATCTAAAGCACTCTTGATTCTTTTGGATTGACTCTGGAGCCACCCAAAGTTGAATAGTCCTTTCCCTCCTGATTAGGGTACCCGGGTACCCTTATATAACTTTTTACATTTTGTATGAAAAAAAAAATTATAGTATATTTTTGTTTATTGGTTATTTAATTCAAAAAATATTTTACGTCAAACTTGGTACATGTATGTATAAAAAATAAATAAAACTGTTTACTAATATTGTTGCATAAAAGAAAAAATAAAAAAAATTAACTCTAGTGCAGCGTGGAGCAATATTTTAGCGTGTTTTTCGATCAGGTTTTGGATCAGTAGTCACGCAAAGGTAGCAGCGACCCTTTATTGGTAACCGTCCAGTTTTATCTCGTTTGGTTGTATCTGATGGGACCGCAGCATCCTGAAAAATTCTTTATTGATGGTTTTATTTGTCATAAGCTCTAGAGCTGCCCGGACGTTATAGTGTCGTGTTATTTGATTATCATTAGCTCTTTCGTTCATATTTTTAGTTGCGAACTCCACGCCAAGTGATGATAAAAATCCTCGACGAGAGCTTCGTTTTACTTTTGCGCTTAGATCGAGGCTGTAGTCAGGGTTGTTAGACTTTTTTCCTCAAAAATCGTCAATAGTTTTAACAAAATTCGTCAAAATCATCACGAAAATTGAACAAAATCGTTAACAAAACGTCAAATATATAAATTTTACAAAATAAAGACAAATTATTGCATGAATTGGTTCGAAAGTAAAAATTTTTAGCAAGAAATTCTATTTATGAAGAAGAAAGTGATACGGTTAAGTTTTATTCTATTTATTTCAGCAAGTGAGATGAATATATTTATCATTTAAAAAGAAGACATAAGAAAAAATATATTTGCATAAATGCAAAAATATTTTTTATTTGATTTATCCATATTCAGAAGAATATTAAATAATAAATAAAATCTTATTTGCTTTTAACTCGAGCTATTTTTAAATGATTAACTTTTAGCGCTATCTCTATTGCAAATTGTTTTTATTTTTAAAGGTGCTAAAAACCAAGGATTCTGTCTATATCAACCGACTTGAAACGTTTTATTACGTCCAATATTATTTCCAAACTAATACATTTTTTTCTCATTGCACTCATTTTTCTACATAACTTCTTATTAAAAAGTAACTTCTTACTTCCTAACACGCAATTTTACTAAGAATAACTAACCAACAGAATTAAATGGGATTTGCCTTTTTACACACAAATAGAAAAATTCTTCACATGTGATTATGACTTCATCGAAAAATGCATTCGTATGTGGCGACGCAAATCGAAGTCATAAAAACGCAAAGCGAATTTAACCAATTATAGGCCAGATAGGACTGACACAAATCGGGGCTCTAGTGTATATTTCTTGCAGTACCGATGGCATTTCTATAATTGTAGAATTTGAATTACTTATGCTTCTAATGAAATCCACCTGGTTTGTGATGGGGGAGGAATTTTTTTGTTTAATTTCCAAAAATTTTTGTATTTCGAAAAATTGATTTTTAAGTTTTGGACTGTTTTCAATATAATTGTAAATATTTCTTGTGTTTTATCGATGCCAGAAAATCGTCATAGCACTATTACTTTTAGTCAAAAAATCGTCAATCGTCATATTATTGTATTTTCTCAAAAAAATCGTTAAAATTACGAAAAATCGTCACATCTACCAAACCTGCTTGCCAGATTAAAGTGTTATAAAATTGATGCTAGATTAAAGTTTAAAGTAAATTTATTGACGGGATTAAATCGTCAAAACATTAGTGACTCTACATCAAAAATCGTCAATCGTCATTTTGGTAAATTCATCGAAAAAAATCGTCAAAATGACGTAAAATCGTCACATCTAACATCCCTGGCTGTAGTATACACAAAATGCACCCAATGCAGCCACGTCAATCATATTGAAAAAAACTGCCAATGGTCATCTATTTGTTTTGCGTTTGGTGGTATATTTAGACACCATCTGGTCAATAACATCTACTCCGCCTTTTGTTTTGTTATAGAAGTCATTAATCTCCTCTTTTCCATTAATAGTTTGCTCCCGTCGAGTATAATGCATTGTTGACAGAAGGAAAACACACTTCTTCTTCTTGGTCAAGACAGACAAAAGTGTTCCGTTTTTGTTGAAACCTATACCGTCCGTTGGGTTTGGACGTAGCTCTTTTGGCATATGGGCTTTGTTTTGTCGAAGGGTACCGACGAGACTTATTCCTCAAACTTGTAGCCGATTGGCCAAAGCAACGCCTATCCAATAGGCCTTCTTACTCCTACAACAATACAACAATACAAAAAACAACAGGCATTTTGATTGTGTAAAATTCCTCGCCGTTGTCAAAATCTTACTACTACATAGGCAAAACAAAAGGAAACATGTGTTTTGTGTGCATGTATGTGTGGCAAAAAACCAAAAAAGTAAACAAAATTTACACGTATAAGGAAAATGTAAACAACAACAGTTGTTACCAGATTGTTTGTAGAAATCCACCAGATCTAGAACGATGTTTTCTCCTACATTTACCTGTCGTTGACCACCAGGTGGCTTGCCTGTGTAAATGATTCCATTCAAAGGATAGCTATTGGCTGTGTTACAAAACCAAAATATTTTTATTCCGTATTTAGCTGGCTTTGAGGGAATATATTGAGTGAAACTGGTTCTACCCCTAAATGGAAATAACTGTTCGTCTACTGTCACATTTTCATCAAGAAAATAATTTTAACGTAGATTCTGCATCAACATATTCCATATGTCGGAGATAGGAGCAGCTTTGTCTGTTTGTTTGCGTGTCGCTCTTGTTAAAGCATTGTCAAAACGTATTACGCGTAGTATTTGCTGAAATCTATCGCGACTTAACGATGCTTTGTATAAAGGATGACTGTACTTCCCCCATAGAATTGAAGGAGGATCATCGTTGTCACCTTTTATACCCATGACCAGTAAAATTCCAATAAAAGCATCAAGTTCTTCCATGGAAATCAACCGAAACTGGCGAGGTTTCAATTTTAAAACTGCAATATCCGCTGCATTTTTCTGGTTGAAATCCAATGCTATTTCATTGCCTTTTTTGTTGAATGTAGTTAAAAATAAAAAAAAAATAAAGAAAACTTACGCGAAAATGTTAAGATATCCATTTCGCCATGGTAAATGATCTAAAGACTTCGATGATGATATATTTGCCCTTATTTTGGGGGCATGCCCAGCAGCACTTGGTGTAATTTTAGATGATGGTCCCGCATCAGAAGATATTGGTTCAAACACATTCATTTCCACGTAACGTAGTTTTATCGTCGGCTGGGGTAACTCAGACGAGTCCAAGGTTTACTTACGGTTCCACAAACCTTAAGTGATAAGACAATGAATTTACCCTTTCTGGGGGTTGTAAATAATGTGTTCTTTATCCAATGCTTCTTAGTTTAACAATTATAATTTCACCAGGTATTAACTACGATAACTATGCTACATCGGCTTCGAAGGATTCGTCGTTGATCGTGTCGTACACGCTGGACTGCGAGGTTCGGGTAGTCGGCTATTTGATCAGCTTCGGGTATTCGGCCCTTAAACAGGTTCGGGTAATCGCCTATTTTATCAGGTTCGTTTAATCGGCTATTTAATCAGGTTCGTTTAATCGGCTAGTTAAAACAGGTTCGGGAACTCGGCTATCTGATCTTTCGTCGGGTGCGCCGTGCGTTATGTATACCTTAATTATATTACAAACTACTTTCTACTTCGCTAGTACAATATGTGGGAACAGTCAATCGGAGTCGCTGTGAGAACAGTCAGCCGAAGCCGCTGTGAGAACAGTCAACCGGTGTCGCTGTGAGAACAGTCAGCCGAAGCCGCTGTGAGAACAGTCAGCCGAAGCCGCTGTGAGAACAGTCAGCCGAAGCCGCTGTGAGAACAGTCAGCCGAAGCCGCTGTGAGAACAGTCAGCCGAAGCCGCTGTGAGAACAGTCAGTCGAAGCCGCTGTGAGAACAGTCAACCGGAGTCGCTGTGAGAGCAGTCAGCCGAAGCCGCTGTGAGAACAGTCAGCCGAAGCCGCTGTGAGAACAGTCAACCGGAGTCGCTGTGAGAACAGTCAGCCGAAGCCGCTGTGAGAACAGTCAACCGGAGTCGCTGTGAGAACAGTCAGCCGAAGCCGCTGTGAGAACAGTCAGCCGAAGCCGCTGTGAAATTTATTCGATACTTAACCCGAAGGCTAGGTATCGTCCAAAAATGTTCAACTGAGTTCACTGTCGTGAAAGCAGTCGGCTCTTCAATTATAATAATTTCCGAGGCTTGTTTGGCAGGTTCTTGTCTTGTGTGAATCGCCCCGATTGTAACCAAACCTTGTCCATTCATACATATTTAGAAATAAACTAAATGAGAATCATAAATGAAAAACAAGTATACGCAATGGCATGAGTGTATGTGGTTGTTACAATAGGTGCGTTCAGTGTTGTTTATACTTAAAAGTTACCATAGGTCTGTTCAGTGTTATTTCCTAACAATATGTAAATGATAATTGTATTAAATTAAAAATGGTTTACAATAAAAATAAACTTAACATACTACTAAATTCATATGAACGTGAAAATATAACACTGGGGTATTATATTTCCACGTTACATTCCCCTCCTATTTCGGAGAGCGATGCTCCGATCGGTGGTAACGATCATATGTTTGTGAGTGTGGGTGACGCACTATCATGTTGGTAATATTAACCTTCCTTGAAGGAAGGCTCAGCCCTTAATATTACAAAATTAATTTTTTTTTTTTTCCTAAATAATAAGCTTAACTAATTCAACTGTCCTACAGCGTTGTTTTTTTTTTTTTTTTTTTTTTTTGTGAAAGCTGTGTAAGGTCTAGAGGCCACTGTAAGGGGTATTTGCCAGTATCCGTTCTTAAGATCTAGGGACGAAATCAACCGAGCCTCGCGCAGTTGGTCCAAGATCGCGATGATTTGTGGCAGAGGGTATGCGTCGGGTTCTGTAGCGGCATTAAGTAGTCGGTAGTCAATACACATCCTCCATCCTCCATGCTTTTTCCGTGCGAGAACTATTGGAGAGCTGTAGGGACTTCGTGAGGGTTCAATACGATCATCGGCCAACAGCTTATCTACCTCTTCGTTAATAACTGCCATCATGGCCGGATTTCTTGGCATATACCGCTGCTTAATTGGGTTTTGATGCCGCAGCCGAATCTCGTGTTCTGCACTCCTACATAACCCTCTTATCGTACTAAATCTTTGCTTATGAATCTCTATAATGGTAGATAATTTGGTATTTTCCCCAGAGGATAAAAAGTCCCTATCTACTACGGAGTGAAGGTACTCGGCTTCTTCCTCTGAATTCGATCTGGTGAGAACTTCGCCATTGAGCTTAATTTCCATCTTCACTGCGCTCAGAAAATCAATTCCGAGTATCATCGGCTCTGCCAGGCTTGATAGGACAGAGGTCTGTAATCGTACTCGGCTCTGTTTGTACATAATCTCAATTAGGAATACGTCTAAGTAGGTTGCTAACGACTGATCCGCCATTTGTACCATACCCTGTGTGCTAATTGGTGAGATCTTCATACCCAGTAAATGCTGCTTCAGCTGTTCTCCTATGTACGTACGTGACGCCCCTGTATCGATTAAAGCCCTAGTTCTATGCCCACATACTTCTACGAATATATAATAGCGGCCATCACCCCTCGGCACTGTGTACTCGGTGGCAGCTGGAAGGAAATGACGATATCGGCACTGTCGCGAAAGGACCCCGTCCTGACCGCAGTGCGAGCAGAACAATCGGTATGGCCGCGAGCAATTCATTCGCTTATGACCCATCCCCTTGCACCGCCAACACCTTGTTGAACGATTGTAGCATGCTTCTACCATCATGTGTGACGCCTGTGGTCGCTCTTCACGCTTTAGAGCCTCAAATTCATCAGTAAGAGCGATTAACTCATCTAAGTCTGCGAAGTCATTACGGCGTACATAGTATCTATACTCGGTTCGAAGGCCATCGTAGATTCTATCCAGATGGTTCAATTTTCGAAGTTGTGGATGTTGTCGGGATAGTGTTAGCATCGTCAGAATATAATCTTTGGCTCGTTCCCGACCATTCTGTCGGCGATTGTAGAAGTTCTGCTCGAGATGTGAAAGGTACCGGTTGGGTAGAAAGAATTTCTCGATTTCTTGTCTAAAAGTATCCCAGGTGCCGATGGTTCCTCGTTTGACTCTGTACCACTTTAAGGCATTGCCACTAAGAACGCCCAGCATAGACGGTAGTAAACGATCAAACGGTATATGGTAGCTCTCAGCCAACTCTTCATACCGCTCCAGAAATTCCATTGGATCAGTTTCTCCCGAATAGGTGAGATTCCATCGTTGAATGGTGCTCATTACTTCGGTATCCGAAAGACCGGGGCTAGATGGGTTATGTGGCACTGATAGACTTACATATGATTCGCCAACGACGCATTTTTCGGCAGTTAGAATTTCTTTTTCTAACTCGCGAAGTAGATTTTCGCTAGAAGATCTAAGACGTTTTGCACGAAGGTGTTCGGACAACTGTTTTCGTAGGTGTTCGACCGTGCAGCCAGTCGTGGTAATACCGACACTTTGACATTGTTCTATCAACTGATCCTTACGCAGTAGGTATATCCAACCAACCGAATCCTGATGTAAGGTTTGGCTCGTGGATGGGTTATCGTGTTTGTTACCTTCGTGTTGTTGGCTCGATCCCTCCTCGTTGGCGGCGGCTTCGTTTTTCCCGCATTTCGATTTGGAATCGGGTCCCTGCTCGGGCGCCATTTGTAACGTGGTTTTATCGTCGGCTGGGGTAACTCAGACGAGTCCAAGGTTTACTTACGGTTCCACAAACCCTAAGTGATAAGACAATGAATTTACCCTTTCTGGGGGTTGTAAATAATGTGTTCTTTATTCAATGCTTCTTAGTTTAACAATTATAATTTCACGAGGTATTAACTACGATAACTATGCTACATCGGCTTCAAAGGATTCGTCGTTGATCGTGTCGTACACGCTGGACTGCGAGGTTCGGGTAGTCGGCTATTTGATCAGCTTCGGGTATTCGGCCCTTAAACAGGTTCGGGTAATCGGCTATTTTATCAGGTTCGTTTAATCGGCTATTTAATCAGGTTCGTTTAATCGGCTAGTTAAAACAGGTTCGGGAACTCGGCTATCTGATCTTTCGTCGGGTGCGCCGTGCGTTATTTATACCTTAATTATATTACAAACTACTTTCTACTTCGCTAGTACAATATGTGGGAACAGTCAACCGGAGTCGCTGTGAGAACAGTCAGCCGAAGCCGCTGTGAGAACAGTCAGCCGAAGCCGCTGTGAGAACAGTCAGCCGAAGCCGCTGTAAGAACAGTCAGCCGAAGCCGCTGTGAGAACAGTCAACCGGAGTCGCTGTGAGAACAGTCAGCCGAAGCCGCTGTGAGAACAGTCAGCCGAAGCCGCTGTGAGAACAGTCAACCGGAGTCGCTGTGAGAACAGTCAGCCGAAGCCGCTGTGAGAACAGTCAGCCGAAGCCGCTGTGAGAACAGTCAACCGGAGTCGCTGTGAGAACAGTCAGCCGAAGCCGCTGTGAGAACAGTCAGCCGAAGCCGCTGTGAAATTTATTCGATACTTAACCCGAAGGCTAGGTATCGTCCAAAAATGTTCAACTGAGTTCACTGTCGTGAAAGCAGTCGGCTCTTCAATTATAATAATTTCCGAGGCTTGTTTGGCAGGTTCTTGTCTTGTGTGAATCGCCCCGATTGTAACCAAACCTTGTCCATTCATACATACATATTTAGAAATAAACTAAATGAGAATCATAAATGAAAAACAAGTATACGCAATGGCATGAGTGTATGTGGTTGTTACAATAGGTGCGTTCAGTGTTGTTTATACTTAAAAGTTACCATAGGTCTGTTCAGTGTTATTTCCAAACAATATGTAAATGATAATTGTATTAAATAAAAAATGGTTTACAATAAAAATAAACTTAACATACTACTAAATTCATATGAACGTGAAAATATAACACTGGGGTATTATATTTCTACGTTACAACAAATGCATTACGTTTACGCGACATCGAAAAAATTTATAAAGTAAA
The DNA here is from genome assembly GCA_949318255.1 of Pollenia labialis. Classification (NCBI taxonomy): domain Eukaryota; kingdom Metazoa; phylum Arthropoda; class Insecta; order Diptera; family Polleniidae; genus Pollenia; species Pollenia labialis. The sequence continues at coordinate 61,855,087 of OX439139.1, read as the reverse complement.
AAAAGCAAAGACACACAACCGTACGCATCAACACCAAACAAAACTGAGAATGCAATAATATAATAGAAACGATGCATACCCACAGTACAATTGTATATAACATATAAATACAAACAGGGGATTCCCCGTTTGAAAATGCATAGCATAAATAATAACGGATAAATAAACACACACGGGTACCCGGGTACCTTTGTCAGGAGTCTACGTGTGTAAATATTGTCAGTACGGTTAGGGTTAAAAAAAAAAAAAACTGAAAAAAGTAATCAGCTAGCAATTGCGCCGTCGACAAGCCGAGTATATCGGCGGCGGCGTGGCTTGTCGAAAAAAATCGGCTGAGTGGCTAGCCGCCAGCCGCGCCGTTACGGCTTGCTTCTCTGTTGGGGTGTATACTGGCAAGAGTTTGGTTTACCTTGGTTCCTGGTACGGCACTGGTGACACGCGCGGTCGACTTAGCTGTCTGGTCTATGGGAACTAGCTGGAGTATGTAGGCGCAGAAACACTTGTTGTTAAAACAACCCTTATTTATCGTGGCTCTATGACACTGTTGCTGTGGCTCTTTTCCCGTTTAACAAGAAAACAAAAAACTCTTTATTTTATGTCCTTTTTTTTTTGCTTAATGTTCAGTTTAATAACTTTAATTTAATTTTTCAATTGTGTAAATTCGTTTATAATGGCCGGCGTCTGGCTGGTGCGAAAGTTCACGAAACATTGTCAAAAAGTTGAAAGGTTGACATTCTCACCACGCTACATGTGAGGTTGCCAGATGTCACCACCACATGCAGCGTGGCTCACACCGATTGATGTTTCCCATGTTTCCATGTTCCCATGGGGCTGGCTTCCCACGAGCCAGACGCCAACATACCGCCCACCTTGCAACGGTGGTGCAAATAATTGATTACATTACAAAAAGAAAGCATTTATATAAAAAAAAGAATATATTTAAATTCAAAAACAAGCAAATTAAGCTGTCAAATTCAGAGTTAACTTACAAAAAAGGATTAAAAAAAATTAACAGTAATATTCAAAAAATTCAAAGAAAGAAAAACTTAATAGTAACAATAATGAGGTAATAGCAGTATAGAAAAACGAATAAGGCGCTCCATAGGGCAAACTACGATTGCTGTCTAAAGCATAGGCCACCCGCATTACTCCCTCTCCAAAGTAAGCAAAACCAAAAATTGTGTCTTGGACGTATAAAGTCCCTGGCTTCCCCTTCGCTGGCCCGACCAGAACCCTGTTGGTTACATCGGCTCCCAATATTATGTGGTACTTACTACTGCAGTGCCAACGCCGGTTTGCCGAAGAGGTGTCACCCACTGCCATAAACTCGCTCTCCACATCGACCTCCGGGCTCTTGCCGTACACCTTGTCTTCGACCACGAGCTCCACCTCGAGCTTTCGACCCTCCTCAACGCGATGAAAAAAGGTTAGCTTAGTGTGGCCTCGGGCAACGACGCATCCCAAGGTTCGGGTCTCTTCCAACGTTATAGACGATCTTGCAGCGGTCGGGTCGATCAGTGTTCGCACCCGGACGGGTCTGCACGCGTGCATTAGCGGTCATGCGGACCCACACCCTTCCCTCGGGCATGGGGTGGAGCCAACTATTGTTGTACTTCTGCAGGAGGCTCGGGTGTGAGACTGCGCCAAACAGTTGTAGCACAGAGCTCTATGGGCCACGATGCGCAGTTTCTGCTCCAGTGGGAGAGTGATGAAACGCGAACACTGCCGGATCGCATGGAAACGTTCGCAGACGGGGCAACGGTAGTTGGTGTTGAAAGCCGCCATGGGGATCTGGAAGCAGATATTTTATTATTAGAAAGAGAAACATTAAGAAGAGGGGTTTGGAGGGTCGCATTTAGGGAGCGTCACCAATTTGTGTATCGGTCGAGTGATTGAGCCGTTTTGCGTTTTTAAATCCGCCACTCGAACTTTGCCGTCACCGCCTCGGTAAACTCTAGTAATACGCCCCAAACGCCACTCAGTTGGACAGCCTGGTTCAATTTTTAGTGCCACAAGATCGCCTGCTTTTAAGTCTAGCTGAGGGTGTTGCCACTTGTTGCCACTTGTTGCGTTTATTGAGTTCTTTGAGGTACTCCTTCTTCCACCGGTGACAGAACTCTTGCTGTAGGGCCTTTAACTTCCGCCAACGATTAACAATACTTAAGGGTGAAGATAACTCTTCGGGCTCAGCCGGGGAAATCATCGGTGTCCCTATTAGAAAGTGGCCGGGGGTAAGAGCAGACAAATCTTCAGCGTTTTCTGACATAGGGCCAAGAGGGCGTGAGTTGAGACACGCTTCGATTCTTGCTAGAATAGTTGAGAACTCCTCAAACGTGAATTTCAGTTGACCAGCTGACTTTTTTAGGTGCATTTTTGCGCTTTTTATCCCTGCTTCCCATAGTCCTCCCATGTGAGGTGCTGCAGCAGGGATAAAGTGCCACGACAAGCGCTGGTGACCATAATTTTCTACAGCAGTGTCACGAAGCTCTTTCACGTGCTTGGCGAAGTCTGCGTCGATTTCTCGAGCAGCACCCACGAAGTTTCTGCCGTTGTCAGAATAGATTCAGCTTGGGCGACAAAACGAGCCAAGGCTGCTAGAAAGGCAGGGGTAGATAAGTCGCTAACCGCTTCAAGGTGAATCGCCTTCGTAGCGAAACAGACAAATAGACACACAAAGCATTTGGAGATTCTACAATACCTGCCAGTGAAACTTTTTATTTCGAACGTGCCAGCAAAATCAACGCCAGTATTCGTAAAAGGGCGACAAAGGGTAGTTCTTTCAGCGGGCAAAGCGGCCATGATTTGATTTTGCAGCTTTTTTTTTATAAAGAATACAAGCTTTGCAATTACGAACTACTGTCTTGATCAGATTTTTTGCCCGAATGATCCAGCACTCCTGCCGGACTACATTGAAGACTAGCCGAGGGCCTCCGTGAAGGGCTAAAGTGTGAACGAATTCAACATACAGGCGAGCCAATCTACTGCCATACGCCAATATAATAGGGTGCATTTCATGGTAGGACAGACAAGTACTAGAGCTAAGACGACTATTAGACCGAATAATATTGTCTTTATCGACAAAGGGGGTAAGTGTTAACAGGGGGCTCCGTGAATCAATTTTTTACTCGCTTTAAGACAGCTGAACTCCCCAGCGAAGTGAATTTGTTGAGAGAGATAAAATAAACGATTTCTAACGAACCTCAACTCATTAGCCGAAATCTTCAATGAACCATACTCGACCTTTTCGCGTAGGCGATTACGTGATATGCTCTAAAACCTGTCTAAAATGTCTTCTTGAACAGTCGATCTAGCAACAAAAACTTGAGCTCCTTTCGACTCTTCTGTCGTTTCGAACTCGGTCGCTCCTATGGGCCACGAAGACTGCTCTAAGTTGAGCCACTCAGGTCCGTGCCACCAGAGCCTTTTATCTTTTAAATCCGCAGGGATCAGCCCCCGGGTAACTAGATCGGCAGGATTATCACCTGACGCTACGTGACACCAGGTTTTGTTCCCCACTTTATCCAATATTGTAGCCACTCTATTTGCCACGAATGTTTTTCAGCTACAAGGTGGTTTTCTTAGCCAAGCTAAGACAATTGTGGAATCGGACCACAGATAAAGGGGGGACTTATTCACGTTAAAAATAGGTACCACACTGTCGACTAAATTTGCCAAAAGAACTGCTCCACATAACTCCAAACGAGGCAAAGATGGCTTTTTTATTGGGAACACTTTCGTTTTACACGTGAGCAAACTTGACCAAACTTTATTTTCGAACTGTACCCTTATATATACCGTAGCTGCATATGCCAACTCAGACGAGTCACAGAACCCGTGAAATTGAATATTACAGCCAGGCGAATACTGAACCCAACGTGGAAGCCCAATTTTTTCAATATCCGCATAATTTGTCGCAAAATTCTGACATTTTTGCAGAGCAACTGGCTTGATAGCCTCGTCCCACTCGATCTTATCAAGCCACATTTGCTGCATTATAATTTTTGCTGCAACTACCACCGGAGCCAACCAACCCGCAGGATCGTATAGCCGAGCAATGGTAGAAAGAACCTCTCTTTTGGTATACGAGTTTTTAAGTGTTATCTTTTCACACACAAAGAAAAACACATCTTCTGCCGCATTCCAGCGAATCCCTAACGTTTTTGTTGTGCTTTTATCATCGAGCGACAAAAATTACGAATTTAATAAGTGGTCTGGGGGCAAATTTTTTAAAATTTTTTCTGAATTGGAGTTCTATTTTCTAAGCTCAAAATCCCCCCTTGACAGAATACCAATTAATTGCTCACGCGCCACCAAAGCATCTGCCACCGAATGTGCACCAACTAGGGCATCGTCTACATACAAGTATTCTCCCAATATTCTAGCGCCTAATGGAAAACGCCGCTCTTCATCACTTACCAACTGTAAAATGGTTCTAAGGGCCAAATATGGGGCACAATTTACGCCAAAAGTCACAGTTTTAAGTTGGTAATTAGCGATTTCCGCACTATCACTGCTACGGAAAACTATTTTTTGGAAGGGCCTGTGTGGGATTTACAAAAATCTGCCGGTACATTTTAGAAATGTCCGCATTAAATACAAACTGAAAAAATCGCCATCTCAAAATTAGATTAACTATTTCAGCTTGCAAAATAGGGCCAGTGTACAACAAATCATTTAAGCTTCTTCCATTTGCCGAAGGACTTGAGGCATTAAAGACTACCCTCAATTTCGTAGTTGTACTTTCTGGCTTAAAAACGCCATGATGGGGTAAATAATAACCCGGGTCACCTCTAGCAGTTTCTGCTTTTTCTATGTGCCCTAGAGCTATATATTCTTTTAGGACCTCATCGTACTGAGCCTTACGCTCAGCATTGCGCATCAAAGATTTTTCATTTCTCAGAAATTGACAAACAGCTATATGCCTATTGGGACCAAGCGACAGCAAACTATTTTTGAAGGGAAGATTCACAGTATATCTCCCTTCAGGGTTTCTAGTGGTAGTAGAATTGTAGATCTCCTCACATTTTTTCACCTCATCTAATAAAACACGCCTATGAGAAACTTCTTCTAACTCCCAAAACTTCGACAATTGGTCATTCATGGTTACTTTTGTCATATGAGACACACTAACAATTCGAGGGGAAACTCTAGCAGGCGTTGGACCTGTAACTATCCAACCAAAAATGGTTTCTTGAGCCACTAATGATTCAAAAACACCATGCCGTACTCCGCCACGAAGAATAGAAGGATACAAATCACCTACTAACAACAGATCTATCTCACTACTTTTATAAAACTTCGAATCAGCAAAACATAACTTGGGCAGCTCAATCTCTTTTTGGGGCAAAAAAGTATGTGTTGGAATACTACCAGTTACACGAGGGACAACAAGGGCCTGTATATTATGAGACATGTTCTGATCGAAAAGAGAAACAATAGTAAAAACTGCCATTTTAGAAGACGTACTAATTATATCTCCACCTATACCTGAGACTTCTGCAGAAACTGGATTAGTTGGCAACTTTAACAATCTTTGTATCTTTTCTGAAACTAAACTTTCATCCGAACATGGATCTATCAGGGCACGAACCTTGTTACAGGAACCAAAACTTATAATGTTAACCCAGGCTGTGGCTAACATAGCCTTTTTTGCAACAGAGGTATGATGCGATTGAACTACACTAGAAGGGCCGGCAACATTAGTGGACTGTATTTGACTTTGACTATTTTGACTCTGAGCTTGAGAATTAGTGTTTGACTGGTTTTGATTATTATTGTTTTTATTTCTTACTATTTCTCTATGTATTAAAGTATGGTGCTTTTTATAGCATTTCGAACAACCATTAGGACTACTGCAATCTCCATACAAAGACAATTAAAAAAAAAAACGAGACCTTTTTAAAGTTGAAACACGATTCTTATAATCCATGCTCAAAAACTTATAACAAACACTAATCTTATGCCTCTCTTTACATAATTTACATGAGCTCGAGTCAACTTTTGTGAGATTAAACTGCTCAACTTTTGAAGAAATATTGCTATTATTTGAAGGACCTGCTTGGGAACCACTGGCTGCTATATTGTTCGCTACTATTATGTCAGAAACACTCTCAAGGGCATGAAATCTATCGGTCAAAAAATTATTTAATTCTTCCCATTTGGGAACCTCTGTTTTCATTTTTACCGATTACTCCCACAGATGTAAAGTATTTTCTGAGAGCCGAGACGAACATTGAAAAACAAAAATTGGGTCCCATGAGGCAATATCTACTTTATATAATTTTAGCACCGAAATACAATTGTTAATCTCCCTTTGGAGCCTTTTTATCTCTGAAGCCGTTTCTCGTTGACATGGAGCCAAATAAAACAAAGTCTTAAGCTGACTATTTATTAAAACTCGTTTATTCTCATATTGTGATTTTAAATTTCCCCACGCAATTTCAAAATTTTCTGCCGTGAGGGCAATATTTCTATTTATATCCCGGGCCTCACTATCTGTTTTTTGAAATAAATAAAACAACTTTTCTACAAGGCTAAGTCTAGAATTATTTATGTAGATTGCCGTAAACATGTCCCTAAAGGTGGGCCACGATACGTAATCTCCATGAAAAACGCCAGTATCACAAGGGGGTACAGGTATTGAACAAAGGTTGGGAGCCACTGCTTCCTTGCTTTTTTGTTTCTCGTCATCTACTACCTGATTTGCATTCGCCAAAATATTTAAACATTTTATATAGGTTTTTCGCACCAGAGGAAATTTTGTTTTGACCGCTACTAATTCCTTTTTCCCCTCTATAGTCTCCCCGGAACACTCGTCATAAATTCCCTTAAATTTCTCCCAACTTTTCTCTAACTCGTTTTTCTCGAAATCGAACGCAACATTGGTATACGTTGAAAAATCTTCTTTTTTCAACATAACCTCCATGTTCGTTATCTCATCTGCAGCCCGAATAAATTTTTCAAATGTAGACATATTCTTAATTTTTAATTGAGCTACAGAAAAACAGATATTCGAGTTTTTTTAAGAGCAATAAAAAAAAATTCCCAGCAAAAATTAATTAAAAAAAAAATTCACGCGCTGGCAACACTTTTCCTTTTACTTATCAAAGTGCTGGTTCACACACGTCAAGTTTGGCTCGTCAAGTCTTGAGTTTTTAGGAGAGAGAGGAAAAGAAATGGCATTCTCTTTTCCCATCTCTCCTAAAAGCTCAAGACTTGACGAGTCAAACTTGACGTGTGTGAACCGGCACAAAATAAAACAAATTAAGGCAAAAAATTCTTTTTGTTGGACTTTCCTTTTTATTTATGTATTATAAAAAATTGAGGCAAAATGGATTTCAACGAGTAACGGGTAAACTAGCGAGTAAAAAAAGATGGCTCTCAAAAACTGCGCGGCTTCAAATTGGCGCAATTTAACCTCACTTTTCATGAGACACAAATATGGCGCGACACAATATACTGTATGCAAATTTAAATTTCACAGAACGTACCTTTTTATTATCTTCGCGGGCGAAGGACCAAAATGTTGGGGTGTATACTGGCAAGAGTTTGGCTTACCTTGATTCCTGGTACGGCACTGGTGACACGCGCGGTCGACTTAGCTGTCTGGTCTATGGGAACTAGCTGGAGTATGTAGGCGCAGAAACACTTGTTGTTAAAACAACCCTTATTTATCGTGGCTCTATAGCACTGTTGCTGTGGCTCTTTTCCCGTTTAACAAGAAAACAAAAAACACTTTATTTTATGTCCTTTTTTTTTGTTAATGTTCACTTTTATTTTCCTTTTTTTTATTTGGTTTGATTCAGTTTAATAACTTTAATTTAATTTTGCAATTGTGTAAATTCGTTTATAATGGCCGGCGTCTGGCTGGTGCGAAAGTTCGCGAAACATTGTCAAAAAGTTGAAAGGTTGACATTCTCACCACGCTTCATGTGAGGTTGCCAGATGTCACCACCACATGCAGCGTGGCTCACACCGATTGATGTTTCCCATGTTTCCATGTTCCCATGGGGCTGGCTTCCCACGAGCCAGACGCCAATAATTGTTTCGAAAAAGAAGTTATATGATCACGTCTGCGAAGACCAAAAACGTATCTGGTTATGTTGTTAAATGCTACCTTTAACTTTCGTGTACTATCTGAGTCACAGTGTCCAAATATTTCACTTCCGTAAAGTAAGCAGGGGTTTTAGCAATAAGCATTCTTATGTTAACCGGTGTGCAAGAAATGGTTGACCATAGAAAACGTATCATGGATTGAGTTTTACATACAACAGAGTTAACATGATTCGACCAACTTATTGTTTGATTGAATACAATCCCCAGGTTTTTGATGAGGTGACTATATCAATTTTTTGTCCATTTATCATTACGTTAATATTGGAAATTAGTAAATTGGTTTTTCTATGAATTATTATACATTTTGATTTTCTGGGATTTAAACAAAGGCCGTTCTCAGATGCCCATTAAGAGACTTTATTTAGATCTATATTTAGAGCATCAACACTTTCTTGTAGTGGCTAACTGGGTGAACTTAGGTAGAGCTGTACATCATCCGCATACATGTGAAATTTGCAGAATGTAATACAGTTAGGTGAGTCATTAGCATACATCGAAAATAACAATGGTCCTAAGATTGAAGGCCCAGTTAGGCGAACCTTGCTGTACCCGTAATGTACCGCACCGTACTGTAAGCACGTTGTTGCACTTATAGAATATTTAAAAACGTGTCATATGTTTTTCCCATACATAAACAAAAAGCAATTGTATACATAAATCAATGCACACAGTGATGGGAATCAGAAATGTTTAAATGTTGACCGCTGTGCAGAAAAAGTACCAAGTGATTTAAATGGTATTGAAACAGTATTTTAATATTTTCAATAATATTCATATTGTAGATTTACCATAAACAAATTTGTATTTTAGCATATATATACTTTAGCATCCATTTATTGTAAATGTGCATACACCAAACAAGGTGTTGATACCATTTAAAACCGTTTATATGTTTCACATTTCCATTGTGTGTGTATATGAATTTGTTTATTTTATACATCTTAACTTCTGTATATTTATTATTTGAAAAAATGGTGTACTGTAAGTTGTTTTGTCACAATACCATAGTTATTCTGAAAAAAGTACACCAAAAAGAGCAAAAAGACCCGCATTCCAAGAAACATACAAGCCGCCCATCACTGGTTTACAAATGTCACGTAACAACGGTATGAAATTCTATTTTATACAGAATGGTACGTTACAACTACGGTATATTACATTTCGGTAAGCTTTTGTATTGCTTTTCATATAACAAAAAGCGAACAGCTGATTGATACAGTACAAATACGGTACAGCAACGTTCGCCTAACTGAGCCATGATCCTTGTGGTACTCCTTTATTAACTGGTAGAGCAGCAGAGTAATTATTTCTTAGGAAGACAGTTTGAAAACGGTTTGTGGCGTATGATTTCGTGAGTGAAACCGCAGTACTGGAAAAATTAAACTGTTGTCTTAGTTTCTTACAAAGCACAAAATGATCAACTGTGTCAAACCCATTTAAGTTTATTTGAGGTGTAGGCAAAGATACAAAAGCATGATTAATATCATCTGCATTAAGATTTAGTTCCTTATTATGATTCTAAATATTACATATTCCTACATACGGATTGTTTTCCACGTGCTTTTTCCATCTATTGCTCTGGTAAAACGTTCAGAAAAGTATTTATATTTTGCTTTTTTAATCAAGCAATTGACTTTATTACGCTCTGCTCGGAAAACTTCCAATAGATACAATGTCTTAAATCGTTTCCATCGTTTCTAGGCTTTGTTTCGCGCTTCAATTTGATTTTTTTTGGATGACGTAAACCATGGCCTCATGTTGGTTTTATAACTCTTGTTGTTAAGGGCACTGATGAAGTGTATAAAAACACGTAGCTGATCGTCCACACACTGCATGCGAAATATACTGTTCCAGTTTATTGAAAAAAATTGATCTTCGAGTAGTTGAATATTTATTCTTTTAAAGTCACGAAATGTGATAGACTCAGTTTTACGAGACAAAGGGAAATCATAAATTGTATAAATCAGATCATGCCGAGAAAAACAAGGAGCTGAGAGCTGGTCATAGTGCAATATCTTAGATTTATAGTTTACAAAAAACAAATCAAGAAGAGTACTGCAGTTGTTTGTGAAATGAGTAGGTATACTTTGATTAACAGGTACGAGACCAAGTTGTAGAATATCATCGGCAAATTTAGTATCTTCCAATAAGTTTGAGTTAAAATCGCCAGCAATTAATAGTTCCGCATATGGTTCAGTTATATATTGCAGATTAGTTAAAAACGAAGCTGTGTCAACGTAGCGATCAGTGTTGCCGTTAGGATACGAAAGATACATTTTTCGTATCTTTTGATGACTTCATGTACCATGTATAATCCTGACATTTTTCGTATCTTTTGAATCTGTACGTAAAATGTGCAGAAATAAAATATTAAATTTTTATTTAAAATATGTTGTTAATGAGCCGATGTTTAAAAAATTTGAAAAAGTAGTTGGTTTAACATTTGTACTTCCATTTTCGAATGCATGTGTGAAGAGAATTTTTAGCCGACTAAAACTTATTAGGACTGATCATCGTAACCGACTCAATACTAATACAATAGCAGCCTTAATTATGGTAAAAGAGAACATTAAGGATGTTTCAACATACGATCCACCTAAATCGATGATTACTAGTAGTGCGAAGTTGTTCTGAGGAAATATGAACATTGTTTTTATTTTCAGGAAATTTATAAATATATACGCCTTAACTCGTATATATTTTATATATAAATGAATTTATTTGATAACATCCAAAGATAGTTACATATAATTATTTTAAAAGTTTGTTTACTGTATTTTTAAAAATTACATACATAATATTTATGACTATTTATTGACTTTATTGATAAAAATTAATTTATTTAATATAATTTTCTTTACAATATTCTATAAATATGAAATAAAAATGGTATGTTAATAAATGTTAACGTTAAAAATGAATTTTTTTCAATATGTATCTTTTTGGGAAAAAATGTATATTTTTGGAAACTAAAATGTATCTTTCTCGAAATTTCGCTGGTAACACTGGTAGCGATTGGGCTTATAAACACACCCGACAAGAAATTTTCTGCCATCTGATAGTATTTCAACGAAAATATATTCAACTTCTTCTCCGGTTATTGCTTTGCATTCGAAATTTGACGTTAAATTAGAATGAATAAAGATTGCCACGCCACCTCCACGAGATTTTCGATCAGCCCTGAACATATTGTAGCCTCTTATTTGAACTAAACCATCTGTTAAGTCTTCATTAAGCCAAGTTTCAGTAACACATATTATGTTAATTTGAGAGTTTTTAAATAAAGGTCTTAATTCATCGATCTTATTGTTAAGACTCTGAGCATTTATATGGCAAACATGCACACCTTCTTTCTGCTTAGCGAGGATGCGGACCATGGTCATAACGCTATCACTGGAACAATAATTAATGCTACTCATTTTGTTTATTAGAACAAGTTCTGAGAATAAACACAATTACAGCAATGCAAAATATATTCAAAAAGTATAATATAAATAATATTTTAAAGATAAAATATGTAAATATAATTTCAGTGTATTTATCAAATATGAAAAACTGGGAATTTAGCACGTCATACGAAAATCGTATTAATAATAATTTTTGTATTCCCGAAAATAACTTTGATAATATACATACTTGCATGTGCCCGTGCAAAAAACTGAATTGGTAAATTGGTTTTTATTGTTGTTTTCTTACGAAGACAGTAGAATGAAGCAGTTTGTTGTTTAATTTTTGTTTTTTCTTTTTACCCACTCACAACTACAATTCGAGTCGGAAAGAACCCGACCAATTGTAGGGGAATGTAAGAAAAGATAAACTCACTGTTTATTGTTGGTGTTTTTTTTTGGCTTTGATATTGTTACAAGTAAGACTTTGAGTGTTTATAATTCTTATTCGCTTTAGGGTTTTATTTGTACAATATTTTTGGCTTTTCTAAAATCTCTGGAAAAGGTTTCCTGATGAGCTGGCCTAAGCAACCAGTGGAATGCGCATAGAAGCTAGCTTTCCCTCAACAATAAATTTCAGTGTACATATTTATCAAATATGAAAAACTGGGAATTTAGCACGTCATACGAAAATCGTATTAATAATAATTTTTGTATTCCCGAAAATAACTTTGATTAGATAGTATTATGTTTTAATAGAATAGATAATATAAATTTATTATTTATGTAAGTAATATTACGGTTCGACATTATCAATAGTAGAAACAAGACATTATTAGAGAAAAAATTCATTTTAGTTTTCAAGGAATTCTATAAGTATAGGCTCATCTTCAGTCGCTTTTTTAATATAAACTTGCCCACGAAGAGTAAAGACGGATTTAATTTTTCTTGCTTTTTTTTAGCTTAGTACATTCACCGAAAATTTTAAAATTATGCGGAGTTAAATTTTCATTTATATAAAAATGATGATCACCGACTTCGTTTTCTTTAAGAAATCCTATGTGTCGCAAGTGTAGTGTAAATTTGTTTTCCCGCTTAAATGCAGATAGCGACTTTAAAAGGTAATTTCTTTCGTATGAAGATGTTAAGGTAGCAACAATCACTTCATCAGTAGGATTATACGGTTTTCCATTTTTATAAATTTTATCAAGTCTATATATATTTTCAATTTGAGGTGTTAAAATTTTTAAACTATCAAATATATTATGAAAAATGTTTTTGAGGTCTTCATTTTCATACTGCGGTACCCCAACTATACGTAAACTACTGGCCACCACTGAATTTTCTTGTTTATGAATTTTTCTTTTTAAATATATAATCTCTTCGCTATGTTTTTAGTTTTCATGGCTTTTTTGTTCCAGATTTATTACCCTTTCTGTTAAGGCGCTCAGCTCATTTTGTACTGTCGTGATTTTTTCGTCAATTTCAAAAAGTATTTTTTCTTCACTGTCTGATATAAGCTTTTTTATAAAATTATAATTATTTTCTTCACTTAGCTTTATAGAGTCTTTTATAACTTGCGATGATATACTTTCACTTTCTCGAATCAGATCGCAAATGAAATTTCTATCAGCACTCGAAAAACTTAAGTTTGCCGTTAAGATGATGATGTTGATCTCAATAATAATAATAATAATAATAATAATCTTTATTTTGTTTTCCTTAATCATTACATTGGCATTCATTAAAAATTTAAAAACTAAAACAAAATAAATACAATTTTAAAAAAAGAATTTAACTGACATTGACTATAAAGCCGTCCGTCATATATAAATTTTACTTTTATAAATGATTTTTTTTTTTTTTTTTTTTTTTTTTTTATTAATCGAACTCATCTACTAACAATTTTCTATACATCAAAGCACTTGTAACATAATTGTAGATTCTATTCCAACCATCATGTAAGTTACCATTTAAAATATCGATCAACTCATTCTCTTCAATGGCCGTTTTCCCAAAATACCTTATTCGGAATTCGTTTAATATCGGACATTTTCCCATAAAGTGCTGTAGTGTTTCATCTTCTCTCATATTGCATAAAGTACACATCTTGTTGTCGTCGTTTCCGAAGCTATTAGCGTTCAAAGGCAGCAGCCCACATCGTGTTTTAACGATAATTGATACTTTGTTAAGATTCGCTAACTCTTTTATGTAATTTTCTCCAATATCGTGATTTAGAAATCTATAAAAACGTGTACTACTGGATAATGCTCCTTCTATCTTTTCACTTCGACTTTTATTTTTTAATTCCTGTAGAATTAACGTTCCTTTTCGAATCCAATCTTGCGCCGAAATATTTTCATCAAAAGTTATGTTAAAGTCTGCTACCAGTTTGTTTATTTCTTTTGCCCAGAAGCATCTTCTGTTTAAAATCAAAATTGATAGCTTATGTGGTAATCTGCTTTCGTTATATTTAAATATTGTGTTGAAAATATAGTTCATATGCAGGTTAAGAGTATAGAAGTGATTATCCTCTGCGTTTGTTTCTAGTGATAAGGCATAGTTTGGCGTGAAATCTGGCAGCCTTAATATTCTTTTTATAAAATACCTTTGTAAAACATCGACCTGGTTAAATAAAGAATATCCCCATACTTGAGCTCCATAGGACTGCACCGATCTACACACAGCTTGGAAAAGCTGCCATTTTGATTTTAGTGAGATTGTTGTTTTACCAAGAAAGTTTTGCCAAGTACAGTTTATACTGTGTTTAGCCAAAACATTTCTTTGCTCTAAATGTGTCACAAATGACATTTTTGGTGTGAGAATTACGCCGAGGTAACAAAACTTATTTACGATTTTAACTTGCTGTCCTTTGTAAATCCATCTCTCTTGCGTTGATAGCCGACCACCTTGCCTAAACACCATCATAGCAGATTTTTCTAGATTTACCTCCATATTCCACTCAGTACAATAAGCTTCTAATTTATTTATCATTTTTTGCATTGTATGCATGTTATCTGACAGCAGAACTATATCGTCTGCGTAAAGAAGTAACCGTATATTGGTTCCACCTACTCTTAACCCACCTTCTAATGTAGTATGTAGATCGTTGAGGTACAAAGTAAATAACAGAGGGGAAAGTAGACATCCTTGGCGTACACCAGAATATGTGTTGAAACTTTCTGATAGTTCTTTACCAGTCCATACTGCTGATTTAGTGTTTTCGTATATATTTTCAATTAGATTTAACATTTTTGTGGATAAACCCAGCATATGTAATTTGTATATCAATAACTTTCTTGGCACTTTGTCAAAGGCTGCCCTGAAATCCACAAAAAATGCATAAACCTTCTTTTTTTCTTCAAATTTCAGGTGTACAATTGATGATAAGTTATAAATATTATCTATAGTAGAGTAGTTAGGTCTAAAGCCAGCTTGATATTCATTAAGTATTTGGTGTTTTTCGACCCATTTTTGTATTCTTGTGTTTAAAATACCCATTAGAATTTTAGCCACGGAGTTCATAAAAGTAATTCCCCTATAATTACAGGGAGAATCAGCATTACCTTTTTTAAATATTGGGAATATAATAGTTTCATTAAAGGTGTCATCTACTTTTCCAGTTTCAAATATGATGTTGTAAATAGCTGTTAGCTCTGAATAAAATTCGCGTGACGCATTTTTAAAAAATTCATATGGCACTCTGTCAATTCCTGGTGCTTTATTTATTTTTGCTTTGTATAGAGTTTTGCACATTTCATCTATACTAATTTCCTTATCCAGATCATCATCAACTTGCAACATTGCTGCATAGTGTATATTACTTGCCGTTTGTATCGGATTTAAGAGTGTATCAAAATAGTTCTTAAAATCTTCTGCAGCAATATTAACACCCATATGAAAACGTTGACCTCTTATCTGTTTTGCCACTTTCCACCAATCTTTTGCATCATTTGACGTATTAATTAATTGCTCCATCTCTACCTGATATTCATTCTTTCTCTGTTTACATATTGATTTATAATATTGGTTTGCTTGTATGTATTTGTTTTTATCATCCAGGTCATTGGATTTTCTGAATGCATTTAATAGTTCAAAGGATTTTACTCTAGCTTTCTCACATTTGGTATTAAACCATATACATTTAAATTTTGTTGTTTTATTGAAATGTTCTTGCTCAGTGTTTGTAGAAATTTTTATTATATTTACCAAATCATTGAGATTGGTTACTTTTCCTTGCTTTTTTTGTAAAATAAGGTTTGTATTAAGCTTTTGCAAGTATCGCGCACTTTCTGAATCCTTCCACTTTAGTTTCGGTAATAAATTCATACCAGTTATTTCTTCAACTCCTTTATCAAAATTAAGGGTAATTTTTAGTGGCATATGATCGGACCATATCTTTGACTCAACTTCAAATCTTTCAACGAATTCTAAAACTTCATATGATGCAGCGCAGATATCATTTACAGATTGACCTACTGTACTGACAAATGTAAAGTTACCATCTTTATCTCCTATTGTTCTTCCATTAAGCACTAATAGCCCATAATCTTCACAAAATTCTATAAATTTTCTTCCTTTCGCATTCACTATTTCATCTTTTGAATTTCTTGTCTCCAAACCTGACGTAAATTTGCCGATGAAATTTTCATCTACCACTTGCTGCATGTTTCCAATTCTCACATTCATATCGCCCATCACTATAAAACTTGAATTTACAGTTTCCCGGAAAAAGGTTTTAACTTCCTCAAATTCTACATCCCAATTTTCTCCACGTATGTATACGGGTATTATATTAATCTTTTTTTCCTTTGATTGCAATACAATAATATCAGTTTCATTAAAAGTTTGAATATCATGTCTTATACCAGTTTTCTCCAATCCCTTATTGATTCCATATACACTACCCCCACTAGCTCTTCCAAATCTACTTAATCGCTTTGCAGGTTTCCAATACAGTTTAAAATCTTTAAAATATTTTGCCCACTGAGCTGTGTTTTCCTCGACTACATGCGTTTCATATAATGCAAAAATTTGTGATTGGCCAATATAGTCGAAAAACCGGGGAAACATATATTTATTATTAAGACCATGAATGTTATATGAAATTATATTTAATTTTTGATAATTTGGTTTTTTAGTTACATTTTTATTTATTTTATTACTAGTGCTTTGATGTTTATTTTCTAGTTTTTTAAATTTAATTTGTTTAATAATAAATCATAATTAATAATAATATTTAATTCATTGCCATAGAGTTCCTTTAAAACTGTGATACCATCGTCTTTGCCGCATACCAGCTTTTTTTCCTTGTTCCATTTGAGCCACTTTTTATTAACATTTAATCTATCATCACGAACTAAAATACGATATTTCTTACTTACAGCAACAATTTCTTTTTTTAATTGCAGCAGAACCACTTTATTTTGTTGTTTTTCAGCATCCAAATCACGCTCGATATAAATCCCAGTGCCTTTCAGCTCTATTGTTTTCTTTAGGACATCTTCAACGTTATTATTTGTTTGGAATTCAACTAGAACTGTCATTTTGCCTTCCCTCTCAAATAGCTTTTTTGTCGAATTAATAATACCAGTCGTGTCCGTCATCTTGAGTACATCAGTGCATATGGCATTTACTGCTTCATTAGCATGTTTTTTTGAGTCTAGTCCTTTGAAGATCAAGTTTTTTCCTTTGATTCGTGATTCCAGAATAGAAATTCTTCTTCGGTCCTTATCTCTTTCACATTTAAGTAACTCTATCTCATGCATAAGAAATTCATTTTGCGTTTTAAGTTCACGTACTTCTTCAGTTAGCTTTGTCAGCCCTGCTAATACTTCACCATTGCTCTCTTTAATAATACTTTTTAAATCATCAACGGATAGATCGGCAATTTTTTGACTCATTTTTTGTTGTTTTACTTTATTTTCCCCCACTGGAGATATTTGATTTGATTTTCTTTTTTCCAGTTTGTTTTATTTATATTATTATTTGTTTATTTTACGCGGTATACGATACGTTATAGAAGGGACACCTGTAATTTAATTAATCAGCTGTTGTGTATTTATGTATCTATTGTGAATATTTTTATTTTGGTTTTGATTTTCACCACTATAATGTCAGCGGGCATTGATTTTTTACTAGGTTTGTTGTTGTTTTTTAAAATTTAATTTTTCTTTAGTTGTTTTGTATTTGTATTTGAGAATATTGGTATTTTGTAGTTTTATTATTTGGTATTTTTATTACAGTTTTGTTTGTATTCACTGACCAAAAAAATATGTTGCCAATAGTTTTGTACACAGCCGTTATTTATCATACAGTTTTTATTTAATTTTTATTTTAATAAAATAAACTTCAGCCCAAAAATTTTTCTTCCACTCAGAACCAGTGTTGCTAACTTTTTTCTCAATGTTGATCTCAATGTAGTAGGCATGATTTAATATATATATGAGAACGTATAAAGGAAATTATAATTTAATTTAATTAATATTTTTACTTTATTAATTTTATTTTTATTTAGTCAGAAAAGATTTTGTTTATACATATACATATATATATTTTTTATCTTGAACTTGGGGCTAATTATATCGCAGTTACTGTGTAATTAGGTATAGTGTCAATTGTCCAATAGATGGAGCTAATTGCGATTAATACAATTAGTTATATTCGCCTTGATTATACAGCTGACTATTGACTTCGCCTTACTTGTTGGCGGTGTGTATTTGTTGTTGTTGTTTTCTTTTTTATAGAATTATTGAAATCTTTTGACTTGTTGTTGTTTCTTCAGGAAATAAACAATTTTTTTTGCACAGGATTTTGTATTAAACGAATATGTTTTAACACTGTTTTTTTATATCATTAGGGTATCAATTAGTTATAAATAGTGAAACTATAATTTGGCACTCAATAATTTCACTAGAAATTTATGAAATATGTACCCGTATAATTACTTTGCAGCCAATTCGAACCAGTGTTTGCATATTTTAAACAAATATTTTTGAATATGCTCTTGCTGTTCCTGAGTTATACCGGTTTTTTAGCTTTGTACCCAGTTTATGATATTAAAACTCATACCAAACAAACAATTAAAAAACAAACTTTTGCTTTTGCTGAAAAATCTTTTATTGGGGTTCTCAGAAAGTAGCTATGTATATCATATACATACAGTATATGCCAAGGCGAATTCATAAAGGTGACATTTTCGAATCATCTGTTTAATGTTTATTTCCTTGTTTGTATACTGAATGTCAAGCGTTGTATACATTTTATGAAAAACATTTGTTAAAATTTAAAACTCAATAAAAAAATAAATTCTTGAAAAATCCTATTTAAATGTTATAGAACAAAAAGGTGAAAATAAAATTTAAACACAAGGATTTTAAAAGGCGTAAGGAATAAGTGGAGCCACAATAAATTTGCAATACAGGAAAACAATTAACTTCTAAAGCAATTATGTATATTTTATAAACAAATAATTTTGACAATCACTCTAACTTTTTACAATAACAAAATACATAGTATGTATTTAAAAAAAGAGATAGCTAGCATAGCTCTATCGCATGATGCGGTCACCTTTATGAATTCGCCTTGGTATATGCCCTGTTATAAATTCGGAAAATCAGTTTCAGAAGTTGTTTTCATTGATGTAAGTGTCATCCATTTCCAATACGTCAAATTTGAACAATTTTACTAAAGACCAGCATTTAGACATGCAACAAAGAGCAGATTTTGGGCGATAGATCTAAGCCCTATTCAACATTTAAAGCTTCAGGGGCTATTAATCGGACTTTCTGGAGGAAGAAAATTATATATTCTTTGAAAATATGCATTTTTTGAAATCAGCTGCAATCTTACATGGACAATACAAAATTGATGCCTTGCTAGAATTTAGTGCTTTTTTTTTAAGAAAAATATCAAAAATTAGTACCTCTGTCAATCAATCAACAATCTTAGTCTATTAAAGCGGTTGGATAACTACAAAATTATTAATGAAACAGTTGCACGCGCCACGTTAAACACTTTTCTAGGTACTTAACCCCAAAATTTACTACAACATTGAGTTGAATGGCAAAAAATTTACATACCGCAAGTAGCGAGTACGATGTAGTAATTTTTAATAGAATACAACCTTAAAAATAAAGAAATTCAAGGATTAATTTCCGAAACCTATTTTAATTTTTTTTTTAAGCATGCAATATTTTTTAAAAACAGATCCAGAAAATTGAGAAGCAAGTCATTTCAAGATGCAAAGAACAAAGAACAAAGTTAAACATTTACAAGTTATAAATGATATGGCAGAACGAGGTGTGGTTTTGGCGAACACTTACTTCACTGTTGCAACTGCTGAATTTTCAGAACCCCAATAAATGAGTTTTAAACAAACACCATCCTGTTGAAGACGGCGCTGCGAAATATGGCCCCAGGAAATATGGTCCCAAAAAATTTACCCCAAATTAAGGGCTATTTTTCATAATGCATTATGATCCAATTTTTTTAATTAAAAATTACCCAAAAAAAAATTTAAAATAACTCTAAAAATAAAATGAAATATGACCCTAAATCTGGGGGTATTCTTCATTTTGCAAAATCACCTCAAAATTTATAATGAACTTTAACCCCAAAGAAAGAACGCAAAAAAAGTTATATTAAAAATTGCATATACCCTTAACTAATAATTCCAAACTTAGAATCCCGATGTAAACCTAAAAAATATTTTTATATACCGATCATCAAACAATCACTTTTTGACTCGATCTAAATATGTCTGCCCAGCTCATGTAAACTTAAATTTATTATTTATAAAATTTATTAATTTTATTGTCATTTAAAATTCCATCTGTATTAAAAACATGTGTTTTTTAGTTAAAAAATTATTAAAAAAAATTTGTTTTCTTTTTTTATTAAAATTAAATTATTATCGGGTGTGTTCTAGAATCCGAATCCACCCGAAAGTGGATTACTTAAGCATTTTTGGTGTTCTGCATTTCACATCCACATGTTTTTATTCGTTTTCAATTAGAGTAGATATGGGTTGGTGAAAGTAAAACGAATCGACTTTTATTCTAATATGTGATAACATTTTTAACAAAAAATTAATTTTGCTCTTAGCTTAAAATCTTCTTAATTCAATTTAATAACTCTAAATTTAAAATCGATTTTTTCATTGATTTTGATGTAATTTAGATAATTTTTTTTAACGATTTTTATGTTATTTTCAGACAATTTGTTGTTTTTATTTGATTAAGCGATCTTAAATTAGTTTTTGGGTTTGTTTAAAATTTTGCAATTTTTCTCAAATTTTAGCCATGTTCGCGATATAAGCGATTTGTTCGTGTAATTTGTAGAATTTGCTATCATGCCGCTGTTAGCAAATTTTTTGCGAATTTTTGCCCTTCCTTATAGTTTTAGGGACTTTCAATAAATTTTATGGCTGGTTTGAAATATTAAAAATTTATGCGAATTTGCGCTATTTTTTTATTATTTTCCGACATTTTGTTTGTGCCGGTTCACACACGTCAAGTTTGTCTCGTCAAGTCTTGAGTTTTTAGGAGAAAGGGAAAAAGAAATGGCCTTCTCTTTTCCCTTCTCTCCTAAATGGTCAAGACTTGACGAGTCAAACTTGACGTGTGTGAACCATCACTTTTTTAACTTTTTTCGAGATTTCAAATAAATTTTAGGGTTTGTTTAAAAGTTTGCAATTTTTTGAGAAGTTAACGATATTTTCCTGTGATTCTTTACAGCTTTCACGATTTTTAAAAAATATTAGATATTGCTATCATGCTACGGTTAGAAAATTAGCGATCTTTAATTCAAAAAAAGTTTTTCGAACAAAAACTTCGAATACACAAAAACATGCGGATTTGAGAACATCAATTTATTACTTATGCGGATTGAAAAATGTTTCGTTTTCAATTCGAGTCTAAACCTAGAACATACCTGTATATGTGGCATTATTGGCTGTACATTTAAAAATGACTTTTGAAAGTAGTAAGTGTTGTAACGTCCCATTGTTTCAGAAAAACATCAATTCAAAAGTACGAAATTTACATGAAAACTAAAAATTAAGAAAATGAAAAAATTGCTAAAAATAAATAAGTCTCGTTACTATAAGTTAATTTTGAAAAAATGCAAAAAAATATTTTATTATTATTGAATTTGTAAAGTTGTTTGATTGCGCCAAAAATTACATTGATAGCAAAAACAAAGTAAAAAATATTTTGACCGCTATCGTATTTCAATTTCGGTGCTCAGAAGATCCTACTGCAAAAAGTTCAAGAAAATGGGTTCAGCGGTTCTTAAAATAAGCGAAACTTAATATTGAAATCCTATTGAGGGTACCACTTCCCCTGCCCTTATTGAAAAACTAAGTAGCCTATTTTATTTTCGGGGGCCACCTGATGTTACTGTTCAAGATGATGTTCAAGAAAATCGGTTCAATTGTTTTGGAGTTTATAAGCCAACAGACAAACATTTTTAATTTTTATATATTTTTATAAATAAATGGTATGCCGAATTAGTTCTTATTTTGAACAAATTCTCTAAAACGGACTTTTGCATTTTATCCACATTTTATTGCCTAAATTTCCAATATGTTTCAACAACCCTCGCTTGTTTTGGTTGAACGAAGCAAATAAATGTTTATGCATCTATGTGGGTCAGATTGCTTAAAATCTTTCATAGTGTTAGAAAGATGTTGGCTGTTGAATTTCCTTTCTAACTTTAAATAAAACGTATTCAAATTTATTCCATCTGCAGAGAATGTTTTTTATATTGGATATTTTAAGGATCGATTTTAGTTAGTTAGTTAGGTAACTTTATTGAGCCTCCTTTTTTTTATATTACAAGATTTAGGAACATTAAAAATTATAAGAAAAACTTAAAACTATAGCGTATTATTTTAATTTGATAAGCATTAATTTGGTAATGCGACTAACTTATCAAAATTCAAGAAAACTTAATTATATATAAAATTAATAATTAATTATTAATTTTGAATAAAACAATGCTTGCTCCCGACATTTAGCAATACTAGTAGAGTTGTATCTACATTTTATAAACTTAATGCTAAAAAATCTTTAAAGCTAAACTATTTAGAACAAAAATAAAAAAAATAATAAAATGAAAAACAAAAAGAAAATTAATTTAAAATAATAATTTTTACCCCCTATGTATTCCGGGAGTAGTAAGTGAGTAAAAGTTTACACCAGGAAAATGACTCCGTGTTTCATGTAAAATTCCAACCGTGGAAAGGTAGTTAGTGTTTGACCAACTTAATCCTTGCTCGTTTGACAGAATATCTTGCATTACATTGCCGTCAAAATAGGAAAGTCTGTCAACAAAGCTTTTCGTCATCTCAAGAGCATAAAAAGAAAGCGGACATATTTTGGCCTCCTCATAAATAAATTTATTTGAAAACCTTTTATTATAAGTCTTAAAATTCTTCTCTATGCACTTTCGTACAATATGTCGTTCAAAAATTTCCATCTTTCTCATTAACGTTTTTGAAATGCTGAACCATACTGGAAACGCATAAAGAAGAATTGGTCTTACATATACTTACTTTATATAACAGTAATTTAGTGTTAACCGGCAAGGATTTATTATTAAATAGTTTTGAAAAGGCACCTTTAACACGATTCGCCTTCTCCAAGTTTTTAACAACATATTTATTGAACTTTAAAAGTGATTTCCGAACCATTTAATATTAATTTCAAATTCTTGCTCTCCGGAACAACAGTATATTTACATTTGCCAGAAGCATTTCTTAAACATATTGCACTGCTTTTCGAGGCATTAATTTTTATTCCCCAATGAGAATAAAGTTTATCAACATATTTTAGGTGCGATGAAACTCGTTGGAGCGCAAGTTGAGGTGACTCGTCATGAGCAAAAAGCAGAGAATCGTCGGCATAAAGTATTCCCTTGGAATCATTATATTCATGGGGAAAATCATGTATAAAAATATTATATAAATGAGGCGCCAATACAGATCCCTGCGGAACGCCACAAGAAACACTACCCTCAGATGATAACACACCATCAATCTGAACGCAAAATCTCCTGTCCTCGAAAAAACTTTGAAAAAGTTTTATAATAGATGGTTCAAAACCCATCTCTATCATTTAGAATAATTTGCCATCGTGGTAGGCCTTATCAAAAGCTTTCTCGATGTCAAGAGAAACTGCGACAGTGCATTGACCTTTTCTTAAATTCTGTACTACTTCCGAGTGGAATTTCAAAAGAGCATGAATAGTGGAATTACCCTTCTTAAAACCGAATTGATTTTGAGGAATGTACGCTTCATTTAAAGAAATATCCATTTTCTCTCGGATTATTCTCTCAAATAACTTCCCTAGATTAGAAAGTAACGAAATTGGTCTCCAGCTGTTAATATCGCTATTACCCTTCTCTTTCGGAATAGGAACTATTTTTGCAATTTTCCATACACGAGGAAAATAGCAATTATTTAAACAATTATTAAACAATATTGTGAGATACTCAAAAGCCCTAACTGGAAATGTTTTAATTATATAATTTGATATATCATCCAAACCACACGATTTCTTATTATTTACTAATTTAGAAATCTCCAAAAGAGAATTTAAATTCGTAAATTACCTAGATTATTCAACAATGTTAGAATGTTATACAACTAGAAACTTGAGAAATAGTGTCCGTGATTGCTTCAGTTATTTCCGAAACATTTCTGTTTGGAGGTGAACCTTCATAAACCGATGTAAAATGTTCCTTTAAAGCTTCTAATTTTTGATCAAACTGAGTAATTTTGACACCATTGACTGAGTCATCCTTAATGTGAGAACGATTTTTATTTCCTATCATTTTAAAAATTTGTTTATAAGCCCATGGACCAGGCCTTCTTTCCCTTAATCTTTCATTAAAAAGGTTGGCCTGTTCTTTTTCGATTTGTTTCCTTATTATAATTTTAAGTAAATCTATTTGTTTCGAAACAAGCAAATATTCAGGGTGTCTCCTGTTAAATGTTCTTGTAAATATTCTCTTTAAGTCCCTTTGCCAGTTATACTTAATCCTTAGGAACTTTTTTACTTTTTCCGAAATAATATATTTCCAATTTTTGTTTTCAACTTTTCTTGAATGAATATCTGTTATAAAACTAACAGATGTATTAAATTCTTGCATAAGGTAATCTATTTCATCGTTAGTTAAATTTTTATTGTTGGGGGGAAAGTGATTTAACAGGCTATTACTAGTATCTATTTTAAACGCATTCCAATTTGTTTCTTTAAATGACACAAAACGATTTGGAGTTTCAAAAATAAGGTGCATCGAAAAATTGTTTTCGAAGTTGGGAATTCTTAACAACATCTGTATTTTTTACAGCTCCTTTTATTTTATTTAAAACTTGTCCCCTTGATTGGGAGCCAGATGGTAATGTATTTCCTGCGTCATTAAGAATTGCAGATGCTTCGCCATCAGTATTTTTTGACAATTTTTGGGAATTGTTAGGAGGTCTTCCTCCAGACTGGGAAAGTAATGGAAATCTATCCATGGAAATTGCTTAATTAAAAACACAACAAACGTTTAAACAAAAGTTTGTTTTGCGAAAAAATTTAAAATTAAATTTTTTATATATATTTTTTTTTTTTTTGACAGAAAAAGAAAATTTAATTAATTTAAAATATTTTTTACGTCTGATACGTTTCACAGTTGACAAGAAACTCCAGGATCGATTTTAATTAAAGGAAATACATATACAATTTATAAGTGTTAATCGACTTTTATTTTTACTTCAATCTAAGTAAGATATGTATACATACGTATTTTCAAGCTTTTTTTAATGTATTTTAAATGTTGAAATTTGTCTGTCATAAATTCCAATTAGAACCTCAAACTCGAAATACTTCATTCGATTTTCATTACATAATGACTTTGCAATTTAATTTCGAAAATGTTGATTTCATAAAGCTTCGTTCCCAATGGTAGCAACAATTTCTTTTTTTCTTCTTATCTTATTTTTCCCACAGTATTTCATATATACTTACTTAATCGGCTATTACAGATTATTGGTTCCTGCAGCCGAACGAAGAATAGATATCCAAGCGTTCTTCTGCTATCTTCTGCGCTTCTCCTCCAATCTGTGATACCAAGTTGCTAGATGTCCTTCTCCACCTGATCTTCCAAGGGAGTTTCGGTATTCCCCTTCTACGTGAACCGTCACTAGGCTCGTATTCAAATGCCCTTTTAGCTGGAGCGTCTTTGTTTATTCTCACAACATGACTTAAGCCTATAGTACACGGAATGTAAAAAGTCACATGCGCATGTGCTTCTGACGTAATTTTGTCGTCATCACACAACGCGAACTTGCTATTGTGGCTTTGTAGTGACGTCAAAATTACGTCAGAACCACATGCGCATGTGGCTTTTTACATTCCGTGTACTATAGGCTTTAGCCATCGTTATCACTGCAATTTAATACGCTTAACTACGTCAATGTCAGCATAAAGCTCGTAGAGCTCTTGGTTCATACGACACCGATCAACGTAGATTGGTCCATAGATTATACGAAGAATTTTTCCCTTGAATACTCCATGTGCTGCCTCGCCTGCTTTCACAAGTACCCATGCTTCAGAGCCATACAACAACACGGGTAATATCAGTGTCTTGTCTGCCGAGATGTGGCTTTGTTCTTAAATTGTTTGTTTAGTCCGAAGAAGCATTTATTAGCCCGGATAGGGATGAAACGATACGAGTAAATACAAGTACATATTCGATACTTTTATACAAGTATAAAGTATTTTTGTAATCGATACTTTGCAACCGAGTACCAAGTAGTATCGGTAAAAAAATACTCGGTATCGGTCAAAAGTAATCGTTTCACTTTGGTATTGAAATTAATATTAAATTGAGGCAGTTTTAATTATTATCCAAAGCAGGAGCTGCAGTAATGGTATTAAGAAAGAGTTTGACCACTAAACCGCTTTACAAGTGAGTGTGTTTAGCAAGTACATCGAAGAATGATTTTTTATGAATGTTAAAATCAGCGATACAAAAACTGCAGTCAAAATACAATAACCGTAATTTCTTCAACTTTTTCATTTGTCATTGGCAAATAAAAACTTTTGCTTTTACTTCGAATTCATTAAATTAAAACGGTCGATGTCAAACCAACTCAAAAAGTGAAAAGTTGTAAACAAATTTTCGTTTTTTGTTTAACAGTTTTTGGTTTTGACTGTAGATTTGACTGTACTTTAATAGTCATTATTACTTAAAACATGAGTTTATAAATTTTTCTGTTATGTTTGTTGGTTGTTAGAGATAGCTGTTCGGTTTTAACCGAAATCGAAGCCGCGATTTTTAATGCCTAAAACCGAAAAAAAAACTTCGGTTTTAGCTTTTATTTTAATAATATGTATATTAATGCTTAAAGAAATTGCAAATTATACATAACAGCCTGCAACAATGCAGAGGTATTTTAAAATTCTTTAGATTCTAAACAAGTACTAAGAAGAAGAAATTTTGCCTGGGTCTAGCTGGGACTACTTTTGTATGTATTAAATTTTATGGATATAGCAGGAACATTTTGTTGTCAAATAGAATAATTCTTCACAAAAAAAGTAACGAAAGAATTCGTATGTGTTGCGTATGCTTTTTATACGTTTCGTTTTTTGATTTTATTCACATCAATCAATAAATAATACAATATGCACAACATTTTTATTTGGTCGATTGCCACGGCCACGCAATTAGTTACACTTTTTTATATTCTTGTAAAAAACACTTTGATTGATGAAAAAATAAAGTTCTAATATACTCTATAATTATATAAAAATAAATTGAAAAAAGTCAAAAAATGCCTGGCCAGGCACAGGTATCCATTTAAGGGTTTTATTAACCCTTACCTGAATTTAAACAGATAAAAAAATGTATTACATACAAAAAAATATATGTACATATTATCAAGAATCAAGAAGTGCACGAAATGCAGTTTGATTGAACGCACGCTTAACTGTTTTTTATTGTATATATGTATGTATGTCCGAAATTTGAAAATGCTCACGTCTAGAAATGTTCCATTTAGTGTTAAAATACAATTGTAAAAGTTTTAGCTCAATCGGACATTGCTTTCCTGTACCTAAAGAGCCCCAAAGATTTAGAAAATGACTGTTTTTCACGAAATAGCGCCATGTTTCTGCTGATGAATGCCATAATTTATTACAATAAATTTACTATCAAATGAAAGGTATAATAATATAATTTTAATGACTTTACATTAAATTCTAACACACTTTCTTCAAAAATATATAATACAAAGAAAAACAAAAAGTTATCAAAGTTGTTTTTATGTATATTTACAAATGTCAGACAGAATTCATAGTTAAATAAAAAATCATACTTAAAAATCTTAAAATTAATGCATATATCATTTACATACATACATCAAATACATATACATATATCATCAGCTAAAGCAGAAACATAGCGCTATTTCGTGAAAAACAGCCATTTTCTAAAACTTTGGGGCTCTTTAGGCACGGGAAAGCAAATTCCGAATGAGCTAAAATTTTCGCAATTGCATTTTAACACTTGTTTTCAATAAATCGTTTGTAGCCCCAAGTATTCTCTTTTAAATGACATAAAAATCATCTTCGTATGTTAAGTAGCTTTCGAGATATTGAAGGAATAAGATCAACGCATTTGGCTAATTCGGCGAAATTATGAAATTTTGAATATGACATAACTTTTGAAAAAAAAATTCAAAAACATTTTTTGTTCATATACATTCCTAATAGGATAAAAGGAACCTTCTCATCAAATTTCATTAAAATTGAAAGGGGTCGTGTCCCACTCTTGGTCGATTTGACATGGAATTACCCATATCATATGTTTGTTCATAAATATGTATGTACAAAGGTATATTACATTTTTTATTTGGCAATAGTTTCAGCAAAATACGTTCGATATATCGATATTTTTGATATAATATATATCGATATTCTTAAAAAATATCGATTCGATATATATCGATATAGTTTTTTCAATTTGCCCATCCCTAATTGAGAGCACCACCACTATTATGGATAACAATCTTGAAGCGATGTGGTGGCTTAAGTCTTGGCTGTGGTTCGTGTCTTGGCCCGGGTGTTTTGCCAGCAACTGGCGACTCCCTAGGTGAAGGCAATGAACTTAAGGGCCTTGGCGACGAAAGGTTATCCATCCCCTAAACCGAGGTGTTATGCGACCCGTGCCTATCGGCTGGTTTGCAGTCAGGGGTTACCGACTGTATTATCACGGAGCTTTGCTGATACCTCCCAATGGGGTTTGCGGGATCAGGCGCGGGAGGTGACTCCCATTCCTATGTCCATCCCATTGGACTATGATAGGATTATGTGGGCTATCGATAGCTTTAGCCCATATAAATCTCCGGGTATGGATGGTATAATTCCGGCAGACCTGCAGGGGAATTCGACCCTGATAATACCCTGGCTGCTGGCCATATACAGGGGATGCGCTAGATTTTCGTATCTTCCTGTGAAATGGACCCTGTGTAGGGTGGTCTTTATACCCAAGGGGGGTAAGGCTTCTCACACCTAGCCGAAGGACTACATACCGATTAGTCTTGCATCCTTTCTTCTTAAGACTCTTGAGAGGGTTATCGATATACACCTGCACACATGCCTACACAAGGGGCAGGTCTGTTGAGACGGCTCTTCACTAACTGGTCGGAACTATTGAGAGATCGCTCGAATTCAAGGAGTACACACTTGTGGCCTTTCTCGATATTGAGGGGGCCTTCAACAATGTCAACCCGGACTCTATCGTGACGTCCATGAGGAGTCTGGGGATCGACGCTGGCATATGTATATTTGTGGACAATCTACTACGGAATAGGGTAATTTGCTCTACGATAGGTGAAACCAGTGTTCAGAGGCTGGTGAACAGGGTACTCCTCAAGGGGGAGTTCTATCCTTAGACAGAACTTTACGAGGAGGTATAAGACCGAGGACTTTAGGCTTCCGAGGTTAAATGGAACTGAGCTTCAGATATTTTACAGTGCTAAGTATCTGGGCGTTGTTCTGGATAGCATGCTGTCATGGGGACTGAATGTCCGGATGAGAGTGGAAAAGGCAATAGTTGCCATATATGCGTGTAGGGGTGCAATCGGCAGAAACTGGGGTATGATCCCGAGGTGTGTCAATTGGATCTTTGAGGCTGTGGTAAAGCCGACCCTGTACTATGGGGTCGTGGAGTGGTGGACTGCATTGGATAAGGGCATACACCGCGCGATGCTTGTGAAAGTATACAGACTTGTCGAGTTGATGATTACGGGATCAATGCGATCTACTCCCACGAAGGCGCTGTTCACAATATTGAACTGGCTCCCGGTGGACATAATGGCCAGACAGTTGGCTCTTTGTTCGGCGACACGGCTGCACACGGTGAACAGCTGGTCGATACGTGACTATGGACACGCCGGGATAATCAAACGTACGATTGTCCCTGATGGAGTGGTTTACTGCACCCCGGTGCCGTTCTTTGGTGCGGTGTTCGTGACACAAGTGGCGCACGGCAGTGTGCTGTTGGATACTTTCCGTGAACCGACCTTAGGGGTTTACACTGATGGTTCGAGGAAAGGTGAGAGGGTCGGCGGAGGTTTCTTCATAGAGGAACTGAATGTGAAGGTTTCCTTTCGTCTGCCGGATGGATGTAGTGTCCTGCAGGCGGAAATCTCGGCTATAAGGCGGGCGGCAAACTGGCTGAGGTATCATCGCATATCGGGAGATATACGTATATTTACTGACAGCAAGGCTGCCCTTGCTTCCCTAGCGGGTGTCTACACGACATCTAGGTTAACTGTAGAATGTCGGATGTCTTTGGATATGATTTCGAAGCATTCAAGGGTAACGCTAATATGGATACCGGGGCACACAGGGTGCCCGGGTAATCAGGTAGCAGATGAGCTGGCCAAACAAGGTGGTCGCATGGATGATACATTCATTGACCAATTCATTGGCCTTCCAATGGCTCACTGTAAATCACTCATAGGACGCGAGTCTTATATAGTAGCTCTGCCGCGGTGGACCTGTGAATCCACCTGCTCGGTATTGAGGATCCTTTGGCCTGGATATGAGGGACGGAGAACTTGCTCTCCACTTGGGTTCAGCAGGGACCAGATTAGGACGGTGGTATCGGTTGTAACTGGACACTGGCCAGTGGGGACTCATGCTGGAAGAATTGGTCTGGAATCTAACGACTACTGTAGAAGTTGCCAAAACGAGGAGGAAGAGGAGACTGTGCTTCACTTTCTTTGTCATTGCCCTGGATTGCGGGGCATTAGGGAAGAATACCTGGGGGAACCGGTGTTTGCCTGCTTGGAGGATCTATCTGGGATGGAACTAAAATCGCTCCTTCTCTTCACTAGGAAGACGAAGTGGTTGGACTTTGCAGTAACGCCATCTGAGTAACTGCTCTAAGGGATGGGCATTGCCGCAGGGTATCACAAAGGGACCAATAAAGGACCCAAGTAAGCTGTCTTTTGATGGCTGTCCATGGAACCTAACCTAACCTAACCTAATTGAGAGCAATAATTACCAAAGTTTGTTATAATAATGAAAACGATAGTTAAATTAGCTGTTGCTTGAAAAGCAGCGCGTTGCTGGTTTCTTTAATTGGGGGAAGATTGTTCCAGAGACGTATTGCAGTTATAAAAATTTGCCATTCCGAAGCAAGCGTGTGGTGGCTAAATTGAATAAGATTCTTGTTCCTTCCGAGGCGACTAAAATTTAACCTTTAAAGAGATAATTTGGGTCACGAGTGGTTATTATTTTATGTAAATAAACAAGAGTTAGTATTTCCAACAAGTCTTCAAATAGCACCCCGTATATTTTTTTCGAAAACGGAGTAATATTGATATTGATATAATTGCCATTACTGACAGAATTTTGTATACCATAAACATATCTCGTAATGTTGTAAAAAGCTACCTTCAACTTTTGTTTGCTATTTGAATCACAACTTGCAAAGATCTCACTTCCATATGTAAGGACTGGTTTCAGATATGTTTTCGCAATTAGTCCTCGAATCTTCATTGGTGTTACACATTGTGTTTGCCAAAGTGTTCTAAGTATTGAGTAAGTTCTGCCACAAGCAAATGTTATATGATCTGACCAAGTGAGTCAATGCATGTTAATTTAACAAGATAAACTTTTCACTTTAATATAAAACAGGTTTTTATGGATTCAATATTGAACAATTTTATTTTAACAGTGAATTATATAAAATAAACGTGATTAAAGTTTTTTTTTAATATTTTTCATTTAAAATTAATATGAAATAATGATAAATGTAAATAAAGGGCATACTTTTACAGAAATTTACTACGATTCTCAATCAACATTTCGCCACATTAATTTAACATTGGTATTATGGCGAAATAAGTGGAACTTATATTATTTCGCGGTTATAAAAATGTTGCCAGAAACATATCCTAAATTTTTTTCATATGAAATTTGACAGTATTTTACGTGAAATTTTGAACGGAGTAGCTGGCTTTAGATCAAAATGTTGTAATAATTAAAAACGGAATGATAAACTTATATATATGTACATAATTTTTTCTACTTTTCTATTTTTTGTTTATGAATACAACTTCAGCAATTTTTGCTCATAAACGGTTAATTAATCATTAACAAGTTTTTATGAATGCGGCTGTTAATGTGTAATGATTTTAAACTACATATATTCAACGCCATGGTACATAAGAAAAGAGAATAGCGATTTAGAGGTAGCATTAGTGAAGGACTTAAATAACATTTAAGTCCGCAAACATGTAATTTTTCCACAATGAAACTTGAGCAAAGCTGAGTTACAACCCCGCTACAATGAAAACCGTATGCACATTTCGTTTGCATCACTGTTCAATACAAATTTAAAACAATTTATTAAACAACAGTAAAACTGAAAACTTTTGTGGTGGTGTCAAAGTTGGGAAGGGAAATTTGAGTGCTGCCTTTATTTTCCCCCTCTTTGAGTTTAATTGATGTTGATTGATTTTGAATAGATTGTTTTGGTTTTCGCATCATTAATTTTCTTGAATACTTAACAATTCTGTTGTTGTTGTCTACAGATTGGTTTTATGATTGTTGTTGTTACGATTTCGTCTCTTTTAGACACTTTATCCATAAAACGGGCCATAAATAAAAAGTTGTGTAGCAAAATGCAATTAACATTCACAGCAGCGAAAATGAGAAGTGATTTTTTTAAACTAAATTACATTTTTTTTACGAAAAGCATTTAAAAAGATTAAATCAACTCTCATTTAACTTGTACTAAAAAAAAATTATTTATTACTTTTTGGTAAAAATTTTATAATTGAGGAATATTTTTATTAGAGATTTTTGACGTCATTTATATCATGACTTGATTGCTTATTTAAAGTTCGAAATTTTTTTTTTTAAATTTATGGCTAAAAATATATAAAAAAGACTTCGAATCCCTTTTTTAATACATAATTTTTGTTTAAATTTTCAATTTTAACCAGGTGATAAACTGGCATACATACATATATTTTAAGTAATTCAAAAGTACTGCGAGACTCCAGCTATGTACATTATTTTTTCTGTTTTGGAAACGAAAAGCCTTGACAGCGAGGGCCGAGTAAAAATACAATTTGCCTAAATATTAGTTGCTATTGGAAATGGGCAATACCGGTAATTTGTTATCACAACTTTTGTATTTTATAAGACTGAAAGTATAGTCTGTCAAGCCCGCCCAAATGATGCCCTACAACACATTATTTAGAGAAACATTTTCGAGAGTTTACTCTATTTGAAACCCATTGGCAATCAGGAACCCGCCTAAACAAAATCATGTTATGATGTTAAAATGTATACATTTCTATATCGAATACTATCTAAATATCAACATCTATATGAGACTTGTTCGTCTTAACAATTATAAAGGGGGGTTTATATGTGAACTATGGTCAATGCTGGTCCGACCTACCAGCATAACATTTTGTCATAAATGAAGAGCAATTATAAAAGTTATCGCGTCCAAATTTAACTATTGTGGTGTGGGTATAAATAGTCCACTCGGAATAACTCGTTCGACATTACACTAGAATCTATCTATACACGCAGAGAAAAAATATGGTTGGGCATGATTACGGCAACTACACTATGTTTATTGAAACAAATTGTTGTCGTACACAAATAATTATTATTTTAATTAAATATCAGCAATATTATAGTAACTTTAAACATATCAATGTTTATCGCAATTATAATTTTGAATATTTTTTACGGAAAAATAATTATTTTTATTAACAACTAAACAATGGTTACTTTAAAAACATATTATATTACTCACAACCATTTCATGATGTTTTTTTTCTGTGGGAGTTGTTGGTCTCCTATCAGACGCGTCCCAGGTGGTGTATAGGCAAATGCCGGTAAAAGGTAGTATCGAAATAAAATAGATACCCCGGACCAAAACCAACAAATAAGCGTCCGTGCACCATTTAAGGTGCGGCTGAAGCGGGCGTCGGACTCGCTGTACAAATGTGCCTTCGATGCGTCTGTCCACCAGGTTAGGTGCGGCTTCATACCAAACATCAGCTAGCCTGGTAGCTTTATCTAGCAGCCCCAGATCCAGGATAGGATGCGGCAGACCAAACATTTGCCCATCTTAAACCTCTCTGATAATTGAAACCTCAAAAAATGAAAAACGGATGGATTAGAGGCCCTATGCTCCTATCAGATACAACGAGACAATATATACTATATATATCTATATACATATATAAAAATGAAAAATGTTTGTTTGTCTGTTTGTTTGTTTGTTTGCTTATAGACTCCTAAACTACTGAACCGATTTTCCTGAAATTTTTACAGTAGCATAAAATAAGCTACTTATTTTTTCGATAGGGGCAGGGGACTTGGTACCCCCCATTGGATGCCAATAGTAAATATCGCATATCTTAAGAGCCGCACACATTTTGTTGAACTTTTGGTAGTAGGATCTTTTGAGCCCCCAAATTGAAATAAAATAGCAGCGGGGGAAGTGGTTCCCCCCATAGGACGCCAATGTTTAATATCGCATATCTTAAGAACTGCTATAGTGATAATGTTCAAACTATGTGAAAACCACTCTTATGGTATACTACACTTTTGAAAATAAAAATAAAGCGGGTAGGCGCAGGGTGGAAATACCTTCCATAGGATGCATATATTAAATATCGCTTAACCGATAAAGTTGTAAAAGCAGTGTACCGAAGCGCACCGGGTTAAGCTAGTATATATATAAGTATATATATGTTTATATACATATATAAATACGTGTTATAAATATCTAAGGTAAAAATAAGTTTAGTTAAAAATTGTTGTATGTTGTAGGAGTTTTTCTTTTAGTCAAAATATTTTTTATTATTGCAAATATGGTTTTTGAATTAGGTTTATAAAAAGAAACATTTTTCAGTTTATATGAATTGTTATTTATTTAAAATTTTACAATTAAATTTCCTGACGATGTTCACCAAAGGTTAGTGAAATATCGCAAGTAAATTATTAAATATTAAAAAGATCTAGAGCTTAAATAAAAAATAAACAGTTATTTAAATGATAAATATTTGTTTCATAAACAAACAACAAAAAACGCGTAGACGATCGGTACTTTTAAGGCGTATGATTATACAAACGATTAACTAATAATTAGTTACTAATTAAACGACAATTTTATTGTTGTCTCTGCGTCAATTAAAATGCACGTTTCCGTAATCAAACACCTATTGAATTATTAAAATAAATAATTTCAAACACTATTAAAAGAATTAAACCAAATGAGATTCGTTTTATTCAAGGGTATAAATATGATATTTTTGTGCAAACCTTTACTAGTTATACTTTTAATTTAACGATATAAAGTCTTCAAACATGCGTTTCGTGATAGCACTTTTAGTTTTAGGATTTGTATCCCATATTGCTGTGGAATCTCGTAATATGCATAATGAGGAAACTGATGCTACAACTTCAGTTTCTGTTCCCGCGAGAGAAAGGAATGGAATTGAGGAATTTTATTCTGATGTTTCAGTCGATGGAGAAGAAGCTGAATCTGGTGATATGCATAATGCTACAACTTCAGTTACTGTTTCAGCGTGAGAAAGGGATGAAAATGAGGATTCTGAAGTTTCAATGAGTGAATAAGAAGCTTAATCGGATTAAGATTAATAAGATACATTTAATTATAAGCAGTTTTTTTTAATTATTTAGATTGTTTAATTATTTTAAAAATTTTTTTGCAAACATATGTCTGTTAAATAGAATAATAAATAGTTTTAATCATAATTTTACATATATTCCAAACGGTTGCTTTCAATGAACAATTCCAAATTGGACAAGTCATATAAGGCATATAGATTTTAAGAAGCTCTTTTAACTAACAGTTGACTGAACAGGAAAAATAACTCTGTCTTGCATAAAAAAATTAATTTTTACGGCAATGCAAGCCGAATTCATCTTGGTTTTGCGAAGAAAAATAGCTAAATCAGGCAGTGTGAAAAATAAAAAAAGTCTTAATAGCATTTGAATCTCCCTGAATGAAAGCAAGTCTTATCTTTAATAAAATTTAATTTTTTTTTTAATTTCCTTAATATCTTTATAAGCCCTTTAAGAAGCCTATGGCTTTCGACTAATCTGCAGAAAATTTGGCAGTGTAATTTCTAGTCCCATGATAATAAATTGGATCAAACTTAATAACAAAAAAGTTTTCCGTTACTGTTTGAGGCGTTATAGATTTTTTCACGATTGAGGTTTATATGGGACCTACGGTAAATTAAAGAAAATATGTAGAGCAATTTATAGCCTTATACCTAAACAAAAATTTACCAAATGTTCTCACAATATTATTTTGGATAATGGATTAAGGCGTACTAAATTGTTTTCCGAGTGTAGTCTTTATATTGAACATACGGTTAATTATTGAGCGATGATTTCCATTCATATGTAAAAACGAATTTTTGACAAATTTAATGACAATAAGTGCATTTTGCCACCAATTTTATGGTAATTTTTGATATCGTGTTGTGTTAATACATATAAAAGGATTTTTTGCGATTTTAAGCCCATATTAGCAGGCGGGTCGCAAAATTTTTTTAACGGAATATTAATATTTCATTTGAATGCATTTAAAAAGCAATTACTGATGGTTTTACATAGTTATTACCAGGGAAACCGGAAATATCCACTAAAAAGCAATTTTAAAATAATTTACATAAAATAACCAAGTAAAAATTATAGTCTTTCAAGCCTACGCCACAGTGTAAACAGACAAATTTTGAGTGTAACTCTTTGAGGCCCATGGACAGTCATGTTCATGTTCTTTATATATCGAACTAACAGTTCAACTTCAGGATCTATAACAATTTCGATACTAAGACTTATTAATATGCATATGATTTTTTTTTTAATTTGAACATTTACCTTATTTATAAATTTGAGAAATGATTATCCCAAAATAACATTTAAATAAAATAAAAACTTCATGAATTTTTCAAAATTAAATAAACCTAAGGAGTTATAAAATTAGAATATACATTAATAAATTCTTTTTTATCACTCTTGTAATTGAATGTATTTTGCTCATTCTTAAAAATTTGATTTACTTCATGAACTTGTAGTTTAAATTTATTTTGTTCTTGTTTGAGAATTGTTGCGTTATTAAAATCGAACTCATGCTTGTTTGATCCAGCATGTTTAGCTAGTGCTGATAAGTTATTTTTTTCTTTTATTATTTTTCATGTTGTTTTAATCATTTTATTAATTTTTGAGTAGTGTTCCCTATATAAAGCACGTTACAATCTTTACAGTTGGTTTTATATACCACATCTGATTTTTGTCCAATTTTAAGTTTATATTTTAGGGTTTTGAAAAGTTGTTTGTTATTATCTTTAATTGATGGCTTCATAGCAAGTTTTACATTGGGGGTAAAATATTAACATGCTTTAGATAAGTTGTCAGTTAAAACCGGAGCATAAGTCGTTGATGCAAAGTTAACTGGCAATGATTATGTTCGGCGACACACCACCATCCGATGGTCCAAATTTTCCATGACGCAGGTTATATGCCGTTAATGAGCCGAATTATCTCATCCTTTAGCACTTGAATTGTTGCTGGCTTATATGACGCATACCTTTTCTTCCAAGACCAAATCACATGATCTTGGCGGCCAATTGACATAGCCAACACGTCATATAACACGGCCATAGCATTTGTAGCGCAAAAAAGCCACTGTTTCATTAGCTGTGTGGCAAGTGGCACCGTCCTGTTGCAGCCACATATTGTCCATATCCATATCTTCCAATTTGGACCATAAAAAGTTCGTTACAATCTCACGATAACGAACACTTTACACCGTAACTGCCTGACCGGCCTAATTTTGGAAAAAATACGCCCCAGCCCAGTGATGCCGGCAACCCATAAACCGCACCAAACAGTCACTCTTTGTGGGTGCATTGTTTTTTTGACAATCACTCTTGGATTATCAATCGCCCAAATGTGGCAATTCTGCTTATTGACGAACCCACTGCGGTGAAAATGCGCCTCATCACTGAAGATGATTTTCTTCAAAAATGTATCATCCACTGTTGCCATTTCTTGCCACGACGTTTGGAATGGTCAAGAGGCGTTAGTTCTTGAGTCAATTGCACATTGTAAGCGTGTAAAAGCAAGTCTTTATACATAATGTTCATCAACCACGAGCGTGAGAGGTGCAGTTGTTGGGCACGACGACGAAAATGCTGCCATCGGTCACAATGGCTTACTTAAACATTATCTAAATTTTCATCTGGTATTGCTGCAATCGGTCTAAAA
This sequence comes from Pollenia labialis, assembly GCA_949318255.1. Lineage (NCBI taxonomy): Eukaryota > Metazoa > Arthropoda > Insecta > Diptera > Polleniidae > Pollenia > Pollenia labialis. The sequence continues at coordinate 61,816,746 of OX439139.1, read as the reverse complement.
ATTAAAAAATTTGCCGGTGTTAATGGATCCAAATCAAAATTTGGACGGTGCGTACAATCGGAAAAATGTACGAGATGTGAAATAACCTGTGCATGCTCGTACTGCAGAAAATATTGCTGCTGTTCGCGATAGTGTGGCTGAAAAGACGTCCACCTCAACTCAATTCTCAAACCAGGTCAAAATAAATTTAAACTACAAGTTCATGAAGTAAATCAAATTTTTAAGTCTGAGCAAAATACATTCAATTACAAGAGTGATAAAAAAGAATTTATTAATGTATATTCTAATTTTATAACTCCTTAGTTTTATTTAATTTTGAAAAATTCATGAAGTTTTTATTTTATTTAAATGTTATTTTGGGATAATCATTTCTCAAATTTATAAATAAGGTAAATGTTCAAATTAAAAAAAAAATCATATGCATATTAATAAGTCTTAGTATCGAAATTGTTATAGATCCTGAAGTTGAACTGTTAGTTCGATATATAAAGAACATGAACATGACTGTCCATGGGCCTCAAAGAGTTACACTCAAAATTTGTCTGTTTACACTGTGGCGTAGGCTTGAAAGACTATAATTTTTACTTGGTTATTTTATGTAAATTATTTTAAAATTGCTTTTTAGTGGATATTTCCGGTTTCCCTGGTAATAACTATGTAAAACCATCAGTAATTGCTTTTTAAATGCATTCAAATGAAGTATTAATATTCCGTTAAAAAAATTTTGCGACCCGCCTGCTAATATGGGCGTAAAATCGCAAAAAATCCTTTTATATGTATTAACACAACACGATATCAAAAATTACCATAAAATTGGTGGCAAAATGCACTTATTGTCATTAAATTTGTCAAAAATTCGTTTTTACATATGAATGGAAATCATCGCTCAATAATTAACCGTATGTTCAATATAAAGACTACACTCGGAAAACAATTTAGTACGCCTTAATCCATTATCCAAAATAATATTGTGAGAACATTTGGTAAATTTTTGTTTAGGTATAAGGCTATAAATTGCTCTACATATTTTCTTTAATTTACCGTAGGTCCCATATAAACCTCACTCGTGAAAAAATCTATAACGCCTCAAACAGTAACGGAAAACTTTTTTGTTATTAAGTTTGATCCAATTTATTATCATGGGACTAGAAATTACACTGCCAAATTTTCTGCAGATTAGTCGAAAGCCATAGGCTTCTTAAAGGGCTTATAAAGATATTAAGGAAATTAAAAAAAAAATAAATTTTATTAAAGATAAGACTTGCTTTCATTCAGGGAGATTCAAATGCTATTAAGACTTTTTTTATTTTTCACACTGCCTGATTTAGCTATTTTTCTTCGCAAAACCAAGATGAATTCGGCTTGCATTGCCGTAAAAATTAATTTTTTATGCAAGACAGAGTTATTTTTCCTGTATCATTAGTTTCCTCATTGTGTGTATCTACTCCATCGACTGAAACATCAGTATAAAATTCCTCATTTCCATTCCTTTCTCTCGTTGGAACAGAAACTGAAGTTGTTGCATTAGTTTCCTCATTGTGCGTATATACTCCATCGACTGAAACATCAGTATAAAATTCCTCATTTCCATTCCTTTCTCTCGTTGGAACAGAAACTGAAGTTGTAGCATTAGTTTCCTCATTGTGCGTATATACTCCATCGACTGAAACATCAGTATAAAATTCCTTATTTCCATTACTTTCTCTCGTTGGAACAGAAACTGAAGTTGTTGCATTAGTTTCCTCATTGTGCGTATCTTCTCCATCGACTGAAACATCAGAATAAAATTCCTTATTTCCATTCCTTTCTCTCGCTGGAACAGAAACTGAAGTTGTAGCATTAGTTTCCTCATTGTGCGTATATACTCCATCGACTGAAACATCAGTATAAAATTCCTCATTTCCATTCCTTTCTCTCGTTGGAACAGAAACTGAAGTTGTAGCATTAGTTTCCTCATTGTGCGTATATACTCCATCGACTGAAACATCAGTATAAAATTCCTCATTTCCATTACTTTCTCTCGTTGGAACAGAAACTGAAGTTGTAGCATTAGTTTCCTCATTGTGCGTATCTTCTCCATCGACTGAAACATCAGAATAAAATTCCTTATTTCCATTCCTTTCTCTCGCTGGAACAGAAACTGAAGTTGTAGCATTAGTTTCCTCATTGTGCGTATATACTCCATCGACTGAAACATCAGTATAAAATTCCTCATTTCCATTCCTTTCTCTCGTTGGAACAGAAACTGAAGTTGTAGCATTAGTTTCCTCATTGTGCGTATCTTCTCCATCGACTGAAACATCAGAATAAAATACCTTATTTCCATTCCTTTCTCTCGCTGGAACAGAAACTGAAGTTGTAGCATTAGTTTCCTCATTGTGCGTATATACTCCATCGACTGAAACATCAGTATACAATTCTTCATTTCCATTCCTTTCTCTCGCTGGAACAGAAACTGAAGTTGTAGCATTAGTTTCCTCATTGTGCGTATCTACTCCATCGACTGAAACATCAGTATAAAATACATCATTTTCATTCCTTTCTTTCGCTGGAACAGAAACTAAAGTTGTAGCATTAGTTTCCTCATTGTGCGTATTTTCTCCATCGACTAAAACATCAGAATAAAACTCCTCATTTCCATTCCTTTCTCTCGTTGGAATAGAAACTGAAGTTGTAGCATTAGTTTCCTCATTGTGCGTATCTACTCCATCGACTGAAACATCAGTATAAAATACATCATTTTCATTCCTTTCTTTCGCTGGAACAGAAACTAAAGTTGTAGCATTAGTTTCCTCATTGTGCGTATTTTCTCCATCGACTAAAACATCAGAATAAAACTCCTCATTTCCATTCCTTTCTCTCGTTGGACAGAAACTGAAGTTGTAGCATTAGTTTCCTCATTGTGCGTATCTACTCCATCGACTGAAACATCAGTATAAAATACCTCATTTTCATTCCTTTCTTTCGCTGGAACAGAAACTGAAGTTGTAGCATTAGTTTCCTCATTGTGCGTATATACTCCATCGACTGAAACATCAGTATACAATTCCTCATTTCCATTCCTTTCTCTCGCTGGAACAGAAACTGAAGTTGTAGCATTAGTTTCCTCATTGTGCGTATATACTCCATCGACTGAAACATCAGTATAAAATTCCTCATTTTCATTCCTTTCTCTCGCTGGAACAGAAACTGAAGTTGTAGCATTAGTTTCCTCATTGTGCGTATTTTCTCCATCGACTAAAACATCAGAATAAAACTCCTCATTTCCATTCCTTTCTCTCGTTGGAATAGAAACTGAAGTTGTAGCATTAGTTTCCTCATTGTGCGTATCTACTCCATCGACTGAAACATCAGTATAAAATTCCTCATTTTCATTCCTTTCTCTCGCTGGAACAGAAACTGAAGTTGTAGCATTAGTTTCCTCATTGTGCGTATCTACTCCATCGACTGAAACATCAGTATAAAATTCCTCATTTTCATTCCTTTCTCTCGCTGGAACAGAAACTGAAGTTGTAGCATTAGTTTCCTCATTGTGCGTATTTTCTCCATCGACTAAAACATCAGAATAAAACTCCTCATTTCCATTCCTTTCTCTCGTTGGAACAGAAACTGAAGTTGTAGCATTAGTTTCCTCATTGTGCGTATTTTCTCCATCGACTAAAACATCAGAATAAAACTCCTCATTTCCATTCCTTTCTCTCGTTGGAACAGAAACTGAAGTTGTAGCATTAGTTTCCTCATTGTGCGTATCTTCTCCATCGACTGAAACATCAGAATAAAATTCCTTATTTCCATTCCTTTCTCTCGCTGGAACAGAAACTGAAGTTGTAGCATTAGTTTCCTCATTGTGCGTATATACTCCATCGACTGAAACATCAGTATAAAATTCCTCATTTCCATTCCTTTCTCTCGTTGGAACAGAAACTGAAGTTGTAGCATTAGTTTCCTCATTGTGCGTATCTACTCCATCGACTGAAACATCAGTATAAAATACATCATTTTCATTCCTTTCTTTCGCTGGAACAGAAACTAAAGTTGTAGCATTAGTTTCCTCATTGTGCGTATCTACTCCATCGACTGAAACATCAGTATAAAATTCCTCATTTTCATTCCTTTCTCTCGCTGGAACAGAAACTGAAGTTGTAGCATTAGTTTCCTCATTGTGCGTATCTTCTCCATCGACTGAAACATCAGAATAAAACTCCTCATTTCCATTCCTTTCTCTCGCGGGAACAGAAACTGAAGTTGTAGCATCAGTTTCCTCATTATGCATATTACGAGATTCCACAGCAATATGGGATACAAATCCTAAAACTAAAAGTGCTATCACGAAACGCATGTTTGAAGACTTTATATCGTTAAATTAAAAGTTTAACTAGTAAAGGTTTGCACAAAAATATCATATTTATACCCTTGAATGAAAAGAATCTCATTTGGTTTAATTCTTTTAATAGTGTTTGAAATTATTTATTTTAAAATTTCAATAGGTGTTTGATTACGGAAACGTGCATTTTAATTGACGCAGAGACAACAATAAAATTGTCGTTTAATTAGTAACTAATTATTAGTTACTCGTTTGTATAATCATACGCCTTAAAAGTACCGATCGTCTACGCGTTTTTTGTTGTTTGTTTATGAAACAAATATTTATCATTTAAATAACTGTTTATTTTTTATTTAAGCTCTAGATCTTTTTAATATTTAATTATTTACTTGCGATATTTCACTTACCTTTGGTGAACATCGTCAGGAAATTTAATTGTAAAATTTTAAATAAATAACAATTCATATAAACTGAAAAAAATGTTTCTATTTATAAACCTAATTCAAAAACCATATTTGCAATAATAAAAAATATTTTGACTAAAAGAAAAACTCCTACAACATACAACAATTTTTAACTAAACTTATTTTTACCTTAGATTTTTATAACACGTATTTATATACATATGTATATAAATATATATATATACATGTCGTTCGTTTGAAATATGCCTATGGAATTATTTGAATTATTTTGAGAGAGTGGTAAAATAATTAAAAATAAATACTCATAAAAAAACAAGTGTAAAGAAATTAAAAAAAATATATAAATTTTATTTAAATTAAAAAAAATTTTAAATGCCACAAAATAATAAATCGATGCAAACAAATTTCAATTTATTTTTTATTGTTGTGACAGCACGACTGTATCATAATATGATTACTTCTAAATTTATTATGATTAACATAATAAGAATATAATTAAGGGAAACATATTATGATGTTATATAATGAATACATTTGGTCATAATATGATTCAATTATAGTCGTAATATAGTGACTTCAATCATAATTCTTATCATAATATGTTGCTATTAGAATATGTTTATCACCACCATGGTTTTTCTTTGTGTGTAGTGACTAGATATTGCCGATGTAATAAAATACGTAAATTAGAGGTTTTATATAAGGAGAAAAGAGGAAAAAGTTGTCACAACATCAACAGCAGTGGAAGAAGGCAGAAGGAAAAAATATGGTGCTACAATATTCAGTTTTGGGCAGACGTGGATACAGGGGATGGGGAAATGATAGCTAATAGGATAGAAATGAGAGCATCCATGGGGATTTAGAGATTCCTTTGGCAAAAGATGAATTTCGCACAGTCCATGCAAAATATTTTCCAAAAATTGGAAAATCACTCAAATCCGCTTACAAGGAACCTTTCGCAACTCCATAAGCGAACAAGGCTTCGAAGAGCATATATTTCACCCTGTTAGGACGAGAATCCTCTATAATGGGACTCCTTCTATAATATTTAATTTTAATATGTTAACCACTTACGATTTGGCCTACATACGCCAGATTCAGTAAATAAATATTAAAGCATAATAAAAGAAAATTTAATTGAATTACAACGATTTTCGGAATTTAAATGTAAATGCTCCTTAACAAAGGCTGGTTAAGAACAGTATTAAAATGTTTTTATATTCCAAAAAATTAAAACGACTCCGATAAGCTCAAGGCCAGCTATTAAGTAGTTTACATTTTTTGTTTTAAATTTTTCGATACCCTTCAAATATCATTGTCCAAAAATAAAAGTAGTCACAATAACACGAACAGAACGTTTCAATCATATTCAATAATTTTTTGGAATATATCTTAAGATAAAAAGTATACTCACATAACATTATTTTTATATATGTATTAAATACAACTACTCCACCCATCCGTTAGCGATTACCCCGCATTTTTATGGGGATTTTTCTATGTGGATCGTTTAAGTAAGTTTTCAATACCAAAAAAACTAGATAAACACATATCCCACCGTTTCCCCTAAAGGGTTACAAGTCAAAATGTATAAATTTGCACTTTAAGCAAAAAAACGATATACAATGCTGATATCTAAATTTTAAGATGACCCCCTTTAGAGGAACCGATGCGATAAGAAAATTTAACTAATTAAATGGGTAGAGTTATGAATGAATGCAATAATTATTTGTGCAAATTTACATATTGTATGTACATATGTATGTGAAACTATTAAAGTCATAATTTCGGGAGGATACCTGCATCGATGCAAAGATTAAGTTATTCATTTTAAAAACAAAAACGAAACAAATTTCTGCCAAACTGCATACCAATAATTCACCATCACACGTATTCTGACAGATCGTTTTAAGAGTTAAAGCTATGCTCACATTATGTGTATTTGCCATGTGGATTGTCACTTTTCGACATGTTAAATTTGTAAATATCTTCTGACCCCTCCAAATCATATCATGTATTATTTCTCTGTGTACAGTACATATGACATTTTTGATTGAGAAAGAGTTCTATTTTCAAGTGACAAAGACTCTGACATCAGCTGTTTTTTTGTATAATAAACATAAATCATAAAAGTAAATATATAATACAAAAATTAAAACTTACAGAAATTTATTTTTGAAAATGGTAAGTACCCTGTAGGAAGTCAAACACATTTTTAAGTAACCTCTAACTGGTTTATTAATATCCACATCTAGTTGATTAAGTGACTTTTTTCCTTGTCACCGACTCATTATTTTAACATGGCATGTAATTGGCAGTAGTCAATTAGATATCTTTGCATGACTTTTTAACTGACTACGAACTACTTATTTTCCAATTTGTAGTTAAATAATAGTATAGTCGGTTTATAATAATTTATTTAAATTTTAAATAATTGTTGTCAAAAAAATAAACATAGGAACTTATAAACATACGTACATATGTATGTACATCTATATATATTTTTATATAGAAATAATTATTTAAGAACATTTTGCATCAAATTAGTTTAAAAGATGATGTATAATAGTGCTGAAATAAATACGCTACATAATTGCTTGTACATACATAAACAGATTTGTATTGCTTTAATTTTTTATTATTTTAATATGTGTGTATATAGTTTATTTTTCATTTGACGTTTTAATTTCTGTTTTACGTGTGCCTCTATGCAATATGTTAGGTTGCATGAGATTTAAACCAATTTGTATTCATTTGTAAAATACTTAATTTATAGTTAGTGTTTTTTGCAACTGACTATTTTATTAACTACAGAGTATTTTTTTTTTCTGTGAACATGTGAACATGTAAATTATAAAACTTATGTGAAACTCAAAATTTGACATGCACATAATATCACATGTGGGTAGAAAAGTGACGTTCCACATGACAAATACACATATGGGGGATTCACAAGGTGTCATAAAGTCATAAGTCTTAAAATAATAACATGAAAATATACGACTGTAGTAAACAACGCCTCATAATTTAGTGTGCAATTCTGAATTTAAGTCAGCTGATTTAAAACAAATATAAAAAATAAATATTTACATAACATCAAAATATTTTTTAATTCTAATGCATGAATTAATAAATTATATTAGATCTTACTTACGGGGTTGCAGCGTGAATTCTAGTAAATAGAATTCTAGTGTGAATTCTAGTAAATAGGCCTATCTTTACTACAATAGCCTTATTCGTTAAGATTTTAGACATACTAACAAACTTGTGCAAAATTTAATGAGTTTTTAGGGAGGTTGTTCCACATTTAAGTTCATAACTGTTTTCCTAATAAACTGGATTTCAATCCACACTGCTAAGTGGAGCTAGTTAAACTAAGTAGACCCTCATTTACCACTGGTGGTGGATGGTATAAAAAATTAAATGAAATAAAAGAAATAAACACACCATATCAGTCGAAAAAAAAGCTTAAGTCACAACCGCTCACTTTAACAAAAAAAATTAAATTTTTAGAAAATATCTAACCTTCCCACTCCCAAAACCAACCCTGTAGCTCGTTTCTGTATTTCTCGCATCGTAAAATTTCTTACATGAAGTGTGAAACAAAAAATTCCATCGTTTCTCGATTTATGAGATAAAAGTGTTTCTGTATTTGAATGCGAAAACAGACACAACAAATTCTGTTAATACTGGAATATTTCCAGTAATTAAGTGTCAAATAAAAGCGAAACGTCAACAAAAGAAATAAATATAATAAAAACATGGCTGCCAGATTTGACGAGTTATCGTCATCTTGACGATTTTTTGTTCCGATATTAACAAAGTGACGTTTTGATGATTTTTTCTAAAAAAGTGACGACAGCAAAAACAAAATCAAAAATATTTTATAATTTTGTTGTTACTTTCTATAGAAATTCATCTTGAATTTTTAAATTTCAAACACTTCTATTTTGTGGCGTTGAAAATTGAAAAAAAAAATAATATGAATGTCTGTAGAAAGCAACAACAAATTTATAAAATATATTTAATTTTATTTTTGCTTTTAATGAAATTGTTGGCGTTGCGTTTTACACTATAAGCCCCTTAGTCTTCGAAATAAGATAATTGTAAATAGTTGTATATGTTTGTTTATTAGAAAAAAAGATATCTTTAGAAACAAGGCTGCTTAAATTTTTATATTTATCCCTATTGTGAAAATTGTCCTCGAAATTGTTTGTTTCTTCCCTAAAAAATGTATCGGCAAAAGCAAAATTTCGAGTGAAAGTAATGGACCGACTTGGCTTATTTTGAACATTTAATACTTCTTATATACATATACAAAATATGATTGATATTTGATATTCTTATCTTATATGTACACTTTTGTGCCAAAACCATTATTCCGGCAAGAAAGAAATTTGTTTGTCTCCCAGTAAAAACTTTTTCAAAATGAATAACTTCTTTCACTCGTTATTAAGTAGCTTTCTTCCATAAGAACTTCGATAACTACTTTTTTCTGGATGTATTAAGATAAAATAAATGACTTACTTTTGCATTTGTTCTTTTTGGCACAACCCTTTTAAAATTCATTAGTTTTTCAGTAGAATTGTATGTAGTGCTTTTATGTGTTTCTGATTACTTAACATATTATTTTGTAGGCGAAGATTTTACTGGGTCTTTAACCCGTTTATTTATGAACCGATTTTTTTAATTTTAACTACAAGGTAACTTGTGCGAGAAAAACCATTTTTTGTTTCATTTTGCACTGTTTCTGTCCCGATTCACTGGTTTCATGCGAAAAATTTTACGATGCGAAAAATACAGAAACGGGCTACTGGTGACATTTTTAATTTTTAGTCGGTGATTACCTTCGAATTTTATTTAGCAGATTCTCTTCGTCTTTCTGACGTGACTTCTTGAAGTTTTTTATTATGTTCTTTTTCTATCTCTAATTTATTAGCGATTTATTAGCTGTGTGCGAACATTCATTTACTTTTATAAATATGTATAAGTATATGCGAAACAGTGATGCATTTTCAGTTGTTTTGTTTTGGGCCAAATTGGCGATTTTAAAGGGCAAAAATACTTTTTAATCCCAATTTTGAGATTTTAATTAAGCTTAAATTCATCAAATTTAATTTTCATCAATTTATTTTTATGAAGAAAGGAAATTTTACAACATGAAATTAATTAAAATTTATTGATAATTTTTCATTCTTCACTGACCTGAGGCTCAAACCCAGGCGTTTTTTACGAACAGGTTAGCCTTACATGTTTCAATCGCAACCACTCGATATCTTCAGAGGTATTTGCCGTTTAACACTCGCAGCCATCGGCGACTGCAAATTGTATTTAACATTTGCTAGATCGAAATTTGCTTTGATTGATTATCTATTTTAATTGATTTTACACGTTCTTCCTTACTTCCTATGCGCATTTCACTGGTTGCTTAGGCCAGATCGTCAGGAAACTTCATCCAAAGATTTTAGAAAAGCTAAAAATATTAAACAAATAAAAATGTTAAGCGAATAGGAATATAAACCTCAGTTTTACCTGTAAAAATATCAAAGCTTAAACTAATAATTAGGGTTGGTTGCAGTGCGACCATATTAGGTTTTTCGAGCTTAACTTAACTTTATTTTTTCGTGTTTAGCTTAAAATATTTCATTTAGCTTTAAGCTTTATCCAATAATGCATTCAGCTTCTTCTAGCCTTGTTTTAATTTCAATTTCATGTTTACATTTCAAAATAAATAAAAAAGTTTATCCAAATAAACACGGACAGCAATATTCGTGTTTCGCTCTCTTATTCCTGTTTCGCGCCCCAAACATCATTGAAAAGACTTGTTTCCCCATACAAAATTTTGAGAGCGAAACAGGTCGTTTCATTTTGAAACAGGCTGCGAAACGGGAAAATTGTTCTACCATCTCCAATTTTGACAACAGTTACCGTTAGTTTATCTGAACTAGCTCTCAAAAAATATCAAAACAACGAAAAAACAATTGGGGTATTCACAAGGTGTGCTATCATGTTATATTGTCATAATGTTCTAACATTTTACAATGGTTTAAAAAAATTGTTGTTGCTTTAAAATAAAAAAGTGTTTTAAATTAATAGAACTTTATTATGCTGCGCTGAGCGGCTGAGCTGAACCGCATTAGTTTTTGTAGCCGTCGCCGTTGATGGTATAGTTTTATCCGGCTAATATCCGCGGCTAGCAATTTTTGCAACAAAACACTTGCGGCGTCAAATTAGATCGGCTTAGGACTCTGCTGTTTGGTAAACAAACAAAATAAAATTTATTTCTGATTTTCGTCTAAAAAATTGAAAATAGTCAGAAAAGATCTAATTTAATTTATTAATTCATGGATTAGAATTACCCCCTGTTCGTCGATAGCGAATGAAGACTTCGTTCGCTTAACCTTCATGTAAAACAAAAACAATATTTTATAATTTGTTTTTGTTTTTAAATTAAAAAATATTTTTATTTTTGGTAAATATTTATTTTTTATATTTGTTTCAAATCAGCTGACTTAAATTCAAATTAGCAACAGTCGTATTTTTCATGTTATTATTGTAAGACTTTATGACACCTTGTGAATACCCCAAATATAAAAATTGATTTTTAATAAAATAAAGTGATGATTATAATAGAATAATATTAATAAAATTATTAAATAATATATTTTTAAGTTTTATTTACTTTTTTTATATATTTTAAAAAGAATCACACTAACCAAGGTATATTTACACAAGGTAGACTCATTTGGGAGTGTAGACATGCTGCTCTATAAAAATAACCGAGTGGAACGGCATTGTCAAAATTGTCTTCATATAAATTTAACGCACACATGTACAAATTTTGGCTCATATACACGGAATTTGACATTGGTGTTCCAACTTAGGTAAACAGCTGACAAACATATGGGCCAACGAGTTTACCTTGTGTAAATATACCTTGACACCAACAACACAAAAAAATGTCAAAATGAAACATGAACGAATCGCATGAACAGAATGTTTGGCAATCTAGTTTCAGAGAGCGAAACCAGTGGTTTATTTCGTCGTATGAACATAGCATAATCGGTGATATGCGAAAAAAGTTAGTAGGTGGTACATACTAGCAAAATAAAGTGCCTACTTTACTTTTAATCAGTGTTGCCACTTTGTGGGTAACTACCCGAATTTGGTATAATTTTTACTGTCGTGGGTAGAGCGTGGGTAATATCTCTTAGGTGTAATTCAGGTGTAATGTAAAATTCGATATCAGTGATGACATTTATTTCTTTTAAAATATTGTTGATAAAAAATGTAGTCTTCTGAACCAAAGTCTCGGTTGCTTTTTAAGAAAAGTCTTCAATCATTTAATATATACATACATATGTATTATCAAAAGTTCGATTATGAATGTCTATTGAAAAAATTTATTCAAACTTAAAACTAGCCTGGGGGAAGAAATGTTTACAATATTCCAACATTTACAGCCCAATTAGGAATAAAAATTCCCCGGGATTGTTTTCCCTTTCCTCATTTTTTCTATTTAAATTCAATTGTAAAAATGGGAAAAGGGAATAAACTTCAGGTGAATTTGTTATTCATAATTGGGCTGCTAATTAATTTTATTTGTATATGGCAACTCTCAAATGCTTTAGTTTGAAGAATATTAAACGCCCTTAACAGTTGTAACACTGAATTACGAAAGAGACAGTTGTATAAAACCCTGCAGGCATTTTGTTTTCTAAATAAGGTATAAAGGGTATTTTTAAAACCATGAAACTAAAAATGGTAGACAATAGAAAAATTTTTTTTTTAATTACAGATTAATATACGGCATTACCAATGAAAACTTATTTCAAACAAATAATGTTCTTTACGAAATGCATTTCAGACGTCCAATTTTTTTTATTTTTTTCAAGCATTTCTGGCTGCATGTCACCAAATTAATGAACAATGTTGAACTCCAAGACATCAATTGTTGCTGGCTTATCAGCATACACCAGTAACTTCACAGCCCTACGGTAAACAATCAAGAGATTTCACATCCCAGGGCCTTTAGGTCTAATTGATAGTTTATTTTCTCTTAATCAACACAACGCCTTCGATTTTAAAAAATAAGTTGCGTCATTTAATTCGTGAAGTCGCCTATTAGTTGCGAAAATCAATGGCTGATTTTCAAAGTTAATTTTGATGAACAACGCCACTGTTCAAGCTAACCTTCTGTAAGCTCTATCGGGCTTAAAAAACCCCCATTATTATTTTAGGAGTTTTATTCTATGTTTTATCAATAGTATTTAATTCTTTAATTTTATTTTTGTTAATTTATTTAAAATCACAATAAGAATCTTAACAGTTTGACAAATATGTTTCTTTTTTCAATGAGTTTGTTGTGTTTTTGCTTCTTTGTAAAATGTCTTTTTATTAAATAAAACTTCAATTTTATATCAGGTGCAATTTCATTTAAATCGGGTAATTTTGCTTCATCTCAAGTGTAATTTTGACCAATATTGGTTTCATTTGGTGTCATGAAAACAAGTCGGTTTTGTTTTTTTCGAATACAAATAAAACCGATATTCGAAAAATCTGTTCTATGTTTTGGAGCATGTGTTTACGACTTTAAATGCAATTTTTGTTTGTTTTTAATAAACAGAAAATTATAGAAAAGTAAATAAGAACGGTAATACAGTAAACATATAAAATAATTGCCGTCGTTATATTATTTGCATTTGCTGTTTACTTTTGTATGATTTTATTGTTTTGTAAAAATATAAAGCAAATTTTTTAAAAGTACAAAAAAAAAATTATTTATATAGTTTGCAACGAAAGACCAGCAAAGCTGCGCAAAAATTCGAAAAGTTTGCAAAATTCGCGAAAATTTTTAATATTTCACACAAGCCATAAAATTGATTAAAAGTCCCTAAAACTATAAGGAATGACAAAAATTCGGTAAAAATTGTTAAATTAGCGGAAATTCGCAAAAATTTGCTAACATCGGCATGATAGCAAAGTTTAATATATATTTAAAATCGTTAAAGCTGTAAAGAACCAGAAATATAACAGGGAAAAAACGCTTCTATTGCGAACATGACTAAAATTCGCAAAAAATTGCAAAATTGGAAACAACCCCTAAAATTTATTTAAAATCGGTAAATTGGTTTAAAAAACCAAATCTCGGAAAATAGCATAAAAAAGTTTGCAAAATCGCGAAAATTCGCGAAAATTTTTAATATTTCAAACAAGCCATAAAATGTATATAACAATAACTTGCTATTGTTGCATATTTGCTGAAAAGGTGAGGGAAAGACTTTTCCGCTGCCGGAGACATGCAAAAAATACTATTTTAACAATTTTATGTACTTCAATCTATGCAAAAAATCTAACTGTTGAATAAATAAAATAAAAATATTAAGCTTTTAACCACTATATGTATTTCCAATAAAAAAACAAGAGCTGTAAGCTGCTTGGTTTGTAATCAATAAAAAACCGATAATATTGGTTTCTGTGACACCTAAAACCGACAATAATTTTAGTTCGAACAAAAAACCGACAATATTGGATTTCATGACACCAACGTATTTTTTTTGTCGGTTTCAAATCCAATTCCAATAAAATTGGTTTCTATGACACCCCTGTATAAGTGTGATTGAAAACCGTCTTAAAATATTAGTGCTTTGTTTTAATTTATAATTAATGCAGAATGTCGCGACCAGTTTTTGTCAACATGAATATTTTGTCAAATACCCTTTCCAAAGAAAAAAAGCTTTACCGTTTTGAGCAAGACAATATAGAAAGGTTGGCAGACCATTCTATGGGAGGTTCTTATGAAAGGCGCGGATGAGGATTAAGTAATAAAAGTCAACGATTTGTAGCCTGCCCGGTGTAGGGAATGACGAAAGCATTAAGCAAAGTACCGTCAGTAGGGTAATAGCGAAAGTATCCCAACAAATATGCGATAAAAAGAATAGTTGGATCAAGTGCCCTACATCCTCTGCGGAATTTTTGCAAGCGAAGAGATTACGGAGATGAAAAAATAGTTTTCCTGACGGCATGATTTATAAATTTATGGAATTTAAAACTGATTTATCACTTGAACGATTAAAAAAGGATTCATATATGATTCATTTATATGTTTTAAAAATGATTAAACATTCTTTGAATTTAAAATTTTTAAAAATTTGAATTTCTTTTCATTCGTTTCGTCAAAATCATAGAGAAAATTTTAATTATTTATAAAATTTCTCTTCATTCAACTTTTATTTTACTTTATTCTTAATTGATTTTATCTTATTAGAATTGTTATTAATATTGTAGTTATTATTCATGGTTTTATTATTTACTTTTAAATTATTTATATTCCAATTTTAATTTTACTTTGTTGTTAACTGTTTTTACTTCATTATAATTGTTTATGAAACGACTTAGAGAAATCTTTTTAATAAAAAGCTTTAAAAAAAACTTTATTAAACTCAAAATAAATTATAATTATGATTCGGCGGTAGGGTACCATTTTCTCACAACGGGAGTATCGTTTCAGATTGAAAAATGAGCTCATATACGGGTATTTTGCTCCTAAAGCTGATTCATAAATGATTCGATTATGATAGAACATTTTTGCTGCGAGAGGCTCGCAAGCAAACAGAATACGATTGCAAAGTGATAAAAAAAGGATTCCTAAGCAATTAGGAGAGTGATTAAAAAATGATTTCAAATATTATCAAAAACTATGCAATTTACGATTGAAAAATGAGACAAAGACGAATCAATAATGATTAGAAAAACTAACATTAAAATGATCAAAAAGGAATCAGAAAATTGTATCACAAATGATTCTTTCAGGTGATTCATGGGTAGGGTACCATTTTCTCACAACGATAGTATCATTTATGATTGATAAATGAGCTCATATACGGGTATTTTGCCCTTGAAGCTGATTCCTAAATGATCAGATTATGATACAAAATGTTAGCTGGGTTTAAACAAGTTTATTAAGGTCTTTCAAAAGTTTATCTTCTTCAAGCTTCAGAACCTAAAACTGTTTTATTAAAACTATTCTTTGAAGTTCACTATCGGTCAAATTTTCGGTTTCTTCATTTTCAAAAGGTTTAAGTTTAGCTTTTCTCTTAGATCTCTTTGTTGGTTTTACTAAAATTGTTTCCACCACACAGTGCGAAATTCAGGAAGTTTAGCGGAACTTTATTAAATTTTTTAAATACATAAAATGCATAAGATTACTCATTATTGCGGTTGCTTAATATCCCACCTCAAAAACCTCATACTCGGTTTGGGGATTTACCCTGCGAAACAACTCCAAAATACACCTGAAAGTTGCATTTTTTGTTCAATTATACTTTTTGCATACAGAAAGATTTTCGATTTGTTTCAGTTAATAGAGTGGTACATACAAACGGCAGTGCAGTAGGCCATGATTTTTACATAATTTATTTTATGAGAACATTGTCAATTATTGGCATTTAAATAATTGCAAAATCGTTTCGTAGTCGTGTGTGATTTGTTCGTTAAAAAAGTGATTTTTAAGAAGTAAGTAAATTTAGTTTTTTAACTTCGTTGGAGACTTTAAAAGGTGATACCGCCTAATATCATCTTAAAACCCACAACATTTTAAAGGTATGTTTTTCCTCTATTGGGAACATAAAATATCTTCTGCGATATTTTGCGATCTTCTTTTAAATTAAACTTTTTCCAGAATGACTTTGCAAATTTCATATAACTGTATTTTCTAAAAGTGGAAGAAAGAACCGACATCGGAAGCCATCATTGGTTTTGTTTTGGAAAAAATAGGCTTACCAGTGCTAACATCTGACGCTCTGTACAGTTTAAAGGCACCTGTTCGTGCGCTAGTTTGTAAAATACAAAAAAGGTGGTGGGAATCCAGTCGAAATTTAGCATAATTTCTATAAAAAAAAAATGCAACTCAAAGACTTAAAAAAACACATTAATTTTTATTAAAAATTTAAAAAAATCACAAATAGAACTGGTTTACATGGTTTAAATAATTAAGTTCCGCTAAACTCAAGAAATTTTGCACTGTGCACCGTACCGTTTCTATCTTCTAGTAACAATTTCTCTTCCATTATAGTGTCGTCATCAACTAAACACTCCTCGTGACATCCAGCACCAATAGAAAATATCAATTTGCAAATTGATGGATTTTCCAAGCCACCTAATAGATTAAACAATTCTTGCTCCCAATCTTTCAGCACAATTGTTTATTACCGTTTTATTAGGATCTGTTTTTGCAATTACAGTTGCCTTCATATTTTGGATTTTTTTATAAACCGGCTATCGTCTATAATGCAAGTTTTATTGTAGTTTTGTTTGATATCCAGGCGAGACTCTTTTTTGCCTCCTAAACAGTGGGTGTTGCGGATTTTGACAGTAACACTTGGTGCCTTTTTAATTCCAGTATAAAAAAATGGTTTTTATCCCCTTCCATCTGAAAAACCATTAATTTTCTGAATAATAGTGTTCATATTAAATAAAACATATTTTTTATAACAATTACCATTTAAATTTCAGTTTTTACGTTTTATTTATTTTCTGAAAAATTTTTTAATTTGACAGTTAAAACTGTATGTAATACCAAATAATTTGGAGTCTAGTAGCTGTGAGTTTTAAAGTACTTTCTTTTCGCATACTCAGTTCAAGTATGCACTAGAATTTAGAGGGCACCACACTTAGCTGAAAGTACTTGACTAGCTAGTATATACTATTCTTTTCGCAAATTCTACATTAAGTCTGTTAAGATGTTTATTCCTAAGCAGAGATCATTTTCAAAAAAAAAAAAAAAAACTCCATCAGCCAAGGCACTTTAAAGGCAGATTAAATAAATATGCAACAAATTAATATTAATATAAAAAAATTTTCGTTAAATCTATTTTCAAAATTTTCGACCTTAAACTTTAACTTTCCTGCGTAAGTAAATATGGCTTTATTCGTATTGTCGTTTATCTTGCTTTCTTTTTCTTGTCTTACAAAATTGTTGATTATTATGACAATTATGCTGTTAAATTCAGAAACATCTTGGTTGGAATTTATAAATCCCGGGCCTAAAAACCTTAAAAACGTTCAGCCTTGTATTTTTTTTATTTATTCCACAATTATAATTTCAAAAATGCCCAAAAAGTAGCATAAATAATACAAAAGTGGCAAGTTTCTCTAAAAAGAGTCAAATTTTCGCTTTAGGGTCAAAACGGCAATGATACAGGACACATGTAAAAAATTCAAACAGCGATTTTAGGGCATTTTTTTGAGTGTACAAAAAATCCCTGAACCGTTTTTGCTTTACTATTTTCTGTCACCTGTTATCTCCTCTGTTTCATTCTCTTAGTTAGTAATTTTTTATATGTTTTTTTATTATTCTTTCTACTAAGCTTATATCAAATCAATTTGTCAGAAATCACTGACAGCTGCTGTTAATAATTGTACATACTCATGCCAACTTCACTAACATTTCCACACAAAATAACATAAAAATAGTCCGTTTTTAAATGTTTGCACGTGTATAAAGAAAAGTACACATTGACTAGAAAAACACATGCACATGCAGTTTAAGCTAAATGGACACCACAGCACTTGATCTGACATTTAGTGATTTAGCAAACTGTTTATCATGGGGTGATTTGGGCGTCCATTACATTATACTCTTATGTATGTAATGCATTAAGGTATGTATGTATGTGTTTTTTGAATTAATGATAACAAACCTCTGTTTTCATAGCATGTGATGATATGGAACACACTAGATTTTTTGAGTTTTAGTTTTTACAATTTGATGATAGTTAGGAACATCTTCCCATAATGGTCTTTTCATATTTGTCAACATTTAACATCATTCATCAATTTGCGAAGATGTTGAAATTTTCCCATAAGACATGCATAATGCTAATAATCAAACTTTTAACAAGAAGATCCAATCTCAATTTGTTCACAATATTCGTGTTTCCCTCTCCCATTCTTGTTTCGAACCCCAAACATGTTTTGCCATACAAAATTTTGAGAGCGAAACAGGTCATTTCATTTTGAAACACGTTGCGAAACAATTTTTTGATAACAATTTTTGTTAGTTTATCTTAGGGATTGCTGTTCGGTTTTAACCGAAAACGAAACCGTGGTTTTAAATGCCTTAAAACTGAAAACCGACAAAAAAAACCATCGGTTTTAGCTTTTACTTTAGCAATATATTTATGCTTAAAGAAATTGCAAATTATACATAATACTCGAACTTCATACACAAAAATTTTATACATAACAGCCTGCAACAATGACAAGTTATTTCAAAATTCTCAAAATTCAAAATAAGTACTAAGAAGAACAAATGTTACCTTTTTAACTCTTAAGTACACACCTAATTTGTGTGGCAAAAACTACCACCTGGGCCTAGCTGGGAACACAAGTATTTTGTATGGAGTTTTTGTCGCTGCAGCAGCATCATTTTCGAAATAACAGTAAACGTTTCATTTTGATTTTATTTACTACAGTACATTTATAAAAGGTGCATACAATATGCCCACGGTGTTTGCATTTTTTTCTCATCTTCTTGTAAAAAACACTTTATGGGAATACATAAAGTTTCGTTCTAATATACTTGGTTGGTTAACGTGGCAAGTAGAGTCGACAGTGACTCCGGTTTGACATCTAATATACCTAATAGTTATATAAAAAAAAATGGGAACAAGTCATAAAATGCCTCGCCAGGCGCAGGTATAAAATTAAGGGTTAATAAAAGTACCTGTATGGAAACAAATACAAACCTTTTATAACATAAAAAATATATCAACCTATTCCCCCGTGTCAAGTTTTTAATATTTGCATGTCGTTTTTTGTGTATTTTTTTTTTGTATTATTAAACAAAATTAATGCCAATCACATTTTGGTGTTTTCTTTTAAATTTTGGTACTTTTGTAGAAAAAAAGTATTTAAAAGAAGTAAAGGTTTTTTTACAAAATCGTGAAAGTTTTTATTGATAGTAGATGTCATATGTTTCTAGTGTGAACGTATGCTTCAGATTTTCAACATCTTCAATGCGTCTCTCCGAAATGTATGCATGTGTGGAAAGGCAATAACAAAACAATTGGAGGTCTTAGAGCTGAGCTAAGCCAACTTTAATATGTTTAAGTTGGCTTAAGCAATTGTGCCAATACATGCGATTCATATGGGTCGACCAGTTCAAGGCCCATTGAAAAGGTCTGCGCAAGAAGCCTGATGATCATTGTTTATGTTCTTTTTAGTTTTTAAAAGTTGTTTACATTTTGCTTACATGTGCATGTATACGTTTGTTTACGTCACACATACACGTTTTTTCCTTTTGCTTTGTATATGTGGTAGTAAATTTTTGACAACTAAAAAGAATCGTTTTTTGTTTTTGTACAAGTAAGCAGACCTGATAGATGGGCCTTGGACCAGTTGAACTAAAGAACACTTTTCGGTTAATTTTAAGAAACTGACATTTGCTTAGGCAAAGTGTAAAACTAATCGCACTTTCCGTACCGAATAAAATATTTTTTGATTTTATTTTTTTTTAAAATGTTTTTTTTTTTTTTTGTTAATTTTTGACAGTTACTTAAGACAGCGTATGCATATTATAGTTGGCCCTTAACTCTATTCAGTTTAGTAACGGACTTAAACAAAAAGTATTTTGTACCTAAAGTAACGATCACACTGGTCTACAAATTTGGAATAAAAAAACTGCGGAAACGAAGCATGTTATTTAACTAATCTGGATGCGCTGAATTTGAATCTGGCATACAAATTGGGCTATAATTTCACAATTTGACAGAAGCCCATATTCATTCCAAAGGCCATGCCAGATAAAAGGTGTATGTCACAATAAACACTTTGACAACACACACGAATTTGTTAAAAATAAGTAAATAAAAATAATTATACTAGCAGACTGTCAAAGCGCGCAAAAGATGAGAACTGCCTAACTTTTCGCTTCGCTCTGCGTTAAAAGTTATGTGACATGTTTCGTATAAGTACATATGAATATTTCATCTTAGATGTCAAAGCGAATCTCTAACGCAACGCGAAGTAAAAGTTTTATCTGACATGGCCTTAAATGTTCATAATTGTAGCGTTTAAGCATGTCAGGGAGATCGTGTGTTACTGATTTAAGCTATTTTTGCTTTGTGTGTGTGTGGTAAATACGGTTGAAAAAAGGATATGCAATATCAAAATCAATAAAATATGCATATTAACATTATTTAAATTTTACAGTCAGAAACTTGGACAAACCATGGACACCGACAATGTTTGGTATATTCTTCATTGCTGGACTCTAATACGTGAAACCGAACCAACAAAATACAAACGACGTTCAAAAAACGCCATTTACATTTAAAAATTAATTGATTTTTAAATAAACTAGTGATTTTTTATGTAACAAACGAATAAAAACATGACGTAATAGAGAAAAATCAATTATAGATTCGAATTCAGCCCACCAAAATACGTGAGGAAAGATAATTGCTTGATCCGGTCTAAAACCTTGTTGGCTAGTGTAATCAATCCAAGTACTCAACGTCAAAATATTTTTTGACTTGGTTTACTTCAGCGTTGAGCCCTTCAATTGTCGTTAAGAATCTGTTTCATTGTATTTTGAGACACATGAAAGTTTTCTTTCCCATTGTTATTGTTTATTTTTTCTGGCCTTAGAACTAAATAATGGAGAGAAGGAAAAAACTAACATTTGTCAGAATTGGTATTTTTAAAAAGCTTTAGACTGTTACGATAATCGTTTCAAAATGTTTCATTTTTTTTTGTTGTGTAAAAGCTTTATGATTTGATAATTTGATTGCACTTCGTACTTTATTCAAATGTTCACCATAATGAGGTCTTTGACTGTTTGTTTTTATTTGTTTTCTTTTTTGATATTTTCTTTATTTGTTTCCTTTTGATTTCCTATTTTTATTTTTTCATTTTGCTACTCCGCTAGCAAGTTTTATTTTCGTCGGAATTAAAATGGGGTTCCCTACATTTTTTGAAATATTATTAGTAGATTTTCTTCTTTTTTCTGATATACTTATGTGTGCTTGTTGTTGATTTCTGTTGGCTGCTATGTTGCCAACATTCGTAACAACATCAACATACAATAAATTCATATCATACAGAAACGAAGAAAAAGTGCATATTGGAAAATAAAAATAACAGAAAAATAAAAAAATAGAATTCTGTGTCAGTCGGTTGCTTTTGAAATGAATTTTTTTTTATTTTATTTCTACATATTTTTCTTTGATTTTTACACACACAAACACTCATTTGCATGCTCACTCATATACAAATACATAAAAAATGGAACAAAATGCTTGCATATGTTGAGGGGTGTAATTGTTCACAAAAGTGTGTGAGCCTGTTTGTTGCGTTGTTTTCTTTCGTTGTTATTTACATATGTTTTTCTTTCTGTTCACTTTTTTCCTTAATTTATTTTGCTGCATGTATAACCAATTTTTTTGCTCGTATCTAGTTCTTTAGTTTAAATGAAAAAATACCAAAAAAAAAAAACAACTGTGTAATATTCATCTGAGACTCGATAAAGTTTATATATTCTGGGTCCTTGAGTAACTCCAAGTTGATTAAGTCTTGTCCGTCTGTCTGTCTGTCGGTTGGTATCACAATATTCTTTCTAATTTTTCTACGGAGTTGCGAATGAAATCCAGAATGATCGGTGTAGTAGGAAAAGAGCTATGAATCTAAATGTGGAACAACCTTTTTGCAATATATGAGCTGCTTATTCATAAGAGATTTGAGTTTTTAATATGAGGTCATAAGAGCATCTAGATGTAAAATACACATATAATTGGGTTGAGTACTTCTGGGTAATTAAAACTTGCAAAGTTGGAATTTTTGCGGCCTCTTGTCGGAAGATGATGGAATTTTAGTGTGAAAAGATAAAGAAAACAAGAATTAAGTTTTTCTCTTTTCTATGTAAAAATTTACAATTTTATGTTTAAAAATATTTAAATATTACCTTTTGCTAGCTGCAATACCGTGAAGTGAGTGGGGTAGGTGCACTTTAACGTTTTCTTAAATGGCAAGAGATAAGAGATTAGAACACGCTGCCCTTTTAGAGAGCAAAGCATTTGAAAGAAACGAACACCAAATTGCATTTTTTAAATAAAATGGGTAATTTTTGGTAGAAAAGAAAACACCATAAGTCATCTGTTTCTTTTACCCATTCTTTTTTACTTTAGGTGCTTGCCCCAATCTTTGCTTAACTTTTGTGTACTAATTTTTAAAATTTTTCTCCTTTTTTGATTTGTATTTCAGTGAAACAATAATGAGCATTTACATTGGAATATAATAATTTTAGATCTTATTCAATGTTAGAATCTTTTGTTAATTTCCTTTAAGAACTAATAAATGCTAGAAATTTTTAAATAATTCTAGAAAAAATGCTACATGCTAAAGCAGGTTTTTTCATGCCAAATGACTTTAAAATATGCTTGATATAGCATGAAAAACGCTAAATTGGCAACACTGTCCCTAGGTGATATTTTCCGCCTTTCAGTTTGCAAAACTTCCATCGACATTTTTCTTGAGGTTATGAATGCTAATGATTTTAGGCTGTAATAAATCCTATAAATACTGAATAGGATAAAGATCTGACGTCAGGGGAGGCGTACGCAATTTGTTTGGCACATTCAACAGCAACCAAAGCTTCCCAATATCGGCTGTGTACTTGGAATCGTTATCTTGTGAAAATAAATAATTGTTCCCAACACCTACTTTTGCTACTGTTTTCTGAGAGTTTGGCTTTATCTAGTGCTGTACCATATTTGTTTTTGAGACAAATTGACGACCGGCTATGCCAAAAAAAAAATCAATAATTCTCTCATCCAAGGAATATAACACTGTGTTTAATTTTTTATGTCATGAAAAAATAACCATATACGGACACCACTACGTGATAAAAGACCAGTTAATCCCAATTTTTGCCCAAAGTCATGCATTTTTTTATGGGCCCCCAAAGATTTGGAGCCTCGTTGTAGTTTTTGCAAAAAAGTGATCATTTTCTCAGACTCATATCTTGCAACCCGTTCGTAATTTTAATTTACCCTCTGAGACAAAGACCAAAAATAGTGAACATACATATGAATTCAAAAAAACTTCATCTTCAAGATCAAAATCGCAAAAAACTTTAAAAATTCGATTTTGTTTTACCTTTTTTCCCCTGTTCAGGTCCATAGGTAGCAAACCGTTCAAATTTTGTAGTTGATTATTTCCTTGAATTTTTAATGGTTTGCTACCTACGGACTTGAACAGGGGGAAAAGTGCAAAAATAAACCCGAGGCCCCAAATCTTTGGGGGCCAACAAAAAAAGTGCATGACTTTGGGCAGAACTGGGTGACACCGGTCTTTTTTTTTTTTGGTCTTTCATTACGTAGTGGTGTCCGTATATGGTTATATTTTTTCGTGTTGCACTGTGTTATCTATTACCAAAAATCTAATGCCTGGGGTCTAATCACCGCATTCGATACTATCGTATCGAATAAACTATCGATTTTTTTGCATACGATAGACACTGACATATCGAATGAAAAATCGAGAAATGTACTGTCGAGTTACTCGATATCAAATGCTTTTATTTCAAATTCAATAAATTTCATTCGATATCGAGAGTCATGATACCAAAATAAATAATTTCGATCACTTTTGCTCGATATCGTATGCGGTGATTAGACCCCTGTATTCATAAAAGTTTTTCAAATTAATAAAGGTTGACAAAAAAATTTTTTTATGAAAATTTTGCTTAATAAACGTTTGTTAAACGTTCTTCTTTGCTTTGAATGGAAGAACTTCTCCTACAAAATAATGTGTTCAGTATTCAGAAAAAAATAAAAGCACTACTTACAATTCTACTGAAAGAACCAATGGATTTTATAATTATATAATGAACGCATTCAAAGGTAAGTCATTATTTTTATAAAGTACCCAGTAAAAACTTCGCCTACAAAATAATGTGTTGAGTAATCAGAAAAACATAAAAGCACTACTTACAATTCTACTGAAAGAACCAATGAATTTTACAAGGGATGTCCCAAAATGAACGCATTCAAAAGTAAGTCATTATTTTTTTACTTAAATACATCCAGAAAAAAGTTGTTATAGAAGTTGTTAAAGATGTAGTTATAGAAGAAAGCTACTAAATAATGAGTGAAAGAAGCTATTCATTTTGAAAAAGTAAGCGAAATTTTTACTGGGTACGTGCTATAAATAGGGTTGCCATACGTACTGTTTTAAACAGTACATGTACTGATTTTTTGCAATTGTACTGTTTTATGCATAATGTCCGAAACAGTACGCAAATGTACTGTTTTTTACACTTTGTACTGTTTTTTGTACTGTTTTTTTTGTGTTCAGTCTACAAAAAACCAAGATATTAAGAAAATCCCTGTTAAACTCATATTTTGAAAATATCCTAATATTTAACAGTACATAGCTTAAAAAAAATGTTGTGTTTCAAACAAAAAAGCTCTAAAATAATAAGACTTTTTACGCTGTGGTCATTGTTTTCTCATAAATACGCAGTAGAAATCTTAATTATAATAGGTGACTCGCAGCAGTTGTATATTTTCATGTTATTATTTTTAAGACATATGATTTTATGGCTACCTCTTCCAATAGTTTTTTCCTTTAAACACCTGAAAAAGACAAAATCGAAATTTTGTTAAAAATATTATATTTTTTAAATACTTATTCCAACACAATTATCTTTAATTCCTTTATTTTAATATTCGGGCAAGTTCTGGAAATCGAAATCACGTGAAATTGAAAACATACAAATTTAAAAATTCTCCGGGCTCAAAATTTATAAAAATACCAAATTGCTTTCAGGACCACTTTTCTCCACATAAACTACTTTTAAAATATGTTTTTTGGATTTAATAGATTATAGCTGAACTTGGTCAAATTGGCCGTAAATAATTTAAGAATTGTTTAAAATTGGAAAATTAACTTAGGACACATAAATTTTCTCAAATTCTATATGATATGTGCAACTATGTGTGTGGTGAAAATTGCTTTAAATACCAATATAATACTTACGCAATCAACGAGTTAATAGTTTTAAGCTAAGTTAGGCTTTTCTCCTTTCTTATATGGCTTACAGGAATGTTATGGTTTTCCTGTCTTCAAATAAAAAAAAACCTTTAGTCCTTTAATGCTTCGTTTTAGTGTTTTTTTTTAACGCAAATGGAGTAATTTCGTATACGTATAAAATGCCATATAACGGAAATCATTCAGTTGGTGTTACACATTTTAAGTGTTTTTCGTTATATAATTGTTGCATATTCAATCAAAAGTTTTAAATATATTTAAATAAATAGTTGTATTTTCGCCAAAAAAAAAATGTACTGTTTTTTTCTTGATTGTACTGTTTTTTTGTGTTCAATGTACTGTTTTTCCGAATTTAAAATCTGGCTACCCTAGCTATAAATCTAAGTTCACCATACGTACTCTTTTTAAGAGGACAACCATCTATTTTCACTGCCTGTCATCTATGAAATGTGTGTCCTCTTTTTGTCATCACTTTTCATAATCTGTCGTCTTTATTTTTAAAAGCATGATCGATATTTGTTTTCATTTTTATAAATTAAAATAAATTTTATCTCATGGCGTTCTACGGTTTTTTTGTTAAATCGTATGGAAAATGTCGTGACATGCTTGTTGTGTTCATACTCCTACAAAACTTTCATACACAAGCAAAAAAAAAACGTGGTTGTGGTAAACATATTCGAAGCGCAACAAATTATGATAAGATTCATGATTGTAGTCACCATCTTACGATTATTGTTGAATCATATTATGACCAAATATATTCGTAATATTAAATTATAATATTTGTCCCCCTAAGCATATTATTATCATGTTAATCATAAAAATTTAAGAAGTAATCATATTATTGTCATGTTAATCATAACAAAATTAGAGGTAATCAGAGGTGCTGTCATAACAAATAAGAAAAATAAAATTTTTTTGCATCGAGTTTTAATTTTGTGGCAGCTTACAATTTTTTTTAATGTTTTATTTTTATTAATTTTTTAATTTGTATTTTTTTGAATTGTTGAACCAACCAACAACCAACAAATAATTTTATAGGCATATGTAAAACAAACAACACAACTGATGGAAAATTATTTTACAAATGCAAAAAATACAAAATACAAAAAAAATTTAATATTTCAGTAATTTTTGAGCAAACATTTGTTTGATATTACAAATATTTTCGTTAAATATTTCATTAGTCTGAACGTACCTTTATATTCAATAAAAATAACAATTATTTGTGTACGACACCAATATATAGTTACAATAAACATAGTGTAGCTGATACTTATGTTACAAAAACTAACATAAATGGTCGAACAATGCACGGAAAGATATACGATTTCGCAAAATCATGGAAATCACGCAGCCCCATTTAAACGCTACTCCCGGAAAACCGTTAAGAAGGCCGAAAACCGTAACAAATAATGCTATCATTACAAAATAGGACTAGAACTTTCACCGCTGTATTGAAATTTATGTTTTTTAATAACAGATATCACTCTGCAGTATTTGGGTTCATAACTTACCATGGCTCCAATATAAATTCCCCTCCTGAAAAGCATTTTATAAAGAAAAATTAATAATAAATAGATATCATCTATATGATCACTCCTTAAATATTCGAACTGTCGGTGGAGGGTATCAAAGATTCGGCATAGCCGAATGTAGCACTCGTACTTGTTTTAATTTACTTTACATACACATATAAATATGTGAGTGAACATTTGTTTGTAAAATATGTAAAAAAAAAAATATTAAAGTAAAATTCATTTTCACTTTTTTTCTTCATGTCCTTCGTTTTTATCTTTAAAAGTCAATAAAATTAGTATTTTTAAAAAAACTCGATTATTAGATCAATATTTTTGTTTTTGTACGGTAAAACTAATAGCTGTCCAATTTATGCTGGTGAACTCAATATAATCTTCACTAATATAACATTGGTTTCAACAAATAATATAAAAGCAAACATTACTCCTTTAAATAATAACTGAATTTCTCGGGAAAATTCTTTCGAGTTTGCTTGTGTTAGCCAGGTTAAAGTTTTTTCTTGGGTTTCATGTGTTATATCCAATGCAGTGGGTTTCGACAATATACATGCATACATCCTAATTTTATTGAAACCCTCTTACCATTATCATTGCCATTCATAACACACCTTTTATAAAACAATTATAAGGTCTAGTCCTTTTCTACAAATGGACGCACGCGAAGGTTATACCACTACCGAAGTCAAACACAAAATATCGCCCAATAGCAATACCAACTTTTCTTTCAAGATGATTTTGCATTTGCAAATAAGTGCCTACATACAGGTTAATCGTAGACAATCGGGATTTCGATAAAATTAATTTCTTGAAACTTCTCAACCATTCCAAGGCATTTGACACCGAAAATCATCAAACCGTATGCATGGAACTTAATATCGCCATATCTTACAGATAGAAGTCAATCCGTACATTTAAATAACACTGCTTCAAATCCAATAGCACTCATAAAAGGTGTGCCACATGGATCGATTGTAGGACCACTGCATTTCCAGTTTATGCTAACGATTTGCCACAACAACTTACTTATTGTAAAGTAAAGGTTGGTAACATTTTAAGGGCCCATGTTGATTTTGAATAAAACACAAATTATTTAGGAAATGATCCTGCTAGCGTTTGGAAGACAATTTTGTCAAAAATCATCGGTATGAGCCTTTTTTGAGTACTTTTGGTTATTAAAAACTGAGAAATCACTTGCGCGCTTAAAAATCGAAATAAAAATGATTCGCGTTTATGATTTAAAAGTGTTTGGTTTAAAATTCAATAACAAAACTTATTAAAAAAGAGTCGAACATTTTTCTAAACTAATAAAAAACGAATCATATATGAATCTTCAAGAATAGTCGCGGGTAGGGCACCATTTTCTCCCGTCAAAAGTATCATTTATGATAAAAAAAATTAGCGCATATTCTGGTATTTTAATCGCGCTCAAGAGTCAGAAAAGACTCGAATGTGATTAAAAATTTCAAAAATGATAGCTGGGTTATCATTTCTTTTTATTATGATAATATTGGTACGGTCTCACCCTTTTGTTAACCTTTGGTAGATCGAAATTTGCTTTTTTTTTTGAATGATTATCCATTTTTAATTAATTTTACATGTTTTTCCCTTACCTCTGTTCTTTCGTACTTTTTGTCAAGAATTCTTCTTGAAGTCCAAAGTACATTTTTGTTTTTTCATGTTTGTCTTTCTTCTTCTTGTTCACCTTTTTCAGCACAACTTGAAGGACAAATGTACACATAGAGCTCGTGCCTTAGCTTCAACAATAATTAGTATTAGTAGGAACAGAGGTAAGGGAAAAACATGTAAAATCAATTAAAAATGGATAATCATTAAAAAAAGCCAATTTCGATCTACCAAAGGTTCAATTACAATTTGGTTTAAGGATTGATGCTTGAATATTGACGTCAGCAGTCGTCGAAGCTGCGAGTGTAGGACGGCAAATCCCTCTGAGGAGATCGAGTGGTAGCGATCGAAACATGTCAGGATAACCAGCCGCCTGGGTTCGAATCTCAGGTCAGTCAGGAATGAGATTTTATTAATAACAATTTTAATTAATTTTCATGTTGTGAAAATTCCTTTCTTCATAAAAATAATTTAATGAAAATTAAATTTGATGAACTTAAGCCTGATTAAAAATATTGAAAACTTTTTTAATAGTTTTTAAAATTCTTTCTTTTTTTAATTTTGATTTCAAAAGTTTAATAAAATCCAACTTCTTCTGTTCTTAAAAATCTGAGTAAAATGAAACAAAAAGTTGATTTACTTTATTTATTCATTTATTATTTTTTATTATTATTATAGCAAAAGAGAACTGCAAAAATAAAATTCAATTAAAGTCAACAACACGTAACTGAAACTTTAATTTTGAAACAAAATTGCAGGAAAAAAACAGTAAAAAAGAATCACAAAAACAGCAGTGTAGGGAATTCACGTACATAGCACACACACAAACACATGCAGGGTACAAAGTGTTGCATATGTAACAGGGGTAAACATGCATAAAAACTAGGGTTTGTCATGTTTCAAAATAGCGTAACGATTAAAAACATTTTATTTAACTCTATTTATCGAATAAAATAGTACGTTCAATGATTTTGCATTTAAACTTAACATTCGAAAAAAAATTTTAATACAAATTTAAACTAATTAAAGTTGTTTTTATTCGACCTTTTCATATATGTAACCTTCTCCGGGAAATGGGACCTAATGTGTCGAAAAACTGGTTTGGGCTTAAGAGTGGATTCTGGTACCTAAAAGGGTGTAGAATAACTTTAAATGCGTTTTTCTCAAAACTTCATTTTCACACATTAGGTCCCTTTTCCCGGAGAAGGTCACAAATGTATAAATAAAAACGCTTTTATTTCAAGCTGTAGCGCAATATTTTTTGAATAACAGACGAAACAGTTATTTTTTAAGTCCGTGTTTAAAATAAATTACTCAAAGAGTATCAAAATATCGGCAAGTATTAAAATAAAATTTATTTTCAATACTGGCCTCGAGCTTGAAATAAAAGCATTTTTATTTATACACATTTACCCCCGTAGTTATAAACGTTTATTAAATTAAGCACACGTTTATTAAGGAAAATGTTCATAGAAAATTTGTTTTGTACATATTTATTAAATTTTAAAAATATTTATGAATACAGGCATTGAACTTTAAACGATAAATTATGTTTTATTTTAATTAATTTTGTCTCTGTGAGACATTTCCACGTCATACGTCGATCTAGATTCAAGCCGAGATATTTAACATGCGAATGTCGAGGTATTTTTTGGTTATCGATTTTAAATAGGATGCATGACCCTCTTCGCAAAGTAAATGCCATATGTATGCATTTTTGTTCATTGACCACTATCTATTACTATTTTAACCAGTTGAAATATATGTTCCTGTAAGTACCTAGATGATCCATAGCAGTTTTCGTGAAAGCTTAAAAAAGCTGTATCATAAACAAAATTAGATGTTTGGGTGTAGTTGTTGAGAGGCATGTTTGAGAAATAAAACAGATACAAAAGATGTCCTAGATTGCTTCCTTGTGGAACTCTAATATCAATCGGTTCAGGAGAACCTACAAAATTAGCTTCTTAAAGTATTGAGTATTTATGCGTAAGTTTAGCTTTAGTTTATGTATTAAGTATTCATGCCACACTTTATCAACAGCTTTGTAAACATCAACTTAGAGCCTAACAATATTTTTTTAAAGGGGTTTAAAACGACGTTCACTAGTTAAAGTGATTGTTCGATTGTGCTGTATATTTATATATATATTATATTTTTCTTTATTTAATTGTTTCCCAATGCAACAAGATTTAAATTAAAGAAAATGATTTTAACATTGGATATTTAATTGAATACATTTATGTGGTCAGACCAGGTGAGTGTGCTAACAAAAGTGATACCAAGATATTTAGCTGAAAATAGATTAGAGTGGGGCGATTAGTATGGAGGAACAAAATCTTAACTGGCGCTTCGCGTTTCTGATCCTTGGGATTGTACTGAGCAAAAAAGTCCACTAGACCATACATCTACGGTGAAAATCGAGCTTCCCGATTTTGACTTGTAGTTTTTTCCCACACTTTTGTCACGCTTTTTTTGATATTTTGGCCTATAACAGCCAAACCATTGAGATTTTCGATCCAATAATAGAACAAAAATTGTAGCCAAGACAATAGTTAAGAACTCTCAAGTACATCGCAAAAGCATTGGAATTCTCCTTCAGGGAGTTTTGGCCTTGTGAATGTTATTAAATTATCAATATTTTCACGAAAAATTTGCACATTCACAATGCGGTCATTCTCACTAAACTGTGTCTGTTACTTTTTTTTGGTGAGTACTCTCAAATAAACTTACGAATAAAAATGGGTCGAGAAAAAATTTTAACACTAAAAAACAATCAAAAATGCAAAATGGAAAGAATAATAATAATAACATTATCAAAGTTATTTTCGGGAATACAAAATTTAATATTAATACGATTTTCGTATGACGTGCTAAATTCCCAGTTTTTCATATTTGATAAATACACTGAAATTTATTGTTGAGGGCTTCTATGCGCATTTCACTGGTTGCTTAGGCCAGCTCATCAGAAAACCTTTTCCAAAGATTTTAGAAAAGCCAAAAATATTTTACAAATAAAACCCTAAAGCGAATAAGAATTATAAACACTCAAAGGCCTCGTTACTCTTACGTAAACGTATACGTTGCTAATCAGCTGTTCCGTTTTCCTTACCAAGCTACTGTGCAAATAGGTACTCTTACGTAAACGTAACGTTGCGTTGTGGATGAACCTGATCAAATTTAAATGTATCTCCGTTTTTACGTATCAGCTGTTAAGAATTTTATTTTTGTTTTGAAGCAGTGTTGTCAACAAAACTTATCAACCAGCGGTTTACTTTTTAATTTTATTAATGAGATTCTCATCAAAACATTAATTTAAATTTGATGTAATGGAATCCAATGTTATGGGTTTTTTGTTCGAACTGAAATTAATGTTTGCTTTATGTGTCACAGAAACCAAAGTTATCGGGTTTTTATTGAAAATAAAAGAATCAGCTTACAGCTCTTGTTTATTTGTTGGAAATAAATATTGTAGTTAAAAGCTTAATTTTTTATTTTATTTTATCCAACAGTTGATTATTTCCATAGATGGAAGTAAAAAAAATTGATAAATAGTTAAAATAGTATTTTTTCATGTTTCCGGCAGCGGGCTGCTGCAAATTGTCTATGGTAATTTTATTAATTTATAAGTTTGAAACAACAAATATTTTTGTATTTTATCTAAATTCGCTTTATATATTTACAAAACAATAAATTTACACAAATATAAACAACCAATGCAAGTTGTACAACGATGGCATTTATTGTATATTTGGATATTTACTGTATTTCCACTTCTTATTTTCTTTTCTATAATTTTCATTTACATTTACAAAAAATGTTTTAACAATATTTTAACGCAAAAATCATAATTTGGAAAATTATTAAATAAAAATTGAATTTAAATATATATGTATGTATATAATTTAGTTTTATTAGACCTTTCTTTTTTATAATTATTTTGAATTATTTAAGCTTGAATATGTGGTGCCTGTAAAGCACTTTACAGAAAAACACTTTGCAAAAACTAAATTGAATTTTTTTATATTTATCAGTATTTCATTGAATTTGTTTTTGACGTGAAAAATTATATTTTTGTTTTTAAGTTAGTTAGTTTTAGAATTTTGATTTGAATTTTTAATTAAATAAATTTTTTTTGTTTTTTTTTGTAAAAAAGAAAAATTGTTGGTTTTATTGTACATACATACATATATATGTATATTTATTTATTTTTCTCATTATTGCGCTAACCTTTGGTTAGCATCTTTAGAAAATTAAATTATGTTTACAAAAAAAAAAATAATAAAAACAGTTTCATTTAAAGAGATATTAATAATGGCTTAGAATATTTATTTCAAGGTCCATAACTCCAAAACTAGACCCTCAGGCGCAATAAAAACTAGATAAAAAATTAAATTTGTCAAAGCAATTTTAGTGCTGTATATGTAAATATATATCTGTGGCATTTTGACAAACCATCTTAAGTCAAATTCAAAAAGTTGAAAAAATTGTTAATCATAAGAATTTTCATTCAAAAAACATTTTTATTTACATTTTTAAAATTTTGTATTATAAACAAAATTTTTCTTTAAGTTTGGTTTTTTATTATTTGATAATAATTATTTTTTAAGCGAGTTTTTTTTTAAAGCTTTTTTGCTATCTAATCACGACTTAAGATGTTTTATCAAAATGCCACAGATATGTATAAAGTATTTTATTTTTTGTACAAAAGCGCCGATATCGGTATGTATTGGCGATTTAAGCAAGAATGTTAGCAACATGTTTTGGAACAAGACTGTGAGCAAAATCAAAACAAATAATACGTAAATGTTGCGAATACGTAAACGTTGCGTTCGACATGAAATGTTGGTAGTTACTACACGCAAAGAAAAAACATGGTTGTGGTAAACATATTCTAAGAGCAACATATTATGATAAGATTCATGATTGTAGTCACCATATTACGATTGTTATTAAATCATATTATGACCAAATATGTTCGTAATATAACATCATAATATTTTTCTCTTAATCATATTATTATCCTGTTAATCATAAAACGTTAAGAAGTTATAATATTACTGTCATGGTAATCATAATAAGTTAAGAAGTAATCATATTACTGTCATGGTAATCATAATAAGTTTAGAAGTAATCATATTATTGTCATGACAATCATAATTAGTTTAGAAGTAATCATATTATTGTTATGGCAATCATAATTAGTTTAGAAGTAATCATATTATTGTCATGACAATCATAATAAGTTTAGAAGTAATCATATTATTGTTATGGCAATCATAATAAGTTTAGAAGTAATCATATTATTGTCATGACAATCATAATAAGTTTAGAAGTAATCATATTATTGTTATGGCAATCATAATAAGTTTAGAAGTAATCATATTATTGTCATGGCAATCATAATAAGTTTAGAAGTAATCATATTATGATGCAAAGTGATATGAACTGTTATACATAAATTTTTTACATCATAATATGATACAACTTTAAACATAATATTTTTATTGGAAAAAAATACTTATGATAAAATAAAAAACATAATATAGTTACTGTAATCTTTTTGTCGTAGGTCGCAATTATTTATAAATTATTTTATGGAGTTTTCATTATTTTTCTCTTAAAATAACACAAAACTTACCAGTAATGGTTAATATTTTTCACCAATATTTCACAAATTTTTCCACCACTTTAAGATTATTAAAATTTTTTAGCAAAGATATTTTATTTTGTGACACTACAACCCTTTTTTAATGTTTTTTCTTTATTTTTTTTTTCAATTTCTTGTTTATTTTAATGGTTATTTTGTTATTTTTTTTTTAATATATTTTTTTAATTTCTTGTTTATTTTAATGGTTATTTTTTTATTATTTAGCCACTCACTAATAAATAATTCGATATGTTTATGTAAAACACGACACAACTGATACAAAATTATTTTACAAATGGCGATACCAAAATATTATTAGAGTAACGATATTTTGATTGCATCTTAAACTTATTATGATAAATGTATATAAAGTTATCATGCTATGGCTATTAAATATCATGTTATGGCTGTGAGAAATATAATATGTTTTGAAAATTATCTTAATTTAGTTGTTAGAAAAATAATTATTTTTCGGTCAACAATACTCAAATTTATAATTGCTATAAACATTAATATGTTTACAGTAACTATAATATTGCTGATATTTAATAAAAATAACAATTATTTGTGTACAACAACAATATATTGTTACAATAAACACAGTGTGGTTGCCGTAACCATGCCCAACCATATTTTTTCTCTGCGTGTACCCTGCTAGCATTTGGAAGATTGTTTTTAAAAAAATCAGAGTATGAGTCTTTTTCGAGTACTTTTGGTGATCAAAAACTGATTAATCAGCTACACGCTTAAAAATAGACTCGAAAATGACCCACGCTTATGATTGTAAACTGTTTGATTTTAAATGCAATAACAAATCGTATTGAAACCGCAAATGGATCATATTGGCGCTTAAAATGTGAGTATTTCATCCGTTATTCATAATCAAATTTCGCGCAGCTAGAAGGTTATAAACTGTTTGATCACAAACTGATTATGCATGCGTTCGGAAAGTGATTACTTTTTTGTTATTTATGATCATATTTTGCGCAGATGGATAATTAAAAAGTGTTTGTTATTTTTTTGTATAGCAATCTCCAACGAATCGTCCAGGTGCTTAAAATGTGAGTATTTCAACCGTAATTTATAATTAAATTTTACGCAGCTAGAGGATTGAAAACTGCTTGAAAATTAAAAAAAGTACACTCACAATATTCGGTACGTAAAATTAACTGAAATTGTAATATAAAATAAATGAAAGTTCAATTAAAAACCGGTCTACCTATTTTTCAATTATTTTTAACAAAAAGTTCATTTAGTTTTTACTGTCAAAAATTTAACACCATATTCCGTAAAATCCAAGGTATATTTACACAAGGTAGACTCATTTGGGAGTGTAGACATGTTGCTCTATAAAAATAACCGTGTGGAACGGAATTGTCAAAATTGTCTTCATATAAATTTAACGCACACATGTACAAATTTTGGCTCATATACACGAAATTTGACATTGGTGTTCCAACTTAGGTAAACAGCTGACAAACATATGGGCCAACGAGTTTACCTTGTGTAAATATACCTTGGTACAATCAAATAAATATTCAGTTATTTTGTAAAATTTTACCGTCAAAAATTCAACACCATATTCAGTAAAAACGATTAAATATTCAGTTATTTATTAAAATTTTACTGTCAAAAAATTGACCCCATATTCAGTAAAAACAATTAAATATTCAGTTATTTTATTAAATTTTCGTTTACTCCACAAAAGAGCCGAATTTCTAAAAAATACCAGACAGATACCTGTCCGCTTGTTTTTCTTATAAGCGAGAGAGGGAGAATATTTTTATTTACTTACCACCCAGTTACACACGTTTGTTTTACTTTTGTTGTACTGACCACGTTGTTTACAGAAGAACTCTCAATTATAAGACACCAGCAGCATGACCGATATGGCTTCGCAATTATTTTACTTTTAAAATTTGATGTATTTAACTAAATTATTTTAACAAATAGAAAATGGGATTTGCTTACACAAAACAAGCAATTCATTTTTTTATAGATAAGTAAAATTAATTTTTACTGAATATGGTGTTGAATTTTTGACAGTAAAATTTTATAAAATAACTGCATATTTATTTGTTTTTACGGAATATGTAGTTAATTTTTTGACAATTAATTTATAAAAGATAACTAAATATTGATTTGTTTTTACGGAATTCGCGGTTGAATTTTCGACAGTAAAAATTAAATGAACTTTTCGTTGCTTTAAATTACATTTTTATTTAATTTAACTTAAAGAAGAATTTAACTCAATCAATGGACAATATTAACTGCAACTGAAAATCCGTATTTGAATAACTGTTAGAATCAGTTAAAAATAAATTTGCTTGGAATTTTAAATGTTTATTTATTTAAAAATGACTGAACGGAATATTCTTTAAATAAACTACAGTCCGTTACTGTAATAATATTGTGGGCGTACTTGCTAAATTTTATCAGGAATTTCTTTTGTTTATTGTAAGTAAATGTCTAAAAATTAAATTTTTCTTCATTATTATCATAATATATATTTCTACAGGTGGCCGAGCTGGTATCAAAAGATCTACACAATATTGCAGAAACGAGGATAGAGATTCTGATGATGAATTTGGTGAGGATTCACATGATCTGTTGGCGAAAAAATCTAAACGTGAGACCGAAGACTTTATTTATACAAACACAATTTCAATTGGGTAAATATTTGAATGCCGCCAAAGAGTTGGAACAAAAATCCGCAACCCATATGGCACGCATACATCAAGCTCAAGCGACCACAACGAAGGTATCTGGCCTCAAAATATCAATGCGTGAAATATGTACAGGCATGCTGTAGCAAAGGAGGTATGTTTTAAAAAAAATGCTAGATTTTTAGATAATTAAAAAAACTTTTTAATTCATTATTAGCTTGCGACCATTAAACAACTGACTAGTAAACAGCGTTTTTTGCCTATTTTGATGAATTATGTACCCAAACCACAAGTTAAGAAGAGCGTCTGGAAAGGAGGCAGTGTTGAATATTTCGAGCGCAAACTTAAGGAATTAGAAGAAAGGACAATGTTTAAAGATAATAAAATGATAAATGAAAATAAAGACAAATATTATTTTCTTGCTGTGTTAATTATTAATTTATTTAACTTTTTGTGCTTCTTTTTAATTTTTTTTGTTTAAATAAACTTAAATGTACAAACAAAAATTTATTTAATGCTTTATTTTTATTAAGTAAAAAGAACTGAAAGAAGTCAAATACGATTAGCAGTACCACTGATAAATAAAAAAACGACCACAATCTACATATGTAGAAATGACTCTTAAATGAATAGAAATAGACTAAAGACCTGCACAGATACATCTGTTTATATCTGTTTCTGTGTGTTTTCTAAAGTGGATATGTATGGATGAGTGCTCTTGTGTTTCTGATATAAGTTGATATTGATATGAATTGTAAAAGAGTGGATGTAAGTTGATACAAAAGCGAAAGAGAGTATCATATCTGTTAATATCTGCTTTGCAAAAGCAGATACTAGTGGATACTGATGGAATACAATAAGTTACTTATTGTACGATGCCGTTATTTTCAATTATTTTTCAACGAAAAAGAGCGTGAATGTATTACGAGCGAAAAAAAAGCCAAACAAAAAATTTTACAAAATCCACAGGCTGCTTGTACTAAAGTCGTACAAATTGCCAAGCAACAACAACACTACAAGTTACGTATTATACCTACGACGAAAATACAAGTGGAAGCGCTTGCAATCTTTCTTGATGAGCAGCACGATTAGCCTTTGTGTCTGCTGCGTACATGATTTGTTCTTGTAAACATGTGTATGCTGCTTTTTTTAAAGCAAACATTTTTGAAGATTTTAGTAGCGGTAATATTTTTTTTCTTAAATTCTTTGATGCCTATGGTTATTTTGTTAAAAAGACATGTAGACAAAAATTATTGTAAAAAAAAATTACTGAACACATGTAATTTGTTTTTGTAAAAAAAACTTGGGTTTTTACCAACCAAAACTATTTTTTTCGTTTAAAGCATTTTCTTAAATATTTAAACATTTGAAAATATTAAAAAAGAAGTATGCTACATTTTATGTAGAAATAACCTACATACATAAAGGCAAATGTTACAGTAAGTATAATTGTTGGGTTAGAAAAATTAAAAAACGCACCGAAATTTAAAAAAAAATAGCAATTCATATTAACGTTTTGAAATATTTTTATTTTGAAAAAAATTGTTTGACTAATAGTTGAATTTGAGCCCTAACCGCGAAAATAACGTAAGCGGCATCATTTTAGATTTTTGTTTTTTTCTAAATAAATGACTTTAACGATTTTATGGCAAAAACTATTTTATCCAGGGACCCTATAAAGGAAACGACAAAAAATCATATAAATATAACCATTAATATTGATGAATTATAGGTACCTAAAGGTTACAAATTACAATTATCATTTAATATATATATTTTATTCTGGTTATCGTAACCAATTAAAGTAAAAAATTTTTTTTTTGGTTATACCTTCATAAATAACCATTAATTCAACTAAAAAATTTTTTTGGTTACAAACAACTATTAAACCAAATAATTAATTTTTTGGTTACAAATAACCATTTTAACAAATAATAAATAAGTTTGGTTACAAATAACCATTAAAACAAGTAATTTATTTTTTGGTTACAAATATAAATTATACATAAGTAAGAAAGTATAGTCGGTTACTATTTGGGACCCTTGGGCAATAATTTTTCCGGCAAAAGCAAAAAAACTGTTTTTAAGTAAAGACGGTGATTCTAGCGGTTTAGAATTGCCTCTCAAGTCACGCACAACAGTTGACACGTTCACTCCTTCTTCTTAGTCATCGAAATAATAAATGCACGGAAATAATCATACATATAAATACCCTAGAGGGAAGCGAACTGACACTGAAGTAGTCCCTTGATAGGTCTTTGGTGGTAGGGACCGGTTCCAGTTCTAACACTTTATATGAATAAGACCTATCACTTTTACATGGGGTTGTCATTGGAGGGGAAATACTATGTAGTATTATTTCAATAAAACTAGTCTAAGAATTAAATTTAAGAGCCAAATTTTAAAAATTACCAAAAAATGTGTCACATCACCGCTGAAGACTGTTCTGAAATTCATTACTTTTTCTACCTCTTTGTTCTTTATAAACCAGTTAAGGGATTGGATCTTCTTTCACTGGTCATGAGTCCTTTCTTTTTGTACTTGTTCTATTTTCACAAATCCCAGGACCAGTCGCTTGGACCAATTGACACAAATTTTCCGCAGGTTACATATGCACAGAAAAAAATATCTGAAGAAAATTTTTAACCTGTGTCGTTGTTAAAAAAAATCGCTTGTTTTAATGGTTATTTGAAACCAAATAAATTAATTATTTTTTAAAATGGTTATTTGTAACCAAAAAATTAATTATTTGGTTTAATAGTTGTTTGTAACAAAAAAAAATTGTGGTTGAAGTAATGGTTATTTATGTGTAACAAAACAAAAAAATGTTTTTTACTTTAATTGGTTACGATAACTAGTTTAAAATATATGTAACGATAATGGTTAAAAATAACCAAATGAAAATAAAAGGAATTTTCCAGTAAACTCAAATAAAATACAATAACCATTATGTTTGGTCCCTGATTTTATCGTGAGCAACAAATTTAATACAAAATTTATATGAATTAGAATAAAAAAAAACTCTCACCTATAAAATTTATTTTGGTGCTTACGTTATTTTCGCGGTAAAGGCTCGAATAATAAAAATGTTTCACACGAAATGACAAACTAAGTATACCCAGCTACTTGTGGCGGAGGGTATACATAACAAAAAGCCAATAAAAAACCACACATGTTACACACACACATACACTGTGTGTTGTGCTGTGGCAGTACAAATTGCCGAGCAACAACTGCAACACAAGCGAGAATCGTTGTTATCAGGCCATATTTCACGATTTTTGGCGATATTTTCCTCTAAATTGTCAAAGTGCCTATTTTTTGAGAAATACTTACAACACGGTAATTTTTGGTTTGTTTTATATATATTACACTACGCTAGTTGGAAAAACAGACAAGCTGGGCACCTGGCGTTTTAACCTAATTCGGATACGTTGAATCCAGTGGTGCTCGCCGTTTTTAAGATTGGCTCTGGTTTTCGAGATATACCGTTATTTCGAAAATGGAGGAGGTTGCACAACATACACCTATTAGCGTAACTCAAAAACGGTTTAGTTTACTGAAATTACTAAAAAAAACCGAAACTCCGCAATTTTTTTTGTTTTGTTTGCAGCTTCGTTTTTTATATGTCTGCAAAAAATTAGAACCCTTGCTGCATTTTTGAATTTTTTATGAATTTTTAAAAAACAAAAATTTCGAAATTAATTTTTTTTTTCAATAAAAAAAAATTATGTTTCAAAAACGACTGCTCACATTAGAAAAAAGTTTTACTTTTCTTAAAGGAAATTTTATCGCAAAAGCGTGTTTGAGTTACGCGAACATATGTTATGCAACCTCCTCCATTTTCGAAATAACGGTATATCTCGAAAACCAGAGCCAATCTTAAAAGCGGCGAGCACCGCTGGATTCAACGTATCCGAAATAGGTTAAAACGCCAGGTGCCGAGCTTGTCTCAAAAAAAGTGTAAATTTCTTGCACAGTGTTATTAATTTTGGGCAACTTGTTACATTACAAAGAGACAACTGTTATTAATTCAGCGCTTATATCTACTTAAGGAAAAAATGGTTATGTGTATTCCATATATGCAGTATTTGTATTGTATGTCTAACCATGCAAAAACATTTTGAGAAATATACAACTACATATGAGGGGCTTAAGGCACAAGGGGAATCGATCTAAAGAAATCCACCCGTCCGGTTGGCTGTCCGTGTAAGCCTTGTAGGCAAAGTTCAAGTCGCAATTTTGAAGATAAATTGCTGAAATTCGGTACATAGGTTCTTATTGCCCTAAGAATTAAGCCTACGATAAATGGTAATAACATTGACCTGAATCTTAACTTTATAATATTATTTTTTTTCCTGGGTCCATGATTGCCCATTGGTCCCAAATAAGGTACACTCTTGAAAAGTTGTCTAAATGATGTGGTGTGGAGTATCATAGGGTCGGGATTGAGGAACTTTACTTTCTTATTTGTTTAAATTGGATATTTGTACCCAAAAAATAAAAAAATATAACCAGAAAAAAATATATTTTTTCCAATAGATATTTGTAACAAATTTGGTTATCATTAACCAAAAAAAAATAAATTTTACTTTCATTGGTTACCACCAACAAAATAAAATATATATAACGATAATGGTTAAATATTCCCAATTGAAAATAAAGGAATATTTCTCGTAACCTTTACAAAAAATAATATATGCAGTAATTATTTTCAGTCCCTGAGTTATTTTTTTATTTTAAAAACCAACAAGTCCATATAAAACAGTAATTTTTCAACGTAAAAATAAAAGGTAAAATTTAACTCTTAAAAAGAGAGTTTTATTAAGCCGTCATAAATTAAAACTCAGTTGAGGAATAAAATATCGAATAAAACTGTTAAAACGAGAATTTATTCAGCCGTCAAAATATAAAACTCATTTCAGGAGTTTGATTTAAACCAGCATTTTATTCAACTAATTTTTTGTACATTAACAACCAAAGCTTGTCGCTGGTCAGATCACTACAATTTCAACGTAAAAATAAAAAAAGAAGAAAAACATAATGAGTATTTTAGACGTAAAAATTAAAATCCTTAAAAGAGTTGTATTTGTTGATGGTGTGAGTTCTATTTTAGGGCGAATATGTTATGATTGCGGAAAAAACTCTGTTTTTAAGAGTTTATCCAAACTTTTATTTTTTCGTTGAAAAATTATTTTTAACTGTGGAGTTGAGATTTTTTTTTCTAGATCACCATAGGTTCTTAAAGAGAACTTTAGAACAAACCTATTGGTTGACTCCGTTTTTAAGCTAACATTTTATGGATAACTCTTATTTACGGTCCTTGCGATTTTTTAATTAACTAAAATTTATTTCTTAAAAGTTTATTTTTATTAATTTTTTTAAAGCATTAGGTAATGGTTAATTGTTTTGCTTTTTTATTTTTGTTAATGTTTTATTGTGTTAAAAATCGTAATAGTAATTTGCCGATTTTTTTATTTAATTTAATTTCTGATTTGTTTTTGAAAATATGCCGATTTCTTACCAAAACGATCTGGCACCCCTGGTTGAGATCGTATACAAGTTTTTATAAACTTTCTTATTTTCATAAACTCGCCAACAATATTTTAAAATACAACATAACACCACAGATATTGTAGAAATACTTATGGTGACAACAGATATTTGTAAGCAAGAAAAAAATGTTATGTCATACTCAATACAAAACCATAAGCAACAGTTTTTGTTTTTAAGATATGGTGAGTGGACAAAAGCAAAACCATACAATATCAGTTACACTCATTCTCTCATTTATATCAGTAGTAAC
The DNA here is from genome assembly GCA_949318255.1 of Pollenia labialis. Taxonomy (NCBI): domain Eukaryota; kingdom Metazoa; phylum Arthropoda; class Insecta; order Diptera; family Polleniidae; genus Pollenia; species Pollenia labialis. The sequence goes on along the minus strand of OX439139.1, from coordinate 61,773,666 downwards.
AGATAAATATCTGGTGTATCTGTTTCAACAATACTTACTGATACACTCGTGCAGGTCTTTAAAATAGACTAATAATTGGCTCCCAAATAACAAAATAACTATTGATAAATGACTCATAGGCGATTACAAATACGTCTTATATATGACTCGAAAAAAACGCAGAATACAAGTTAAAAAAGACTGATAAATGACTAGAAAATTATTCGGAAATAATCATAAATACCATTAGAAAAGAGCCTTAAATGACTCCAAACTAATAAAAAAAACGAAAAACAAATGACTCATCAAGAAGAGTCGCGGGTAGGGTACAATTTTCTCCCGACAAAAGTATCATTTATGATCAGAAAATGAGCGCATATTCTGATTTTTTAATCTAGTTGAAGAGTCAAAAAAGACTCGATTATGATTAAAAATTTTAAAAAATGCTAGCTGCCCAGCCAGCAAAATAATCCGACGTCGTTCAGATATCTGAGAGAAACGTCGGCAAAAAAGTCGGAATCGTATACGAATTCTGTCAGATTTCTGACCCAAAAACGTATGAAGTGGTTGACACGAATTCTGACAGACATGTCGTGGGAAATTTTGAATTTTTGTCGGCATTTCTGATAGATATCTAACAGAAATCTAATGAAAAAGTCATGGGAAGTTCTGATGTGTTAGCCGAGATTTTTTTTGCTTTCGAACTGATAGCTGAAAGAAATAATTTTATTGCAAAATATGTACATAATTATAAATTTTACACGTACGTACCTTTTTTTATGGGTTTTATCTTGAACAAATAAAATAAAATTAAAATTATTTCCAATATATTGTCATTATTTTAAAAAAATAATAAGTCTCGTTAGACAAATCTGAATGAATTCCGTCGGAATTCTGTAGGACATATCTGTACATAAGTTCCCCCCGATATATCCATGCGAAATAGATCAGAAATCGGCCAGACTGTAAGTATATTCAATGTCTGACAGAAATCTGAACGAAGTCTTTAAGAATGAAGTTAGACATTTGCACGAAATGTCTGATTCAGACAATGTCGTAGTATTTTGCTGGCTGGGTGGGTACAAAAACGTAAACGTGTCATATGTTGTTGAGGTGTATGCGTGTACTCGTACATATGTATGAATGTAAATTATTATTTGTTTTGATTTTGCTCACAGTCTTGTTCCAAGACATGTTGCTAACATTCTTGTTTAAAATCGCCAATTGATACCGATTTCGGCGCTTTTGTACAAAAAAATTAAATACTTTATACATATCTGTTGCATTTTGACAAAACATCTTAAGTCGTGATTAGATAGCAAAAAGCTTTTAAAAAAACTCGCTGAAAAAATCATTTTTATCAAATAATAAAAAAACCAAACTTAAAGAAAAATTTCGTTTATAATACAAAATTTTAAAAATGTAAACAAAAATGTTTTTTGAATGAAAATTCGTATGATTAACAACATTTGTTTCAACTTTTTGAATTTGACTTAAGATGTTTTGTCAAAATGCCACAGATATATATTTACATATACAGCACTAAAATTGCTTTGAACAAATAATTTTGTATCTAGTTTTTATTGCCCTTGAGCATCTAGTTTTGGAGTTAACGACCTTAAAATATTTTTAGCCTTTTTTAATATCTCTTTAAATGAAACTTTATATTTTTTTATTGTAAAATTAATTTAACTTCCTAAAGATAAATAAATATAATAAGGGTCCTCATGATGTCGCTTAAAATTGCCATTTGTGCAAATGCGCAAAATTACGAGTCTTGTTTCATGAAGCCCCTTTTTTACTTTTGTGTAATTTTAAACAATTAATGTCAGCTTGTAAGAAACGTCAATACAAAAATAAATTATAATTCAAAAATATAAAAATTTGTGTTTAAATTTGTGATTAATACGTATGAGAAATTTGCTTTTAAAAATGCTCAAAGAAAGCCAAAAGACCAATTTACTGAAATTATTGCTAAAATTTATTGTTTGTGATTTATAGACACTTGGATTTTTCATTGAAAACGACGTTAAAATCATTAAAAGATCTGTTCGTATAAATGCACAATTGAACAGCGCAAGTTTACGAGACAAAATTGTTGGGCAAATGTACCAAGTTTGTGTAAATGAATTCTCATACAATTTTTGACAGTTCATTTACGAGGGCGTAAAAATGCACAGTTTGCACAGATTACGAGACTTATAAACGATATCATGAGGACCCTTAATATATTTTTTAAAAAATACCTCAAGCTTAAATAATTCAAAATAATTATAAAAAAAGAAAGGTCAAGTAAAAATTAATAATATATACAGTAGAATCGCGAAAAAGTTAATTCTCGGAAAAGTTAATCTCGCGGATAAGTTAACCGAATTTGAGCATGCCTGCGTCACTTTAAAAAGTTAACTTTTAGTTAACTTTTCTAAAATTTTTGATAAAAAACATCGGAAATGAGCAGAAAGTAGAGATGTGAACAAAATTAATAAAGAAAACCAATAGCGTTGGATTATGGATCTCAAAAACTAGAAACAAAATGTTTGAAATTCTCGAGGCTGTGGCGAATAAATATGAAAAATCTGGGTTAATTTTTTGTTATTATGAAAACTAAGCCATTGGAATAAGTTTAGTGTGTTATTTCTGAAAAATTCATGTTTATCATTGTATATTTTTAAAATTTGCGCCCGTTTAGAAAAGTAAATAGTTCGAAAAAGTTAAAAGCCCTTGGGACATTTTGGTTAACTTTTTCGCGATTCTACTGTATATATATATATATATATATTTAATATAATAAGGTTAAGGCGAATATTCGGAACTATGCGCTGATCTTTTTCTATTTGCATTTTCCAAAATGTATGCAAATAATTATTTTATAATAAAATCAATAACCAAATCAGCTGTTTTATGGTTTGGCTCATGTGTTTACAGCTATAAATTAAATTTGTATTTAATAATTTTATAAATTATGATTTTTGCGTTAAAATATTGTTAAAACTTGTGTTGTAAATGAAAATTATAGAAAAGAAAATAAGAAGTGGAAATACAGTTAACATACAAATGTACATATGAAGTAAAAGCCATCGTTGTATAACTTGCATTTGTTGTTTATATTTGTGTAATTTTATTGTTTTGTAAATATATAAAGCGAATTTAGTTAAAATACAAAAAAATTTTTTTTTAAACTTATAAATAAATAAAATGACCAAAAAAAAATGAGAAAAAGGCTTTTGTAAATTTGCAGCAGCCCGCTGCCGGAAACATGCAAAAATACTATTTTAACTATTTATCAATTTAATTTACTTCCATCTATGGAAATAATCTAACTGTTGGATAAAATAAAATAAAAAATTACACTTTTAACAACAATATTTATATCCAATAAATAAACAAGAGCTGTAAGCTGTTTCTTTTATTTTCAATAAAAACCCGATAACTTTGGTTTCTGTGACACATAAAGCCAACATTAATTTCAGTTCGACCAAAAAACCCATAACATTGGATTCCATTACATCAAATTTAAATTAATGTTTTGATGAGAATCTCATTAATAAAATTTAAAAGTAAACCGCTGGTCAATAAGTTTTGTTGACAACACTGCTTCAAAACAAAAATACAATTCCTAACAGCTGATACGTAAAAACGGAGAGAAATTTTAATTTTATCAGGTTCATCCGCAACGCAACGTTACGTTTACGTAAGAGTACCTATTTACACAGTAGCTTGGTAAGGAAAACGGAACAGCTGATTATCAACGTATACGTTTACGTAAGAGTAACGAGGCCTTTAGTTTTCGATGCAAGTTACAGACACACTTTTTTCTCACTTTTCGAGAAACGATATAAGATTTTGTTTCACATCTTTTCGATGCGAAAAGTTCTCAATAAAGTTACAGAACATGGTATAAAAAAGTTTGCTACTTATTTTTTCAGATACATAAATTTGGGCGAATGAATGTTGTCAAACTCAACAGCATTTGACTTAAAACCAAGACAACTATAACACCTGGCTCAATTACGCAATTAAGTTGTAATCGACTCAATGATTTCATCTACACACGTCTATTGCAGTAGCTTCCACACTGAAAATAAAAATCACTCCATCCGTACTTAAATCAATCCGAAGGGGTTTCAAGTGTGCGGTAAGTATGGATTTTCTTGAATCAAGTACAGAAAGATTGATTTAAGTACGATTTATTCAAGTGCGAAACACTTAACTTATCCATCTTTTATCCCGAATTTGTACTTGAAATAATCCGAAAATGAGATTGATTTAAGTAAAACTAAGATTGATATAAGGTTGATTTAATCCTGAATTCCTAATTGAAATAATCCGAAAGTGAAATTAGATTGATACGGAACTAACTAAAACACTTATCCCAGAGACAGAAGGAGAATATTATTATGATTGATTTACCTATCAGTTTGATACCTTAAAGAATTTCAATTATAAAACACCAGCATCATGCCCAGTGTTGCCACCTCACGTGTAATTACACATATCATGTGTAATATTTTTATTAATGTGCAGCCCATGTGTAATTGACAGCACGTATAATTCATTTAATATTTTAACGTTTTGAAACAGACCTATTCTGAATTTATGAGTGAGTATATAGCTCTGGGCCGCATGAGTCTTGTGCCTGAAAATGAAATAAATCGCCCAGCCACTGAAGCGTATTATTTGCCACACCATGCTGTGTTGAAGGATTCTAGTATTACCATAAGTCCTTAAATGATAATCTGCTAAAGGGTCATGTTTTACAACAATATTTGGTGGCTGTAATACTTCGGTATCGATGCAAAAAGTTCGGCTTAATACAGTCACTTACGGCACAACTTTAGCACCATATCTGTCGATCCGTACTCTGTTGCAATTGAGCGATGATGAGAGTGAGCGTTTTCCTCAAGCTAGTAAAGCGCTAAAAACCTGCTTTATTGTTGATGATTGTATGGCTGGCTCCAATACTAAAATTGAGGCTGCAGAACTAGCAGAAGAATTAAATGAGTTGCTTATGGCTGGTGGCTTCCAGATGAGGAAATGGGCAGCAAACGATAAAAATGCCTACAGATATAACTATATGTCTTCTTGGTGTAATTTGGAACCCAGCTACCGACTGTTTTTCCTACAAAGTCAAGGGTGAAGACCACTGCATCGATACTAAAAGGAAGTTGTTGTCTGAAAATTCAAAAATCTTCGATACACTAGGGTGGATATTCCCTGTTATAGTTACTGTGAAAACCATCATTCAAAAACTTTGGCTGTTAAGTTTAGATTGGGACGAGCAGCTTCCCAGTGAAGTTAAATTCATGGCTAAACAGCTGTTTTCGGAATTCTATTTATTGATTAATATTACATTCCCAGAATAATTTTTTCTACAGAATCAAACATAACCTATCACGGCTTTTGTGATGCTTCAGAGGCAGGGTATGCACCAGTGGTGTATTGTCGCAAAATATCAGCAGATGGCAAAGTTCACCTGGAACTGGTTACTGATTTAAGTTCTGATGCATACATGGCAGCCCTAGACCGATTTATGGCAAGAAGAAGCATTTGCGGTCACATCCATTGTGATAATGAAACTAACTTTCAAAAAACTTAGCGAAACCTACAAAGCAGTAACAACATTTGAATTAAATAATAATATTTCCAACTTCTTATCTTCTAAAGGTGCAGCACCTCACTTTGGTGGGGCTTGGGAGTCCGCAGTTAAAAGTATGAAGTATCACCTTAAGAGAACCATTGGTCAAGCGACCTTGAAATTTGAAGAGCTTACCACGCTGTTGGCAAGAATTGAGGCAATAGTTAATTCTAGACCACTAGTCATAGCTGACTCCGATGACATACCCTATATTACCCCCGGGCATTTTTTGATCGGCCGGCCCTTAAATGCTCTGCCTGAAGTTGATGTTACTCATTTAAAGACGTCTACTCTTACCAAATGGAGGCTCATTCAACAGCTTACTAAATACTTTTAGATTCGCTGGTCTAATGACTATCTCTTATCCATGCAACCCAGAGTGAAGTGGCAACAGGAAAGGCCTAACATACAAATAGATGACATCGTCCTGCTACGAGAAGAGAACTTTCCCCCCGCTAAAATCACTAAACTGTTCCCTTTACCAAAAGGCGATTTAACTCCAAATAGTTCCGTTTAAGGGTGGTGGGAATGTTAACGACGTTTCACTTATTAGCAATAATTTATCAATACATCATTAAATACCAGTGTTGCCACTTTGTGGGTAATTACCCAAATTTGGTATAATTTTTACCGTCGTGGGTAGAGCGTGGGTAATTTCTCTTAGGTGTTATTCCGGTGTAATTTGAAATTCTTACTTTAGATGCCCAAATAAAATCAAAATTCGATTTCAGTGACGACATTTACTTCTTTTAAATATTGTTGTTAAAAAATGCACAGTCTTTTGGACCAAAGTTTCGGGTTCTTTTTAAGAAAAGACTTCAATCAATAAATATATATTTTAAAAAGTTTTGTAATGAATATCGCAAGATGGTCGCTTCGATTTGGATAAAGATGCCTCATAGAGTGATTAAGAACCTAAAGTTTAAAACTGAATTACGAAAGTGACAGTTGTAAACATATATAAAACCCAGCAGGCATCTATTTACTAACGGCCATTTACGGGCATTTTCACCAAGTTCGGTTATAATTAACTATCGGTTATAGCTATCAAAACATATTGGTAACCGGAACTTTAATTGAAAGTTAGTTTTAACCGAACTTGGTGAAAATGGCCGTAAATAAGGTAAAAAGTGTTTTTTGTAAGACCATGAAATTTAAAATTTTAGACAACACAAATATAAATAATTTTAATCGCAGATTAATACACGGCATTACTAATTGAAACTGATTTCAAAAAAATAGCCGCCGCGCCTGTCCTTGACGAAACGCTTTGCAGACGTGCAATTTTGTTCCTCTTGTTTGAGCATTGCTGGCTGCTTGTCACAAATAAAATGAACACTGTTTACCTCCAAGACGTCAATTGCTCCTGTTTTATCAGCATAAGTCAATGACTTCAATCAAGAGATGCCACATCGCAGGGCCTTCAAGTCAAATTGACAGTTTATTTTCTCTAAATCAACACATCGCCTTTATTTGTGAAATAATAAGTTGCGTCAGTTAAACATGAAGTTGCCTTTAAGTTGCGAAAATCAATGGCTGATATTCAAAGTAAATTTGGATAATTTGGTGGCGTTGTTCAAGAATGAATCTATTCATGATGATGTGCAATTAAAAGCAGTATGACAGTTCGTTTGACAGCTTACCTTTCGTAAGCTCTATGGGGCTAAAAAAAAACCATTATAAAGGAATTGCAATGAGCTTTTCAAACTTTCCCTAGATGTATGCAACCAACTGTGGAAGCTAAACTCATTACCTAAGGAGTTTTATTTTATATTTTATTAATTGTTTTTAAGTCTTTTTTGTTAATTTATTTAAAATTACAATAAGAATCTTAACAATTTGACTATTGATCTTCTTTCAATGAGGTTCTTGTGTTTTTGCTTCTTTGTAAATGTATTTTTATTAAATAAAACTTCAATGTTATATCTATTAGGTGTAATATTATTTAAATCGGGTAATTTCGCTTCAGCTCAAGTGCAATTTTGAATTTTGCTGGTGGTAACACTGTTAAATACACGAATGTAAAATTTGTAATTTCATTTTACTGTAAGGGAAATTACGATGGGTAGTGCAAAGTGTGCAAACGATGCAAATGCGTGCAAAAATACACACATTTGAACAACACAACAACAAAATGTACGTATGTATATGCAATTTGCTCTATTTTACTTCGTTTGCACTAAAAAAAACCATGAGCAAGATTAGTAGTGCATATTTGCTACGTTGCAAACAAATGTAAACAATAACATTTGACATATGGAGCGTCATATTGTTTTTAAGAAAACTTATAAATTCAACGCTTTCGTAGGTTTTATTATAAAATAGAGAATTTAAATTAAGTTAATTAAAAAGAAAAAATTTATTTTAATTTGCTTGTGTATAATTGTAAACAAATGCAGATTTTTTGCAGTGCTGCCAGAAGTTTTTAGTGTTGCCAGAATAAATTTTTAGAAAAATAGCATATTTGCACAAAAAATAAAAGTGGTATGCTCACGATCAATCATAATATGCACTGTAAATATATACATTGCAAATTTGCACAATGACCATCATGATTACCCTTTGTGTTATATTTATTTAGCCTTTATATTCAACCGCCACCCTAATCCTTTAGGTTTTGTTATTTAACATTAACAGTTAAATAAAACGAGACATTTCAATACATTATACCTACTTATATTTGATAAAGAGTTAAATCATACGAGGCATTTCAACACGCAATATTTTTATTCATATAGTGGGTTGTTGATGTAGTGAAAAATATTATCTCAGTATTTGTATTTGCATTAAATTAATTCTCTTTTTGTACGCACAAATGACTTGATCAGCGTTACCGTTATGCGACTTAAGTCGCATTTTTTGCCCCCTTTTTGACTACCTTGCCACTTTTTTGCCCCTTTATTTTAAATCCCCTTTTGTATCATTTTGTATAATGGTGTTTTCTTTTCTACAAAAAAATGTGCATTTTTTTTTTAAATGCAATTTGGTGTCTGTTTCTTAAAAATTTTGCTCCCGAAAAGCATGAGTATTTTAGAAAAAAAAGAAAAAGACACCAAATTGAATTAAAGGCACATTTTTTTGTAGAAAAGAAAACACCATAAGTTTGTGAACCTTTCGCCCCTTTTTGAACGAAATGTTTTATATTGGCAATCAATGAACACAAATGAACCTTACAGCTTTGATATGTTCGTATGTTTTACTTTATCGCATAGAAGAGCATCCGCCGAACGGTTTTTTTTTCTAAACTAGCTTTATGAAGCAATAAAATATGTTGATAGAAAATACCTGGCAGTCCATGTTGAACTTATTAATAAATATAGATGTATATTTTCAAAAAAATATATACAGATAACAACTAAGTAGTTATTTTTTCGTTTTATTAGTAATGTCAAACTATTACTTTTAAGCTTGTCCTTTTAACAAGAATTCAGTAAGTGTTTTTGTATTATAGATAAAATCAAAACAAGAAATATCGCTCTATTCGGCAGTATCGAATCTCATATACTCTTCACGGTGGTATGAAAAAAAATCGAACCACTACTAACTTCTCCTAATAAGAAATATCTGATCTAAGTTTGGCCCGCCTATTTCCCATGATATAGACGCTATTTTTGGAAGTCTAGTACTAATGGCGATTTCTTTCACAAAATTATAAGCAGTTTGAATTATGACAAACAAAATAAAACATTTGTTGTAGAAACAAAGTAGTAACAACCAAAGTTGTAAAACACTGCAGTATTAACACATTAAGGGTAATTCAGGGTAAAATATGCAATATGTTTTGCATGTTTTACATCAACATATTGACAAAAGAACTTAAAATTTATTCCCACGATTGTTTTTTTTTACTACCGTACACAAAATGGAAAAGTTCGTACGACTTAACTTGCAAATAAGACGTTTAGTTTTACTGTGCATATATACAGTCGAGCTTCTCTAAAGTGAACTTATATACAATGAAGCTCTCCATATAATGAACAAACTTCAAAAATTAGTAAAATGTGATCTAATTTTATAAACAAATGTGCAAGAAAATGTGAGTTCAGTACATCAAGGGATACATACAGATTTATTATAGGGAAGTTCGACTATTTCTGTACTTATATAATGTATTATTTATACATAAGAAGAGGTTTTTTTTGTATCGGTTATATTTTCAGTGAAAATAACTTATTTTTAAAGTTGCCCCTTTTTTCTCAGAATTCTTCTTTTTGTGCCACTTTTCTTTTGAAAATCCCCTTTTTGTGCCCCTTTTTGAAAATTTTGAACGGTAACGCTGGACTTGATCATCTCATAAAATATATAATAAATTTCAGTTTTATACCAACGGTTGACCACCAAACAACAAACGACTTTTATTTAAAACAAATAGCATCAATAATATCAGTTTTACAAGCAATTAAAGAAGCCATTTTACATTATGATACACACAGTTTCTAATATGTTTTTGCCTTCTCCTGTAAAGTTGCAATTATGTGGGTTAGGGCCTTTCTACATGATACCAACGATATTTAAAAAGAGGTTGCCGCTGTTATTTAAGTTGGCATATAAAAGAAGTTGAAGCACGCGTTTATAGTCAATTGGAGTAAGAATAGCGGTTTTATTTTTAGAGAATTTGAGAAAAGTAATACCGCATATCTATAAATATTTCTATTTCAATTAAAACAAACGGAAAACAGCTAACTATTTTTAAAACTAACAAAATAAGTGTTATTTTATAATGACGATTATTCTGACGATTTAACTAAGTCAATTTGACGATTTTCTGGCAAAATTTGCCGATTTTCGACACATTTTATATGGCAGCTATGTCTGCGACATGTTTTCTACTTTAAAAATGTACTGCCTTATTTATAAAAAATAAAACAGGCTTATAAAGGGTTTATGAAACAGAATTTGTATGAAAATCCGATTTATAAACCCTTTATTAACCTGTATTATTTTTTATAAATTAGGCCGTTAATGTTCATATTTACCTAAAAATATTTACTAAAAAGAAACTTTTGTTGTTTTTTTAACTTTTTAAACATGAAACCAATGCATTATTTCTTGGTGTTCTGTTGTTTCTACGCAAAACGACAAAAATGGCCCATTAAAATAAGTGTTAGAGGGTTAATATATTCTAAGATAAGAATCGCCATACGATTCTACTTAAGACATCTGAAATTATTTGTTTAGCTCAGAAGTACATTTAGTATATTTTTTTTGACTCATAAAATATTCCTTTTCAAAAAATTCAAAACTTTTAGGGGAGCCGGAGCTAACTTGTCAAAACCCATTGGCATATTTGCTCTACTAGTAGTTAACTTTCATGTCGCGTTGCAAGTGTTGAGGCTGGCGGATATAACCCGAATTTTGTTGCACTGTGTTATTAGAAGTTCATATTAAGTTTATACGAGCAATTTGTTTGCAATTATTGCTGTAGCAACTATCAAATTCCATTGCCAACACTAGATATTAACGTGTGGACTGCATAAATATGTATTTGAACAGCTGTTCAGCAAAAAATGTCATAATACATTGCTGAGCAATTATCTTTTAACACAAGCTGTCAAAATAAATTACCAGTAACAAAAAAGAAAAATTTTATACTTAAAAATAAAAAAATTTAAATACAAAATTTACAAATTAATACATAAAAAACTAATTAAAAATAAATTGGTTGCCAAAGAAATTGTAAGTATTTATTTACATATAAATTCATGTTTTGTGTTAAGACTAGGGTTTTTTTCCGGGATTTCCCGTCCCGGGAATTCGTACAAGAGAGAAGATAGTCTGGTATCAACTTCTCCGTTGATACCAGACTGCACATACTGCTGGTCAATGTGACCCTCCCTCCACCTACCCCTGACTTTATTTAGGCCAAAATTGGTAAAACACAATGTCAAAAACTAAATTGAAAAAGAAAACAAACTCAAAAATATTTTACAATTTTGTTGTTGTTTTCTCCAAAAATTCATTTTAGAATTCAAATTTCAAACGCTGTACATCTTGTAGCCTTGAAAATTTTTGAACGCAATATGAATTTTTGTAGAAAGCAACAACAAAGTTGCAAAATATTTTTGTCTTTGTTGTCGTTTTCAATGTAATTTTTTACCTTGCGTTTCGTTGTACACCTAAACCTCCGTAATCCGCCCTTGTACTCCATTTTCTGCGCAATAAAGTAATTAAAATCAATATAAACAATTGTGTGGCAATAATTTTGGGATTTAATTAAATAACGCAGAAAGATTTAAAAACTAAAGACAGAGTAAATAATATCATCAATTTGAAATTCTTATCCGTAGATTTTAATTCGATTTCTGTTTTTACGGTATTAAATAAAAAAACACCAAGAAAAGACCGATAATAAATTATAATTAAATTAAAACTTTAATAATCGTACCTTTTTGTTTTTATAAGAAAATTTAAATATTAATTCATGCTTGTGCAAACTACAATGTTGGAGCAGGGATGGCAAAGTGAGAAAACAAAATTTAACTTTTTCTAAAAGCACTTTTATTTAATTACGGGATATTATTTAAAAAAAATAAAATGTACTAAACAATTTTATTGTACTAATTTTTTTCTTCACTGTGTTTTAGTATTGATGACAATTTGTAAGTGTATGTATGTGAATGTGTTGTGCAGGTGAACTGTTTAACAGAATCAAGAACAGAACTTTAGTTGTTGTAACTTTTACACTCAAATTTTTTTTTTTTTTGGTGAACAAAAAACACAAAACAATCCCAGCATTTCTTTTACAAGGAGTTTACGAAAACGAATACAAAAGTACAAATTTATTATCCTTTCTTGAGCTTCCAACTAAAAAATTTTTGTTTACACATGTGTATATGTGCATGAGGATGTACATATGTATGTAACGTGTATTGACTGGTGTTGTAATACACTTTTTGCTGAGTTTGTTGTTAAAGTTGTTGGCAAAAAGTTTTAGAGTGAAAAAAAAATATTAAAAAGGCATGTAAAACTTATGGTCTGTGTTAAGGCTTCAGTTAAAATTTATGCCAAGATATTTTGGTTTTTAGATCTCAGGTTGTAAACCGGCAACAATAATAATTTCAACTTCACAGTGGCATCAAATCAAAAAAAAAATATTTTACTACATACCTATACGATTTTTGTCAAACAACCTGGAGTTTGTAGCAATTTTATAAAATTCGTTTTGTAAATCTGTGGCTGTATGGAAAAACTTTTTGCAAAATAGAAAGCATGTTCCATTTACTATCACCCTGTCAGATCAAAATTCTGAAATAGTTTCTCATTTAAAAGTTATTTGCAAAACAAAAATCAGAAAAATACCAATGTAAAAACTAGAAAACTTCAGTCATTTATTGAAAAACCAAGGTAACTCCATAGTGTTTAAAAAAACAGAGAAATTAGAAGTTTAAAACGACGTTTTTTTTCGAAAAATAATAGAGAAAAAGCGAAATAAAACAAATTCGAACTTAAAAATGTTGAACTTGAAAATTACAACTCACTTCAAAGAATATTCTTTATATGCATATTCTATAATTTCTGAAGTTCTTGATTTATAAAATACGACTGGCAAACATCCAAAATCCTATCGTGCAATAGTTTTTAGCCCATATAGACTACCGTACCCTATTAACCAATAATAATTAATTTTTTTCTGTTGTAAAGATAAGACCGTGTTTTCGGTCAGCTACACTGAACAACAAAGAAACGATTTTTCTTTTGTTTAAAATTTTGTTATTTATTGCAAAAATATAATCCACAAAGCTGTTTTTCAGTTCCAACCTATGTTAATCTGAGTATAACGTTAATCCAAGACCCAAAATTAAGTTCAATTAAGTTTATGCATATAAATAGACAAAAACTCGGGTTGTCTATACATAGAAAATTGTAACGTTACTGACTGATTCATCAGCGCACAGCCTTAAAGTCTGTAGCTAAAATCTTGACAGGAGTTTGGTCTTTCCCTAAATTGATCCACTTACACGAGATTTTTTAAAATTCGAATGTTTAGGGGAAAGAAAAGGTAAAAACAGTTAAATTCTGGAAACTTCTATTTCCAGAGCTTAAAGAGATACAAAAGATTTTTAAAACTTTTTGTTGTCGTTTAGAAAGGGTCTGGTAACTTTTTGAAATTCGGCCCTTTTAGAGATGTAAACGGAGCAAACCTGAATTATGGAACTTGTTTATCAGCCCATCAGCATAGAAATAAAGTTTATATCACATTCGGAACTAAACTAAAAAGTCCAAATACGAATTCGGTACTTTTTCGAAATTCGAACGGTTATTTTTGGGCTCCTACTGCAATATTGCAATTTCTGATAATTAAATGGGGAGAAGAAATTACCAATAAGGGGGAATTACGGGATACTAAATTCCATTCTTTAGCTTTTTGTTTTACAATTGGTACTTCCTTTAATTGTAGTTAATATATTACATATAAACATAAAATTAAACATGTAACGTCCTGAGTGGATAAGTACCTGTGAGTGATTTTTGTGGTACTTTTATGTTCTTTAACTGGTGGTTTTTGAATTTTCGTTAGTATTGGATCTAGAAACATAAAATTAAACATGCAATGTGCTCAGCGGATGTGAATAACTGTTTAGTACTTTTTTGTTTTACAACTGGTCGTTTTTTAATTTAGAAACATAAACTTTGGCATATAAATACAAGAAAGGATGACGCTCACGAAGTAGAGAAATTAATACTAGTTTTAGATATACTACAAGCATAAAAGGAAAAAAATAGTTTTTCGAAAAATTAGGTTACTTTTTTCGTAAAAAACGGGTAAATTAACGCGCTGAGTCAAATAGTTAATGTTTTTCCACAAATCAATACTCAAGTTCCCTTAATTCCGAAAATTTTAAAATAAATTGAAAAAAAAATTTTTTTTCCGAAAAACTAGATAACTCCATTTTACGAAAAAAAAACAAGATAATTCCCATTGATTTTCTGTTTTAATGTCCAACAATTAGTTCAATGGATCAAAAAACCTTTAACATTATTTAAAATGATGTTTTGTTTAATGCGCATGCATATTAACATAAATTCATATTAAATAATTAGCGAAATATGTTTAAAACTTTATTCGTGTTTTAAAAAAATTGAGTTATCTAGTTTTTCCATACGGCCACAGAAATTTTAATTGTTCCTAATGAACTATTATTTTCTTGTTTTTGAATGCAACGTACCCTCTTTAACTCGTTGACAACTTTAATCAACTGCGCTAATTGCACCATACACAATACCACAAACTTATCTCATTAGCGAAATATGAAGCTCTGGTTGACAGTGGCGACAGTAAAGCATACAAACACACAAAATGACCACACACGATAAAACCACTGGCACCAACAATTGATTGCGTGTGTAAGGGACCTTTTGTCTTGTGATTAGCTACCGATATTGTTTACCAATAAAGATTGTAAAAATTTCATTACAGAACAGCTCTTAACGACACATATCGTTAGCTGACGAATTTTGACTACTTAACAACAAATGTTTGTTGTTAAAAACTTCCAGAATTTCAGTACAGATATAATGGGGATTTAATTGTTATATTTTTTGGTCACATCTACTCCTCATAATTTTGCTATTTAGATTTAGCCAGATCAGTGTATTAGTGGCTGATATATGAGCAAAAAACCACGACTATCTTTTATTTTAGCCATAAACCCCTTACTAATTAGTTTGTTGTATGCAAATCTGCATCGTAGTGCAGAAGTTGAATATTTTAAACTGTCTTTTAAAGAATTCGTCCCACAGTGCAATAGTAGCAGTTTCAGTAACATCGACATGATTGTCTGTTGTAAAAACAGCCTCTTGTCCTGCTTTTTTGCATTTTTGGCCAACAAAACTGTGTAGCTCTTGTTGTTTTTTTTTTAATTTTTCAATTTTACGTGTGTTAAATATTTGTCCAACCTTTTTGTTTGTTTAACATTGTTTTCATTTTTTCTTCAGTCTCTTTGTATTTTGCAATAACATGGTAAAATATTATTTTTTTTTACCTATAAAACAACAACAAAAAAAATGTGTAACAGAAATTGTTGGCACTATTCAACTTTACAACAATAAAAATAAAAAAAATAGCTAAAATTACGTTATTGTAATAATACTTAGTTTATGCCCCGTAATCTCATTTAAACAGAGTGGAAAATATTGTGGGCAAAACAAATCCAACGATAACCTAAAATATTTGGAACCAAGTTAGTTTAAATAAAAAATTAAAAAAAATACTTAGGAATGCTATATTCGGCTGTCCCGTATCTTTGACACCCTGCAACAAGACGTAGAGTTTTTTACGAGACGATTTTTCCGGGATCTGTGATAAATTTTGAATTAATCTTCCCAAAATATTACATCGCAATTTCTGATCATGTTGCTGATAAAGCAGAAATAGTTAAATGCTCGAAAAAGTGGTACAAAATTTTACGTCAAGATTGCACTTAGTCGGGCCCTAATGCCCGAAATAATATTCAAATTTTGAATATTTTTTGGTTGAAATTAAATTTGTTTGTTATTTTTACATTTTCAAGTACATTCTATCGTGCTTAAGAAATTGTTTAATAAAAAAAGTTTTATTAAACCTAAAGATGGGAGTTAATTATGATACCTTCAATTTATAATGGGAGATGTTATTGCTAAGGTATGAAGATTTTCTGAGTTTGATGAAGAAACGTCCGATCATCTTCATTGCTGTTGTACCGCCTTGGAAGGTCCAGGAAATTGGCAATTTTCATCTGAAAAGCCTAAAGAATATCTGTAAAAAGATGGGAGTGTGGCAGGGCTTACAATGACAGCCTTTGTAAAAAATAAACAAGTTTGCAATATGGGGTGCTTCTGCCTGCTAAATAAGGCCTCCTATAAGGCCTCTTGACTAATTTCGTTACCGCTGGGAAGCAAGGTTTATGCATTAAAAGTAAAATAAAATATTTATCAAAAATGCATATCGCACTTTATCATAAAGAGGGTTGTATGTTGTGCCTGTTGACATACGATATTGGCTTCCCAGGAATATATTTCCCTGACGGCAGCGACTCACCGTTTATTACTACTGGGGGCCTTCTTGAATTTTTCAACAGCATCAGAAACCCTTTCTACTTTTCAGCCTTGTGTGGGTAATTTTGGGTTGCTTTCTTGTATAATTTCCAGTAGCTCCTTGGGGCCGAATGACTCAGCAGGAATATTAGCAATACATCCATCTGTTCCTTAGCCAGAGGTATTGACTCATCCTTAACGCTCTATCCAACTTCACCCAGGGACTCCATACCCGTTGTAAGTCCTCAATATAGGTTGTTGCCCACAGGAGAGAGGTTTTTTCCTGTTTCCTGAGCTCACCAACCGGTTTCCAGCCAGGTCAGTTGAATATTTTGTAGGCAATTTCAGACGGATTTACGTGCCTATAAGGCTTGTTGAGGGATGCTGTAGAGACTGAGGAAGTTGCACCAGAGGGCATCGAATTTGTTTTTGGTAGCTCTCTTTATACAAGATTCCACACATGGGAAATTGGTTTTGCGGCAGACTTAGTCTATGCCGTTAAACTTGCACCAGAGGAAGGGGTTTCGACGCCATTTTGTCCCATCCAGACCTGGGAAGCCTTAGAGGTACCTTTTACTAATGTTGCTCTTTTATATATATTCCACATACATACAAACAAAAATTAATCTTAATTCGCTAAAACATTGTCCACCACTTTTATCTATCAAAACCGCAAAAATGCTTCTGACTACTTTTGCTTGATTTATTTTTTAATTTTTACGCCTTTAAGTATTTGCTATTAGAAATTTCTCTTATTTTTAAAATCCTTGTCGGTGTTTTCTCCAGCCATGATGAATTATTTCGAAATGTTTCGAACACAATATGTCATTTACACAGACACTTATAAAAATATAAAATATTTAGATCGTAAGGAAACACCAAACAAACTCATACATCCTAAAACACCAACTCACGTTAATGTAAAAATTCACTCGCTTAAAACAGCAAAAAAAAAATAAGAGTTTGAACACAAGCATACATACAAAGTTTTATACACAAATGTTTTTATAACATGTACGTGGTCAGAATGTGTTTCAGCTGTACAGCACGTTTGTTTAAGGACGAAAAGTGAAGAAAAGAAACGAAAACATCAAAACGGAATATATGAACCGGTGAGTTCCTACACACAGAAAAAAATACCAATGTCAAATTAACATGGAAAAATGTTGATTGAGAATCATAGTAAATTTCTGCAAAAGTATGCCCGTTATTTAAATTTATCATTATTTCATATTAATTTTAAATGAAAAATATTAAAATAATCTTAAATCACGCGTATAATATTAAATTCAATGTTAAAATATATTAAAAAAAATATTAAAATATAAATAAATATGGATTCAATATTGAATCTGTTGTATATTTTAATAGTATGCATGCTTACATCCCTGACATTAACGTAGTCGTAAGATCATATGTACATGATTTAAACATTAACTGAACATACCGTTTAAGAGGTATAAACTGAATATGTAAAAACTCATTCGTCATTCATTTCAATAAAGGTCAACTTGAATATACTACAGTGGCGACGAGGAATAAATAATAATGAATGGATTAGCAGTGCCAAGGTTCGACTATGGAGCAAATACATGGAGTGTGTTCCAATTTCAATTGGAACAATTTTTCATTGCGGGCGATGTGAGAGAGGAAAAGAAGAAAGCAATTTTATTAACCTCTCTCACTGAAAATTCCTATGTTTTATTGGAAAATTTGTTGAGTCCATCTAAACTGGATGCGACAACGACCACATATGCTAGCTGTGTAGACGCAATGACGAGACATTTCAAAGCACCGTCATGTGGATTCGCCGAGCGGGTTAAATTTTATAAAGCCAGCAAATCTCCAAACGAAACAACAAATGAATGGGCCGTTAAAGTGCGCATGTTGGCCGCACAGTGCGAATTTGGTTCTATGCTGAGCACGGTTGTCAGAGATATATTTATAATGGGTTTGGAGCCAGGTCCGGCTCGAGACAAAATCTTTTTAGAATCGCTGTCGCTCACGTTTGAGAAAGCTGTGGAAATTGCAAATAATGCAGAATATATAAAAAATCAATATGAAGTTGAGGTTAAATCCGAAAGCGATATAAATTACATGCGTCATAATCCGTATGATGTTGAGGTTAAGTCCGAGGGCGATGTAAATTATATACGTAGGCATAACGGTGAACATCAACAACAAGTTTTTCGGAGACAATCGAGGAGTTCGCAGCAACAACAGCATTTTCAAAAACAAGAACAGCAAGGCAAAAAGGGACTGAAATGTTCAGCATGCGGCTTAATGGGGCATCAGAGAGAACAATGCAGGTATAGACTTTATAAATGTCATCTGTGTCAACAACAAGGTCACCTTAAGAAGATGTGCGGAGCAAGAAACGTAAATTTTTTGGAAGAAGACAGCCTCAATCTTTTTTCAATGTTAAGTGAAGATGATGGCCCGATTAAGGTAAAAATAAGTATTGACAATAAGGTATTTCAAATGATGTTAGATACGGGTTCTGAGTATAACGTTATTTCACAGTATACCTATAATACAAATTTCAAAAATTGTGATTTAAAAGATACACAAATGTTATTGAAAGCTTACAATGGTGCAGCTATTTGCCCAATAGGGGCGTTGAACGTAGACGTCGTATATGGCGAAAAACAAAAACAAATTACATTTTTAGTCATTGAAAATGGCGGTCCACCACTACTGGGAAGAAATTTTTTGAAAGTTTTTCAAATTGAATTGGCAAAATTAAACTACCTATCACAAGGATGTGTAAACGAGACTGCAAACGTTTTAGGCAAATTTAGTGAACTTTTTGATGGTAGCCTAGGGTTATTTAGGAAAAGTCAGGCCAGGTTATTAGTAAAAGAGGGGGCCACACCAATTTTTTGTAGACCACGTACAGTTCCTTTGGCTATTCGGGAAAAGGTAGAAGAACAGTTGGATAGATTAGTGTCCATGGGAGTATTGGAACCAGTTGATTATAGTGATTGGGGTACACCAATTGTTCCAATTTTAAAAAAAGATGGAAGTATTCGCATTTGCGGTGACTTCAAGGTCACTCTGAATAAATTTTTGCAAGTGGAAAAATATCCATTACCGCGAATTGAGGACATTTTTTCAAAACTTTATGGTGGTGAAGAATTTACAAAACTAGACCTCAGTATGGCTTATCAGCAAATAGAACAAGATTCAAATTCACGTAAATACACAACCATCTCAACCACAAAAGGGCTTTTCCAATATACACGTTTAATTTACGGCTTGGCTTCAGCACCAGCCATTTTCCAAAAAGTAATGGACTCCATGTTAGCGGGGTTAGAGGGTGTGGTTGTGTTTCTCGATGACATTCTTATAAGTGCTCCAAATAGAA
Organism: Pollenia labialis; assembly: GCA_949318255.1. NCBI lineage: Eukaryota > Metazoa > Arthropoda > Insecta > Diptera > Polleniidae > Pollenia > Pollenia labialis. The sequence continues at coordinate 61,753,672 of OX439139.1, read as the reverse complement.
AAGCACATGTCGAGCGATTGGAAAAAGTTCTTCAATTATTGTCAGATGTAGGGTTTAAATTATCAGCGGAAAAATGTGAATTTTTCGCTAAGAGAATAAAATATTTGGGCCACATCATTGATAAGGATGGTTTGCATGTGGATCCGGGTAAATTACGGGAAATCCAGAGAATTCCATACCCCAGTTCGGTAAAGGAGCTTCAGGCTTTTCTAGGGGTTGTAAACTTTTACAGGCGATTTTTACCAGATGTATCCACATTGCTGCATCCCCTTCATTGTTTATTAAAGGCTAATGCAACCTTTGTCTGGTCAAATGAATGCGGCAATGCTGTAGATAAGCTTAAGCGATTGTTAGCTTCTGATTTATGCTTGGCACACTTTAACTCAGACTTTTTAACAAAATTAACAGTCGATGCCAGCCCCGTTGGCGTCGGTGCGGTTTTATCGCAGATAGATGACAAAGGTGTAGAAAAACCAGTTGAGTTTGCCTCGAGAACAATGTCAGATACGGAAAAAAAATATTCTCAACTGGATCGTGAAGCTGTTGCAATTTTGTTTGGGGTGAAAAAGTTTCACCAATATTTGTACGGACGGCATTTTGTTCTGGTCACAGACAATAAACCACTTCAACATATTTTTGGTCCAAAAAAGGGAATTCCTGCTATGGCTTCAGCTAGGTTACAGCGCATTGCATTAGTTTTATCAGGATACCAATTTGAAGTTGCACATGTGAAATCAAGTAGTAATGTGGCGGATTACTTTTCGGGAGTACCGACAGGAGGTAATGACGACAGTAGTACATTTCCAAACGATGTTTATTTAAATTATGTTCAACGGAGTGCAAATAGAGTTTTAAATTTTGAAGAAATTCTATCAGAGACAAAAAATGATAGACTTTTAGAACGGGTAATTAGTATGGTAAAAAAGGGTTGGCCAAAAAGTTGTACCGATGAAAATTTGAAGCCATTTTTCCAGAAAAGAAATGAATTATCAGAAGAATCAGGATGTTTGTTCTGGGGCTATAGAGTGGTCATTCCTAAGGTACTTCAACGTGAGGTGCTGGGATTTTTACACCAGACACATATGGGAATAGTTAAGATGAAGTCTATGGCAAGGGAAAGTTGTTGGTGGCCAGGCCAAACTAGGGATATAGAGAACATAGCAGGGGAATGCACACCATGCTTAGAAACGCGATCTAACCCACCCCGTCAGGAATTAATACCTTGGGAAAGACCACGTGATGTATGGTCAAGAATACATATTGACTTTTTTGGTCCTTTTCTTAATCGTTGGTGTCTCGTAGTAGTGGACAGCTCTAGCAAATGGCTCGAATGTATTGACATGTCGAAAAACACCACAAGCCGCGCGGTGATATCCGTTTTAAGAGACTTATTTGCACGTTTTGGGCTACCAAAATGTATAGTATCGGATAATGGCACAGCTTTTGTGTCACACGAGTTTAAGGAATTTGCTAAATGCAACGGTATTGAGCTAATTACAACTCCTGTAGGCCATCCCTCTACAAACGGGCAGGCCGAAAACACAGTAAAAATTATAAAAAATGCTCTCAAACGCAATTTATATAATGTGCCATTGACAGCTTTCAACGACGTTTTGAATAGGTATTTATTAGATTATAGAAATACAAAACATGCGTGTACTGGGGTATCTCCAGCATTTTTAATGTTCAATAGACGAAAATTAAGGACTCGATTAGATCTGTTAAATCCAAAACGGACCATTGAAGTTAAAAATAAGAAAGAAATTGAAAAAATTGTATTAAAAAATCAAACTAACCAAAAAGTTTATTATAAGGGCACAGGAAAAAATTGTTTTAATGAAAATGATATTGTAATGGTGAAAGATTATTCTGTTGCAGGAAAAGTATCATGGTTAAAAGCTAAAATTTTGAAAAAAATAGGGAGGCAGACCTTCACGGTGCTCACGGTAAATAACAAAATTTGGAAACGACATGCGAACCAAATTATTCAATGTAAAAGCCCTTCAGATCAAACTTTGCCAAGTATTCTTTTAGATCCATTACAAAAGCTAAACATTAACAATGAAACTTGTAAAACCGAAAAAGAACAGAATAATAGTTCATCATTAAATAATTTTCCAATACCAACGTACAACTTAAGACCCAGAAAAAATAAATAAAAACTAAATTGTATAAAAAAAAAAAAAAAAAAAAAATTTAATGAAAAATATTGTGAAAATAGTGGATGAAAATTTTAAATTAAAATACATTTCAATTAAGTATTATTTTTATTGGATATAAGATTAATAGTATTAACCCAGATTATGATGGGGGTATTGTTGTATATTTTAATAGTATGCATGCTTACATCCCTGACATTAACGTAGTCGTAAGATCATATGTACATGATTTAAACATTAACTGAACATACCGTTTAAGAGGTATAAACTGAATATGTAAAAACTCATTCGTCATTCATTTCAATAAAGGTCAACTTGAATATACTACAGAATCCATTAAAAAACCTGTTTTATATTAAAATCAAAAGTCTGTCTTGTTAAATTAACATGCATACATAGTTAAGTATGTTCAATTTTTTATTTTCATTCTTAAAATATGTTACAAAAAGTAGACAATTCCCGTATTCTTTTAATTATAATTATTTATTTAAATAGTACATCAAGTTTTCAAAGTAGAATGATGACGAAAACTATATCGGGCGATTCTGCTGATGCTTCTGTTGACAAAGGAGAATACAAAATAAGTGAAGCATATGTTACAGGGGTAAGTGTATTGAATTATTCTGAAATAAATGCATATGTTGTCTCTGAAGCTTCTTCACACTGTCATAACGCACTCAAACCAATTTGATTCTACATGAAATTCATGTTGTTTCAACTTGAAATAACTTTCATTCAACGTGATTCGGATTGTTTTTTCAATATAAATCACATTTTGCTCCAACTTTACTGCAATGTTAAATTAACATGAATTATAGTTATTTTAAAAGAAAAAAATTTGTTCGCAAGTAATTGTAAAATCAAGTTGAATTAACATGAAAAACGTATGAAGCAAAATCAGCACCGAAAAATTTTAAATCAACCTTGTTTTCTACGTTTTTAACTTGGTTTTTTTCTGTGTGTACACGCTTTATTCTATATCATCCAATTGTGGTTTTCTCTGGTGACTTAAAAAGCATATTTTATGCTTTAGAAGTGATTTAAAAAGGGATGTCGTCCTCAGATGATGCTGCTATTTTTGCTTTAGTTCATGTATAACAAGTAAAAAAGTATAGTCGACCAGGTCCGACCATTCAATACTCTACACCACAGTTTTTAAAGACAGATTTTAGTACTGAACGATGGCTAATCGCGTCCATGATCTTAAAAAATTTTGTTATAAATTTGTGCCCAATATCATCTAAATACCTGTAAATATACAATATTTCTTTGTCTTAAAGCGATTTTGAAGAGGGGGTTTATATATGACCTATGGTCACTGTTGGACCTGTCAGTACAATTGTCATTACATTGTAGCTACACGCAGAGAAAAAACATGATCAATGAGTGTTCACTACGACAATTTTTGTTCATATTTGCCTAATATTTTTACCCCAATAAATTTATTGTAGTCCTAATGTAACTAGAAAAAATTATTTTTGTCTTTAACATTTTTAAATTCACTATAACAATATTATATGGTGTTTTACACATAAAAAGCTACTCTGTACCTCAAATCTGTAACTTTTTGAATTAAACTATCGATATCGTTAAGTAACGAGAAATCTCGGTTACTTTAACGAATTTGTTGTTCTCTATTTTAAATAAACAAATATTTTTGTATAGAAATATTAACGACAAATATCGGTTAAAATTTTTTAAAATTAATAAGAAATTAAAAAATAAATTTGCTTGTTAAAAATTTATTTTACCAAAACATGAATGAAAACGTGTAAATATTGATTATATTTCTAAACAAATATGTTGGTTTCAAATCTTTTTATACATAGGAAAAAAGTTCAAGGTGCCTGGGCCACTCCAGCACAACATTTTGCTCCTTTTTTTATACCCGCAATACTGTATTTATGTGAAGAGGATATTGTGTATGTGTTTGCGCAATTGTGTGTAACACATTGTAAAAAAAAACATCAGCAGTTATAAATGTGAAAACCATGTACTGTCAAATTATGGGTACCCCTTATTACCTCGTATATTCTAATCGGCTGGACATTTGAGATATCGTTAGATCCGTCTTAAAAACTTAAGTGTCTTTGTTTGAAAATGAAGTGTCTGATTTTGGACGTGAAATAGTAGTGCGTTTAAAAATAAATTAAGCAGATTGGAGAAGAGAAGAGTTTTAAAATAAAGGAAACTAAAGTGTGATTACAAAAATATGTGTATATAAGATATCAACCCAAAATTGATTTTATTTAAAAAACGATCCTGTTTTAATGTTTATAAAAAATCCCTTCTATATAGTAAATACGTTGAATTCTTATCTTTACCAGAACTTTTCTTAAAATCAGGAAAAACTACGGTGATTTTTAAAAAAATCCAACGGAGAATCTCCATCGACTTCAATTCAATTTCACTAGATTTCCAGGTATAATAAATTGGTTAAAATGTTTTTCATAACTGGCTAGCACCTCTCTTTTTCATTTTATTAATAAATAAAAATATGAATTCAAATAGTTTTTTCCCATTTTAAAATTCAAAAATCGATTAATTCCTTACTCGAACAAAACCAAAAGTCGAATTATTGGATACTCTACTCAATATAATAAGAAAGATGAATGACGTAAAGACTATTCCGAAAAAAATTTTCTATTGGGGCTTTTTCAAAATATGTACCGATTATCACCATTCTCAATAAGTTTGTCCTTATGACAATTGTAACGTATGTAACTAATTGTCTTAAAAATTGCGACATATGTATACATTATGCATTATGTTATTTGGACAGAAAAACAGCCAAATAGCCGAACGGATGGACATTAGGGTGGCCGTTATTATTTTTTTTTCGTATTTTCACTTGGCGAACCCCTTAGATTGATTTCAAATTAGAAAAAAACAATATATAAAAAATTTTAGATCGTTTGCATAGTTATTGGGCGTGCCTTGAGCCCACATAGTTTGCTAAAAATGCTATTTTTCTCACTATGTGGCGCTTTAATTGTTGATAACTTCAGTAATATTTATTTTAAAGAAAAACCTTATTCACAAATATTCAAGGGCTATAACTTATGAACAATGTTGCTCTATATTAGTTTTCTTTAAAATTAATATTTAATCCAGAAAAAGCCAAATTAAAAAATAACACCGACATATTCACATGTCTACGCATTCTTTGCCTGGTGATTACACTACGTGACAAATTTTCAACAAAGTCGTAACCAAATAAATCTGACAGCTAATCTTTATGTAAAACTTCTCCCTGAATCCGAATATGAAGTCAGAATTGTCAAAAGTAGAACCGTTTTTGAGATATTCCAAAATAACCGTTATTTGTGTTTTTAAAAAAGGTGATGTGACTGAAATGCAATTATCTTCACAAATTTTTAACGGACTATGTATTTCTTTCTTTTTATTGAGAGGTAAAAAATTACTAAAATAACAATGGATTGCTAGTGAAGATCAGTGATGTTATACACTTTTTTGAAAAGTTCTTACGCAGTCCGAAAAAAACCCTATTTTTCTCTACAAAAATCCCTACAACTTTAAATGATAATATATCAATACAAATAAATCCATTTGTATTAATGCATATAAATTTTATTTAAAGTTGTTCCCAGAAAGCATTTGGATGATAATTTTTTATTAAAATCACCTGAATAAGTCTTCTCAGATAATTTTTGTTGATTAAAAACTGATTTATCTGTTGAGCGATTGAAAAAGGATTCATATATAGTTCATTGACGAAGAAATAAAAAGATAGAACCCCAAAAATTATTGTCAATTAATGAAAATAAATTAAATTACGAATTTTTTCTTCTTTTATTTCCAAGATCCCTATAATCAAAAACTTTATAATAAACGATTGAAAAATTAGATGATAAATACTCACTAATAATTATCAAACTACTATTAAAGTGCTCAAAAAGAGATCAGAAAATTGTATCAAAAGTTATTCTTTGAGGTGATTCATCGCTAGGGTACCATTTTCTCACACTCACTTTACTATTTCGACTTTACTCCAAAACTTTTTGATTCCCATCTTTTACATATTATCTATTTCTTGCTCTATAAAATAAGGTTCAACAGATCTCCATTCTTCTAAAAGAGCTTATTACAAAATTAGGTTAAAATCAAAGCTGAAATGACGGCAAGCGATGACTCAAATAAATTTAACAATTTTTATGGCTGCCGTATTAACAAATTTATTAGTATGCTATCACAAATCGAAAAAAGCTACCAAACTATCTATCTATCTATCTATCCTTTTTTCCTACGGCTATTTCTTTGGGAAGAAAATCCCTACGAATGGGGATTTTTCCCTACGTATAACATCACTGGTAAGATTGTTCAAAAAATGACAGAGTTACAGGGGACAAAAGTTCAAGCTACATTGACATTGTTATGATTTTGTTCAATTTTGCTCTTTTCAAGTTATACTTTTTAAACAAATGATTTAAAAATCCTAATGTTTTATTGCATGCGATATTAGATTATTTTAATATGAACATTTTGCGCACAACAAGACATAGATTGGTACAAAAATGACAAAGCTAAAGAAGATTTAGTAAATTTACCCACATAGAAATTCAATTCATCATAATATTTTTATGTGTTACACACATTAGCACAAACACATAATACCATCTCTCCTATTGTGTTGTGGTTAAGAAAAATTACTTATTTCATGTGTTTGTTCGCGGAATGCGTGCGGGCATTTATTTTTATGTTTATTTCCGTTATTATTGTTTTATTTCAACTTAACATACTTGTACATTTTCTGAGATTTCCTAAGAATTACTGTACTTACGAGTACATTCACACAGACAAATTGGGAGGCAAACGAACGAACTAACACGAACGCACACCTTCACTCCTGGTTAACAATTTAACCCCATTTATGTTTGTTTAAATGTTTTTGTTCCCCTTTCCCAACCATTTATTTATTTGTTCTTCACGTATTTAAACTTTAAATTACTAACATACTTGATAATTTTACATGTTCATACCCTTCTAAAAGTATGCTAATCTTTTTTATTCTGTCCTCAACATAATGGCCCCAAATACATTTATAAATGAGTTGTGTACGTGAGTTTGTGTGTATGAAGAACATACCCAGCGGGAAAAAGAAGGGGTACGGATGCCTTCTAGAAGGCCTCTGTACTCCTTCTTTTGGATATACAAGGCCTTCTCGCTCCATTCCATACTCATATCTTTTTTACACACGTTGTCATTGCGGAGAAGGCCTTCCGCTCTCGCTTCTTTAGCAGGCACATAAGAATGGCAACGGGTACAAAAAAATAATTGTTTTGCTCTTGCTTGTGCAAAAAAAAAACAATACAAAAAATGTTACTCCTTCTCTATCTTATCTTTTACACCAAATAGCCGAGGCCTTCTATAAGGCATTCTTTAGCAGTTAGATAAGAATAGGAATTTAATCAAAACAATTTTTAAGCAGGCCTTTTAAAAGGCCTGAAGTAAGAAGGTCTTCTGAGTTTTACCGCTGGGTACAAGCAATGTAAATGTGTGGTTGCTTGTTTTAAATGGAAAATAACTTTTAATATTTATTTGGGTTCAAAAATCTGTTTACTTTGATATTTAATTAAAATAATTCTCATGTTTTCAACACTCATTTACGAAAGTATGTGTGATAATAACCGACGGATAAAACTGAGATTTCAAAATACATACGTAATAATACATACGTAAAAGTGTGGGGCTTTAATAAAATATTTATTTATCTTAACATTTTTAATTAAGAAATGAAGTTTTGTTTATATGTCAAAACTAAAGTTTTAAAAATAAATAATAAGTTTGAAAATTTTGGCAACAAAAAAGTTAAGAATTTATTTAGCATTTAACATACTACAAAACGTAACAACTTTCATCAAACCATGGACTTGACTTACAATTTTTTTATCTTTTCAGTTACAAGAAAATTAAACAAGCCATAAAGGGTAGTTTACACTACCTCACAAGTCTTACGTATTCCATAATACTTTGTGAGATAGAAATCGAATGAGTTTTGTTGCGACTGTCAAAAAATCTAATTTTAACATACAAGTTTGAACACAAACCATCACACAAAATATAAATATTCACACATGATTTTTAATAATTCTTGGCATTTTCATCACACATGGATTCACACTATCAGGCTTTTTCATATAACTTGAGTTTTTGACATGTATTAATACAAAGTATCCCAGCGGGAAAAAGAAGGAGCACGAAGGCCTTGTAGAAGGCCTCTGTACCCCTTCTTTAGGATGTACAAGGCCTTCTTGCTACATTCCATACTCATATCTTTTTTACACGCGTTGTCATAGCGGAGAAGGCCTTCCGCTTTCCTTTCTTTCGCCAGAGCTTCTTAAAGGCATTCAAATATATGGCTCTTATAAGGCTTTCCAGAGAAGGACTGTTAAAAGGCTTTAGAATAAAGGTTATCTTAAAGGGTTTTTAAGAAAGGTATGTTAAAAGACCTTTTAATTAATGGCTCTTAAAAGGCCTTTCGGACCATCCTTGTAAAAAGTGCATCGGTTCTAATGGAAATTCGTTGACCATCAAAAAATTTTTTAATCAGGCCTTCAAAAAGGCCTGAAGTAAGAAGGTCTTCTAAGTTTTACCGCTGGGATAATAGGCTGTACTCTGCAAGCCGTCATGGTAAACAGAAGTTTAGCGGTGATCAGAAAAATTCTTTATATAAGAATATTAAATTCTTTGTTATTATTGTACGTAAAACTTACGCTGTTGTAATTTAATTTACATTTTGTTTTTTATTTTGCTAAAGAGACAGAGACTCTAAAATAAATATAAAGAAAAAACAAACCGGTTTAATTAATGAGTGAACCTAAGGCTCCGACCTCAAACACATCATGGCCCAATTAGTAGGTCTGCGCACAACTACAACAATACAACAATAGTTGTCAGTTGTCAAGAAATATTTGTTTTTGTATTTATTTCGTTAAAATAAAAATGTTCAATCAAAATTTTGGTAAAATAAGTTTGTTCTAAAAAAGTGCTTAGAACCATTGGGCGATTAAGAAAATGAAAATGAAAGGATAATTTAAAGATGTTTTCTATATTTTATGAATAGAAACAATACAAATAAATTACATTTTTATAAAAAATATAAATAATAAATAAAAAAATGAAAGGCGCACAGAATGGAGAACATTTTTCATCTCCTCCCCAGTGATGATACAGCAGCACCCCGATGCCGAAAGTGCCATGTGCAAAGCATGTTACAAACAAAAATTAATCTGGAATAATCATTTGAACAGCACATTAAAGACTGCTTACTTTCCTCCTCCGCCTGTATGTGGTTGTAAAGAAAACAACATCAGTGTCAACATTTTATTTCAAAAACAGAAGAAAATCCTTCAGAATTACCAATATTTCTAGTACAAATAACGAATGAAAGTAAAATTCAAGAACTTAAGCCAATCAAAGGTATCCTATATCGGTGCGTACGATGGGAACCTTTAAAAAACCAGAAATCACACAATGCAGAAACTGTCAAAACTATTTCATAGTGCATCGAATTGCTATTTGCCGCCACGATGCGTAAAATGTAATGAAATACATGAGCATGGAAAGCAGAGTTGCCTTTTTTTAAAAGAGCGCTAAATCAGCGCTTTTAAAGATACCCAAAAGTGTTATACTTTTATTTGCATATGTACATATGTAATCCAGTTTGTTTCTTTTCACAAGAAAAACCAGAAATAATTTCCTGATTTTAACTTGTTTTATTCGTATTAAGTAAAATTTTGTTAAATAAAGAAACATTTTCTTTCTCGTGATCAAAAAATTCACGTTTTTGGTACATGATGAAAAATTGATTAAAACAAGAAATACAAAAGTAGCTTATTTTTATTATAAAAAAAGAAGATATTTCTGATATCAAGCAGCATTTATTTAATATTAGTCTGATTTTCTTGATTTTTAAATAGAATCGAATTTCTTGCATCAAGAAGCAAATGCTAGAGATTTCTTTAAATTTTTTAGAAAATGCTCAAGAAAACTTAACTTGATTCAATTAATTTTTATTTGAATCGACATGTTAAACACATCAATTCAAAGTTTCTTATTTTTATAGCAAGTTTTGTTAAACTAACTAGTGCTACACGTTTTTATGAAAAAAAATCCAGGCTTTTCTTCTGATTATGTTAAGTAAAAAGCAACGAAAACTTGATTTATGTAAGTAACTATAGAATTAAAATAAATTGTTTTTAGCTGTAAATAAGTAAATTATAATGCTTAAACCAAGCCACACATATCGACCCCTTTGCGCGAAATTATCGTATGTTACAATAACCAAATTTTACAGGACAGCCATTTTTCTACTTTTCTCAAAATGAAAATATACATTAAATTTTTGGAGCAACGAAGTGGAATTCGCCTACAATATTTTGTCAGGTGACGCCTCTTTGAATGTAGAACAAGATTGCATCAAAAACTCAGTTTCAAAAAAATTGGCATATACGATAATTTCTCGCAAAGGGGTCGATATGTTTACAATAAGAAATTTTTGGCTTGGTCAAGAATGGTGCAAAATGTTCTTGGTTCAAGACATATTTTCTTGTGATTTAATAAACAATTCTTTCCGTGAATATTTGAAATAACATTTCTTGAGTTTTCTTAAAATATCAGAAAAGGCTTTTTAAAAATGTTAATGTTTTATTAACACTGCTATACTTATACATATATACATGATCTCTTGAATCAAATAGACAATATCATTAGATTTGCTAACGATATAATCGTTTTTCATTCTGATGATAAAATTGAAAAATAAACCAAGAACTTCAAAGCAATTTTAACATTGTAGATAATTTTACTACTGATTGGCACATGACAATTAAAAGTAGTAAATGCGAGACCATTCTATTTCGACCCCCAGTCAACAAGTGTAACAATAATATCAAAGAAAATTGGAAATCCTTCAAAATTAAATCTAAGAACAATGTAGTTATTCCCAATAAAGAAATGGTTGAATACTTAGGTATTCACTTAGAAAAGTTTCTTATTTTTAAAACACACACGTAAACTTACAAATAATTAAAGCAAGAAATGCATTTTATATGTACAAAAAACAATTTTTCTCCAAATTCATTCATTCAAATGTAAAAGTTATTTTATACCAGTCATTAATACGTTCTGTATTAACATATGGATGCCAAATATGGTTCAATATATCGCCGTCGTATATGGAGAAACTAAGAGTATTCGAGAGAAAATGCTTACGAGCGTGTACTCTCCAATTTAGATCTGCTTATAGTAACTATTTAAAATTCGTTCCGAATAAAAAGCTTTATAATGTAGCAGAGATATGCAGGATCGATAACTTCATTATACACCTAATAAGGAATCACATTGTAAAATGCACTGAATGTTTCGAAAATAATTTGATTATGGCTCCATACTATTCTTCCAACGAATTTATTCATAAAACACTATAAAATGGATTCGTACCACCTGAGGCTTTTGTATACCTCGATAGCTAAGTCCACATCCAAAATGAATTCGGCGTTCCTATACTTTGTCATTTGTATAGACCAGCCAATATCAGAGCAATTCAAAGCAATCAACTTGCAAATACTAATACAAGATTTGACACTAGCGTGTATAATAAAGATAGAAATATGTTTCCAAACGTAAATATTAATAATTAAATTAACAATGTAAGTTTCACTTCCTCTCGTTTTTACCTGAATGACTTATATTATACCCTTCACCGAAGTACAATATTGATCCTACACCCTATGATTTAACGATGTCCGTCTGTCTGTTGAAATGGGTTTTTCGAAGACCCCATATATGATGGGGGCCAGGTTATAATACATTTATGTCACATATGCTCCGAAATTGTTTGCTATTGAAATTCAAAAAGATCGGTTTACAAATGGCTGAGATATGAGCAAAAAACCACGAATACCTCTAATTTTTCCCAAAAATCCCTTGTGGTTTTTGTATTTTTATTACTTTTTGCTGCATATCTGGGGAACGACAAGAGCCAAAATTTTCAAATTAGGTACATACATTAAGGTTCTCAATACAGACCATCCTTCAAAATGTGGGCGGGATTGGAAAAGTGGGCGTGGTACCTCCCGTACAAAAAAAATTAAAATTGTTGTATGCATATGAATTATATACCAAAATAAGTAAACCATATTTTATAAAAAACTCGGAAAAATAGGTTAAGATACGAAAATTTAAGTACCCATTTTCGGGAACCAAAGATCTTTCCGAGTCCAAGTTTTATAACCCAAGTAAATGGTAAATTTCTTCTTAAGCACGTCGGTATATAAATCATTCAAATCAGTTAAAAAATGGCTGAGTTATAACCAAAATACTGAAATCCCAAAATTACTCTTTTTATACCCTTCACCGAAGGTAAAAGGGTATATATAAGTTTGACATTCCGTTTGTAATTTCTACAATATTGATCCTACACCCTATAAAGTATATATATTCTGGGTCCTTATAAAAAACGACGTTCAAATCCGGTTGTCTCTTTTAACCCCCCCCCCCCCCCCCTTGCATTTCTTTACAAATATTAGCATAATGCCCAATATGATTTTCGTTATCACCCTTCTTTATTATTTTATCTATTTAACGAAATAATTTTAACAAATAGAAACGGGGAATTTTTGATTATTTTTGATACTTAAAAACTCTCCAAAAAAGGTAAAACTACGGTAAGACAACACTGCCTATATTTAAAGAAACATACAAACACACATACATGGTACAAACCATTTTGGTGAACATACCCACTATTACGGTTCACAACTCAAATAAGTTGAATTGTAATTTTTGTATTATGGTTTACAACTTTGCTGAGTTGAGTTGACACAACTGAGTTGAGTTGTGAAACCTAAAACGGGCGATATTAATAGTATGTATTGTAACGAACCAAACCGCGAGGGCGTATTTCTAAAGGGGTTGTGCTACCTTTATTACCGGCCGTGCTAGTGGAAAATGGGGTGGTTCTTACCCTAATCGAAACAGCTTATTGATCGCCACATAAACTAAAATTTAGGTAGCTACAGAATCGACAACAAAACAAAAAAAACACAAAATGCGAAATACTAATAATAAAACTGATGAAAGGTAAATAATGGAGAAAAGTAGTAGAAGAGGAAAAGGTGTAAAAATCCTCTTGTATTTTCTATACCCACCCAACCATGCTATCCCTATCTAAAACTTCCCGGATAGAATATCACTGATCTACATATATCTACCCTTAACCTTTCATGAACTAAAAATCAAAATATTTTAGCAATTCATATTGCACAATAAAAATTCAAATTGTTTTATTTTTTCCATATTAAAAAATATAAATAAATAATAATTATAAAAGAATTGACTATTTCAAATGTATGATGTATACTCTAGTCTAATAAAATAAATGTACAATCTAAACACAATAAAAAAAAAAACAAATTGCCACTAGTGAATAATATATAAAATTCGTAAATTCTGTCCTGTCAAAATTATGGACATTAAATCTGTTATTATGGTTAATATATCAAGAAAATGTTAATTTAAAAAAAAAAAATTATTATCGGTATTTAAAAAAAAAAATTATTAAAGTGATGCACTAAATAAAAAAAAAACTATGTTTGCAACCAAAACATTTTGATTCGGAATTCCAAAATATTATGTTAAATTTTAACTAAACAAAAATAAACAATAAAAAAAAATATGGATTTAAATAATTAACCATTTATGAAACTAACATCGATTATTTTAAAATTCGTATTTTATTTATTTATTGTTGTCAGAGTGATAATTCAAATATAATTAATAGTGACTCACCAATTTTAAATCCCACGAAGACTTCAGGCCTGCTGTCTCTTGGAAGTTTGAGTTCTTGCTTTAATGACGTTAATTAGTTCAAATAATCACTCAAAGATTTAATAGGTATGTAAAAAAAAATTTAAAAAAACCGAGCGTAAAAAAAACCCCGAGTTAACATTTTCTTTAACAGAGTATAAATTATAAACATTAAACACATAGAAATTACACATAAATAAGGAAAAAAATTAATCTATAAAATAATGATATTAGCTAGTGTCATCATTGAACTATGGTATTAAAATATTGAATTAAAAGGGGGAAAAAAATTAATAATATTCAGATAATTTTCATAAAAGTCTAGTCCAATAATAAGTTGTGGCTATACAAATTAGCCTTCAAGTTAAAAACTCCAGATAGTTTCCTTGTTTAAATAAACAAGAAACGAAGTCAAAAAACGCACGAGTTAATTAAGCTTTTAATACTACACTGCAAAATATGTAATTTCTAGGGTTTTTTTTTTGTTGCAATTTTGCTCTAGTTATGAGCTCAACAGTGCTCCTTATAGTCGAGGTGGTCAAAAGACACACGTATGCACTTTAAATTAGGTTTATGGTCACACAAATTAAAACTTGATCCGATTGTAATTCCAATCAATAGACAAGATATCCACAGTATGAAGAGTAATCCGCAGATTACCGCCGTTTCCCGCCACACGTGCCCTGTGTAGCCACAAAAATTTCTGCACAAAAGAAAATTTTTCAAAATCAATACCACGGAAGAACGAACCATCCGCAACAAAACTTACCAACACAATTGTCCTTTCCAGCCAAAATTTAAGGAACAATTCCTTTAAGAGCAATTTATAGGCTCCCTCCTTTTTACACAATTGTCCACAAACGAATACAGTACTTTTCGCTTATAGTCCATTCCGCTTAAAGGCCAAAAACGGATATAAGCCACAACTGTCATATTCACATGCAGATTTTTTCGAATTTCATACAAATTATTTGTCTTAAGGTCCATTTCGCATGTAGTCCATTTTCGTTTAAAAGCCACATTTTCTTAGCATACGAATATAATTCTTTATGCAAAAATGTTCGCTTATAGTCCACTCTGTTTTTAATATTTTTTTAATCAACTTGTAACATGTTTTTATTTACATTTCTGGTAACTATTATAAATACCAAATTTCGCAATTTATATTTCATAACATGGTGTCTTCATCTGACCATTTTTGTTTTTATTGTATTATTTTTTGTTTTAACTATTTATTTAAATTTAATCAAAATTTGGTTATGTTTTAAATAAACTTTTGTTTTATTTAAAAAAGAGCAGTTTTATTGAAGAAAATAATTTAATAAAGTCCAAAACGTGGATTATACACTTATAAGCCATTAAATGGCTTATAAAAAAAATCGGTTATAGTCCAATACAATTAAATGGCGATTGACGATTTTGTAAATAAAAATTTTCGAAATAAAGAAATTATTGGAGATTAGAAACATGAGTAATTCGAATTTCAAAATTATATGAAATGCGAAAATATTTTTTGGCTTCGCTGCTAATATCGATGTCATACTGGAAAAGATAAAGTATTAAAAAATTAAAATGTTTTTTAAAATACATTCTTTATGTAATAAATAAGACTTTTCAACGTAAAGGTGTTCACATTTATAAAATGCACAGTGAGTGATATGTCAAAACATTTTAAAGAAGATTACGTAACACATAATCCGTTTGATACAATTAATTTTGTTGACACTTAAAATTTTTAAACTTGCAAAAAATGTTGTAGCTCACAATTTATTTGATAATAATTGTGTGGCATTCTATGTTAAATTATGCATTCCAATAAAAAGAGATTTGATTTCGAAAACTCTGTTACTAATAATTTAAAATTAATAACTCCATCTATTATTTTAAACAGATATACTTCTTGACTTCTTTCCTTAAATTTCTATCTGAAGAGAGATTCCAGCCAAAAGAAGAGGATATTAGAGAGTAAAGATTTAAAAATGTTGACGAAAGCAATTTTTATATCAATATCTTTGGAAAAAAATAAAATTAATGAATTTTCGATTTCAATAAAACTAAAATCTGAAATTTTTTGGATAAGTCTAAAACTATTTTGATTAAATATTATTATACATTTTATCTATACATCAATATCCCGGTTTTCGTCGTTTTGAAGTTGCGTTTTTTTTTTTGCTTCACTTTGCGTTGCGTCGTTAATATCAAAATGTTTGTAGGAAGCTAAAACAGTAAAAGGGGATTTCCCGTTTAAGTATAATATGTGTGTATGTGAAGATACCAGGGCTGTGGAGTCGGAGTCGGAGTTGATGTTTTTGTGCCGGAGTCGGAGTCGTAGTACCCACAAAAACTCGCGACTCCGACTCCAAAATTTTTCGGCATACAAAATTTAAAAAAAATTTCCAAATTAAAAATATCTTCTTAAAACACATTTCAAATTTAAATAAATGGTTTATGAATACTGCTCTTATGTGCTGTTTCCAAATGACAGGCGATTGATTATGTATCCAAAAGCTTTTGTCGAAACACCATTAAATCCACAGAAAATTGCTATTAGGTGCGCTTTATGGGCTGGCGGAGCAACTAGCCCATTTGTCTTTAAAAACGATGATGAATTTTGCTGTCAATAGTGAACGGTATGGGAACATGATTCCAAATTTGTTCGTACCTCGATTACGTGGCTTTAAGCTTGCTGATATGTGGTTCCAACAGAACGGAGCCACATGCCTCACAGCGGGCGGTACAATTGATTTAATCAAAGGAACTTTTGATGAAAAAATAATTTCACGTAATGGCCCAATTAATTGGCCACCAAGATAGCGCGATTTAACCCCATTGGATTATTATCTTTGGGCTTATGTATGTTAAGTCACTTGTCTACGTCGATTAACCACAAACAATTGAACACCTGGAAATCAACATTTGGAGAGATATCGGCGAAATACGGCCGCAAATGCTGCGAAAAGTTGTTGAAAATTTGTGTTCCAGATTGCGCCGTGGCGGCCACATGGCAGAAACCATATTAAAACTTTAATTTCATAAAATTTTCCAATTAAGCCCGTTTCATTGATATTAAAAATATATGTATGTATGTATGTATGTATGTATGTATTTCCTTTTTTATTATGATTTAAGCTGGCACATAAAAAACAGCTTTTATATTTAAATAAAAATAAACTGGAGTATTCAGATGCATTGTAGAGTACTGCAAAAAAAGAGGCAATTTATTTATGTTGTTTTGAGATTTTCCTCCTATAAAAAGTATGTTATTATTTCACCTTAACTCCACTGTATTCCTTTTTACACACCATTTCGTATTAATAACATAACTACAAAAATTTTTGCTGTACTTTTTTTTCCTTTTTTTTTTGTTGGAATAAGGATTATTGTCACACATTTGTTATGATATTGGCTCTATGCCAACTGGTGATCTGATATTGATGCTGGTTATTTTCATACGTAAAGCTTTGTTTTGCTATCCATCTATGTATGTATGTAATAGAAACCATCTAGAAATCCTCTACAATTCTAGAGCAGGACATATACATACATCTTTTTTCTATTTATACGAATGAATTGCCATAGAGAAGGTAGAGGTAATATATAAATCGATTAAATAATCGGATTTAAAAATATTCAAATGTTTTTGTGTAACTTGAACCAAATACAGCATCAATATTGCAAAGATAATGCATTAAGTTTTAAAGTTAAAATTATAGTCATACTCATACATGGGATGTTGGAGATTTTAAGTTTATATGCAGATATGTTGTAATGAGTTAAAATTACAAGAAAGTCCCCGATCGGGTTTCCTTACAAAGCGTATGTATAAAAAAAGTAGCCTTTCGTAAATGTGACGTTGCAATAAATTGAAAATTTTCTCCGTTTTTCCGTATCAGCTGTTAGAAAAATTTATGTTTATAGATAGAGCGACACGACATCTGTTTCTATTTTTAAAGAAAAAATCATTAAATGGATGAAGTTTCCTGACGATCTGGCCTAAGCAACCAGTGAAAAAATTTAACAATAACTTTCAGTTTCTCAATAATATGAAATGGGAATTTTGCACATTTGAAAGAAACCTTGTTAATTAATTTTTGAATCCCAAGAAAAACATTAATAACTAATATGCATGTGGCAGAGTAAATAAACTGAACTAGCAAAATAAAATAAAGTAATTTGTTTTTATTTTTGTTTTTTCTTTACCCACTAACAACTACATTTAGAGTTGACAAAAAATCAACCAATTGTAGTCGGGACTGTAAGAAAAGATAAACTCACTGTTTATTGTTGTTGTTTCTGTTTAAGCTTTGATATTGTTACAATTAAAACTGAGATTTATAATTCTTATTCGCTTAAGAGTTTTATTTGCATAATATCTTTAGTTTTCTAAAATCTTAAGATGAAGTTTCCTGACGATCTGGCCTAAGCAACCAGTGAAATGCGCATAGGAATAGCAACAATAAATTTCAGTTTCTCAAAAATATGAAATGGGAATTAAGCACATTTGAAAGAAACCTTCTTAACAAAAGCTTATGTTTATGTGTAAATTACATCACGTCATCTAAAATGCAAAATAACGTAACATCACTTTTTTTAAGTTTACAGGAGCAGCAAAAAAAAACGTTAAAAAAATGGAATATTTGAGTTATAAAAGCTATAAATGCGACAACCGATTGTATTTTTTAAGTTACGTTTGTTACGTTTTTTTTTTGGTTTGTAATTTAGCACATTGAAACGAAACCTTGTTACTTAACTTATTGCATCCCAAGAAAAACTTTGATAACTAATATGCAAATGGCAGTGTAATTAAACTGAACTGGCAAAATAAAACAAAGTAATTTGTTTTTATTTTTGCTTTACCCACTGTGTAGTTGTACATTAAGAGTTGTCAAACATCAACCAAGTGTAGTCGGGACTGTAAGAAAAGAAAAGCTCACTGTTTGTTGTTGTTGTTTAAGCTTTGATATTGTTACAATTAAAACTGTTGCTTATAATTCTTATTCGCTTAACAGTTTTATTTGTATAATATCTTTAGCTTTTCTAAAATCTTTGGATGAAGTTTCCTGACGATCTGGCCTAAGCAACCAGTGAAATGCGCATAGGAATAGCTTCAACAATAAATTTCAGTTTCGCAATAGTATGAAATGGGAATTTAGCACATTTGAAAGAAACTTTGTTAATTAAAATATAATGTGGAGTTCAGTGTTTGGTGAAAATGGTCTTGCTAAAGAGAAAATTTCGTAGCTTTTTTTATAAAATCTTAAGGAAACGGTGTATTTTGTTGTTGGATTTAACAAAAAAAACTATACTATTTTGCCTTTACTTTTTTGCAAGACCACTTACACCAAACACTAAACTTCGTTTATCTGAATAGATTTGAGCACTTTTTCGTTGAACGATTGCATATTCCACCTTCTGAATTTAGCACAAGCGGCAGCTGCGGGTGTATCTTCTGGTGATATTGACTAATTTTTAAAATATGTAGGAAACCACTTCTGCAAGAGTTGTAGTAGAAGAGACGACTTCTTCTCATTTCAAGATTATTTTGGAACGGAATCTCATAATATTTTGAAATTCGTCATGAATGGTTGTCACGTCAAGAAGTCGTCCATTGAATTTTTGAACAGTGGTAGCTACTCCAGTATAATTTTACTCTGTATGATTTCGAAGGAAATTTTACAAGCGCTAAATTAAATTTTATTATATCCGGACTTTCTACTCCAGCTTGCAAAATGTCTTTCCTCTTTCTTGAAAATTGTAAACACAATAAAATTGAAAATACAATCTAAAGATGCTCGTATTTTTAGAACGCTTAAAATTGTATTCCGTCAAATAGTGCGCAATTTTCGCAAATTCGAATTGTCAAAGTTAAAACTCGAAAAAATCATCTACCACTCAACAAAAATTATTGTTGGGCCTTTACGGCTCAATTAGCTGACAGTAACAGTAACGTTGCAAATCAGCTGATTTATTTTGTTGTATGTAAAGCAATTAGAACGATTATAGTTAGCAGTAAGATGTTACGTCTCAATCTGTAAGAAATAGATTGGTCTTACTTTTTACGGTAAGGTTAAGTTTCTCTTACAATTAGCTAATTGTACCGGGCTTTAAGAAAACAAATACTCTGCTATTTTTTTCTTTGGCAAGTATGAAGATACGGGATTTTGTTTAGGAATGTTTTGCACTTGATGATGATACGTTATTTTGAATAACTGGGCTATTTTTTTAATGTTAAAGTCCAGAATTTAAAAACAATCAATAACAAAAAGTAAATATTAAATTTCTTGATGATACGTTGTTTTGCATTTAAGGTGACGATTTTTGATAAATTTTTTGTTTCTTTTAACAATTTTTGGTAACAAAAAAATTTAAATCGGCTATAAAAAAGTACTGATAATTTTTTCAAATATCCGGTTTTATTGTAAATGTTTAACTTTGTCATTTAATATTGGAACACAATATCATTCATATGACTACCATGACTGGCTCGGCAGTACCCCATCCGATTTTACAGTCGAATCTTTTTAATGGCGACTTCGATTTTATGTTACATCGCTTGAATTGTATCTCCCCACTGATAAAAATCCAAAGGGCTTAAATCACCGAGGCGGCCAATTGACATCACAATTTCGGCTAATTATTCGATTTTAAAAACAGTGCGTAAAACATCGATGGTTGTGTTGGCTATGTGACATGTGGTCCCGTCTTGTGTAAACCAATGTCGTTCATGTCATTCTCTTGAATTTCTGAAAACAAAAATTCGTTGAGCCTTGCAGGATAACGTCGCCAGTGACGGAACCGTAAATATGGCCCAATGACGCCGCCAGCCCAAAATTCCCACCAAACAGTGAATCGTTGTGAATGCATTGGCTTCTTAATAGTGGCGTGTGCGTCCTCTGAACCACATATGCGGCACATATGCTTATACACATAGCCACCGAGATGAAATTGAAATTCACCTGAAAACTAATTTTTCGGTACAAATCTTCATCTACTGCCAAACAATCTTTAGCCCAGCGTTCGAGCAAATTTAAAATTTTTAAATGGCGTACCCTTTACTAACCATAGAAGTCGACCGCAACGTTTACATGTCCGCAACATTTAAGTATTAGTAACGAGACCTAAAGTTTTTTAAGAGTAGAATATTAATAAGACCATTACAAAAAAACTTAAGAAGAAATTTTAAATAAGTATGTTCTGAATATTATGGAACCAAAATATATATAAAGCTACATCGAGGTTGAGTAACGACTAGGGTGATCGATCGAATAGTATTCGACCGGTTTTAACCGGTTATTTTAGTTTTGCCCATGTCGAATATTTTAAAACGTGCATTTTTCGAATATCGAATAAACCGGTTATTTTAGTAAAATTACCCGGTTATTTTAGTAATGTGTAATTTATATACTTATTCCTTACTTTTGTTTTAAATGCACCCGTAATTTAAGTATTTTTCTAATTGAATATTTGCAAACTTAAACTTTTTATAAAAAATGTCAAAACAAAATGAAACAAAACTCAAAAAAACATTATTAGCAATGTAAATACAAATCGCTTATATAAGCGTGTGTTCTTGTAACAAAAACCAAAAACAATATAAAGTACTACAAAAAAAACGTTACGGAATCAACGTTATGGGAAAATTCATCAGTTTTATTTATTAAAACACCAAGAACTTAAAATAAAATTGAAGGAATCAAAAATGTCCTGGAAGGGTTTAAGTTGTGTGATCGACGAATTGACAGATATTTCATACAAAAAGCATATTACTATTGTTTCTATAATGCTGAAACAAAAATAATTGAAATATATAATCCTGGATAAGAGGTTTTGTTTGAGACTTTTCAAAAATATGGCTGAAGTTTACTGCTTCATATAGACATGCTTAACCAGCAACAAATTAAAACTCATTTACAATAAATTTAGGAAAATATGTTAAATAATAAATTTATTGCATTCCTATATTTTTAAAACCAATGTTTTTAAAAAATTCTAAAGCTATGTTCACACCTATTAAATGTTTGACTCCTAGCGTAAAGAATAGTTTGCTTTTGCAAAACGTTTGGCTAGACCAAACATTATTTAAGGGTTTCGTAACTACATTATACATAAATGCAATTATCATCTTAGACATAAAGTTTAGCAAATAACAAGAAATTATTTAAAATACTGCTTTAGTTTTATCAATTTACTGGTCACGCTTTTGTTTGATTTTATCGTCAAATATTTGTTAGGTCTGAACATACCTTAAGTCAAATCAATGTATTGAGGCCCTATGCTCCTTATGGGATCGACGGGAACATATGTATATGTATTTTGTTGGTTCCTTACCTTCGTGAATTGTTTTGTTTTTATTCTAATTAACTTTTTATTACAAAAACTAATTTGATTTTTGTATGTTTTGGTATTCGAATAAAAACCGGTTAACCGGTTATTTTAAAAATGCTTAACCGAAAACCGGTTTTTTTAAAATAGCAACTATTCGGAATATTCGAAAACCGGTTATTGAAAAAAGTCGAATAATCGATCAACCTAGTAACGACATAAAAAAAATTAATTTTAGCATACTTTCCGCTGGACGGGCAATATAGCTAAAACTCAAGTGCAGAAGAGGGGAAGACAAGATACTTTTATAATAATTTTAGAATACAGAAATTCTTCGTACAAACTATTCTTCATATTATTGACTTGTATTTGAATTGCACAGGATGTTTAATTTTCTATTACGATGTACATTCTACACACACATTAACACTACACTATTTTGTTTTTAAATGCTCTAAAATTAAAGGTTTTGCTTCATTTTGTTTAAGAAAAAAAAGGACAAAATTAAATTTTCTCTTGCTAAAGCTAACAGAGGCAAAGTTATGGTTACTCGAAAATATTTGAAGATGTTTGTGCAGCTAAATGCATAGATTTATGAATGGCTGCAATGAATGTTATTGTATAACACAAATTTTTGGCAAATATTTATTTTTAACTTTGCTGTGCATTAAAAAAAAGTGGCCTTAATAATGGGATCAACAAAGGCAGTGAACACCAACAAATTGGCATTGTCCTGTCTAAATACTATTAAAAATTGTAATAAAAAAAAGTAAGAAATACAATGAAGATTGGAATTGATGAAAATTCAACAATAACTACATAGTTGAGAATTTAGTTAATTCCCATGAGTTTTTGTTCAGTTTTTGTTAATAAAATTTCCTTTCTGCACAAATTAAAAGGTCTTTTGTGTACTTATGCGGACAATTTTTGTCTCATTCACTAACTATCCGTCGATCTAAACCTGAGTTTTAGTTTGTTCTCCACCACACAAACACGTTTAAAAGGGGAGGTTTCAAACGATTGTTTGTGGTTACGGTTAACATCCGCAAAAATTATAATTCGATACAGTTATACGACACCCAGCCAATAGCAAACACGAGATGAAAACGTAGCCAAACAAACATAAAGTTTTCAAATAATTTTTATTTATCCAATTTTGTTAATAATTTTATCCAGATCTTGTTTGTACAAAGATCCATCCATCTTGACCTACAAAATTATACCTTGTACAAATCAATTGCTAACAAATGCCTCTTTTTTAGTACCGGATGTAGGGGTAATGCTTATAGACAAATAGAATGACACAAAAATTGCCATATAAATACATGTGTGCATACACAAGTATCTTGAAAATTGCTATTTACAAAACATGTATAATCACACGCGTGCTTAAATATTTTGCAAAAAAAATGTCTGAATATACAGTGTGACAATAACGATATTAAACAATACTCATTGAAATTTACTATTTACCATGTCATTACATTTATTAATGCTGTAACAGATAGTTATTTTTGGGATACTATCTGACAGATAAACGGTTTTTGGTTATTACAAGTTAACATTAACCTTAAAAGTGACTCGTGGTAACTTAAAGAATTTGAAGCTGCCATATTTTCAGCAAATTAAATTATTCAAACTTCATAAAAAACTAAAATAAGGCACAGAGAATTTTTTCTGCTTTTAATTAAAGAAATAAACAAAAGTAAAGGCCTCGTTACTCTTACGTAAACGTATACGTTGCTAATCAGCTGTTCCGTTTTCCTTACCAAGCTACTGTGCAAATAGGTACTCTTACGTAAACGTAACGTTGCGTTGCGAATGAACCAGATAAAATTAAAATTTCTCTCCGTTTTTACGTATCAGCTGTTAAGAATTGTATTTTTGTTTTGAACCAGTGTTGTCAACAAAACTTATTAACCAGCGGTTTACTTTTAAATTTTATTAATGAGATTCTCATCAAAACATTAATTTAAATTTGATGTAATGGAATCCAATGTTATGGGTTTTTTGTTCGAACTGAAATTAATGTTGGCTTTATGTGTCACAGAAACCAAAGTTATCGGGTTTTTATTGAAAATAAAAGAATCAGCTTACAGCTCTTGTTTATTTGTTGAAAATAAATATTGTTGTTAAAAGTTTAATTTTTTATTTTATTTTATCCAACAGTTAGATTATTTCCATAGATGGAAGTATGTAAATAAAATTGATAAATGTTAAAATAGTATTTTTGCATGCTTCCGGCAGCGGGCTGCTGCAAATTTGCAAAAGCCTTTTTCTCACTTTTTCTATGGTCAATTTATTTATTTATAAGTTTAAAACAAGAAATATTTTCGTATTTTAACTAAATTCGCTTTACATATTTACAAAACAATAAAATTGCACAAATATAAACAACAAATGCAAGTTATTCAACGATGGCATTTATTTCATATGCACATTTGTATGTTTCATGTATTTCCACTTCTTATTTTCTTTTCTATAATTTTTATTTACATAAACAACACAAGTTTTAACAATATTTTAACGCAAAAATTATATTTTTTAAAATTATTAATTAAAAATTTAATTTAAAGCTGAGCCAAAACATAAAACAACTGATTCGATTTTTGATTTTATTATAAAATAATTATTTGCATACATTTTGGACAATGCAAATAGAAAAAATTCTGCGCATAGTTCCGAATATTCGCCTTAACCTTATTATATTAAATATATATATTATTTATTTTTATTTGACCTTTCTTTTTTTATAATTATTTTGAATTATATAAGCTTTTTTAAAAAAATATATTATATTTATTTTTCTCATTATTGCGCTAACCTTTGGTTAGCATCTTTAGGAATTTTTTTTAAATTTTTGCTTAACTCATATTGGTTATATCAAGTTTCATTTAAAGAGATATTAATAAAGGCTAAAAATATTTTAAGGTCCATAACTCCAAAACTAGATTCTCAGGCGCAATAAAAACTCGATAAAAAAATTAAATTTTTCAAAGCAATTTTAGTGCTGGATATGTAAATATATATCTGTGGCATTTTGACAAAACATCTTAAGTCAAATTCAAAAATTTGAAAAAAATGTTGTTAATCATACGAATTTTCATTCAAAAAAATTTTGGTTTACATTTTTAAAATTTTGTATTATAAACGAAATTTTTCTTTAAGTTTGGTTTTTTTTATTATTTGATAAAAAAGATTTTTTCAGCGAGTTTTTTTAAAGCTTTTTGCTATCTTATTACGACTTAAGATGTTTTATCAAAATGCCACAGATATGTATAAAGTATTTTATTTTTTTGTACAAAAGTGCCGATACCGGTGTGTATTGGCAATTTTAAACAAGAATGTTAGCAACATGTTTTGGAACAAGACTGTGAGCAAAATCAAAACAAATAATAATTTACATACAAACATACATATGTACGAGTACCCACATACACTTCAACACCATATGACACGTTTACGTATTTTTAGTAACTACCAACATTTCAAGTCGACCGCAACGTTTACGTATCCGCAACATTTACGTAAGAGTAACGAGGCCTTAAGTCGTAACCACTACGTATTTTAAACAGTATCTACACACAGAAAAAAATACCAATGTAAAACTAACATGGAAAAATTTTGATTGAGAATCATAGTAAATTTCTGCAAAAGTATGCGCTTTATTTAAATTTATCATTATTTCATATAAATTTTAAATTAAAAACATTAAAATAATCTTTAATCACGTTTATTTAATATTATTCACTGTTAAAATAAATAAAAAAAATATTAAAATATAAATAAATATGGATTCAATATTGAATCCATTAAAACCCCTGTTTTATATTAAAATCAAAAGTGTATCTTGTTAAATTAACATGCATACATAGTTAAGTATGTTCAATTTTTTATTTTTATTCTTAAAATATGTTACAACAAGAAGACAATTCCCGTATTCTTTTAATTAAAGTTATTTAGTTAAATAGTACATCAAGTTTTCAAAGTAGAATGATGACGAAAACCATATCGGGTGATTCTGCTGATGCTGCTGTTGACAAAGGAGAATACAAAATAAGTGAAGCATGTGTTACAGGGGTAAGTACATATATTGAATTATTCTTAAATAAATGCATATGTTGTCTATGAAGCTTCTTCACACTCAAACCAATTTGATTCTACATGAAATTCACGTTGTTTCAACTTGAAATAACTTTCATTAAACGTGATTCGGATTGTTATTTCAATATAAATGACATTTTGCTCTAACTTTACTGCAATGTTCAATTAACATGAATTATAGTTATTTTAAAAGAAAAAAATGTTGTTCGCAAGTAATTGTAAAATCAGGTTGAATTAACATGAAAAACGTATGAAGCAAAATCAACACCGAAAAATTTTAAATCAACCTTGTTTTCTACGTTTTTACATGCTTTTTTTCTGTGTGTACAAGAGTATCAAATTATTCGACTTTTGGTTTTGTTCGAGTAAGAAATTAATAAATTTTTGAATTTTAACATTGCTCGATTAATCGAATAAAGGCCTTAAATTGTTCGAATTACTCGAACAATTCAAATAATTTTATGCAATAGGAAAAACAATCATCTCTATTTGAACGCATACTTTTATTTTATTAATTAACAGAAAAGGCGAGGTGCCAGCCAGTTATGAAAAACATGTTAAGCCAATTAATTATTTCTTAAAATCGAGTGAAATTAAAATCGATGGAGATTTTCCGTTGATTTTTTTTAAAAATCAGCGCAGTTTTTCCTGATTTTAAGAGAAATTCTATTAAAGATAAGAATTCAATGTTTATTGAATACAAAGGGTGGTGGACGATGTTGAATGTGAAGAACACCTAAACTTCCAGTTTTTTTTCATTTCATTTGACATTTCTCAATTCCAGCCTAACGCAATTTGAACCATGGATACACTGATACACAATCGAGCAAAGCGTTAAAGTTATTCACGCGTTAAAGTTATTCACAAAATTTCACAGTGTCATTTCTAGTCATATTAAACTTCGACGTACCAAATTGTATTATGATAGCATTATTAATTACGGTTTTAGGCGTACTAAACTCTTTTCCGGGAGAAGGGTTTATATGGGGTCTACACAGAAAAAATTTTAGTCAAAATTCGATCAACTAAGCCAATGATTGATATAAATTTTTTTTTTAAACAATTTTTTAATAGATTCAATTAAATTTTTTAATCAAAACTCAATATTTTTAATGTTTGTGTGTATATTTTCATATTTTGTTCTAGTGGTGTATAATAAAACACATAGAATACTTTTATTTGAATACTTCATTTTTATAAATGCGAATACTTGTTTTAACTTACTACTTGTAACAAAAAATTAGACATCAGTATTTTATAAAAATATGTTTAAAAGCATTAGTTAATAATTTTTTTGTTTGCAAAATCTTATAAATAAAAAGTGTATCAATTTGTGCCATCAATTAACTATGAGTACACAATACCCGACAACTACATGCTGATTTGCGACAATTTCCATATGAAGACAATGTCACCAGAGATTCACTGGTTCGTTTTAGGAATTCTGGTCTACACTTTTGACACTTTTCTTATATAGACTTAGTTAACGAAACTTTTGTTAACATTTGATGTTTTATTAAAAAAAATTAAGGAATTCATAACAGCAGTTTTAAATATTTAAAAATAAATAAGGTACTTTTCAAAAATGAAGACATTTTGTTGACATTGTCGCCAAGAAGTCACCACAACAATCGACGAAACTGGTGACTTGGAGACACTTGTCCCCAGGTTTTCTTCAGGGGATATACAGCTACTCACCTCACACTATAATTGGGACAACTCATACAATTACATACATAGCTTACATTCTCTATGTTAATTATTTTATATAGATTTTGCTAATAACCGTAAAATTGTGAAACCGCGGTTTCGGTTTTAAAATGATTTAAAATGGTTTTCGGTTTTGAAAATATGCAAGTAAAACTTCATACATTTAAATTTTTTTGGTTTGTAATACAAATTTTTTATTGGTTTCAATTCAGTACCTCAATTCTGTAACCCTTTGAATTTAACCATGATACAAATAGGTGGTTCTACTGCTCTCTCACAATATTTTTTTGAAGTTTATCGAAATTATTTAAAGTTAGTTTTTTTGTAAATTCCTTTTGGAAATTATATGTTAAAATGTATAATTTGTATTACAAATAATACATATTTTATTAAGATTTTAGTTGAATTGTGTTAAATTATTACTAAATAAATTTTAAACAAGTAAGAATGTGTACTTGGCCAAGGCGAATTCTCTACACGTGGTGGACATTTTGAACCGTACGCACTAACAATGCAATACAATAAATCTTTCCCAACAAATACGAAGTCAAACCTTTGATATGAAATGATTTAATCATTTGACATCAAACACAATTCTCAAACGTTTTTCAATTGTTTGAAAAATAAAAATTATTTTTGAGTAATTACAATGATTAAGAATACGAATTAAAAAAAAATTTAACGGGAAAGTGAAGAAGTTACAAGTTTGTCTTATGATGGCGGTGCTGCAATCCTCAATATAAAATTAAGCCAAGTATTTCGTCTTTCCAAGAATTAGAGGACGGAAAGAACATTATTTCATCGTTTAGCTATGGTGCCGAACGTTTATCTCACAGTTTATTTAAATAAATGATGAATTTAAATAAAAAATTAAAATATTTTTATTTATGTTCCACATTGTATTATAATGCACATTTGAAAAACATTTGAGAATTACGTTTGAAAGCAAGTTGAAAATAAAGGCATTTTTCAATTTGAAAATAATTTTTAATTTATGTAATTGCATTGCTTCCACCTGTAGTAATGCGCCTTGTGTGATACCATAAGGCACACAAATATTCGAGAGTTATCATATTGGGTAATCATGGACCTAACGAATCAAAATTTTGTTGGATTCATAAAGCACCTTTATCGTAATTGGCGAATTTTAAATAGGTCTGCGACCGTTTGGTAATAGATTAAAAATAATGTGAACGTATTTCTATTACCAAACATTCGGCGGCGTATTTTTAATTCGCAAACCGCGAAAAGGGTGAAGAGTTTTTTATGCCATCTATTTTTTAATTATTTTTTTATTATTAATTTGTAAATTTTGTATTTAAATTTTATATTTTTAAGTTTAAAATGTTTCTTTTTTGTTACTGATAATTGATTTTCACAGCTTGTGCTAAAAGATAATTGCTCAGCAATGTATTATGACATTCGTTGCTGAACATCTGTTCAAATACATATTTATGCAGTCCACACGTTATTATCTAGTGTTGGCAAAAGAATTTGATAGTTGCTACGGCAATAATTGCCAAAAAATTGCTCGTATAGACTTAGGGTAACGAAATCGAATATTTTTTATTTCCCTGTGTATAAAATAAAGTAGATTTCACAAAAAAAAAAAAATTTAAATAAACAATTATATTGTTATGTAAAAATGCACACCGCACACATTCTTCTTTAATTAAGCAGCAGAACTTCTTAAATTTTATGATGTAGTGCTTTTTAATTTTATTTTTATCTGTTAATTTATTTTTTCAACAAATTTATGCTTAATAAAACAACATAAGTGGCGTGATTACTCATTTTTCTCTACAATTGATTGTTCTAAAGGGTGTTTAAAATTGAAGTATCATTTAAGTTTTAATATTCGGCTGTGCCGAATCTTTGATACCCTCCAGGGATAGTTCGAAAATTTCAGGAGTGATATATATATGATTTCTATTTATTATTAGTTTTTCTTTATAAAAACAGACGTCATCACTAAAATTGGCTTAATCCTGTATTAAATTATTGGCCGACCATCAGAAAGTTGTATGCTAATTATAGCAATTTTAACTAGCTTGATCCGAACGAGGGGAATTCATATTGGAGCCATGGTAAGTTATGAACCCAAATACTACAGAGTGATATCTTGTATTAAAACACATAAATTTCAATGCAGCGGTGAAATAAGTTTTAGCGTTTACAGTGAATTTCAGAAGGCGGCTAAAATTGGAATAAAAGGTAAATTATGGACCGTGTATCACAAAATTGCATGACATTATTTCTGGTCATATTAAACCAAGTTATAAGAAATGTTACCACAATAAATATATCTGCTACGTTTTTAGAAGTATATAATTAATTTACCAAATTCACTTTATATGGGGCCCAAACTAAATTATTGACCGATCATCACGAAATTTATTCGTATGATTTCTTGTCCTATAAACTGTGAAGTATTAAATATTTTATGATGGCATTATCAATTACGGTTTTAGGGTGCGTACAGGGTGGCCGCTTGTTGCCTAGCCGAGCCGACTGACGCTTATGGCGAGAACTTGTTCATGCGAGAAACAAGTTTGAGTGTGCATAGTGGGTGCGAGAATCAACGCTGATATTTCATCTATTATTTGTCCAATATCTATTATTTGAACTATTACTAATTCGAATCCTTCGGAAATTATAACCACAAATGGAAAGTCGTTTGTATGAGTGATTTTTGTGCATTTTCTAAACGAAGATGTACTTTTATGATACTTTTTATTAAAAAAAAACCTTTGGAAATTAGAAATTTTCGAAAATTAGAATTACCCCAGGAACAAAGGGGTTCTAATTTACGAGCGTCTACTGTAATTATGATTTGAGTTTTCTTTTGTTGAAAAAAAAACTGACATTGAGTTTTAAAATTTTACTTATTTACGCACAAGGCGAATTCAACTAAGAGGAACTACAACAATCTAAGAACAATAGAAACAACATTGGATTTTTTGCATTGCATTGTTAGTGCTTGAAGCTCGAAATGTCAACCATTCTAAGCAAAACACTAACAAATCAAAACAAATAAGCTCGAAATGTCAAAATCAGATGCCGTTTCGACTCCGTTTCGACCTGTAGTTAATTCGCATTGTGTACGCATTTCTTCAATTATTCTTGAAATTTTTATTACATTTTTTTAAAATTTTGTTTAAAAGTTGTTTATAATTGTCATAATTTTATTTAATTTTTTTTTTTATTTTAATTTTAATTGTTTTGTTTAATTTTTATTTTATTTTCTTTTTAATTTACATATATTATTTTTTTAATTTTTTGATTGCATGTTTTATTTACTTTTTCTTTATATTTGGTTTTTAATTTTTTTTTTAATGTTTTCCAAAGAAGTTTAAATCATAACAACATAACATAAACAATGTTTTCGGCGCTGAAAAACGCTTTGGAACTGTTTTCTCGCATCCAATCAGCTTTGCGCTCTAACCAGCTCGGCGCCAACCATGACCTGTTCGCGCTTATTTGTACTAATTTGTATAGTACCATTTATGTTAGTTTTTCTAGCAAAATTATCAATTTTTTCTGAACCGATTCTACCGGATTTCAATCCCAAACTGCTTAAGATAACTACAAGCAATTTGACACCAAGTTTGTTCATTTCTTTTGAGTTTTTCGAAAGTAAGCGTGTATTCAACAGACGGACAGATAGACGGATATGGCTAAATCGTCTTAGAATTACTTAAGGAGCCAGAATATATATACTTAATGGGGTCTGAGATGAATAATAAAAAAGTTTTACACGGAATGACAAACTTAGTATATCATCTTCACAACTAATTGTGGTGAGAGGTATAAAAAGAGTTTTTTTAGATAATAAAAATATTTTTATTTTAGATGATTACAAATAGGTTCCAGTTAAAAATTAAAAATTATGTCGGTCAAGTGACCCCCATCCCCCCACTGGCTCGACAGGCTCCCAATCTGTTGCCAAAATTCTTAATCACGTTTTTAAATAAAATGTTTTGAATGGTTGATATCTGGGCTATAATTGGGGGATTCATAAGATAGCCGTAAAGCTGTGAGGTCATATGTCTTAAAATAATTACAAGTACTATATATGACTGCTGTGGGCAACCGCTTATAATCAAAATATTAAATGCACAGTTATAACGAATAAATGAACATTAAAATTTTTATTTTGTTTAAAACACAACAGTATTTTTATTGCTGTACACTTTCGATTTAAAAGGTGTCAAATCGCACGATCTTGGTGGCCGATTCACTCCTGCTCTACGAGAAATAATGCGTTGTTCCTTCATGTAACATACCATATTTACTAACCGGAATGTATTTAGAATCTGATTATAAAAATTGAGAATATAAATTCCAGGGCCCTGTTTCTTAAAACTACAACTAACAAATCTGCAAGTTAAATAATTTTGATACAAAAATTGTAAAATTGTTGCATTTTTAAACGTATTTCACTTGTAGATTTGTAAGTTGTAGTTTTAAGAAACAGGGCCCAGGTAGAAAAAAATGCCAGCAAAAACAAATTGATTCTTCACTTTTCGACACCCTTTCTAATTGATGAATTAAACAAAAATCAAATATAATTAAAGTGTTTATGCAGAAGTAGACAAGTAAAATAAATTTGTTTATAATTGAACTAACACTTTTATTAGAAAAAACACAAACGATTATTTAATTTAACAATCGTTTATTTTTTAATACAAGTTAGAAAGTAAAGTCAGTCGAGCCCAACTAGGAATGGGCAAAAAATATCGATATATAAAAAAATATCGATATTAAAAAAAAATATAATCGATGTATATCGCCGATATTTTAAATACCGATATATCGATATTGAAATACGACTATCGAATTCGATATTTTTTAAAGTCAGTCTTTATTAAGAACTCAAAATTTAAGTCGTTTTTCAAACAATATGTTTTTTAAGAACTGGAATCATTGCATGCATCATATGTTTTTTTTAAACAAATATGAAGATCTAAAATAATTGGCATTTATAAGAAGCAGTGCCGGATACAAGAAGCAGATTGTCTGGAGTGCACATAAAACAGACAGTGCTACTGATGTCCATATCTGATGATTACTAAAACCAGTTGGTACTTTTGGGGTGCAATTCAAATTTAAGGAAAGTTGGTACTTCCATGACTACTTATTTACTTCCATTTAAATTTTTCGTAATTTATTTTTTTTTCTTATGGTTTTTTTTGTATTCTTCCCTTTTGTTTTTTGTTAAATTTGAATTTTTTGTTTTGATTAAATTTTTTTGTTTTTATTAATTTTTTTAAATAAAATGAAACAATAAAAAGTAACAATGTAATTACATATAATTAATTTGTCCATACATATGTTTGTACAAAGGTATACTGAATTTTTTAATTTGGTAATAGTTTCAGCAAAATAAATTCGATATATCGATATATCGCTATTTTTGAAATAATAAATATCGATACTCTAAAAAAATATCGATTCGATATATATCGATATATTTTTTCAGCTTGCCCATCCCTAAGCCCAACCATATGATACCCTACAGAATTAAAGGAATTTTTAACGTATTATAATTTCACGGCAAAAATCAGACACTTCATTTTCAAACAAGGACACTAAGGTTAAAAGACGGATCTAATGATATCTAAAATGTCAACATCCAGCCGATACGAGGTAAAAGGAAAATTGACAGTCGGGTAATAACAGGTAACCCATAATCTGACAGTACATGGTTTACACATTTATAACTGCTGATGAATTTTTTTTTACGAATTTGACGTTTATAGTCAGGGTTTAAAAAACTGCAGTCAAAATAGAAAAACTGCTTTTTTACCACTTCTTCATTTGTCATTGGCCAAAAAAAATTTTGCTTTTACTTCTTATTCATTAAATGTTAATAGTCGCTGTCAAACCAACTCAAAAAGCGAAAAGTTGTACACAGATTTTCGTTTTTTGTTCCTCAGCTTTTGGACTCGACTGCAGTTTTTAAAACCTTGTTAATAGTAATTTACATAACTTATCAAACATGCCCAAATCTAAAAATGGACATAAATATGTTTAAAAGTAGAAGTAATGAAAATAAATGCAAAAGGTAACAAATTGTAACTTAGTTTTAAGGTTAAAAATGAAAAGAAAAAACAAAATATTTTTACACTAAAAAAAAGTGGAAATAAATTTTAATCGATTAATTGACATAATTTGTTCGAGTTATTTTTTATTCGAAATTGGCTATTTTAATTATTCGATCAAATATGCAATGGTAGCTCTGAGATCAAAAGTTTAAAGTATTACAAACATCAGCACAAACGCCGCATAATACCCTCTCCACTATTGTGGTGTGGCTACAAATATTTTTATGAATATGGCAGTAAAACCTAAAAAATAGTAAAAAAATAATTCTCTAATGAAATTGTATTGGACTGGAAGTTGTACGAATTCATATGTATCCAGCTGTAAATATGCAAACTCTAAAGGGTTGTTTGAGCATTAGGGACACTCTAATTTATGCAATAAAAACAGTTCGCAAGTAAAAATATGATTTACATTATTTGCTTACAGTAACAACTACACTGTTTCCGAATAGCTTTAATATTAATTGATGGCATTTGCTACATATATTTTTGAACCACCCTAGTATTCGTTTATTCACATCTGTAAACCCTACATTAATTATATGCGTGTGTTTGCTTTTACTGAATGTGTATGCCTGACAGTTTGTTAGATGAGTGCCAACACGACAAGTGACAGCAATTCATCTATCAGTCTGTCAGTTAGTAAGTCCTGTTAAAATTTTGAAATGAACAACAACCAGCAACAAAAAATAATCATTTTTTTTTTTTTGTTATTCAACATTTTTTTCTACTTTTTACTTTTAAGCATAGAAAATTATTTCAAAACTTTAAGCTTTATGGATGTTAATTTTTCTAAGAAGAACATTAACATTATTTAATAAATGTTTTAAAATTTTGCTTATTTTATGTGTGTATGTAACACATACTATCTACATATATATTTTTTTCTGCAACCTACCCTGCTAGCTTTTGGAAGATTGTTTTTTAAAAAATCAGAGTAATGAGTCGTTTTCGAGTACTTTTGGTGATCAAAAACAGATTAATCATTTACACGCTTAAAAATAGACTCGTAAATGACTCACGCTTATAATTCTAAAGTGTTTGATTTAAAATGCAATAACAAATCGTATTGAAACCGCAAATGGATCATCTTGGCGCTTAAAAGGTGAGTATTTCATCCGTTATTCATAATCGAATTTCGCGCAGCTAGAAGGTTGTAAACTGTTTCATCACAAACTGATTATGCATGCGTTCGAAAAGTGATTACTTTTTCTGTTATTTATGATCATATTATGCGCAGATGGATAATTAAAAAGTGTTTGTTATTTTTTTGTATAGCAATCTCCAACGAATCATCCTGGTGCTTAAAATGTGAGTATTTCAAACGTAAGTTATAATCAAATTTTACGCAGCTAGAATATTAAAAACAGCTTGGAAATTAAAAAGGTACTTGTTAAATTTTAACAGGAATTTTTTTTGTTTATTGTAAGTAAATGTCTAAAAATTAAATTTTTCTTCATTCATTACGATTATCATAATACATATTTCTACAGGTGGCCGAGCTGGTATCAAAAGATCTACACACTATTACAGAAACGGGCCTGGAGTTTCTGATGATGAATAAGGACTAATCACCTGACAATAATAGGAAATGAATACTGACATTTGAATTTGTATAATTATTATTTTTTTTTCATCAAATATAATAGAAAATTTAAAAATAATATTTTTAATGGAAACTTCAAACACCTAGTTGCATGTCGGCCAGATTGGTTATATGGCAGCTATATGAAATAGTGCCCCAAATCATATGAAACTTGGTAAGTAATCTTGGGAGCATAAAAAATGTATACAAACCAAATTTCAATTCAATAGGTTTAAAATTAGAGTTTATGCCAAAATAAACGAAAAAAAACCACTGTGCAGCGGTCTGTTTTATAATCAATTATTTATAAACATATTATGTATTTTTTATATAATAAAACGAAGGTTTATTTTCGTTATCAATTTTATTTTTTTTATAAACAAACTTATTATATATTTACTAATATATTTTTCTTGTGCGCACTAATAAAAACCGGTCGCTTGCAAATTGTCTATTGAACTAATCAAAAAAACGTCCAACAACTGCCGGAAATAAAAATGTCTTTAACTTTAATTTGAATCGTTTCAATACTTTCTGTAGACTAACACAGAGGGTTTTTTTTGTCAATCTGACATTCCTATTTTTTTTAGTTTATATTGCTTCTTAAAAGTTATTGAGTGCCCCATGGTCTATGAAACTTGCCAAAAACATGTGTTAAGGGCCAAATACACTTGTCAAATGCTTGTACAGCCGGCAAATTCAACGTGTACGTGTGCTGGACGTAATATTCGCCGTCATATCTACATTTTTTGATTTTGTATCAAGGGTTGTCGGTGTCACACATACCAACACATTTTCACTAATACTACCACAATGCTTGATGAGTTTTTTGATCAATGTATTTGGGCCTTTATGGTCATAGAGTAGTGAAGCTCATAAATGCAGAGGAGTCATAAATGACCCGTATATGATAAATTGTTTCATAAAATGCTTGCGGGGTATATATTTACATAAAAAAATAAAAGTTTGTGTGTTTATTTGTTCCCCAAACTTCTGAACTAATGCATCTCAAATTTTCACAGAATTGAATTGTGCACCCGGCTCTTATGGACTAAAACATAATGCATACGTATAAACAAACATATGTAGATAAAAAATCGTAAGTCAGATAGTACGGTGAGTTAGTAAAGTGGGCGTTCCACCTCCCATACAAAGATTTTATATTTTCTTTTCTGTATATCTGGAGAACGGCAAAAACCAAACATTCCATATAGAGTATTAATCGCTTTGTAATCAATACACGACTTCTTTAAAAAAAATGGTAAGAAAATAAAACATATGAAACGTTTGCTTATCTTTTTGTATTTATTTTTAAAAGCAAAAAACAATGTCCACAAATGCAAGAAGAAAGATTGCAGAATTTGTTTTATGAAATGCGTAATTTGCATTTGTTATTCAAAGAGCGAATAACGTTTTCAAACTGCCATAAAATATACTTATACGAACTGTTTGGTCCCGGCGCTTCTCGGGATTTTCCAAACAACAATTTAATACTGTAAAATTTTGTTAATAACTTGACCCCAGCGCTATCAACCGGGTCAAAATTGTATCAGAAACCTTATTTTGGTTTAATAAATTTAATAAACAAAATTTATGTATCACGACAACAGCGCGGGATTAAATTTAAGATAAAACCTGGCTCCAGACTAAACTAATAAATTGTCACAGTTAAGTGTCAATCGGACGGACCGTCGTTTCTAGAGTTTTAGAAACACATACTCAGCACAAACTTTTATATATATTTATAAATAAATAAATCTATTTAGTACCGCACTGTAACGATTCTCAACTGTAATGTTTTAACTCTGGGAACGGTGCTACCTAATATTACGGCCGTGATCGTCGGTGGGGCGTGAGGTGTGTTCCCATATGTGAATATTATAGAAAGTTGCTGAGACTTAACTTTAGGTAGCTAATGAACTTAACGATCTACATAATATAGAAGAAGAAGAATAAGCGGTAGAAGATAATGGTTAAGCTTGAGATGTAAATTGCTACACTGTTCCGAAGCCCACCCTCCATAATGACGAAAAACTAAATTTGGCTGTCAGCCCAAATAACGAAACAATGAAACAAAAATTAGAAAATTTAACAAATCCACCTAACCCCCATACCATTAACTTCACTTTTCGTAAATGAAAACCAAAAAAAAAATTCAAGATTTTATCTTCAAGAATCAAAAAAAAAGTATATTATAAATCTTATAAAAATTGAAATTCGTTTAAACATAAAATTAGTTATTTTTTTTAAATCTAAGATAAAATAACCATTAAGCGTTTATCACCTCATGTTTTTTAAATAAATTTACTATTGTAATTTCCATTCAAAATTAGCTAAAAGATATTTTGCAATAAAGTTTAAAATGTATACATAACAAGGATAAATTGAAATTATAGAATGTAGTGGCTGTAACCAATGTAATATGAACAAGAAAAAAAAATTATAAGTAAATATATTAAACAAAATTCAATTAAACCACAATGGCAACTCGTGTTGCAATCAATATTGGAATTCAAAGTTGTTCATATGACATTTTTATTTATTGTGTAATTTTTAATTTAACGTGAGAGAAAAACTTACATGGCTGGTCATAGGAAATAAAAAAAGTAAAACTTACGCTCGTTTAAGGACCATCGATGTCAGCAGGCGGCAGTAGACAGTTTGGGAATTACCTTTAACATTTCAAACCATTGTTCAATACGTTATTTTTATATTTGAATGAAAGCGGTACTGTGTGGATAGTATTAATCTCAATAAAAAATATTAACTCCGGTCTTATACCATCCACATTTTAACGTAAAGCAATCAGTGTTGTAGGATTGTACTTGAATAAGTATTAAATTTAAGTTTTAGTATAGCATATCTTAGGGAGCGTTGAAATTAATTTTAATAAACAAAAAGTTGACCGTGTGACGTGGTAATATAACTACACCTTTTTAAGTTGAAATTGAGAAAATACAAATTAATATTCAGAAAAACGAATTGATGTTGAGAAAATACAAATTTATATTAAGAAATCCAAATTGATGTTGAGAACATACAAATTGTATTAAGAAATCCAAATTGATATTGAGAAAATACAATTTGATATTAAGAAATCCAAATTGATGTTGAGAAAATACAAATTGATATTAAGAAATCCAAATTGATGTTGAGAAAATACAAATTGATATTAAGAAATCCAAATTGATGTTGCGAAAATACAAATTGATATTAAGAATTCCAATTTAATATTGAGAAAATACAAATTGATATTAAGAAATCCAAATTGATGTTGAGAACATACAAATTGATATTAAGAAATCCAAATTAATGTTGAGAAAATACAAATTGATATTAAGAAATCCAAATTGATATTGAGAAAATACAATTTGATATTAAGAAATCCAAATTGATATTGAGAAAATACAAATTGGAATTGAGAAAACCCAAGTTAATATTAAGAAAAACCAAATTGATATTGAGATATAAATTCATAGTTTTATTTATATTAGGAACAAAAAAAATAATGATTTTAAAAACAAGTAACTGAAAATATTTTAAAATCAAGTTTTATGTATAAAAACATATGTATGTATAAAAAATTATTCACCAACAGGCGTATTGCCCTTTGGTAAAATGTTGTAGAATGTTGTACTGCTCTTGCACAGTCAACTGTGGTTATAGTAGCCTTCCAAATAAACAAGACGTTGTATGCAAATACCCGAAGTACACACATTTGGTATACTAAGGTGGGTTTTTGTGTATGTTTTTATTTTGGACCATATAAACTCAATTGGATTCAACATTGGGCTATAAGGAGCCAGTCGAAGAAGAGTCGCTGGTGAATTTTCAAAAATTATTTCCATTTGGCTATGACATGGTGCATTATCACACACAACAACTAAATCTAGTAAGAGGTTTCCTAATTGCTCCCATCGATTCATCAAGCTGTTTACCCACTCTCTTGCGTCTTGCATTCTGAATGATCCTCGTTTTCTCGTCATAAGAATTACTCTATGTAGAGGACGCCTCGGGAAGATGGTATCAATTGTCTTTAAATTCCATTTTAGAAATAAAAACTGATTTAATATTTTTTGTCAGATATGTCAATGACAATCTTGATACAACCCAATATGTATTGCTATTTGTAATGTTTATTATACATAAATAAAGGACAATGTATTTTTTTATGTATACAATACATATGCAAAATATAATAATGAAAAAAATCTCAATATTAATTTGTTTTATCTCAATTTCAATTTGTATTTTCTCAATATCAATTTGGATTTCTTAATATCAATTTGTATTTTCTCAATATCAAATTGGAATTCTTAATATCAATTTGTATTTTCTCAACATCAATTCGGTTTTCTGAATATTAATTTGTATTTTCTCAATATTAATTTGGATTGTCTCAATTTCAACTTAAAAAGGTGTAATAAAATTTGAAATTTGAAATTTACAATGATGTTTTAAATATTTATGAAAAATCAAGAAAAGAAAATTAAGATTTTAACATTCTAAAACTTAAGAATTTATGAACAAAATTTAGGAAGGGAAAAGATAAATTTTTCCAAAAATAAAAACCAGATTTTAGAATTTAAAAAAAAAAAAATTGTTATTTTAAAATAATCTGAATAAATTTAAATTTTTGGTCCTATGCTTTCCACTATCTGTACTTGGAAGACTTAATAAAATTTCAGGATTTGAACAGCAAAAAAAATTATCCAGCTGTTACCAATACAAGGATCTTGAAGCTAAAACCGATTTCATATTACATTGAAAGCAAACACAATATA
This sequence comes from Pollenia labialis, assembly GCA_949318255.1. NCBI lineage: Eukaryota > Metazoa > Arthropoda > Insecta > Diptera > Polleniidae > Pollenia > Pollenia labialis. The sequence continues at coordinate 61,713,072 of OX439139.1, read as the reverse complement.
AAAAATATTTCATTAAGGCAAATCACGATGGGTAGTGCAAAGTGTGCAAACGATGCAAATGCGTGCAAAAATACACACATTTGCACAACACAACAACAAAATGTACGTATGTATAAGCAATTCGCTCTATTTTACTTTGTTTGCACTAAAAAAACCATGAGCTAGATTAGTAGTGCATATTTGCTACGTTGCAAACAACTGTACACAATAACATTTGACATATGGAGCGCCATATTGTTTTTAAGAAAACTTATAAATTCAACACTTTCGTAGGTTTTATTATAAAATAGAGAATTAAATTTAAGTTAATTAAAAGAAAAAATTTATTTTAATTTGCTTGTGTATAATTGTAAACGATGGGGTGCTTTAATACCATGGGAGATAAGGCCATGATGGCTTTATCTCTCATGCAAAAGGGAGATAAAGTTTTTTATTTTTTTTGTCCATTTGAATGGGAGATAAAGCCATCATGGCCTTAGCTCACATAAGTAATTTTAGAAAATGGCTTTATCTCTCATTTCAGTTTTGAAGAACTTTTGCATTTTACATTGATTAATAGTTTTCTTATTTTTATAATTAAAAGGTAATGATTTTCCCTTTTACTAAAGTTAAGTATTGAAATCTGGCTTCGCATACTAAAGTGCTTACGGGGTTTCTCCTCCAGTAGGACGCGGCAGGTGGCTTCGATGAATAAAGTTTTCCTGCGTGCGTCACAAGAATAAAAAAATGTCTTTTCTCGGAAACACTAAAGTAAAGTATTGGAATCTGGCTTCGCATACTAAAGTTTTTCTGCGTGGCGGCCTGCGGCCGCTCTTAAGGGCTTTCTCCTCCAGTAAAACACGGCAGGTGGCTTCGCTGAATAAAGTTTTCCTGCGTGCGTTACAAGAATAAAAAAATTACTTTTCCCGGAAACACTAAAGTAAAGTAACAATATTCTGGAAAAATATGGTTTTATCTCTCATTTGCGAAAAAAAAATATGGCTATATCTCTCCTTACGTAAAATTTTAAATATGACCTTACCTCACAATGATTGGGCAATAAGGCCATTATGGCTTTATCTCCCATTCAATTGAGCAAAAAAGCCATCAAGGCCTTATCTCCCATGGTTTAAAAGCACCCCACCTTGTAAACAAATGCAGATTTTTTGCAGTGCTGCCAGAAGTTTTTAGTGTTGCCAGAATAAATTTTTAGAAAAATAGCATATTTGCACAAAAAATAAAAGTGGTATGCTCACGATCAATCGTAATATGCACTGTAAATATACACATTGCAAATTTGCACAATGACCATCGTGATTACCCTTATTATTATTTTGTTGTTGTTTTCCATAGAAATTCATTTTTATATTTTTAATTCCAAACGCTGCATATCTTGTGGCGTTGAAAATTTTAAAACGCAGTATGAATTTCTATAGAAAATTATGACAAATTTTTGACATTGTTTTTGCTTTTAATGTTATTTTTTGGCGTTGCGGTTGTGTTTTAAAGAATTAGGGGCTTAGAAACAAAATTTATCTTGTGCATATCTACACAAAAAATACCTTTAAAACGATACATGTTTTATTAAAATCGGTGGACGATCAGATTGTAGTGTACCTTCTAAGCGTCTACTGCTTACCCAATAACCAACCTGAAATGTATACATGCCACCCGAATTACTGTAGGGTAAATGCCATACACAAAAGATCAAATAACGGCATTTACCCAATGACTCAATGTGTTCTAACAAATGAGTCAATACAATGGTATAGCTGATCAATCAGAATGTGAGTGACATAATTTTCATTGTCTAATGTAAATGAGTACATTTCTTACTCATGCATTCTGATTGGTCATAGCATTATAGGTACATAGGGAATAACCATGATAATTCCATGGTACTGAAAGAGAAGTATAGATTTTAAGAATTGATACTATCAGATTATGCTGCAACTTCGACATCTACATTTGGCATTGGACAAAAAAAAACTGTTGCCTTTACTTCTGATTCATTAAATGAAAACAGTCGTAGTGAAGGCAAAAGCAAAAAACAAAAAGTTGTTCACAACAAAGAACATCGGCAGTCGACATGTTCGAAAGTGTTTGGTTTGACAGCCTGAAACTTTTAAAAAATCCCGTAGTTACCGAAGATGGGACGCTGTGTTTTTTCCGAATTTTTTTTTTACAAATTGCTAAGAAGCAACAACACTACTTTTAACTTATTATTGTGAAAGCCCCTAAGTTCGGCATGCACGAATAATTGGCATTTTTGAATTAAAACTTAAATAAATAAGAATTACAAAAATGTTATTAAGGGATATTTCGAATTCAGCTTTAATTTAAAATACACTCATTTCCCATTATGTAATATTTGCATTTTGCTAGAATGAGAACTTATATATATATTGGTCCTTATTTAGTGCCAAGCTTTATACACGCCCAATAGTGCCTGTTTTTTAAATAATTTGTTAGGCAAACTAGAACAAGTGGAAATCGTACTAATATAAATAATATTTTTACCATCACGGGTTTTAAAGATACAAATATGTTCAAATATTGCCTTTAATTTATAAATCTTCAAAAAAATATTATTTTAACTTATTTTGATGGCTTCCGGAATTTGGAACGATTTTTTTTGCGAATTTCATCTTCAACATCATTATGCCGACTACTGGAAAATCATTATTTTGTCATATTAAGCTCAAATTCTCAAAAATGATTCTTTACTGACCTCTCTTGACAACAGTACAAAAAGAAGTGAGTCTGAAATAGGTTTACCTTATGCCGAACTTAGGATAGAAATAATCCCTTAGTCAGTAGCTGCTTTTATTATATAAAAATCGTTTATAAATGGCTGTGAAATAAGCCAAATTTAAATACAAATTTTATTTTTAAGACTTAACTATGTTAACCTATTGAAAAGTTTAATGTAAAAAATTTTTGTTAATATTAAGCTAAAATTTTAATTTGGCGCCTTTGCATTTTCTCTATATAAGAAGCCCACAACTAAATGCCATTGCACCAGATTGGCTTTAAGATAGAGTTGTAAAGCGGGAGTTTACAATCTAGACTAAGGGAAGAATTTCGCTCAAGGAGCCAAGTTATTTGAATTGATTTTACTTTTATCTCAGTTTATTTTGCCTCTTTTTGAAGAAACAATAGTTACTTCCACTTTATATCGGTGACGGGTCTGTATATAGCATTCCCATGTAAAAAATTGATCAACATTTATACCGTGATATATTACATGCTAATGTTGAGGTATTTTTTGTTTAATGATTGAATCCGAACACAAAACGATTTTGTATATATATAAATATATATATTTCTTCATTGATGTTTTTCTTCAATTGTTTAAACAATATTCCAATTGAAATATATGTTTCTGTAATTATCGAGATGCTTTATAGGTAGCAGTTTTCGTAATAAAGCTGTAGTTAAAATGGTTATTTGTAACCAAAAAAATTAATTTTTTACATTAATTGGTTACGATACAAATATAAAATATATGTAACGATAATGGTTAAAAATAACCAAATGAAAATAAAAGTTTAAGTCCAATTTTAAAGATAAATTGCTGAAATTCGGTACATAAGTAGGCTCTAATTGTCCTTAAAATGAAGCCTATAGCAAATGGTGAGAACGTTGATCTGAATCTTAACTTTATAATATAATTTGTTTTCCTGGGTCCATGATTGCCCATGGGTCCCAAATAAGGTAACGCTTGAAAAGTTGTCTAAATGTTGTCGTGTGGAGTATAATAGGGCCGGGATTGACGCCCTTAAGTGTCTGGTGGAAAATTTATATTTTTAAATACGATTATTTCAAAAAGTAATAAACGGTGCGGGGGAGGGTGGCGCCGTTGGAATGATTTATTGCGCGGATTTGTCAATCACGATGTCGCTGAGGTCGAGTGGGCATCGCGCGTTCGCTGTGGATACATTTTTTAAGAGTAATGATTCTTAAGTAATTGCTCGTCGAGAATTTTGTTCAAAGTTAATTTTCACTTAAACGGTCACGTCAACAATCAAAACTGCCGTTACTGGTCTCCAAGAACCCGCAGCCCTCGATTGAAGCATAAGAAATAAGGATTTGGTGGGTGTGCCTTATCCACGCATGACATAACTGGATAATTTTTTTTAAATTCTCGAAAAACAAGGCTCCGTTTTGAACAGTGGGTTCAACTCGACAGAAGACATCTGGATGGCATACTCTTTTTTTAAAGCATTAGGTAATGTTTAATTGCTTTGGTTTTTTTTATTTTTGTCAATGTTTTATTGTGTTTAAAATAGTAATTTTAATTTGCCGATTTATTTAAATTTAATTTCTGATTTATTTTTGAAAAAATGCCGATTTCTTACCAAAACCATCTGGCACCCCTGGTTGGGATCGTATACAAGTTTTTATTAACTTTCTTATTTTCATCAACTCGCCAACAATATTTTAAAATACAACATAACACCACAGATATTGTAGAAATACTTATGGTGACAACAGATATTTGTAAGCAAGAAAAAAATGTTATGTCACACTCAATCCAACACCATTAGCAACTGTTTTTGTTTTTAACATATGGTGAGTGGACAAAAGCAAAACCATACAATATCAGTTACACTCATTCTCTCATTTATATCAGTAGTAACAGATAAATATCTGGTGTATCTGTTTCAACAACCCAGCGGTAAAACTTAGAAGACCTTCTTACTTCAGGCCTTTTTGAAGGCCTGATTAAAAATTTTTTTGATTTAATTACTATTCTTATGTAACTGCTAAAGAATGCCTCATAGAAGGCCTTGGCTCTTTGGTATAAAAGATAAGATACACCTTCCACACTCGCTTCTATGAGAAGCGATAAAAGAAGGAGTAACATTTTTTGTTTTGTTTTTTTGCACACGCAAAAGCAAAACAATTCAGATTCCTTTACAAAAACAAAGTAACATACATAATAAAATAACTTCCAAATGAAAACAATAATGTAAATCTTTTTAGTTGTGTTTTGTTCACTGAAAAAGAAGGTTCTGTGTAGGGATTGACACTGTAAAAAAACATCGATGTTTTTTTCGATGCGATGCGAATGAAAATGGTCAGCCAATTTCCATTAGAACCGATGCACTTTTTACAAGGATGGTCCGAAAGGCCATTTAAGAGCCATTAATTAAAAGGCCTTTTAACATACCTTTCTTAAAAACCCTTTAAGATAACCTTTATTCTAAAGCCTTTTAACAGTCCTTCTCAGGAAAGCCTTCTAAGAGCCATATATTTGAATGCCTTTAAGAAGCTCTGGCGAAAGAAAGGAAAGCGGAAGGCCTTCTCCGCAATGACAACGCGTGTAAAAAAGATATGAGTATGGAATGGAGCAAGAAGGCCTTGTACATCCAAAAGAAGGGGTACAGAGGCCTTCTAGAAGGCCTTTGTACTCCTTCTTTTTCCCGCTGGGAATACTTACTGATACACTCGTGCAGGTATTTAGTACACATGTATTAAAAAAAAATTGCGGGAAAAAACACAACGTCCCATCTTCGGTATTTATTAAAAGTTTCAGTCTGTCAAACGAAACACATCCGAACATGTCGAGTGCCGATGTTCTTTGTTGTTTTCAAATTTTCGTGTTTTGCTTTTGCCTTCATTACGACTGTTTTCATTTAATGAATCAGAAGTAAAGGCAATGGTTTATTTTCGTCCAATGAAAAATCAGAAAGTGGAAGAAAAAGCAATTTTTTTGATTTTGACTGCAGCTTTTTAAACCCTGTTTCAAACAAGCCATAAAATTGATTTAAACCAGTGATGTCAATTATGATTGTGTTGGTGAGATTACTCTTATCTCTTACATGCCCAGCGGGCGAAATATGCGGTTGCGAGGCCTCTGGCGAGGCCTTATTAAAGACCTTTTCTAAGGGTCATCTATGTTCGATTAAATTGTTGGGAATCAGGTAAGGTATGTATTAAAACTTACAAGACATTTTAATGAAAGGGCGATGCAAACACCACGGCCAGCATTATGCGAGGAAATATAGTTCATGCTTTCCATTCATTTTTCATCAGACCATTTAAAGTTTACATTTATTGCTATGAAGACTTAAAAGCAATAAATAATAATACAATTATCGAAAAATGTTGAGTTATGGACAGACACAATCAGTTATTATTTAAATAAATTTAATTTGGAACCTCAGAAACTTTGCTTATTTTTTGGAAAAATTGCGCAGTTCACAATATTTGAAGTCTTTTTACAACCTAATACAATTCTTTCCAATATTTTTCGTTTTTTGCTCAACATACCTTTGCGAATTCTAACAATGGAAATTCATTTGCTAAACTAATGCAAATATTAAGTTTAAAAATATTCTGTAAGTATTTACCACCATTATAAAAAGAGAAGATTTTACTAGCCTAAAATAAATACTTTTATTTACCAATAATATCTTCTAAATTTATATTGCAGTTTCGTAACAACAAAACATTTTTTAGGTTTGCGGATATTAATTTATTGCGTTGTTTTGAGCAAATGTATTTCAAATCGGAAAATATTTGTTCGCAAAGATATGTTGAGGAGAAAAGCGACAAATATTTGAAGGAATTTTTTTTTAATATAGGATATAGTGCCCCGTCTAAATTTTTCCAGAACTCAATAATATTTTCCCTGTCTGGAGGATTAATTTCGCTCCTAAGTATGAATAGTTCCGACTGGATGCTAAATTCATAACTGGCAAAGTCGCACTTAAAGGGATTTTGGAATATGTTAAGTAGTGGTTTTATATCCTCAAAATCTTGAAAACGATCTTGAAAGTTGTAAAAAAGGTTTTCAAAAATTGCCAAATACTCAGATTTTTTCAAATATTTCTCCTTGTCATAAATAAGCAAAGTTTTAGGAAAGTTGGAAAAATCTTCATTATTTATTTCATTTGTTAATAAAAATAATTTGGTTTTAAAATTAAAAACAATCGTATATATGTCACTTAAATTGTTTCCCTTTCCTTGTAGTTCCAAATTTAGCTCATTTAAAATACTGCTTGTATCCGCCAGAAACGCAAGGTCTAAAATGAACTCATAATCATTCAACTGTATTAATTCACATTCGTCTAAATTTTCAGTTTCCCAAAAACGCAACACCTCTTTTCTAAGATCGAATAACCTGTTTAGACAATCACCCCGACTAAGCCAACGAACTTCCGTAAACATTTTTAAGTCGTGGTGATTGGCGTTTACGCTTTTAAGAAAACTTACTTACTTATTTTCTGTGCGTTAATGAATGAATAAAAATAGTGCGAAACAATAAAGTTTCATTAATACATCAATAAAACACATCTTCTTACCCAAAAATTTTACCTGCTGTCACATTTGCTTTTATGTGTATAGGTTTACACATAAATTGTAGCAAAACAAGACTTTTTTAACTTGTTTTTTAAATATTTTTACCTACTTAATAGTGTTTTCACACTTAAGGTTTTACCACAAATTTTGGTTTTAACGATAAAACCAATCATTAAACCAGGTTTTACCATACAAAATAATTTTGTTAAAACCATCTTAAAACCTCTTTTGATTTGGTTTTAAGTAGATTTTATGAAATACAACCATGTTTTAGTTGTACTAAATTCAGTGCTACCAAGTTAAAAAGATTGAAAACAGCTGATAATGTTTAATCCCAGCTAGCATTTTATATCACAATCGAATCTTTTAGGAATGAGCTCATATTTCGATCATAAATGATACTCTTGTTGGGAGAAAAAGCTACACTACCGATCAATCACCTCAAAGAATTATTCGTGAAGCAATTATCTGATTCTTTTTTGATCAATTTAATGGTAGGTTTTATAATCATTAGTTAGTATTTTTCGTCGCAGTTTTTAATCGTAAATTATAAAGCTTTTAATTATATTTTACAAAATTTTTAAATTTTCATGTTTTGAATGTGTTTTTGGATTTCTTTGTTAAAAGTAACCCCTGATTATTTGAACAAATTTTATTATGAGCCAAACAAATTTTATTGGGTTCTCGAAAAGGAAATAAGAAACTATATTTTTCTCTTTTAATTTGACAAGACGAATGAACAAAAATACAAAATATAAAGAAATAATTATTATAACATATTGACGATTTTATCGGTACCAAAAACGCAAAAGACCCTATCTAACATCTTGAAAGTTTTACATGAGAAGCAAAAAAAACTATTTATAATAATAAATTGAGAAATCTACTTAAAATGTTTATATTTAATTGTTCATCTATTTTCCTAGTAAAATCCCTTTTCAGCCATTTAGCGTTAATCATTTACGGCCTAATTTATAAAAAATAAAACAGGTTAATAAAGAGTTTATAAATTGGATTTTCATACAAAATCTGTTTCATAAACCCTTTATTAACATGTTTTGTTTTTTATAAATAAGGCAGTTAATCTTTTGCATATTGGGTCGTTGGTTTTTTGTTAATAAGGCCTTTTGCGTTTTAGGTAACGGTATATGAACTAGCAATCGTTCAAGTGATTAATCAGGATTTAATCATCAAATAGGATCTAAGAAGACTCATTTAGGTAATATTTACAAAATATTATCACCCAAATGCTAGCTGGGATGGCGCTCAATAAAAATAAATAAATTTAAAAAAATAAAAAACGTCAAACCGATGAAATATTCTAAAATTAATTATTTATACAAAAATGTTTGATTTTCAAGCATTCAGTTCATTCACTTCTTTTAGAAATTTTCTTATTCCTACTAGAAATTAATTTTATTTTGGAGAAAATAATTAGCCAAACTGTGATTTAAAACCTGATTTAATAAAACTTGTAATGTGAACGCAAAATCAGCTGTTAATAGATTTAATGTTAAAATCAGGTTTTAACTTTAGGTGTGAAAACACTATAAGAAAAGAGTTAAAAAAAAACCCACCGACGCGATTGGTACAGAAACAAAAATATTTTTACAATCACAAAATACCAACAAATTCTTGTGGCTTTTTGTTTTCTTAATAATTTCTGCATTTAGGTACGTCTTTTTAACGAAAGAAAAAGGGACCCTGTTACAGGCATCAACGAATTATTTTCACGAACAAAACACATATCGTTAGCTTAAATGCAAAAGAATTATTTTGAAAATTTGAAATTTTTGTTGATTAGGATTCACTTTACATATATATTTTTATAAAATCTTAAAATTCTATCTTAAAAAAAAACCACAATTGCACAATTGTGCAAAGAAATGGAAATCCCTGTTTTAAAATCATTGTACAATGTCAAAAACAGAAATAAAACAAAACAAAAACATAGATAATAAATAAAATAAAAAAGATAATAAAATTATAATAAAATTATATACATAAATATATTTAGAGGCCTCAAAACAGGCCTTGCAATATTTGCGATATTTCCCGCTGAATGAGAGTGTTTCTCAGTAAACAATTATATTTTACGCTCGCAAAATAAAAGAGCGTAAGCGTACATGTGAATTAATTTGCACAATTGTGCAAGGCGCTGACATCCCTGATTTAAACTCCCTAAAACTGTAAGAAATGGCAAAAATTCGGTAAAAATTGCTAAATTAGCGGAAATTCGAAAAAATTTGCTAACAGCGGCATGATAGCAGAGTCTACTTTTTAATATAAATCGTTGAAGCTGAAAAGAATCCGAAAACTTACAGGAACAAATCGCTTCTATCGCGAACATGGCTAAAACTAATTTGACATCGCTAAATCGGTTAAAAAAAAGAAATTGTCGCAAAATAACAAAAAAAGCGTTAAAAATTAGCTATAATTTTGAAAAACAAACCCTTTGTGTTTACATGTGCCTTCGACATTTGAAAATCACACCGAAAAACACAAAAACGGTGTGATTTACAGAACACCATAAAATCACACGTGTGATTTTAAAAGCACATGTGATTTGAAATCACGTGATTTTCAGAACAGACCTGTATAAGTTAGAATATGTAGGCGATATTGTAGAATTAGTATAAAAAGGGCAGTAGCCCACACATAAAGAGGACTTTAATACTGAAAACATAAAGTGGCACTTGTTGCCTAGTTAAATTATTTTAGTCTCTAATTTGGCTGGCGCAAGACGCCTAATCTTTAAGCTGAACCCCTACAGCTGTATAAAAGTACATTGGCTATAGAGAAATCATAAAATAAAACTTATACTAAAAATAACTTCCAACACTACAAGATACTTAAAAATCAACTACAAAAAAATTGTTCCCGTATTCATGTATATGGGCATTTCTCCAATGTCGAATGCGACATTCGTACGCCTTAAAAGTGAAAAAAACATACACCAACACATATTTTTTGTTTTTTGACAAAAGGCGAAACGTATAGCTCTTGATTATCACTATAATTTGTGCTTATGTTGACTTTAAGCAATTGTTCGTTTTCAAGATAATTAAAAAAACTAAGGCATTTGCATGCGACAAAACAGAAGTCGCCTTTAAAGCAAACAGTTCAAACACTGATTTCAGCGAAACCTGATGAAATATTTAAATGCGACTAATTTTAAAATGTTATGCATTGATGTATCTTAATAATGCTTTTTATTTGATTCAAAAAGATTGTTTAGTTTATTTTTAAATTAATTTTAATCATTGTCGCACACTACATGTTGCATGCGATATTTTGTTCCATCATACCTTTATGTTTATGTTTTTACTTTTTATGTAATAAGACTAGGGTTGCCAAACGTACTGTTTTTAACAGTACATGTACTGATTTTTTGCAATTGTACTGTTTTATGCATAATGCCCAAAACAGTACGCAACTTTGTACTGTTTTTTGTACTGTTTTTTTTTGTTCAGTCTCCAAAAAACCAAGATATCAAGAAAAACCCTGTTAAAGTCATATTTTGAAAATATCTTAATATGTAACAGTACATAGCTTTAAAAAAATGTTGTGTTCCAAACAAAAAAGCTGTAAAATAATAAGACTTTTTACGCTGTGGTCATTGTTTTCTCATAAATCATAAATAAAGACATATGATTTTATGGCTACTTCTTCCAATAGTATTTGCCTGAGAAAGACAACAACAAAATCGAAATTTTGTTAAAAATATTATATATTTTAAATACTTATACCAACGCAATTATCTTTAATTCCTAGAATTTTTTTTTTTTAATATTCAGGCAAGTTCTGAAAATCGAAATCACGTGAAATTGAAAACTACAAATTTAAAAAATTCTCCAGGCTCAATATTTATAAAAATACCTAATTCCTTTCAGAACCACTTTTCTCTACCTAAACTTTTTTTGAAATAAAGAAAAGCTACGTTAATTTTTACAAACATTTTATTGAAAATCTTCAGCGTATAAATTTTATTGAAACTTGTTTTTTACAATTTTAATATTTTCAGATTTTGTTGAATAAAAATACACCAAACTATGTTTTTGGATTTTATAGATTATAGCTGAACTTGGTAAAATTGGCCGCAAATAATTTAAAAATTGTTTGAAATTGGAAAATTAACTTAGGGCACATACATTTTCTCAAATTCTATATGATTTGTGCAACTATTTGTGTGGTGAAAATTGCTTTAAATATGCAATATATATACCAATATGCTTAAAGAAAGTTTTAAATTGTTTTAAGTTAAGTTAGGCTTTTCTCCTTTCTTATATGGCTTACAGGAATGTTATGGTTTACCTGTCTTCAAATTAAAAAAAAAACATTTAGGCCAAATGCTTCGTTTGAGTGTTTTTTTAAACGCAACTGGAATAATTTCGCATACGTTTAAAATGCAATAAAACGGAAATTATTCCTTTGACGTTACACATTTTAAGTGTTTTTCGTTATATACATAATTGTTGCATATTAGATCAAAAGTTTTAAATATATAATAATTTAAGTAAATAGTTGTGTTTTCGCAACAAAAAAAATGTACTGTTTTTTTCTTGATTGTACTGTTTTTGTGTGTTCAATGTACTGTTTTTCCGAATTTAAAATCTGGCTACCCTAAATAAGACATGCGTAAGATGATTCTACATTATTTTAAATACATTCAATACATTTATTTTCCGAACAAAAATTATAAACTAAAAAAAAATATCTTCAATAAGAAAAATACAAATATGGAACAAAAACTAACTTAACTGAAAATAGTATTGCTAGGTTCAAATAAAGTTTTTTTTAATGCAATAAGCTGTCCATGCTGCTTCTAACGGGCCCGCCATCTAACGTTTTTTTTCAACTAGTGCTTATTTCGTGAATGGTAACTCTTAGCTCATGTCTGATTCGACCAAGGCGAATTTATTACAGGTGGTCTTAAAAGCCCTGCTGATAACTTTTTTTAGCTAAAATCACTGTTGGATGTCAAAATTGTGTTTATTCTCTTTTATTATCTTTGTTTCTGTTTTGTTTTATTTCTGTTTTTGACATTGTACAATGATTTTACAAAAACAAATTGCTTGTGGTTTTTGTACGAGTTGTACTTGTTGTAGTACCGAGATTACCTGGGATGAATTCGCCTTGGATTCGACAGATAATTAGTTTTATCCAGCGTTGCCATTTTGGTGCCTTTCGGGTTTTTTTTGGTGCTTTTTTGCTTATGCAATACCCGAAATTTTGTTAAGTACCCGTTTTTGAAAAGCGGATATTTTTAGTGCTTTTAACAATTTCTCACAGTGCTTTAAAGTGCCTTTTAAGTAATCTACATATATTTTTGGCAGCTATGCCAACTTAGTGCTTTTGGCACTATTTATTGTGCTTTTAATGTCTCAAAATGGCATAATTTTATCCTTAGCGCCAAACCTAGAAAAAACACTAACTTGGTGCTTTTTCAATTTTTCGTTAGTGCATTTAGTTCTTTTAACAATTTTAATTTTTTTTCAAATTTTTTAATTTTTTTTCTATAGAGGATGATTTAGATGAGCTTTGCTATTTGGATTACAATTTTGAGAAAGCCTGTAAAGATTTCAAGATTTCAAATGATAAAAAAAGTGATAAAAGAAAGTTGCATTCGTTTTGCCAAAAACTTTATTTACGAGGTTAGAGCTAGGCTTCCTAGCAATTTGGAAATTTTACAAAACGTTTTACTTTTTAGCGATGACAACATATTTAGTAATCGTAATAAAAACGATGTATTTGTTTGCGATAAAGATTTTTTTAAAGATGTAGACACTGTCAAAAATAAAAAATGGCTTGAAAAATATTAGGAATTGTGAATGGAAAACTAAACAACGATTTTGAGTCATGTAGAAAGTTAAAAAAATGCAGTAGGAAACCGTACAAAAGAACGCAAAGACTTTAAAAACAAAAAAAAAAGAGTCGTAACTAAGTATAAGCAAAGTGTTAAATAAATTTGAAAACAGCTGACAGAAAATGCTTTTTTAACGAGCGTTGTGTAACCTGCCATTTTTCATGCGCTTTAGTTTTCAAACGCGCAGCACTCGTCTGTGCATTTCTACCTCTAGTGCTATTGTAAAAAGGTTTGACTAAGTATCAGAATGCAAACATATATTTTTTTTCTATTTTACACCTTATTTTCATTCAGAAGCGTACATAGGCTAAAATAATTGGATAATATCATACGCCAATTGTTTTATTAATCTTTGCACGATTGTAATTTAGATTTATTTAAACGAAAAAATATAAGTTTTTTTTATTAAAATATAGGCTGTCATTAAGTTTTATAAACAATGGTCAGTCATTGCAAATTTTCTGTAACTGCAACAGGCAAGATTTTTCGAGTTACAAAAATCGAGCTCGCACTGTATTACTTTAAAACGGTATAATGGCCAATTCAAACATAGCTGATGGATCATCATGATTTGGATAATATTAGTTTTATTGAAGAGCAATTCCATATGAAAGCGATCACCTTTTGGACGACCCCTCTCCGATTTTAAAATAAATAGTCTCAATCGATTGCCCAGCAAAAAATAATGTACCTACATTTTTTTTTTTTTATAGTGACTGGTTTAGTGGTGGTGTACACCACTGTCATGTGACAAAATTGAAGAATTCTTCATAAGGGACCTCATTGAAACTACTAAAGCGATCGCAACGAGTGATAGCTCGTTGGAAAGGTATTGAATCAGGCTTTAATTGAAAAATAAAATTTTCCTAATTTTTCTTAGAAATTTACCTTTAAATTTTCCCATGAAAATTAAATTTTCCGATTTTCCACAGAAGCTCCTTAATTTTCCGGCTAATTTTTTTTTTTTTGGATTCCTCATAATTTTTGCTTTAAGAATCAGCAATAAAAAAATGGGCCCCGACTCCTTGTTTGGACAGGAGAAGAGCATTTAAGAGACCACCTTGTTAAAAATACATTTTAAAAATTATTTTACAGTTAAAAATACATTTATGAAGAAAAAATCTTTCTTATTTTGCTGCTTATACTTAATTACAATATTTATTAAAAATTTCAATTGTCTTGGCATCATTATAAAATTAAAGTAACTTTAAATTTAGCACGTCGGCAGACGAAGAGTACCGCTTTACATTAATTGACATATCAGAAATATTTGGTATGAAGCAATGAAACTTTTGCGTTCCAGTTAAAGTTTTGACATTATTATATCTGTTTTGAATTCGTCGCTCCATGGCATCGTGTTCTTTTTGAGTGCATAAAACTGTGTTAATGGCAATTTCCTTGCTTTGAATCCACGAAAACAAATGTTGTACATTTAAGATTGTTATGATTTTTCTTGAAATGGATTTTTTGCGAACTGAAACCCTAACAGGGGATTGAAAGATAGATTTAATAGCATGAGATATTACGTTTTTTCTCCTTTGTGTAATACATTATCTCATATACACGAATTTTAATTGCGTATTAATTTATCACAATTAAATACGTTGGAAAGAGATGATCAAATTGAACAATTAAATTTTGGGAGAAAAAGAGAAAAAAATACACATCGAATCCCGTTTATTTTCTTATATAGGTACCTTATTGCGCCAAATATAGAAAAAAACATATAGTAAGGCATAATGCTGCTCTATACTTGGTTTATTAAAGTTAATTTCAAGTTTGTGTTTCAAGAGGCAGAGACAATAATCGGAAGTTTTGCTAAAAAGTGCTAAAAGTGATATTAAAAGTGATATTTAATCACATTTATGTACATGTGGTAATATTTATAATTAAAATACCTATACTGTTTTCCTAATACAAAAGGGGTGAAAATCCAACAAATTGAATATTAAATATTTGACTATTTTTTCTAAATAAAACTTTTTATTTTATTTAGAAACTAATACGAACCAAAAACCTCGAGGCATTCAGATTTCTATGTACCAGTTGGGTAATAGAAATTTCGGGAACATTCTGCCTAGTTGGAAACACGTGTTTTATCACCTACTTTGGCAATCCTAAAAATTTAATCAAGTGGTATATCTTCTAAACATATGTGTAAATATTTTGAATCTGGGAAAATAAGTTCCAAGCATCCAGGCTAAAGGGGTCACAAATGTGTATGTTGGAAATTAGCTTTGTTCAGCAATTGAAGTAATCACACCCTAAACTATAGTGACGCTTTTGCAAAAGGCCCCATTTTTATATCACAAAAATAGTTTTGACTCATCAATACATAAGTACCAGAATTTATTTATCATATACTTCAAAACCAAATATTTAACTAAAAATTTCATAACTAAACTACAGGGCTGCCAGAAATGTTCAGCAAAAAATCTTAATTTCACCAAAAAAAAATCTTATTTTTGAAGAAAAAATCTTATTTTTAAGAAAAAATCTTATTTTTAAGAAAAAATCTTATTTTTGGAAAAAAGTAGTTTTTTTACTATAAAAACATAATATTTTATTTAATACAAAAAGTAAACAAAAAAAAAAAAAAAAAACTACAAAAAATTTAATTTCTTATACTAAATTGTATTATTTAGTTTAAAAATTTTTAAATGGGAACAAAGAAGGTTTTTTTTATTTGAATCTAACCTTCGTCTAGACAAAACAAAAATCTTGTTTTTGGGGAAAAAATCTTAAAATCTTTTTTCGGTTAAAAAATCTTAAAAATTAAGGTAAAATCTTACTTCTGGCAGCGCTGCTAAACTACCTTAATTTTTCTCTATTGTAAAATAATTCAAACAAAATTTCTAACATAAATTAAATCTCTTATTTATTATAAATATAGTATGCATTTACCCTAAAGCCACGTTTTACATTTAATTTAAATCTAATTAAAAATAGCTAACCCTACTTAATTTTTTTTGTTCTTTGGCATCTTTATTAATTTAATTCTCTTTTTAGAAGTATCTAAAATTGAGAGTAGTTTTTTTTTTGTTATTATGAAAAATCTTTAATTTCTTTTTAGTATTTTGTTTTAAATCAAAATTATTTAGCTCATCTTCATTCCTTGCTGGGCCCATCATTGGAACAAACATGAATTAAAACGTAAGAAAAAAAAGAGCAAAGCCATGTAAGTAAGATCACATTAATTACTCTTAATTTTAGCAATAAATTATAACTTAGTTTTTTTTTTATTTTATTCCACGGCAGTTTACATTGAAAGTTTATTGTTTTTGCGAGTATGTATTTTCTTTTTTTTTATATTATTATTCTTTTTTTTCCTTTGCTTAAGAAAACATTTGTTTAAAATGATGAATTCGTAAATATTTAAATTTAATTTTTATTATATGATATTATTTGTTCAAATGAATTGTAGTATTTATACAAAATCAATTTACTATTATTGTTTTTTTTTTAAAGAATTATTTAAATAAAAACAATGAATTGCTAAATTTTAAAATAATGGGAATGACAATGCGTTTGAAATATAAATAGAATTATGGTAATCTAGGTTTCTTTAGGGACATTCGTGAAAATTCAAAGGTGTTAAGAATGTCATTGGTGTATTAGACGATAAAATAGGGTAGGGAAAATTGCACCTTATGTGGCTTTACATCGAGCCGTGTTAAATAAACTTTTAGTATACTTTTTTTTAGCATATAAAGTATACGTTATATGTCTACGCGTTTAAATCCGGGGTTAAGAACCATTTACTCTTTGCTAGCTGGGAACATCATTTATGCCACCTAACTTTGATTTTTAATAGGGACTTTGAAACGGAATATTACAACTGAATTTGTTTGTTAGTCTAAGCAGCGCGTAACAAGATCTGGTCAGTATATGGCCTTTGCAAACTTGCCTTAGTCGCCATGCGTTTTAGAGTTCCCCCTAACGCATCGCATGGGCCCTTACCGTGGGACGTCGGGAAAAAGTGCCACTCGACCTTGCAGTTTTGTTCTTCTTCAATTATCCAAAGGTTGTAAAAATTTTTTTTATTCTTGTACTGAGAAGCCGCGCCGTCTGAGAAAAACGTTACTTTGTCGATTGCATCGAATTTTGATCTTAAGAATTCAAACAGTTTCATTTGAAATAAATAAACGGACACATAATTATGAGCTAAACTCTCCGCGACAACAACAAGGCTTACGGTCTGTAGTTAGTTATCTTCGTTTTTGAAATAAATGCAAAAAGGATGCACCGTGCACTGGTCGTTTGCCCAGTGATAAACCTGAATTTCATCCTGAACGAGAGAAGTGTAATTCTCGGCAAAGTCGCTTATCACAATGAATTAATTTTGGGCTAATTTCTCCTTACTTTCCTTTAGAAATTTCGATTGCATCTCGGATATGAAATGGTGCGCCTTCAGTTCATTCAACTTGAATCCGAATTCCTCGATGAATTCCGGAATCTGCTTTACCAAGGTCTCAAGGGAACATCTGCCGCTGCTAATTATCCACTGTTTGAAATGCACCTCCTGAATTAACAGCTGTTCAAACTTTTCCGCCAAATATTGCTCTAGCTCGTCAATCTTCGGACAATTGTCGCATTTGGACAGATGACAATTTTCCGTGGGGTATGCGCACAACGACTTCGACAGGAGGTCCCTATATGTTTCAATTTCACCGTGAAATACTTTCAATTTCTTGCATGGAAAGAAAATTAATTTGATGTTTTGATGAAACATGCAAACGCAGACTGAATGCGTTCCGTACCTGTCAAATGCCAGCATGCATTCTTTTGGTCGTAGGATGGCAAACTTAGAAAATCCCACTTTTTCTGCTGGGTATTTCTCATTGAACTGATGGTATGCTTCGGATAGATTACATAATAATAATCTGCGCTGCTTGTGTACTTTTTCTCCATCTTCACGTGTGATAACATAGTCACGTGTACCTGGGCAGGCGCGGCTGTTGTCATCATTGCAGTAAAAATCTTGAATCAATTTCAACGTTGCTTCGCTGAGGGTCCTTGACCAAATTTCTTGGTGGGAGTCGCCAATATGCCCTTCTGTCCAACTAATTCTTTGCTTCTTCTCGCGATGTAAAAAGATGTTTGAAACTGTTCCGAAATCTTGCGTATAGACCATGATTGAGGCAGCACAGATAAAATGAGATATTTCTCCGGAAAAGTGGTCGCTAAATTTTCTTTTCAACTGCTCAATCATTTGTTTGCCGTCATCAACGTCATCTGCTTGACTGCATTCGTTATCAGAGCCTTCATCAAATATTGTCGCGATTGCACTCATAACCTTGCCTTTTTTCTCTTTCCTGTATGTTTCACTTCGCAACTTTCTTTTTCTAATAGGCGTTTCACCTAAAGTGGTAATAGCCTCATTCAAAGGACTCAAAGACATATTGACCATCGGAATGTCTGCCTCACTATCAGATGAAACATTTTGTTCACTTGTCATTTCACTCTCGGATTGTGGCTGCATTTGTTTCAATGCATTTGCTTGTTGAGACAAATCGATTTTACACTTGGGGCAAATGAATTCTGCTTCTTCACCGTATTGTATATTTAATTCATTCATGTATCGCTTCGAAACACCAGTTAATTTTAATACTTTTATCTTTTTCGAACGATGTCCACTCTTGTTAAACGGATTGCAGCAAAATTTATTCATTTTACTTTAAATTGTCTTTACAGCTTCACTCTTTACTTTACAAAAAAAAACACTTTAACACTTTCACGTTTAGTATTTAACTGAAATTTGACTCAGAGTGTGTGAAGTATTTATATTTATTTTTTGGTAAAAAATAGGAAAAAAAAATAAGCGATAATTGCTTTTCTTTAATAGGAAAATTTGCGTGAACTACTGGTCATAAAATGTTTTTTAAAGAGGGACTTAATTGGTTACTGCCAATAAGCCGACCACAGGTCATAAAATGTTTTGCAAATTTTTTAAATTACCAGGTAATAAATATTTCGCCATATTTATGGAAAATCCGTGTTTTATGACTTGTTTCTGCACGTATATTTTAGGCGAAATATTTATTACCTGGTAATTTAAAAAATTTACAAAACATTTTATGACCTGTAGCCTCAGTCGGGTTTGGTGTGCCATTACATTTTTAATAAATATTGTAATTAAGTATAAGCAGCAAAATAAGAAAGATTTTTTCTTCATAAATGTATTTTTAACTATAAAATAATTTTTAAAATGTATTTTTAACAAGGTGGTCTCTGAAATGCTCTTCTCCTGTCCAAACAAGGAGTCGGGGCACATTTTTTATTGCTGATTCTTAAAGCAAAAATTATGAGGAATCCAAAAAAAAAATTAGCCGGAAAATTTAGGAGCTTCTGTGGAAAATCGGAAAATTTAATTTTCATGGGAAAATTTAAAGGTAAATTTCTAAGAAAAATTAGGAAAATTTTATTTTTCAATTAAAGCCTGATTCAATACCTTTCCAACGAGCTATCACTCGTTGCGATCGCTTTAGTAGTTTTTTTTAAAACAACTTTCAATGAGGTCCCTTATGAAGAATTCTTCAATTTTGTTACATGACAGTGGTGTACACCACCACTAAAGCAGTCACTATAAAAAAAAAAAAAATATGTAGGTACATTATATTTAGCTGGGCAATCGATTGAGACTATTTATTTTAAAATCGGAGAGGGGTCGTCCAAAAATTTGCCAATTTTGATCGTTTTCATATGGAATTGCTCTGAAGATAATAATAATACAATTAAAAATGTTTTTATACAAATGTAAATATATTTATTATTTAATCTTAAAAAAAAAATGGTCCCAATAAACGCCATATGCAACTTGTTTTGTGTTTAATTAAATTTTTAAAAATGGCTTAGTGCTTTTTTACGCTTTTTTTGTTCGAAATAGTGCTTTTTTAAATTTTAAAGTGCTTTTTGCTCTCAAAAAGTTGGCATCACTGGGGTTATCCTTCTGCTGCAGTGATGTTAACTTTTATTTTTTCATTACCTCTAAAAATGACCGTTTTTGAGAAGAAATTACCGTACGCAAAGATTTTTTATCAAAACATTATTGTGCTGTTTCCAAATGACAGGCGATTGATTGTTTCATTTGTTAACAGCATATAAACCATTAATTTAAATTTTAAATGTGTTTTAAGACAAATTTCAATGTTAATTTTTGTCTTAAAATACATTTTTAACCACATAACTGTATTTTTTATGGATAAGGTAGTAAAATAATTACGAATTTGATCCGTACTTAAAATAATCTGAAAATTATAGATACATTTTTAACATTGGGGCCATTTCATATGTTTAAGAATTGTTGATTTTTACAAACAAAAAGTTAAATATAAAATTAATATTAAGTTAAAATGCTTAACCTCGAGGTCTGTTGTATGTAAGATTTTTCTTTATTGTATAATCATCACATAGTGTAGTTTTTGATGCTGAAACGTGAAGAGCTATTACTCCTTTATTGTGGTTAATTAAACATTCCCTGATGATGATATTCAAAGAATATCGAAATATCGCAAACAAATAAAGAAAAATCTTACATACAACAGACCTCGAGCTTAAGCATTTTAACTTAATATTGAATTCTAAAGGTCGAATAAAAATACAACTTAAGAAAAATATAAAATTAATAATATACATACATGAGTAATTTAAGTTTTCTTATTTTGCACTTATCGGTGTTACGAAAACATTTATATAAACAAAATGTTGTTAATTTGTTTGTTATAATATTTATCTATGTATTTTTAAATTGAAAATAATCTCACAAAAGTTAAAACTTTAAACCCTACATATGTAAGTACGTATATTTTTACCAAAAAATCCAAATTTCTTTAAATTACCGTATTTTAAATAAAATTACCTTGCTACCTTTTGTGGCTCAAAATTACCCTAAAAAAGGATAATTACCGTACACAGAAAAAATTATTGCCAAATTATTTTCAAACAAACGCTTGTTTGAATTTTTTTTTAATTTCTACAAATTTTTTTACTGATTCAATAAATAATTTTGTTTGATTTTTATTTAACCAACAAAAATGTTGACAACTATTCAAAACTATATTTTATACGCGCTATTGGTTTCAAGTTTTCATAATTTTGTATGAAATATTTAACGCTCTTTAATATTGTCGTTTTTTGCATTTTTTTTATTTGATCGTAAGCAACACTTCTTTATGTGAAATATAAGAACAACAACACAAAACACATACAGTCTATTTTTGGGCGCTTTAAAAAAGTACAACAAGAAGAAAGAGGATAAAATAGCGCGACGAGGTTATTAGAAAAAAAAACCGGAAGCAATAGCAGGTAAAAAAAGGTTTCATTCTTTTTAAACAACAGAAACAACCACAACATTATAAGAAACAAAATAAATTTTTGGTTGGTTTCAAGGTTGGTAAAAAAGAATGAAAAACAAAATCCCGTATTCAATTTTTGAAAACTGTTTAGTTAAATACATCTATCTATCTATCTATCTATCTATCTATCTATCTATCTATCTATCTATCTATCTATCTATATATATAAAAATGAAAAATGTTTGCATGTTTGTGTGTTTGTTTGTTTGTTGGCTTATAGACTCCGAAACTACTGAACCGATTTTCTTGAAATTTTTACAGTAACATCACGTGAGCCCTAAAAATAAAATAGGCTACTTATTTTTTTGATAGGGGCAGGGGAATTGGTACCCCCCATAGGATGCCAATATTTATTATCGCATATCTTAAGAGCCGCTGGCGGCATTTTGCTGAACTTTTTGTAGTAGGATCTTCTGAGCCCCGAAATTGAAATAAAATAGCAGCGGGGGTATTTGAATCCCCCATAGGACGCCAATGTTTAACATCGCATATCTTAAGAACTGTTATAGTGAGAATGTTCAAACTTTCTAGAAGTCACTCTTATGGTATACTACACTTATGAAAATAAAAATAAAGCGGGTAGGCGCAGGGGGGGAAATACCTCCCATAGGATGCATATATTAAATATCGCTCAACTGAAGAACTATTAAAGGGAGAGTCTTCAAACGTGGTTTAAGCTACTATTATAGTAAACTATAAATTTTCAATATAAAAATGGGCGGGAGAGACAGGGGAGGAGCAGTACCCCTCATAGATAGAAATATTAATAAGAGCCACTGCACGCATTTTGTTGAAATTTTGGTAGTATGATCTTCTGAGTCCCAAAATTGAAATAAAGTAGCAGCGGGGGAAGTGGTTTTCCCCATAGGACGCCAATGTTTAATATCGCATATCTTAAGAACTGTTATAGTGAGAATGTTCAAACTTTGTAGAAGTCACTCATATGGTATACTACACTTATGAAAATAAAAATAAAGCGGGTAGGCGCAGGGGCGGAAATACCTCCCATAGGATACATATATTAAATATCGCTCAACTGAAAAACAATAAAAGGGATAGTCTTCAAACGTAGTTAAAGCTACTATTATGGTAAACTATAAATTTCAATATAGAAATGGGCGGGGTAGCCAGAGGAGGAGCAGTACCCCTCATAGATAGAAATATTAATAAGAGCCACTGCAAGCAATTTGTTGAACTTTTGGTAGTAGGATCTTCTGAGCCCCAAAATTGAAATAAAAAATCAGCGGGGGAAGTGTTACCCCCCATAGGACGCCAATGTTTAATATCGGATATCTTAAAAACTGTTATAGTGAGAAAGTTCAAACTTTGTAGAAGTCACTCTTATGGTATACTTCACTTTGAAAATAAAAATAAAGCGGGTAGGCGCAGGGGGGAACTACCTTCCATAGGATGCATATATTAAATATCTCTTAACCGATAAAGTGGTTAAAGCAGTGTAGCGAAGCGCACCGGGTTAAGCTAGTACTATATATATTTTTATAAAGATGCCATCTCTGGTGATATTTCGAACTGAGTTAAATGAAAATTGTGCTGTAATGGCCCTAAAATGAAAAGTTGCAAAGGTTCTTAAACGTCACGACTTATTAATCACTTTAAATTAGACTACAAGCTTGACATAAATATACGCCAAGTAAAACTTGACCCTGTTCCAAGTAGTTTTTAAGAGACTGCACATAATACTTTCCGAAAATATGCTGCCAATAATGAATGAAAAACTCTTAAGTAGTTCTAGCATATCTTCATGCTTAGAACAAGAACATTCAGGCGGAAACAACGTTATGAGAAAATTCATCAGTTTTATTTATTAAAACTCCAAGAACTTAAAACAAAATTAAAGGAATCAAACAATCTCGTGGAAGGGTTAAAATTGTGATCGACGAATTGACAGATATTTCATACAAAAAGCATGTTCATATTACTTTTGTTTCTATAATGCTGAAACAAAAAAAATAAATATATAATCCTGGATAAGAGGTTTTGTTTGCCACTTTTCAAAAATATTGCCGAAGTTTACTGTTTCATATAGACATGCTTAACCATCAACAAATTAAAACTCACTTACAATAAATTTGGGAGAATTTCTCAAATAATAAATTTTTTAAATTCCTATATTTTTAAAACCAAAGTTTTTCAAAAATTCTAAAGCTATGTTAACACCTATTTTATATTTAACTCCTAACTTAACCACTAGTTTTCTTAAAGAATTGTTTGCTTTTGCAAAACGTTTGGCTAGAGCAAACATTAATTAACGGTTTCTTAACTACATTATACATAAATGCAATTATCATCTTAGATATACATAAAGTTTAGCAAAAAACTAGAAATTGTTTAAAATAATGCTTAAGTTTAATCATTTAACTGGTCACGCTTTTTTTTTGATTTTATCGTCAAATATTTATGGTCTGAACATACCTTAAGTCAAATCAATGTATTGAAGCCCTATGCTCCTTATGGGATCGACGGGAACATATGTATATGTATTTTGTTGGTTCCTTACCTTCGTGAATTGTTTTGTTTTTATTCTAATTAACTTTTTATTACAAAAACTAATTTGATTTTTGTATGTTTTGGTATTCGAATTAAAACCGGTTAACCGGTTATTTTTAAAATGCTTAACCGAAAACCAGTTTTTTCAAAATAGCAACTATTCGGAATATTCGAAAACCGGTTATTGAAAAATGTCGAATAATCGATCACCCTACTGGAGATCTAATAAGGGCTTCTGGTAGAGGAGACCAAAAAAAAATGTGTGTCGGCATTTAGTCTGTTCGTGAAAACCATTGGGCATGTTTTACGTATCGAAATAAAGTAAATTTTTAAAATCAGGCAAAATTTTAAAAACGGCACTGTGCTGAAAGTTCATAAGAAATGGCCTTTTATCTACTTAATTTTTTAAGTACCAAATAGCTTTACAAGAACGTCTCTTTCAACCAGGAAAAACAAGGGTCATTTTGTAAATAATTGAACTTAAAAACTCGCTTGATATCAATTTCACTTGATTTCGATTTCTAGAAAATGCCCGTCGGTATGTGTACTTTACATCTGAGGTACAAAGTAAGTTCAGCAACTTTGTAGAAAATGTTACGGCAAATTTTTTTGTGAAACATTAAACCCTCGAACTCCCCTTCATTACGGCTATTTTTGGCTCTTTTCTAACAAATTGCAAAAAACTCCCATTAGGATGGTGAGGGTGGGGATGAAATAATTTACGAAAATGTTGGCCACCAAATTTTACTACACATACGGCAAGAAGTTTATTTTCTAAAGTAATAAATTTCGCTTCTTGAAACAAGAATAATTTCTTGATTTTAATTTATTTTGTTTGCATTGAGGTACATTTGCTTAAATAAAGATTAATTAAAGGTAATTTTTGGCTTGGGCGAGAATCATGCAAAATTTTGTTGATTCCAGCCATATTTAGTAAATAATTCTTTCCGTGTATGTCAAAACGCAGCAAAGTCCAAGACATAACACAAAAGGAAACCAACTGATACTAAGTTCACGCTTGGTTGATTAAGAAAAAAACACAACAAACAATTTTTATTTCTTTGAAATATTAAAAAGGGATCAAAATACATACTTTAATTTAGTTATCAGAAAATTATTTTAAACATATTCATGATGAAATTGTGAAAATTTGTGAATTATTTAAGAACAAAAAAATAACATTAAGAAGAAATCGTGATCGGTTGTGAAGAGCCAATTTCATATATTTTTGGCTTTATCTTTAAATTATGTCGATAAAACAATAATTATTTAACCCTGATATACGTATTTCCTTAATAAAGTTTTTCTGTATTGCGGGTTTTCGGCCTTGCCTTGTTAATAATGAACATACTACAATAATTAAATATGTAACAAGTACATAAATTGTTGCCACATACATACTTATATATTTGTACTCAAACTTAAAAATTGAGTAATTTTCCAACATACATATAATTTTTTAAAGCTTATGTGCTGTTTTCACAACACAAGTGACTAAACGTGTAGTAAAATTTATATGAGAAACACTCAAAAAACTGAGTGCTTTTCATATAAATATTACCAGCCGTTTAATCATTTGTGTTGTGAAAACATCACATTGATATATTTAAAATTTTATATAATACTAGCTGACCCGGCAAACGTTGTTTTGCCATATAACTTATTTCTTTCAGATGCTACAGTGTCTGCATGCCAAATTTTAAGAAAACCGGTTGATTAGTTAAGAAGATAATAAAAATGATAGGCTATAGTTCTTTCCAGATGTAACACTACTTGCTTGCCAAATTTTAAGAAAATCAGTTGATTAGTTAAGAAGATATAGGGAGGGGGAGCTTTTATCCCTCTTGCTTTATTTCACGCCCTAAATAATAAAAACAATAGGTTTGAAGTATTTTCCAGCTGTAACACTATTTGCCTGCGAAATTTTAAGAAAATCGGACGATAAGTTAAGAAGATAATGGGAGAGGGAGCTTTTACCCATCTTGACCTATTTCACATCCTATTCCTTATTTCCTTTCAGAAGCTACAGTGTCTGCATGCCAAATTTTAAGAAAACCGGTTGATTAGCTTAAACAATTGGAGAGGGGGAGCTTTAACCCCTATTGCCCCATTTCAAGACCTAAATAAGAAACATTTTAGGGTTTAGTTCTTTCCAGATGTTACATTATTTTCCTGCAAAATTTCAAGAAAATCGGACGATTAGTTAAGCAGATAAAGGGAGGGAGAGATTTTACCTTCTTGCCCTATTTCACGCCCTACTCCCTATTTTCTTTCAGATGCCAAATTTTAAGAAAACCGGTTGATTCGCTAAGAAGATATAGGGAGGTGGAGCTTATGCCCTGTTTTGTGCCCTCTAGCTATATAAAATATACTTTACGACCTATTCTCATACCTAGCAAATACACATAAACAATTTCATAAAAATCAGTCAATCAGTTTCAGAGGAATTTCAAAATGGAGGGCATTTTGTTGATATTTGTATGGGAATATATAGGAAGATCGAAATGCCATATCTGCGGAACCCCTAAGCCGATTTCGTGAAAACTAAACTTAAACCATCTACAGACTATCCCCAACGTACCCTGAAATTGGTAGAAATCGGTCGACCCGTTTCCGCAGTTAGTGGTAACATCAAAGTGTACACTTCTTTTTATATACATATATATACATATATATATATATTGTTAATAAAAGTTTTCTTTCCTAAACATATTCAACCGTATTCAAAATGAAGTAACCTAGGGTTTACACTTGCAAGTGCAAGTTCGAAAAACTCAATACACTTAAACTTTTTCACTAAGTGCTGGTTCACACTCTTCAAGTTTTAGCCGTCAAGTCTTGAGCTTTTAGGAGGGAAGGGAAAAGAGAATGCCATATCTTTTCCCCTCTCTCCTAAAAACTCAAGACTTGACGGGTCAAACTTGACGTGTGTGAACCGGCACTAACACCAGCACATTTTTCGTACTTGCAGCCCAACTTGCAAGAGAATTTGCTTGCAAGTAAATATTTGACACTTGCAGCAAGTAAAATGACAAATGAAAAAACAGTGTTACCGTGGATGAATTTTGTATCAATTTTCTAGTACTTAGTTATACAAAAGTAATGTTTAAAGCGGATTTTGAGTGTATTTATGAAAAATAACAAATAAAAAAAAGCACAACTATACAACATCGCATCTTAATGGCAATATTAATCATAAATTTTAAGCATTTTGAAAAAAAAATTGTTAATTTAAAATATTTTCTCAGTAATATTATGGCATCTCCACTACGGCAATACTGGAGTCACATATTTTATAAAATAAACATAATTGTTTCATCAAGATTGACCGAAAATTGAATAAAGAAGAAATTATTAAATATATTTTGTTATAGCATGGTAATGTTTTTAACATGGTAATGTTTTTAAACCGAAAAACAAACCATTTTAATAAGATGTTTTCGCTTGGAGAACATTTGAAAAATGAACTTACAACTGACTGTGTAAACACTCAAGCTACTTGCAAGACTTTCGGCTTTTTCTTCGACATTTTCGTTGATAATACGTATGCACTACTTGCAAGTAATTACTTGCATGTGTAAAGGCAGGGTAAGC
Source organism: Pollenia labialis (assembly GCA_949318255.1). Taxonomy (NCBI): domain Eukaryota; kingdom Metazoa; phylum Arthropoda; class Insecta; order Diptera; family Polleniidae; genus Pollenia; species Pollenia labialis. Next base: position 61,685,460 of record OX439139.1, on the reverse strand, counting down.
CAACAGTTTATTCGTAATATACTAACCAAACTCTGGCTAGCGATTTGCTAATCTCTTGTTAACGAGCTGTCATACGTTTGACAACTTGTAAAAAACAGCCGTTTAATGTCAAACAATTTTGTTGGTTTTATTTGAATTAACTGTAATTAATTGTAATTAATTTATTTTAATTTTAAAACTTTTTAAAATTTTTATATGTGAAGGGAAAAACAAAAAAATGAAAAAATTGCAAATTCAGCGATGATAAATGCAGCACGTGTTGCATTTTTGTGAATTTCAATGTGGTATCATAAAAATTCAAGTTGATTTATTAAAAGTTGGCAGGTGGAGAAAAGTTCGTTATGAATTAAATCTGTGCCATCAAGCTGCTAAGCTTAATCGGCATTCTAGTTAGAAGCTCGTTGTACGCAGTGTACAAACTGTGGCTAACTTTTTGTTATGAATACGGCTGAGTATGTTTTAAAAAATATTTTGACAAATTTTAAGTTTTGTAGAAAACTCTTTCAAGAAATATTTATTTTTAAAATTGGCTCTTAACGGTCTAATAAATCGGAATTTTAAGTACATCATGTGAATGATATTTCGCAGTAGTTTCTAATGCTTCTTAGATCCAGGTTTTACCTAAAAAGTAATTGATAGTTCTGCAATTATTGCTTCAGTTTTTTTTTTTTTGACAAAAAAGAAATCGTTTAATTTGAAAACTGTTACTTTTTGGTTCAATATTTTCAATTAAATTTGCCATCGTTATTGTAAAAATCATTTTTATTATTATTTAATGTTTGCTAACTAAACTTTTGAAATTTGAAAACTTAAAACTTTGCACAGCTGTTGTGCAAAGTATCAGCAACACAACTGCAACTGGTAATGCATACATAGTTTTTATGCATTTACGTACGTACCTAAAATGTTCGGAAACTTTTGCGACCTATACCACGTGCATTGACGAAATTTTTTTTTTATTTTAAAAGTAGCAGAAGTAAAGGCAACAGCTTATTTTTGTCCAATGACAAATAAAGATGTCGAAGTTACAGCACAATCTTATGACTTTTATGGCCGTTTTCTCATTACACGATTAACTTTTTTCCCAACGAAAAACTGCACATTAAAGAAATTCGGGTTTCTCAATGTCTCATTTGCTTCTATAATGTCGCAAAGCTAACCAGCACACATCTGCCGATTATTTATTTTCCTTTTATTTGCCGTACAGATAAATTCAATCAGCTGACTCCCAACTTTTACATGTATTTTGAGAGTTGTTGCCAGCTTAAAACCATGTTTTTTGTCGATATATTGAGAAACCCAAAATTTTTAACAGACAGTTTATCGGTCTAATAAATTTATGTTGACATTAAGTAACAGGCAGTTGGACGGTACATTGAGGAAATGGCCATTACTATCTCAACTGAAGCTTTTTAAACGCAGGGTTTAGGTTTTAGCGTTATTATTCACCCCAATTCTGACTTTCGATTCGAATCGAAACTTTCTCCGTTTGGCAACTTTGGTATTCAGAGTTTCGATTCCGCTCCGTTTCTTTCGATTGTAGGTATTCTGTATTACGATCGTAGTTAAGTTTTTCTACGCTTATATTTTAGCAACGGAACTTTTTTCGATTGTTTTTTTTATAAACTTAAAAAGTGTTTAATTTATAAAATGTAAGTATAAAATCTTTATAAAGTGATTTATATAAATTTTTGTTGTACTAAAATATAAAGATATAATTTTCCAGGTCAAAAACAACGACACCAGAGCAATACGAAAAGCTGACAAGTTTAATGCCAACAAAACAGGATATTGCTTGCGGCTACCATAAACGGTCCAAGCATTAGGACCACCAACAAAAAGTGACACCGCATGGAAGAAGGTATTTATGACTTATTATAAATATGTCGCATGTACTTATTTCTCTGTAAGTATGTATTGACTGGAAGTGCTACATAAAGCGGAAACTTTTGGCAAATAAAAAAGAATTAATGAGCACTGGATGAGGAAACTGTCGCTTGCAGGACATTAGCCCATTAGAAGAAAAAGTAATCCACTTGACGATGCTTGAAACATCACAAGTGGTATTGATTTGGAATGGATTGCAGCTGTCCCTTAGTTTTCGCTTTTCAAGCCTAACTTCTGTGTTCTGAGTCACATTGTTCTCCTCTTCCACCAATAAATCCACTGCTATGGATTCCATTTCTCCTTCAAATACAAAAATTAAAAATACCACCTCCGGTTTGACAGGATTCTTAGCGCTTAAATATTTTGCATACAAAAATGATTAACTTTTTATTATTAATTCTTTTGTATTATTTTATGTTTATTAATATTATTAATCGCACAAATTTTTTTATTTTCTTATTTTTATTGTTTGTTGTGACTTTTGTTTATTAAAATAGTAACAAACTTGCTAATTTCTTTGTTTCTATTCCACATTCCATAGTAAACAAATTGGTTTTGTAAACATTGTTGTCTTCTTCTTGTTCTTTGGATTCAGTTTTAGTTGGAATACCAATTTCCGATCGTAGCGTAACTGAATGCGGAGACGGAATCGAAAGTCAGAATAGGGGTGATTAAAAAACTTCTCGCTAAATTAAATATTTAGCGGTTTTAAAATCCGATTTGGCGGGAATTGTTCAAAAAAAGTTGGCCACAGTGCTCACCACAATGAATGAATTATTAAATACATACTTAAGTAAAAAAAAACATGCTGCGTTTAGCACACAATTCAGCTGCTTTTTATTTTATTGAATCGGCTTTTTGTTACTACCAGCCAGAGAAAATTTTTGTTCTTTGAAAAAGCAAAAGGCGAAATAATCATTTTTAGCTTTTGCTTTTTAGGTGGTTATCTATTTTTGTCGCTAGCTGGTAAAAAAGCAATTGTTAAAAATAAAAAATATGCAAAATAAGGGATTTGCTTTTTTGCAGAAACGAAACACAGATCATGGGCTGTTGGTAAAAAAATTCAAATTTTCAATGGCAGTGGCAAAAGCAAAAATAAAAAGCATCTAGTTGTTGAGTGCTTTTAAGCACTGTTTGTAGTTACACTATCGCAATGAAAATGCTTTTGTTAAAATACAACCCTGATCCAATGAAAGGTAGGTATTTTTTATAACACATTGCATTCACACTATCACACTTTCTCATATTACTTCAGTTTCTGACATGCATTAATACAAAGTATAATAGTGTAAACTAGCCTTGAGGACGTATAGCGAAACGGGTTCCAAGTAGTACAGGAACTCCGGAAGTAGCAAAAAGTTAACAACATAATTTGAGATTCGTTTTTTTAAATAAATTCATGTCTTTTATTTCAAATTCAGCCATGTGCATATTAAATGCTCTAAGATGTACAATAGATAATTAAGGCAATTAAAAAAAAAATTCATTTTAATAAGCGTAAACTCAAGTTCTGTGATCAAAATGGTGTTTCTCTTTAAGCAACGAATTCAAACTACAACAATTGATATTTTTCATTGAATGTTAAAAACTTAAAATGTTTAAAGATAATGAATGTGGAACTCTTGAAAAGCTAAAGATTTATTTTATGTTATGTCATGTAAGGTTCTACATAGTTTAATATTTAAGTTAACTAAGTAATTAACAATAAGTACTTCGAGTTTTTTTAAGTAAATAAGTTAACAGAAAGCTTAGTAAGAGGGAAGTTGAAGGGCAAGCTCCAAGGTCTTTTAGAAATTTTAAATGTTTCAGTTTTTTTTCAAACTGGGATATTTATTCCACCGAACTTATGCCATTATTGCGTTGTGACAAAACGGAATCAGGATTTTTAAGTTCCATGGCCAACTTATAACCCAATTCGGGACGACGATCCCTACCTTCAGCCATGGCTTTGACCTAAAATAAAAAATTAATTTGCATTAGAAAGTTGTGAGCAAATAAATAAGTAGCATTTTTACCTCATTTGAGTGCACTACCACACCGTGATTACTTATCACTTTCTCCTTGGTATGTTCAATATCATGAAAATCTGTGCCCCGACAACAATCATCTATCAGGATGGTACGATAGCCTACCGACAAAGCATCCACCGCTGTAGCTCCCACACACACATCATAGGCCAGGCCACATACATAAATATCTGTGGTCCCCTTCATCTTCAACTGGGCATTGAGTGTGGTGTCGGAAAGTTTTTTATTATCCCAAAATACCGAATAGGAATCCACCTCCGGATTTGTACCCTTATAAACCTTTACACCACTATCGACCACTTTTAGATCTTTGTGAAGTTCAGCTCCCCAAGAGTCCTGCACACAATGGCGCGGCCACAGACGTTGTTTCATGGGTGGTGGACCGGCAAATATAACAGTATCAAATACTTGTGCTGAGTCCACATCAACCTGGGGAATAGATTTATATACATACATGTTTATTAAAATAAGATAGATTTTGGTAATGTTTTCACAATTTACCGGAGAATTTTCATCCAATGGCCTCATTTTAACATTGTCAATAAATGAAACATGGTCACTTGGATGCCAGTCCAATGAATAGAAAACTGCATCAAAGTCAACAGTGTCCAAAAGATTATTAATGGGTTCCAAAATCTAAGAAATAAAATAAATGAAGAAATATTAGAAATAAAAGTTAAGGATTCTTTACAAGCTCTGCTGTAGACCAAAATGGGAATAAAAAAATCGATCATTTTTTTTAAAGATAACCGCATCAATTAGAGTTCCCGAACTTTTTCATTTCCCGGGAGAGCGGGATTTATTTTTCAATTTCCCGTGATACCGGGAATTCCCGCTCAAATGAAATCACTGCAAAATATTATTTAATTTTATTTATTTCAACAATTAACATTATCTGAGATCAATTAAATACGTTTAAAAATGCATTCATCTTTTTAAAATCTGTAAAAAAAAAGGAAAAAGTGCTTAATGGCACCTTAAAAGCTTCATTTTCAAAAGTAGATATGGGCAAAATTTCAATTATTTTGTAGGATTTTTGAGGAAGTTTTAGCAAAATTACTTTTTAGTTATCAATTTTCAATGTGCAATAATATTTGGAATAATAAAAACTTGCGATCTGTGACATTAGCAGTGTTTAGGAATAAAAATTAAAAAAAAACTATAACAATATAAAGAACTGATGATTATATTAAAATCGAATTAAATTTCCAAAAGCCACCTTTAAAGTTTCAAATTGTTCTCCTATATTTTTTTTTTTTACTTTCCTAAGCTAATCTCGCGAAGCTCTTCGCTTGTCTGCAGGAGAGAAGGCAGAGTCTCTGGCGGAAATCGAACCCGCAAACCCCGGCGCTGATAGACTAGCTCACTACCAGCTAGCCTACCGGGCTAGCAAATAGACTTAAGCACTTATTGCCACAGAATAAATTTAAAGCCAACAGCTAGACTTTCCCACCCGTACTTTATAATAAAGTATTATACGTTATTTCGAGTAATTGTACTCTATACTTTATCAAAATAATAAAGTACGCGAAAGTACTTCATTTCGCATGATTAGATTTATCTAGAATTCAAAATAGATTCAGGTTATATTAGTCAGGATTTTATTAGTCATAATATTATAATACTTATTGTACAAGTTTTTTTGTAGAAAAAATAAAGAACAACTAACTATTAGTCAGGGCTCACAGCACTATTTCACTTGTTTGTTTTGTTTGAGTTTTTAAAACACGAGTGCAAAACTCGTTAAAATTACTGCCTGTTTTTGGATCTCGAGCACAAAAGTGACTCGATTAACAAATATTTAAAACAAAAACAAATGTTGTAATTTTGTTTTGAGTGTTATGTGCGGTTTATTGAACACAAGCGCAAAACTCGTCCGTTCAAGTTACATTTAAACAAAAACAAATTTCGAAATTTTGTTTTAAATGTAAGTTAAACGGCAGATACACAGGTAGATACATTATAATAAAAAGTTTAAAAAATTATTTTTGTTTTAAATGTTAGTTAAACGTGTGAGTTCTGCGATCGTGTTCTAAAAACAGACAGCAAAGCTACGGTCACACTTGTCAAATATTTGACGAAAAAAAGGAACCAACAAGCGAACTTAATAATCATTTCCCTTAATTCCAATATTTATTTTGATTATAATACCACATCTTACACAAAACCGTTTTTTGATATGTCAAGTAGCATAAGTAGTGTATTTTGTGATATTAAGGCCACGTTTAATCTCACCAACTATTAACAAAACTAGTGGTCAAATATTTAATAGGTGTGACCGTAGCTTAAGCATACGATTTATAATGTGAGGAGATTGGGAAGGTGTACTCGATTTCATGTAGTCTGCAGTTATGCTTTGTTTTGTAACTCTCACACTTTTCAACCTGAAGTTGATTGTAGGTTTATGTACATTTTGTGTGGGAGCCCCTTAAAAAATGAAGATAACGGGTAGGAATGTTAGAATTTAAGAATTTTTTAATCCGCCATAGTGGTATATAATGTGTGACCGACCTCAATTAGTTTTTGTCTTTAAGAATTTCTCTAGACATACTGGCCCTTATCACCACTTATTAGGGGGCTCCCATATAAGCATTGCGTTTTATGAAATTCTTAAATTCAATTAAAATTGTTTGTCTTTTGTGAATACATAACATCAAAAGTTGTTTACAGAATTTAATCATTTATAGCTTGTTTTGTTTGAATCTTTGAACAAATAACAATTTCGAAATGTTGCTTATAAATTATTATTGTTGACAAAAAACAATTATGTTTCTAAAACGAGTGCGCATGTTAGAAAACGTTTAAAGGTAATTTTATTGGGGATTTTTGTTTTTCTTTGTAATTTTAAAAAACTGAACCGGTTTTGAGTTACGGGAACATATGCTGTGAAACCTCCTCCATTTTCGAGATAGCGGCATTGGATTCAGCGGTTAAAGTGTCAGTTGCTCGGCTTGTCTCTATTGTTGGATAAAACTTGCGAAAAGCAATAAAAAAACGTTTTTAAATAAAACAACAAAGAGAAATTAATTGTACTTTATATTAATACTTTGTAACCTTTAATAATCAGTATACTTTAATTGCAACAAGAAAGGTGGGAAAAATTAAACTATTCAAACATATTATTAAAAAATATTTCTGTTAAAATAGGATTTAAGTTCAGAATAACCATTTACATAACAGTTTGAAATCCTATTTCTAAATTTTTTAAGAAGATTTCAATGAGAAAACACGTTTCCTTTCTACAGACGTTTGCCTTTATAGCAGGGGGGCTCAAAAATGTTTTGCATATGTATTGCGAGAAAATACCAAGTACAGAGATACGCAAAACAAAGCACACAAATTTTATTAAAATTTAATAGAAAGAAATTGTTTTGGCTGTAAAACATTTATAATAATACAGTCCAAACTAAATTTTCTATTTTTTAAATTGACTTTTAAAATTGTAACTTTTAAAAATTTTTAAAAAACAGTAAGAATTGGAAATTTTCCAATATTACCATTAAAAAAATTCAGTGTGAACTGCGATGCACATGCTGTTCGGAAATTAAAAGTAAGAATTATATCTAAAAAAACTCCACTAAAATATTCTACATTTATGCTTTTATGACAGTTTCGTGAAATTAAAAAAAATTTTTTTTTAATTTTATTACTTATGTTACACACTGTATTTGAATTAAGTTGAACACAGCTTCCATACATGTGCAACTAAATTAATGAGCGTAAAAAACAAAGGGGTGGGGCTTCTAAACAATTGTTTGCTTGAATGAGCATCACTGCTTTATAGCCAAAGGTACATTTATATCGGGCCCTAATAGCAAAAATGATGTAACGCACAAAAATAAAATTTTACAGAAGGTTTTTTTTAAAATATCTTTGCTTCAAGTCTAAGTATTCGTTTGATATTGCTTTTGCCCTTATTTCGTAAGTCTGGGTTTACACAATAAAAGTTTTCTTTCAGAAAGTCTGACTTTATAGGTGAGAGAGGAAGAGAACAGGCTATTCATCTCTCCCCTCTCACCCATAAACTCAAACTTTCTGAAAGAAAACGTTCATGGTGTGAATCCAGACTAACGATACTTCCCAGCGATATGAGAATTTTAGAGATGATGCAAATGATAAAAAATTATCGATTTTCATCAAAAATCGATAAAAATCTTTTATGCATATGAATCGTTCAGTGGATAAAGGGAATGAGTCCATTTTTGGCTTTTTTGAGATTTAGCGTGGATACACTTCCTTTTATGACTAACGATGTATGGTAAACATTTTATTTTCGAATTTAAACGGAAACCCCCTTTTAAAGACAAAACATTTTTTTGTACGAAACACAAAATTTTTATTTTCAGTGGAAAAAGGGAATAAGTCCACGCTTGCATTTATATTGCATTAATCACTTGTTAAACTTGCTTTTAATCACTCTTATTTGTTTCTATTTCTGGCCTCTCTTCGAGCTTTCGCTACCTGCTAATTTTTTATGTCCTTTAAATTGTTGTTGTACTTAGTTCATTGCTGCAAGAGAGCAGCAATCGGAAGCGTAAATGTAATCGAACTTTATGCTTTATTACATATGAATTCGACCTTTGATCGCTGGTATGATATCGCCGTGGTTGGAAGAGTTTCTAATTTAATAAGTGCTGTGAGTGCAGATCGTTCGTAACCTTCGTCGTAAGTTACAACCAGCGATGCCAGAAGTGCAGATTTATCTGCATTTTGAAGATTTTATCCCCAAAATTGTCAAAATGCAGATTTGCAGATTTTTGGTATAACATTGCAGATTTTTTAGCTCTGTGGAAACTTCTTACATTGTCATGATTGTATTATTTCCACTTGTTGCATTGATAAATATATATAGTATATCAACCATTCATGGAAGAACCGTGTGGAAATACATTTATTAGTAGACATTTTATGCACAAAAGATTACTTAAAAATTCGCATTGTCTTGACATATTAATATCGCCGGACATATGTCATCTGATTTTACACAAAATATTATGCATACATATGAACGTATATATTTATATGCACTTATGTATTATCTTTAAAAGTTGCAATATTTGATATCTTCTAAATTTTCAATAAGACCCTTGATAATTTAAATAACATGTCAAACAATTAACGTTTAATTTGTTTTTTTAAATAACAAAGATCCTTACTCAGCCTGAGTAATTAAATAGATAAATTAATGTAAAAATATCCAAAAGTTATTAGTCATGTTCTTAAAATCGAACAAATTTTTAAAACTTTTCTGTGTTGAAAGTTAAAAAAAATATTACCTTTTTTATACCTCATTTTTCGAGGACCACTCATATTGACCAGAACGATTTTTAAATCCACCATCGATTTTAACTTCAGGATCATATTTTGAAATTAATTGTTATACCTTTTTCTAAACAAACTACATAAAAAATTTAATAAATTTGTTTTGAAGGTTTATTGAAGATTTTTAAAACTTTGGCGCAGATTTTGCACTTATCGGAAATGAACTGACTTCTCTTTGGCGTTTGGCAAAAATGTCGTAAGTCAAATAATTTAATGTTAAATTGAAAACTTTTTATGTATTTCATAGACTTTTTCTAAAGTGGTTTAAACCAAACAAAAGAGAAAAAAAATTAACTCAAGCCAATCAAAAATTCGAAGTTTTTTGACTTAATACCTTTTTTGCCTAACGGCTAAGATCTATACCATGACACAACTTGTTTACAATTATACATATCAGCATTAAAGTTGCCATAATTAAATTAAAAAAATCCCGGGAATTCCAGCACACATTTCCCAGGATTTTTTTTTAACGAAAAATGTGCGGGATCCCGGCATTTTTACCCAGCGAAATCCCGTATGAAAAACCAATGTGTTAAAAAAAGTACAACTGCACCAAAGTGTCCATCCCTGATATGTTAGAGTAAAAAGCAATAACAAAAAAGGTTTAATTTTGCATAATTAAAATTTATTTTAATGAAAATCAATTTAAACATATTTAAAACCACACAAAAATGTTAAAATCCTTGCCATGGCTTTTCCCTTCAATTACAATAGTTTTTTCAATTTATAACAGTACACGCAATTTTAATTTTCTGACAATGTCAAAAACGAACTGGCAATTCTTGCAATGAAATTAGCTGCGTTCGTTTACCCCAACATTTGTACAAATTTGTACTGGCTTTTACTGAAACGCGTTCGCGTACACATAAATTTGTAAAATTTTCATATAACTCAACTACTGGATTTTACTGGAAAAGTAAACGAACGCACATATGGGCATTTCCATTTTGACGTGTCGTGATATTTGTAGCACAAAATGTAAAAAAATTAAATGACGAAGTCAAATTTGTAAAAAGGGTTTTTATATATACAAAGTAATGAAGTAGCTCTACATTCAGAAAAAAAATTACAGTAATCGACGCTAAGGTTTTGCAGATATAAGCGAAAATCTGCCCTGGCGTGACGTTAAAAAAACGGAAGTGGGTTTTGATTGCATTACAAAACTGAAAAATACTGCGAATTGAGCAAGAAGTTTTGTACAAAACCTTTTTTAGTAAACTTGGAGCTTATATAGATTTATTTTTCAAGCTATCAAATGTAAAAATCTTTGCTCGTTTTAAGGTAAATATGGGAATTTTCAGCTTAAAGTCTGCTTTTTTTAATGTAACGCCAGATTGCAAATAAGGTTGCATTTTCGGACCATGTTGTTCAATCGTTATCCCTTTTGTTACTTAATGTAGAGCTTGTTGCGCTTTACACCAAAATATAAAAAAGTAAACGATACATATAAAATTTTTTGAGAAACAATTTAAAATACTTCTGGCGTTACGTGACAAAAAGTAGACTTTTCGCTGGAAATGCCCATATTATCTGAAAACCATGGGAACTGAAAATTTTTGTTGACAGTTGAATTTATTGTCAGATAGTTGTCTGCCAATGAAATTGTATGGTTTTCTTACAATAGTCTAAACTAGCAATTTACTATTGGTGGCAATTTGCTATGGTACTATATTTTCAGCACACTGCCACCTCTTGCATTGTTGTAAGATCGGACCACATTGGTTGAAGTTCATATAACGAGCGGCTAAAAATAGAAGAAGTTGTCGAAGGACAATGAAACTTGGCACATAGTAATTTTTTGTTTGAATCAAGAAAAAATGGAAAAAGCAAAATGATCCGCCCACTTTTACGCCCACCTCCCATACAACTTGTATTGAAAAAGTGGCATAACTCCCATGATTTTAATTGTATCAACTCAATTTTTACTAAAAATAAATATTATAATTGTAGAATGGGCTCCTGAAAATATATACCTGATCCGCCCACTTTTACGCCCACCTCCCATACAACTTGTATTAAAAAAGTGGCATAACTCCCTTGATTTTGATTGTATCAACTCAATTTTCACTAAAAATAAATATTATAATTGTAGAATAGGCTCCTAAAAATATGTACCTGATCCGCCCACCTCCCACAGAAAAAAAATAGAAAAACATGAATATGAATTTTAAGCATAGTCTTTTAATAATTTTTTGACATCATTATCGTACTCCAATTTTTTGATTTGCAGCTTTGACCGAAATGTGTTTATAAATGGGTCTGAAGAAAATAAAGATTATGCATTACGTCTTCATTAGTGGCTAAATGTCCAGTTCTTCGCGAGTGATGTAATCTATAGGCTCTATTGTCTTTATTCCTTGCTTCCTGAGCTTCTTCGGACAGCATACCTGATACAAATAATTAATTAAAATGTAAAAAATCAAAATCAAATCATTGAAATAAAATCATTTAGATCGAGAAATCTGGGTTTCATGCGAAATGCTTTTTGCCATCTATCTTTGAACTTTGTAAAAAAGTCTTTTTTCAAAAATCTAGTAAAGACTTCAACATCCTCAGCAGTAATTTCTTCATTGTTACTTGCAATGACTTCGACAGTAATATCAATATCCATTTTGGTATCAATCAATATTTCGCAAATATTTAAGTAAGAAATTGTTAAATTTTTCATAATTAATAAAATTAAATATCAAATATATATCAAGTGATATCAAACTTAATAATACACAACTTATCACTGCACTATCTTTAATTTAATGTAAATTAGTTAACAACAATTCAAATTCAATTGAAGCTTATACTTTTTTCAAGAATGAAATGACTAGTATGTAAATTACATTTTGTAATAATTTTAAACAGTTCAGAATTATGGCAACAACTACAAGCATGAACGAAAATTCATGTTTTGTTACTTTATCACTTTATCACTTTAAAGTTTTTACTGTTTTTTTTTAAAAAGTGCAAATATGTGCAGCTGAGACTTCAAGCTGTAATTTGACATCATTCGTTAAACAGCGCTCCACAGCGCTAAAAAGATACAGCCTATTGAAATTGATGAACATTGAAATTTTGATGTTGTTTATATTTTGTTCTACAACATTTTTTATATGGCACTTTTTCCAACTTTTTTTAATGCAGTTCTCATCTTTGACAATTGTCATTTACGAAAATATACAACAAAGTCAAATGATAAGTTTACTGTGATTGTACCAAAAGATTGAATATACAGTAAATTTGCATGCCATTTTAAACAAGCGAACATATTAAACTTCGAGCGTGTCTATCCAAACAAATAATAAATATATCAGCCTAATATTACGGAATCATAATATTCAGATATCTGCCAACAAAATACCAAAAAATTATGAAAATCGGCGAACATGAAAAAAATGAATTTTGGCCACTCTTCAACCAATGTGCACCGTCTCTATGAAGCTTAAGGCTCAAAGAAAATGGATTAAATACAAACGCGTAAAATTAAATGAACCCATATCATTTGGGCTAATGCAGAGGTTACGGTTGAGGTTCAAAGGTTTATGTTTAAATATTGGTGGTTACTAAAAATTAGGCCCAGCATTCATTTAATATTTGTTTCATTCATTCTTAAAATAACAAAAATATTTAAGAACTTCAGAGACGTGACAACCACAAAAACAAAGCATATTTCACTGTGGTAGGGCCTCTTAAGAAATGTGATATACGAACTTTGACAAATTTTTAATATCTACCAAATTGTTAAAAAAACACAACTTAAAGTACCAGTACTAAAAGTGTAAAACATATCCGACATTTAGCCCACACACTTGTTTTGTATACATTTGTTACACAAACACACAAACTTACAATACACACAGTCATAAACAGACGTTCGGAAGTGATATACATTAGTAAAAATATATCCGTTTCCGTTTCAAAATTCCCATCGTACAAGTTCAACAACGTCATGCAAACAAAACGCAAAACAACTAAACAGACAAGTTGTACCAGTCGCGTTTATAAACAACAAAAAAAAACATAATAAAGTTTACAACAAATATTTTTTGTTACATCTTAAATTTTTTTTCTTCCATTCATACACAAAAGCACTTGAAACAAATTCGCTTTCAAGTAGATATTTAACGTTTTCGTACATTGCATTTTGTTCGCTAGATTTTGAAATAAATATCAAATTTCATAAATTGCCATTTTTTGCTACAAAGTTCGTTCTTTGTCGGTACATCTGTTTCAGGGATGGCAACGTGTTGCTTTTTTAAATTTTCCAAGAATTTTAAAGAAATTTATACTGGCAAAACTGTAAATATATGTCAGTGGGAGGTTAACTACACCAAGTCACATTTTGGAAATTGTACATGGGAACAAAAAAAATATTGTGAAAATCATAAATGCTTCTATCTCTGACCCCGAATATTTTATATAAAATGGAGTTGGTGTTCTTTACATTCCATGATGGTGTATCGATACTGTTCAATGCATTGAATCAGCACCATTCCGAAAAATAATACAAGCCCCAGATGTTATTTATTAGAAAAATAAGGGTACATGAGTCTGGCACTTTTTTTTTATTCCTTTTGGGAATAAATCGTTTCTTTATTCATTGACATATATGTACGAATGAAATGAAAGGGTCCTCAGTGAATGAGAACCTATAAGATAAAACATTTTGGCACTATTTTGTTTTTCAACTGTAACTTTTTGACTTGAATTTTCTTTAGTACTGGAAAAAAATAACAGGCAACGTTCTGAGTGGATGAGATTCTATAAGAGGGAACTTTTTGGTACTTTTTTTGGACCTAGAAACATAAACTATAACATCCATGATCCTGAGTGAATTAGAATGTTTAAGGGCGGCATTTTGGTACTTTTTTATTTTAAAACTTGTACACTGAACCGAGAAAGCAACGAAAATGTACTGTTAAGCAAACGAACAACGATTTATTCGTCAATATCCAGGTACTGGCATTTAAGTACTGCTCATTGACACAATAAACATGCATTTACTAAGTATTTTATATCAAATGTACGTTTAAGTAAAAACAATTTTCTTTGAGGTAACGAAACATTTATTAAGTCTTGTTAGCACAAATGCCCAGTATTTTTAAGAACGGTCATTCATTGTTACAACGAACAAATTCATTGGACGAAAATTATAAAAATTTAAGTTTGTTTAACGTACATTTTCATTGGTTTTTTGGTTAAAAAATTGCAATGCAATGTCCTTTTTTTCTTACACTGGTACTTTTTGAATTTTCGTTAGTATGGACCTAGAAACACAAAACGAAACATGCATGGTTCTGAATGAATGAGAGTCTGTAAGCGGAATTTTTTTTTGAACTTGTTCGATCTTTAACCGGTACTTTTTGAATTTTAATTAGTTATGAACCTTGAAACATAAAATTCAACATGCAGAGTCCGGAGTTTTTGGTACAATTTTGATTTTGGTACCTTCTGATTTTTTTAATATTATTGCACTTGCACAATAAATTTACACAGGACGTTGAACCCTTGCTAAGTCGATCCACTTAGACGGAAAAAGCAATACTCAAAACATGTAAAGGATGGTTAAATTTTAAGGGCCGATGTTGATTTTGAACAAATTATTACGAAATTATGGTCATTTCTTTTTATTATGATAATATTAATATGGTTCAATTATGTATGGAACAAAATATCGGCCAAATGGCCGCCACGACTTCGGCGGTACATCTTCGTCCGATGATCCAAATTTTCGATGACGCTGAGGCATAAGTGAGGTTCTATGCCGTTAATGTGCCGAATTATCTCATCCTTTATCTCTTGAATTGTTATACACGGCCATTGAATTTGTCGCGAAAAAGAGCCATGTTTCGTTAGCTTGTCCACAGATTGTCCACATCTATATCACCCAATTCGGGCTATAAAATACGGCCCGATGATGCCACCAGCCCATAAACCACACCAAACAGTCACTCTGGGGTGCATTGATTTTCTTAAGTCACTCTTGGATTATCATTCGCCCAAAAGCGGCAATTCTGTTTATTGACGAATCCACTCAGGTGAAAATGTGCCTCATTACTGAAGATTATTTTCTTCGAAAATTTATCATCCAAAGTTGCCATTTCTTGCCACCATTCTGAACATTGACGACATTTGGAATGGTCAAAAGGCTTTAGTTCTTCAGTCAATTGCACCTTGTAAGCGTGCTAAAGCAAGTCTTTATGCATAATGTTCATCAACGAAGAGCGTGAGAGGTGCAATTGTTGGGCACGACAACGAGTTGAGTTGGACGGCTCTTCAGCCAAACTATCGCGAACAACTGCAATATTATCTGCAGTACGAGCTGAACGAGCGGGCACTGGTGTTTTCACATCTCCTACAGACCCGGTTTGCTCAAATTTTTTCACGATTTTTCCGATTTTACACACATTTGGACGATTAAATTGATCGACAAAATCACGAAGTACACGATATGCATTTTGATTTGAACGCCCATTTTCATAATAAGCCTGAATATGTTTAACGCGTTGCTCGATTGAGGTTTTGGTGTGGTTCACATTCAACATCGGCCCTTAAAATTTAACCACTCTTTATATTCAAATCCGTCTATTGAAAATTCTCATATTTATACACAAACAACTTTATATGAATCTCAACCTCATAACATTATTTTTTTGGGCCAGATCCATGATTTCCCCATTGGTCCCAAAACTTCGAAAATTGTCTTTATATCTGTGGCATTTTAACAAAACATCTTTAGTCGAAATAAGATAGCAAAGAAGTTTTTTAAAAAAACTTGGTGAAAAAAATAATTTTTATTAAATAATATAAAATGAATTGAATGAAAATTTTTTACGATTAACAAAATCTTTTTTACTTCTTAAATTTGACTTTTGTCAAAATGCCAAAGATATCATGTGCTGTAGAGTATAGAATAGCCGAACTTGACCAACCATTCTTTCTTAATTTGCAAAAATTTTTACTTATTTAACAATTTTATCTGACAACTATGACTGTATACTAAGGAAATTCCATTAAACTTCAGTTTCCTCGTAAAACTCCAGTTCCCATCACTGCTGTTAAGAAAGTTGTTTTTGGAAGTCAGTATTATACACACACACTTAGAGGTTGAAGGAAATATTGTAAATAACTTTTATTTTTATATCAATCTCTTATAAAGAAACAGTATCTTTTTCTCAGCAAAAGAAATTCTCGTAAAAAATAATCCAAATCTTTTTCCCAAAATAAAAAGCCTGAAGGAACTTAATCCTCTAAAAAGTAAAAAAAAACTTACCTCATGTCCCTTTTGTTGTGCACTGCAATTACTTATATCCAAGGAACCACTTATAAAGTCATTTTGTACATCAACAATGAGGAACGCGTTCACCGGGCGTACAATCTGTAACGAAAACAACAAAAACATCAGCGATAATATAAATTTCAACAAGAAAAATAAGCATTCACGTAAGTTTCTTCCTTTATATTCTCTAAATTTTTTTCATACTTTGCCAAAAGTATATTAAGTGTTACAACTTCTCATTTGAGTTTTTTTCTTTTTTTCTTCTTCTTTCGTTAGACGGAAATAAGTTATAAGCATGAATACAGATGAGAAAAAACCAAAAACTAAGTAAAAGATCTAAGTAACGAAGAAGAAGAAGAAAAAATTGTATAATCATGTTAAAAGTTAGACGACAACAAAAACAACAACAACAATGTCATTGTAGTCATTTTGATATGAACTTGCAACATCTACATACATTGTTGCTTTCAGTCAGTTTCATTGTTGGGTGATTTTTTGTTTTTTTCCACATTTTTCCTTTAAAAGCAAAAAACTTTTCTTTTGCAGTTTCATTGACAGGAAGAGACTTAAATTTGGACTAATAATTTATGCGTTCATTATTGATGTCTTCGTTTACATCAATGCCAACAAAAGGGCTTTTAAGGTGGTAACGAAGTTTTTGAAAGCAACTTGCCATAAAAGTTACTTGTACACACAGCTGTAAGATGTGAATTCAATAGAAAATTAAATTTTTTAAATTGGATTTTTAGTTCATATTTTTAGCTGAAAATAAAATCAATCTATGTTCAAATTTTATTGATAATATATTTTTCTTAAATCAATTTAAATTCGATAGTAATTTTTTTTAAATGAAAAACAATAATTGTAAATTTAATTTGCGTTAAATATAAAATTTATTAATATTCGTTGAAACATAATAAAATGTAATGTTTTTGAATATAAAAAACTTGAATAATATTCATTTTAATTTTATTAAAATGCAAAGAAATCTAATACAAACTAAATGATTTTATTCAAACAAACAATAAACAATTTAAAAATATTTAAATTATAAATTATTAAATGCATAATATTCAAAAAAAAAAAAAAAAAACAATCTTGAATTTTTTATTCTTAAAAGTTTTTAACAAATTATTTAATTTTTCGATTTATAAACCAAATTTATTCAAATTACAAAACATTCAAGTCTTGAAGAACAATACAGGAGTTTGTTTTAAGAACTGTTTTTAGAATTAATAGTTGTTCAAAATGATCAGCAGTTAAAGAATTTCTCCTTGGGCTATTCAATAATTCTGCTTGAGAAAAAACTCTTTCGACTGGTGCTGAAGATGTAATTGGTGTGTTATATTTAAAAAAAAAATTCATTGGGCACGTTCATAAGACGTAGCTGTTGAGCTCAACTGCTAGAAAACTGTTGAGCCGAACAATTTCGTCTTAGAAACGTCATTATATGTATAATAAAAAATTAACAGCTGATAAATATAAACAATTGAAAAAAACAATAAAAGTGATAATAAAATTTATTAATTTATATCTGAGTTTCAGCTGTTGAGTTTGAGCACAACATGTTGACTTTAGGTAGCTAAAAAAATTTTATGATGGATTAAATGGCTTTAAATACCCAATTGTTGTGTTGTGCGGAAGTGCTCAACTATGCGTTTCTAAGACAAACACTAAACGGTTACACAACTGTTACGTCTTATGAACGTACCCATTGTCATTGTTTTCTTCATGGCAATTTTTCATTTTTAAATAATTTTCTGAAACGATTTTCATTCAATTATTGAGATTGTATCAGCTATAAAAAAAAGATTTTTTTTGCAAATTCTTTTTTTTTTATCAATTTTCTTGATGGCAAGTTTTTGGTATTCATTGTATTTCTTGCAATTACATACATTTTTAAGGTGACTAGAAAATTCGGATTGGTTTTTGTTGAACTTTGAAAAGTTTTTGAACGCGTTTTGCATGAAGTCTCTACCTTGTCCTTTTCTTTAAGCTGAAATATGGTAAATAATAAATATCATAGAAGACTCCAAAACGGAAAAGGGTTAAATTTTAAGACATTAAATCCTACTTTCGTGGTCTCTGAACGTTAGTTGCAAAATTTAAATTTCATAAAACATTGTTTTTTCACGCAGAACTGGAAGCAATACACTTTTAAATTCTGCCATAATGTACATACATAGTAGGGATGCCAAACGGGAAATCCCGAATCCCGAAATCCCGGGATTTTTCGGCACTGACAAATCCCGAATCCCGGAATTTATTTTTATGAATCCCGGGAATTTAATTTTAACAACTTTTATGTATGAACAATTTTTATATGTATAAAAATGTTCGTTTTTATTGAATTTGTATACTTTCTGATTATTCGTTGTCTTATGGCCGTTTTCTCATTACGCGATTACCTTTTTTCCCAACGCAAAACTGCATATTAAAGAAATTTGGTTTTCTCAATGTCTCGTTTGTTTTCTATTCTGTCGCAGAGCTAACCAGCACTCATCTGCCAATTATTTAGAGCAACAGAGTAACCAGCAACATAAACATTAGCATTGGTGACAAATTTTATTTAAAAACCTATAATCACGTAAACATCTCCAATTACCAGTTTTTAGGTACCATGTGAAGCGAATTGGGCCAGTTACTTTTTGTGGGTCTAATTATACCTAATTGTATTAAGAATTCAAAACCCTTCTAAGCAACTGGAAGACGTTTTGGATCCAAACGACGTGATGATCAATTTTGTGTTAACTTTTAATTCCAGTAAATGCTAAGACTTGATATCTGTGGCAATTTGACAAAACATCTTAAGCCGAATTTAAAAAGTTGAAAAAACTGATGTTAATCATACGAATTTTCATTTAAAAAACATTTTTGCTAACGTTTTTAAAATTTTGTATTACAAATGAAATTTTTCTTTAATTTTGGTTTATGTTATTATTTGGTAAAAATGATTTTTTTCACCGCGTTTTTTTTTACTTTTCTACTGTACTATCTTGACTTAAGATGTTTTGTCAAAATGCCACAGATATATAACTGGATAGTTTAATTAAAGCTTATTGTAAACACTCTCATCATGAACTAAAACTTTATGTTCCATAAATGGAGATTTAAAAAATTCTCGCAGGAACATGTAACAATGTTGTGCCATCAATTAATCATTTTTTTTTGTTGAGATCTCAGAGAAGATGGTTATATTAAAAAAAAAATTAGATCCAAAAATAGGTTAAGAAACTTCTGCAATTACGAAGATCTACGAAACCCCTAATAAGGGTGCATAATTTTAGTATCAAGTCAGAATTTTAGAACAGTTAGCGGCAAAAATTCTGATTTGACGCTCAAAATTTGCCGAATTTTTTAGTTATATACTTGTCCTCTTATTATATTATAAAATAACCGCTATAAGGACCCAAATGAGTGGGCTAACAATTAAACGTAAATCCTTACAAATTCAGATTTATAAAACGTGTTTATCAAAAAAAAAGTTTCATTGAATTGAACAAACCTTTAATAACACTGTGCTAGTTGCAAAATTAGACATACCGGGCATATGGCGTTTTAACATAAATCGCTGAATCCAATGGTGCTTACAGTTTTTTTAGGTTAGCTCTTGTTTTCAAGATATCCCTTTATTTCGAAAACGGAGAAGGTTGCACAACATATATTCGCGGACCTTAAAAACGGTTTAGTTTATTGAAATTACTAAAAAAAATGCTGCAACAAAATTTCCTTTAAGAAAAGTAGAACTTTTTTCTAATATTTAGAAAAATAATTTTTTTTTTGGAAAAAAAATATTTTTTTTATCAAAATTTCGAAATTTTTGTTTTTTAAAAATTCATAAAAAATTGGAAAATGCAGCTAGGCTACTAATTTTAACAGACAAATAAAAAAACAACTAAAAGCAACTTTTAATTTAGTCACAAAAGTCTTAAGCTTTTAATTAATTTAAGAATTTCATAAAACGCAATATTTGGATGGGAGCCCCCCTAAGAAGTGGTGATAAGGGGCCAGTATGTCTCGAGCAAATGTTAAGGACGAAAAATTAATTAAGGTCGGTCATACAATCATCCCACTAGGGGCGACTCCAGGGCATTTATGGGAATTTTCTTCAATATATTTCTAGTCTGCATTGAACATTTTGTATGATAGCCCCCTTAAGGAATGGTGATAGCGGGTAGGTATGTTCAAAATAAATGATTGAGATGAAACATAAAGTGGGGTTGGCCATATATTTGACCCATCTAGGGGCATCCAAGGCGCTGCAGGGGCCAAATTTAAGAATTTCATTAAACGGCCATATTTGTACGCTTGAAATTCTTAAATTTAGCTACAAAAGTAAAACAAAAGTTTCGAAATTTTGATAAAAAAATTATTTTTTTTTTCCAAAAGTTTTACTTTTCTTAAAGGAAATTTTATTGCGGAATTTCAATAAGCTAAACCGCTTTTAAGGTTACGCGAATTTATGTTGTGCAACCTCCTCCATTTTCGAAATAACGGTTTAATTCGAAAACAAGAGCTTACCTAAAAAAACGGTTTGCACCATTGGATTCAGCGTACCCGAAATCTGTTAAAACGCCAAGTGCCCAGCTTGTCAAAAAAAATGTAAATTTCGAGCACAGTGTAATTTTTGATGAATTCAAGGCCTTCTTTGTTGATCTCATGTTTTGTAATGACCCACCACAGTTTTATATACATAAATAGTTAATTTTTTTTAGGCAATGAACTCCTAAAGTGCAATAGTATATCTGTGATAGAAAAGAATATGCATAAAAATTATGCAGCTTTTGCTCCAAGAATTTATGGACTGGCGAAAATGCATAAGGATGGAGTACCACTTAGACCGATTTGTTCCTCAATTAACTCTCCGGCTAATGAACTATGTAAGTTTTTAGCGAATATTTTAAAAAGCTTACAGAGAATTCTGAATTTAATGTTTGGGATGCTGTGCAATTTAGAGATAAGGTTAAGAAAAGTGCAAAATGTGATGACGAAAAACTTATATCTTATGACGTAGTATCTTTTTTCCCAAGTATTCCGGTAGATTATGCAATAGCAAATATTAATAATAAATGGGATGATATAACACCATGCACAGTGTTGGGCTAAATACATGGTTTGCGGGTTTTAAAATACAAAATTCTTGCTGGTCATGTATTTGAAATACAAAATACTTTCAGGTTATGTATTTAAATTACAAAATACTTACACATCTGTATGTATTTGAAATACAAAATACTTCCATTTATTGTACATGTAAATTTAAATACGAAATACACCATTTTTATTCAAACCAAAAAATACATTAGATAAAACTAATTGACAAAACAATTGTTTCCTTTCATAAATATCATATTTTTGAATGCAGCATCAGACAAACAGTTTCTTGTTAGAAAATAAATGAAACATGCTGAAGAAAATAATCTTTCTACAGGTCCTGATGAACTTGTATTAAATTCTATGAATACTTTTTTTATATTTGGATAGCTGTCAAGAGTGATAATGTTTTTGCTCTTGTCACTGAGGAAACTGACAAATTCCAACTCCAAATTTGATATCATTCCCATCTACGAAAACAACAAAATTATCGTTTTCTTTTCTGGTGCTTTTACTTCTGATATTTCCATATTCTGATAGTTACTTTTGTTTTAGCGATTCTAGTTTTTGGTAGATCAAAATGCAAGCAACCATCAATGAACTGACAAAATATATTTTGTAAATTATGTTTTGAAAATACAAAATACCCCCATTTTTTATGTATTTAAAATACAAACTACTTCTATTTATTGTATGTATTTAAAATACAAAATACTTATACGTCAAGTTTTTATAATACAAATAAAAAATACGTATTTGTATTTTAAATACGTATTTCAAATACAAGTATTTCAAATACTGCCCAGCCCTGACCACACACAAATATCACTAAGCATTTGTTTATAAAAATTCTAAAATTCTGTATAAAAGAAAACCGTTATTTTAAATATAAGGACAAGATTTATACACAATTTAGCGTCGAAAACCTGGATAGAAAACCGGGATTAATAACAAAGTACGTGGACGACCTGTTTGCGTTAGAATGAGAAAATGACATTGTAGTAGAAACACTTAACAAATTTAAAAAATTTCACAACCGAATTAAATTTACAATCGAGGAAGATAAGCACGGGCATTTTTCGTATTTGGAAACTTTAGTTATCAGGGGAGGAAATCAGATAATAGTTTACTGTTATCAAAACCAACTTCGTCGGGAAGAATTATTCATTATTTTTCGTGCCATCCAAAGAGTAAAATAATGAATAATTTTATTAAGACACACAATTCCATAAAGACAATTTACGTTACCTAAATTATATTTTAATAAAAAACTCGTTCCCGAAACATATTATCAAAAAAATAATCTACAAAACTAAGAACAAATACCTTTACCAGATGACTGTAATAGAATATATAAATCAATACTTGCCAAAAATCTCGAAACGGATTAAAAACTCGAATATTTAGAACAAATAAAAATATAAAATAGCTCCAAAAACAAATAACACTCTCAGACAACTTTTTTCAAATATATACAAAAGTAGAATTGACGACATGGATAAATTAAATCTTATCTACAAAATAAAATGCATGGGGGACAACACTAACATATGCAACCAAGTATATGTTGGAACTACAAAAAACAAGCTTAAAACTAGATAAGCAGGGCACAGATCGGATATAAGATGTAGGTATAATTCATCAACACAAAAAACAGCACTTGCGGCCCATTGTGCAATGAGAGGACATACACCAGATTTTGACAACGTACAAATTTTGCAACGAGAGGAAATAGTTATATCAACGAAGATTTACATGAGAAATGTTACACATCAACAAAATCAAACAAGAAGAGAGAATGAACTACCGAACCGGTATAGAAAACTTGTCAAAGAGTTAAGGCCTAACCATAATATACATAGCCTTGCTTCACTTACTGTCACAAATTAACAAAAAGTCTCTCAATTGTATTTAAGAAACAAAAAGAAAATAAAAAAACATTTAATTCCGTACGGAATGTGCGACTAGATTCGCACCTTGCTTAAGCAAATGACAGTTTCATTAAACTTAAACTTTAACAGAAATATACAAAACAAAAATTCTGATAGTGCATACAAATTATTCCTGGAAAATATTGAAGGAATGGGACTATTAAAACAAAAACATATTTAGTTAGATCTGGTTTGACGTAAAGTTTGAACAAATGTTGAAATAACGTATAACTTTTTAATGCACACATATTTGCCAACTAACTATTTATATCAAAATAAAAATGTTTCACTTTTAATTTCATTAAAAGTACAATAGAAAACCCCTAAACTAATTTCACTATAAATTAGATAATAAACAAAAAAAAATTAAATTGAGACCGGATTGAAAATATAAAACTTTAAATAGTTTTTTAAATGCAAAAATACCAAACAGTTATGAAAGCGTGCACCTTTCGATGAAATTAACAAAAGATTCACAAATGGCGAACCCCTCCCCAAATGAGTGTGACTTTTTTTTAACATTTTTTATTAAAAATTAATAATTTCATAAAAAGGGATTGTAGCATAATGGCAACAACATGTTAAAATGACAAAAAATAAACTCCATAAAGCTTTAAAAAATTAACAAATCAATTCTTAGGAACTTTTTTATAACAAAAAATTAATTAATTACCGAAAATCAATTGAGGCAAGTGAAATTTCTTGAAACAAATTTTTGTTTTCATATAGCACAAAGCTACACCGCATTTCTCGCATATTTTGCCTCGGA
Source organism: Pollenia labialis (assembly GCA_949318255.1). NCBI lineage: Eukaryota > Metazoa > Arthropoda > Insecta > Diptera > Polleniidae > Pollenia > Pollenia labialis. Next base: position 61,661,160 of record OX439139.1, on the reverse strand, counting down.
TTTTTTTAGCCCCACTTATGAGGTTTTTTTGAGGTTATATCTTTTAAACGTATAGCTGAACTTTTGAATATGCTTCGTTTAAGGCATCAACTACGGGGCCAATTTCGAAGATTCAGTCAGTGTCAGGATTTTTCTTGGAAGGCCTTTGCCGTTGTCATTGAAGTGGATGAACTGTCTACTTCATTGGTCGCACACGGAAAAACGTGCAATTTCATATTTGTGGTTTCCCTGGTCTTTACTTAGTGAAAGACTTGCCAGTCATAAATGTTTATTTTAAAGATTTTTTGTTTTTGCTGCTTAGCGGGGGTTCACACTATCCAAGTTTTCTGTCTGCAAATATGAGTTTATTGGTGAGAGGGGAAGAGCACATGCTATTATTCTCTCCCCTCTCATCAATAAACTCGGACATTCTAAAAGAAAACTTTGATAGTCCGAACCCAAACTAAGTTTAAAAAAGCACGAAAATAAAAACCTTAAAAAATCACCAAAATTAAAAAAAAAATCCCCAAATCCAACTTTTAACCCCGTTTTCAAAAAAAATTTCTAATTTGGGGATAAATCTCTTAATCTGACATCACTGCTAAAGAGTTTTGTTGACGTTGGAGATGAAAATATGTTAATTGTCGAACGTATGCGTCAGCCCAGTAATGTGAATGTGAACCACTGTTTCAATATAAAACATGTCTTTATATAAACGATTTCCTAGGGGTATATTTATGTGTTTATCTCTGAAATATTTATGTTATTGTAACAACTAATTGTATTACTTTCCATTATACTTATCGTTTTTTTTTTTTTTTTTTTTTTGTAGAAAATCAACAATTTGAAAAATGTATTTCCTTTTTATAGTTTCCACCACTAGTTGTAAAGAGGGTATACTAAATTTGTCATTCCATGTGCAACTTGTTTAATATTCACTAAGACCCCATAAAGTACGTATATTTTCTGCGTCCTTGAGTTAATCTAAGCCGATGACGTCATATTTTTATAAGATCGGAAATCAGGCAAAGTTCGTGAATTTCGATCAACAATTTTCCCTCATATAAAGACCACTATTAGAAAGCATGTTAGTATACCTAAAACCGTAATTAGAAAAGTTTTGGTAGTAAATTTAAGTCAGTCATAGGAATCCGCCGTATTTCGTGAAGATTGGTCCATAACGTATAAAGGGCCGCATATAAAGCCAACTATCGGCAAAGACTCTAGTTCCACTAAAACCGTAATAAATAATACTATTGTAGTAATAACTGGCGTCGCTTTTGGCAGGTTAAAAAAAATAAACATTTTTTACAAGAACTAAATACACATTCGAAAAAAACAAAAAGCCAGCATAATAATTTTACACAAACAAAACATGTGCACAATATCGATATCGAATGCCATGATTTGGCCCCTATAATATTCTTACTCTCGGTGGAGCGTATCAAAGATTCGGCATAGCCGAATATAGCTCTTTTACTTGTTCTTACCTTAAAACTTTAGACATCAATATGGAAGAAGTTAAGGGTGAAGTCATCCTTCTTGTCTATACATGAATATACTTATCGATGTGTTAGTGCGATTAGGTGTATGAGCGGACATTCAAACTTTCAACCAAGCAAACGAACGCCACAAACTTAAGTAACAATTTATAAAACGGAAATTGCTTTAACACCTGCAAGAAGACAACGGCTTGGCAAACAGTTGTTCAGGGTTACCAAAAGAATATGTGCTGAATTCTTAATGGTTTTGTTAAGGCAACGAGTGAAATACTAAGTGCAGTTCAAACTCGGGTCTTTGGGGTTTTGCAATTTTTTTATTAAAGATCATGGGTTACTGTTTGGGAACCATTGTCTTTTATAAAGAAATAAATATCTTTTTATTTTGAACTCTTTAATAATTCAATAAGTTGAAATTATAAAAGCATATATTTTTTAACTATTTCATAATTTTGTGTGTAGTTACAGTGGGCTACTCTGCACTCTTAGTTGGTTGCTAAGCAAAAACGTTCTTTATAGTTAAAATGTCAACTTCATGGATATGTACACTTTTCCTCATAGAACATATTGAAATGAATTCAATGTTTATGGTTTCAACTCATGCCACATCAGGCTGCCCATAAAAAATAGTCATGTTTGTTATAACGTTGCCTTCCTGCCTGTCTTTTGTGCCGTTGGGGAAAATTTACTACGTACTGTTTGTATTCGTTGTAACTGTTTACATCTGAATTCAGTTTGTGTTGTGTACTCGAGGACATTTCTAAAATTTAAGTTTACAACAGTTTCTGATGAGTATGTGAATGTTTTGTCTACACAAATAGATGACAAGACAAAACAACTCAAGATGAGTTAGTTTATAAATTGTGAAAGATATGATTACGAACATGATGTCTTGGCTTAGAGATACAAAGGCTTTTGCAACATATGTGTGCTGCTTGTGTGGTAGTGGTTTGGGATTTAATGGAATAATATTTTTGAACCGCCTTTCATTTGTAGATCGCCTAGAGGTGTTAATATTTATTGCGATTAAGTTTATTTCTTATTGTTTGTGTAGTTATCATTAAAATGTGTTCCAAAAATATATTTTTCGAAAATGTTGCAAAATAAACTAGTTTTGTTGCTTAATTTCCTATTTAATTAGTTTAAGTTTAATATTGTACAACAGTTGCTGCCAAAAAACTTTCAGGAGCTGTTAGTATTAACAGAGATAAAAATGTTTAATATTTAAAAAAATTACAATTTCAATTTAAAGAATAAATTAAAACATTTTAATTTATTGCCTTTAATTTGGATCAAAACCGGTGGTCAAGCCATTGCGTGCGATGTTAATTGTTAGTCACACCCTAACGTCAAGTTTGTTGCCCAACTTAATTTGACATTTATGTATATGGTTTATTGTTTGGCAAATTCAACCATAAAGAGGTACACAATGAACTTCATCATTTTTTAGGCCAGCATAATAAGCAAAATGTGTCCGCAATCTTGAGAAATGTGCGCAAATTTCTGCAAACCCGGTCTGTAGGAAATGTGAAAACACTGTATGGTGCGGTTTATGGTCTGGCGACGTCTTCAAAAATTAGAACGGCCAAGCAGTAACCATAAATAGTGTTCGTTATGACGAGAAGACAACAAACTTCTTGTGGCCAGAAATTGAGAACATGAACCTGAACGACATGTGATTCTAACAGGATGGTGCCACTTGCCACACAGCCAATGAAACAATGGCTCTTTTGCGCGAGAAATTCAATAACTTTGTTAATTGGCGCCGTTGGACTTCTTTCTTTGGGGATATTTAAAAGAAAAAGTGTACGTCAGTAAGCCGAGAACAATTCAAGAACTTAAGAATGAGATTATTTGGTACATTAACAACATTGTCTCAGAGTCATCGAAAATATTGACCATCTGATAGAGGTATGCCACCGAACTCGTGGCGAGCATTTTCTCGATAATTGTCATTGATCCTTCTTATTATAATAAAAAATATTTAAATAATTCTCTTTTTGTTTTATCTACAATTATTATCGTGCGTTTTGGTTGGACCACCGTTTACATAATTTACAAATTTGGAGTCTTTAACCATCCAATAAATAATTTTTATATTTTGAGAAGCACTTCTGGTACGTTTTCGAAAGTCTATCCGCCACACAATTAGACATACAAAGATGCAGAAAGGGAAATGAACTAATTCTTAACAAATTTTATTAAAACAAGTAGGAAGGTATATGATAATACCCTACACCATAATATATAAAAACAAATTCGAGACTAATGACTACCATTAAAAACCAATTTTCGGCCCTAAGATTTGAATGGGAGCTATGGTCAAATCTGGACCGTTAAAATTTGGTAAGATAATTTAGAACGCTATCAAATAAGTTAAGACCAAATTTTTTTTATTTTTTTATTTTTCTTATTTTGCAGCATGGAACTGAAAAAATGTCAAACAAAAATCATTAATTAATTAACAACTTAAAAACTAACTGAAATTTTTATATAAATAAGCAAAAAACAATTAAATTTAAACAATAAAAAAATAATTTAATAATTTAAAAAAACCATATTTTAACAATTAAATTTTTTAATAATTTTATATATTTTAATCTCAAGTAATTATGTTTAAAAGTGCTATGATAGGTTAGGTTCCATGGGCAGCCATCAAAAGACAGCTCACTTGGGTCATCTATTGGTCCCTTTGTGATACCCGCGCCAATGCCCATCCCTTAGAGCAGTCACTCAGATGGCGTCACTGCAAAGTCCAACCACCTCGTCTTCCAAGTGAAGAGAAGGAGCGATTTCAGTTCCATCCCAGATAGATCCTCCAAACAGGCAAATACCGGTTCCCCCAGGCATTCCACCCTAATACCCCGCAGTCCAGGGCAATGACAGAGAAAGTGGAGCACAGTCTCCTCTTCCTCCTCGTTCTGACAACTTCTACAGTAGTCGTTAAGTTCCAGACCCATTCTTCCAGCATGAGTCCCCACCGGCCAGTGTCCAGTTACAACCGATATCACAGTCCTAATCTGGTCTCTGCTGAACCCAAGTAGAGAGCTAGTTCTCCGTCCATCATATCCAGGCCAAAGGATCCTGGATATCGAGCAGGTGGATTCACAGGTCCACCGCGTCTGCGCAACTCTATAGTGATTTACAGTGAGCCATTGGAAGGCCAATGAATTGGTAAATGAATGTATCATCAATGCGACCACCCTATTTGGCCAGCTCATCTGCTACCTGATTGCCCGGGCACCCAGTGTGCCCCGGTATCCATATTAGCGTTACCCTTGAATGTTTCGCAATCTCACCCAAAGACATCCGACATTCTACAGTTAACCTTGATGACGTGTAGACACCCGCTAGGGAAGCAAGGGCAGCCTTGCTGTCAGTAAATATACGTATATCTCCCGATATGCGATGATACCTCAGCCAGTTTGCCGCCCGCCTTATAGCCGAGATTTCCGCCTGCAGGACACTACATCCATCCGGCAGACGAAAGGAAGCCTTCACATCCAGTTCCTCTATAAAGAAACCTCCGCCGACCCTCTCACCTTTCCTCGAACCATCAGTATAGACCCCTAGGGTCGGTTCACGGAAAGTATCCAACAGCACACTGCTGGGCGCCATTTGCACCACGAACCCCGCACCAAAGATTGGCACCGGGGTGCAGTAATCCACTCCATCAGGGACAATCGTACGTTTGATTATCCCGGCGTGTCCAAAGTCACGTGTCGACCAGCTATTCCCCGCGTGCAGCCACGAAGCCGAACAAAGAACCAACAGTCTGGCCATTATATCCACCGGGAGCCAGTTCAGTATCGTGAACAGCGCCCTCGTTGGAGTAGATCGCATTGATCCCGTAATCATCAACGTGACAAGTCTGTATACTTTCTCAAGCATCGCACGGTGTACGCCCTTATCCAATGCAGTCCACCACACAACGACCCCATAGTACAGGGTCGGCTTTACCACAGCCTCAAAGATCCAATTGACACACCTCGGGCTCATACCGCAGTTCCTGCCGATTGCACCCCATACACGCATATATGGCAACTATTGCCTTTTCCACTCTCATCCGCACATTTAGTCCCCATGACAGCCTGCTATCCAGAACCACGCCCAGATACTTCGCACTTTGAGATATCCGAAGCTCAATTCCATTTAACCTCGGAAGCCTAAAGTCCTCGGTCTTGTACCTCCTCGTGAAGAGTACCAGTTCCGTCTTAGACGGATTTACACCCAGACCGCATGATGCACTCCAGGTACTGATTATCTTCAAAGCAGCCTCCATACACTGGGACATTACGCCCAAATGCCTCCCTGAGATGGCCACTGCAACATCATCAGCATACGCCACCGTTTTGATCCTCATGTCGTCCATCCTTGTTAACATGGTGTTCATAGTCAGGTTCCACAATAGTGGGGATAGAACTCCCCCTTGGGGAGTACACCTGTTCACCAGCCTCTGAACACTGGTTTCACCTATCGTAGAACAAATGACCCTATTCCGTAGTAGATTGTCCACAAATCTACATATGCCAGCGTCGATCCCCAGACTCCTCATGGACATCACGATAGAGTCCGGGTTGACATTGTTGAAGGCTCCCTCTATGTCGAGAAAGGCCACAAAGTGCTATGATGAAAACAGTTTAAAATTTGTTTCCTTAAATTTTCGTGCGTTACTTAAAAGTTGAAAGGTATAGGGTATAGAATTCCAGAGAGATACTGCGAATATGTAGAAATGAAACTCAGAAACTAAACTTTTGTATTTAAACGATCTAATTCTTTTCCCCCTGCTTATGTCAGAAATACAAAGTTTTCCGTACAGGTGCTCAGGTTTGTGGGTATATATTATCTTATGTAAAAAAAACTAAAACTCTCATGTTCAGCAGATTATCTAAAGAAAGGCCATTAAGCCGAGATGAAAACAAAGAAACACTAGAACGCCTTTTAAGTACATACGCGTGCCGGATTATGTTGTTAATCACAACGTTCAATTTCGCTTTACTAATTGAATCAGATTTAGCAAATAGATTTAGATTTAGCAGAAAAACTGGCATCAGATATGTTTTAGCAAGTACCATTCTTATTCTTAAAGGTGTACAATGCTGGGTCCGCCAAAGAGTTCTAATCATAGAAAAGGTGCGACCACAATCATTATTAATGTGGTTTGACCACGAAAGAGTGTCATTAAAAAATATTCCTAGATTCTTAGCACTTTTTACTATCTCAATCTGCTGATTATTTATAAATATATTAGGTATAATATTAAGTTTATTAAGTCGCCTTTGGATAACTATGCATTTAGATTTTTTAGGGTTTATTTCCAAGCCATTTGCCGTTGCCCACGTATAAATACGATGAAGTTGCTGATTAAGAGATATAATACACTGGTCGATTAAGGCATTATTACAACTGGTATAGAGTTGAACGTCATCCGCATACATTCTTACATTACAATTCGTAAGGATGCCTGGGAAGTCATTAGAGTACAGTGCGAATAATAGTGGCCCAACAATGGACCCCTGAGGTACCCCTCTTGTTACAGGCAGTGCCTTGGATTTCCGGATCCAGTTTCAACATACTGATATCTGTTACCCAATTATGTTTAAAATGTTTAAGTTTGTAACAGAGAATGTTATGATCCACAGTATCAAATCCTTTTGAATGATCCAAAAGTTTTATAAATGTAGTCTTGCCATCATCAAGTTTCGCCCTAATCTAATACGTAACATCAACTAACGCTGTTAAGCAGCTGTTTTTCTTTTTGAACCCAGATTGACGATCTGTTATTAAGTTATTGCTATCCAAGAAACAAGTCATTTGGTTATGCATAATGCGTTCAAATAATTAAGAGAGAAATGGAAGAATGGCTATTGGTCAAAAATCGGAACCAGTTTTGGGTATTGGAACGATTTTAGCTATTTTCCAGTTCGAGGGAAAGCAACTTGAAGTAAATATTTTGTTACAGAAAAATGTAATAATAGGAAGAAGTTGGGTTAAAAGAATCATTAGAAACTTTGGATTAATCCCGTCCGCTCCTACAGAGCTGGATTTTATAGACAATAGGCTAGATAAAACGTCACAATGGTCTGTCTATTGCAGCAAAAAAAAAAAAGAGTTAGAATTGTTATTCGAATGGCTATTGGTATAATAATTTTGATCTGCTTGCCCAATAGGGATATTTAAAAACTTGTTATTGATCTCATCGGCATCAATTGAACATACCAACTTCGCGTATCGCTTGCCATGTTCTTTTGGAAGAACACTTTTCAGCATAAAAAACAGATTTGGCCATTTTAATCATTTTATTTGTTTTTCTTTTAGCAGTCAGATGAACCTCATGTTATGTTGAAGTTTTAAATCTTTTCCAACCTGCATACGCAAAATCTCTTTGATTTACATATATAATCTTTAATTTCAGAATTGAATTTCCTTATTGGCATTATAAGATGGTTTATGGGCACAAAGACTGTATTCCGGCAAGAAACTTATATGGGGGCTACGTAATATTTTAGACCGATTCTCACGAATAGGATTGGTTCTCGTAACAATTAAAACCTTCTATGCACTAAACTAGAACTATTCAGAAAGTGATTTTAATAAGATAAGGTTTCTAAGATGTTACAAACATCAACAAAAACGCATAATACCCTCTCCACTATTGAGGTGTGGCTATAAAAATAACATTTAAAGGGACGAGACATTTTCTAACTTCGAAGCGAGTGTTTAAAGCTGTTCCTTACACTGGCCAGTTGAATAAAGCGCTTTTTTACCAACGTTGTATTGCTTTAAAGTGGGAACTCGCCATATAAAATTCTTGTCAAATTTTATAAAGATCAGACCATAATTTGCCATAGGCCCAAAAACAAAAAACTCAAATATCTCTAGAACCGCAACGAATAACAATATTTTACAGGATGGTTGCATATAAAACACTTGTGAAATTTATAATGATAACTACGCAATGGAACAACGTACCACAACGCAAAAATTTAAAAGTTTTACACAATTAAAACCATACAGCTCATTTTACGGAACTCTGTATTTAAATTTAGTTATATTTTGAAACAAATTAAACTGGTGGTCCATAATTTATTTTTAAGCGCCTGCAACTAAAACGAAATAAGCCCCGTATCAGTCCATTATTTACCACCATGGTGCCATGTTTAAATGAAAGTTGCTCGAATTAATGTTTACAACACTAAAAATACATCTACCAAAATGAGTGGATCGGTGCACAGTGGGGAATTTTACGAGAAGGCGGTCAAAATTCCATAACTTTTGACTGGATCGGTATTTTTTTATGCGATTTTTTTGCTCGATTGGTGCGATGTTAGGCTTTAATTTGCGCTATAAAACGTAAAAATTCGACTGATAGGAGCAAAAGTTATGGGGAGTTCAAAATGCATTTTCATTTTTTTGTTGAGTTTCGGTGTAAAAGTTGAATATTTCAAATATGATTTTTTATAATTTATCATTATTTGTCTTGTATTTTACAACTGATACTTATTTTTTATTGTCGAACTTAGATCCTGTCAGAAAATGCCAATATTGGGCCCCTGCAAATTTTTTAGTCCCAATATTCACAGGGGCCAAAGGTTGGCTTTTTTGGGACGAGACGAGTTGTTATAAGGATAAAACTGAAAAGGAATATTTTGAAAAATGCCCAAACGGCATTCTTGGCTATCGATAACATTTTAGGTAATTCAACTTTTATTTTTGGTTTGAGATGTATGTGTATTTTATTTTTATATATTAATACAAATATATACTTTAATCAAAAACAAATTATAATCTATAAACAATTTTGAATTAAACAATATTAGTAAGAATTTCTTCTAAATATCTTTGGGTTTCATTTTCCAGAAGTTGTTTAGCTTCTTCCTCTAATTCTAATAAAAAAACAATAATGAAGGTAAAATTATGAATGCATGCAATTTTATACTCTTGATAGAAGTTTTTTTAAATGATCTTTTGTTACCACTTCTTTAAAACATAAAAACCCTTTTTTAAATACAAATTTAATCTTTTATTAGCATTTCTTTGAAACATAAAAACCCCTATTTTCACACTTTTTAAAAGGATAACATACCGGCAATAAATTAACAAGTAACATGTAGGTAATTTTCACGTAAAATATAACTGCGTGCTAGTTTTTTACCATTTACCTGCTCTTCCATTTTTTTAAATTAAGTTGCAATTTTCAGGTAATTAAACTATGTAGTTTATGTTGCGGCTATTTACTAATGTTTAATAAACATCTGCATGAAACTTAATAATGATGTTCATGAAACCTTCATTATAATTTTGTGTTCGCTTCATTCGTATTCAGTAAGATGAAACACTATGAAATGAAAGCAATGAACACTCGATATTTAAAAGACGAATAAGAAAAAATTAGTTTATTTGCTTATACAAGAGAATATGAACAATAACAACCATGAAACAGAACAATCATTGAAAAAATCTCGAATAAGTTCATGGAAAAACAGTATGATTTAAATGTCAGTGTTGCCAGTTGTAGAAAATTAAAAACATAAGAAAGTTAAAAAAAAATAGAAATAACCATGAGGGGTAAATGCAACAAGTTTAAAAATAAATTAATATTGAAATAAAAACTCAAATTTATTTTTGTTTTCAATGTAAATTTTTAATAAAATTAAAAATATTTTATTTTCAAAAACATTCACTAACATTAAAAAATTTTAGGCAATATTTAATATTTAATAAGATTTAAAAAAAAACCCGTTTGCAAAAAAGTAAACGTGAGGAAACAACGAATTATTGTATTTATTAAAAACTTGCATCATACATAAAATAAAATTTTTTTAATAAAATGATACATATTAACTACCAAAAAAAAACACGTATGGCTAAAAAGCTGTTATGCTACATACTAGCGAGACAAACGTGAACCGTTATTAATTATATTTACTTATGTACATTCATTTTCAAGTTTTTAATATCTTTCGAAAAAAAAACAACCACGTGGTCAGACTCCTAAGACATTTACAAAACTAACAATTAAATTTCTCATAAACTCATTCCTCCTTTTGTTTTTCATATTTCACCTAAAAATGTGTGTGTTTTTTATGAGTTCGTTTCATTTCAGGGCCGTGTACAGTACATTACAAGACAATAAAATCTTGCCATGTTTCAAAGATTTGTATTATTCACAAATGCAAATGACAAACAAAAAAAAACATTTTGCATTTTATTTATTGTTTATATTCCAAATATGTATACTATACATATATGTGCAAAGGTATGTATATCTACATACATATGTGTTAAAATTTAAATTACACATGGGCAACGCATGCAAATAATTACATGAATTTACTGAAGTGGCAACATTGCTATTGAGTATTAATAAAAATAAATGAGAGAGAATGAAAACTATGAAACAAAGCCCGTTTCATTGAACAACCTCTGTGTGTTTACGATATGAAACGAAATGTGTTCATAGCAGCATGAATAAAACAACAGTTTGTTCGGTAATCTCAATTTTATTCGAACACGATTTACAGTGAATAAGCATTTCAGTATGTTTATGAAAGAAGTTGTTCATGCAGCCCTTTAATGTTTAACCTTTTAACTTAAGGCCTCGTTACTCTTACGTAAATGTTGCGGATACGTAAACGTTGCGGTCGACTTGAAATGTTGGTAGTTACTACAAAAATGTAAACGTGTCATATGGTGTTGAGGTGTATGTGTGTACTCGTACATATGTATGTATGTAAATTATTATTTGTTTTGATTTTGCTCACAGCCTTGTTGCAAGACATGTTGCTAACATTCTTGTTTAAAATCGCCAATACATACCGATACCGGCGCTTTTGTACAAAAAAATAAAATACCTTATACATATCTGTGGCATTTTGACAAAACATCTTAAGTCGTGATAAGATAGCAAAAAGCTTTAAAAAAAAACTCGCTGAAAAAATCATTTTTATCAAATAATAAAAAAAAACAAAACTTAAAGAAAAATTTCGTTTATAATACAAAATTTTAAAAATGTAAACAAAAATGTTTTTTGAATCAAAATTCGTATGATTAGCAAAATTTTTTTCGACTATTTGAATTTGACTTAAGATGTTTTGTCAAAGTGCCATAGATATATATTTACATATCCAGCACAAAATTTGCTTTAAAAATTTAGATTTTTTATTTTTATTGCGCCTGAGAATCTAGTTTTGGTGTTATGGACCTTAACATATTTTTAGCCCTTATTAATATCTCTTCAAATGAAACATGATACAACCAATGTGTCTAAGCAAAAATTGAAAAAAAAAAAGTTTTTTATAATATTTTATTGTAAACTTAATTTAATTTTCTAAAGATGCTAACCAAAGGTTAGCGCAATAATGAGAAAAATAAATAAATATAATATATGTATGTTTTTAAAAAAGATCTCAAGCTTAAATAGTTCAAAATAATTATAAAAAAAGAAAGGTCAAATAACAACAAATAATATATATATTTAATATAATAAGGTCAAGGCGAATATTCGGAACTATGCGCTGATTTTTTTCTATTTGCATTGTCAAAAATGTATGCAAATAATTATTTTACAATAAAATCAATATTCGAATCAGCTGTTTTATGTTTTGGCTCATGTGTTTACAGCTATTAATTAAATTTTTATTTAATAATTTTATAAATTATGATTTTTGCGTTAAAATATTGTTAAAACTTGTGTTGAAAATGTAAATGAAAATTATAGAAAAGAAAATAAGAAGTAGAAATACAGTAAACATACAAATGTACATATGAAATAAATGCCAAAGTTGTATAACTTGCATTTGTTGTTTATATTTGTGTAATTTTATTGTTTTGTAAATATATAGCGAATTTAGTTAAAATACAAAAACATTTGTTGTTTCAAACTTATAAATAAATAAAATGACCATAGAAACAGTGAGAAAAAGGCTTTTGCAAATTTGCAGCAGCCCGCTGCCGGAAACATGCAAAAATACCATTTTAACATTTATCAATTTTATTTACTTCTATCTACGGAAATAATCTAACTGTTGGATAAAATAAAATAAAAAATTAAACTTTTAACAACAATATTTATTTCCAACAAATAAACAAGAGCTGTAAGCTGCTTCTTTTATTTTTAATAAAAACCCGATAACTTTGGTTTCTGTGACACATAAAGCCAACATTAATTTCAGTTCGAACAACAAACCCATAACATTGAATTTCATTACATCAAATTTAAATTTATGTTTTGATGAGAATCTCATTAATAAAATTTAAAAGTAAACCGTTGGGTAATAAGTTCTGTTGACAACACTGCTTCATAACAAAAATACAATTCTTAACAGCTGATACGTAAAAACGGAGAGAAATTTTAATTTTATCAGGTTCATCCGCAACGCAACGTTACGTTTACGTAAGAGTACCTATTTGCACAGTAGCTTGGTAAGGAAAACGGAACAGCTGATTAGCAACGTATACGTTTACGTAAGAGTAACGAGGCCTTTACTCAGAAATCGTACGTGTTAGTCTATTTATGTCGCCTATTCGTTTTGCAGCATCCGTTCACCCACAATGAGTTCATAACAATCGCAATACCTTTACCTTCTCCAAATTAATTGATAACCTGACGTGCTAGATAATTTATGTGGCCTGAACTTTGTCGAAAATTCTTTAAGATTCACCTTCTTTAATTTCAGTAATGTTTCCTTGCAGGACTTATTTTTTGAACCGAATATCTTACTTATGCTCTATAAGTAGGAAATTTCCGGGAAATTTTGACATTAAAAAAAAATATTAAATAATACACAAAACTTATTCTGTCAAAAAATCTTAAAAAACAAAAAAGTTTTGAGCATATCAACTTCAAAAATTGACTCAGAAATTCAAAACTATAACCAAATATTGAGAAAGTCCATTTCGGACCACCCTGTTCTCAATGAAATAGTTGAAATATGGTTGAAATTTTTTGGCTACCGAGGTTCACTAGTATTTACTTTCACATGAATAAAAAAATTTTAAATCGGAGAACATAAAAAAAAATCATTTTGGCCGCCTTCTCAAAATATGAACCAGTGTGCGGTGTATAATTAATTTAGGTATCTAACATATAATGCCAGGTTCGCAAGGCATTTTAAATCACGTGGTTCGATCTTTGAATTACGAATGCGAATTACGCTGTTAACACGGCATATTCACTCACAACTCAACAACTCCTCTTCTTACATTTATGAAATTTTTTGCTTTGAAAATCAATACAAATTCAATATAAATTTTCATATTATTCGAATGTGTATTCTAAGTCAAATTACAATCCAGATTCTTATTTTGTTAATTCATTTGTTGTTTGAAATTTCACAAAAAAAACAACCTTTTTTAAAATTTTATGTTTTTTTCTTTTTTTGACAGCCTTCGGTTATAAATTGTGATGACAATGACTTGTTTGTAATTGGCATTATATGAAGTTCAAAATGAATTACGTACAAATGAATTCGCTCTCAAAATTATGTATGTCTCATTACGTAATTGGGATAGAAATTGGGCTGGGAGTTAAAGCTCAGATTCAAAAATGCTTCGATTAGCAGAAACTTGTGAAAAACGAAAAATGATACACATAGAAAATATAGAAAAATGATTTAGTTTAGATTTAGATTAATTTATTAGTTGTCTTGTATTGATTAGTTATTTAGTATTTGTTAGTTATTTTATTAGGTTAAATTGTTATTGTATTAGTTATGCACACTTCTAGTGTTAAAATCAATGTACAGATGTAATATTTAAATTATTGTGCATAAGTGTACTTCAACCCCACTATAAATATGTACAAGAATTTTCGTTATAGAATAACTTAATTTATTGTAACACCTTAAAATATGCTTTAGTTTATTGATGTATAATAGCTCAATTTAAAATCAATCATAGTGTTAATACTCTTCTTGTATAAAAGTAATTTAATGTTAAAAAGTCCGTTAAAAAAGCTATAGTATAAGTGATGCGACTATGTAACCATAGATGATGTTAGTAATAACATTGTAGACGTTAAGTTTAAAATTCATAATAGTGTTAGTCGCTAACATCAAATAGTAAAAGATCAAACATACCGAAAACGTTCTGGAGCCTTCTGGATAAATGTAATGGAGTAGATATACTTGCGCAATGACGGTGCCAAATGAGTTTGGGGAGATTATCATATCCACGATATGTATCTCTCAGGCAAAAAAGCAAGAATTATTTTGAATAGATTCAATATGATCATTATGAACCATATGACAGTCATTGTTATGTGTTGAAAAAAATACAATTTTACGTCCAGTAAAATGCCAAGATCCATAATTGTGTGCAGATCGTTAATAGAGGTCGCAATAATAAACTACAATTGTTAAAGTGACTAAAGGTACGTTCAGACTGATGAAATATTTGATAGCAAACATCAAATATTTCATTAACGTAGTCTGAACACAAAATATTTTTGAGTGTCAAATAAAATAACAGCTGATTTTGAGCAAATAAAAGTATTTGCCGGCAAACAAATATTTGTCCAATGTGAACATAGTGTGAACACAACAAATCAAATATTTTAGTAATTTTTGAGCAAACATTTATTTGATATTACAAAAAAATTGTAAGAACAAACAACGACAAATAATTTTAGCCATGTACCCGATAGAAGCAATTTTTCCTGTAAGTTTTCGGATTTTTTACAGTTTTAAAGATTTTTAATAATTATTAGACTTTGCTATCATGCCGCTATTAGCCAATTTTTGCGAATTTTTGCTAATTTAGCAATTTTCACCGAATTTTTGCCATTCCTTATACTTTTGGGGACTTTTAGTCAATTTTATGGCTTGTATGAAATATTAAAATTGTTCGCGAATTTTCGCTATTTTTGCAAAATTTTTTTATTTGGTTTTTCCCCGACATTTTGTTTTTTTAACCGATTTAGCGCTTTCAAATAAATTGTAGGGTTTGCTATTAGCCAATTTTTGCGAATTTTTGCTAATTTAGCAATTTTCACCGAATTTTTGCCATTCCTTATACTTTTAGGGACTTTTAATCAATTTTATGGCTTGTTTGAAATATCAGAATTTTTCGCGAATTTTCGCTATTTTTGCAACATTTTTTTATTTGGTTTTTCCCCGACATTTTGTTTTTTTAACCGATTTAGCGATTTCAAATAAATTTTAGGGTTTGCTATTAGCCAATTTTTGCGAATTTTTGCTAAGTTAGCCATTTTCACCAAATTTTTGCCATTCCTTATACTTTTGGGGACTTTTAGTCAATTTTATGGCTGTTTTTGCAACATTTTTTCGTTGTTATTTTCCCGACATTTTGTTTTTAACCGAACCATATATTTTAGGGGTTGTTACCAATTTTTCGCAAATTTTAGCCATGTTTCCGTTAACCATTTGTCTTCCAGTTTTGTTTTTCTTTTACATACTCCTGTTCTAACAATATAAGAGATGCTGCTCCACAGAATAAAACAAATAATTAGGCTGCTGCACGAATTTTTACTATTGTGAAATATATTTTTATTTTTGAACACTTTCATTAAATAATTATTTGATGCAAATATTTGTTTTAGTCTGAACGCATGGCAAACATAAATTAATTTATTTTATTTGACACTATTTGCCAACTGTTTCAACAAACAAAAATTGTCAAATATTTGAGCTTAGTCTGAACATCAAACAAAATATTTTTTTGTTTCACACAGTTTGAAGCAAATATCAGAACAAATATTTTTGTCAAATATTTCATTAGTCTGAACGTACCTTTAGTTCTTAGTAAAGAAGTGTTATAAATTAAAGTGGTGTGTTTGTTTTATTTGAATTGCAATTAACGAACTCGAAACCGTTTATTATAAATGAAGTAAACCAAAACGTTATTGAAAGGCAGTAACATAAAAATTAGGGTATTCATTTGGTTAACCGTTAAAAACTGATCGGTTAATTTAAAATTGGCTTTTTTCAATTAGCGATTAAACTGGTTAATTTCAGTCGATTAACCGACGTAACACGTATTAGAACATATTTTTGTGTTTTTCAACTGTAGGCGAGTTCCAAAAGTTGGTTGCAAAGCAACTCGAATTTTTAAATACATTCTAGAATGCAACCATATACAATTTTACAACGTTATCTGTACCAAAGCTCACCAAAAAAGTTGTGCTTAGAAATATTTTTTCATACAATATAATTCCTTCAAGAAATACATTTTTAAAGTGCAGTACAAACACAGAAATAATGGAAAATCGGAAATGAATTGATTTGCAGAATATTCGGTGCTGAGCTTTGTCAGGACGAGTTAAAAGATGACCTGCCAACAGAAGAAACTTTCGATATTAAAACAACAGCAGAATTAACCGAAACAATTAGAAGTGTTAAAAATTATAAAAATTTAAACAAGAGAAATCCAGGAAGCATGCTGGGAATTTAGATATTCTGTATTATGGGTTGCTTTCGATTTCTCCAACACCTACGATAAGTGAAGGAATTTTTTCGAAGTCAAAATTTATTTATTTTAAACTAAAGAAAAGAGTCGCATAAATCCTAAACAATTTAACCAAATTATTTATCTAAAATATTATTAAAATGATCTCACAGTTTATTTTTTAATAAATACATAATTGGGTATGTTCTGAAAATTGAAATCGAACAAATTTAAAGTTGATAAAAATATTTATTTTTCTATACCTCATACTTTAAGGACCAGATATCTTTACCAAAACTACTTTTAAAATCCGGAAAATTTACGTTAATTTGAAAAAAATTTAACTTAAAATCTCCATGGATTTCAATTTCACGTGATTTCAATGTTCAGAACATGGCCGAATATGTATTAATTAAAAAATATGTACATAGTTATATATAATGTTTTTATTTGCTCGCTTTAGTTCAAGAATTGTTATGTTATTGTTTGTTTTTTACTTATAAACTGCAAATAATAAATAATTTTTCATTTTTAGTTATTGAAATTATTTAATTTATAAAAAAACTTTATTAATCGGTTAACCGATCAATAATAAAATTAATCGATTATTAACCGATGAATCCAAAACCTCGATTATTTAATGGCGATTAACCGGTTAAAGTACAAGCCCGATTAAATGAATAAAATAATAACAATACATGAATCAAATAAACAAGATTGCGCATTGCGCAGGTCCGTTATTTTTGTGTGTGACGAAACAATAGACTTTGTGTGTGTTCATTTGTGTGTGTCTTACATTTTTTACAACAAACACTCATATTTAGTCTATGATGACGTAGATGCGCAGTAGAAATTTTTTTTTGTACGGCTGAGTGCGCAATCTTGTTTTTTTGATTCATGATAACAATACGTTATTTTTATATGACTTGAAATTAAAATTTCAGATTTTAAAGCCCAAATACACTTTTTGTTGTATGTGTGACACCGAGGATCCTGGATGGAGAATATGAGCTCCAGCACACGTACACGGTGATATCATAATTCCATATAAAGTCCGCGCTTGAAACATTTTACTTGTTGTTTGAGGAATTCAAGATTCGGCCGAAAAAAATACAGTATTTTATACATTTCATAATTTGCATGTCTTTTGGTGCTCTTGCATCTAAAAAACTCGCTAACATGCACATGCAGGACTTGAAAAAACTCACTTTAATCAACAGCATAATGAATAAAAGCTATTTCAGTTACATGAAACTCCCTTGTTAAAATATTTCTTTTATATTTACAAATTCATAGGTATATTAAATATTTGCGATAGTATCACTTTGTCATTTAAATTTGGGTAAATGACGTGTAAATTCATTGATTCATTCAACATAACAGTATTTCATATCAGTATTCAATTAAATGATTTTGCATAGAAATTCAGTTTGTTTGCACAATTTGTTTAATGTTTTTTTTTTTTTAATAAAAACAAAATAAAATAAATATGTAAATACATTGAACATTTTTCTCATTTGCATTTTTTGCCATTTCAGACAATCGATGGATAGATAGATTTACTTATTTGTAACCGAACGGTGATAACTACAGCAACATGTTCAAAATTCAGATCTTTTTTTGTATTCATGTGCATTTTTATGGACTCCTTTTTTTATTATTAAATATTGTTGTTTTCAAGACTTTATCCTGTAGCATCACAGTAAATGATTGTGTACAATGTTCCATCACAAAAGTGTGTACATATGAATGTACCAACAAACGAACATATTTTTGTTTCCTTTTTGTGTTCATATTTTTTTTAATATTTATCTCGAACATTTTTGTCACTTGTTTACCAACATTCGACTGTGACAAATACAAAATGAAAGTTGTTAAAAAATAAATGTGTAAACAAAACGACTAGCTATTGTTCCATTGTAAATACACCTGGTACAGGGTCTACGGCAGTTTATTTTTTATAAATAATAGAAATGTTAAAAACTTAATTATATACATATTTTAATTTTGCCGTAACAATTAACTAACTATAATTAGAATTGTGGTTATTTTGTTGAACTATTTATGGTTTTTAATCCAAATTTTTAAATATTTTAATCAGGCTTAAGTTCATTAAATTTAATTTTCATTAAATTATTTTTATGAAGAAAGGAATTTTACAACATGAAAATTAATTAAAATTGTTATTGATAATCATTCATTCTTGACTGACCTGAGATTCGAACCCAAACTAACTACTTTAAATAGTATTAGACATTGTTGCCAGATTATGGGTTTTAAGTGTAACTGAATTAAGAAAATGGTTTAGGGATAAGCCGTGCTTACCACGGATCAGTTATATAAAACAGATATTCTTAATGCACTTTACCATTGGTTGAAAGGACAAATTCCCATTCTGTTTGTTATTTCTACAATATTAATTAAGGACGCATAAAGAATTTACACTCTGGATCTTTGTTAGTATGGCGGGTTGTTTTGATGTTCACATGTTCCATTTTTATAGGGTGCCATATGATACCGTGCTGAGGATGGTTGTCAATCGCGTTTAGTAAGACATCATCGATTACTATTAAAACGAGTTAAGCAAATAGATTGCATCCTTGTTGGACACCTGATGTTAGTTTTTTTTGTACACGACATTGAAGATATGTGTACTCTGCCCTGATGAAAACGCATAACTTTGATGGGACTCTTCTGCGTTGCATTACAACCAGTGTTGCCAGAACTTTTACAGGAAAAATCATCAAAAAAAACCATAATTTTTCTTTAAAAAAATCTGCGTCAAGGTTTTAAATATATTCAATAAACCTTCAAACCCATTTATAACATTTTTTATGTAGTTAATTAAGAAAAAGATATATCAATTAATTTCAAAATATGTTCCCGAATTTAAAATCGATAATCGCAGGGCTGTGGAGTCGTCCGAAAAAAGTACTAACTCCGACTCCGACTCCGACTCCAAATGCTGAAATTTTTTAAGTGCGACTCCGACTCCGACTATAATCTTGATGCTAAATGTAATGAGACTCAGTGATGTTAACTTTAAGTTTTTCATTACCGTACGGCCTTCTAAAAATAAGAGTTTTTAAGAAGCAATTACCGTACGCAAACATTAATGTACTGTTTCCAAATGACAGGCGATTGATTATGTAGCAAAATTTATAGATAATTTTTATTTTGGAAATTTTTTTTAAGTTTTTTATGCCGAAAAACTTTGGAGTCGGAGTCGCGAGTTTTTGTGGGTACTACTCCGACTCCGGCACAAAAACATCAACTCCGACTCCACAGCCCTGATTAAAAGTCGTTCTGGTAAATATGTGTGGCCCTCGAACTATGAAGCATAAAAAATGAAATTTTTTTGAACTTTCAACACAGAAAAATTTTAAAAATTTGTTCGATTTTATAAACAAGGCTAATAATTTTTTTTTTTTTCAACTTTTAATTTATTTATTGGATCTTTCTTAGTAGAAAATAACAATAAGTAATAACATCTTACAAACTATTTTTAATTTGTGATTCTATTGCCAATGCAATAGAAGACCATATTGAGAACATTTAAACATATTTTAGCTTTGTGCTATGGCCAAGGTGTCTACCCTCTTTAGCCGTGAGTGGCCTCTAAACGACAGTAGGTTCTGTGCTAGGGGATTAGGGTGAGATGCTAGTTTGGATATACATATATTTAGAACAATATTTTTCTATTTCATCGCGAACTGACGGGATATTGAGGTCTTTATGTATATTGTCGTTACGAATAAACCAGGGGTCGCCTGCTATGTATCTTAATATTTTTGACTGTCTTCTTTGTAACTTTGCAATATTGGAAGTGGATGCTGTTCCCCAAAGTTGGATTCCATAGGTCCATATTGGTTTGAGAATGGTTTTGTAGAGTAGAGATTTGCATTCTAAACTAAGCGAAGATGAGGAGTTTAGAAGCCATCCGAGTTGGGCAGTTTTGAGTTTTAATTGCGTTGTTTTCGAGTCAATATGTTTGGACCATGTGAGACGGCGATCAAGGTGAATTCCTAGGTATTTAATGTGGAGTTTTTCAGGTATTCTGGTGTTATTTATTGTAACTGTGGGGCAGTTTTCTCTTCGCAGTGTAAAAGTCACATGTGCACACTTAGCTGGATTAACTTTTATCTTCCATTTGTTAAGCCATGATTCCAGCTCATGTATATGAGACTGTAGGTTGGAGGAGGCAATTTTGGGATATTTGTGAGTGCTCATAAATGCTGTATCGTCTGCAAAAGTTGAGGTATGAATTTGAGAATTTGTTGGCATATCTGCTGTATAAAGAATATACAACATGGGACCAAGTATACTGCCTTGAGGAACCCCAGCTGAGATATTCCGAGAGCTTAACGTGTAGCTTTTATATTTGACTACAAATGATCTGTCTGTCAGGTAACTTTGGAGTAATCTATGGGTATTTTGCGGTAAGGATTGAACTATTTTATATATAAGCCCTTTGTGCCAGACTTTATCAAAGGCCTGTGAGATGTCAATAAATAATGAAGAGCAGTAAAGTTTTTCTTCAAATGCCTTTCTAATTTGAGTCACGATACGATGTACTTGTTCAATGATGTTATGGTCCTTACGAAATTCGAACTGATGTGCGGGAATTAATTGTTGGTCATTGAGGTATGGTGTCAGTGCCTTCAGGAATACTTTTTCAAACAACTTTGATAGGATGGAAAGTAAGCTGATTGGTCTATATGAGGTGACCATACTAGGATCCTTTCCCGGTTTAGGAATCATTATAATTTCTGACGATTTCCAGGACGGAGGAAAAAAACCTATGCGTAGGATACCATTAAAGATGAAAAGGATAAGTCTTAGCGCACTGTATGGCAATTCGCAAGTCATTTTAGATGTTATTGAGTCTATACCAGGAGATTTTTTGGTGTTGAGATTTTTAACAATTGTTGTTATTTTAGAGAATCTAAGTTTCATGGGAGAAACTACTATGTCATTTATTTGAGGAATTTGTATGTCCGACATAGTGATGTTGGGTGTGAATACCTCTTCTAAATGATCGGCAAAAGCGATGGCTTTATCGCAGTGACTTCTCGCCCAATTACCGTCACTAAGACGTAAAGGAGATTCGTAGGGTATGGGTCTTTTCAGTTGTTTGGTTGCTTTCCAAAGACTGTAATCCGTTTTGTCTGTTGGATCTAGGCCCTGTAAATAAAGATTCAGAGATGCGTTTTTATTTTCTTCGAGTGCTTTATGTAGGGCTTTTTGGCAGATTTTAAGCTTGCTTTTCAGGATTGGAGAGCGGTGAAGTTGCCATTGTCTTCTAAGATGTCGTTTTTCTTGAACTAGATTTTGTATATTTGATGGGCACATGTACCCTTTATTTTTGGTGGGCTTTGGAGCTGGAGTAGATACTTTCACTGCAGCCGTTATTGTTTCTGAGAAGAGCAATATTGCTGACTGAATTTCTTCCTCAGTTTTTAGTGAGATGTTTTGAGATAAGTGTGAACTAGCGTATTTTTTGTATTTTAACCAATTGGTGTTTCTATTTGGGAGATTGTTATGGACTGAAATTGGTTCCTTATGAGACAATGTAAGAATCGTTGGGGAGTGGTCAGATGATAATTCAAACGACGATGCTATCGAAATTTGTTCACGTTTAATATTTTTTATTACTGCGAAGTCAATGAGATCGGGAATCTTATTTAGGTCTGAAGGCCAATAAGTTGGCTGACCTCCAGACAATACGTCGAGCTGGCTGGAGTTTATGGCTTTTAGCAGCTGTCTTCCTTTGGGAGAAATGAGTCTCGATCCCCAGTGAGTGTGCTTGGCATTGTAGTCTCCTGCTGCTAAAAATTTGTTACCCAGGGTTTTGTAAAATTTTATGAAATCGAGTTCTGATATTTTGTGCTTGGGTGGACAATAAATGGCGGACACTGCCATTTTGGCTCCTACAAGGTATATTGAAGAAGCTTGTATGTGCTCAGTTCTGTATTCTCCTAAGGGGAAGTGATTTAGTTTGTCGTGGACAATTATGGCTGATCCACCAAACGCTCCACCTGTAGGGTGTTTTGTGTCGTAGATAGAGTAGCCTTTGATTCTAAAGCAATTTCTATATGTGAAGTGAGTTTCAGATACTAGCAGTATATCAACACTTTGGGAATTAAGGAAATTTTCTACTTCTCTTTTATGTTGGCTTAGGCCGTTTGCGTTCCAGTAGCATATTTTTATCTGGTTCATTTATTACCAACTAATAATTTAAGGATATTTTTACATAAAAAATATCTATCCAAATTTAATTACTCAGGTTGAGAAAGGATTAGTCTCATCTTTGTTATTTTAAACAACAACTTAAAAGTTAATTGCTTGACATGTTATTTAAATCATCAAGAGTCATATTGAAAATTTACAAGAGATCAAATATTGCAACTTTCAAAGATATTTATACATAAGTTCATATGAATATATATGTACATAATATGTACTACATATCCACATTATTTCGTGTAAAACCAGTTGACATAAGTCCGGCAATATTAATGTGTCAATACAATTCGAATTTTTAATTTTTAAGTTATCTTTTGTGAATAAAATTTAAACTAATGAATCACTTTCCACACGGTTCTTCCATGAATGGTTGATATACTGCATTCATTTATCAATGCAAGAAGTGGAAATAGTACAAACATGACAATGTAAAGAAGTTTCTGCCGACCAAAAATCTGCAAATCAGCATTTTGACAATTTTGGGGATAAAATCTTCAAAATGCAGATAAATCTGCACTTCTACCATCGCTGATTACAACCCATATGCTGCCATGTCAGATGCGATCGAAAGCCTTTTCGAAATCGCTGATGACTAGTTGTAAAGATTCGTTCATCTCGTTTACATGCCCCATTATAATACGTAATGTTGCGATATAGTCTATGCAGCTTTGTTGTGGTCGAAATCAATTCTGCTGTTTCTGTTCAGTTTCGTTGATTTTGCATTTAGTTCGGATAAGTATAATTAAACAGAAAATGTTAAGGCAGCATATATTTAGATAAATAAAAAAAAAGTTTCTAACGAAATGACAAAGTTAGTATGCCATTTACCCACCCCTGGTGGTGGAGGGTTTAAACAAAGAAAGAAATACTACGTTTATACGCACCTCTTATTTGCAAATAAAAATATTGCAAGTAAAGAAAATTGCTGCATAAACAGTGAATTAAATTTTTATTTGCGAATAGCTAACTTACGAAAACAATTCCTGATTAACGACATTATTTGCAAATAAGATTTAAGGCATTGCCACACTTTTTACCGTTTTACGTTTTTATTTCGATGTGGCACATTCATACGACACTAAAAGTAAAATCAATTCAAAATTTTGGAAATAAAATTCACAAATACACAACAATTTTTGATTTTTTCATTATTCATTAAAAAATAAAAAGTTTTTATACATACAGTGCTACCAAATGAATAAATTTACCATCCGGCATCACATAAAAATAAGAATTTTCAGTAACAAAAAAGGACATATAAACAGTAAGTTAGTTAATCGCAAATAATTTTTATTTGCGAATAGTCTACGTATAAACGTAGTAAAAAACACTCGGTGTAAATTAATCATTTTATTTAGCGTGTATAATTTGGGTGTTATTTCATTTTTTATTCGGGGGTTATTTCATTTTTAAAGCTGTTGTTTTTGGGGTGGGTGAAACTGACTCTTTTATGAATTTTGGGCATAATTTCATTTTTGTTGCTGGTGGGGTTTATTTCATTGGGGTTATTTTATTTTCATCATTTCATATGAAATAACTCCCAAATATTGGGGGTTGTTTCGTTTTCGCTTTGGGGTTTATTTAATTTATTTTTCGATGTTATTTCATTCACTGTTTTTGGGTGTTATTTCCTATTTTTTGGGATTTATTTCATTGGAGGTTATTTCCTGGGCGTTATTTCATTGGGGGGCTTTTCGTGGAGCCGTTTTAAGACTACTCCTTTGTAATTTAAAGCTGGGGTATATGGTCTTGCCCTCGAACATCGTAATGTTAAATAGACCATGTTTTTTCCATACGTTTGGGCTACTTTTGGAGTAGTCCTTGTCCCTTGTGGGCTACATTTTACACGTGTGTTTGTACTAGTCCTATAATTTGCAAGGTAGTTAAAAAAAACGATTTACTATTTAAGTGTAGAAACAGGGCCGACAGGTACTTTTTTCCTTGTCCCCAAAAAATTAAAAAATATCCTCAAAAATCCCCAAATAAAAAAACAAAACCTTGAAAAGTTAATATTTTTTTAATTCAAAAGATAATTTTAAAATAAGCGTAAAATCCCAAATAATATTCGAATTTTTAATCAATTCCCAATCCCCAAATGACTTTGGGGATAAATCCTGTGTAGAAACAACAAATAAAACGGAACAAGACGAAAGCACATTTTTTTCATGTTTTAACCACAAAATAGAGAACTATTTCTTCTAATTTAGTTTATATTTTCAGTCGTATATGAACATAAAGTTATATATATGAAATTCTGTAAGCTGTAAAAAGAGTAAGTCACACAATCATAATAAAGTTCTCCTTCTTATTCTTCTTTTGGTTTATTTCAAGTACGATTTCGGAATTGAATCAAATTTATAATACTTGCATCTTGAGATTGGTTCATTCTTAGTTTTACCTAAATTAATATTATTTTTGGATTATTTAATTATTTAGCGATTGAAAATTCGTACTTGAATCAATCTTTCTGTACTTGATTCAAGAAAATCCGTACCGCTTCGGATTGATTTGAGGACGAATGGATTAATTTTCATTTTGAGTGAACACAATGTTATTTGATTATCACTCGAACATCAAGCAACAATGATCAGAAAAACAAGTGACCGATGTATTATTTATTTATAAATATATTCCCTAAATATGTATGTTAAATACCAAAGCAAAGAAAATAAATACAAAACAAAATTTACACACATGAAAAATAAAAAGTATTGGAGAAAAAATAAAAAACCAACATCAACAGATATGTTGACATGTGAACGTCATAGACAATATTATTAACTGATTTGCATAGTAAAGGCTCAAGAGGGAGGAATAATATAATATTGTACAAGGAACATATTCCACTTTGATCAAGTTTCAATAACGTGTAAAGTAGTATTCAGTCATTCACATATGCAGTCGTTCGTACGAATTTCACAATATACTTTCTATTTAACATTCCTAGCCATGCAGTCAGTCAAGGCGGATGCTCCAATTTGAACCAAAGTAAGCACACATTTTTTTATATCTTCTACATATGTATGTATAAAAAAGATTTTTTCCAAAGAGAAATTCTCTTTGAAAATATATGTATACAAACTAGCTTAACCCGGTGCGCGTCGCTACACTGCTTTAACCAATTTATCGGTTGAGAGATATTAAATATATGCATCCTATGGAAGGTAGTTCCTCCTGCGCCGACCCGCTTTATTTTTATTTTCAAAGTGAAGTATACTATAAGAGTGACTTCTACAAAGTTTGAACTTTCTCGCTATAACAATTTTTAAGATATCCGATATTTAACATTGGCGTCCTATGGGGAATAACACTTCCCCCGCTGCTATTTTATTTCAATTTTGGGGCTCAGAAGATCCTACTACCAAAAGTTCAACAAATCGCTTGCAGCGGCTCTTATTAATATTTCTATCTATGAGGGGTACTGCTCCTCCTCTGGCTACCCGGCTCATTTCTATATTGAAATTTATAGTTTTCCATAATAGTAGTTTTTACTACGTTTGAAGACTATCCTTTTAATTGTTCTTCAGTTGAGCGATATTTAATATATGGATCCTATGAGAGGTATTTCCCCTCCTACGCCTACCCGCTTTATTTCTATTTTCAAAAGTGTAGTATGCCATAAGAGTGACTTCTGCAAATTTTTAACATTCCCACTATAACAGTTCTTAAGATATGCGATATTAAACATAGGCGTCCTATGATGGGCACCACTTCCCCCGCTGCTATTTTATTCCAATTTTGGGGCTCAGAAGATCCTAATTTATATTCCTATCTATGAGGGGTACTGCTCCTCCCCTGTTTACCCCGCCCATTTTTATACTGAAATTTATAGTTTGCCATAGTAGTAGCTTTAACCACGTTTGAAGACGCCCCCTTTAATAGTTCTTCAGTTGAGCGATATTTAATATATGCATCCTATGGGAGGTTTTTCCCACCTGCGCCTACCCGCTTTATTTTTATTTTCAAACGTGTAGTATACCATAAGAGTGACTTCCACAAAGTTTGGACATTCTCACTATAACAGTTCATATAATATAATATATGCACTTCCCCCGCTGCTATTGTATTTCAATTTGGGGGCTCAAAAGATCCTACTACCAAAAGTTCAACAAAATGCGTGCAGCGGCTCTTAAGATATGCGATATTTACTATTGGCATCCAGTGGGGGGTACCAATTCCCCTGCCCCTATCGAAAAAATAAGTAGCCTATTTTATTTTTATGGCTCACGTGATGTTACTGTAAAAATTTCAGGAAAATTCAGTAGTTTAGGAGTCTATAAGCCAACATAAAAACAAACAAACAAACAAACAAACAAACAAACAAACAAACAAACAAACAAACAAACAAACAAACAAACAAACAAACAAACAAACAAACAAACAAACAAACAAACAAACAAACAAACAAACAAACAAACAAACAAACAAACAAACAAACAAACAAACAAACAAACAAACAAACAAACAAACAAACAAACAAACAAACAAACAAACAAACAAACAAACAAACAAACAAACAAACAAACAAACAAACAAACAAACAAACAAACAAACAAACAAACAAACAAACAAACAAACAAACAAACAAACAAACAAACAAACAAACAAACAAACAAACAAACAAACAAACAAACAAACAAACAAACAAACAAACAAACAAACAAACAAACAAACAAACAAACAAACAAACAAACAAACAAACAAACAAACAAACAAACAAACAAACAAACAAACAAACAAACAAACAAACAAACAAACAAACAAACAAACAAACAAACAAACAAACAAACAAACAAACAAACAAACAAACAAACAAACAAACAAACAAACAAACAAACAAACAAACAAACAAACAAACAAACAAACAAACAAACAAACAAACAAACAAACAAACAAACAAACAAACAAACAAACAAACAAACAAACAAACAAACAAACAAACAAACAAACAAACAAACAAACAAACAAACAAACAAACAAACAAACAAACAAACAAACAAACAAACAAACAAACAAACAAACAAACAAACAAACAAACAAACAAACAAACAAACAAACAAACAAACAAACAAACAAACAAACAAACAAACAAACAAACAAACAAACAAACAAACAAACAAACAAACAAACAAACAAACAAACAAACAAACAAACAAACAAACAAACAAACAAACAAACAAACAAACAAACAAACAAACAAACAAACAAACAAACAAACAAACAAACAAACAAACAAACAAACAAACAAACAAACAAACAAACAAACAAACAAACAAACAAACAAACAAACAAACAAACAAACAAACAAACAAACAAACAAACAAACAAACAAACAAACAAACAAACAAACAAACAAACAAACAAACAAACAAACAAACAAACAAACAAACAAACAAACAAACAAACAAACAAACAAACAAACAAACAAACAAACAAACAAACAAACAAACAAACAAACAAACAAACAAACAAACAAACAAACAAACAAACAAACAAACAAACAAACAAACAAACAAACAAACAAACAAACAAACAAACAAACAAACAAACAAACAAACATACAAACATTTTTCATTTTTATATATATAGATATAGATAATTGTACAAATAAAAGTTTTGTTCGAAAATAATGGGTGAATCCACCATCAGTTTGTCAGCAAGAGAAGTGTAACGAAAAAAATAAATGCAACATTCTGAATGACATTTGATAGGCATCCAATTATAATGAAGATTAAATTAGAAAATTTCTAGTGGATTAACGTTTAAACCGATTTGCTAACACTTAATTTGCAGTTTTGCATGGATGAGTGTTGTGTGATGTCAGGCTCACGCATACTGACAGCAACTCCTTGTTAGGAAAACGCTGTGTATTTGGAATACAGTGTAATGTATGTAGTCTTAAGTGACGCTTTTAAACACTATTGCACAATATACTGCAAATACACCCAATTTTTTTGTTGCAGATGAAATGTTATTCGCATATGCTTTAAGCTACACTTCAAATCTTTATATTTAACTTTAGTCGTCGCTTTCGACCATTCGATCATTGAGTCTTATCAAACTATGAGATCAAATCTAATCTCCATTTTTTTCTATCATGAAACACACATATTTAAAATCTAATTTTTGTGTTGAAATCGATATTCAGTTTTCTCAGTTTATTCGAAATTATGTCAAGATAAATGTTTTACGACCAAAACTGTAATTTTTGCCGCATTTTTATTTTTTACAAATTTTTGAAAAACAAAAAATTTGTATTTTTTTTCAAAATGTTCCTTTTTTTTTTTTTAAAATTCAACCATATCTCTGAAACTAACCCCCCGTTTCCACACGTAAGTACCCAGCGGGAAAAAGAAGGAGTACGAAGGCCTTCTAGAAGGCCTCTGTACCCCTTCTTTTGGATGTACAAGGCCTTCTTGCTCCATTCCATACTCATATCTTTTTTACACGCGTTGTCATTGCGGAGAAGGCCTTCCGCTTTCCTTGCTTTCGCCAGAGCTTCTTAAAGGCATTCAAATATATGGCTCTTAGAAGGCTTTCCTGAGAAGGACTGTTAAAAGGCTTTAGAATAAAGGTTATCTTAAAGGGTTTTTAAGAAAGGTATGTTAAAAGGCCTTTTAATTAATGGCTCTTAAAAGGCCTTTCGGACCATCCTTGTAAAAAGTGCATCGGTTCTAATGGAAATTGGCTGACCATTTTCATTCGCATCGCATCGAAAAAAACATCGATGTTTTTTTACAGTGTCAATCCCTACACAGAACCTTCTCTTTCAGTGAACAAAACATAACTAAAAAGATTTACATTATTGCTTTCACTTGGTATTTTAATATGTATGTATTTTTATTTTTATAACGGGATCTGAATTCTTTCGCTTTTGCTTTGGCGAAAAAACAGAACAAAAAATTTTACTCTTTCTCTTTTTAACATCAACTAAAAAGATTTACGTTATTGTTTTCATTTGGAAGTTATTTTATTATGTATGTTACTTTGTTTTTGTAAAGGAATCTGAACTGTTTTGCTTTTGCGTGTGCAAAAAAACAAAACAAAAAATGTTACTCCTTCTTTTATCGCTTCTCATAGAAGGTGTGGAAGGTGTATCTTATCTTTTATACCAAAGAGCCAAGGCCTTCTATGAGGCATTCTTTAGCAGTTACATAAGAATAGTAATTAAATCAAAAAAATTTTTAATCAGGCCTTCAAAAAGGCCTGAAGTAAGAAGGTCTTCTAAGTTTTACCGCTGGGTACAAGTTAAAGACCTGCACGAGTGTATCAGTAAGTATTGTTGAAACAGATACACCAGATATTTATCTGTTACTACTGATATAAATGAGAGAATGAGTGTAACTGATATTGTATGGTTTTGCTTTTGTCCACTCACCATATCTTAAAAACAAAAACAGTTGCTTATGGTTTTGTATTGAGTATGACATAACATTTTTTTTTTACTTCCAAATATCTGTTGTCACCATGAGTATTTCTACAATATCTGTGGTGTTCTGTTGTATTTTAAAATATTGTTGGCGAGTTGATGAAAATAAGAAAGTTTATAAAAACTTGTATACGATCTCAACCAGGGGTGCCAGATGGTTTTGGTAATAAATCGGCATATTTTCAAAAACAAATCAGAAATTAAATTAAATAAAAAAATCGGCAAATTACTATTACGATTTTAAACACAATAAAACATTGACAAAAATAAAAAAGCAAAACAATTAACCATTACCTAATGCTTTAAAAAAATTAATAAAATTAAACTTTTTAGAAATAAATTTTAGTTAATTAAAAAATCGCAAGGACCGTAAATAAGAGTTATCCATAAAATTTTAGCTTAAAAACGGAGTCAATCAATAGGTTTGTTCTAAGGTTTTCTTTAAGAACCTATAGTGATCTAAAAAAAAAATCTCAACTCCACGGTTAAAAATAATTTTTCAACGAAAAAATAAAAGTTTGGATGAACTCTTAAAAAGAGAGTTTTATTACGCAATCATAAAATATTCGCCCTAAAATAGAAATCACACCATCAACAAATACAACTCTTTTAAGGATTTTAATTTTTACGTCTAAACACTGATTATGTTTTTCATCTTTTTTTTTATTTTTACGTTGAAATTGTAGTGATCTGACCAGCGCTTTGGTTGTTAATGTACAAAAAATTAGTTTAACAAAATGCTGGTTAAAATCAAACTCTCGTTTTAACAGTTTTATTCGATATTTTATTCCTCAACTGAGTTTTAATTTATGACGGCTTAATAAAACTCTTTTTAATAGTTAAATTTGACCTTTTATTTTTACGTTGAAAAATAACTGTTTTATATGGACTTGTTTGTTTTTAAATCAAAAAATAACTCAGGGACTGAAAATAATTACTGAATATTATTATTTTTTGTAAAGGTTGCGAGAAATATTCCTTTATTTTCAATTGGGAATATTTAACCATTATCGTTATATATATTTTATTTTGTTGGTAGTAACCAATGAAAGTAAAATTTATTTTTTTTGGTTAATGATAACCAAATTTGTTACAAATATCTATTGGAAAAAATATATTTTTTCCTGGTTAAATTTTTTTATTTTTTTGGTACAAATATCCAATTTAAACAAATAAGAAAGTAAAGTTCTTCAATCCCGACCCTATGATACTCCACACCACATCATTTAGACAACTTTTCAAGAGTGTACCTTAATTGGGACCAATGGGCAATCATGGACCCAGGAAAACAAATTATATTATAAAGTTAAGATTCAGGTCAATGTTATTACCATTTATCGTAGGCTTAATTCTTAGGACAATAAGAACCTATGTACCGAATTTCAGCAATTTATCTTCAAAATTGCGACTTGAACTTTGCCTACAAGGTTTACACGGACAGCCAGCCGGACGGGTGGATTTCTTTAGATCGATTCCCCTTGTGCCTTAAGTCCCTCATATGTAGTGGTATATTTCTCAAAATGTGTTTGCTTGGTTAGACATACAATACAAATATTGCATATATGGAATACATATAACCATTTTTTCCTTAAGTAGATATAAGCGCTGAATTAATAACAGTTGTATCTTTGTAATGTAACAAGTTACCCAAAATAAATAACACTGTGCAAGAAATTTACACTTTTTTTGAGACAAGCTGGGCACCTGGCGTTTTAACCTAATTCGGATACGTTGAATCCAGTGGTGCTCGCCGCTTTTAAGATTGGCTATGGTTTTCGAGATATACCGTTATTTGGAAAATGGAGGAGGTTGCATAACATATGTTCGCGTAACTCAAACACGCTTTTGCGATAAAATTTCCTTTAAGAAAAGTAAAACTTATTTCTAATGTGAGCAGTCGTTTTTGAAACATAGGTTTTTTTTTATTGAAAAAAAATTAATTTTTTTATTAAAATTTCGAAATTTTTGTTTTTTAAAAATTCATAAAAAATTAAAAAATGCAGCAAGGCTTCTAATTTTTTGCAGACATATAAAAAACGAAGCTGCAAACAAAACAAAAAAAAATTGCGGAGTTTCGGTTTTTTTTAGTAATTTTAGTAAACTAAACCGTTTTTGAGTTACGCTAATAGGTGTATGTTGTGCAACCTCCTCCATTTTCAAAATAACGGTATATCTCGAAAACCAGAGCCAATCTTAAAAACGGCGAGCACCACTGGATTCAGCGTATCCGAATTAGGTTAAAACGCCAGGTGCCCAGCTTGTCTGTTTTTCAAACCAAAAATTACCGCGTTGTAAGTATTTCTCAAAAAATAAGCACTTTGATAATTTAAAGGAAAATATCGCCAAAATGCCTAAAAATCGTGAAATATGGCCTGATAACAACGATTCTCGCTTGTGTTGCTGTTGTTGCTCGGCAATTTGTACTGCCACAGCACAACACACAGTGTGTGTGTGTGTGTGACATGTCTGGTTTTTTATTGGCTTTTTGTTATGTATACCCTCCGCCACAACTAGCTGGGTATACTTAGTTTGTCATTTCGTGTGAAACATTTTTATTTTTCGAGCCTTAACCGCGAAAATAACGTAAGCACCTAAATAAATTTTATAGGTGAGAGTTTTTTTTTATTCTAATTCATATAATTTTTGTATTAAATTTGTTGTTCACGATAAAATCAGGGACCAAACATAATGGTTATTGTATTTTATTTGAGTTTACTGGAAAATTCCTTTTATTTTCATTTGGTTATTTTTATCCATTATCGTTACATATATTTTATACTGGTTATCGTAACCAATTAAAGTAAAAAATATTTCTTTTTTTGATACACATAAATAACCATTACTTCAACCACAATTTTTTTTTTTGGTTACAAACAACTATTAAACCAAATAATTAATTTTTTGGTTACAAATAACCATTTTAAAAAATAATTAATTTTTTTGGTTTCAAATAACCATTAAAACAAGCAATTTTTTTTAACAACGACACAGGTTAAAAATTTTCTTCAGATATTTTTTTCTGTGCATATGTATTTATATGTATGTATGATTATTTCCGTGCATTTATTATTTCGATGACTAAGAAGAAGGAGTGAACGTGTCAACTGTTGTGCGTGACTTGAGAGGCAATTCTAAACCGCTAGAATCACCGTCTGTACTTAAAAATAGTTTTTTTGCCGGAAAAAATATTGCCCATGGGTCCCAAATAGTAACCGACTATACTTTCTTACTTATGTATAATTTATATTTGTAACCAAAAAATAAATTACTTGTTTTAATGGTTATTTGTAACCAAACTTATTTATTATTTGTTAAAATGGTTATTTGTAACTAAAAAATTAATTATTTGGTTTAATAGTTGTTTGTAACCAAAAAATTTTTTAGTTGAATTAATGGTTATTTATGAAGGTAAAAAAAATATTTTTTACTTTAATTGGTTACGATAACCAGAATAAAATATATATATTAAATGATAATTGTAATTTTTAACCTTTACCTATAATTCATCAATATTAATGGTTATATTTATATGATTTTTTGTCGTTTCCTTAATAGGGTCCCTGGATAAAATTGTGTTTGCTATAAAATCGTTAAAGTCATTTATTTAGAAAAAAACAAAAATTTAAAATGATGCCGCTTACGTTATTTTCGCGGTTAGGGCTCAAATATAACTATTAGTCAAACAATTCTTTTCAAAATAAAAATATTTCAAAACGTTAATATGAATTTTCTATTTTTTTCTACATAATACGGTTATATTAAATAAAAAACCCTAAAGTATAACTTATTAAATTTTCGAGCTTGAGGTCTTGTTTTTGATATAAAATTTATTTAAATCAATATTTCAGCACTCCTTTGAGTGTCTTCTTCAGGGTTTTTTTTCTTGATTGTTTGCTATTTTTTTTTTTAAATTTCGGTGCGTTTTTTAATTTTTCTAACCCAACAGTTATACTTACTGTAACATTTGCATTTATGTATGTAGGTTATTTCCACATAAAATGTAGCATACTTCTTTTTTAATGTTTTCAAAAGTGTTTACCTACATATTTTAGAAAAGTGCTTTAAACGAAAAAAATAGTTTTGGTTGGTAAAAACCCAAGTTTTTTTTACAAGAACAAATTACATGTGTTCAGTTCTTTCAGTTATTTTTTTTTTACAATAATTTTTGTCTACATGTCTTTTTAACAAAAACAACCATACACAGGCATCAAAGAATTTAAGAAAAAAATATTACCGTTACTAAAATTTTCAAAAATTTTTGCTTTAAAAAAAAGCAGCATACACATTTTTACAAGAACAAATCATGTACGCAGCAGACACAAAGGCTAATCGTGCTGCTCATCAAGAAAAATTGCAAGTGCTTCCACTTGTATTTTCGTCGTAGGTATAATACGTAACTTGTAGCAAAGACTATAGATTTATAAAGATGTTGCACGACCATACAAAGTTCATACATTTTTCTGTCTATATTAATTTTTCTGGTGGATTTAGCCGCTAAATCCACTTGTGAGAGTAAATTACAGTATTTATTATTACTCTCAGAGAGCTTTTCTCACTTATCAGTGTATATGTATGTGCACACGCGTGTGTGTGTATGTATGTGTATACATTGCATTTAAAAAAATACAAACAAACTAAAAGAAATCTCGTTTTCTCGTTGAAAACACATTTAAATAATAAAACATGTTTTCTTTGCATCCCATTTATGTGCAAACAACATAGGTACGTTAAACCAAATGTGACAGATTTTAATTGTAGGGCAATAATATGTGTTTTATTGTTGTACAGATGAAATTATATCGATTCGCACCGAAGTTCAAATGCTGTTATTGTCTAAATTTAAACAATTGTAGGCATATAAAAAATAATTTTTCTGAAAGAATAAACTGCTTTGTTCATAAAAGATATTTTATGTTTTCTAAAGCGACAAGGCCACACATTAACATGCCTCATCAAACTTACAATTTTGTAATTGTGTAAGTAATAAAAAACTCATGGTTCAATGTGAATTTGATGATAATCAAAATACTTTTAATTTTTATAAAAATATGCCACCAGTTTGATGTGTATGAACGTAATTTCTTTCAATTTTATTTATTTTTGTTTAAAATTTTTTTTTTATTAAAATTGTAATATTTGAAAAGTTATTGAATCGTTTCCGCCGAAAAATCCAATTTTATTTATTATTACAACAAATTATTATCACAAATTATACAACAGATTCAGGCTTTGGAAGTTTGTGTGCTCCTTCCGTCTTACTTTTTGAAGTTTGTAAAATTCTTTTAAAGGTCTGCAAAAATTTTTTTGTACAAGATAAAGAAATGAAAATAAAAAATTTATTGTTGAGCAATGCGTAAATTGTATCAAAATTTTAATTTATTCTTTTTGGTTTGCGTACGTATCTACATACATACATATGTCCTAAACACAGTATGGAGATGTTAAATTTACTAGTCCTTATATTATTTCGGAAGCATTACATGCAGTCTACAACTGACATAAAATGCTTAACTTTAACACTAATATGATGTTAGTGTTAAGTATAGACTCATCATGTTAGAAGTTTTCTCATGTTATAACACGGTTGTTAATGCAAATGTTTTAACAACGCTTTTATAACTTCAAGTTATAACAGCAAGTCATGTCAGTTGTAGACGGGCAGTTACAAATAAGAAATATTTTAAAACATACCTAAAAATCATCGATAACATACTGAAAAAGCTAAACATTGTAACCATTTAACTTGTATGAGCCAGCTTATATGAGCAAATATTATAAGAATTAGAAATGTTTCTTTCCTGCAGACAAGCGAAGAGCTTCGCGGGATAGGACAAAAAA
Source organism: Pollenia labialis (assembly GCA_949318255.1). NCBI lineage: Eukaryota > Metazoa > Arthropoda > Insecta > Diptera > Polleniidae > Pollenia > Pollenia labialis. The sequence continues at coordinate 61,624,764 of OX439139.1, read as the reverse complement.
ATATGTGGATTTCGCTACATACAATATATAGAATGAAATCCAATAAAATCAAACCCATATTATTAAAATTGTTCGCATATTATAATTTTATTTTTATTTATTTATTTAAAAAGTGTTATATTTTACAGCAACTTAAATAATATTCAACAAATTCAGACAAATAATTATGTATTTTGATGACATAGCCTCGTACACGGATTGTCAAAACATACGCTCTATTTATCAGATATAATTTTGCAACACATATTAATTTTTTTTGGTAATACTCGTAAAAGTATACGATTCAAGTTTTTAAATCTGAAAAATCGCCAATAAAGCTTGCAGATTATAAAAGTTATTATTAGACTGGAAATAATATGGAATTTTATTAGATATACATATTATCATACATTTCTCTTTTAGTCGTATTAAAGTGCTTTTCGGATAGATTGATCCACATTATGCAAATTCTGAATCGAATAACACAAAAGCCTTTAAGTGTGATTTCTAATCTCAGGAAATCAAAAGCCTAAAACCTATTTTAGTGTCCCTTTCCGTCAATCAGAGAGTACTCACAGCCCTGAAATAGAAATCGCAGATATATGTAGGTATATGTATGTACAATGAAAATTAAGAATATTTTAATGAAGATGCCGATTGTTTTACATCCAACAATGTGCCAATAGAATTAACATCGAGTCGATATTTTGTTGGTTACATATCACAACGAATATCATGCGTTTAATGTCGTATGGATATAAAAAACCCGCGCAAATTTTGTCATATCCTTCAGAAATGTTTGTTCATGCAAAAAATTGTCAAAAAGAATCCGACTTTGGAGGTTTGTGGGCTCCCTTATTTTTTGAAGTTTGTTAAATTGATATATGTAAAGGTCTTTGAAAAAATATTTTTACAAAATAAAGAAATGAAAAGCATAACAAAATTTATTGCTGAGCAATGCGTGAATTGTACCAAAAAATCAATTTATTCTTTTTGGTTTGAGGAGAATGACGTATGTTATAAACACAGGATGGAGATGCTCAATTTACTACTAGTTCTTATATTATTACGGAAGCATTCCACATGGGAAACTTACAACTACAAATTATCAAATATTGAAAAAGTTAAAATCTTAAACCATTTAACTTGCAAAGAGCTCATAAGTAAAATTAATAAATACTCATAGTAAATTCGTTTGATATACATATAAATAAATACACACATGGTAAGTGCATAATTAAATAATCTAAAAAATGGAATTATAATTCGGTGCAAATCGATGTAGTTTAAGTTTTACAAAAATAAAACAAATACTGTTGCCCTACAATTACACAATCGGTCGCATATGCTCTTACGTAGGTTATTTGCACATAAATTGTTTGAAAATAACACGCAATCAATTAAAAAATATACCAAAAACCGGTTTCAACCAAAAAAAAAGCACACACACAAACTTTGGCTGGCAAAAACAGGTTATTTGCACATAAATTGTTTGAAAATAAAACGCAATCAATTAAAAAAAATACCAAAAACCGGTTTCAACCAAAAAAAAGCACACACACACACACTTTGGCTGGCAAAAACAGCAAACATGTGTATGTATTAATGCATGTGGTTTCTTGCTCTCTTTAGTTCTCTGAATGTGAGCAAGAAGTTTTTGCTTTCTTGTTACTTCCCCCCCTCATCAATAAGAAGAACAACATTTTTTAAAATTTCAAATGTACTAAGTGCAACATCTTTATAAATCTATAGTCTTTGCTTGTAGTGTTGTTGTTGCTTGGCAATTTGTACGACCATAGTACAAGCAGCCTGTGTGTTTTGTTTTTGTAAAATTTTTTGTTTGGCTTTTTTTTCGCTCGTAATACATTCACGCTCTTTTTCGTTGAAAAATAATTGAAAATAACGGCATCGTACAATAAGTAACTTATTGTATTCCATCAGTATCCACTAGTATCTGCTTTTGCGAAGCAGATATTAACAGATATGATACTCTCTTTCGCTTTTGTATCAACTTACATCCACCCTTTTACAAATCATATCAATATCAACTTATATCAGAAACACAAGAGCACTCATCCATACGCATCCACTTTAGAAAACACACAGAAACAGATATAAACAGATGTATCTGTGCAGGTCTTTAGTACAAGTTCGAAAAACTCAAAACACTCACACTTTTTTACTAACACCATCACATTTTTCGTAATTGCAGCTCAACTTGCAAGAGAATTTGCTTAATTTATTGATATCCTAGCCTTGAGGAGATTCTGTAGATACATCGATTTGAAAATAAAAGCTAGAAGTTTACCCGGCGTTTCCACATGCAAGTAATTACTTGCAAGTAGTGTATACGTATTATCAACGAAAAATCAAGGAAACAGCCGATTGGCTGAAAGTAAAAAAATTGTGTGAATGTTAGTGAAAAAGTGTGAGTGTATTGAGTTTTTCGAACTTGTACTTGCATGTGGAAACGGGAGGTTAGTCGATGCCGACATTATAAAAATGAACTTGCATTGTCCTGTGTAGCCACTCAAAAAAATTTTTTCAAATAAAATGTTTGTTATCTAAAAATTTGTTTGAATTATTAAAAATTCGGTTATCACAAATCATCGAAAATAGCAAAAAAAAAAAAAGACGAGTATCGTTAGTTTTGTAGCACTAAGGCATATTTTGCAGTGGCTTTGTCAGATGTAAAACCTATATGTAATTGCAAATTACGGCTTTCGGTATCGATCGAAAATACAATAAAATTGAAATGAAAATTTCGATCGATATCGAATGCCGTAATTTGTTACCAGATTTATTATTTTATTCACTTTAATTTTATTTAAGTTACTGAGAAATTTTGTTTTTTTAAGAATATGGGTAAGTAAATAGATTTTAATGTATATTTGCCGCCAAAAAGGAATAACTTGGAAAACAACTGTAGTGCGATTCTGTAATTAATTTAAAGAATAGTTGTCATTGTTAAAAAATTTAACAAGCAAATTAACGATTTTGCTATTCTGTAACATTTTAAACAACATTTGATATCGTTAAGTCAGCTGTTTGTGTTAAGTTAACGACAACTTTTTTAGTGTTGTTTATTTATTGTTAAATGTCGAAAAAATAAAAAAATTTAGTTTAAAGAAATATTATAACTTGAAAATGCCAATTAAATAATTTACATTTAATTTAATAGTAAAATGTTTGGCTTGTGTTTTTAAAAAAACAGAAAACTAAAAAAAAATTTTGTTTAGTTTTATTAATTTTATTTGTTTTTTTCGTATTCCTCTTTGTGTTTTTCGTTATTTTGCCATTTTTTTTGACAGTGATGCCACTTGACGTTAATTTTTATCCATGTTGTTAACAACAATTTACAGAATCAAATAATCGTTAGTGCAAACAACAAAACAGGTTGACAATTATAACAACTGTTGTTATTGTTTAAAGTTATAGAATCCCACTACTGATGTCAGATGGGTTGTCAGTTCAAAATAGAACACATTCTAGTTGAAAAATTGTACACTGTTTACTTTTACATTTAAAAATAAATTGTTTGTACATGACATGTATGCATTTGGCAGTGGTAAATTTGAAAAGTACACAACTAGACACATGTCGTGTAAAAGTACCTTTACTACGTATTATGTAATAAAATAAAACATTTTACTATGCGACTTACCGTTTTAATCCATTGATTCCAGCAGAATTTAAATTCTTCTCTATCAATGTGTTCATCTTTATTAGTATCGAATACCGAGAAAATTTCCTCTAAACGTTCCTCGGTTATATCATAAATATGGCCTCTGTCATTGCGGAATAAAGCTCGACATATTAGAGAAAATTCAGAAAGATTAAGGCGATCGTCACTTGAATTTAAAAATAAGAAAAAATTTAATAATACATAGTTTAAAAAAAGTAAGAGATTTAATTTAATGATAAAACAGAATTGAGTCTTCAACTTCAGGCAAAAATTCTAAAGCCCATAATTAAAACGTCGGCAGCAGCTTCAAATTCTCTCTCATTTCTTTTGTTCTTATTTTTCTTTGTTTATAAAATGTATGATATTGAACAGTGATGCCAACTTTTTGAGAGCAAAAAGCACTTTAAAATTTTAAAAAAGCACTATTTCGAACAAAAAAAGCGTAAAAAAGCACTAAGCCATTTTTAAAAATTTAATTAACCACAAAACAAGTTGCATATGGCGTTTATTGGGACCATTTTTTTTTAAGATTAAATAATAAATATATTTACATTTGTATAAAAACATTTTTAATTGTATTATTATTATCTTCAATAAAAATAATATTATCCAAATCATGATGATCCATCAGCTATGTTTGAATTGGCCATTATACCGTTTTAAAGTAATACAGTGCGAGCTCGATTTTTGTAACTCGAAAAATCTTGCCTGTTGCAGTTACAGAAAATTTGCAATGACTGACCATTGTTTATAAAACTTATTGACAGCCTATATTTTAATAAAAAAACTTTATATTTTATCGTTTAAATAAATCTAATTACAATCGTGCAAAGATAAATAAAACAATTGGCGTATGATATTATCAAATTATTTTAACCTATGCACGCTTCTGAATGAAAATAAGATGTAAAATAGAAAAAACATATATGTTTGCATTCTGATACTTAGTCAAACCTTTTTACAATAGCACTAGAGGTAGAAGTGCACAACACGCGGTTATTTGGAGACGAGTGCTGTGCGTTTGAAAACTAAAGCGCATGAAAAATGGCAGGTTACACAACGCTCGTTAAAAAAGCATTTTCTGTCAGCTGTTTTTAATTTATTTAACACTTTGCTTATACTAAGTTACAACTCTTTTTTTTTGTTTTTAAAGTCTTTGCATTCTTTTGTACGGTTTCCTACTGCATTTTTTTAACTTTCTACATGACTCAAAATCGTTGTTTATTTTTCCATTCACAATTCCTAATATTTTTCAAGCCATTTTTTATTTTTGACAGTGTCTACATCTTTAAAAAAATCTTTATCGCAAACAAATACATCGTTTTTATGACGATTACTAAATATGTTGTCATCGCTAAAAAGTAAAACGTTTTGTAAAATTTCCAAATTGCTAGGAAGCCTAGCTCTAACCTCGTAAATAAAGTTTTTGGCAAAACGAATGCAACTTTCTTTTATCACTTTTTTTATCATTTGAAATCTTAAAATCTTTACAGGCTTTCTCAAAATTGTAATCCAAATAGCAAAGCTCATCTAAATCATCCTCTATACCTATAATCGTAGTTTTAAAAAATGGTAGAAAAAAAAATTTAAATTGTTAAAAGAACTAAATGCACTAACGAAAAATTGAAAACGCACCAAGTTAGTGTTTTTTCTAGGTTTGGCGCTAAGGATAAAATTTTGGCATTTTGAGACATTAAAAGCACAATAAATAGTGCCAAAAGCACTAAGTTAGCATAGCTGCCAAAAATATATGTAGATTACTTAAAAGGCACTTTAAAGCACTGTGAGAAATTGTTAAAAGCACTATAAATATCCGCTTTTCAAAAACGGGTATTTAACAAAATTTCGGGTATTGCATAAGCAAAAAAGCACCAAAAAATACCCGAAAGGCACCAAAATGGCAACGCTGATATTGAATGAAAGTATGGTAGCATTGTTAAGAGAATAAGTGTCTATATGTGAGAGCAGTAGAAAAAACGTCCTCAAAATAAAATTGATTTTATTTCTCGACCGCATTCTCTGGCATAATTTTATGTCAAACTGTATGAAAAAAAGCCCCAGTTCTGTTTCATCATTTAAGTTGTTATCATATCTTTGTTGCGATAAAGTTGTCCAAGCATTTAAGCTAAGTCAAAAAGCCCTTGATCTTATTCATTAATTAATAAGTATAAAATGCATTTGAGGCAACAGTCTAAAAAATCTCATTCGAATAACTTTGGAAAAAATAAAATACGACACATTAGTTTATTTTTTTATTAACAGTAAAGCCTGGTACTCTGTTCAACATTTAACGTGAAATGCTGTCAAAATGCATATGAAAAAAACTTGTAGGGAATATCTATGAAATAATGTTGATGGAGTTGTACTCTGTTTATTTTGTGAAAAAGTTCCGAAATGTTTCTGTCAACATTTTTTTTACAACTGCGAAATAATTTAGATTTAGATTGGCATTAATGACTCAGTTGACCGTTCATTGGAAGTTGATGTTAACTTGCTTAATGAAAACTTTACTAACATTGATTATCCAACTGTTCAGTCTAGTTTTTATGAGGAATGTTTGCCTTTGATTTCATGTAGTGAATTTAATTTTCAATGCCTAACCGCATGTGATGTAGTTAACGCTTTTAATGCAATGAAATCTAATTCAATTGGATTAGATAATATTAACCCAAAATTTGTTAAAATTATTCTACCCTGGATAATTCGATATGTTACACATCTTTTTAATACTATAATTATAACCTGTACATTTCCAATGCAGTGGAAACACGCTAAAATTGTTCCAGTACCAAAGGCAGGAAATGAATATCGTCCGATTGCGATTCTCCCATATTTTTCAAAAGTTTTTGAAAAGTTGTTACATAAACAAATTTATAACCATGTTAATAACAACAACCTGTTAACCGATCGTCAATCTGGATTCAGGCCTCAACGTGGCTGTACTTTAGCTCTTACCGATGTAATAGAGGAAATTCGTAGTAACCTAGATGAGAAAAAAATAACGTTTTTGGTATTATTGGACCACTCAAAGGCTTTTGATACAGTGCACCATTCAATCTTGTGCATGAAATTGTCCAAATTATTTAAATTTTCCACGTTTGCGGTGAAACTGTTGTCATCATACCTCTTAAGTAGATGCCAATCAGTTGCAAATGCCGAAACTTTATCGCGTTCTTTACAAGTAACTAGAGGTGTCCCACAGGGATCCATCCTTGGACCCCTGCTATACTCCTTATATGCGAACGACCTCCCAAACCAACTATCGTATTCTAGTATACAAATGTACGCTGATGACGTTCAGCTGTATCTCAGTAGTCCTAAAGAATCAGCTAATATGAAAATACGGGAGTTAAATCATGATCTTCAGAAAATACTTATATGGGCAGCGGCTAACGGTTTGCGACTTAATCCTAATAAATCCAAATGCATATTAATATGTAAAAGAGCCTCTCATATAAATTTTGAGGTAAATTTATTTCTTGGTGATTCGAGAATCGATGTTGTAGATTCAGCAAGAAACTTAGGAGTACAATTTAACAAAACTTTAACATGGTCGAATCACATTACACAAGTTTGTGGTAAAGTATATGGCATGTTGCGAAGTTTATGGGCTACTCAGCACTTTACACCTCTGCAAGTAAGAATACTACTTGCAAGAACATATCTTCTTCCGACACTTTTATACTCATCCGAAATTTTTACTGGTTGTAACTCGAATGATATGAGAAAGCTGACTGTTACATACAACAATATCATCCGTTACATTTTCTCTTTAAAAAGATTTGATCATATATCGCAGCACTCTTGTCGTTTATTTAATATGTCATTTTCAAACTATCTTCAATTCAAAAACTTAATATTACTTCACAAAATAATAACGACAAGGGAGCCAAAATATCTTTATGAACGTCTGCAGTTTTCTAGATCGTGTAGAGGTAAAAATTTAATACAATTTCGTCATCGTGACCATGCTTCTGAATGCCAATACTTTATATTAAGCATACGTCTCTGGAATCAACTTCCAAATGATTTGCAAATCACTAGCAACGCTATAAGATTTAGAAAATTACTAAGGGAATATTTTTCGTAAATTTTTGTTAAATTTTTTTTATGTTTTAAATGTAAACTTTTTTTTATTTTTATAAACCTTTATTTATTTTACTCTATTTTAATTTAAATATAATCTTTACTTTATTTATATTGCTCTATTTAAATTTAAATATAATCTAGTAGTTCTTAAAAAATATTTTTTATCAATGTATACTTTAACTTGTCTGATTCTAATGCTGTAATTTATAAGATATTGTGTCTTGTTGTATTAGAAAATCAAATTAATAAATACAAATACAAAATAATGTAAGAATATTTGTATATTTTATGAGGGCGAAGAGTGTGGCGCTGGAAAAATTTAAGCAATTTAAACTACAGGTAGAAAATGAGAGTGGCCATAAAATCGTGACTTTACGCCGTGACTGTATTACAGATGGGCAATAACAGTGCAGTAATGAAAATAATTGTGTGACTGATAATAATTATCCCCACCTGGATAACAATCTTGTCGTGATGTGGTGGCTTAGGCGTAGGCTATGGTTACTAGTTCGTGCCCTGAGACAGTGGGTGACTGGTCAACACTTCATCTGGTCATGAACTAGTAAACCCAAAGGCCTTCGCAACTAATGGTTATCCATCCTTCTCCCATCCTCTTTACCTTTCATATCCCTCTGAACCCCATCCCTTCTCCCCCACTTGTAAGGTTAAGGTGGTTGGTAGCAGTGCCGAGAACCTGAATGACTAGTTAGTGGTAAAAGAAGACTAGTCGCTAACAGCTCCCCTCCGGTGCTAGGACACGGGCCGGTTGTAAGTTGTTGTCTAGTCCATGTACGCCGTCACTGCATGGATGGTCCATCCCCTTACGTGCCTACTCGTGGGAACAAAATGGAAGAAAATATAATAAATAAAAAACAATTTTTAAAAAAACAAGATGAGAGTAATCTCTCATCTGAGGACGATCTCCTGGCCTCTAGTCAAGAGACCTTGATCGGACTCTCCGGCAGTGTGGGTGACAGCCAGAGCACGCCACTGCCCCCGAAAAACCAACCAAATCTCACCCAACCGACCGTCAAGTCTGATGGACAAACGGGTGAGAAAATTAACACAAAAAAGAGGAGAAGTCCTGGTGATATCCTCAGGCAAAGGTACAACAAGGCGCAATTTATTCTTGGCAAGATCGCTAAGAACGCTGCGAACGGTACCCCACACGAACGCGATGAGGAAGATCGTGTCAAATATCAGGCTGTGGTAGAAGAGTACCTTAAGTTTAGGGACAACATGCCCAGCACGTCTAAGGTCGCTCAAGAAGAGTCCAAGCGGAATCGCTCTCAGGCAGAGAGTGAAAAGCCGCCAAAACGGAGGAAGATTCGGGATAACCCGATCACTCCGGGACCATCGAGCTCCGCAACCACCAGGAGACCCTTTAATGAGGTTGTTAAGGATCACCTACTGATGGCCTTGGCAAACGACAGGAGTGGTCATCTTACCCCTGTGGTAACAGAATGGGGCGCGATCGAGTCCAAATTGGCTGAGCTCGTCATGGAGCACGTCCTCACCAATTTGGATAGCCCTGCGCCTCGTTTTGACTCCGGTGAGATTCACCGGGGCTACAGGGTAATCAAATGTCTGGACGTCTTCTCAAAGGATTTCTTAGGCAAATGTATCGCTAAGATAAGCGATGCATGGGATGGCTTAAGTCTTAAGCTAATCCCCGCCGAGGAAATTCCAATGAGACCTCGGGCAAAGATTTGGTTACCGAAGGTAGGCTCTGACGGTCAGAAAATATTGGGATGTCTGAAAAGACAGAACCCCAGTATCCCGATGGAGGAGTGGAATGTTATCCGAGCCGAGGATCACGGGGATAACAGCACTTGCCTCACGCTTGCCATCACGGAGGAGGGCTCAACGGCGCTCGAGAAGGCAGGCCTTAAGCTTTTCTTTGGTGTGCGGGACGCAAAAGTAAAGGTATTCCGCCCAACAAGCTCAGCGAGTGGTGAAAAGGATGAGGTCGAGGTCGCCCACAACCTGCTCACCGGTATGAAGCTCTCCGAGTCGGAGAAGAAGCCACCCGATGGCACTGAGAGCAGTGCAGATTAACCTGCAGCACTCAAGATGTGCTTCTGACAACCTCGGGGTCCTCCTAGCCGAGAAGGACCTCGACATAGCGCTGGTTCAGGAACCCTGGACGGTAAACGGAATGGTGAAAGGGTTCCCGGCCAAAACATATAATATACTATACGCGAAGGACAAGGGTAGGCCAAGAGCATGTCTTGTTGCGAAAAAACACATTAATATTTTCTTCTGTTCACAGCTTAGCTCAGCAGACCTTTCAGTCGCAAGGGTCGAGATGGCGGAGAAGAGAAGCTTTGTGATTGCCTCATGCTATATGGCACATGACAGGGACGCCCCTCCGGACGAGGTACGGTCGCTCCTATCCTCTTTAGGCGCCAAAGAGGACTTCATCCTTGGATGTGACGCCAACGCCAGGCACACTATCTGGGGCAGCAGTGAAATCAACAATAGAGGTGAGTGTCTATTAGATTTCATAAATACTAACAAAATTACTATCTGTAACTCCGGCTCAAGGCCAACATTTAGATTTCCTAGTTCAGGTAAATTCAATGGTTGGGAGGAGGTTCTAGATTTAACACTTATGAACGATAGGTCTAATTTATCAGTTGATAGGTGGGGGGTATCAAGCAGCAGGTCCTTCTCGGACCATAACTGGATACTCTTCGACATTGGACACGTGGTTAATACCGGGAAACTTAGCTTTAGAAATCCGAGACGTACGGACTGGGCTAAGTTTAACGGAATTCTTGAACGTAGACTCAGTAGAATGCCGAAGATTCGGAATTCAATCTCTGCACTCGAGGGGGTGGAGGAGACCTTCAGTGGCGCCTTGACTAGGGCGTTTGAAATCTCATGCCCCATCACGAGGGCCAGGAAGAGCTTCCCTCCCTGGTGGAACTCGGAACTCTCGGCTCTAAGAAGAGAAGCCCGTAGGGCTTTCAACACGGGTTATGCCAGTAAATCGTGGCAGGAATACCGCGAAAAACAGAGGGCATATAAAAAGGCAATAGCAGTCGCAAAGAGAAGATCATGGAGGAACTTCTGCGAATCAATAGATAGCACCAAAGAATCTGCCAGACTTAGCAGAGTTCTGGCCAAGGGCCACTCGAACCCAACGTATGTCAAGAGAACGGATGATACCTGGTCGGAATCATCGGAGGAAACACTTGACATTCTACTTAACACTCATTTCCCCGGTTGCTTGGACGCTACTGATGGGGAACCAGTATACGATGATTCGTTCTTTGAGATTGACGAATATATCATTTCGGAGGAAAGAATACAATGGGCGATCGAAAGTTTTGCCCCATATAAATCCCCGGGACCTGATGGCATTTTCCCTAGGATGCTGCAGAGCGCACGGAAGTATGTCACTCCCTGGTTGAGGTTAATGTATAGACTCTGCCTATCCCTCAATTATGTGCCGGCTAATTGGAGGAGGGTAAAGGTGGTTTTTATACCCAAAATCGGAAAGAGTAGTCATGAGACTGCGGGGGACTTTCGTCCAATCAGTCTATCATCTTTTCTGCTCAAAACTCTGGAGAGACTTCTGGACTCACATATAAGACATCGACTGGAGGGTACATCACAACTCTCACGCAGTCAACATGCCTACCTCAAGGGTCGGTCTACGGAGACGGCGCTACACGAAGTAGTAGGGGCCATAGAACGATCACTGGAATATAAACAATTTACCATGGCCGCCTTCCTGGATATTGAGGGCGCTTTTAACAACGTCACGATCACTGCGATCGAACAGGCTCTAACTGATCTGGATGTCCAGGAGTACATCATTAGATGGTTGGTGAGCATGCTGAGGTCAAGGATCGTTACATCATGTCTTGGCAACAGTGTGAGGTCAAAGAATGTTAGCAGGGGTACACCCCAAGGTGGGGTGATCTCTCCTCTGCTCTGGCTCATCGTTGTTAACTCGATTCTTACTGGCCTGGATAACAGGGGCATCAAGACGGTGGCCTATGCGGATGATGTGGTGTTACTAGTATCTGGTGCGTTTCTGGATGTGATGAGTGACATTATGTCCAGTGCGTTGGGGGCGCTCAGTAACTGGGCCGCTGAGTGCGGACTGGGAGTGAACCCAAACAAAACGGAACTGGTACTATTCACCAGAAGGACAAAAATTCCGGCTTTCAAACTACCGCGGCTGGGGGGTTGCGAACTTCCCCTGTCGAATCACGCGAAATACCTGGGAATCATCCTGGACTCGAAACTATCATGGAGATTGAATACTCAACACAGGGTTAGGAAGGCTACGGTGGCTTACTACGCCTGCCGTAGAATGTTTGGCACCAGGTGGGGCCTTAATCCTAGACTGGTCAAATGGCTATACACGGCAATAGTACGGCCCATTCTTACATATGGATCTCTGGTATGGTGGACCGCGACGAGCAAGAAATACATCGTGGTTCAGCTGGGCAGAGTACAAAGATCAGCCTGCATTGGAGCAACAGGCGCTCTACGCACTAGTCCTTCAGAGGCTCTGAACACTATGCTGCACCTTGTTCCAATTGAAATACACCTTATGGCCATATCCGTCAATAGCGCGGTCAGGCTCTCTTCATCGGGATGTTGGAGGGCGAGGACGTACGGTCATGCAGGGATCTTACGGAAGCAACCCACATCTCTGAAACGACCAACGGACTACATGATACCCCGCATGGACTTTGATAGGAAATTCAAGGTCATATTCCCGTCAAGACGGGAATGGAGCAGGGGTATTCTGGACGAGGAATACCGCACGAGGGTTTACACAGATGGGTCAAAGATGACTTGTGGTGTCGGCTCTGGGGTCTTCTCGGAGGAACTACATGTGAATCTCTCTTTTCGTCTGCCGGATTGGGCTAGCGTATTTCAGGCTGAAATATTGGCGATCAGGGAGGCATGCAGAACGCTATACGATAGGAACATCAGCGGCAAAATTGGCATCTTCGTCGATAGCCAGGCAGCTTTGATGTCACTGGAGTCATATAAAACAACATCCATACTCGTCAACCAGTGTAGGGAAGAACTGTCCAGACTGGGCAGTCTATCTGACATTGCCTTAATTTGGATCCCTGCGCATAGGGACCATTATGGCAATGAACAAGCGGATGGGCTGGCCAAATCTGGAGCCGCTCTTGATATTTCACAGGCTGTGCCAGTCGCAACACCCCTGGGAACTATCAGGAGCGAAATCTTCAGGCACTATCTGGATATGGCTGACGACAAATGGAGGAAACTGGATGGCTGTAAGGCTACCAAGGAAACGTGGCCCACATATGACATAGGTCGCTCTGAGCGACTTCTCAATTTCAGTCGGAAGGACGTGTCAAGACTTACGTACGTGCTCACTGGTCATTGGACGATCGGCAAGCACGCTATGAGACTCGGCCTCCCTTTCAATGAATGCTGCCGCAGCTGCAGGGAACCTGGAACTGAGGAGACAGTATTTCATCTTCTATGTGATTGCCCGGCGTTTAACTCTATACGACATGGACTGTTCGGGAATTACCTTCTACAAGGACTCTCGGAGATATCGCGGGTGGGACTCAACAGCCTGCTGAAATATCTCAACGCAACGGGCTGGCTCTAGCCACCTCAGCATTGCCCCTGGGTCAAGTTTTGATCGGGGGGCTCCGATTTCTTGACGAGTTGTGTGGTGTCAAAACGGAGCCACCGTCGGCTCTACTTGTTGCGCGCCGGGAACTGTGCGTGCTACCACGTTAACCAACCAACCAACCAACCGATAATAATTATTTAACATTATGTTTGAAAGTAACAGATGACGTAGAAAATGTTGAGGAGCGACAATAAATTGAAAATGTTGATAATCATGCAGAAAATGTTGATAGCGTCGAAAATGTAAAAAATGAGGAAGAAGAATTTAATACAGCAGATGAAGACAGCCAATCTGAGTTGAAAGAAGTTGAACAAAAACCAACAGTAATTAGTAAAGGCAGACCGAAAATTGTGAGAGATGGTAAACCCGGCAGACCACGCAAACAGTTTAATAAATTAAATAGTTTAGTGGAAATAAAAATTCCACAGACAACAGAAGAGGCAATTACCTGTAACGAAAAAGATTTATGGTTAGATGCTATGAATGCAGAAATTTCTTCTTTAGAAAGAAACAACACTTGGATATTATCAGATCTACCTGATGGTCATAAGGCAATTTCGTGTAAGTGGGTTTATGCTCTAAAGAGAGACAAGCAGGGCAATGTTGAACGTCATAAGGCTCGTCTCGTGGCAAAAGGGTGCAGCCAGCAATACGGGATTAACTACATGGAAACATTTTCCCCGGTAGCCAGGCACTCAACTATAAGAATTTTGTTAAGTACAAAATGTATCTACACCAGATCGATGTAAGTACCGCATACCTGAACAGCGATTTGCATGATGAAATCTACATAAAGCAGCCACAGTGCTTTAAAAATGGAAAATACCCTAATAAGGTTCTACGCCTAAACAAGGCAATATATGGCTTAAAGCAGTCAGGTAGGGAATGGAATTCCAAACTTGATGCAGTATTGAAAAATTTTGGTTTTCAACCAACTGAAGCTGACCCCTGTCTGTATAAACGTAACGTTAAAAATCGTTTAGTGTTGGTGGCAGTTTATGTAGACGATATTATTATCGGATGTGTAGATAATCAAATTGTGTTGGAGGTGAAAATGCAAATATGCAGTGAATTCGATGTGACTGACAAGGGACCATTACACAATTTTTTGGGCATTGAAATTGATCGATGTGGCGAGACTGGTGCGATAAAATTTGGTCAGACGAATTATATTGTGAATTTGGTGAAAAAATATGGTATGAGTGACTATAAAAGGGTATCGACAATTCTTGAAGCGGGTTATCAACCACAGTGCACGGACAATTGCGAGAAGATTGATCAGCAGCAATATCAATCAATGATTAGCACGTTAATGTATTTGGCCATCACTATTCGACCAGATATCTTACATTCAGTATCAAAACTGGCTCAACTAAATTCTGATTCTCATCGTGAACATTTACAAGCAGTAAAGCACATATTAAGATACTTGGCGGGTACAGCTGATTATAAATTGAACTACACGAATTCGGAAGATTGTTTGTTAACTGGCTACGTTGATGCTGATTGGGGCGGTGACGTTTCTGATCGAAAGTCATACACCGGTTTTTCGTTTTTTGTCGGCAGATGTTTGGTGTAATGGGAGTCGAGGAAACAACATTCTGTGGCGCTAAGCAGTGCTGAGGCAGAGTACATGGCCGCATCAGAAGCAGCAAAAGAGGCAGTATATTTACGACGACTTCTAATGGAATTGGGTTATTCCAAAGGTGAACCAGTAACTCTTCATATTGATAACCAGGGTGCACAGAAGCTGGCAACCAACCCCGTATACCACAGACGAAGTAAACATGTGGATATAAAGTACCATCATATCAGAGAGGTGGTTAAGGCAAACGAAATTGTTTTATAATATTGTCCGACGAACAATATGGTAGCGGATATTCTAACAAAGAATTTGCCTAAACTAAAACATAATTATTGTATTAATAAGATGTATATAAAATAAAATTTATGAAAAGATACATCCACGTTGAGGGGGCGTGATGAAAATATGGCAACCCCACAACGTGAATGTTTCTATTCCTTTTTTATTTCGTTCCTACATCTTTGTATTTTAACACTTTTTCTTTTGTTATTCATTCCTTTATAAACCTTTGAATTGTAAACACCATTTTTGAGTTCAAATAAATAATAATAATTAAATCAATAAACAACAATTTCACGTGGAATTTTAAGCAAAAGCAAAAAAGTATGAAATTAATATTAAAAAAGAAATAAAAAATTAAAATAACACAATCGGTAACAGTTTTGTATCCATATTTACTTTTTTTTATTAAATTTTTTATTAAAAAAAAATTATTTTAGTAAAATACATGTGGCGTTTGTTTACATACACGAAACCATGTAGCATACTTTGAAGGAATAAAAACGTCAAATTGTACAAACTCGTAAGATTGGTAACATTGATAAATGCCAAAATTTTCGTGTGGAATAATCAATGTTGCTCAACATTTGTTACAAATTTGAACAGAGTATTAAGGCCTCGTTACTCTTACGTAAACGTATACGTTGCTAATCAGCTGTTCCGTTTTCCTTACCAAGTTACTGTGCAAATAGGTACTCTTACGTAAACGTAGCGTTGCGTTGCGGACGAACCTGTAGCCCGTTTCTGTATTTTTCGCATCGTAAAATTTTCCGCATGAAACAAGTGAATCGGGACAGAAACAGTGCAAAATGAAACAAAAAATGGGTTTTCTCACACAATTGTTTCTGTATCTTTCCGTTGCGAGAATTATCTGTCATTTTAATAATTTTCCAGCAAATTTTGGAAGGATGTGAGAAAAAGTGTTTCTGTAACAATATTTTGCGAAAAGTTTCTTACAAGAACTGTCAAAATAAGTCGCATTAAAAATTGGTGCGAGAAAAACAAAAATAGATATTTTAAATTTAAAATATGTTTATATACTATTTTTGTAATATAAATAAAAAACATTTTAATTAGTCTGGGATCACACTATCAAAGTTTTCTTTCAGAAAGTCTGAGTTTATTGGTGAGAGGGGAAGAGAACATGCTTTTCTTTTATCCTCTCTCACCCATAAACTCAGACTTTCTGAAAGAAAACTTTCATAGTGTGAACCCAGACTTATGAATGCGTAATTTAAATGATGAAAATAAATAAAACACCATTGTTATATTTTGTTAATTAAATTTGTTTAAGCCTTTCCTTGTTTTGGTTTTATTCAGGGCTGCCAGATAAATTTGCGTGAAAATCGTCAATTTTTTGAGAAAAATAAAAAGATTGTCTTTTTGTTTTAAAAAATCGGACAATTTAAAATTAATTATAAACAGATTTTGTTCGATTTTTTATTACAACAAAATCAAACAAAGACGTAGTCAAAGTTCATGGGTATTTTATACATACATATGTACATATAAATTGTCTTTTGTTTAACCTGGTAGTTGAAATCGAAATTGCCGAAATATGGGTTTGGAATAAAAGTGTCCATATACATAAGCTAAGAATATCAAATATGTATACAAATTTGTTGTTGCTTTCTACAGAAATTCATATTGTCTTTTTAAATTTTCAATGCCACAAAATATGAAGTGTTTGAAATTAAAAAATTCGATATGAATTTTTCTAGAAAGCTACAACAAAGTTATAAAATATTGTTGATTTTGTTTTTGCTTTCGTCACTTTTTAGAAAAAATCAGTAAATCGGCAAGTTTTCGGAGCAAAAATCGTTGAAATGAAGATAAATCGTCAAATCTGGCAGCCCTGTTTTTATTATATTTATTTCTTTTGTTGACGTTTCGCTTTCATTTGACATTTAATTCTGGAAATATTCCAGTTAAAACTGAATCTGTTTTGTCTGTTTTCGCATATAAATACAGAAACACTTTTTTCTCGCAAATCGAGAAACGATGGAATTTTTTGTTTCACACTTCATATGAAAAATTTTACGATGCGAGAAATACAGAAACGAGCTACTGATAAAATTAAAATTTCTCTCCGTTTTTACGTATCAGCTGTTAAGAATTGTATTTTTGTTATGAAGCAGTGTTGTCAACAGAACTTATTAACCAACGGTTTACTTTTAAATTTTATTAATGAGATTCTCATCAAAACATTAATTTAAATTTGATGTCATGAAATTCAATGTTATGGGTTTGTTGTTCGAACTGAAATTAATGTTGGCTTTATGTGTCACAGAAACCAAAGTTATCGGGTTTTTATTAAAAATAAAAGAAGCAGCTTACAGCTCTTGTTTATTTGTTGGAAATAAATGTTGTTGTTAAAAGTTTAATTTTTTATTTTATTTTATCCAACAGTTAGATTATTTCCGTAGATAGAAGTAAATAAAATTGATAAATGTTAAAATGGTATTTTTGCATGTTTCCGGCAGCGGGCTGCTGCAAATTTGCAAAAGCCTTTTTCTCACTGTTTCTATGGTCATTTTATTTATTTATAAGTTTGAAACAACAAATGTTTTTGTATTTTAACTAAATTCGCTATATATTTACAAAACAATAAAATTACACAAATATAAACAACAAATGCAAGTTATACAACTTTGGCATTTATTTCATACATATGTACATTTGTATTTTTACTGTATTTCTACTTCTTTTTTTCTTTTCTATAATTTTCATTTACATTTTCAACACAAGTTTTAACAATATTTTAACGCAAAAATCATAATTTATAAAATTATTAAATACAAATTTAATTTATAGCTGTAAACACATGAGCCAAAACATAAAACAGCTGATTCGAATATTGATTTTATTGTAAAATAATTATTTGCATACCTTTTTGACAATGCAAATAGAAAAAAATCAGCGCATAGTTCCGAATATTCGCCTTGACCTTATTATATCTATATATGTATGTATATATGTATATATGTATGTATATAAAAATGAAAAATGTTTGTATGTTTGTGTGTTTGTGTGTTTGTTTGTTTGTTGGCTTATAGACTCCGAAACTACTGAACCGATTTTCTTGAAATTTTTACAGTAACATCACGTGAGCCCTAAAAATAAAATAGGCTACTTATTTTTTTGATAGGGGCAGGGGAATTGGTACCCCCCATAGGATGCCAATATTTATTATCGCATATCTTAAGAGCCGCTGGCGGCATTTTGCTGAACTTTTTGTAGTAGGATCTTCTGAGCCCCGAAATTGTAATAAAATAGCAGCGGGGGTATTTGAATCCCCCATAGGACGCCAATGTTTAACATCGCATATCTTAAGAACTGTTATAGTGAGAATGTTCAAACTTTCTAGAAGTCACTCTTATGGTATACTACACTTATGAAAATAAAAATAAAGCGGGTAGGCGCAGGGGGGGGAAATACCTCCCATAGGATGCATATATTAAATATCGCTCAACTGAAGAACTATTAAAGGGAGAGTCTTCAAACGTGGTTTAAGCTACTATTATAGTAAACTATAAATTTTCAATATAAAAATGGGCGGGAGAGACAGGGGAGGAGCAGTACCCCTCATAGATAGAAATATTAATAAGAGCCACTGCACGCATTTTGTTGAAATTTTGGTAGTATGATCTTCTGAGTCCCAAAATTGAAATAAAGTAGCAGCGGGGGAAGTGGTTTTCCCCATAGGACGCCAATGTTTAATATCGCATATCTTAAGAACTGTTATAGTGAGAATGTTTAAACTTTGTAGAAGTCACTCATATGGTATACTACACTTATGAAAATAAAAATAAAGCGGGTAGGCGCAGGGGCGGAAATACCTCCCATAGGATACATATATTAAATATCGCTCAACTGAAAAACAATAAAAGGGATAGTCTTCAAACGTAGTTAAAGCTACTATTATGGTAAACTATAAATTTCAATATAGAAATGGGCGGGGTAGCCAGAGGAGGAGCAGTACCCCTCATAGATAGAAATATTAATAAGAGCCACTGCAAGCAATTTGTTGAACTTTTGGTAGTAGGATCTTCTGAGCCCCAAAATTTAAATAAAAAAGCAGCGGGGGAAGTGTTACCCCCCATAGGACGCCAATGTTTAATATCGGATATCTTAAAAACTGTTATAGTGAGAAAGTTCAAACTTTGTAGAAGTCACTCTTATGGTATACTTCACTTTGAAAATAAAAATAAAGCGGGTAGGCGCAGGGGGGAACTACCTTCCATAGGATGCATATATTAAATATCTCTTAACCGATAAAGTGGTTAAAGCAGTGTAGCGAAGCGCACCGGGTTAAGCTAGTTAAATATATATATTATTTGTTGTTATTTGACCTTTCTTTTTTTATAATTATTTTGAACTATTTAAGCTTGAGATCTTTTTTAAAAACATACATATATTATATTTATTTATTTTTCTCATTATTGCGCTAACCTTTGGTTAGCATCTTTAGAAAATTAAAATAAGTTTACAATAAATTATTATAAAAAATTTTTTTTTTCAATTTTTGCTTAGACACATATTGGTTGTATCAAGTTTCATTTGAAGAGATATTAATAAGGGCTAAAAATATGTTAAGGTCCATAACTCCAAAACTAGATTCTCAGGCGCAATAAAAACTAGATAAAAAATCAAATTTTTTTAAAGCAAATTTTGTGCTGGATATGTAAATATGTATCTATGGCTCTTTGACAAAACATCTTAAGTCAAATTCAAAAAGTCGAAAAAAATTTTGCTAATCATACAAATTTTCATTCAAAAAACATTTTTGTTTACATTTTTAAAATTTTGTATTATAAACGAAATTTTTCTTTAAGTTTGGTTTTTTTTATTATTTGATAAAAATGATTTTTTCAGCGAGTTTTTTTTAAGGCTTTTTGCTATCTTATCACGACTTAAGATGTTTTGTCAAAATGCCACAGATATGTATAAGTTATTTTATTTTTTGTACAAGAATGTTAGCAACATGTCTTGCAACAAGGCTGTGAGCAAAATCAAAACAAATAATAATTTACATACATACATATGTACGAGTACACACATACACCATATGACACGTTTACGTTTTTGTAGTAACTACCAACATTTCAAGTCGACCGCAACGTTTACGTATCCGCAACATTTACGTAAGAGTAACGAGGCCTTTAGGCTTAAAGCGGACCATACACTTGCAACATTATTGTATATGATATTCTACATATAATTTCCATTTTGTACTATATTATGCAATAAGTCGCACAATGGTTTCATTCATTCAATAAAAAGGTGAACATAACCTAGATGAATAACATAAACAGCATTCAGCCTTATTGTGGTTGTCGTTTTCGTAAACAAACGTGTCGTTTTTTGTAGTAGATTAAAGAACACATGTTGTGTATTACTTTAATCTATTACACAGTCGTATACGACAACGACAACCACAATAAGACCGATTGTAGAATGCTGTCAACACGTTTCACTTTCATAAAAAATCAAAAGTCTTTTGAATGTTGCCAATATATTGTGCCACCTTTGAATATCTCATACACATTAGCGATATAATTGTACAATACGTAAAATTTAACAATTTTATTGCAAGTGTATGAGCCGCTTAAAGAACCAATCCAAAAATAAATTTTGTTTTTGTTTGAGCTACCTAAGTAACAGCATCAATCGTTTTTTTTTACCAAAAACAATTGTATTGCCAATGCATTTTCAATAAAACTAACCGACCCAGTAATCAGTCAAATAAGAAGGTTTTCCAACCGTGTAGTGTTAAAATCGTGTTATAAAGGTTTGTTCTGTATAAACGCTGAGCGCTCTTATTATTATTTTCCAAATAATTTTCGATGTTGTTAATGTGTCTTAAGTTTTAGTATTTCTTAAATTATTGATAAATTTTTTTTAAATCAGTTATTCAGTCGTTCAGAATTTTTTTCTGATTCTTCAGAGAAATTGGAGTTATATTCAAGCATTCGAATATTCGTCATAAAAATTTCGAGTATTTTTTATTCTAAATTGAAAAATGTTTTTCTTTTGAACAAAAATAAAAATAGTTGTTTACTAGAAAGACAACACTACAATTTACTTAACGATTTAACAAATACACATAAGTTAAACTAAATGGTTTTTAATCTGAAGTATAGCTCCTACGATATAGCAACTCGAAAATGTTATAAAGAAAAAATTAAAGTAATTATTTATCAATAATAAAAACTGGGAATTTAGCACGAATAACAAAATCTTTTGAAATTTAAAATTTTGTATTCCCAAAAATTGAAATTACTTTTTGATAATAAACAGGCGGGTGCACGGCCTAAAAAACACTTAATTGACAACATCTTTTGTAAGCTGTTGTTGTTTTTTATTTTGTTTTTCTTAACCTACTTACAACTACAATTAATGTTGAGAGAATTTCAACTAATTGTAGCGGGGAATGTAAGACGAGATGAACGCACTGTTTATTGTTGATGTTGTTTTGTTTAAGCTTTGATATTATTACAAGTAGAACTGTTGCTATAAGTCTTATACGTTTAACATTTTTACTTGGTTTAATATCTTTAGTTTTTCTAAAATCTTTATGGATGAAGTTTCCTGATGATCTGGCCTAAGCAACCAGTGAAATGCGCATAGGAATAGCTTATCCCATCAACAATAAATTTCAAGTGTTTTTATCAATAATAAAAACTGGGAATTTAGCACGAATAACAAAATCTTTTGAAATTTAAAATTTTGTATTCCCAAAAATTGAAATTACTTTTTGATAATAAACAGGCGGGTGCACGGCCTAAAAAACACTTAATTGACAACATCTTTTGTAAGCTGTTGTTGTTTTTTATTTTGTTTTTCTTAACCTACTTACAACTACAATTAATGTTGAGAGAATTTCAACTAATTGTAGCGGGGAATGTAAGACGAGATGAACGCACTGTTTATTGTTGATGTTGTTTTGTTTAAGCTTTGATATTATTACAAGTAGAACTGTTGCTATAAGTCTTATACGTTTAACATTTTTACTTGGTTTAATATCTTTAGTTTTTCTAAAATCTTTATGGATGAAGTTTCCTGATGATCTGGCCTAAGCAACCAGTGAAATGCGCATAGGAATAGCTTATCCCATCAACAATAAATTTCAAGCAGTGTTACCGTTATGCGACTAAAGTCGCATTTTTGCCCCTTTTTGACTGCCGTGCCACTTTTTTGACCCCTTTGTTTTAAGTCCCCTTTTGTATCATTTTGTAGTTTTTTGTGCCCCTTTTTGAACCAAATTTTTTTTTATACTGGCAATCAATGAATCCGAGCTCAATTTGAAGAGAAAATAGCATCTAATTTGGAAAAATTAAAATAATTCAGGAAGGGCTATCTATTAACAATAAAATTTACCTCAAATTTCTAGTATAGGTATGTATTAATTATGAATAAATTAAACCTTAATTTTCAAAACGAATCATCACAAATTTTATATTTAGTTTCACCCACGAAAGATATTGTATTAGAAATTTTTTAAAATTTTTTAAAAAAAGAGTATGTTATGCAAACAATTATAGAACAAATTGATTTTGTTGATGTTCTGCATATAAAAGAAACACTATATATATATATGTCGGCCACGAAGCCGAGCTAGAAATATGTACTAACAACATCTTAAGTAGTGATATTGTAGAAATTAAAAACAACATTTTACTTTTTTACCAAAAGCTGTGCAAAGAAATTTTATTAAGAATTATTATTAGCGATAAGAGGTTGAGTGCATTAAAGGTTTTAGATCCAGTATTTATTAAGTCAGCTGAAGACATAAATTACTTTGAAATTGTTACCGTTTTTATTGATATAATTACTAACCCAGATGATTTTGTAAAAGAGTTCAAACTTTTTGAAACCAGATCAAACGATAAAAGCTATGAAGCAATTTTTCAAATATCTAAGCCTGAAACATTTTGGTACGAAATTAGCAATTTAAAAAACTGTTTAGGTGACAATTTATATCCAAACTTGTATAAATTTGCTTCGTATGTTTTTACTTCACCACATAGTAGTGCATCCGCTGAGCGGATTTTTTCTAATTTAGCATATTTAAAAAATAAAGTGACAAATAGACTGAAAGTAGATGCCTGTCAGTCTATGTTATCCGCTTTAAATTTGTATCAAAATGCCAAGTGCCAAATATTTATGTACATATACTTACATATATACATATCTCTATCTATTTAAATGTAAAGTTTTTTTGTATCAAATCATATTATAAACTATTTTTTGTTTTTGCAAGTGTGTATTGTTATTACACTATTTTAAGCTCGTTTTATTTACAAGTAATTAGTAACTGTTTTTGTATAAATAATTGAAATAAACATTTTATGCAACAGTTCATTATCGTTTACTTGTAAACAAGACATGTATTTTCACGATATATATATGTATATATGTGTATTTTTCCCAAACAATTTGTATTATATACCTATGTATAATGTATTTTTTTATAAATATGAAGTTTATTTTTTGTTATGTTTAGTTTTCGATGAAAATAATTTTATAAATACATACGTTTTTTTTTAAATTTTCCTGTTTTTAAAGTTGCCCCTTTTTTTCTCAGAATTCCCCTTTTTGAGACACTTTTTTTTTGCAAATCCCCTTTTTGTGCCCCTTTTTGAAAATTTTGAACGGTAACACTGATTTCAAGTGTTTTTATCAATAATAAAAACTGGGAATTTAGCACGAATAACAAAATCTTTTGAAATTTAAAATTTTGTATTCCCAAAAATTGAAATTACTTTTTGATAATAAACAGGCGGGTGCACGGCCTAAAAAACACTTAATTGACAACATCTTTTGTAAGCTGTTGTTGTTTTTTATTTTGTTTTTCTTAACCTACTTACAACTACAATTAATGTTGAGAGAATTTCAACTAATTGTAGCGGGGAATGTAAGACGAGATGAACGCACTGTTTATTGTTGATGTTGTTTTGTTTAAGCTTTGATATTATTACAAGTAGAACCAAGGTATATTTATAGCAGGTAGCCGCGAGATTACAACAATTGTACAATAAAACAAACAACAGGGCTTTTTATTGTTGTTATGCGATACAAACTGTCAAAAAGCAAAGGGGCTGATAAGAGACAAAAAAGACAAAAGATAAAGAGAAAAAACTTGTTTACTTGTTTGCTATACAACATTTGACAGTTCGTATCGCAAAACAAGCAAATAAAAAATAAACAGCTGGCTTTCCGAGACTACCTGCTATAAATATACCTTGAGTAGAACTGTTGCTATAAGTCTTATACGTTTAACATTTTTACTTGGTTTAATATCTTTAGTTTTTCTAAAATCTTTATGGATGAAGTTTCCTGATGATCTGGCCTAAGCAACCAGTGAAATGCGCATAGGAATAGCTTATCCCATCAACAATAAATTTCAAGTGTTTTTATCAATAATAAAAACTGGGAATTTAGCACGAATAACAAAATCTTTTGAAATTTAGTAATTATTACCGCTACAAAAAATACAGAAAATTTGCCGTAAATATAACTACTATTACCAGAGGAAGATTTCTGCCAAACTCCAAAGAAATTCAGTTCATTTGGTGTTTTCTTTTCTGACAAAAATGTTCCATGTGTGCTACCATTCGCGCGGGTTTTTGTTCTATTCTAAAAATATATGCAAAAATGTTAGAAGTTGTCGTTTTCCTTTCTAAATAGGTTGCAACAATAAATAGCAAATTTGTTCACTTTTTTTATTAATTTTTTTTCTTGTCTTTGCGTACAATTTGTGTTATATAAAAACCTCTTGTTTTCGTTTGTTTTACTTTTTTTTAATAATTATTTTTTTTTGGGCTGACATTAATTATTGAAAATCAGTGCTGTTAACGCTTATGGAATTCAAAAAAAATGTAATAATAAACATAAAAAATCGCTTTTAGTACAAACTTTGCATTCAATATTTAACACGCTAAATACACATTAGTGTTGAGTGTAAAACGTAGCTATTATTTTGTTTAATTGTAATTTAGAAAAATATATCACTTTGTAAGGTTTCGTGTAACCTGATTAATATATTACACAATTATAATGCATTATTTTTTTTAGAAAAGAAAACACCATTAGGCTGGATTTAGTTATAACGCACTGACTCGACCTTTAATAATAAAAAAAATTCAAAGGCACCTAAATAAACTTTTTCGAATAATCACAGCCGCCCCCTGGTATCTTAAGTCTCGAATGCTCATAACGAGCTTATCACTTATCCGATCGGAAGAGCGCTAATCTCTTATCTAGCGGGAACTGTGATTAGGAATATTTTCGTCTGGCATTAGTCGGACACAACACTGATTTTATAACCGCACTGTTTTCATTGTATTTGTAGTCGTATTCTCAATCCCATAGTTGCACACTTATTAAAAACAGATAACACTTTTACATTTGGACAGAAATGTACACAACTTGTTCAATAATTTCCAACACTACACTATTTTAAGTTAAAAATTAACTTCAAAAGTTTGCGTCCTTCCAGAAATTGATAAATTTATTTATTGGATTAAAAAGTTTAGAATTTTTGTTATTTTCAAAAATTTACCTTAAATTCAATGTATCGCCATGAAAAAAAAAACAATAACAAACCAGGTTTTTCTTAAATGTGTTAAATTCCTGATAATTACTATTGATAAACTGAATTTATTTATTTATTGGGATAAGCTATTCTTACGCGCCTTTCATTGCCTGCTTAGGACAGAACATCAGGATTTAAAAAAAAAAATTTGTAAAAAAAATTTTAATGCAGTTGCACTTACCCATCTTTGTCGAATGCGGTGAAACAGGCATCCATTGCCGAACCGTTGGGATCCTCGATAACAATTGGCGGTGTTGGTGAGTCCATGCTTTAATTTAAAATAATTCCAAATTGCAGTACTCAACTTATACACGAACACAAATATTAAACGGAATGTGTTTTTTTTGTTTTTGTTCAATCAAATGAACTCTAAATAAAGTTTAGTTGATAAACAGCTAAAAAGGAAATAAAGAAAAACAAATAAACAACAACAATAGTTTTATTCAAGGATAATTAAACACACAAACATACAATTCAAATTATAGTGAACTAAAATAATTTTTTAAAATAAACACACACCTGTCAAAAACACTGCAGCACTTTTGTTTTCACTACTAAATCACAACGCTGTTTCTCTTTCTCTCTTTAACACTTTCGCACTAAAAAATCCCTTTAACTTTTTGAAACAGTGGGTGGTTTTAAAGTTTTTGTTATGTTTAATTTTTTGGAGGCCTTTTTGTTTTTGCCAAGTTTTTAAACAAAACTATATAAAATGTCAAAACCACAAAATATAAAAACTGAGGCAAACGCCGAACCCTACTATTGTACTATTTATTTGCAATTTAATGCATAAAACTTTTTGAATACCGCGCTTAATTATGGCAAAATATCTCGATCCTGATAACGGTTACGGTTAAAAAAAAAAACTTTAGTAATGTGATTTAATGGACTTATCCCCAATGACTGATTATCAATTTAAAGACGGATTTCACATTGACTATAAATGTGACTGAATAAAATTAAAACAAAACGAAAAAAAGTTTCATTATTAACTTCATGCCTCATAAAATTACACTAAAATTTATAACAATAGGTAACAAAACAGTTGTGTAAACAAAAATAGAACATAACTTAAAACAAATAAAAAATATGATTCTGAAATCTAAACTTAATTTCTATGTTCAACTTGTTTTCCTGTTTCGTTAAAGAAGTCAAAGAATATACAGTGGTGGTCAAGACATTTGGCACCAATCACAAATCTTTTTAAGCTTTATTTATAAATTTTTTATATAAATTAATATACATATATTTAATTGTTTGATGAAAACAGAATTTGTTTTTGCATGAGGCAATTCTCATCTGTTTTAAACATTTGCAACTATTAAAATCACTCAATCAATTTTAAGACAAATAAGAAAGTAAACTCGGTTAAGCCCGACCATATAATACCCAACACCACAGAATGGCTGTTTTCCTAAACGGCTGTTGAATTGCATTATAACATGGCAACATGTTCGTATATGCAACTCGCAAAATTCAAGCGAATATTTTGCGAATACGTTCCAAAAAAGAAATACAAAAGTGTAAAAATAAATAAAATGAAATTAAAATAAAATCTTTGTCTCTAATAAATTGAATATTCGTAGATATTGAAAGGTTTTGGACTGGAGCAACCAAATTCTATCCTAGGCTAATTTGGTGGGCTGTAATTGGTTTTTCTCTATTACATCAGGTTTTCGAGACACAAAATAATATTTAAATTCGTTTCTTACAAAAAAATCACTTGTTTATTTATAAATCAATTAATTTTCAAAAGTAAATGGCGTTATTTGAACGTCGTTTGTATTTTTTTTTGGTTCGGTTTCACGTATGTATTAGAGTCCAGCAATATTCTCCCAACATGCTTTTGTCTCAAAATCCTTGATAAATTTTTTCAATTTTCATTAAACATTGGTGAGCACTAGGGAGATCGATTATTCAACTTTTTGTCAATAATCGGTTTTCGAATATTCTGAATAGTTGCTATTTTAAAAAACCCGGTTTGCGGTTGAGCATTTTAATAATTACCGGTTTACCGGTTTTAATTAGTTGGTTTTTGTTAGTAAAAGTTAATTAGAATAAAAACAAAACCATTCCCGAAGGTATGGAGCCAACAAAATACATAGATGTGACTTAAGGTATGTTCAGAAACAACAAATATTTAACGATAAAATCAAAAAAAAAAAAAAGCGCGACCAGTAAATTGATTAAACTTAAGCTTTATTTTTAACAATTTCTATTTATTTGCTAAACTTTACGTCTAAGATGATAATTAAATTTATGTATAATCCATAGAGTTTTTTTCCGGAGTTTTACGATTCCCGGGAAAACGGGAAATTTTTTTAAATTTCCCGGGATCCCGCTCCAAGTAAATAATACAAAGTAAATTTGTTTTAAATTAATGAAAAAAACTTGTTTTTAAAAGCGTAAGGGAACTTGTTTACAAAGTAAGTAAAATAAATGCCTAAATACTACAAACATTAATTAAAGGTTGAAAGAGGAACTTGAATTATAATTACCTTCCGATTTTATATGTAAATTTCGTATCATTATGCTCTAAATACAAGATAAAAAGATAACATAAACATAAAAATTTAATTCATAAAACAATAATGAAAACAAACAAAAATTGTGGTACTCAAGTTATGAGATCAAAAAGTAAATTCATAAAATAGATAAAATATTTTAAATAAATATGTTTTATAAGTAGGTATATATATTTTAAATAAATATATTCAAATAATAAAGGTTGAAGAAAATATAAATTAGATATATTAACATTTTTTAAAAGCTTAGGAAATAACATTAAGACCCTCTCAATGCGTTAAGAAAGTCGGCTAAGAGTATATTTCTTATTTTATTTTCTTTTTACCATGTTTCCGAAAAATTTCGTTCACTTTTTTACCGAGATTGGACAAATAGTTTAAAGTGCAAAAGATTAAAGTTGTTGTGTATAAACAACGTCTATATCAGTCAAATGTATGTCAAGGTTGATGCAAAAAATAGCATCAAACGGACTTCTCTTACAACATCCACCTGTAATCTTTAGGACAATGTGTTTTTAAAATGGTATGTTGTAGTTTCTTACACGAGTTTCCATAGTTTTTTTATTTCGGTTTCCCAGTACATCCAGGTTATATAAGCAGTCATAAAATTAAACAAATTTATGTTTTTCGCCTTATAAACATATCGTCATATCTCAAAAATTTTTTTAATTTTAAGTTAATTAAGCAAAGTGTTCCTTCATACTTTCTCGTAACAAGAAATCGGTATTTAAATTCAAACTGAACCGAAGTTATAGCAAAATATATCTTTAAATCGCCACATTTTGAAAACTTTAATCGCATTTTGCCAAGCTCGATTTTTTTTGTAGATATGACTTTGCTGCAATAAAGGAGCTATATTTTTGGATATCTCCTATTTTTAAGACAATTAAAATTTACTGCCTGCATCTTATTTTGAATTTATGTTCTTTTTTAACTCTTCACTTCACCAAATTTATTAATTATCAACTGTTGCGCGGCACATTCTGCTTTTGGTAAATTTATTGCGTCAGTAGACATTGATTTACGAACGTACTCACTTCTTGTTATTGATCTAATCGACAACCCATCAACAGATGCTAATTTTAAGAGAATATAAAACTAACTTTCAAAGCTTTAATAGCTTTTTACTGAAACTATGAGGAACTTTTATTTCCCGGGATCCTGCAACAAAAATCCCGGGAAAACGGGAAATAAAAAAATTGAAAATCGCGGGAATTCCCGGGACGAGAAAACCCGGGAAAAAACCCTAATAATGTAGTTAAGAAAACGTTAAATAATGTTTGCTCTAGCCAAACGTTTTGCAAAAGCAAACAATTCCTTAGTCTGGGATCACACTATGAAAGTTTTCTTTCAGAAAGTCTAAGTTTATTGGTGAGAGGGGAAGAGAACATGATTTTCTTTTCTCCTCTCTCACCCATAAACTCAGACTTTCTGAAAGAAAACTTTCATAGTGTGAACCCAGACTTAAGAAAACTAGTGGTTTCGTGTATGCCGTCAAATATTTAATAGGTGTAAACATATCTTTGGAATTTTTGAAAAATTTTGGTTTTAACAAATCATAGGATTTTAATAAATTTATTATTTGAGATATTCTCCCATATTTATTTTAAATGAGTCTTAATTTGTTGGTGGCTAAGCATGTCTATATGAATCAGTAAACTTCAGCCATATTTTTGAAAAGTTGCACGCAAAACCTCTTATCCAGGATTATATATTTCAATTTTGTTTGTTTCAGCATTATGGAAACAAGAGTAATATGAACTGAATATTTAATTGTTTTTACTGAATATGGGGTCAATTTGACAGTAAAAAATTGACAGTAAAATTTTAATAAATAACTGAATATTTAATCGTTTTTACTGAACATGGTGTTGAATTTTTGACAGTAAAAATTAAATAAACTTTTCGTTGCTTTAAATTACATTTTTATTTACTTTAACATAAAGAAGAATTTAACTCAATCAACGGACAATATTAACTGCAACTGAAAATCCGTATTAATATGCACTTAGTTTTTTGAATAACTGTTATAATCAGTTAAAAATAAATTTGCTTGGAATTTTAAATATTTATTTATTTAAAAATTACTGAACGGAATATTTCTTAAATAAACTACAGTCCGTTACTGTAATAATATTGTGAGTGTATGAGCTTGCCTTTATCGATTCCAGAGTTACATATGAAACTAAAAAAATAATGGTGAAAACTCTCCAGCTACCACCAAAAGCCTTAAAGAGAATGGAAGGAGCAGTATTTAACCATAGAATTCCACTTGAGTCCTATGATACCAAAAGGTCAACAATGTTTTTTAACTTACTATCCGATGATGGACAAGACAAGGTACAGCCATTTCTTTCAAAGGATCCTACAGAGAGAGTGAAAAGACGACGCCCTCTTTATTTCGATGAAAGAAAATGCTAGCCTTTTAAAGTTGTAAATGACTGTGCAGAACGAGGTGTTGCTTTGGTGACCCGACATAACAGCTGAAATACGAAAAATGAGGACCAAAAACAATATTTTTAGTTGATAACCGTAGAAAAAAATTTCCCGGGGTTTCTTCTTTTTTTAAATATTCGACTTGGGCAAAACTAAAATAACCGGTTAAAACCGGTCAAATACTATTCGACCGATCTCCCCAGTGAGCACGTTTCCCTTGTTCACGCTCACTTCTCCTAGTTTTTGTTTGGAAAAAATCTAAATACGAATGAAGAATATGCAATTCATTGTCAGTGTCCACGGTTTGTCCAAGTTTCTGACTGCAAAACTAAAATAATGTGAATATTTTTTTCATGATTCTGATATTGCATATCCATTTTTCCAATCAAATATTCGGCACACGCAAAGCAAAAATTACTTGAATCAGTTACACACAATCTCCCTGACAGGCTTAAACGCTACTATTATGAAGATTTAGAATGAACGTGGGCTTCTGTCAAATAAATTGTTGTGAAAGTGTAGTGTCAGTATTGACTGTTTTACAGTATTGCCAGCATGCGATTAAAAATTAACAAGAAGTGACAGCCAGATTCGGAATCAGCGCACCCAAATTAGTTCAAAAAAATGTTTCGTTTCTGCAGTCAATTTTTTTCCATATTTGTAGACCAGTGTATAATTCAATAATTAAAGGTGTGAAGCAAAACAGTGAACACTGTGAAAACCAAAGTTAAGCAAAAAAAAAAAATGTTTAGAAAAATAAAGAAAGAAACCTAAAGAGAAGGAGTAACTCTTAAGACCAACTCTAGGCGGGGTAGCAAAAAACCTAAATGAAATTATTATTTTTGAAAATATTTCATTAATTAATGATTCTAAGTGTAAATCAAAGCTAATTTTATCATTCTTCTAAGCTGTAACATTAAAGCGGTAATTAATATTTCAACACTTTAGATCGGGCAGAAAAAATCACTGGTATTCAGTTAAAATAAATATTAACTTTTATTTTAAAAAATATAATCGCTAATGGATATGGATGATTTTGCTTAACCCGTCAGTTGGCGGACTGGGGCATTAAGACAACAAATTTATATTTGATTTGATTTATATGTTATAGTGAAAATGGAATAAAAGCAACAAAAAAAAGCTCTCGAGAATTACGGAGATTTTGGAATTTATGGGAAACTTTAAGTCAGATGACGAATAAAATGAAGAAGATGGGGATTTTGACGGAGATGATTTGGATGATTCAGATTTTGTTTACTCTGCAAATGAAGAATAAATAGACCTCTTGCACAATTTAACTAAGATTTTGTCATCAGATGCCATAAATAGCAGCGTAAATGTTACAAATATCAAGAAAATGTAACTGCTGATAGTGAGCATTTATTGTCTCCAGCTAAGCACACTTATCCTAACAAGCTATACATAGAAGCGTTGCAACCGAAATTTGAAACGATTTGCAAGAAATGAAACATCTTTATGGAGACAACAAATTTTAAACTTCATGTATATGAATTAGAGCCGTTCGATGTTAATCGATGTATTGTAAACATCGATGTTTTGATGGCGATACATCGATGTTTTTTATTCGATGTATCGAAAAGGTGAATTTTAAGTTAAACGTATTCGGCAGCTCTTGCCAAAATCCAAAAATATATTTTTTATTGTGAACAAGATTTTTTTGGTATCGTATGGTAGTAATCGGCAATGTAAGTTGTTTTTGCAGCGATAATATATTTGGCTTAATTGTACTGATGTAACATGGCATCGTTATCGTCCAACTTGGGTTGGAAATATTTTGATCTGCAAAGTGTAAGCTGTGCGAAAAAATTTAAGGACCGCTGGTAATATCACTAACTTGATGGGTCATATCAAACACATTCACAAGGCTACATTTTTGGAAATTACCAAAGTAAAACAAAATCTTAAACGCAAAAATTAATAAGTACAAGTTTTGTGAGAGTGCTAACCGAAAATACCCCGGGGCAGAATGCGGCATTCGTTACTAATCGAAATTACAATACCATTTGAATGGAAAAATTGTTTTTTCAATTTTCATTACAACTCTTAAAATATTGAAAAAAAAATTGAATCGTTTGATTTAGATCTAAGTGCCACGTCAAGTTTGACTCGTCAAGTCTTGAGTTTTTAAGAGAGAGAAAGAAGCAGCTTGTATAGGGCTATGTGAAATTTAAGGACTGATTATCAGCGTTTTAATAGCCTTTGTTCTTATGGAAATTAAGACGTATGTGCCAAATTATCTTCAAAATTGTGATCTTTTCTTTGCGCACAAGGATTACATAGACAGACAAAAAGCAAGCCATCCAGTTAGACGGAGGGAGGAACATCGTAAGATCGAATTAGAAAGTCATTCTGAGTTTTGGTATAATAAAGGTGGGTCTAGCGCCTATATTTTTATAGGGTGTTGTCAAGGTACATTAACACAAGGTTTGGGAGTGAAGACATGCTGCTCTATAAAAATAACCGAGTTGAACCGAGTTCTCAAAATTGTCTTCATATAAATTTAACGCACACATGTAAAAATTTTGGCTCATATACACGAAATTTGAAGTTTGGGTTCCAACTTAGGTAAACAGCTGACATACATAAGGTCCATCGAGTTTACCTTGTGTAAATATATAATGTAAATATATGTATGTTGCGTACTTAGTTCTGAATTTTTTCCCCTGTCTTCTTCGATGCTTACTCTTCGTCAGATCACAGTACATTCTTAAAGCCCTTATGACACTACATTTTTAATGCATTGTTCAAGTTTTGGTGAACAGTGCAAATATAAACTATTAAAATAAATGCCAGACTGCCAAAAATTTTACTAAAGTTATCGATAAAAAATGAAGTTATGTCAAAAAAAAATGTAAAATTGTTCAACTTGAAATTGAATTGCTGAATCAGCGGTTCATGGGCAAATTAATCGATTTACCGCTTTTTGTTTTTAGGTTTCTCATAACCAAAAGGTTGGCAACATTTAATAAAATTAACAGAACAGTAGTGCAATTCACTAACTTTTAACATTTTAAAAAGTGTTAACTTTAACCACACATTTTGATGTTTGCACTAACCACAATGTGATTCACTAACTTATTTATAACCACGGTAAACAGTTTTATATTTCTCTCTAGTCAAATTGATATATCGTGGCAACTCTGCCAAGAGAAACATCAAAATAAGATAAAAAAACAAAACAAAAACCTTTTAATTTAGAGATTTTAAATGATATTGTGCAAAGTGCGTAAAAAATTACTAATTTTTATTATTATTTTAATTATTTTATTTTATTAATTTAATTTTAATTAAATTAATTTTTTAATTTTATTTGATAAGAAAGAATATTATAAATAAATAGGATAAATAAATATGAAGCTCTAGGAAAATTGGTATGTGATAAGAAGTGGATAAATTGTAGGCTAAATACCTTAAAGCCATATTATTTATCGACTTACAGGTCCAAAGAAAAATAAACACTTTTCTAATCGGATTTAACCACACCAAAAATGTTGGTGTTAATAAGCCACAATTTGATTTGTTTAAAATAACAGCTGACTGAAACAGCTGTCTTTTAACACCAGCAGATGTCGTTAAAAGTGTTAGAGAAATAATGGTTAATTTTGTGGTTAACATTTTTAAACGAAACAATTGTGGTTTAAAAAGCATAGTGAATCGCACTACAGGGATTGCTAAGTTGTTTCAATTGTACTTTTTTGTTGATATTTTTTAAACTAAGATTTATAATACCATTTTGTGGTGTTTTTTAAGCACATAAATAAAATTAATTTCAACTAAAAAAATCTTTTAGTACAATTAGGGTAAAAAAAGTTAAATTTTTAAAGGTTGTTGGTACAATTTTAAAAATTCTCAACGCCATCCCTGAAACAAAGCCATAACAAGAGAAAAAAAACTAAAAAATTTTGTTTACATTTTTTTTAGTTTTTAGAGAATGCCATTTCTTTTCCTCTCTCTCCTAAAAACTCAAGACTTGACGAGTCAAACATGACGTGTGTGAACCGGCACTTGCTATTGCGGCTTCAAATTCGCGCGTTGCCTGGCAAAATCGGAGGGAGCTCTTTTTTATACTTCGGCGTTGCTTCAGATTGCCGATATATCAGTATCAGCGATATTTAAATGTCGATACGCCGATACTTATTTTAGAGTATTTTTGAAGAAACAATGTTATTTTCAATGCTTATTTTTTGCAAAACAACATTTTTCGATAGTGATTTTGATTCATAGTTACTTCATGTTCATTTAACATGATTTTACAATAACTTGCGAACAGCAATAGCGGTTTTCACCCTTTGTATTAAGTGTACAACTCTGCTTTTCTTAATACGATTTTATACTACAAAGCATGATTGTCTTTTTCGTTAGTATTGTAAATTAATGAAGTGGCTGAGTGAGGGAAAGAGACAGATACAGTTAATTCAACTGTTTTATTCTGGGTTTTTTAACAAAAGTGTTAACTAAAGCTTTTTGTTGGATTTTTTAAACACAGCGTAGTAAATTTTAGTCTAATCCATTTTGTTGTTGCAGTGTTGCAAATCTTAGTACTTTAACTAAATTAAAAAGATTCACAAGGACTACAAGGGACTTAACTATCAAGGGTGAAAACCGCTATTATTTTCTTTTGAAATAACTGTAATTCATGTTGATTTAACATTCCAGTAAAGTTACATTCACATTGAAAAAACACTGCAAATCACGTTAAATGAAAGTTATTTCAAGTTGAAACAACGTGAAATTCATGTAGAATCGGATTGGTTTGGGTGTTCTGAGACAACATATGCATTTATTTAAGAATTTAAGAGAGGAGAGAGAGATAATAATCATCACTGTCAAATATATTTTGGTGTTCTTTTTAAATTTTGGCACTTATGTACACCCAGAGAAAAACATGTTTAAAAATACTCCCCTCCAACAAAACTATTTTTAAAGAAAATTTTAAACATTTTATGTTTAATTTAACGATATTATTGTCATCGTCAACCATAATTTAGTTGAATTAGTCCTCAATCTCCAAACAAGTTATGGTTAAAAATAACAAAAATATTTTTAACACTTATAATTAACATGGTTGGTTTTCAACCATAGCATGTTGCTCTTCGAAAAGAGGAAAATACTATTGTTAATTTATAAACAAACTATTGTCATATTTAACCATAACATGTTTGAAGGCAACCATTATATGGTTGTGGCTTCTTGATGGAGGATTCATTTAACCATAATATGGTTGTCGGTAGCAATAATATAGTTAAATTAAACATAATTTGTTTAAAATTTTCTTTAAAAATAGTTTTGTTGGAGGTGACCATATTTAAACATATTTTTTCTCTGCGTGTAGCAAAAGCCTTTTTTATTTCAACAACTTTTTTTTCAAATATGGTGCAAGGCGAATTCATCCCAGGTAATCTCGGTACTACAACAAGTACAACTCGTACAAAAACCACAAGCAATTTGTTTTTGTAAAATCATTGTACAATGTCAAAAACAGAAATAAAACAAAACAGAAACAAAGATAATAAAAGAGAATAAACAAAATTTTGACATCCAACAGTGATTTTAGCTAATATCAGCAGGGCTTTTAAGACCACCTGTAATAAATTCACCTTGATATGGTGGCATTTTAGTTTGATGGTAGATGTTGACATCTAAGCAATGTAAATGTGTGTTTCATTTTTTAACACCTTTGATGTATATGCCTATTACTGAGCTACTGTGAATATGTATTCTGTAATTGTAGACGACACGGTCACACTTAGTTAAAGTTCTGAAAAGTCTAAAAATAGCCTTTGAAGCGTTTTTGAGCAAATTATAAGAAAATTTGAGACGATGGACATCTGTCCATCCTCAGCTGTGGTTCTTATAATAAAGAAATCGAGATATACCGTAGATCTCCTAATATTTCTAGAGACGCAGATCCGTTTGGTGAAGAAATACTTAAGTTTTCAAATGAGTTCTATCGTAGGTCTGGTACGAAATGATTTGCGATCTCCGCAAAAGTCGAGAATACCTCGTATTTTAAACAAATATCTTATTAATTTAAACTTTAAAATTATATAAGCTCTTACACTGTTCTTTTCTATAAAAAAAATATTAATAATCTCTTATAAGATGGTACACAGATTGCGACAAATCCATTGTCATATTGAAAAACATGTTCTTTAATACGTAAACTTTTTAATTGAAATTGCCCCAACATCTGAATTTGTATTGACAAAAAACTATTTTGTTACAATGTGTTTTTAACATTGAATAAAATATTTGTCAACAATTAAATATCAATTTACATTACGAAATTGTCATATTAACAAAATATGATGTTACTTAATAAATTAAAATAAGAGATGCCTTTAAAAGTTGTTTCTATTACTTTTTATGGTAAAAATTATTAAAAATTACATCGCAATAACTATTGTCACTTATTTAAGCAACAAATGTATACCCAATTTTCAGGATAGTATTTAAATCTATATTAAGTTTATTTTCATATAAACTTAAATCGTATTTAAATACAGATTAATTTTTTTAATTTTATTTGAAAGGACTTATTTAATTAAGATAAAAGTATGGTAGCACTACTAAATACAAAAAAAAATATCACAAAAAAAATTTTTATTTGCTTTGCCTGTTGTTGTTGTATTGTTGTGATATTAAACTTTAATTAAAGCCACCTTGCTAAATAAAACATTACAATGGAAACTTAAGTTGAAATTAAGTTTACCACATCGGTGAATTAAGTTCATTTACAGTATTTAGTGAAAAAGAGAAGTTTGTATTTAAAACGAGTTTAAACTTAAATATGTTTTAATATCAATCCTGAAAATTGGGCATTAGACCTATTTATGTATGTATGAGTTTCTAACATCAACACAAAACGGAATCTTGACATCATTAACAGCATTATTTGAAAAACTAGAATTTATAAAAGATCCGTTAAAATATCTTTGTGAATTAGTAAATAATAACTTAACTGACCATATAGATTGATTAAATTTTAGAACAATCACTACATTGTTATTATTTTAAAGATTTTAAATTGAAAATACAGATTTTTTTAATGTAATGTTTTTGACACAAAATAATTTTTTCATTATGTATATGCACATTAATTTTCTACAAATAACACATAAACATAATTTAAAAAATTTTTAAAAATATTAAAACGATTTAACAATTTTTTTTAATTACTTAAGGCTAGTTTACACTAACTCTCAAGTCTTACGTATTCCATTATATTTTGTTAAATACAAATCTAATGAGTTTTGTTGCGACTGTCAAAAAATCTAATTTAACATTACATTTTGTGTTCACACCATCACACAAAGTATAAACAGTCATACATGAAATAAAATAAAATGCAACCCTGATCCAATGAAAAATATTATTGTTTAGAAATTTTTCAAAAAACGATGAAGTCGTAGGGGATGTCAAAATTTTTTAATTTTCATCACAAATGTATTCACACTATCAGACTTTTACATATTACATACTTGAATTTTTGACAAATATTAAACACAAAGTATAATAGTGTAATCTAGCCTTAACTAACGTTTGTTATTTTTTTTTTTTTGTATACACTATAATAATTTTGTGTATTTCTTTTTGAGTATCGGTATCGTATCGGCAAAAAGACATATATATACATAGTTACATACCTAATATAAATACTATCCTGAAAATTTGGCATATTTACTATCACGTGCATTACTAAAATTTCACCCAGAACTGTAATGTCATTAAGTTGTTATTAAAATTCAAACAAATATCCAAAATAAAGGTGTATATTCAAAAGTATTTATCTGTTACTATGTGTGCAAATAAATAGTAATGCCACTGGATATTTGACTCTGTGCTCGCAATGAACCCCTGTTATGTATCTACATACAAACATACATACATAGTTTATATTCCACATTTATCCACTCTCGTATATTGTCTGGGGTTTGCGCTTCAATAAATTATTGAAATAACAAACTCTACTGTTTAAAATCAATGTTCGAACTTAAAATCAGTTGTCATAGTTACAACCACGTCATGTGGCTGACAGACTAATGCGATTCGATGCAATGGGTTGGCTTAATACACACACCCCATGCACAAGTGATTGTGTGACGTTTTAATAAAAATGAGTTGAAAAAATCGCGGTAAACATCCGTGTGCTAACATTAGGAACCAATTTGAAATAGACAAACATTTGATTTAGAACTTTGATTACAACAATAAAATAGAATACAATTTAAATCAAAGTTTATCTGTGAACTTCACTTAAGTGTTTTATTCGATTTTATGCACAATTAATGAATATTTGTTAATAGTATTCTACAGTAGTTTTGACTTAGCTGCACAATCTCCTTTGCACGATTTTTTGTGCAGGTAAATCAAAAATGCAATTATCTTAAATGCATTTACCTGCCTTAATGTGCAGGTATACAAAATGCACGTAAACAAGAATTTTGAAGAATAATTCCAGAAAATATTTATTTTGGGCAGTTAAGTCAAAGTGCAGCTAACTTTGATTTTTTGAATGAAAATAATTTTAAAATGCCAAAAATTTTGTGCATTTATCTTAAATGTGCAGGTATAGAAAGTGCACTTAAAAAAGGAATTTGTATGGAATTAAATAGAATAATTCCAAAAATTATCAATTTTGTGCAGTTAAGTCAAAAGTGCACGTAAACAAAAGGCAGTTAGTCAAAACTACTGTATTACATTTCAACACCTGTTGTTAACAAATTATGGATTTGAAATAGTTTTTGCACATGCTTTTACAATTTATGTTATAAGTAGGGATGAGATTTTCATGCACTTAAAAATCGAAAATAGGAATGAAAAATGTGCACCAAAAAATTCAAAATACATACATATGCACTAAAAACTTGAAAAATTTCCACAAAAAATCAAAGAAAAACGAGGCAAAAACATAAAAAACAGAAAAATGTACTTTGGACTTCAAGAAGATTTCTTGACAAAAAGTACGAAAAAAACAGAAGGAAGAACATGTAAATCAACTTAAAAAGATAATCAATCAAAGCATATTTCGATCTACTAAAGGTAGATTGATGTTTGACTATTGACTGCCAGCTGTTGTTGATGAGTGTCAAACGGCCAACCCCTCTGAAGAGATTGAGTGGTTGCAACCGAAACATGTAAGGGTAACCTGTCCGTGAAAACCTGGGTTCGGTTCAAAGCTCAGTTAAGAATGAAAAACTAACAATAAATTTTATTTTGCAATTTGCAAAATTCCTTCCTAAAAATTAATTAATATGTATAAATTAAAGTTGATAAACTTTAGCCTAATTGAAATATCAAAATTTGGATTAAAACCCATAAACAGTTCAACAATATAAGCACAATTAATTTTAGTTTAAACAAAAATATAAAAAATTCAGTCTAATTTTATTCAAATATCTTTAAAAATTTTAAACAACTACTTTAAATTTTTGGTTGTTTAAATAAAAAAGTACTGCTTTATTTAAAGTAAAACTTTGTCTTTTACTTGAAGAATGCCAATACTTTTGAAAAAAATTTATTTTCGGATCCCACTTTGATTCTCGATGAGATCAAATGTATTTGATGATTGTTTTATTTTTTCCAATCCTTTATTATTTTGCAAAACGTTTTGGATTTTTTTTTATTTGTCGGGCTATTCTAATTTTGACTTGAATACTAAGTGAACTAAATCCCTCCAATTTAGTTGATGTTTCACCAATCCTATCTACACAGAAAAAATTATTGCCGAATTATTTTCAAACAAACGATTGTTTGAAATTTTTTTTAATTTCTACAAATTGTTTTACTGATTCAATTAATATTTTTGTTTGATTTTTATTTAACCAACAAAAATGTTAACAACTATTCAAAACTATATTTTATACGCGCTATTGGTTTCAATTTTTCATAATTTTGTATGAAATATTTAACGCTCTTTAATGTTGTCGTTTTTTGGTTTTTTTATTTGATCGTAAGCAACACTTCTTTATGTGAAATATAAGAACAGCAACACAAAACACATACAGTTTATTTTTGGACGCTTTAAAAAAGTACAACAAGAAGAAAGATGATAAAATAGCGCGACGAGGTTATTAGTAAAAAAACAAAAAAAAATAGCAGGTAAAAAAAAGGTTTCATTCTTTTTTAAACAACAGAAACAACAACAACATTATAAGAAACAAAATAAATTTTTGGTTGGTTTCAAAGTTGGAAAAAAAAGAATGAAAAACAAAATCCCGTATTCAATTTTTGAAAACTGTTTACTTAAATACATCAAATACAAAAATAAAATGATGACGAAAACATATCGAGTCGGTCTGCTGCCGTTATTTGTTACATTTCTTCTTCTTTAGCCAAGGAAAGGATACAGCAACAGTGAGTGATGAAGAAAAACATTGTGTGTATAAACAAGACTTCGTTCAAAAATAATTCCAACAAAACATGTGTCTCAAAGCCAGCCGCCGCTCTGCTTCTGCCTTCATCTTCTCATTCAGTGATAGCTTGGGTGCGCGTCATTGCTTGTGCAAAAAATTTTTGTTTGATTCAGCAAAATTATTTGTTTGAAACTTATATGAATTTCAGTAAACTTTTTGTTTGCTTCTGTAAATTATTTGTTTGAAAAAATCAGTGTGTTTTTTTTAGTAAACAAAATGCAAATAAATTGTTTGAATATGCGAATTTGTTTGTAGGACCGATTTCAGACAAAAAAGGTTTTGATACTACAAATTTTTTGTTTGAATTCGAAAAATAATTTTTTCTGTGTACAAAAATTTCAAAATTGAGTTTTTTATGGAATTTTATTCCCTATATTATAACACATATGTGAGCAAAATTTTGAACATGTTATATTACAAATGACCAAGTTATTGCCAAATTACCAAATAACCTATCAGCAAGTGTACAATTTTCTGAAACCAAATAACCTAAAATATATATATTTGTTCCTTTTACTCCTGCAAGGAGCATAGGGCCGCCACAAGGTTATTCCAATAAACTCGATCTGATGCATGGTGTTTGACTTCATTCCAACACAGGTTTAAATGGGATATTTCGGTTTCAATTTGCCGTTTCCAGGTGTGTGATTGCCTTCCGATACGTCGACTGCCTTGCGGGTTCCAATCTATAGCTCGTTTAGCAATATCGTTGGGTTGTTTACGCAATGTATGTCCAATCTAATTCCATTTCCGTTTGCGGATTTCAATTTGGATAGGCTGTTGACTAGTTTCTGACCAGAGATGGTAATTTGTGATTGTTCTAGGCCAGAATATATGTAGAATCTTCCTCAAGCTAAGTAATATTCTTTTTTTTTTTTTTTTGAAACGAAGTTACATTTGATTTTTTATTCCTTGTGTTTCATAATCGAAAATAGTTTTAAGGAAAACGTGAAAGTTCCTAAAAAGGTATGAACGGTAAGGGATATGAAAGTTTTTCAAAAGGCAAAATCGTTTACAGAAAGCCAAGAGAATGAAACCTGGGTGCATGTCAAAATGTTGTGAAAGGGCTTCGAATAGACATTGTTCTATTTTTTCCGAAAATTTACGTCAGGAAATATTTGAACGTTTTTGGCAGATGTCAGGGGACCAGAAGAAAATGTATGTAACCAGTAGTATTGAAGTTTTCGCTAAAAAGAGAACAATGCGCTATCAAGTGTGTCGTAAGAAGTTTTTGTCAACCCTCGGAATTGCGGATACTATGGCAAGAGGTAGGATTAACTCCTGTGAACTTCATAACACTCATTTGGGTCCCACAAATAAAAAAATCTTGCAAGTTGAAAACCAAAACAATACAAAAAAAGGCAAGGAGTATGAGGTTCGTTTAAATTATTTAAATAAATGGTTGGAAGGCGTCCCTAAATTAGAATCGCATTACCGACGTAGGTACACACAAAAATTATATTTTCAAACCGATTTTAAATCTTTTGCAAACGTGTATGAAGTTTATTCCCAAGATTGTGAATTGCAAAAATAAATTGGTATTTTCCTAATTTAATGAAATTCTTGAGAAAAAAAAAATACTCAATTTTTAAACATAGGAATGATATGTGCGACACCTGTGTCGTTTGAGTCAAAAAATATATCTCAAAAACAATACGACTTTCACACAATGCAAATAGAGGACATGATAGTGGATATTGAAAATGCTAAGGAGGGCTTATTATCGTTATTATGTATGGACGTACAAGCCGTTAAACTAATACCGCAGTTAAAAGCGAATGCATCGTACTATAAAATGAAACTTCAGGTCCACAACTTCACAATTTATAATGTTATAACTCATAAATCTGAAAACTACGTGTGGGATAAAACTGACGGAAATCTAGTCGCTTCTACCTTCACTACAATAATAGTAAATTATTTAAAAAAAGAAATACTCAGTGCGCCGAATGTACATAATTTTGAAATATATTCTGTTGGGTGCTTCTATCAAAACAAAAATGTGGTATTGTCCAATGCCTTACTTTCGTTTTGTGTAGAAAACAATGTTACCATTGAGCATAAATAATTAATCGTGGTATATACATAAATGGAATGCGATTCTACCCAATCATTAATACAAAGAAAAATTAATAATAAAAATTTTCATTTGAGCTAATGAAAGATGTAAGCATCCATATCCACTTACTGTTTATTACTTACATCACGATTATTTCCAGGATTATGAAAATCTTCTAATGCAATATACTTCAATCCGTCCAGGTAATTTCTTTTTTTTATTTTCTTAAATTAATTTTATCTAAAGTTATTAATATTATTAAATTATTTTTCAGGAAAAAAGATTGGAGACCCTAAAGTTAACATGATTCGTGTTTTGGCATATGATCCAAGTGGATGTATATATTATAAACCCAATATTAAAGACGATTATCAGCTTTTACCACAAAAATATGTTAGACATTTGGAAATTCGTCAGTCTAAATTATTACACCCCCAAAAGTTAAAAATTTCCAAAAAAAAATGGCAACATCTGCAAGACTTAAAAACTTTGCTTCCAGCAGATTGTCATTACTTTTATGACAACATACCTTTTGAGTAATTTCTTGTAGTATTTTTCATTTATTATTGAATGAAATAATGTTTTTTTTTTAATTTAGTAAATTAACTTTTTTTTTAATCATTAACATTACAATAAATAAAAATGAATTTGTATAGTTATAAAAACACTTTTAACTGTTTTTAAAAATCTTTATCCATAGAACTTAAATTTCGACAATTTTTGTACGTAGAGGACCGTTACGCACTAAAAAAGAGAAAAATAAATCTTCTAAAATCACGATAAAAGTTTAATTATGTTGCATAGTGTAATTTAAACAAACATTAAGTACTTTTTCTGCTTAAACCAGTACTGTTATTATTTAATGCATATAATATTCATATGTATAAAGAAATTGTTATTTATTCATACTTATTAGTACTGCTGATAGGTTATTTGGTTTCAGATTTTTACAATCCCAAATAACCTAAGTCATATAACATAAGCTGTGTTTAGAAAAACAAAGTTTTCTCAACTGATATATGTACTTATGTATATATATTTCTGGTTTCATTTTAATCAAAATATATAATTTTCGTTTCAATATTGTACATAGTTCCAATTTTATAAAGTTTTTTCCCTCTCCTGTAAACTTTTGAAAACTGCAGATAGGTTATTTCGTCTTTTAGGTGACGAAATGCTAATTGACTTCTGATGTTATTTAAATTTAATATTTCATTTACTTTTTTAATTGCTAATCGGTTTCTACAAGCTCTTCTAACATTCTTAAATTTCTCTAAGTTTTTTGAATATAATTCTGAATCATCTAGTCAGGCCACCAGGCTGGAGTGAAAG
Organism: Pollenia labialis; assembly: GCA_949318255.1. Lineage (NCBI taxonomy): Eukaryota > Metazoa > Arthropoda > Insecta > Diptera > Polleniidae > Pollenia > Pollenia labialis. The sequence continues at coordinate 61,580,112 of OX439139.1, read as the reverse complement.
GGGAACCAAGATATACATACATTTCATTTAAAATTGCAATATTATCGAACCGGCTTCTAATTTCCTCTGCAACGCGGTATAACTCATTTTACAAGCAAGTAACTTGTAACCATGTACATTAGTAAGGTGCTGCATCGGTTTAAAATCGAAGGATCTTTTGTGGAATACTTGAAAATCTCGCATTTAAAGCAAAGCTCCAAAAGAATTAATTAACTGATTTCTAAATTTTTTTTTTAAGTTTTGTGTGAATTTATAAATTTGTTTAAGAACTTTTTTATTATACGAAAATTAAAAAAAAATAACTCGAAAATGTCAAAATATGCATTAAAAACCTAAATATGCAAAAATATGCATTTTCACCTAAACATGCAGAAATAAATCTATGCCCTTTTATCGTAAATTTAATGATAATTGCATTTGCATGGAAATCGCATCCCTAGTTATAAGTTTGAATTAACAACAGTTCATTTTTTTTTTTCAGACTTAATAATAATATTTTTGATATATAAATACTCAATGATGTTAATTCACAACAAAAGAATGGACTGACATTGTCCAACTGATAAAAATAGGTCCACCTATTTTATAGTATTTTTGATACAATCTTTTGAAAACAAACTTTGGCAAAATCAATAACAAAATGGAAAATATGTGTCGATATGTACCATATTATTGTTAGCTCAACCATATTATGATTAAATCGGGTTTTCTTATAGCTGCCACAATCTTATTGTGATTGTCTTCAGTCGATTTATAGCAGAGTACCGAAACGTTCGCTCAATTTTCAGTCATGAGCGAGAGTGAAAAATTTTAAATTGTACTGCTTTTTCACATTCATGAGGGTGAGGAAAAAAATATTTTGAATTTCCTCATTCATGAAAAATGAGCAAACAAAAAAATTCATATGTGAATTTGTCAGATATGAAAAATTTAAAAAAATTCACATTCAAATTCCTCATAATGAAAAAAAAAACGCGATTTGCCCGACCATTAACAGCGGGAAAATGAAGAAGTAAAGAGGCCTTATAGAATGCCTTATTGGCGATATAAAGTTTTCCAGTCGCAATCCAACTGTATTTCTAATTAACACAGTATGTCATTGGATACCAAAGCCGTGGCTTCTTGCATCTACTTTAAAGGCCTTCTAAAAATAATTAAGAATAAAGCTTTATCCCAGTGTAATTGTTGTTGCTAATAATGTGAAGTGAGTAAATTAATAATTTAACTTGCTACAAATTCCAACATAGCTACTAATAAAACGATTTCGACAGGCCTTATCTTAGAACAGAAAATCTTAATTTTAAAATATTTAATAAAACTATTATAAAAGAACTTTTAAAATGTGTGTGTTTTGTTTTGAAAAATTATTTGTTGGCTGCCCTGCAAATAATAGGACCAGTACAAACACGCGTGTAATGAGGAGTCCACAAGGGACCAGGACTAGTCCAAAAATAACCCAAACGTATGGAAAAAACCTGGTCTATTTAACATAACGATGTCAAATAATCTAAATGGAATATTTTTTTTCGTCACCAATCCAATACAACATTTAAAAAATCCGTTTTGTTAATTGCAGTGTTTAACTTTATTGTTTTTCTATTTGTTTTGCAATCAGGGACATCATCACAATCACTTTCATTATCACTTTTGATGTCCTGCCGATGAACAAGTTTATAATAAGGGTCCTCATGATGTCGCTTAAAATTACCATTTGTGCAAATGCGCAAACTTACGAGTCTTGTTTCATGAAGCCCCTTTTTTTACTTTTGTGTAATTTTAAACAATTAATGTCAGTTTGTAAGAAATGTCAATACAAAAATAAATTAAAAATTGAAATTCAAAAATGTAAAAATTTGTGTTTAAATTTGTGATTAATATGTATGAGAAGTTTGCTTTTAAAAATGCTCAAAGAAAGCCAAAAGTCCAATTTACTGAAATTATTGCTATAATTTATTGTTTGTGATTTATAGACACTTCTATTTTTCATTGAAAACGACGTTAAAATCATTAAAAGATCTGTGTGTATAAATGCACAATTGAACAGCGCAAGTTTACGAGACAAAATTGTTGGGCAAATTTACCAAGTTTGTGTAAATGAATTCTCATATAATTTTTGACAGTTCATTTACGAGGGCGTAAAAATGCACAGTTTGCACAGATTACGAGACTTATAAACGATATCATGAGGACCCTTAATGTCTTTTTATGTTCGATTTTATCTTTCCACAAAGTTCTTTTTTGCATGTTGTTATTAAACAAGTGCTTTTGTTTGAAGATGCATTATACGACACAAATTTTTCTATGTTAAACAGTTTTTTTGGCATTGTTAAACTTTTGAACTTAGACACACACTCCACGTCAGTCACCTATTAAGAACTGCTTTCAATAAAAACTATCTATGTATATGAATATATGTTAATATTTTGCATTGCCAGTGCAAAATGTTTTACACATGATAATAAACCGCAATACTTAGAAAAATGTACAATAAGAAAAGGCAACAGGACAATTCATTCAAACATTACATATTTTAATTCTACCTAATGGTATCATAACTTTAACCGAACCGTTAGTAATTTTGAAATTTTGTAGCCTACCCCATTGCACTCCCAAACGCTAAGAATTTCCAAGAATAAATGACAACATCTGCAGGTCCTTAGATTTTTGAGTTTATATATCGAGCCTTTGGTGCAATACCGTAGTAATTCAAAAAATCGTGAACTGAGAAAAATGCATTTGAAGTTTTCAGCCATATTTTTGAAAGCATTTTTGTTTACTAATGTTATGATTTTACAAGTTTTTAAATAAAGAGGAATGTTTTGTAATTAAAAAAAGGTGAACAATTATTAATAATATTAAATATTTTTTTTATATTAATATCAATATGGTTGGAAATAGCTAGAGGCAATAAAGACATTTTTAGCTGTAAAATCTGAACAGTTAGAGATGGAATCATAATCTTTTTTTCTTTAGATAGATATTTCCCCAAAGATCATTTCTGCATACCCAGCTCAAAAAATTCAAATTTTGAGTTACTACGATATTGCACCACAGGCTCGATATGTATGTATGTATTTTCTTTTTAATAAATTTAAATATAATCGAACTTCCGTATAATAAATCTGTATGAGACCATAAAATATAAAGTTTATAATACAAAAGAAATATTTTTTATTAGTTTATTTAAAATTATCTGGTTTTTTTCAGTGTTTAAAAAACTAGACTCCAAGTAGCTGTAGTAACGAAAAAACTCAAAATAGTCTAGTTAAAAAATGTTAAAAACTTGTAGTCGTTCATTTACTATTACTACCGCTACCGTCACATTTTAGTAGCGGTAGTTGTAGTAGTAGCGCAAAAAGAAAATAATTGGAGCAGTATAGTAAAAAAATTGTTACTGCTCTCGCTACCTTTTACTGCTGAAGTAGTTTTATTTGTTGAATTTTTACTACTACCTACTTTAGTAATTATAGAAGGAGAAGACAACCTAGCATTTGATGTAGCAGAATAATAACATATAGGTAGTTGTTTAATAACATTGAAGCAGTTTTAGAATAACATTGAAGTAGTATATTTATAACATTTTAGCAGTCATAAAACAACATTTTGGTAGCAGCAGAAGTAATCAAAATTTGAAATCTTCAGCAAAATAAAAACTTTTGGCTTAGTTTCCTATAAAATCCCCATTTCAAAACATAAGTATCCAACTTTTTTTAAGTTTAAAACAGTCTGGGGACAAAAATTTATTAAATAAAAATTTTTAAAGTAAAAATGTTTTTATTTAAAATGGTAAAATGATCTATACAACAAGTTTTTTAAGATAATTTTCACTAAATATGACAGCGTTTTTAACCGTAATTTGAATCATTTTCTTCATAGGGATTCATTTCATCAAAAGCTTCATCTAAAAAGGAGGGATTTAATTTTACCAGCAAAATGTTTTCAAGTGTATCTTTGTTTAACCGATTTCTATGAATATTAAATAATTGTGATTTTATAGTTGAACTGTACATTTTTTAATTGAAATTTTGATACTTAGTTAGGCTATTAAAATAATTGAATGAAAAAACTCAATGAACTCAAGCCTAACTAAATATCAAAATTTAAATTAATATGTAATAATTTTAATTCATATTTTCATAATTCTAAAGTTATATTGTTTTAAGCTGGGTATTAGCCTTAGCAAAAGAATAAATTTAAAATTAAGATTATTTAACATTATTGTTTATAAACACCTCTTTTTCGCTTGTCAAAAATAGTTCTAGTCAACTTTTAAATTTCACAAAGCAATAGAATTGAAAAAACGATTAGTTAAAAAGTCAATAAATTACATTTTTTAGTACGTATTAAGCTTTGTTCACAATCCCAGGAACATTATCACTTGGTGTTCATAATTGAGCAACGATTTTTTTCGCAACCAAACACATTTTATATTAAGAAATCGTTTGCAAATTTTACCCACAACAATATTATGCTTTTATTATTGTTTTTTACAACATTATGTTAAAATTTTCATTTAAAACTAAATAAAATTATTTTAAACGTCAGAAACAATTTCATAGAAATTGATGCTGAAGTTCTAGTTGACTCAACTTTAGTTACATTTTTAAAAAAATTTTAGTTGAATGAAAGGAAAATATATGAAATACTTTGGGAAGAAAAAACGAAATTGGTTTTCTGATTGTGAACAAAGCTTTATGGTTTTATTTTAAATTTTCATTTTCTTTATTTACCTATATTCTATGAATATGGACGGTATTTTTTAAATTTATTTTAAAAGTGCGTTAGAAAAAGAGAAATACATAGAACATAAAACTTGATGCTGGAGAAGTTTTAGTTTCTTTTGATGTCGTCGCATTATTTATAAATACACCTGTCCAATTGGCATAATGAAAAACTGGAACAAAATCGAACAGCTTACAAAAATCCCTCGTGCAAAATTTCTACATATCCTGAGATTTTGCCTAAATGACAATAACTATTTTATATACGGCAATAGATTATATAAGCAAGTGTTTGGAATGCCTATGGGTAACCCTCTATCACCGACAATAGTAGATATACTTCATGACAGCTTACTTGACGACGCACTGGCAAAACTTAACGAGATCAACATCAATATTAAGTAGGTATATCACAAAATATGTAGACGATTTCTTGGCAATAATTTCATCCCAAGACAAGGACATTATTCTAAAAACATTGAATGATTATCATTCTAAAATTAAATTTACAATGGAGATGGAAAATGAAGGGAGAATAGCGTTTCTGGACACAAAATTATATAGAGCAGAAGATACAATAATATTTGACTGGTTTACAAAAGAGACATCATCAGGCAGGATCATTAATTATTACACTACTCAACTAATGAATCAGATAATAAATACAGCAAAAAGTTTTATTAAGAGGTTCTAATATAAGCGATGAAGTATTTTACGTTGAAAAATGTTGAAATTATCCGTACAATTTTAAACAATAACTGTTTTCCCAATAACTTAACCAAATGTCTGATTAAAAGTACAATAACACAATTAAAACAAAATAACGGAATTAACTTAATTGCGGAAGAACCACCAAAAGTTTTTTACAGTGTACCATATGTTCCACACCTTATTGATAATGCGAACATAAGAAACACAATAAAGACAAAAAACACTTGTTTTGCTTATAAAGTTTATAATATATATATGTACATATATTATAATATAAACCAAATAGAACGATCAACACAATTTTAACAAGAACAAAAACACCCATCGACAAACAACAAATAAGTAACGTTGTATACGAAATACAATGTAAAGGTAATAATGCCGAACCATGCGACCTCATATACATTGGTACGACAAAACGTAGTTTACAGACGAGAATGAGAGAACACAAAGCAGACATAACAAAAAACAAAGAAACAACAGCACTAGCACAACATATTTTACACCATGGTCATACTGCTGATTTTGAAAACGTCAAAATATTGGATAGAGAGAATATAAGAGATACACCAAGGTATATTTATAGCAGGTAGCCGCGAGATTACAACAATTGTACAATAAAACAAACAACAGGGCTTTTTATTGTTGTTATGCGATACAAACTGTCAAAAAGCAAAGGGGCTGATAAAAGACAAAAGATAAAGACAAAAAACTTGTTTACTTGTTTACTATACAACATTTGACAGTTCGTATCGCAAAACAAGCAAATAAAAAATAAACAGCTGGCTTTCCGAGACTACCTGCTATAAATATACCTTGAGATACACGATTGAAAGTTTACGAATTCAACAAAAAATAAATGAGACGATGAATCTGAAAGAAGACACAGACAACATCAACATTAATTACAGGGTTGTTTTAAATTGATAAACAAATTTAAAAAGTTTTTCACTGTGATACTAGAATAAGATGTGGTTGAAAATTATTATTGTTAATTTTTTTTGTTTTTACAAAAAAATTTCCATACTGAAATAAAATATTTAAAAAGGTAATATAATCAAAAAATTTGTAAGTTATAGGTATACATGGTTTAAAAAAATACACGATTGAAAGTTTACGAATTCAACAAAAAATAAATGAGACGATGAATCTGAAAGAAGACACAGACAACATCAACATTAATTACAGGGTTGTTTTAAATTGATAAACAAATTTAAAAAGTTTTTCACTGTGATACTAGAATAAGATGTGGTTGAAAATTATTATTGTTAATTTTTTTTGTTTTTACAAAAAAATTTCCATACTGAAATAAAATATTTAAAAAGGTAATATAATCAAAAAATTTGTAAGTTATAGGTATACATGGTTTAAAAAAATATTGTATTATAATGTACGTTTTTACACATATTTAAATAGACGCCCCCTGAAGAAGTAGAAAAATACTCTACGAAACGTTGGGAAAAAACTGTAATAAAATTGATGTTTTATTTACATTAAAGCTCCGAGCCTAACAAGCTTAAAAATAGAAAATGATTAGAAATATACGGTATTTAAAAACAAAATTTTAATATAAAATATTGCATTCAAAATATTTTTACCGCATTGTGGAAGGAATGATCATAAACTAAATATGAGTACATATATCTTCCAACAATCGAAAATTTTCTGTACTACAAATTTTAAGAAGCACTAAGAACAGCGTTTAAAAAGCTGCAGTTGAGATAGTAAAAGTCATAAGATTGTGCTGCAACTTCGACATCTTGATTTGTCATTGGACAAAAAAAACTGTTGCCTTTACTTCTGATTCATTTTAAGCCTGGTACTGTGTTCAACATTTCACGTGAAATGCTTTCAAAACGCATATGAAAAAAACTTGTGCGGAATATCTATGAAAGAATGTTGATAGAGTTGTACTCTGTTCATTTTGTGAAAAAGTTAGGAAATGTTTCTGGCAACATTTTTTTACAACTGCGATGCTTAACAATCTTTTAATTTTTTGAAATTAAATAAAACGTATGTATTTATGTACACATGTATTAAAAAAAAAATTGCGGAAAAAAACACAACGTCCCATCTTCGTTAACTTCGGTATTTATTAAAAGTTTCAGTCTGTCAAACGAAATGTCGAGTGCCGATGTTCTTTGTTGTTTTCAACTTTTCGTGGTTTGCTTTTGCCTTCACTACGACTGTTTTCATTTAATGAATCAGAAGTAAAGGCAACGGTTTATTTTCGTCCAATGAAAAATCAGAAAGTGGAAGAAAAAGCAATTTTTTGATTTTGACTGCAGCTTTTTAAGCCCTGACTAAGAACAGTGCTAACAGCGACGTCCTGGCAACACTGCTTATATATCCTTCAAACAATATCACACACATACTTATTTTTGGTTTCTAGTTTTCCTGATTATTTTCTTTTTTGACTACCTCAATTTTATTATATTACTAGTTTAAAGTTATTAACATACTACTTCAATGTTATTCTACAACTATCTCAATGTTAAATAATTTACTACCTCAATATTTTGTAGTCATAAAAACAAAACTCCAAATGTAGTAGTAGTTATAAAACGAAAAAACAATCAAACCAATAAGCAACTATTTAGTTTTTTTAACTGCTACTTCATTTTTGTTTTTATTGCTGCTACTCCATTTTCTGGTTTCATATTTTGCACGTAGCAGTAGTTTTAAAAAAGGTAATGCTGCAAAACAAGACAACTGCTCTTTTGCCGCTACTTGTAATTGTTTTAGTAATAGTAAAAAAATGTTTAGGTAATGTAGTTATTTAAACACTGGTTTTTTTGTGTTAGAATTGCATTCTTCCAAGTGGCCCTTCATCAATATCCTAAAAAAGTCACATTTTTAGAATAAACGCATTTTTTTTATTTTTTATTAAGTAGTGGAATATAGACTGCTTAGCTATATTTTGTTAATTCTTCATCTTTATTAAATTCTAATAATATCTTTCTTTGAAGAAGTACTACTTCGTCCAACATTTACGTTTACTTAATACGGGAGCTGCTATCAACAACTACTCTTGGTTGGACTTAGAAATGGGCAAAAAATATCGATATATCAAAATATCGATATTAAAAAAAAATATAATCGATATAAATACCGATATATCGATGTATCGATATTGAAATACGACTATCGAATTCGATATTTTTTAAAGTCAGTCTTCATTAAGAACTCAAAATTTAAGCCGATTTTCAAACAATATGTTTTTTAAGAATTGGAATCATTGCATGCATCATATGTTTTTTTTAAACAAATATGAAGATCTAAAATGATTGGCATTTATAACAAGCAGTGCCGGATACAAGAAGCAGATTGTCTGGAGTGCACATAAAACAGAGAGTGCTCCTGATGTCCATATCTGATGATTACTGGTTTGACTAAAACCAGTTGGTATTTTTGGTTTGCAATTCAAATTTTAAGGAAAGTTGATACTTCCATGACTTATTTACTTCCATTGAAATTTTTCGTAATTTATTATTTTTTTATTTCATATGGCCACTGTGACTGACGGACGGACAGACGAATGGATGGACGCACGTACAAAGGAGTCTCAGTAATAAGGTTTCATTTTCACTCTTTGAGTACGGAACATTAAAAATGTGTAATTTTTGCATAAAACAGTATTTTACCTATTATTTTTTGAAACCAATTTTCCAGATTCCATTATGTCTCTCGGCGGGAGCTAGGTTTTGATTTTAGACCCATACTTTCTTAGTCAAGTTTTCTTAGAATTTATTGTAGATTACGTTTTTGCTATACGCCTACTTACAAAAAAATTGACCCACCCTAATGTATATACATAGATTATATACAAATAACATTATAATCAACAATATCCAGCCTGGGCAGCCTATCTGACATGACGCGCATAGGGGCCATTACGGTAATGAAGAGGCAGACAGGCTGGTCAAGACTGGAGTTGCTTTTGATATTTCGCAGGATGTGCCAGTTTCAACACCCCTGAAAACTTTTAGAAGCGAGATCTTCAGACACTATCTGGATATAGCTAATGAAAGATGCAAGAAACTGGTTGGCTGCCGGGCTGTTAAGGCAACGTCGCCGACATCCGACATGGGTCGCTTTGAGCGACTTCTTAACTTCAGTCACAGGGACATATCGAGGCAGGTGGACGTACTTATTGATCACTGGACGATGAATCATTTTCTCCTATTTTGTGCTACTTTTTGACCCTTTTTGAAAATAGCACTCACATTTTGTTATTTTGTCAGCACTGCTGAAAAGTATTGCTAAACAAATGTTTTCGAAACAGGCGGAGATGGAGAAATAGACTTCAAGTGAATATTTAATACTAAAATATAGAACGCACATTCCTTAAAATTTGTAAGTATTCGTAAAAAGTTTGTGCTCAAAGATTTTTTACGACTTCGAAATTATTTTACCGATAGTAAAGTACAATTTTCCTAATAGCGAACATAACTCATGTTCATATGTATGTACATATTTGTTATTTTTTATTTATTGAATAACTTATGGTGGTTTATTTCTTTTTTAAAAAAGTGACATTTTATTTATGAAATGCAATTAGGTGTTCGTTTGTGCCGGTTCACACACGTCAAGAAATTAATCTGGGGAAAATCATTTGAACAACACATTAAAAACTGCTTACTTTCACATCAGTATCAACATTTTTATTTCAATAACAGAAGAGTAATTTCCACAGACGAACATGTTGACCAAGGGGACACTTATGTTGAACAAAATGTGTTTTATACTTGTTTAAATACACTTTGTAAAACAATAATCTTTTTCTCCTTTTCTCTCAGGTGAAAAGGTTGTTCACAGCCCTTAAATTGTGTTATTCAAAAAGGAGCTAATTGCAGACTCTGGTTTCTTTCCTGCAGACAAGCATAAAGCTTCGCGGGATAAGCTAGGAAATTATAAAAAAAAAAAAAAAAAAAAATAGATTTTAAATTGCTGGTAAATGCCACACAGTATGAATATTATGTTATTGAAAGAAAAAATATTTTTTCTAATTTATTATATATTGTGTCTGAATTCTGTTGTTAATAAAACTTTTACAATTTATTTCAATTATTAATAAAATCACATCCGCTGTTATTATTAATAACCCGAAAGGATATTTATTAATTAATAGTGTTTCCAATAGGTTATGGGCCTTTAGTGCGTTAGTGATTATTTGATTTTATATATTGTAAAATTTTTAATTTAACGAAATGGAAGACTTCAAGACGTGTGTAAAGAAGCTTAATGGAGAGAATTATCAAATTTGGAAATACAAGTTGGAACTCTTATTGATAAAAGAAGCGCATATTTCTGAAATGCTTGAAACTGTAAACCGATTAAATGGCTTAGGAGAGAATTTAGCGAATCATCTCTAGGTGGCATTTTTATTAGGAAGTTTGCCAGATGAGTATAATAATATTATTACTGCTTTGGAAATAAGATCAGAGGAAGAATTAACATTAGATCTTGTGAAAGAGAAGTTCATCCAAGAGTTTAGGCGAAAACAAAATGGTGACCAAGAATCAAGTTCCACGAATCTAGCACTAAAAATGCAAAACTCAAAAGTAACAAAAAAATGTTACGGCCGTGGTAAAGCTGGGCATCTTAAACGGGATTGTCGTGTCAAGAAACCTGAAAATAAAACTTCAATAAATAAAGCAAAGAAAACTGTTAATAGTGACGATAAAACTGAGTTCTGTTTAAATTCTGGTGAGAAATTAAGTCAATATGAATGGTATGTAGATTCTGGTGCAAGTTGTCATATGAGCAGCAATGGAGAATTTTTTACAACATTAAATCTTGAAATTGGTGGTGATATTTATTTAGCCAATGCACTATGGCCGAAATCGCGATTTTAGCGGCAAAAAATACTTCCCGACAAGCTAGCTTCACCAAATTCGGTGTGTAGACTTCTAATGATAAAAAATAAATTTGAGAAAAAAATTGGGCGGGCCACGCCCCCTTTTATCAAAGTATTGGCAAAACGTACTTCCTGGCAATCAAATTTCACCAAAATGGTTATACAGACTTCTACTGACAAAAAGTGCGACTCGAGAAAAATGGGTGGGACACGCCCCCTTTTTCCAAAGTAATAGTAAATAGTACTTCCTGGCAAGCTAAATTGTTATACGATCTTCTACTGACAAAAAATGCGGCTTGAGAAAAAATGGGCGGTCCACGCCCACTATTAAAAAAATATTTAATGCTACCAGAATTTCATTTTTTTTTTAATTCAAAAATTTATTATTTTAAAGAAGTGGTAAATGCTTATTAATTTATCTGAAAATAACAAAATAATGGATACATATTCTCAAAAGATATAAGGCTTAATTAATCATGGTCTGTTTCTTCGTTTTCATCCGCTTCTAATTCCAATGAATAATTATTTAACGACTCTAAGCTAACATCAGAATCAGAACTATAATTGCAGCTGTAGGCTTCTTGAGATGTTGAAGGTAATAACAGTTCTGGAGGTAATTCAGGCATTTTAAAAAGATCAATGACTTCTCGAGGAAACGGAAGTTTTTTCGAACTTTTTATACGTTCTTGTACACATAAGCTAGAAATATATGGGTCAGAGCCATCCATAGCTCTATGATACATGTCAAGTATGTTGTGCACTCTTGAATCCTTTCGAGCGTGACCAGTTCGATCTTTTTTATAATATTTGTTTCGCGCCTCAGATGCATTTTCTGCAAGGCAACCTACGGGTACTACTGAAGCCTCAATTATTTCTGACGAACGCACTAATAATTTGTGTATTGTGGCAGACATCGAATACCATTCGTAGTTTTGGAAAAATATTTCACTGGTTTTAATGCAATGTGCACGAAACCTTTGAGCATCAATTTCAAATTCAGAGGAGAGAGCAATTAAGATTATGTGTAAATTTTTCAAAAAATCAATATTTATACCAGTAATAGATGCTAAAAGGTCCGTGCGAGAAAATGCTTTTCTAGCTGTGTTGCCATCGTTGGTGTTGCCGCTGCCATTTGCTTTCGGCTTATCGACATGAAGCCCCATTTAAAGCAAAAACTCTTTTTGAATTTTTTGTTTCTTTTCTGCCAGGACTCTCTTCTCTTCCGTTCCACGAACTTGCCATTTTTTCAAATCTAGCTTGTATGAAAGATTTAAAACAAACTCGAAACTACGAATCCACGCATGCAAAGGGCTTATTCCATATTTTAAAGCGTCGGCTTTCGCTTCAAAATTAGGAGAATCAAAGTTTCTTAAAGTTCGAAATTGCTTTGGACCGGCATGACAGATGGGGCATTGCTGTGCACTTTTAGTTTCTGTCAACACATTTAAGACTTTCCCATCTATTAATGTCATATATAAATTATATTTTACTTTAATTTTTTCCCCATTACTAAGTGTATATTGTAGTGGTTCCAACTTTTTAATCTGGTTATTTATGTTGTGATTTTCAGTTAAAATGTGCTCTTTTGTTTCTTTAACAAACTCCACTTGTAAAGGTCTACAAAAGCGTACTGACTGAGGTGTACGGTTTACCCAAATATTATCACCTGCTGAGGAAATTATTTTTATTGGAATGACTGATGTCACAAAAAGGGACTGATCGGAACTTTCCAAAGTATTTGCCACAAATTTTTGTTTAAACAAGCTGTGACCGGTCGAACCATCAAACCCGTAGCTCAAAATAAGGATCGATTCTTCAACATTCATTGTACACAATACTTCATCTTGATATGCAAGAATTCTTTTAGCTGTGTGGTCTACCAAATTTTGTAACGATACTTCGACAGAGCTTTCATTCGCTTTGATTTCATCCGGTCTACATTTCAATTTGCTTTTATAAACTTTATCATAAGTCGGATAAATACCACTATTGTGCTTTATGTTTAATTGGCGCATATTTAAGTACTGCTTTTTAGTTAATCCGTTTTCTAACAAAAACATTAGAGCTTCATCAGGTGATACTGCCGTAACTTCTTTATGGCTAGTATTGAGAACTTCTCGAATTTTGGATGGCCGATTTGGAGATATAGCAACTTGTTGTAGGACAAATTTCAAATCCGTTGCGTGGGATTTTTTGGCAGATATAGAGGCAGCATGAACTAATAATTGCGCATTGTCTCCTTGCTGGGAAGCTAATTCGGAAGCTAATCTCCTTTTATTTCTTTCGCAGCTATCATTATAAGTAATTTTTGGTCGCCCAATAGCACTCATCTTTTTCGGTATAACAAAAATTGTTTCTCGACCTAACCATTCCTTATTATATTTTCTAAACGCTTTCTCATTTCTGGATTGCTTATCCCATTTCAGTTTAATAAAATTAGATAGATTCAGAGCTTTAGTACATATTAATTTACTTAATTCACTGTCAATTTCGTATGGAATCTTTCCTTTTATGTAATTCGAAACATTCCTGTTGTTTCTCCGCCAAAACTCAAATATTTCAGAATTTTTGAACCTGAGTGTTTCTACAAAAGTAGTAAAAAATCGTTCGTTAGCAGTCAAATGCATACACTTTTACCATGACATAAAACTTGAGTTTTCTACAAACAATCACATGGAAATAGTGTCAATGATACTTCATGATATTTTTAGTTTTACTCCACGAAAAACGATAAAACTCTTCAGAATTTCACAAAAAAGTACACACAAAAAACCGCCAAAAAAAGTACGAAATACAAACATTTAGCAAACTATATTTGTATATAGTAAAAATACTCACCTCGAGTATTACAACTCATATTAACAAAGTTTTTTACACGAAAATATTATTAAAAACCACTTTTTAATTTTATAAAAATTATGCTGCTTCACTTGTATTAACACGTACTAAAAAATATGTAAACATTAACAGATGTTCATACATAAACAGGGTAGCCAATAGTAAAAAATTTTTTTTGTTTTTTCTTATCAATATGTTGGGTCAAAAAAATTGTAAAAATTTAAAGTTGAAAAATTGACTTTTTGCCGATAAAATCGCGATTTCGGCCATAGTGCAATGGTAAAAAGATAACTGCTCAAGGTTCTGGAGAAGGATTTATTTACAGTCAAGGAAAAAAATGCATTTGAAAAGATAAAGGAATATGTGGCCTATGTGGAAAATTTATTCAAAAAATCTTTTAAAACTTTGAGAAGTGACAGAGGAGGTGAATTCAAAAATAAAGCACTAAGCAATTTTTTGAAAAGCAAAGGAATCAGTCAACAATTTACAGCACCATATACTCCAGAACAGAATGGGGTAGCTGAACGTAAAAATAGAAGTCTCATAGAAATGACTCGCTGTTTGCTAATAGATTCCGGATTAGAACTTAAGTATTAGGCAGAGGCAGTGAATACTGCGAATTATTTACAAAACAGATTGCCATCGAAGTCAATAAATAAAACTCCTTATGAATTATGGTATTCAAAACAGCCATCTATGAAGCATATAAAATCGTTTGGTTGTCAGGTATATTTTCACATAAATAAAAACTTTCGTCAAAAATTGGATAACGTTGCTAAAAAGGAATCTCTTGTTGGATTTTGTGATGAATCAAAGGCATATAGAATACTTGATAAAGATACAGACAAAATAGCTATCTCCAGAGATGCCAAGTTCATAGAAAAATAGAATTTTGTAATAGTAACAAAAACTATAGTAACAGTTTTGTTCCTATAGAACTATTGAATGTTAATGACAAAGAATATGAAAATAACCATTTGTTAGATGAGATCTGTGAAGATAATTATGACACTGCTGATATTGAGATTGAAACTGAAACAAATTTTTCAAATAACAGATCAAATACTGGTGATTTACTAGAACAAAATTGTAAAACCCAAAGTGTTAATGAAATTCAATCAGCTGTTAGAAAATCATCAAGAACTAACAAAGGTGTGCCACCAGCAAGATTTAATTGTAAAGAGGAAGAAATACAAGCAATGTATTCGAATAATACTTGGGATTTGGTGGAATTGCCTTAAGAAAGGAAGCCCATAGGGTGTAAATGGCTTTATAAAGTAAAGACGATGGCTGATGGAACTGTCAAATATAAGGCACGTCTCAAAAATATGGCCAAGATTATGACGAAGTATTTGCTCCTGTAATAAAACAGTCCACATTTAGAACACTTTTAGCCTTTGCGTCTTATGAAAAAATGCTTGTCCATCACATTCATTGTAAAACTGCATTTTTAAATGGTGATTTGGAAAATGAAATTTTTTTGAAACAACCAAAAGGATATGAAATTTCCACAAAGAAGAATCTAGTATGTAAATTAAATAGAAGTATTTATGGTTTAAAACAGTCAGCTAGATGTTGGAATAAAAAACTTAATGAATCGTTGATAAGTTTAGGATTCAGAAGGGGAAATACTGACTGTTATTTATATACCAAAGGAGATAATGAAAATATTATATATTTACTAGTATATGTGGATGACATTCTCATCATTGGAAATAATGAAATTATTATAAATGAAATTGTAAAAGAAATTTCTAAATTATTTAAAATTACTAATCTCGGAGCTCTTAAACTATTTCTAGGGATAGAAGTTGAAAGAGTTTGTGGAAAATTTTATGTACACCAAAAAGCCTATATAAACAAAATTCTTGATGTCTATGGAATGGTGAATTCAAAAAGTTCAAAAATTCCTTTGGATGTTGGATATCTAAAAGAAAATTTATTAGCAAATGATCAGTTAGGTTCAAATGATTTATATAGACGAGTAATTGGATCATTATTTATCATATTTATCAAATAACACCAGACCTGATATTACTGTTGCTGTATCCATACTAAGTCGTAAAGTATCATGTCACACCAAAAGAGATTGGAATGAAGTTAAGAGAATATTTAAGTATTTAAATGGCACTAAAAACTTAAAGCTATGTATTAAAGCAAATGATCTTAAACTAATTGGATATGCTGATGCAGACTTTGCAGGAGATGTGAAAGACAGAAAGTCTACTAGTGGATACGTATTTCAACTCGGTGGAGCTACTCTTTCATATGCAAGTAGAAAACAAAAGCAAGTAACATTGTCTTCAACAGAAGCCGAATTTGTTTCACTGGCAGAAGCTACTCAAGAACTTTTGTGGTTAAAATTATTATTTAAAGATTTAAACTTACATACATATATCAGACATTACTGTAATGGAAGATAATCAAAGCTGTTTGAAATTATTAGATATCGATAAAATTAATTCACGTACAAAACACATTGATATTAAATATTACTTTATTCGTAAAATCAAAGAGGCTAAGGAAATTAAATTTGAATACTGTCCTACTGAAGAAATGTTAGCAGACCTATTAACGAAACCATTAAGAAATATAAAAATAACTAAATTTCGAAAAATGATTGGCCTTATTTAAATTTTTTTCAAATTGAGAAGGGGTGTTGAACAAAATGTGTTTTATACTTGTTTAAATACACTTTGTAAAATAATAATCTTTTTCTCCTTTTCGTATTTGAATATTATGTTATTGAAAGAAAAAATATTTTTTCTAATTTATTATATATTGTGTCTGAATTCTGTTGTTAATAAAACTTTTACAATTTATTTCAATTATTAATAAAATCACATCCGCTGTTATTATTAATAACCCGAAAGGATATTTATTAATTAGTAGTTTATCCAATAACTTATTCTATATCGGTAAAGTATTTCCGTTGTTTCACACCCATATGCAGGAGGAGGAGGTAAGTAAGCAGTGTTTAGTGTGCTGTTCAAATGATTATCTTCAAATTAATTTTTGTTTGTAACATGATCTGGACATGGCACTTTCGGCATAAAATG
This sequence comes from Pollenia labialis, assembly GCA_949318255.1. Classification (NCBI taxonomy): domain Eukaryota; kingdom Metazoa; phylum Arthropoda; class Insecta; order Diptera; family Polleniidae; genus Pollenia; species Pollenia labialis. Next base: position 61,562,923 of record OX439139.1, on the reverse strand, counting down.
ATAAATACATTGGCGCTGCTGTATCATCACTGGGGGAGAATATAATAGATGTCCTCCATTCTGTCCGTCTTTTAGTTTTTTTCTATTATTTATATTCTTTTATAAAATTTTAAAACACAAACAGCAAATACTGATAGTATTTTGAAAAATGTAAAAATGTATGTATTTTATTTATATTGTTTCTATAGATAAAATATAGAAAAATCTTCTAATTGTCCTTTCATTTTTTTCATTTTTTTTATCGCCCAATTAGTTCTAAGCACTTTTTTTAGAACAATCTTATTTTACCAAAATTTCGATTGAAAATTTTTCATTTTCAATACTTATATAACTTAAAATCATTCTGTTAAATTTCACTCTCCAAAAACCTTTAGTACGGCTTAAACCGAAAAAAATAATGCTATTGTAATAAATTTGTTCTGTTACAGCTTTATATGACTAGAAATCACACTGTACATTTTCGTGATTATCAGTCCTTAATTTGCCATATGCCCCATACAAAGCCCACTCTCGAAAACAGCTAAGTACGCCTAAAACCGTAAGAAATAATGATATTGTAATAAATTTTGGTCTGTCACAACGGTCCATAACTAACCATTGGCGCCATATAAAGCCTTTTTCTCGGAAAAAAACTTTAGTACCGTAACGGTGTATTGTATCAAAGATTCAGCACAGCCTATAGATTATAATTTTTATTATTTTTTTTTTATAAAATAGCTAGGGAAGTTGAAAACCTGAGTATGTAACGTAATTTAAGAGTCGTACATCTTTGAAAAGGCAACGTTTATCTAGATTTGTATAAAACAGTTAAAAATGTTTATGTTTTAGCGGTATTTAAAAAAAATCCCGCAAAATTAAATATTAAGCGGGCTTGAAGTCCGATTTGGCGGGAACTGTTCAAAAAAACTTGGCAACAGTGATAACATCCGAAGCGTCGAAACGATTAGAATTAATGACGCAGTCACTCAGCCAGTCTTGAAGGTTGTTCTTTATTATTAAAGGGGGTGTTTTTTTTTATTAACAAAACATTTTTTATATATAGGAAATAATTTTATTTATACTCATACACATACGCATTTATTTATTTATTTTGATTTTTTGCAATTTTATTCACAATTTCCTTTTATATAAAGTTTGTTTGTATGTTGTTTTATAAAACTGAATGGGAAATATTTGTTAAATTAACCTGCACAGTGTACCAGCATATTATTATGAAAATAAATGACAATGATGACGTGCCACAAAGTATTAAAAAGAATTGTTAATGAAAAGAAATTTAAGGTAAGAATTTCCATAAATTAAAATAGAAATAACTTGAATGTAATTTTCGCAAAAGCCCATAATACCAATACTCGTACCGTAGCAAAGAAAGACAGAGAAAATACCCAGCGGGAAAACTTATAAGATCTTCTTACTTCGGGCCTTTTTAAAGGTCTGCTTAAAATTTTTTTTGATTTAATTACTATTCCTATCTTAAAGTTAAAGAATTCTTCATATGAGGCCTCGGCACGTTCGTATAAAAGATTAGATACATATTCCACATTCGCTTCTATGAGAAGGGTGAACAGAAGTAGTAACATTTTTTGTTTTGTTATTTTACCAAAGCAAAATCATTATTTTTGTCGATCCCGTTACTATTCTTATGTAACTGCGAAAGAAGCGGGAGCGGAAGGTCTACTCCGCAATAACAACGTGTGTAAAAAAGATATGAGTATGGAATTGAGCGAGCAGGCCTTGTTTATCCAAAAGAATGAGTACAGGGGGGTATTTATATTAGGGAATTAACAATACGCCTTTTTGCCGATACGATGCCGATACTTATAATAAAATGTCGTTAATATCGATACCGATACGCATAATGAATTTATATTTAAGTAAAAATTAACAAAATTCAAGTAGAGCAATTTGTTTTATTTTACAAAATTTGAGTGATTGAATTCATGAGAAAATTAACAAAAAATTTCTAAAATTAAATGAAAAATCATAGTTGATATAAAAATAGATATGGCACAAGCTCTATGTTGACATTTGTCCATAAAGTTGTACAAAGAAAGGGCAACGATAAAAGACAAAGAGAAAAAAAACAAATGTTCTTAAGTCTTCAAGACAAAAGGCCCAACCACATTGTGCTTAAGTTGGCTAAAGCAAATGTACGAATACATGTTAAATATACATATGAGGCAAACCATATTTAATTAAGGAAACTTTTTGCTACGTTTAATAAAACTGTCATTTGCTTAAAGACATTTATTTTTAAATGTGATATTGATACAAAATTTTACATAATGATCAAAAGTTGATTAGTTATACAGGTTTTATTTAAATTTCTTCGTAAATTTACAAACAGCAAATGCGTATTCTTAAATCTGCCAAGTTTTTTCTTTTTTTTGCCTTCTTTTTTTTAACTATTAAGTATTAAAAATTATTGTATAAATTAAATAAATCTAACTCAACTATTAATTTAATTTTAATTGCATAAAATAAATCCTAAAAGAATACATACCAAATTAAAGAGAATAATTGCAATTCATACATAAAGGCTTAAATACACTAATCAATTTAAATTTAAGGGAAAAAAACACTTGTCAAATGCTTGTCTCTCTGTGCAAATACTTCAAATGCTCTATTAAAAGCAATTTTGTATGCAGATTTACTTGTGTGGTTTGAGAATTTTTATTAAAATATAAAATTTTTCTTCCAGAAAAAGAAGTTTATAAAAATGTTTGTATAAAATATGTATGTATGTTTATTATATTATAAGGAAATAAATAATTTTTTTCTCTTTTCGGTAGTATTCGCCATCTAAAATATACTAAATATTAACAAATTAACGAAAGTAGAAAATGTGCAAAAACAAACTTGTGCACATTTTTAATAAAATGTCAAAGTTCAAAAGGTTACACAGAAGAATTTTTTTTTTGTTTAAATTAAAAGCCACTGAATACAAAATAGTCTATTTGGTGTTTTATTGAAGTGGTAATAATTTAGAAAATTTCCAATTAAAATATGTACAAAAAGTTATTAAATACAATTTATTAGATTCAATTTTTAAGATTAGACAGCGAAAGGCTGTGAAGTGGTCGACAGTATTTATTGTTTAATTTATAAAAGAGCGTTGTTAAATGAAGATCGAAGAAGTAGCGAATTGAAGACGTTGTCAAAACAAAAACGTCCTGTTGTAAAATCGAAATCAAAAACAATACATTGTCAAATTGAGAATATTTATTTTCGCAACGTTGCTTAGTTGTTTACAATGTCTTTAATTGTTTGCCACAGCTATATAATAGCAAATAAACAAAAAATTAACAAGATATTTGATATAACAAAGAAAAAAATATAAATGAACTTTTTAACTTCGTTTTGTATATAAATAATTCAAGTGGGCGTGTCACTTCCCATACACAGGCAATTGAATTTCCGTATATCTACAAAACTGTTACAGAAAAATCTTTCAAATCTAGTACAAATAGTTGATTATTAATACCCAACATTTCCCAAAAAGTATTTTCGATTGAAAAGTGGGCGGGGCACCTCTGTGTTTCTGTATAACGGTTACAGTGAAAGTTCTTTGATACATACTTGTTTGGTTTTTAATGAAAAACCATCTGTCAAAAAATAAGTTCAATTGGAAAAGTGTACAGTAACAGTAAAAGAGTTATCTTTGGTACAAATTGCTCTGTTTTTAACGGCCGATGTTGATTTTTAATAAAATACAAATTATTTAGGAAACGACTGTCATTTCTATTTATTGTGATAATATTGGTATGGTTCAATTATGTGTGGAACAAAATATCGGCCAAATAGCCTCCACAAACTTGGCGGCACACCACCATCTGATGGTCCAAATGATCGATGACGCTGAGGCATAAACGAGGTTATATGCTGTTAATGTGCCGAATTATCTCATCCTTTAGCTCTTAAATTGTTGCTGGCTTATCGACGTACACCTTTTCTTTCAAATAACCCCAAAGAAAGCAGTCCAACGGTGTCAAACCACATAATCTTGGGGGAGATAACACGGCAATTGAATTTGTCGCGCAAAAGAGCAATTGTTTCGTTAGCTGTGTGGCAAGTGGCACCGTCCTGTTGAAATCACATATCGTCCACATCTATATCTTCCAATTCGGGCCACAAAAAGTTCGTTATCATCACACGATAGCGAACACCATCCACAGTAACTGCCTGACCGGCCTCATTTTGGAAAAAATAACGGGTCCGCCATCTAAAGTTTTTTTCAACTAGTGCTTATTTCGTGAATGGTAACACTTAGCTTACGTCTGATTTGACAGATAATTAGTTTTATCCTTCCGCTGAACGAATATGGTTATGTATACGCTTGAACAACTGACCATCCAATGCGTTTTCGCTTCGCTAAGTGGGCCTGCGATCGACTTACAGAAGATGCAGATTTCGCCAAAAAAAAATCATCTTTTCAGATGAAGCTCATTTTGATTTTGTCGGATATGTTAACAAGCAAAATTGTCGCATTTGGGGCACAGAAAACCCGCACGCATATATTGAAAAACCGTTGCACCCAAAACGAGTCACTGTGTGGTGCGGATTTTGGTCCAGATCCATAATTGGGCCATTTTTCTTCGAAAATGGACAAGGAGTGACCGTTACAGTTAATGGCGATTGTTATCGGGCCATGTTGAACGAATTTTTGTTCACAAAAATTGAAAAGGACGATATTGGCAACATTTAGTTTCAACAGGACGGCGCTACGTGCCACACAGCCGAGGCTTCACTCGATATTTTGCGCCCTGTTTTTGAAGATCGCATTATCAGCCGCAGAGCTGATGTCGTTTGGCCACCTCGGAGCTGCGATTTGACGCCGTTGGACTATTATTTGTGAGGTACCGTCAAAGATAAGTGTTACGCCGAAAAGCCAGAGACTATTGACTCTTTAAAGGACAATATTCGTGAAGCCATTGGTTAAATACAGCTGCACACAATCGATAATGTGCTTAAAAATTGGACCGATCGTGTAGGCTACTGCATGGCCAGCCGAGGCAGCCATTTGAATGAAATTATTTTCCATTATTTACCGGAAGGATTGTACTTTCAAATAAAAAAGAAATTTGAGAAAATATTCAGTAGTTTTTTTATAGGATTTTCAAAAAAAAAAGTTATTTGGCGGACCCATTACAATGAGGTGAAAATGTGCCTCATCGCTGAATCACGAAGTGCACGATATGCATTTTGATTTGAAAGCCCATTTTCATAATAAGCCTGAATAACATTAACGCGTTGCTCGATGGTGTGTCTTTCCAAGGTTTAACTTGAGTTAGTCTGAAATCGAGAACTGTCAAATGAAATGCAGAAAAGAACTTGACGTTTAGGTGTGGTTCACATTCAACATCGGCCCTTAAAATTGTATTTATTTCCAAAGATGCAGATCTGCTTGTTTACCATAACATTATTTTTTAAAAAATTGTACTAATTTTTTTCCAATAGGAGAAGCATAGCATACCAGATTAAGCTTGTTTGGTAATTAATGTAAGTAATATTCGTTTTTATACCCTTCACCTCAGGTGGAAAAGGGTATACATATATAAGTTTGTCATTCCGTTTGTAATTTCTACAATATTGATCTTAGACCCTATAAAGTATATATATTCTGGGTCCTTATGAGGAGAGAAGTTGATTTAACGATATCCGTCCGTCCGTCTTACGTTTGATATGTGTTTTCCGGAGACTTCAGACATGATAGCGGCTATGTTGTTTTACATTTATGTCACATATAGTCTACCATCGGTTGCTTTTGAAATTTAGCAAGATCGATCCACAAATGGCTGAATTATGAGCAAAAAACTACGACTACCTCTAATATTTTCCAAAAATCCCTTGTGGTTGTTGTAATTTTATTACTTTTTGCTGTATACCTGGGGAACGGCAAAAGCCAAAGTTTCCAAATTAGGTACACACATTTAAGTAACCAATACACACCATCCTACAAAATGTGGGCGGGATTGGAGAAGTAGGCGTGGTACCTCCCGTACAAAAAAAAAAATTAAAAATTGTATAAAAACCTAAAATTTAGGGCTGCCATATGTTCTATGGATATGACTTATATACCAAAATATCGATTTAGTAGAACACATTTTATAAAAAATTCAGAAAAATCGGTTCAGATACAAAAAAGTTATGACCAAAATTAATTTTTTTTTTTTTTAAATACCCACTTTCGGGAACCATAGATCTCCCCGAGTCCAAGCTTTATAACTCAAGTAAATGGTAAATTCCTTCTTAAACACGTCGGTATATAATTCTGTCAAATCCGTTAAAAAATGGCTGAGTTATAACCAAAAATTATTCATTTTTATTTTTTATAATTAAGTTTGTTAAAATATATACAAGTGTATATAAATGTATATAAATTATTCCTTAACACGCCGGTATATAAAACAATCAAATCGGTTAGATAATGGGCAATTTATTAGCAAAATACTCCAAAAATGGGCTAAAAAACATCAAAATTTTTATACAATCCTACATTTTATGGCTGCCATATGACCTATGGAAACGACCTATGTATCAAAACATCGGCAATTTTTAGTAGAACATATTTCCCAAAAAATTGGTTGTTAAAACACAACATCCGACATAATGTGGACGGTTTGGATAAGTGGGCGTGGCACAAAATATAATTATTTATATCTTAAGAATGGTGTTCACATAATTTGTTTGTTCTTATTGCACCATGGTGAAGGGTATATAAGATTTGGCATAGCCGAATATAGCACTCTTACTTGTTTTAATTAAATCTATCAAAACCATCTATAAGGATTTCATACTTGAAAAGAGGACAAAATAGGACTAAGGCATACCTAGATTTTCGTATAAATTATAAAAATTATTATTTTAGTAACGACCCTGCCATAACGTACGATATACAATGTCATTTAAAAATGACCGCTTCTAGATTGGTTTTACAGTCGGACCATTTGAGGTAATTTTTGCCCACTTTTCCGCAAATTTCGGGCGGTTTCCAGGCGCTAACTTTACGAGTTTAAGTTCCATGCTCCGGCGTAAGGATGTTATCGGCAGTGTTCGAAAATAAACAAAACATTATTAAGCTTTCGGTTTATAACCTATTTTTTAATGTTTGCGTAGACCAACACAACCCTTAATACCGTTCATAACTATTTTCAAAAAAGATCCCAACTTTATAAAGTGTTCTGTTCTTCGTTAAAAATCATTGATAAAGAAAAGAACAAACAAAAAATTTTAGCAACGACCGCAGCACGAACAGCTTGAGTGTATTGTGTAAAATTATTTTGCTGGCTTTTTGTTTTTTGCCAGCCAAAAGGGACGAACATTAATGGGTCGATCCGAACAATTAAGTTTGTGGTTTTTTAAAAATTGTTTAATGATTTACTTCACAATCAATATTAGCGTTTGTGGTTTCCACAAATCTACCGAACCGAACACTAAGGCGCGATATTTAGTGTTTGTTTTCGAACACTGATTATTGGCCTAGATACGGTATTTGACAACGAATTCTAACGGCGTTAAGTCGCATGGCCTTGATGGCCAATATGCGTCGGTCGTGTTGTGTGGCTTGTGGCAACGTCTTGTTGAAAGCACCTTTTTCCAGTTTATAATCTTTAATTAAAGGCTCCTTATTAACGAAAGCGACAAATTCGCATTATCCGCCACACTTTCACCAAAGCGAAGCGATATATTCAGATGTGTGCTCATTGCGTTGATGCCTGTATTGCTCGAAAAGTGGCCACGTTCGAATCGCCAATTTTTAGTAAGTTTAAACTATTTTAATGCGTTTTTCGTTTATAAAACGTTCTATTTTCGTAAATGGCAAACCTTCAGTAAATAATTGACACTTAATATGATAGACCCTATATATGTATGTACATACATTTAAGGTTTGTTTTCGATAAGGATTTTGTAGTAATTGGAAAAACTGAAATTGTATTATTTTATTTGGAATCTTAATCTCAAAATTATTATTCATCGTCCAGACTTGCAATTTTTGTTGCAGCAATTCTTGAGTTTACTGGGGAAAGAGGTGAGAAGACTGGGGAGGTGTTTTGTTAATCTCACACTTTTTAACTTGAAGTCGGCTACATATTTAATTTTTTATATAAAAAATATAAAATGGAGAAAAAGAAAGACAAGATAAAAATACAAAAATTTCAAAACTATAATTTCATAACCTAGACACTAATGCAGTTTCAAAGCAAAATTTTAAAAAATTGCTGCAATTAAAATTGCAAGTCTGGACGATGACTAACCAGAAGTTATACATATAGTCAATTTGTCTATCCATGACCTTACCGCCAATATACCAGGATGATTTTTGTGTTCGCTTCAAACCTCTTACAAAGGCATAATAATTTTTCCAAATATTGTAATGTAGATTATAAGCACTAACTTCACTTCTCAGTTTCCAAATACATACACAAAAACAAAATGGCTCATTGCAGGAAATATGCAAATTTTTAGGCACACAGACACATTATCTTACATTACGAATAAGAAAAACTTTTTCGAAATAAAATTTAATAATAACGAATGCATTTTAAAATAATTATGTGCATCCCCACACATAAACTTAGCAAAAGACAACTTTTTCTTCTTAAAATATGTGCAAACATCTTTAATTTAAATACGTCATACTTTTGAGTTTTTATACCAAATAAAATGATTTTTTCCCAAAGATTTCTCTTCAAGTGCATTGCAAATTATGAACATTTACGATTTCTTTAACCTTAAGAACTTTTTTTTAATTTCTCCACAAAACAAAAATGTTTTTCTTTTAAGTTTTATTTGTAAAGAAAAGTACAAAATTGGAAAAGAAGAAAAAAAAGCAACAAAAATATTCTGATTGAAATATTTATTTCAAATATAGAATTTGAATGCGAAATTTCTTTATAGTAGTTTAACCTTAAAATACCTTCAAGAGACTCGCACACTGAAGACAGAGTAAGTGACGAAATTAGCACATCAATGGATAATAGAAAAACCATTTCTTTTATTAAAAAAAAAACTATTCACACGAACATCCATTAATGCAGGGGTTCCCAAGTGAAGAAGTGATGGGAAGCGTTAAGAAAAATCGATCTAGCTATTATGAATCAATTTCTTAATTTTTAACATAAAGCCTGTCAAATACGACATGTTTGTCAAACTTCCCAATAACTTGTCAAATTTTCCTCTGCAAAATACATACATGTCGGGCAGTGTTGCCAATTTAACCATTTAGTGGCTAGATTTAGCCATTTTTTACCCTGTTTTGCCAATAAAAAATCAGTTTAGCCATTTGTCCAATAGTTTTTTTGCGGTTTTTCTATTAAAAGAAAAATTTTTGTTTTATTATTTTTTTATTCATAAAAGTAAATAAAACATTTTTAACAATTAAAACGACTTTAATTTAAATCACAACTTTTACAAATGTTGAAAATCGATATAAACTATGATGATGAAACATCTTTCAAAATAAAGGAACAGTACTCCAATATTAAATTTATAAAATGTATCAACACAAATATTGGTGTTTCTTTCTGGTTGCAAGTATTTCAATAAAGAGATGCAGACTGCTACAATTTTTTTTTAGAAATATTTCTACCATAACAATAAAATATTTACCACAATAGTGGAGAGGGTACAACGGGTTTGTGCTTATGTTTGTTACACCTTAAAATATTGGTCCTAAGCCCACCTTTGCGTATACCGATTGACTCAGAATAACTTTCTGAGTCGAATTAACAATGTGTGTGCGGCTGGCTGTCCATGTAAACCTTGTGCGCAAAGTACAGGTCGCAATTTTGGAGATTATTTGGTAAAGGGTATCATATAGTCGGGGTTGACCGACTATACTTTCTTACTTGTTTTTTCTTGTAGATCTGGGTCGAGAAAGGTGTTGGGTAAATGTTGTCTTGATTATGATTTACCTTAAAATTATTTTAAACTAATAGGCACGAGTGACTCCTATGATATGAACAATAACGATGTCGAATTTATCGATGATTTTATTTTTTAAATATCTATAAAAATATTTAACAAAGTAATCTTAACTTACAATTTTATCGTAAACAACTATAAATGAATTATGTATTTCTGTTTTGTTATTGAAATTTAATGTGCTTTTATTTAAAAAAGTTTTAGCCATTTTTTAGCCCATTTTTAATAATTGTTTAGCCATTTTTGGTCACCAAGTTTTGGCAACACTGATGTCGGGAGTTACCTTTAAGCAATTGCTTCTGTAAAAGACACAAAGCTGGCAAAAACCATCTGACATCATTGTTAAATTTCTTGTGTTGTAAAGGATATTTTTTTAGATTGTCACAAATTTGAGTTAGCATCAGGGCTTTATTTGAGCACCCATTTAACAGCTGATAGTATCTTTTTGTTATGAATCGACTTAACCCTGCCTTTACACATGCAAGTAGTGGCATGCCACTACTGTATACATATTATCAAAGAAAATTTGTTCGAAATAGTCGAATCTCATGCCATTGGCTTTTGTGATTACACATGCCACTGCGAGTTCATTTTCAAAATGTCGTTGAAGCGTCAACTTGAACAAATTTGTGTACTTCTCAAATTAAAAAAAAAGTACCAGAAAACAAAATAGAGTTACCGAGTTAATTATGTTGGCACATTTTTGGGGAAATTTTATCATTTATTTATATAAGCATTATTTAAACAATATTAATGCTCTATAATTAACAGACTTGCTGTAATTAATGAGCGTTTCAAAAATTAATCATAATAATTTATTTATCAAGTTAAAACGTTAATTACAATTTGACAATAATCCAGTAAATTTGCATTAAATTTTCAACAGGGTAACATTGCTTATCGTTTTGACATTTAGTGGCATGCAATGCCAAATTTCCACTCGCATGCAATTTTTCCTGCCACTGGAGCTGCCATTGCGAAAAATGTGAGTGTATTAGTAAAAAATTGTGAGTGTATTGAGTTTTTCGAACTGGTAGTGGCATGTGTAAATGCTGGGTAAACCAGAGCAACGCGTGCAAATTGTTGAAATTTTTAATCATAATAAATAGGCGAATGGTCTGAAGCACAAATTGATATTGATTTTGGATTTGAATTTTGATGAAGCCCATATCTGGTTAAATGGGTACGTAAATAAGCAAAATTGTCGCATTTGGAGTGAGGAGAATCCACAACGTTGCTTAATTTCAAAATCTAAAATTTTAATCTGTTGTACATGGGGTTTCTTCAATCAACAAAAAAAGGGATTGGCTGACAAAAATGTTTAAACAATTTTTTGATGAAAGTAAGGTGATGTAACCATAATATATTTTCGTTGGCTAACAAATATAAGCTAATGTAAAAATTAAAGTTTATATTCGATGCAGAATTGATTAACGTTACGACTGTTACCCTCTTCAAAGCGTTTTTGTTTTGGAGAACCCCTGCTTTCAGTATGAGTATTAAATAAACGAGTGTTGTCAGTGACACCATTAGCGTAAAAACTTTTTGAATTAGCACAAAAATATCTGGCATGCGAAAAATATTTTACCTTTAAAAAAAACTTATTTGTGCATGTAAATCTAATCTTTATAATGGTGGTAACTTAGAAATTTAACAAATCCCTCCTAGAGTTCTCTTACCAACAAAGTGTTCAGACATTATTAAGCATTCAATGTATGAGTTGTAAGCGGTTGAGTGACTATCATGACTATCATGATGAATCAGTGTTGCCAGAAATTTTTTATACAATTTTACGACAAAATACTTTTTTTTTAATTTTATGTTTAATTTAAAATATTAGTACATAAATGTAATCTTATATTTTTTAAAGATTTTTTTTAAAACTTGACAATTGCTGTTTCATACCATGCGACATAATTCTGCAACAATGTTTGTATTTTCTCTTGGTGTCAATTTGTAAACCGGTAGGCATTCAGACCAAGGCAAATTAACTACAGGTGGTGTCGAAACGGCATCTGATTTTGGCAGTTCGATCTTATTTTTTTGGATGTGTTGGTCTTTTGCCAAGAATGGTTGACATTTCGAGCCATAAGCACTAACAATGCAATGCAAAAAATTCTATGTTGTTTCTGCTGTTTTTGGATTGTTGTAGTTCCAACACCACCTGTAGTTGAATTCGCCTTGATTCAGACGTTATTTTTTTTTTTTTTTTTTTGCAAGCCACAAGATAAAATTTGACGTTTTTAAGAAATGAAAACAAAATTTCACAGCAATAAAAACAAAAATTTGTTTTCATTTTCTAAAAAAACAGGCAGTAAATTTAAAAAATTTATATGAAACATTTTGAAGGGGAATGTCGAATTGTTGCTTGATTTTATATTTCGTGATACATTTTTTATCCCATAATCGTATCTACACATCCTTCGTCAACATGAAACAGTGGTAATACTGAATTTACCAAAGAAAAAATGTGTATAAGAGGTTTTAATTAATTATGGAAATATGTATATACTTTTTTGCAGCCTTTATATTCACAATGACAGGTGTAAGCAACGTATGAAGCCAATCACCATGACAGGTGCGAAGGCAAAAATTTAACTTGGATCCAAAATAGTTGCTTCAAGAAATCTCTGTCTTTGAGTTTCTAGGACGGGACAGTTTATAATCGAATGAATTCTAGTTTGTGCCATAATCTTGTCTTTTTGCCATGTGATCAGCAGGGATGGCAAAGAAGGGCTCAAGACCTGAAATTAGTTGGCGAGCGTTTTTATTTGCCAGCATGGCCCTCATGACCAGATATCCAACATAGAGAAAAATTGTTGTGTTTCCCTGAATCATTCAGAGCCGTAACACAGTCCACGAACACCTTGACTTCACCTCAATTACTTCTGTCAATACCAACTGGTTTAAATGTAAAATTAGGTAGCAATTTTTTTTGTGGATTTTGGTGTTCTTATCATTCAACCAGTATCAAAATAATCCAAACAAAATGATTGTTTCTTTTGTATTACAGTTGAGCCCCAGTTGAGTTTAAAATATTTTTGTTGTTGGCTGGATTTGTCGCTTTTGTTGTCCGTGTTTTCTATACAAATTGATGCAAAAAAAACTGAAAAAACTACAGGAAACTTTGTATAACCAACTTTTTCTTTATAGCAATACGGCACGCGGAAAATACGAAAATACTACAATACAAGCAACAACAACAGAGCCAAAATAAAAAGGTAAGGAAAATAATAGAAAAATGCTAAAAAATATTCATGTTTTGATGATAAATTATCATTTTTACTGCATTAGTTGAAAAGAAGAAAGGAATAGAATAACAAAAAGTCACTGAAACGAAGAACAACTTGCTGCTGGTTCAATGATGCAGAAGGGGGTCATGTAAAATAATAAATGCTAAATACTTCTAAAGTTCTTATAAGACAAATACTTATAAAATTCTGACAGAACCGCTCCATACTGAGCCAATTACATGTGTATGCTTTTAAAATTGATTTCCACGAACGTTATATTTCTAATATTGGCCCCACTGTTTGCGGTTTGTTAACAAATATTTTAAAAATAATTCCATAAACCTTTTTTGTTTGAATTCTAAAAAAACTATCTTGTAACTTCTGGTAGAATCATTCCTTAGTAAAGGGTCCGCCAAATAACTTTTTTTTTTGAAAATGCTATAAAAAAAACTACTGAATATTTTCTCAAATTTCTTTTTTATTTGAAAGTACAATCCTTCCGGTTAATAATGGAAAATAATTTCATTCAAATGGCTGCCTCGGCTGGCCATGCAGTAGCCTACACGATCGGTCCAATTTTTAAGCACATTATCGATTGTGTGCAGCTGTATTTAACCAATGGCTTCACGAATATTGTCCTTTAAAGAGTCAATAGTCTCTGGCTTGTCGGAGTAAAGCTAAGTCTACACGATATGTTGAATCAGCAAATTTATGTTGAAAATTTTGTTTTCAGTGCCATCATATCGTGTAGACACCAATTTTTTTCAACAAACGTATGCTTACCAACATATGAAAGGCATTTGTTAACGATTTCAGCAAACGTTTGTTCACAATTATAGCATATCATCTAGACACAATATTTTTTACTTTTCAACAAATTTTCTACGTATGTTGACAAATATGTTATTTGTTGAAAGTCGTATACAAGCTTTTCAGCATACAGCAAATTTGTTAGCATATCAAATATATAAAACTTGATATTCCTTCAATTACTTGCTTAATTTTGTACAGAACTCCGGAACTTATCAAGATTTTTGGGTTATTGGCAAACAAGAAACAAAAAATCGCAGTTAGAAGTGCTTTGAAAATAAAAATGTTTGCCAACGAACTTTGTTTTAAAGTTATGGCCGATAAGAGTTGATACATTCTTAACCAATACCTATTGAAGTATAATTTTGATCTAAGGAATATGGGTATCGCTGAAAAGTGTTTCCAAATACCTTTTACATGGTATATAAAACATTTCGAATTATTAACCCATTAAGAACCAATTAAAAAAAATATTTTTATTTACTTATATATTTGATCAAAATGGCTCTAATCTTAAAATTTTGTTGATACAATAAAGGTAATTTTTAGAGAACGCTTCAAGCTTTGATATAATATAATGCTTGGCACTTCCGTACCATGTTATGAACTATTAAAGTTAAAAATTTATATTCTAATAAATCTTTTTATTTAATATATATGTAGGTGTGAGTAAACAAGTGGTAAAAATGTATATACTTTTTGTAATTGCTTCAATATGGGTATTATTTAACTCTAAGGTGCGACAAACACCAGCTCCGCTTAATAAAATTTGTCTTTATTGCAGGTCTTTGAATGTCGAGCACTGACTCCGCTCAGCTGAGTTAATTTTCTTCATTTAAACCAGAACCCCAACACCCTTAAAAATTGATGTTTCTGTTAAAGAAACTAACAAAAATTGGTGACAGAATTAACCGATTGTAATTTAATTTTGCAAGAAATAACTCGTTTTCTATGACACGATAGATATTATACTACCATTATCGCTCCATTAATTACCATAGGCCCCATATAAAACACATTCTCGGAAATAATTCAATATGCCGAAGACGTACCGAACAACGCTATTATAGAACAATTTGGTCTGTCATTGTTTCATAAAGCTATAAATTTCACAACTAACTTTGGAGAAGATCGGCATACAGTTTGCCATAGGCACAATATAAAGCCCACTTTAAGAAATCATATAAATACGCCTAAGACCGTAAAAATATCGATGTTGTGGTAAAATATAGTCCATCTTAGCTTTAAATGGCTAGAAATAACACGATGCGATTTTGTGACAATCGGCATACAACTCACTTTAGGTCCCGTATAAAGCGGGACTTCAAAACGGTTAAAATTTTTTTTATTGTTGTATCGAAATTTGGTCTAACTCAACCGAATTTTGTGATGATCGACCCAAAAATCCCTTTTATACGGCTAAACTGATACAAATCATGATAGTTTATTCAAATTTAGTCAAAAAAGTTATATGTGATTAACAAGTAGGTACTTTTCACACTACAAAGTGGACAGCCAGCCAGCCGGCCGGACGCACATCGTTATATCGACTCATATACAGGATTGTCAGATTTTTTGAGCTCCATCGCCAAACCGGACGTCAGAAATCACCAAACGTCAATTTTGTTCAGTTTTTAATGAAATTTTGCATACAAAAAAAGCTAGTATAATATTTATTTTAGTAAAAAATCGCTAAAAACTGAGAAAAATACAAAAAAGTCGCCGAAAGAAAATTTTGTTTTCCTTTTTTTTTTAATAACATAAAATGGAGATCATATATTCAGTTAAAAA
Source organism: Pollenia labialis (assembly GCA_949318255.1). Lineage (NCBI taxonomy): Eukaryota > Metazoa > Arthropoda > Insecta > Diptera > Polleniidae > Pollenia > Pollenia labialis. Next base: position 61,547,165 of record OX439139.1, on the reverse strand, counting down.
AATTAAAATTAAGTATACAAGTCTATAAGATCGTACACTTAAGCATCATCGATTTCATTACTAGACTCTTGACCTGCATACGTACTATTAGAATTAAATAGTGACTGAATATAAAATTCACCTAAAATGATAGCAAAAAAAAATCATGTGAAAAAAGTTTCTAAAAAATGTCCAATAAATCGCTGAAATAATATAAATGGTAAAAATAGCCAAGTAAATCGAAAGTTATATCGCAAATCGCCAAGAAAAAAGTCGCCAGTCGCCAAATGGAAAATCCCACCGCCAAACAGGTTTCAAAATCGCCATATGTGGCAGCCCTGCTCATATAGTGATTGTGTAGATCGGTATACTAACAGACCTGATAGATGGGCCTTGCATAAAACTATTCATTTTTGCATTTAAGGCGATAATTGAAAACAAATTTTAAATAAAACTAATAAAATAAAAATACAAATAATAAAAAAAAGACTTGTCAAATTTATTTGTAATTTTTAAACAAATGTTCTCATTACTCAACATACATATCAACATACGAAATTCAACATATCGTGTAGACACAAAAATTGTATGCTGACTTATATGTTGAAATATCATTTGTTGGCATATGTTGAATGTGAAAAATTTGGTATTTTCAGCATATCGTCTAGACACCCAACATATTGCATATGCTGATAGAGGCATTTGTTATTATTTTTAAACATATAGCATACATTTGCTGATTCAACATATCGTCTAGACTAAGCTTAACACTTATCTTTGACGGCACCCCACAAATAATAGTCCAACGGTGTCAAATCGCAACTCTTAGGTGGCCAAACGACATCAGCTCTGCGGCTGATAATGCGATCTTCAAAAACATCGAGTGTAGCTGTAGTCGATCGCAGGCCCACTTAGCGAAGCGAACGCATTCTTTCAGCGAAAGGATACAACTAATTATGTGTCAAATCAGACATGAGCTAAGTGTTACCATTCACGAAATAAGCACCAGTTGAAAAAAAACGTTAGATGGCGGACCCGTTATATTTACATATCAGAGCTGAAAATGAATCATTCACGCACTGAATTAGCAAATTTCGAATTAATTGTTTTCACACAAAAAAAATAATTGAATAAAATTTGAGTCAATTCAAATTAATTTGGCAAAAATGAATTGCAATTCATTTCAAATTCAGATGAATTTGTATAAAAGAATTGCAATTCATTTACATTCAAATTCATTCAATTCTATTTTGCTGTGAAAATACTAAATTCAAAATTTAGCTAATTCGTAACGAACTAAAACTGTGCCTACTTTTTCAAAATTAATAGCTTCTTTCACTCATTATTTAGTAACTTTCTTCTTTAACTACTTTTTTCTGGATGTATTTAATAATGACTTACTTTTTAATTCGTTCATTTTGGGGCATCCCTTGTTGTTATAGATGTAGTTAAAGAAGAAAGCTACTAAATAATGAGTTAAAGAAGCTATTCATTTTGAAAAAGTAAGCGAAGTTTTTACTGGGTGGGTATCTAAAGCTTCAATGTTAATCAAAGGTTGGTTAAAAAAAGTATGTGAAATATTGAAGGAATCAGGGTTGTCATAGAAACCAATATTGGTTTTGCTAATTGTCGGTTTTGAAACCAATATTGGTTTCATTTGGTGTCACGAAACCAAGTTGGTTTGGTTAATTTCGAATGCAAATAAAACCAATTTAGCTTCGTGGGACTAGTTTTTCGTAATATGTATAAATGAATAAATAAATAATAAATAAAAAAAAAAAAAAAAAAAAATATCGAAACAGCTGTTGTTTACATTTTTATTATTTTTTATTTTACTTTTTTGCAGAAAATTGACAAAATATTATATTTTTTTCATTAAAATATCAGAAAAAAATCTTTTAGTACAATTAGGGTAAAAAAGTAATAATTGAATATTTTTAACTAAAAAAATAGAAAAAAACTAAAAAAAATAATAAAAACGAGACGAGTTTACTGTACGAGAATTATTCGATTATGAAATCTTATAACATACGTGTTCCCCTTGTTTAAGATTAAGATCAGCGATGCCAACATAGTGCTTTTGACACTATTTATGGTGCTTTTTGATGACTCAAAACGCTAAAATTTTATCCTTAGTGCCAAACCTAGAAAAAGCACTAACTTGGTGCTTTTTCAATTTTTCGTTAGTGCCTTTAGTGCTTTTTACAATTTTTATTTTTCTTCTACCATTTTTTTAAAACTTCGATTATAAAGAGTATAATTTAGATGAGCTTTGCTATTTGTATTACAATTTTGAGAAAGCCAGTAAAGATTTTAAGATTTCAAATGATAAAAAAAAGTGATAAAAGAAAGTTTCAATCGTTTTGCCAAAAACTTTATTTACGATGTTAGAGCTAGGCTTCCTAGCATTTTGGAAATTTTACAAAGCGTTTCACTTTTTAGCGATGACAACATATTTAGTAATCGTTTTAAAGATGTACCACTGTGTCAAAAATAGAAAATGGCTTGGAAAATATTAGGAATTGTGAATGGAAAAATAAACAACGATTTTGAGTCATGTAGAAAAGTTAACAAACATGCAGTAGGAAACCGTACAAAGGAACGCAAAGACTTTAAAAACAAAACAAAAAGAGTCGTAAATTAGTATAAGCAAAGTATTAAATAAATTAAATACAGGCGACAGAAAATGCTTTTATAACGAGCGTTGTGTCACCTGCAATTTTTCATGCGCTTTAGTTTTCAAATGCACAACACTCTGCTCCAAATAACCGCGTGTTGTGCACTTCTACCTCTAGTGATATTGCAAAAAGGTTTGACTAAGTATCAGAATGCAAATATATAAGTTTTTTCTATTTTCAGAAGCGTACATAAGTTTATTCAGAAGCGTACATAAGTTAAAATAATTGGATAATATCATACGCCAATTGTTTAATTAGACTTTGCACGATTTTAATTTTAAGTTAAGTTTTATAAACAATGGTCGGTCATTGCAAATTGTCGGTAATAGCAACAGGCTAGATTTTTCGAGTTACAAAAATCGAGCTCGCTTTGTATTACTTTAAAACGGTTTTATGGCCAATTCAAACATAGCAAATGGATCATCATGATTTGGATTGAAGATAATAATAATACAATTAAAAATGTTTTTGTACAAATGTAAATATATTTATTATTTAATATTAAAAAAAAATGGTCCCCATAAACGCCATCGCCTTTTTTTTAATTTTTGAAGGTACATATGTACATACAGTGCACTCTGGAAAACGTCAACTAATTAAAACCGCGGGTGTTGACGTTTAACAAATTGTTGACGTTTACGAATGTAAAATTTTTATATAAAAAACATATCGATAATGTGCTTTTAAACGTTTTTATTAATTATAAACTAAATCCAAACATAAACAAATTCAAAAAGGAAATATAAAAGGCATTCAACCTGACTAAAACCATAGAAGACAACTGGAACTAAAAGAATACATTTTAAATGAGATCATATTTTTAATTTTACATGCACACATATGCATTTAAAAAAATCTGTTATTTTTTTCTGCTGTTTTTTTCTATCCAACACTTGGAAAAGAGCCTTCTCTCTTAAACGTCTTAATACATTTAAGTCATTTTGCTCAACATTCTCGCATTGAGCCCAATCCAAAGCCCTGTTAAATATTTCGACGGCTTCGCTTGGTTTTATTGTCTGCACAAAAAAGCAACTGAACATAAATAAAAAGACAATACAGACATACAGTTGTAATTTTTTTTACTCTACTTACAAGGTGGATCCCCAATTTCTGAATTGATTTCATAAAATAAATGTGTGTCTGTACAAATGTGTGTATTTTAACTGCTGCTAAATTCGAAATTTTATTTTATTCAGAGTTGACGTTTTAGAGCTTTATAGTTGGGTTGACGTTTTAGAGTAGGCAATGTAAAAAAAAAAGGGTTGACGTTTTGGGATGTTGACGTAAACGAGTGTTGACGTTTTCCCGAGTGCACTGTATATAATATTTGCCATAGCCGAATGCAACTGGTTTTGTGTTTAATTAAATTGTAAAAATGGCTTAATGCTTTTTACGCTTTTTTTTGCTCGAAATAGTGCTTTTTAGTGCTTTTTTTAAATTTTAAAGTGCTTTTTGCTCTCAAAAAGTTGGCATCACTGATTAAGATTAACATGAAGAAATTTGTTCTCTCATTCTGCCTACGTTCTCTCACATATTTTTTATTATTATTATATTAGTATTATTTCAGATATTATCTCAGGTGAAAACCCCATGTAAGGTAGGCGTGAATTTCAATGTACATATTTTTAAATTTTCTATTGAAATACACAAGGCGAATTCATTTTTCAGGTGACGTTGAAAGCAAAACAGCTGTGCTACTTTTTTCTAAATTAGAGAGAACAATGTTGTTAGTTACTTCAGCTTTTGACATATCGACCAACGAAAGCAACAATTGAAATACAATGTTGTGTTTTTGGAGTTGTTACTTGCTGTTGTATCGCCACCACCGTATAAATGAATTCGCCTTGGAAATATGTACATATAAATTTGTATTTTATTTTAAATGATTTTGTTATTCGTGCTTAATTCCCAATTTTTATTATTTGATAAAAAACGCACTGAAATTTATTGTTGATGGGATAAGCTATTCCTATGCGCATTTCACTGGTTGCTTAGGCCAGATCATCAGGAAACTTCATCCATAAAGATTTTAAAAAAACTAAAGATATTAAACCAAATAAAACTTTTAAGCGTATAAGAATTACAGAAGCAGTTCTATTTGTAACAATATCAAAGTTTAAACAAAATCATCAACAATAAACAGTGAGATTATCTCTTCTTACATTCCATACTACAATTGATTGGAATTCTTCCAACATTAATTGTAGTTGTACGTAGGTTTAGAAAAAACAAAATAAAAACAAAAACAACTCGCTTTATTGTTTTCGCAAACAAAATCATTCAGTTTTTTTAGGCCGTGCACTTGCCAGTTTATTATCAAAATAAATTTCGTGGGAATACAAAATTTAATTTAAATGATTTTGTTATTCGTGTTTAATTCCCAATTTTTATTATTTAAAAAAACACTGAAATTTATTGTTGATGGGATAAGCTATTCCTATACGCATTTCACTGGTTCCTTAGGCCAGATAGGAATAGCTTATCCCATCAACAATAAATTTCAGTGTTTTTATCAAATAATAAAAATTGGGAATTAAACACGAATAACAAAATCATTTAAATTAAATTTTGTATTCCCACGAAATTTATTTTGATTAGTATTTTATTTCTTTAAATTTCATACAATGGTGATGACTTAAATTTTTTAAAAAATGTTTGGTTTTTTACTTAATTCTTTGTCTGTGTGCGCAGAGTTTAAATGATTTTTAATATAATAATTTATGTATGCAATTTTTATCTTGTTAACATTCTGAATGAATGGATTCAATGCGTGTGAAATTTTATATTTCAAATCAAATACGTGAGTGAGGATTTTATTAAAATGTTTTTTAAGCTCGATTTTTATTTTGCATCTGCATATCAATCGCATATTTCTTCTGAAGGAAAAAAGATAAAACGACTTAATTTTAAATTAATGTGATTGTATACAAGGATTTCTGCACTCAGATAGAAAAAGAGACAGGGAGAGACAGATGTATTTATAATTTATGGTTTTTTTTATTATACAAATATATTTTATATATTTTAATTTGAGTTAAAAACTCCATGTCTTAGGCTCAGTTAGCGGGGACTAACAGTAACGTTGCAAATCAGCTAATTCATTTTGCTAACTGAGCCATTATATTTACGAAAACTTTTGAACATTCGAAGAAATATTTTCGTCACGGGCGTCCTCTTAGTAAAAAATTAAAAATCTTTAACTTGAACCGGCAATAAATCTAACATAAAGAATTTGTATGTTGATTAACAGACTCTACCTTATAATGCTTTTCTCTGCTCCACTACACAGAAAAAAAAGATTGATTTCAATAAAAAAGTTTGTGATATTAATTAAAAAATTAATTAAATTTGCACCAGTAAACAAATTAATATTATCAATTAAACGTTTAATTCACTTGATTAAATGCTTAATTCGCTCGATTAAACGTTTAATTCACTTGATTAAATTTTTAATTAAAACTGATTTTATTTTTGATTAATGCTTTAATTGAAAAAAAATTAGCGAGAATTTTTTCTGTGTACCCAAATAATACATAATATTAAGCCAAATAGGGGAAAATGACAGGTTATTTAATATGAAATCTCTGTATCAAACAAATTGTATTTTTTTATTATTCCTGGAATTTTTGAGTTTAGATCGATAAACGGAAAAATCGTTAGGACTGATAGCGTGAAAAATTGTTCACTGCACAGAAAAAATGTTTTCAAAAAATTATTCAATTAAATAATTAATTGGTGTACATTAATTATTAAATTAATTTTTTGTTTGCAGCAATTAATTTTTTTAATCAAAACCCATAAAATTAAATGTTTGTGTATATGTGTTGTATTTTTTTGTTTATGCAATTAATTTTTTAATTGACTAAATTTGTGTCCCATGACTCGAAAATACAAATCCGTTAATTGATATGATCAATTCCTTTGCAGGGGCAAAATTAGTAAAATATTTAATTGTCTGAACGAATTGTTTAATTAAAGTCGATTTTCTATTTTTTCTGTGTGGAGCTTTGCGGTTCATTTTCCCCTTCGAGGGGAATAAAAATTCATGGGAACAAAAATTCCACTTTATATTTACGATAGGGGTAAAATATAAAATAGAAAAGTTAAAAAAAAGCTAAATATTTACTGGTATTGAAGAGATAGTTTGATTGCAACGTTAGTTTATTGCACTATTAAATTTTTTGTCTTACGTCTTAAGAAAGCTTCACAAGCCTGCAGGCAATCCACCTGTTGTTTTGCATTTTGTTGAGCAACATATCAGGTTGTGCCTTATTAACGGTTTTTTCTCTAAATATTCGAATTATAAGAAGAACTCCGTGCATACATGATCTGTTCCTAAACAAAAATATAGTGAGACAATTGAAAAATAAAGCAAAAAAAATATACGAGGGAAGAAGTATTTACGATTAGGAGAATATTTTGCCTCAAACATTTTTTTCATTTTTTTCTCCTTTAAATTACAGCAACAAAATTTTTTTGTTGGTTTCGCAAATACATATATGTATATGTACGTGAAAAGGGAAAAAATTCCGAGGGAACAATAATTCACGATAGGGTTGATTGTTTTCAATTATTTTTCGTACTTAAGAAATTTTAAAAAGAATATTTTTGCTTCTTGCTTAACTAACGCAAAACTAAAAATTTTATGTTTTTTTTAATTAAAAAATTAAAATAAAATCATTGCAACAGGTGTGATTGCCGACCAATGTTTCTCAGTTAATTAACGGAGTTATTAAATTATTTATTAACAACAAGAAAAAAAACCAAAATAAATATGTGTGTAATTGCCATATTTTCAAAAATAACATTGTTTGACAAATTTACTTTCTTTACATTCTTTTTGGCAGAAACGCCTCTATATCCTTTAACCTAGAGAAAGAAACATAGAAATATAGTCAAACTTCGTATTTGATTTCTCATTTCCTCATCTTTTGTCCTTTTAAAAGAGCTCAATAATTTTCAAGAATACTTCTTTTAAATATATTTTTTTAATATGTATAAGTATCTAATAGTTTTTGGCAAACTTGGTACCAAATAAAAAAAAATGCTCTGTAAAATTAAAAAAAAAAATATTTTCTTCAGTTCCCCTGAAAAAAATATAAACAAAATTTCCTTATAAAATGAAATCCTTCGTTATCCTTAAAAGTTTTCATTAAAAATTCGAAGTTGTATATTTTTATTTCTCTAAGCTTAGAAGGTGTGATTGTTTTTTTTACAAATAAATTTCTATGTAGAAATTTCAATTATGTATTATATATTCGCTATTAATTTTTTTTTTTTTTTTTTTCATTATTTATTTATTGAATCTTCATATATTAAATATGAACTAACAATAATTAATCAAATCTTAACCTAATACTTTATTTTATGTCCCGCCAGTGCCAGACAAAAATTTTCTTCATCACGGGTTCTGTTCACATAAATAGGTGTTTATCGCTCATCTTAATGGGTAAGTGCTGCAGTGTCTCTTCTCCTTAAGCGAGAGTGGCCGCTATCATTTAAAATATTTCGAGCTAGTGGATTTGGGTGCAACTCTAGCCTTTTTAAGTATTTTACCGCATACTTCGTAATAATAGTCTTTACCAGTGGCACATTGAGATCCTTGTGGATATTTGAGTTTTTAACATACCATGGGGCAGCTGTAATTATTCGAAGAAGTTTATTTTGGCGCCTTTGAATTTTTTCGATATTAGAGGCCGAGGCAGTGCCCCATAGTTGAATACCGTAGCACCATATTGGCTTTAAAATAGCGTTGTAAAGTAGTAGTTTGCAATCGAGACTAAGAACAGAATTTCTTCCAATAAGCCAGTTAATTTGAATTGCTTTTAGTTTCATTTGGGTTAATTTTGCTTCTATATGGCATTTCCATGTTAAACGCCGATCTAGATGAATTCCGAGATATTTGACATGCAATTGTTGAGGCACTAGTTGATTATTGATTTTAATAGGGGGGCATGTTTCCCGACGCAAGGTGAAAGTTATATGTACGCATTTTTGCTCATTGACCTTTATCCTCCATTGCTTTAACCATAGTTCGAGCTGAAATATATGATCCTGCAGGTATCGAGATGCTTCACGACTGTTCTCGTGTACGCTTAGAAAAGCTGTATCATCAGCAAAAGTTGAGGTTAGGGTGTAATTGTTTGTTGGCATGTCCGAGGTATATATTAAGTAAAAAAGTGGGCCCAGGATGCTTCCCTGAGGAACTCCAGCTTCAATTGGCTGAGGAGAACTTAAAAAATCACCTTCTTTAATAATGAATTTTCGACCGACCAGGTAGCTTTCTAACAGCTTGTGTGTATTAACCGGTAGGTTTAGCTTCAATTTATGTAACAAGCCTACATGCCAGACTTTGTCAAAAGCTTGAGAAACATCTATGAAGAGAGCGGAGCAATATTTTCTTTCTTCAAAGGCTTTTCTTATGGCGTTTACTATCCGATGGGTTTGTTCAATTGTGCTATGCTCTCTTCTGAAACCGAATTGATGATTAGGTATACACCCATTGTCATTTAAAATTGGGGTTAATTTTGACGTTAGAGCTTCTCAAACAGCTTTGATATATTAGGTAATAAGCTAATAGGCCTATATGACTCAACTTTTGTGTGATCTTTTCCTGGCTTTGGTATCATCGTTATTAAAGAGACCTTCCAATCTTGAGGGTAGTATTCAAGGCGTAAAATAGTATTAAAAATATAAAGAATAATTTTCTTTGCTATGCGAGGTAGCTCCAAAAGCATTTTGTTACTGATCTTATCAATACCAGGTGCCTTCTTAGTGTTTAATTCACAAATAGCCTTTTCTATTTCCTTTATCTCAAATCTTAGGGGGATAGCTGCTCTAACATTAACAGGCGGCAACTCGTCCGCTATATCGTCAGGTATATTTGGGGTAAATACGTTTTTCAAATGATTTACAAACAGGTTTCCTTTTTCATTATCATTTCTTGCCCAACTTCCATTCTGGTTTCTTAATGGTGGTTTCGAGATAACTGGTCTTTTGAGTTTTCTAGCTGCACGTAGAGTAGTCTGATTGTGGAGTTGCATCCAGGTCCTTAAGATATTTTTCCACGGAAGCCGTTTTCTGGGTCTGCAGAAATTTTCTTAGCCTTTTTGTACACTCTTTTAATTCATTTTTAAGTTGAGGGGATCTGTGCAATTGCCATTCTCTTCGCACTCTCCTTTTTTCATTCAAGAGGCGCTCGACATCTGTAAAATATATTTTATTATAATTGTTTCTTTTGAGGGTTTTGCTCGAATGTTGAACAGCTAGTTTAAGAAAACTGTCAAAATTGACAATAGAGAGATCCACATTTTCCGGAGTGCTAAGCGGTATATTTTCCGTGCAATGGGTACTGAGATATTTTTTATATTTTAACCAATTTATTTGTGTAGCTGACGTCGCTATGTAACCAGAGGGAGATACAATTCTATTGGTGTTTGTTATAGTAACTATTGTAGGTGTGTGATCAGAGGATAATTCCAACGAAGCTTCAACGTGAATCGCCTCTATGGGGATGTTTTTAACCACGCCAAAATCGATGACATCGGGAATTTTTTGCGGATCAGCAGGCCAATATGTTGGTTGTCCGCTCGCGACAACATTTAAATTCATTTTAGAGATTGTATTGAACAAAACACGACCTTTTGGTGTTATTAGTCGTGACCCCCAGAAGGTATGTTTAGCGTTATAATCGCCAGCAGCCAGGAAACAGGGCCCCAATGACTTATAATATTTATAATATTGGCTTTCTGATATTGCAAATCTAGGTGGTGAGTATAAGGATGAGATTAATATGTTTCGATTCAGCTCTTCAACACAAATGTTTGTTGCTTGAAGATAATCTTCATGATGATCACACATTAGGTAGTGTTTGATTCGGGTTTTTATCAAAATGGCAGAACCTCCACACGCTCTATCTCGAGGGTCTTTGGTATCATATAGTGTATAACCATTGATTTTAAACGAATTTCTTGAGGTCAAATGAGTTTCAGAAACCATCATGACATCAATTTGTTTATTTTTAAGAAAGTATTCTAATTCATTTTTATGTTGGCGGATGCCGTTTGCGTTCCAAAAACAAATTTTTAAACAGTTCATGGTTTGTTAAGTACAGCTTGCAATAACATCGATTGCATTCTAAGAATTTCCTGCATCATATTACCCATTGTGTTTGTAAAATTATTCACTGTTTGCACTAATGTTTCCATAGTTTTTTCTAGACGACTTAAATTAGAAGTTTCATCAGCACCTTGTATTGGCACATGGTTTGATTTTAGGACATTAGCATAAGAGGTTCTGTTATTACTAGGCTGCGGAGCCTGAATGTCATTAGTGTTTACTTGATTTGGTACCTGCGTTTGAGGGGGATTAGTTTTTGGTCCAGCCGACTGTTTGACGATAGTGTATACAGGGCAACCTCTATAATTTGCAGTGTGATTGCCGCCACAGTTACTACATTTTTTTACATTGGGGTCATTTTTAGACTTATCGCACTGGACTGTACCATGTAATTCACCACATACTACGCAAACCGGTGGTAAATAGCAGTATGCCTTAGTATGGCCATATTCTTGGCAGTTGAGACATTGAACGGGACCATTTCTTTTGTGCGGCTCCTCTATAGTTATTTTTCTGTATAGAATATATTTTAAATCATAAATAGGATGCGTTTCATTTTTTTTAAGCTTAACGTCGCCAGGTTCTAGCTCCACTCGAAATAATGGTTGGGGATTTTTTTCCCTATTTTTAGTATTCGTAACGTTTTTTATCTTAAAGCCCTTTTCTTCCAAAAAGGTTTTAATTTCCTCTGGGTCCACACAAGAGTCTATTCCCTTGATCACCACCTGAAGACCTTTGCTGCTCTTCAGTTGGTATGTGTAAAAGCCTTTTTTAAGGGCTTCGAATTTGTTTGTTAGTTTACGAAAATCATTCTCATGATTAACCTGTATTTTCGTCTCGTTTATACTACCACGCTTGATTGCCGCTACGTAAAACGAATTTTCACCTATTACCGAGATCACGCTCTTTATTAACTCACTTGAGTTTTGCTCCCTAAGATATATCGGGGGTGGCTTAGACGATTTAATGACGTTTGGTGCTTCAGAGGATTCATCCTCCAGAATTGCAAAACGATTTTGAGAGTTTATTTTATCAAAAGTTGGTACTTTTGAGGCCGAAGCAACTGCTGCAGAGGTAGGGCTGCGACCCCGTTTAAGTACTGTTATGTACCTGTCCATACCAACTTGTACTTGAGGCTTTTGACAACTTTTTACTTGAGGTTTTTCCATTGGGTCTGTGTTTGAATTCATGGTAACATTTGTTACTAAAATTGTTTTTGCCGAAGCGGCAACACTTGCAGGCACTAGCGAGAGATTAATATTTTTTAATGTCTCAGCATCAACCGTCTTTGTAAAAACAGAGGGCGAAAGGGAACGTGTACGAACAATTGGTTTAGCCGTTAGGTAGTTAATATTATTTTGTTTTGTTTTATTTATGTCAGTATTGCATTCTTTAGCATTAACTGTTACGTATGCATTTCTTTCATCTAGTTTTATTGTTGTTTCATTGTGACTACTCATGCAAAAAGTTGTTTTTGTTTTTCACTGTTTTGCTGTGCTTTTTTTTATTTTTATTATTTATTGTATTACACCAAAAATAAGAATTTTAAACAAAATGTTTTTGTACAGTATATGTGTACATACATATGTACATTTATACATATATTTTTTTTTATTAAATTTTTCGTTTTTGATAATTGTTCACTTTTATGTTAGAGATTTATTTAAAAAAAAATGCGTCCATTCGCTAATTTGTTGTATTAAAATATCAAATGTAATTAATAATTTAATTGTATGCGGGATTAAGAATACGCGTCTGTATCGCAACAAAGCACAAACCGAATTCGCTATTAATATTCGCATTAATTTTTGCGAATGTGAGTGCGAATGCAAAAAGCGAAAATAAGAGAATAGTTCACAAATGCGAATAAAAGTCGCCCCATAATTACATATATATTAGGGGGTTCGACGAATATTCGGAAACATTGTTTTAAAACATGGATTTCCAGGATATTAGGACTACATTTGCACTTAAATGCTATTGTATGTATATAAAAAATTTTAATTTTTAAATGAAAATAAGTCGAATATTACGTATTTTAGACAATTAAATATTGAAAATCAGATATTATATTGAAAATTCCCTACATTTGCCCTTAAATAAAATATCTGTCCTTTTTTCCCTACGCTCGAAATTTTCCGCAAAAATCTCTACAAAAAGGGAAAATTCCCTACTGTTGGCATCACTGCTACACTGCTAGCATCCCACAAAATGTGGTCGGTATTGGAGATGTGAGCGTGATACCTTCCGTACAGAAAACTTGAATTTAAGGGTATGAAAATCTTTCAAATCGGTTTAAAATGGCCGAGGTATGAACAAATACTGATATTCGATCAAAACTAAACTTGCTATATTTTAATTAACCTTTTAATATATTTAATAGCACGCAAACATCTGCAAATAATAAAATAAAACTAAGCGATAAATATTATATAAATGATGTATATATAAACGTCTTTTCTTTCCCAACCATGGTGAAGTTTGATCAACAAAGTAAATGGTAAATATATTCTTCTTCGGTATGAAAATCTTTCAAATCGGTTTAAAATGGCCGAGGTATGAACAAATACTGATATTCGATCAAAACTAAACTTGCTATATTTTAATTAACCTTTTAATATATTTAATAGCACGCAAACATCTGCAAATAATAAAATAAAATTAAGCAATAAATATTATATAAATGATGTATATATAAACGTCTTTTCTTTCCCAACCATGGTGAAGGGTATAAAAGATTCGGCATAGCCAAATATAGCACTCTAAATTGTTATAAGTAAGTTTGTATTTTAATATACTTATCTAATGTCCATGTGCAAATAACAAAATGCAATTAGGGGATAAATACTATAATGGTTATCAAGATGGTAATTTTATCTTCATTCTTTCTGATTACAGTGACGAAGATACCACAACTGTTGCTCTTGAGACACCGGACGGTATAGTCTGGATGGTCTCGGAGTATATGGCGCATGACCCACCCAACGGGCTCATCCGTGATGCAGTTTTAAAGGCCGCGAGCACTGGAACACCGGTGATAATCTGTGCCGATGCTAATGCGCACCACACTATATGGGGCAGTACGGATACAAATGTAAGAGGTGAGTCACTATTCTCCTTTATTATTAATCATAATTTAGGAGTAGTAAATAGGGGCTGTGAGCCTACGTTTGTTGTTGCAAATAGGTGTGAGGTTCTTGATGTCACGCTAGTTAGTATAGACCACACCGATATGATCGAGGGCTGGATGGTGTCGAATGACTGTTCGCTCTCTGATCACAGATATGTGGAATTTAGGTTAGGGCTTAGGTCTTCAGGATCGATGGCTATATTAAACAGGAGACGTACGAACTGCGGAGTTCAATACTCCTCTCTGGTCCGGTCTCTATCTGACCCTCCTGGGGTTGATGACATCGGGGGGATCGATGCAGCAGTGGATCTGCTTTCGAACTCACTGCAGTTGGCGACTTCCTTGGCATGTAGGCCAAGGGTGCGTAGGGGTAGGAACCGACCACCATGGTGGGATCCTGACATTGCGCAGGCAAGAATTGACTGTCGTAGGTTGTTCAATGTGGCAAAGCGCCATGGTAATTGGGCGGACTATAAGTCATCATTGAATAGGTTCAGAAATCTGGTTAGATCGGCGAAAAGGATTGCTTGGAGGAACTTCTGTAGCGGCGTGGAAGGATCCTCTGAGACGAACCGTTTACGTAAGGTAATGGCCTCGAGCCCGGTTGTCCCGACGTATGTCCGGAAATCGGATGGTAGTTGGACCACGAATAGTCAAGAAACACTGGAAGTGTTGATTGATACTCACTTTCCTGGAAACTCCCAATGGGGTTTGCGGGATCGGTCGCGGGAGGCGACTCCTATTCCTATGGCCATACCATTGGACTACGATAGGATTAAGTGGGCTATCGATAGCTTTAGCCCATACAAATCTCCGGGTATGGACGGTATAATTCCTGCGGACCTGCAGAGGAATTCGACCCTGATAATACCCTGGTTGTTGGCCATATACAGGGGATGCGCTAGATTTTCGTATCTTCCCGTGAAATAGACCCTCTGCAGGGTGGTCTTTATACCCAAAGGGTGTAAGGCTTCTCACACCGAGCAGAAGGATTACAGACCGATTAGTCTTGCATCCTTTCTTCTTAAGACTCTTGAGAGGGTTATCGATATACACTTGAGGATGACCATCCCAAGGGGCTTACTCTCGGCCTCTCAACATGCCTACACAAGGGGCAGGTCTGTTGAGACGGCTCTTCACTCTCTGGTCGGAACCATTGAGAGATCGCTCGAATTTAGGGAGTACACACTTGTGGCCTTTCTCGACATAGAGGGGGCCTTCAACAATGTCAACCCGGACTCTATCGTGATGTCCATGAGGAGTTAGGGGATCGACGCTGGCATATGTAGATTTGTGGACAATCTACTACGGAATAGGGTCATTTGTTCTACGATAGGTGAAACCAGTGTTCAGAGGCTGGTGAACAGGGGTACTCCCCAAGGGGGAGTTCTATCCCCACTATTGTGGAACCTGACTATGAACACCATGTTAACAAGGATGGACGACATGAGGATCAAAACGGTGGCGTACGCTGATGATGTTGCAGTGGCCATCTCAGGGAGGCATTTGGGCGTAATGTCCCAGTGTATGGAGGCTGCTTTGAAGATACTCAGTACCTGGAGTGCATCATGCGGTCTGGGTGTAAATCCGTCTAAGACGGAACTGGTACTCTTCACGAGGAGGTATAAGACCGAGGACTTTAGGCTTCCGAGGTTAAATGGAATTGAGCTACGGATATCTCAAAGTGCGAAGTATCTGGGCGTGGTTCTGGATAGCAGGCTGTCATGGGGACTAAACAGTTGGCTCTTTGTTCGGCGACGCGGCTGCACGCGGGGAATAGCTGGTCGGCACGTGACTTTGGACACGCCGGGATAATCAAACGTACGATTGTCCCCGATGGAGTGGATTACTGCACCCCGGTGCCATTCTTTGGTGCGGGGTTCGTGGTGCAAATGGCGCACAGCAGTGTGCTGTTGGATACTTTCCATGAACCGACCCTAGGGGTCTATACTGATGTTTCGGTGAAAGGTGAGAGGGTCGGCGGAGGTTTCTTCATAGAGGAACTGGATGTGAAGGTTTCCTTTCGTCTGCCGGATGGATGTAGTGTCCTGCAGGCGGAAATCTCGGCTATAAGGCGGGCGGCAAACTGGCTGAGGTATCATCGCATATAGGGAGATATACGTATATTTACTGACAGCAAGGCTGCCCTTGCTTCCCTAGCGGGTGTCTACACGACATCAAGGTTAACTGTAGAATGTCGGATGTCTTTGGATGAGATTGCGAAACATTCAAGGGTAACGCTAATATGGATACCGGGGCACACTGGGTGCCCGGGCAATCAGGTAGCAGATGAGCTGGCCAAACAGGGTGGTCGCATGGATGATGCATTCATTGACCAATTCATTGGCCTTCCAATGGCTCACTGTAAATCACTTATAGGGCGCGAGTCCTATAGAGTTGCGCAGACGCGGTGGACCTGTGAATCCACCTGCTCGATATCCAGGATTCTTTGGCCTGGATATAGGGTAGCCAGATTTTAAATTCGGAAAAACAGTACATTGAACACACAAAAACAGTACAATCAAGAAAAAAACAGTACATTTTTTTTTGTTGCGAAAAGACAACTATTTGCTTAAATTATTATATATTTAAAACTTTTGATATAATATGCAACAATTATATAACGAAAAACACTTAAAATGTGTAACGTCAAAGGATTTCCGTTTTATTGCATTTTAAACGTATGCGAAATTATTCCATTTGCGTTTAAAAAAAACACTAAAACGAAGCATATGGCCTAAATGTTTTTTTTTTAATTTAAAGACAGGAAAACCATAACATTCCTGTAAGCCATATAAGAAAGGAGAAAAGCCTAGGTTAGGTTAGGTTGACTCGTTGATTGTGTAATTAGGACTTTCTTTAAGCATATTGGTATTTAAAGCAATTTTCACCACACAAATAGTTGCACAAATTATATAGAATTTGAGAAAATGTATGTATCCTAAGTTAATTTTCCAATTTCAAACAATTTTTAAATTATTTGCGGCCAATTTTACCAAGTTCAGCTATAATCTATAAAATCCAAAAAACATAGTTTGGTGTATTTTTATTCAACAAAATCTGAAAATATTAAAATTGTAAAAAACAAGTTTCAATAAAATTTATACGCTGAAGATTTTCAATAAAATGTTTGTAAAAATTAACGTAGCTTTTCTTTATTTCAAAAAAAGTTTAGGTAGAGAAAAGTGGTTCTGAAAGGAATTAGGTATTTTTATAAATATTGAGCCTGGAGCATTTTTTAAAGTTGTAGTTTTTAATTTCACGTGATTTCGATTTTCAGAACTTGCCCGAATATTAAAAAAAAAAAAAATCGAGGAATTAAAGATAATTGCGTTGGAGTAAGTATTTATTTAGTATTTAAAAAATATAATATTTTTAACAAAATTTCGATTTTGTTGTTGTCTTTCTCAGGTGTTTAAAGGCAAATACTATTGGAAGAGGTAGTCATAAAATCATATGTCTTTAAAATAATAATTAAGATTTCTACTGCGTATTTATGAGAAAACAATGATCACAGCGTAAAAAGTCTTATTATTTTACAGCATTTTTGTTTGGAACACAACATTTTTTTAAAGCTATGTACTGTTACATATTAAGATATTTTCAAAATATGACTTTAACAGGGTTTTTCTTGATATCTTGGTTTTTTGGAGACTGAACCAAAAAAAAACAGTACAAAAAACAGTACAAAGTGTAAAAAACAGTACATTTGCGTACTGTTTTGGACATTATGCATAAAACAGTACAATTACAAAAAATCAGTACATGTACTGTTTAAAACAGTACGTATGGCAACCCTACCTGGATATGATGGACGGAGAACTAGCTCTCTACTTGGGTTCAGCAGAGACCAGATTAGGACTGTGATATCGGTTGTAACTGGACACTGGCCGGTGGGGACTCATGCTGGAAGAATGGGTCTGGAATTTAACGACTACTGTAGAAGTTGTCAGAACGAGGAGGAAGAGGAGACTGTGCTCCACTTTCTCTGCCATTGCCCTGGACTGCGGGGTATTAGGGTGGAATGCCTGGGGGAACCGGTATTTGCCTGTTTGGAGGATCTATCTGGAATGGAACTGAAATCGCTCCTTCTCTTCACTAGGAAGACGAGGTGGTTGGACTTTGCAGTGACGCCATCTGAGTGACTGCTCTAAGGGATGGGCATTGGCGCGGGGTATCACAAAGTGACCAATAGAGGACCCAAGTGAGCTGTCTTTTGATGGCTGCCCATGGAACCTAACGTAAGATGGTAATTTTGAAAATTTGCAATTTGCAGTGCATATTATGATTAATTCTGAGCATACCACTTTTATTTTTGTGCAAATGAGCTATTTTTCTGAAAACTTTTTCTGGCAACACAAAAAACTTCTGGCAGCACTGTAAATAATCTGAATACCCTGCAAACCAATGGAAGATAGTTTAACAATATCAGAAAATTGCCATCTAGAAGAAAATAATCAAAGTAATTTTTAATTTTCTTTAATTTTTAGGTTTTTAAAAAAATAACAGAATATAGACAGAAAAAAATTTATACATCCACTTACATTTAATGTTCATCTATCAAAAAATATATAAAAAGGGTGATATCTCCACGATAACAAGTATTACAGATATAAGCGGGATAAGCAAGAGCCATGCTGCAAAATTTATGAACAAAACGAAGAAAGATTTTACTCAAGTGTCGTATATGGGGTATATAAAGATAATAATCTTTGTTATTTCTCAATTTTGGTTATTTATATTTTATTTCTTATTTTTCTTTTTAAATTGTATTATTTTTAACAATGTATGTATTATATAATAAACACATGTAAATTCATATTTTTTGAAATGCAAAATCTTTTTTTATCATCCTAATGATATTTTGTCAATATCTTCCTATTTTATGGCAATATTGCTAGTTCATCATCTAGAAGATTTGCTTTCGTATTGCTTAGGAGTATTCCTACCGATACACGTTTCTACCCGAAGGAAGGAAGTATCTTCCGCAATACGAAATCGATTATTGCCGCAAGAATATTTTTCATTCAGGCAATACGTTTGGCAATACATATGAAGTATTTCTGTGTTTGTTAGGATTTGTTTACAATTATACAAAATCAAACCTAAATATATTTTGCCTTTTAAATTATTTAATTTTAATTCTCTTTTTTATATTAAAACCCACACAAATTTTCATTTAATAATATTTCTTGTTTACATTTGTTTGCAAGTGAGCAAATATGCACTACTAAGTTTGCTCATGGTTTTTTTTACTGCAAACGAAGTAAATAGAGTAAATTGTAAATACGTACAATTTATTGTTGTGTTGTGCAAAGTTGTGTATTTTTGCACGCATTTGCATCGTTTGCACACTTTGCACTATCCATCGTGATTTCCCTTTATATATGTATATAAACTTCTATTTTTCCCCAACCATGGTGTAGGGTCTATTTAGGGTTAATACAACAATTATAAAAATTAACGAAAAAACGCACATTGACCACAAGAGTTTTCATGATACATATAATTCCACGAAATATTTTGTAATGATTAAAAGATTATGTGAATATAATGACATTTTTTCATTGCAGCATTTTAAGTATGCCCCAATGTCCTTAAAATATAAATAAAGTCATATTTTTCTTTCCCCACCTTCCCCACATTCCTAAAGTAAATTTCATTATTTCGGATGGTAAACTCACGAAAAAAGAACCACAATCAATAAAAAACAAACAAATGTTGTACATTTAAGATCTGGTCAGTATATGGCCTAACAACTTTCAATGAGGTCCTTTATGAAGAATTCTTCAATTTTGTCACATGACAGTGGTGTACACCACCACTAAACCAGTCACTATAAAAAAAAAAAATATGTAGGTACATTATTTTTTGCTGGGCAATCGATTGAGACTATTTATTTTAAAATCGGAGAGGGGTCGTCCAAAAATTTGCCAATTTTGATCGTTTTCATATGGAATTGCTCCATACTAACAAAAAAAAGTTTTAATAAATTATATATGTATGTTCACTATCAGTGAGATCGCAAAATTGGTTGGGCTGAAGATAAAAATACCCAAGACAAAATTGCTCTGTATCAATAGTAACTCAGATAGACATTTCTTCGTATGTGATCAAGACATACCTGATACAACTGGTGGCTCAGCAGCAGATATATCCAGTCGCATAATTAAGGCGGGGAGTGCATTTGCCCAGTTAAACCCGATTTGGAAATTTTCTAATATTTCGAAACAAACCAAAATCAAATTATTTAACTCCAACATAAAATCCACTCTATTATATGAATGCAAGACCTGGAACATGGCACCACGTGACATACAAAGCCTTCAGGTATTTCAAAACAAATTCCTCCGCAAAATTTTACGGATTTTCTGGCCTGTAACAATATCCAACAACCAACTCTGGCTAAAGGCAAACCAGCAGCCTATAAGAACGGAAATAAGTAAGCGCAAATGGAGTTGGATAGGTCACACCCTTCGTAAGCCAGACGATGATATTGCCAAGAAATGCCTAGATTGGAACCCGCAGGGAAGCAGACGTGCACGGACACCAGCGCATACCTGGAAGCAGCAACTGACAACAGAACTTCCGAGATTGCGCATGAAGTGGAATGAAGTCAAGCATCGTGCCGAAGATCGAGATTATTGGAACCACCTTGTTATGGCCCTATGCCCCCTAGAGGAGTGAAAGGAACATATATATATATTTGATGGCTGTATGACCATTTTCTCAATGTATCGACAAACTGTCTGTTAATTAATGTCAACATAAATTTATTAGACCGATAAACTGTCCGTTAGGGATTTTGAGTTTCTCAATAAACCGACAAAAAACATTGTTTTCAGTTGGCAACCCCTCTCAAAATACATGTAAAAGTTGAAAGTCAGCTTAAATTTATCTCTACGGCAAATAAAAGGAAAATAAATAATTGGCAGCTTTGCGAAAGAAAGAAGCAAATGAGATATGTATTGAGAAAACTAAATTTCTGTAATGTGCAAGATTTTCGTTGGGAAGAAGAAAATATTGTAATAAGAAAATGGCCATTAGAATTTCAAAGGTGAGTTTTAAAATCTTTATGGAAAAAAATTCAATAATAGACTTTGATTTTTGCCAAAAAAAATCAATCAGTAAAAACAATTGAAGCGCTTATTCTAAGAATATTATAAGCCTCCCTAAATAAAAATATGGGCTTTATGTTGTTTTCCCTATTATGAATTCCTATTATATTTCCTATTATAGTAATAACTTTTCTAACAAAAGATTTTAACTATGTTCTAATTAAGTTTTGAGGAAATCCCATTTTTCTCCCTTCTGTATGCGCGCCTGTAAAACCCTTGGTATTAAACAAATGTTGGCATTAATACATATTTCAGAGCACAGCAAAGAGTGCATGACCCATTTTGTATTTTGCCTAATTCTCGTAAGGGGTTATCCGTTTTTCGGTTACACAAGTATAGATAAATAAAGCTAAGATTTCGATTAATCCTTTATTTCATTAAAATGCTTAGACCTTGGCATAACGTACGAAATACAATGTCATGCAAATGCCCGACTCTAGATTGGTTGCAGCAATCGGACTTTTCTGCGTAGTTGTCGACCATTTTTTCGCACGTGCTTAAGATGTGACATTTTTATATCAATTTTTATTTGTTTCAACCCATTAACGCCCAAAAGCAAAATACAGGTAAAAAAATGTTTTTATTGTTACTTTTTAATTCAATGTCGACAAAAGAAATGAAATAATAAAAAAAGAATTAAAAATGTTTATTCACATTTTAGAAAAATGGGTGTCCCCACTTGGGGACAATGGGCATACTAAGTATGAAATTTCGCAAAACAGTTTTTTCAACGCAAAGCGTTTTTGTACATAATTCACATCTCCAGCGACATTTACTATGACAAAGAACGCATAGCAGTTAATTTAATATCCGTTCCGGATTATGTCCGTTGTTTTTGCGATCAGCACCAACATTTATAGATGAAGTTCGACGCCGCTTTGATGCTGTGTGCTTTAAATAGAACCGCGCAATACTCCGTCTGGATGATAGTTGGTCCATCGGAGTGGTATTTTCTGCTTTACACAGTATAGCATGCAATCGAAAAGCGTTATTAACTGCCAAGTCTAATAGATATGTAAATATTGGCCTCCATCTCTTTTTTCCTCTAACGGATACTTTATAGAGACTGATGGATTGATCCATTTGGTCTACACCTTCCATATTATTATTGTTATTCACAAACACCACCTTTTTCCTTTTCCCATGGGATCTATAAAATCGAAATTTGTTGCCATGGTAACAATGTTATTATCATTCCATCGGACTATTTCAATTTCATTATTTCTATCAAAACGATAACCATATTGTGCTCTGGGTTGTTTTTTCATTCCTTTCAGTGGTACATACAAGTGGAAATTTTTTAGTTCTATTGTCTCGAATTGCACCAGTTGCTCTATATCCTAATTGTTTTGACTCACACAATAAATTATTATTTGTAAAAAAGTCATCAAAGTATTTCATCTGGCATTTCTGCGAGTAGCGATTTCACAACTCGTGTGCCGAGGGGGTTAGTAGGAACGTGCGTTGACTTACTGTAATAAATATCGAATACATAACAATATCCATCCGAACTTGAGGCTGCCCAATTCCTATAGCCAAATCTCACTGGCTTGCCCATAATAAATTGTTTCGCTGAAGGGCGACTAAAATATTTTATGAAAGATTCATCTATTGATAAGTTCTCGAGAAGTATTCCCCATTGCCAAGAACTTCTTTCAATTAGATTGCAGATAGGTCTCAACTTAAACATTTTATCAGTTGCATTATTGGCAAGGCTGTTGTCGGCAAAATGCAAGTTTTTTTATCTCTAAAAATCTATTTCTACTCGTTGTCCTTGCAACTAATGGAATCCCTTAGTCTTCATCTGAACTCCAATATGAACGTTCCGAAGGTAATTACATATATCACCTAATTTGGCATATTCGTTCATAATAAATCTTCTTCATTACCTTCATCGACATCACTTACAGAGGCAGGATCTGGTGGCAGGACTAAAATATCATATGTATCATCATCATTATCATTTATATAATTAACAGAAGTCTTCAAGTCGTAAAAAGCTATTTTGACCTCTAAGAAGATTTCTGTGCGCCATATTAAAGACGATAAAAAACTGTACAAAATTTTTAATTTATAACTAATATCGCCCGCTGTCCCCAATTGGGGAGAGTCGAATAAAACCATACCTTATAAATAACTTTTTCACTTTTTTGATAAACAAATGGAATTGCAAGCTTGTATACTCTCTAAGCAAAATATTTTACCGATTAAAACGAATTTTTAAATCACTAGTATTGCAAAAACACTGAAATATGTTTAACAAAGCAGACCCGAAAAAATACAGAATTAAACACACTAAATATTGCAACTGCTTCTTATTTTATAAAACGTGTCTCTGATTATAAGCTCAACTAATTCTAAAGTAGTGTATATACATAGTTGCATTGAGAAATGTAACGGTTGAAGTTAGAGTTGTCAGCCTTTGATCATGTGTACCCATATGGGAACAGTGGGCGGTAATGGGTTAACGTAAGAAAAAAAATGTTGCTATTAGAATATGATTCGAGAAAAAATAATTCTCATACATACATCAGTGAACCACCCTAGTATTCAGGTAGCTAAAGGAATTCGACCGAAAAAAATTTTGATTTAAGAATAAGGATACCTACTTCAAAAAAGTCGTTTCCATTTTCGCTATTTTTAAAAATGTTGTCCCTTTCTGGTCCAAAATTCCGGGAAAAATATATTATATTTTGGTACAAAATTTCTTAAAGTTCGGTTAAGCCTGTGTAAAAACAAGCCGGCGCAATCAAGACAAATTGCGTGATCAAAACAAAAATGCAAAAAGGGCAGCTTTCGTAAAAAATTACAGAATAAACGCAATATTTTCTGTCTCGTGACGACTCTGTGTGATCTGTGATTCAAGTTTGAGTCCCGCCCACTTATCTTACCGCGCAAAATGTTTGACTGATGCTGTTCATTTATAACCAAGCTATTTGTATCAATTTGTTAATTGTAGTTCATGCCATTCTCTAGGTATAAAGAAATCTAGTCTGAACCACGTCTTCTTTTCCAATCCCCCACATTTCTTACAGATTATGTCTGCATATTAATAACCATTGTATTTGTACCAAATTTGGGCAATTTTGCACTTAAGGTAGAAGTACATAACACGCGTTAGTGCGCGTGCGCTCTGTAGACGTCTGTCAAAAAAAATTAAACTAGTGTATTTTAATAGAACAAGCTACATGCTTGTGTATTTCTACAAGTAATCAGCTGACAATAAAAAAATAATTAACAAATTAGCGAATCGTGAAAGAAAAATTTATTGAAGAGCTTCAAAAAACAGACAATATTTATATAAAAAAAAAAATTCAATAAAATAAAAAAATCTTGATATACTTTCGAATCTGTTTTCAATGCACAAATAAGTAAACAAATGAAAACCAGCTGATAGGAACGGCTTTTGTAACGCGTGTTGTGTAACTTGCAATTTTTCATGCGCTTAAGTTTCTAAACGCACAACAAACGTCGACGAATGAACGCGTGTTATGTACTTCTAACTTTACCGTTCTTAAGACGTACGGAAGTCTATTCTATGCCGCAACCACTTATCTAATCACGAGCACTTTTGTAATTGATATTTTTGCAGGTAAATTTATTTATTTATTTACAGTAAATCTGTGTAACAAGTCTAACAATAACACATTGTTATACCGTGTTCAGATATGCACCTTAAATTGAGTTTTACGCAATAAATGACATGTACATATGTATATACAGTGATGCCAACTTAGCTATTAAGGGGCCATATTTGGCTCTTTTTAATTACTCCTGGCCCGTTGTTTTTCCTGTTAGCTCGTTTTTTAAAAAAAATAGCTAACAGGGGCTCTTTTAAAACGTAATATTAGAACGTTTGACACTTTTAACATCTATCAGTTAATCCTCCCGTTTTTACCCTCTTGTTTCGTCTTTCGTTCAATTATATTTGTAAGTGTACACATTTTTTGCTACGGCCAAAAGCCGTGAATAAAATAAAAAACAATAGACTTTGTGTATGTGCATTTGTGTGTGTCTTACATTTTTAACAAAAAACACTCATATTTAGTCTATGATGACGTAGATGCACAGTAGAAATTTTTTTTGTATCTTGTTTTTTTGATTCATGGTCAAAAGCATATAGAGGATTGGGAATCAAATCCTATATTAAAAAAATGGATGAAACCAACAAAAGATCAGTGGAAAACTTTATGCAAATATTACAATTCAATAATAGAAGCAAAACATTTTCATTAGTACGCCATTCGGAGACTAAAAAATAACATACGGAATGTATGGCGCCATTTAACGTTGTTGTACTATCTTAAACAGATATACAACATAGGAACAATTGTGATTTTTACTTGAACTGTAAATTTTAATTTTGATATTTTTTTGCAGATAATATATCATTTTCGCCAGAAGTTCCGACAGAAACGCAAATTGCACACGCAAATTTTTCTCTATATAACACATTACAAACACCATTTTAAGCAATGATTCCCCTTTGCGAAGCAATAATTTTTGTAAAAGTAAATTCAATTGAGACATACATATGTATGTATGTATGTACATATAAAAAGCCAAAGTTTCATATAAAGACAAACATATGGCCAGATGAAGAAAAAAATATTTAGCACTTTTTGGAAATGATTGTTCATATTTTAAATTCTATTTATTGAAATGCTAGATAATATGTAAGGTAACGTGGTCGTATAGATATAAGGCAACTTCGTCATATAAATTAAATTATTGGCCTAAAGGCTATCGTCTAGTTAACGCTGCTTCCTTTTGCACTGCATTACAAGCGTAATTATTTCTTCGCTAAGCTCATCTTTTAGAGAATTGTTTGTTATATCACACAAATTTTCTTGTAAAAATAATAACAAACTCTCGTCGTATTTATTGGTTGTACGACTTTTTCTAACAGATTTTTTGCCTGTACTAGTAGGTCATCCTCTGGAGCGATGCCATCTGAAGAATAGTTTTTTTTCTTTGCAGAGGATGTTATTGCAACCGGTTCTGAATCTTCAAATACTTCGCATACGTCAACATCTGAAACCTGGAAATATTTATTAATTGCATACATATTCATTTTTCAAAAATATTGCTACATACTATGGAAACCGAAGAAACTCCTTTCTTAATGTTTACATGTGCCTTAAGAAAACTAAGGTCGTCGAACCAATAAGCTGTTGGGTCATAAATTTTGTCATATCCCGAACCACTCCTGTAGCTGTCTTTAATTTTAGCCAATTCTCTGCAATATTGGGTTATTAAATAATTAAGTTTTGTCTAAAAAGCAAAAATAAATAAAAAACAAATTAAATAGACGCAAATTATTTACGATGGAACCTCACCTTTATTTCATTGGCGGTAATATTTGGGACATAGCTTTCCACGTTTTTACAACCTTTTCCAAAGCGTCATTTCTAGCGTGCTTATTATGATAATGCTCGTTCATCGGATTATTAAGGCATTCATTTTGTTCCCAAGCTTGGATAAGCTTTAAAACCGCTTCCTTTGGCCACTCAATCTGTATATAAAGACGGAGCAGAATTTTTAGCTAGGATTTGGTGATTCATACTTTGATTGCTATTAGTTTACATTGTACTCACCTTAATACTTTTATTCATTATATTTTGTTGTTATATGTGGATATAATAAATTGTATAAACTATAAATACAATTAACGGCCATTTTCACCAAGTTCGGTTAAAACTAACTTTCAATTAAAGTTCCGGCTACCAATATGTTTTGACAGCTATAACCGATGGTTATTTATAACCGAACTTGGTGAAAATGGCCGTTTTCTTATCAGCTGTATTAGAAAATACAACTCTGATCGCATAGAAACTATCATTTTATGAAAATTTTTCAAAACTTTTGCAAGTCGGTCAGACTGTCATTTAGTTAAATTTTTAGGCCACACTATCATACTTTATGAACACACACGATTTTTTTTGACATATCGTACGACTAAATAGGATAGTGTGTAGTGACCTTAAGTAGTAAATATTATTAAACATTAATATGTTTATTTAATTTTTTGTATATGTATATGTAAATGAGTTTAAAGTACAAAAATTAATAATAAATGGATTTTAAATAGAACAATCTTTGATTTTTAAATTTAGCACATTTTTGCTCTTTTTGACACGTTTTGCCATTGAATAGTTGGCATCTCTTTGTATATACATACATACATATGTATAAAGACTGAAATATATTTGTTTTATAGTTTTAAGACTTTTAATGTTTAATTTAATATATATTAACTGAAATAACAAAAAAAAATAATACAATTAAAATGTAAGCATTGCTTTTTGTCAGTTTAGGATTTATTTTAACATTTTTTAGCATTTTTTAAGCCGATTTAGCTGCAAAATAATTTTGGATATGGCCGCACTGATTGTAACCGTATTTCATTAACAGCACCATCTTGTGCTTACTAGCATATTAAATAGTACTCCTAATTTTAAAAAACCAGTGCTGCCATTGAAAATTTTCAAAAAGGATACAAAAATAAGTCGCAAAGAGTACGTATATTAGAGAAAAATAAAAACAGTAAAAAAAAGAACTTTATAGTTTTTTTTAAGCAGATTTGCACTATGCACTATGCAGAACTATTTTGCATTTTAAAGCTTAATGCTGTCTGTGTATTGATGTTAATGTTTTGTATATTTATTGTATTCAACAAAATATAAAAAAAATACATTTCCAATTTACCTCGCTTTTCTAATAACTTAAAACTTGCACATTTTTTTTTTTTTTTAATTTTAAAGGAGTAATATTTTTCAAAAGTGAACAAAAGCTTACTCTATGCCGAATTTGTTCTAAGGAGCAATTTAGGGTCATAAATACTCTTATTGACAACAATAAAATAAAAGTATCAATTTTGTTTTCACCCTTCAGGCTAGTTTTAAAATCAAAAAAATATTAACTGAGATTTTTATGGTGTTTTCTTTTCTGACAATAATGTTCCATATATGCTACCATTCGTGCGGTTTTTTGTTCCATTCTAAAAATATATGCAAAAATGTGAGAAGTTGTCGTTTTCCTTTCTAAACATGTTGCAACAATAAATGGCAAATTTGTTCCATTTCTTACCCGCAGTTATAACTGAGTGTGAGATAATACCCTTTTTTACATCTGCGGGAAGTACTTTTTTATGCAAGCAAGTATTTTTCTTATTACAATTTTTTTTATGTTTGTGTGCAATTTGTTGATTTTTGGTTATTTTGTGATGGATATAAAAACTTTTTGTTTAAAAGAAATTTTGGAAACCTCATCATCATCTGATGAAGATGAGTTCATTTTACTTCAACAAAGTAGAGAACTTCTCCCTCGTGTGAAAAGCTTTTTGAAAAATGTGGTTCATAATTATTCGGATTCCGATGTATGTATGAATTTGACATTTACATACAAATATTTTATTAACACAAACATTTAATTTTAAAGTTTCAAAAGAATTTCCGTGTCAGCCGAGCAAGTGCCGCTTATCTAATAGAGAGATATACTCATTCCTCGACCAAAAGAAGTTACCGTGGGGGAAGATTGCAAACCAGTTTTGAGACGCAGATTTTTTCATTTTTATGGTTGTCAAAAAAGTAAAAAATTGTAATTCAAGTTATTAAATACATACATATACATTTTTAGGTTTACTGGCAATAAAACTACAATAAGGGAGGTGGCAAACTTTTTTTTCAAACTCCAAGGCAATGTTGGCCCACATATCTTTTTTAGTTCTGTATTTTTTTTGTGGCCCTATTTCAGGCATATACTCTCCATATAAATCAAGAAGTCTTCGGGTTTCACCATCAGACCAAACTATAATATATGTGTATATTAATAAGCTGTATGTTTATCTACCTATGTACAAACATATATGTATTTACATACATACCTTGAATTCTTTTATAAGAAGTAGGAAATTCAATAATTTCTTCGACTAGATAGGAATCCATTTTCGTTGGTTTTGCTTTTATTTTATAATTTTTTCTTTGGCGCAAAATTTTTACAGCAGCTGATTTTAATTATTGAAAAATCAGTGTTGTTAACGCTTATTGGAGTCAAAATATCGCTTATTAGTATAAACTTTGCATGTAATATTTGACACGCTAAATACACATTAGTGTTGGGTGTAAAAAGTAGATATTATTTTGTTCCATTGTAATTTAGAAAAATGTATCACTTTGTAAGGGTTCGTGTAACCTGATAAATATATTACACAACTATAATGCATCATTTTTTTTAGAAAAGAAAACACCATTAGTTTCAAAACATAATTAGAAATATTACTAATTGATAACATTATTTCTCACTTTTTGAGAAACAATGGAATATTTTATTTCACATCTCTTTGATTCGGGAAGTTCTCGACAGAGTTACAGAACATAAGTACAGGTTTAAGACTTTAAAATGGACTTAAGAGTTTTTAAAATAAAGAAGGCGAAAAAGTTTTGACAACTTAGTGGATTTAAGAATACGCATTTGCTGTTTGTAAATTATACGAAGAAATTTAAATGAAACCTGTATAACTAATCACCTTTTTATTTGATCATTATGTATAATTTTGTATCAACATTACATTTAAAAATTATTTAGAACAAAAATGTAACTAAAATTTTTTTAAAAATGTAACTAAAGTTGAGTCAACTCGAGCTTCAGCAACAATTTGTATGAAATTGTTTCTGACGTTTAAAATAATTGTGTTTCGTTTTGAATGAAAATTTTAACATAATGTTTTAAAAAATAATAATAAATGCATAATATTGTTGTGGGTAAAATTTGCAAACGGTTTCTTAATGCAAAATGTGTGTGGTGGCGAAAAAATTTGTTGCTCTATTATGAACACCCAGTGATAATGCATATTAAAATTAATATTGAACACTAATGAAAATACGCATTAGTATCATTAAACTTCATTGGTTTTAATTCGCACTCATTCAAATGAATCTTTCATATCAATGAAAATCAATGAGCTGGCCTAAGCAACCAGTGAAATGCGCATAGAAGCTAGCTTCCCCTCAACAATAAGCTTCTATACTTTAATAATCTTATTCCTCCTATATTTTCCAGGAATACTTTGTATGCGCTATCAGAATTTTTGTATTTGTATATTTCTGTTACGAGGCTTACTTATAAAATATTCCTGGAAAATATTGAAGGAATAAGACTATTAAAGTATAGAAGCTTTTGAGGATTGTAATTTGACTTAGAATACACATTAAAACAAAACTTTTGCTTTTCTATTTGATTTACAATAGATTTCAGATTATTGCATTTATATTAAAATGTATACTCTCTTTAAACAACAAACAAGTCTCTCTACAAAAGTAAAGTTATAAAGTTCTTGAATACGTTTTAGTTAACCAAAATTCAAAATTAAGCCCTAAAAATGTTAATTAAGCGTCGCTTTATAACGTTCATCACATTTATAAAAGTTCATCTTAATAAGGTTGATACATAAATAACATTTCTGTCATAAACTCCTAATTAGTATAACAGAACCTCAGAATGCCAAATAGAACCATCGTGGTGGCAATACCATACACCGGCGTTTTAATGTGTAGGTAAACGAAAACTCAGTTCTGAAGTGCGCATGACGTGAAAACAGAATGTGTGACAAGAAACTTATTCTTACCAACAAGCAGTGTGACCGGATGTTGAAATTTTTACAGCAAAATCTGCAATTAGACAGGACCAAAAAATGATGAAATAATTCTTTAAAATGCTAAAATTTTGCCAAGTTTCTTTTTATAAAAGGGATCGATTCTGCTCAAACCACACATAAATAGCACGGGTAATTGAGTTTTGAATTTTGGCGGAAAGCAAACCTCTGATACAAGCCAAATACAAACGACTGTATTTCTATGCTTTGCTTCGATTTCAAATATTCCATAAAAAGGTATATTAGACCAGTTTATTTCTTATAGCTTAAGAAAAGTGGAGTTTTAGCCCTATTAATTTTTTAGCATTTTTTTCATTTATACTATACAATTTTTATTTTGGGATCAATAAATTAAATTTTCTTGTAATTTTAAATCATAATAGTATTTATTAGGCTATGCCAAATCTTTGATACACTCCACCGAGAGTTCGAATATTTCAGGAGCTGGGTTTATATGGTATCTATACAATATAAGACAATATTTATGAATCCTGACCTCAAAGTATTATAATTCGTTGCCTAAAATATAAAATATGTATCATGATTTGTTTCAGAAATATTATTAGGGGTATTTGAATGATTTTTATAAAGGTATTTTATGTTGGAGCTACCGTAAATTATATATCGTTCATCACAAAATTCGGTAGTGATTTCTAATTTTAAAACAATTTACATAAGTTAGACCAACTTTCAATACAGTAATAAAATTTTAATTTTTAATTTAAAGCTTCTTGAATTGCTTTTCGGAAGGCCGCTTTACATGGCGTTATTTATTTACAAGTAAGACTTATGTACATAAATGTTTCTTTTTATTGTTATATGTTGATGTTTTACATTTTTTGTTTTACTTCTCGTTTGTTTTTTGCTTTGATGTTATTATTTATATTTTGATTTTTGTTATTTAATAGACAGTCCCGGATAATGTTATTCAAAGAATAACGAAATATTGGAAAAATAAAATAAAGAATATTTTTTATAAAAAAGACCTCGAGCTTGAAGATTTATTTTTTATTTGTTTCTTAAGTATATAAGCGCGTTTTTCTTTTATGAAATTATTTCCGATAGTGTTATTTCTTATAAAGGTTTCTACTGGTAGGTATAAAAGTTTTCTTACAACAAGAGCATATAATAATAGGTATAATTATATAATTTACTACCAGTTTTTTTCAAACTTGAATCAAAATGTTCGTTTAGAAATTTATATTGAAAACATTATGGGGGTAATTTTGTTGTTCACTTCACCTTGCGTTGAGAAAATTTTCATATAAAATTTTTTGAATTTTCAAAAATGTTTAAAAAAAAAACGGGCAGTTAAACGCAAAAATATAAAACAGAGCTTTTAAGCTCTTTATTAAGTTCAATTTATGGCAACACTGCAAAACAACAGCAACAAGACTGTTCGAGTCTCATTAAAGTTTTTTAAGCTTACCGAAATATTAAAAAATCTTCGTGAAGAAAACAAACTTTTTGGCAAACTTTTTCGCAGTTGATAAAAAAAGTACTATCTAGTAGCAAGTGCGTTTTGTTTTGAATATGCATGCATACAGATTTGCGCTTATAAAATAAAAACAAATAAACGCACGCCTATGTAGGTAGTAGCAATCGATAGATCATAAAAATCTGAATCGATATCAATATAGGTTATTAGATGACACTCTTGCGATAAAGAGTTATAGCGCAACAAACTTTAAATTTACAAAATATGTGCATGTACAAATTTAGTTTTTCACTTATAACTCGAAAACGATTCCGCGTGCGCGTATCTAGCTTGTACCGATCGAAAGAGCGTAAAAATCGATATTGATATAGTTTATTTTCTAAGAGACTTGGGGGGGGGGATGTTAAAGTGCAGCAAACTTTTTAAATTTTCTCTATGGTGAAATCTAATTCTAAATGGTGAAAAAATTGAAAGTCTCTTTGAAAATAAGCTATATCAATATCGATTCAGATTTTTACGCTCTATCGATCGGTACTAGCGAGATATATGCACGCGGAATCGTTTTCGAGTTATTAGTGAAAAACTAAATTTTTATATGTACATATATAGAAAATTTAAAAAGTTTGCTGCACCATAACATCCCCCCCCAAGTCTCTTTGAAAATAAGCTATATCAATATCGATTCAGATTTTTACGCTCTATCGATCGGTACTAGCGAGATATATGCACGCGGAATCGTTTTCGAGTTATTAGTGAAAAACTAAATTTTTATATGTACATATATAGAAAATTTAAAAAGTTTGCTGCACTATAACATCCCCCCCCTCCCAAGGCTCTTTGAAAAAAAGCTATATCAATATCGATTCAGATTTGTACGCTCTATCGATCGGTACTAGCGAGATATATGCACGCGGAATCGTTTTCGAGTTATTAGTGAAAAACTAAATTTTTATATGTACATATATAGAAAATTTAAAAAGTTTGCTGCACTTTAACATCCCCCCCCCCCCAAGTCTCTTTGAAAATAAGCTATATCAATATCGATTCAGATTTGTACGCTCTATCGATCGGTACTAGCGAGATATATGCACGCGGAATCGTTTTCGAGTTATTAGTGAAAAACTAAATTTTTATATGTACATATATAGAAAATTTAAAAAGTTTGCTGCACCATAACATCCCCCCCCTAAGTCTCTTTGAAAATAAGCTATATCAATATCGATTCAGATTTTTACGCTCTATCGATCGGTACTAGCGAGATATATGCACGCGGAATCGTTTTCGAGTTATTAGTGAAAAACTAAATTTTTATATGTACATATATAGAAAATTTAAAAAGTTTGCTGCACCATAACATCCCCCCCCTAAGTCTCTTTGAAAATAAGCTATATCAATATCGATTCAGATTTTTACGCTCTATCGATCGGTACTAGCGAGATATATGCACGCGGAATCGTTTTCGAGTTATTAGTGAAAAACTAAATTTTTATATGTACATATAAAGAAAATTTAAAAAGTTTGCTGCACCATAACATCCCCCCCCCCCAAGTCTCTTTGAAAATAAGCTATATCAATATCGATTCAGATTTGTACGCTCTATCGATCGGTACTAGCGAGATATATGCACGCGGAATCGTTTTCGAGTTATTAGTGAAAAACTAAATTTTTATATGTACATATATAGAAAATTTAAAAAGTTTGCTGCACTTTAACATCCCCCCCCCCCCCCAAGTCTCTTTGAAAATAAGCTATATCAATATCGATTTAGATTTGTACGCTCTATCGATCGGTACTAGCGAGATATATGCACGCGGAATCGTTTTCGAGTTATTAGTGAAAAACTAAATTTTTATATGTACATATATAGAAAATTTAAAAAGTTTGCTGCACCATAACATCCCCCCCCTAAGTCTCTTTGAAAATAAGCTATATCAATATCGATTCAGATTTTTACGCTCTATCGATCGGTACTAGCGAGATATATGCACGCGGAATCGTTTTCGAGTTATTAGTGAAAAACTAAATTTTTATATGTACATATATAGAAAATTTAAAAAGTTTGCTGCACCATAACATCCCCCCCCTAAGTCTCTTTGAAAATAAGCTATATCAATATCGATTCAGATTTGTACGCTCTATCGATCGGTACTAGCGAGATATATGCACGCGGAATCGTTTTCGAGTTATTAGTGAAAAACTAAATTTTTATATGTACATATAAAGAAAATTTAAAAAGTTTGCTGCACCATAACATCCCCCCCCCCCAAGTCTCTTTGAAAATAAGCTATATCAATATCGATTCAGATTTGTACGCTCTATCGATCGGTACTAGCGAGATATATGCACGCGGAATCGTTTTCGAGTTATTAGTGAAAAACTAAATTTTTATATGTACATATATAGAAAATTTAAAAAGTTTGCTGCACCATAACATCCCCCCCCTCCCAAGGCTCTTTGAAAAAAAGCTATATCAATATCGATTCAGATTTGTACGCTCTATCGATCGGTACTAGCGAGATATATGCACGCGGAATCGTTTTCGAGTTATTAGTGAAAAACTAAATTTTTATATGTACATATATAGAAAATTTAAAAAGTTTGCTGCACTTTAACATCCCCCCCCAAGACTCTTTGAAAATAAGCTATATCAATATCGATTCAGATTTTTACGCTCTATCGATCGGTACTAGCGAGATATATGCACGCGGAATCGTTTTCGAGTTATTAGTGAAAAACTAAATTTTTATATGTACATATATAGAAAATTTAAAAAGTTTGCTGCACTTTAACATCCCCCCCCCCCAAGTCTCTTTGAAAATAAGCTATATCAATATCGATTCAGATTTGTACGCTCTATCGATCGGTACTAGCGAGATATATGCACGCGGAATCGTTTTCGAGTTATTAGTGAAAAACTAAATTTTTATATGTACATATATAGAAAATTTAAAAAGTTTGCTGCACCATAACATCCCCCCCCTAAGTCTCTTTGAAAATAAGCTATATCAATATCGATTCAGATTTTTACGCTCTATCGATCGGTACTAGCGAGATATATGCACGCGGAATCGTTTTCGAGTTATTAGTGAAAAACTAAATTTTTATATGTACATATATAGAAAATTTAAAAAGTTTGCTGCACCATAACATCCCCCCCTAAGTCTCTTTGAAAATAAGCTATATCAATATCGATTCAGATTTTTACGCTCTATCGATCGGTACTAGCGAGATATATGCACGCGGAAATTTTTATATGTACATATAAAGAAAATTTAAAAAGTTTGCTGCACCATAACATCCCCCCCCCCCCAAGTCTCTTTGAAAATAAGCTATATCAATATCGATTCAGATTTGCTATTTTCGAGTTATTAGTGAAAAACTAAATTTTTATATGTACATATATAGAAAATTTAAAAAGTTTGCTGCACTTTAACATCCCCCCCCCCCAAGTCTCTTTGAAAATAAGCTATATCAATATCGATTCAGATTTGTACGCTCTATCGATCGGTACTAGCGAGATATATGCACGCGGAATCGTTTTCGAGTTATTAGTGAAAAACTAAATTTTTATATGTACATATATAGAAAATTTAAAAAGTTTGCTGCACCATAACATCCCCCCCCTAAGTCTCTTTGAAAATAAGCTTTATCAATATCGATTCAGATTTTTACGATCTATCGATCGGTACTAGCGAGATATATGCACGCGGAATCGTTTTCGAGTTATTAGTGAAAAACTAAATTTTTATATGTACATATATAGAAAATTTAAAAAGTTTGCTGCACCATAACATCCCCCCCCTAAGTCTCTTTGAAAATAAGCTATATCAATATCGATTCAGATTTTTACGCTCTATCGATCGGTACTAGCGAGATATATGCACGCGGAATCGTTTTCGAGTTATTAGTGAAAAACTAAATTTTTATATGTACATATAAAGAAAATTTAAAAAGTTTGCTGCACCATAACATCCCCCCCCCCCCCCCAAGTCTCTTTGAAAATAAGCTATATCAATATCGATTCAGATTTGTACGCTCTATCGATCGGTACTAGCGAGATATATGCACGCGGAATCGTTTTCGAGTTATTAGTGAAAAACTAAATTTTTATATGTACATATATAGAAAATTTAAAAAGTTTGCTGCACCATAACATCCCCCCCCTAAGTCTCTTTGAAAATAAGCTATATCAATATCGATTCAGATTTGTACGCTCTATCGATCGGTACTAGCGAGATATATGCACGCGGAATCGTTTTCGAGTTATTAGTGAAAAACTAAATTTTTATATGTACATATATAGAAAATTTAAAAAGTTTGCTGCACTTTAACATCTCCCCCCCAAGTCTCTTTGAAAATAAGCTATATCAATATCGATTCAGATTTTTGCGCTCTATCGATCGGTACTAGCGAGATATATGCACGTGGAATCGTTTTCGAGTTATTAGTGAAAAACTAAATTTGTATATGTACATATATAGAAAATTTAAAAAGTTTGCTGCACTTTAACATCCCCCCCAAGACTCTTTGAAAATAAGCTATATCAATATCGATTCAGATTTTTACGCTCTATCGATCGGTACTAGCGAGATATATGCACGCGGAATCGTTTTCAAGTTATTAGTGAAAAACTAAATTTTTATATGTACATATATAGAAAATTTAAAAAGTTTGCTGCACTTTAACATATATAGAAAATTTAAAAAGTTTGCTGCACTTTAACATCCCCCCCCCCCCAAGTCTCTTTGAAAATAAGCTATATCAATATCGATTCAGATTTGTACGCTCTATCGATCGGTACTAGCGAGATATATGCACGCGGAATCGTTTTCGAGTTATTAGTGAAAAACTAAATTTTTATATGTACATATATAGAAAATTTAAAAAGTTTGCTGCACCATAACATCCCCCCCCTAAGTCTCTTTGAAAATAAGCTATATCAATATCGATTCAGATTTTTACGCTCTATCGATCGGTACTAGCGAGATATATGCACGCGGAATCGTTTTCGAGTTATTAGTGAAAAACTAAATTTTTATATGTACATATATAGAAAATTTAAAAAGTTTGCTGCACCATCTTTGAAAATAAGCTATATCAATATCGATTCAGATTTTTACGCTCTATCGATCGGTACTAGCGAGATATATGCACGCGGAAATTTTTATATGTACATATAAAGAAAATTTAAAAAGTTTGCTGCACCATAACATCCCCCCCCCCCAAGTCTCTTTGAAAATAAGCTATATCAATATCGATTCAGATTTGCTATTTTCGAGTTATTAGTGAAAAACTAAATTTTTATATGTACATATATAGAAAATTTAAAAAGTTTGCTGCACTTTAACATCCCCCCCCCCCCAAGTCTCTTTGAAAATAAGCTATATCAATATCGATTCAGATTTGTACGCTCTATCGATCGGTACTAGCGAGATATATGCACGCGGAATCGTTTTCGAGTTATTAGTGAAAAACTAAATTTTTATATGTACATATATAGAAAATTTAAAAAGTTTGCTGCACTTTAACATCCCCCCCCTAAGTCTCTTTGAAAATAAGCTATATCAATATCGATTCAGATTTGTACGCTCTATCGATCGGTACTAGCGAGATATATGCACGCGGAATCGTTTTCGAGTTATTAGTGAAAAACTAAATTTTTATATGTACATATATAGAAAATTTAAAAAGTTTGCTGCACCATAACATCCCCCCCCTAAGTCTCTTTGAAAATAAGCTATATCAATATCGATTCAGATTTTTACGCTCTATCGATCGGTACTAGCGAGATATATGCACGCGGAATCGTTTTCGAGTTATTAGTGAAAAACTAAATTTTTATATGTACATATATAGAAAATTTAAAAAGTTTGCTGCACCATAACATCCCCCCCCTAAGTCTCTTTGAAAATAAGCTATATCAATATCGATTCAGATTTGTACGCTCTATCGATCGGTACTAGCGAGATATATGCACGCGGAATCGTTTTCGAGTTATTAGTGAAAAACTAAATTTTTATATGTACATATATAGAAAATTTAAAAAGTTTGCTGCACCATAACATCCCCCCCCTAAGTCTCTTTGAAAATAAGCTATATCAATATCGATTCAGATTTGTACGCTCTATCGATCGGTACTAGCGAGATATATGCACGCGGAATCGTTTTCGAGTTATTAGTGAAAAACTAAATTTTTATATGTACATATATAGAAAATTTAAAAAGTTTGCTGCACTTTAACATCTCCCCCCCAAGTCTCTTTGAAAATAAGCTATATCAATATCGATTCAGATTTTTGCGCTCTATCGATCGGTACTAGCGAGATATATGCACGTGGAATCGTTTTCGAGTTATTAGTGAAAAACTAAATTTGTATATGTACATATATAGAAAATTTAAAAAGTTTGCTGCACTTTAACATCCCCCCCAAGACTCTTTGAAAATAAGCTATATCAATATCGATTCAGATTTTTACGCTCTATCGATCGGTACTAGCGAGATATATGCACGCGGAATCGTTTTCAAGTTATTAGTGAAAAACTAAATTTTTATATGTACATATATAGAAAATTTAAAAAGTTTGCTGCACTTTAACATCCCCCCCCCCAAGTCTCTTTGAAAATAAGCTATATCAATATCGATTCAGATTTGTACGCTCTATCGATCGGTACTAGCGAGATATATGCACGCGGAATCGTTTTCGAGTTATTAGTGAAAAACTAAATTTTTATATGTACATATATAGAAAATTTAAAAAGTTTGCTGCACCATAACATCCCCCCCCTAAGTCTCTTTGAAAATAAGCTATATCAATATCGATTCAGATTTTTACGCTCTATCGATCGGTACTAGCGAGATATATGCACGCGGAATCGTTTTCGAGTTATTAGTGAAAAACTAAATTTTTATATGTACATATATAGAAAATTTAAAAAGTTTGCTGCACCATAACATCCCCCCCCTAAGTCTCTTTGAAAATAAGCTATATCAATATCGATTCAGATTTTTACGCTCTATCGATCGGTACTAGCGAGATATATGCACGCGGAATCGTTTTCGAGTTATTAGTGAAAAACTAAATTTTTATATGTACATATAAAGAAAATTTAAAAAGTTTGCTGCACCATAACATCCCCCCCCCCAAGTCTCTTTGAAAATAAGCTATATCAATATCGATTCAGATTTGTACGCTCTATCGATCGGTACTAGCGAGATATATGCACGCGGAATCGTTTTCGAGTTATTAGTGAAAAACTAAATTTTTATATGTACATATATAGAAAATTTAAAAAGTTTGCTGCACTTTAACATCTCCCCCCCAAGTCTCTTTGAAAATAAGCTATATCAATATCGATTCAGATTTTTGCGCTCTATCGATCTGTACTAGCGAGATATATGCACGTGGAATCGTTTTCGAGTTATTAGTGAAAAACTAAATTTGTATATGTACATATATAGAAAATTTAAAAAGTTTGCTGCACTTTAACATCCCCCCCCCAAGACTCTTTGAAAATAAGCTATATCAATATCGATTCAGATTTTTACGCTCTATCGATCGGTACTAGCGAGATATATGCACGCGGAATCGTTTTCGAGTTATTAGTGAAAAACTAAATTTTTATATGTACATATATAGAAAATTTAAAAAGTTTGCTGCACTTTAACATCCCCCCCCCCCCCAAGTCTCTTTGAAAATAAGCTATATCAATATCGATTCAGATTTTTACGCTCTATCGATCGGTACTAGCGAGATATATGCACGCGGAATCGTTTTCGAGTGATTAGTGAAAAACTAAATTTTTATATGTACATATATAGAAAATTCAAAAAGTTTGCTGCACTTTAACATCTCCCCCCCAAGTCTCTTTGAAAATAAGCTATATCAATATCGATTCAGATTTTTGCGCTCTATCGATCTGTACTAGCGAGATATATGCACGTGGAATCGTTTTCGAGTTATTAGTGAAAAACTAAATTTGTATATGTACATATATAGAAAATTTAAAAAGTTTGCTGCACTTTAACATCCCCCCCCCAAGACTCTTTGAAAATAAGCTATATCAATATCGATTCAGATTTTTACGCTCTATCGATCGGTACTAGCGAGATATATGCACGCGGAATCGTTTTCGAGTTATTAGTGAAAAACTAAATTTTTATATGTACATATATAGAAAATTTAAAAAGTTTGCTGCACTTTAACATCCCCCCCCCCCCCAAGTCTCTTTGAAAATAAGCTATATCAATATCGATTCAGATTTTTACGCTCTATCGATCGGTACTAGCGAGATATATGCACGCGGAATCGTTTTCGTGTTATTAGTGAAAAACTAAATTTTTATATGTACATATATAGAAAATTTAAAAAGTTTGCTGCACCATAACATCCCCCCCCTCCCAAGGCTCTTTGAAAAAAAGCTATATCAATATCGATTCAGATTTTTACGCTCTATCGGTACTAGCGAGATATATGCACGCGGAATCGTTTCCGAGTTATTAGTGAAAAACTAAATTTTTATATGTTCATATATAGAAAATTTAAAAAGTTTGCTGCACTATAACATCCCCCCCAAGTCTCTTAGAAAATATACTATATCAATATCGATTCAGATTTTTACGCTCTATCGATTGATGCTAGCTGGATATGTGCACGCGGAATCGTTTGTACATGCACATATTTTGTAAATTGCTGCTTTATAACTCTTTATCGCAAGAGTGTCACCTAATAACCTTTATTGATATCGATTCAGATTTTTATGCTCTATTGATTGGTAGTACGTACATAGACGGGCGCTTATTTGTTTTTATTTTATAAGCGTAAAACTATGTGCATGTATATTAATATACATTCAAAACAAAGCGCACGTGTGAATAAATACTACTTTTTTATCAACTGTGAAAAAGTTTGCCAAAAAACCAAAAGTTTGTTTTCTTCTCATACGTTATTAAAAATGCTCCGACGAGAACATCATACGTAATTGAACAGCGAACACAGCGTTGCCAGAATGAAGATTTTATTTAATTTCGAAGATATTTTTGACCAATATATGATTTGAAGATTTTTTATTTTTAGAACATAAGATTTGAACTTAAAGTTTGTACAACATTTATATATTTTTTGCAGTTTCTTAAACAGTCAATTTTTAAAACAATTAGGTTTTGTATCCCCTTGTCTGTGGGTTTCGCACACTTTTTTATCCATTGTCTAGCATACACAAAAATGAATCACTATTTCTGGACGTACAAAATATTGATGAAAAAAAAGTTTCATACACATGTATGTATGTATATTAAAGAACAAAAAAGTGCATGTACATAATTAGTACCAATAGGTGAAACTAATAAAACACTTATGAAGCTTTTAGTTTGAAAATTCCACATTGCATGTTTATGATGATTTTTTAACAAAGTATAAGTGTATATGTACATATGTAAGTGCTTAAGAATATATTTTAAAAGGTGTTCCAACATTATTTTAATAACTATTCCATTAGGAATATATTTAGGAAAATCCATATATTTTCGATGAGCTTTTTTTAGCTTCATAGTTCCCAAACTAAAATCTTTTTGCATAAAATTTATGTATCTCTTATTTTGAAATAAATGAAACTTATTTATTTAGATGGATTTTTTAAGTTCTTATTTATAAGAAACTAGTGTAACCCTGCCCGCGTTGCTGGACAATACTGTAACATATATTTACGTCTTTGTATTAAAAATTAAATTTTCTAGAATGAAAGAATAGACATTTTCCTGAAAAAGAATTGCAAAATAATATAAATTTTTTAAAGTGAGAACATCAAAAAGAAAAAAAAGTATTGCAGAGCTTGGTGGTAAACGACATTTTAGTATAGTACTTTTCGCTTGTAGTCCATTCCGCTTAAAGGCCAAAAACGGATATAAGCCAAAACTGTCATATTCACATGGAGATTTTTTTGAATTTCATACAAATTATTTGTTCTAAGGTTCATCTCGCTTGTAGTCCATTTTCGTTTAAAGGCCACATTTTCTTAGCATGCATTTATAATTCTTTATGCAAAAATGTTTGCTTGTAGTCTACTCTGTTTTTTATATTTTTTTAACTGGGAACATGTTTTTATTTACCTTTCTGAAAAATGCCAAATTTCGCAATTTATTTTTTATAACATCTGACAATTGTTTGTTATAATAAACGACAAACTTCATTAAAAAAACGCTGACAAAAATATTAGAGTTTCTTTATATAGACTTTGACGTTTGGTATAACAAAAAATTGTCAGGTGAAGACCCCATCTAAAGAACCAATAAAATTAATATTTATGTTGTGTTTGATTTTGTCATCCAAAGAATTAAAATGAATCTCATACTTAAGGCTTATGAAGCATTGAAATTATTTACATTTTGTTTTTATTGTAAGCTTTTAAAGTATTTGAATTTATTAATAAAAAAGATTTTTGTTTTAACTATTTATTTAAATTAAATCAATATTTAGTTATGTTTTAAATAAACTTTTCTTTTTTTTTTAAAAAGATTGGTTTTATTGAAGAAAATAATTTTTATATAGTCCAAAATGTGGATTATACTAGGTTTCACTTATTATCTATAAAATGGCTAATAAAGAAAATCGGTTACAGTCCAAATTCGCTTATAGTCCACAAAAGTTGTGCACCTATAGGTAGACTATAAGTCTGGGTTCACACTATGAAAATTTTCTTTCAGAAAGCCCTCTCACCAATAAACTCAGACTTTCTGAAAGAAAACTTTCATAGTGTGATCCCAGACTAAGCGAAAAGTACTGTATTGCCATTTTCACAATAATAAAGACGACGGCTTCCCAACACGTAATCATGTCACATACGGTTGAGTGTGTGAAAATACAGGATATTCTTAATGGAAAATATTTAAATTTTAGCTGAAAGATTACAAATCAATAATTAAAAAATGTCAATGCTCGTACTGGAAACATAAATGACAATCAATAAACACACAGAAATTATGTAAGTCAAATGATGTTATAAGGAAAAAAATACGTTTTTATAGGGATCAAAAGTGCGCGTATAACGCATATTCGTAGACATTTTTCGATTTTTTTTTTTAACAATCGGTGAAAGTAGACCTTTCCAACTCGTTTAAAAATCTGTTTAGTGGTTCTCGAGTTATAAAATGACGAACATATGACAACTTATTTCCCTTCCAAATCTTCTGGCAACGTTGAGCCAACACGTGAAATCCCGTAAAAAAGCAACAACCAGCAACAACGAAAACAACAATTGAATTGTTGTGTGTACATAAACACACATATTTATTAAACGTAAAGAAAAAAAAATTTGTATGTATGTAGGTATTTTAAGCAGCAGCAAAATGCCAATTTCACAATTGTTTTTAAATCTTCTATTTACGTATTGTAATCGATTAAATACAGTTTTTACTACAAATCTCTTTTAAAGAACTACTTACTAATGCGATAAGAATGAAACACTCACCAACTTTGAATAAAAAATTTATTTACAAAATTCACTTTTTTTTGGTATTGCTATTTTAATTGTTCTGCAAGCCAATGAGGGAATGTTTGGCGCGTTTATAACACAATGCTAACAAAAACTATGTATGAATGTACATACATATATATGAAAGTATGTATGTATATGCACGCTACCATTTGTAATTGTCTGCAGGCAGCACAACGTTTGAAAGACGAAAAGGTTTTATCAAAACTAAAACGAATTTTAGGTGGAAAAATACACAGAAGCGGCGAATGTGACAGCAGCAATTGAATGTGTTTAAAGAATTGGAAAGGTGGTTGAACAGCTGACCCCACTACCAGTCGCAGTAGCAGTGAAAGCCAGCTGACAGACACCAACAATTTTACCAATTAAATGTCGTATGAGAATTCTCTGATTACTCTGTAGAAATATTTTTTTATTGTTTTTTTTTTTTGCAATTACAGTGGGTCTGATAGCATGAAGAATTAGTCGAAGTTAATAAAAAGCGTCAAAGTAAGTTTAGCTCTTTAATATTAATTTAAAAACGATTCCTTTGATTAAAATAACTGAATTACAAGAATTTCAGCATTTATTTCTAAAACTAAAATATTGTTAATAACGTTGTACGCTACATTTACGGCCTTAAATTAATTAATTGATCACATATCTCAGTATTCTACTCGTATTTTCGGTATGACATTTGATAACTATTTAATGCAAAAGAAC
This sequence comes from Pollenia labialis, assembly GCA_949318255.1. Classification (NCBI taxonomy): domain Eukaryota; kingdom Metazoa; phylum Arthropoda; class Insecta; order Diptera; family Polleniidae; genus Pollenia; species Pollenia labialis. The sequence continues at coordinate 61,502,864 of OX439139.1, read as the reverse complement.
CTTGATCTGCTACACAAAATTGTTATGACAAAAATGCCGAAATACCTTTTTGTCCGCCTACAGTTCACTAGATCATCGAGGGGTAATGGCATCATCCAATTTCGGCATAATGATACGGCATCTGAAAGGCAGTTTTTTATTTTAACAATTCGTCTCTGGAACCAACTCCCTGCTTATATTCAAAATACTAGCAACGCAATTAAATTTAAAAATTTACTCGCAATTGTATGGTAATGGTAATGGTAACTTCTTCAATCTTTTAACTTCTAAAATATTATGTCTTGTTGTATTAGAAACCCATATTCGAAATAAATAAATAAATTACTCACTCAACAATAACACTGTGTTCGAAGTTGATACTTTTTTTTTTGAGACAATTAGGGCACTTGTCGTTTAGCTCTATGTGTACATTGTCCTTCAAGTTGTGCTGAATAAGGCCAGCAAGAAAAGGAAAGACAAACATGAAAAAAATGTACTTCGGACTTCAATAAGAATTATTGAGAAAAAGTACGAAAAAAACAGAGATAAATGAAAAACATGTAAAATCAATTGAAAATGGATATCTAATCATTAAAAAAAAGCAAATTTCGATCTACCAAAAGGTGAAAATACAATTTGGTTTAAGGATTGATGTTTGACTATTGACGTCAGCAGTCGTCGATGGCTGCGAGTGTAAGACAAAATTCTCTCTGAGGAGATCGAGTGGTAGCGATCGAAACATGTCAGGGTAACCAGCCGCCTGGGTTCGAATCTCAGGTCAGTCAAGAATGAATGGTTATCAATAACAATTTTAATTAATTTTCATGTTCAAAAATTCCCATTCTTCATAAAAATAATTTTATGAAAATTAAATTTGATGAATTTAAGCCTGATTAAAAAAATTGAAAATTTGGATTAAATCCCATAAATAGTTCAACAGAATTACCACAATACTAATTACTAATGTGGGTACGGAATCCAGTGGTTCTAGCCGTTTTTTAGGTTAGCTTGGTTTTCGACACAACATACGTTCGCGGAACTCAAAAGCGCTTTACCTTATTGAGAAAAACTAAATAAAACGAAATTCCGCAATAAAATGTCCTTTTAGAAACATTATTTTTGAAAAATTATATATTTTTTTTCAAAAGATTTTGTTATTCGTGCTAAATTCCCAGTTTTTATTATTGATAAAAACACTTGAAATTTATTGTTGATGGGATAAGCTATTCCTATGCGCATTTCACTGGTTGCTTAGGCCAGATCATCAGGAAACTTCATCCATAAAGATTTTAGAAAAACTAAAGATATTAAACCAAGTAAAAATGTTAAACGTATAAGACTTATAGCAACAGTTCCACTTGTAATAATATCAAAGCTTAAACAAAACAACATCAACAATAAACAGTGCGTTCATCTCGTCTTACATTCCCCGCTACAATTAGTTGAAATTCTCTCAACATTAATTGTAGTTGTAAGTAGGTTAAGAAAAACAAAATAAAAAACAACAACAACTTACAAAAGATGTTGTCAATTAAGTGTTTTTTAGGCCGTGCACCCGCCTGTTTATTATCAAAAAGTAATTTCAATTTTTGGGAATACAAAATTTAAATTTCAAAAGATTTTGTTATTCGTGCTAAATTCCCAGTTTTTATTATTGATAAAAACACTTGAAATTTATTGTTGATGGGATAAGCTATTCCTATGCGCATTTCACTGGTTGCTTAGGCCAGATCATCAGGAAACTTCATCCATAAAGATTTTAGAAAAACTAAAGATATTAAACCAAGTAAAAATGTTAAACGTATAAGACTTATAGCAACAGTTCCACTTGTAATAATATCAAAGCTTAAACAAAACAACATCAACAATAAACAGTGCGTTCATCTCGTCTTACATTCCCCGCTACAATTAGTTGAAATTCTCTCAACATTAATTGTAGTTGTAAGTAGGTTAAGAAAAACAAAATAAAAAACAACAACAACTTACAAAAGATGTTGTCAATTAAGTGTTTTTTAGGCCTGTTGCTATAAGTCTTATACGTTTAACATTTTTACTTGGTTTAATATCTTTAGTTTTTCTAAAATCTTTATGGATGAAGTTTCCTGATGATCTGGCCTAAGCAACCAGTGAAATGCGCATAGGAATAGCTTATCCCATCAACAATAAATTTCAAGTGTTTTTATCAATAATAAAAACTGGGAATTTAGCACGAATAACAAAATCTTTTGAAATTTAAATTTTGTATTCCCAAAAATTGAAATTACTTTTTGATAATAAACAGGCGGGTGCACGGCCTAAAAAACACTTAATTGACAACATCTTTTGTAAGTTGTTGTTGTTTTTTATTTTGTTTTTCTTAACCTACTTACAACTACAATTAATGTTGAGAGAATTTCAACTAATTGTAGCGGGGAATGTAAGACGAGATGAACGCACTGTTTATTGTTGATGTTGTTTTGTTTAAGCTTTGATATTATTACAAGTGGAACTGTTGCTATAAGTCTTATACGTTTAACATTTTTACTTGGTTTAATATCTTTAGTTTTTCTAAAATCTTTATGGATGAAGTTTCCTGATGATCTGGCCTAAGCAACCAGTGAAATGCGCATAGGAATAGCTTATCCCATCAACAATAAATTTCAAGTGTTTTTATCAATAATAAAAACTGGGAATTTAGCACGAATAACAAAATCTTTTGAAATTTAAATTTTGTATTCCCAAAAATTGAAATTACTTTTTGATAATAAACAGGCGGGTGCACGGCCTAAAAAACACTTAATTGACAACATCTTTTGTAAGTTGTTGTTGTTTTTTATTTTGTTTTTCTTAACCTACTTACAACTACAATTAATGTTGAGAGAATTTCAACTAATTGTAGCGGGGAATGTAAGACGAGATGAACGCACTGTTTATTGTTGATGTTGTTTTGTTTAAGCTTTGATATTATTACAAGTGGAACTGTTGCTATAAGTCTTATACGTTTAACATTTTTACTTGGTTTAATATCTTTAGTTTTTCTAAAATCTTTATGGATGAAGTTTCCTGATGATCTGGCCTAAGCAACCAGTGAAATGCGCATAGGAATAGCTTATCCCATCAACAATATATTTCAAGTGTTTTTATCAATAATAAAAACTGGGAATTTAGCACGAATAACAAAATCTTTTGAAATTTAAATTTTGTATTCCCAAAAATTGAAATTACTTTTTGATAATAAACAGGCGGGTGCACGGCCTAAAAAACACTTAATTGACAACATCTTTTGTAAGTTGTTGTTGTTTTTTATTTTGTTTTTCTTAACCTACTTACAACTACAATTAATGTTGAGAGAATTTCAACTAATTGTAGCGGGGAATGTAAGACGAGATGAACGCACTGTTTATTGTTGATGTTGTTTTGTTTAAGCTTTGATATTATTACAAGTGGAACTGTTGCTATAAGTCTTATACGTTTAACATTTTTACTTGGTTTAATATCTTTAGTTTTTCTAAAATCTTTATGGATGAAGTTTCCTGATGATCTGGCCTAAGCAACCAGTGAAATGCGCATGGGAATAGCTTATCCCATCAACAATAAATTTCAAGTGTTTTTATCAATAATAAAAACTGGGAATTTAGCACGAATAACAAAATCTTTTGAAATTTAAATTTTGTATTCCCAAAAATTGAAATTACTTTTTGATAATAAACAGGCGGGTGCACGGCCTAAAAAACACTTAATTGACAACATCTTTTGTAAGTTGTTGTTGTTTTTTATTTTGTTTTTCTTAACCTACTTACAACTACAATTAATGTTGAGAGAATTTCAACTAATTGTAGCGGGGAATGTAAGACGAGATGAACGCACTGTTTATTGTTGATGTTGTTTTGTTTAAGCTTTGATATTATTACAAGTGGAACTGTTGCTATAAGTCTTATACGTTTAACATTTTTACTTGGTTTAATATCTTTAGTTTTTCTAAAATCTTTATGGATGAAGTTTCCTGATGATCTGGCCTAAGCAACCAGTGAAATGCGCATAGGAATAGCTTATCCCATCAACAATAAATTTCAAGTGTTTTTATCAATAATAAAAACTGGGAATTTAGCACGAATAACAAAATCTTTTGAAATTTAAATTTTGTATTCCCAAAAATTGAAATTACTTTTTGATAATAAACAGGCGGGTGCACGGCCTAAAAAACACTTAATTGACAACATCTTTTGTAAGTTGTTGTTGTTTTTTATTTTGTTTTTCTTAACCTACTTACAACTACAATTAATGTTGAGAGAATTTCAACTAATTGTAGCGGGGAATGTAAGACGAGATGAACGCACTGTTTATTGTTGATGTTGTTTTGTTTAAGCTTTGATATTATTACAAGTGGAACTGTTGCTATAAGTCTTATACGTTTAACATTTTTACTTGGTTTAATATCTTTAGTTTTTCTAAAATCTTTATGGATGAAGTTTCCTGATGATCTGGCCTAAGCAACCAGTGAAATGCGCATAGGAATAGCTTATCCCATCAACAATAAATTTCAAGTGTTTTTATCAATAATAAAAACTGGGAATTTAGCACGAATAACAAAATCTTTTGAAATTTAAATTTTGTATTCCCAAAAATTGAAATTACTTTTTGATAATAAACAGGCGGGTGCATGGCCTAAAAAACACTTAATTGACAACATCTTTTGTAAGTTGTTGTTGTTTTTTATTTTGTTTTTCTTAACCTACTTACAACTACAATTAATGTTGAGAGAATTTCAACTAATTGTAGCGGGGAATGTAAGACGAGATGAACGCACTGTTTATTGTTGATGTTGTTTTGTTTAAGCTTTGATATTATTACAAGTGGAACTGTTGCTATAAGTCTTATACGTTTAACATTTTTACTTGGTTTAATATCTTTAGTTTTTCTAAAATCTTTATGGATGAAGTTTCCTGATGATCTGGCCTAAGCAACCAGTGAAATGCGCATAGGAATAGCTTATCCCATCAACAATATATTTCAAGTGTTTTTATCAATAATAAAAACTGGGAATTTAGCACGAATAACAAAATCTTTTGAAATTTAAATTTTGTATTCCCAAAAATTGAAATTACTTTTTGATAATAAACAGGCGGGTGCACGGCCTAAAAAACACTTAATTGACAACATCTTTTGTAAGTTGTTGTTGTTTTTTATTTTGTTTTTCTTAACCTACTTACAACTACAATTAATGTTGAGAGAATTTCAACTAATTGTAGCGGGGAATGTAAGACGAGATGAACGCACTGTTTATTGTTGATGTTGTTTTGTTTAAGCTTTGATATTATTACAAGTGGAACTGTTGCTATAAGTCTTATACGTTTAACATTTTTACTTGGTTTAATATCTTTAGTTTTTCTAAAATCTTTATGGATGAAGTTTCCTGATGATCTGGCCTAAGCAACCAGTGAAATGCGCATGGGAATAGCTTATCCCATCAACAATAAATTTCAAGTGTTTTTATCAATAATAAAAACTGGGAATTTAGCACGAATAACAAAATCTTTTGAAATTTAAATTTTGTATTCCCAAAAATTGAAATTACTTTTTGATAATAAACAGGCGGGTGCACGGCCTAAAAAACACTTAATTGACAACATCTTTTGTAAGTTGTTGTTGTTTTTTATTTTGTTTTTCTTAACCTACTTACAACTACAATTAATGTTGAGAGAATTTCAACTAATTGTAGCGGGGAATGTAAGACGAGATGAACGCACTGTTTATTGTTGATGTTGTTTTGTTTAAGCTTTGATATTATTACAAGTGGAACTGTTGCTATAAGTCTTATACGTTTAACATTTTTACTTGGTTTAATATCTTTAGTTTTTCTAAAATCTTTATGGATGAAGTTTCCTGATGATCTGGCCTAAGCAACCAGTGAAATGCGCATAGGAATAGCTTATCCCATCAACAATAAATTTCAAGTGTTTTTATCAATAATAAAAACTGGGAATTTAGCACGAATAACAAAATCTTTTGAAATTTAAATTTTGTATTCCCAAAAATTGAAATTACTTTTTGATAATAAACAGGCGGGTGCACGGCCTAAAAAACACTTAATTGACAACATCTTTTGTAAGTTGTTGTTGTTTTTTATTTTGTTTTTCTTAACCTACTTACAACTACAATTAATGTTGAGAGAATTTCAACTAATTGTAGCGGGGAATGTAAGACGAGATGAACGCACTGTTTATTGTTGATGTTGTTTTGTTTAAGCTTTGATATTATTACAAGTGGAACTGTTGCTATAAGTCTTATACGTTTAACATTTTTACTTGGTTTAATATCTTTAGTTTTTCTAAAATCTTTATGGATGAAGTTTCCTGATGATCTGGCCTAAGCAACCAGTGAAATGCGCATAGGAATAGCTTATCCCATCAACAATAAATTTCAAGTGTTTTTATCAATAATAAAAACTGGGAATTTAGCACGAATAACAAAATCTTTTGAAATTTAAATTTTGTATTCCCAAAAATTGAAATTACTTTTTGATAATAAACAGGCGGGTGCATGGCCTAAAAAACACTTAATTGACAACATCTTTTGTAAGTTGTTGTTGTTTTTTATTTTGTTTTTCTTAACCTACTTACAACTACAATTAATGTTGAGAGAATTTCAACTAATTGTAGCGGGGAATGTAAGACGAGATGAACGCACTGTTTATTGTTGATGTTGTTTTGTTTAAGCTTTGATATTATTACAAGTGGAACTGTTGCTATAAGTCTTATACGTTTAACATTTTTACTTGGTTTAATATCTTTAGTTTTTCTAAAATCTTTATGGATGAAGTTTCCTGATGATCTGGCCTAAGCAACCAGTGAAATGCGCATAGGAATAGCTTATCCCATCAACAATAAATTTCAAGTGTTTTTATCAATAATAAAAACTGGGAATTTAGCACGAATAACAAAATCTTTTGAAATTTAAATTTTGTATTCCCAAAAATTGAAATTACTTTTTGATAATATATTTTTTTTATCGAAATTTCGAAATTATTGATATCGTTAAAAGTCATTAAAAAAAGTTTGGGACTTTTATTTTCCTAAACGACTTTTTTGCGGGATTTTATTTTTCAAAATGTCTAACGGTAACCCTGACCTAATACGTTTATACATATGTGCTTGCAAGTGCAAACCCTGCAAATAATAGGACTAGTCCAAACACGCGTGTAAAATGTCCATATGGATACACTCAACTTTGGAGGCATCTAACAATCTCCACGTCAAAGAATTGGGTTAGATATCGGCATGTTATTGCTTTTTAAGATCTTATGAATCATATTTAATGAAAAACTCTTGTATTTTTACAAAATTGAGAAAAATATAGCATTTAAAAAAAACGTTTTTATATTTAATTTTTTAAAAGCCACTGTTTATTGTTGATGTTGTTTTGTTTAAGCTTTGATATTATTACAAGTAGAACTGTTGCTATAAGTCTTATACGTTTAACATTTTTATTTGGTTTAATATCTTTAGTTTTTCTAAAATTTTTATGGATGAAGTTTCCTGATGATCTGGCCTAAGCAACCAGTGAAATGCGCATAGGAATAGCTTATCCCATCAACAATAAATTTCAAATGTTTTTATCAAGAATAAAAACTGGGAATTGAGCACGAATAACAAAAACTTTTTGAAATTAAAATTTTTTTTTTTTTTAAAAGGTTTTTTATCTTTCAAATAACAAATACATAGGTATGTATGTATATGACTATGTTTAAAAAAAACACATCCAACATGAAGAAAAAGGTTTATTTTAACTTTTTGCTTTAATAGGTTTTTGTTTTAAGCCGGAAAAAGGCTGTGCTGATTTTTTAAACATTCTATGTATCCATATGAATACAAACGCAAGTTATGGTGTTGAATAATATACACAATACATATAAAATAATTTTACGTTTGATGCTGCTGATTGGTTTTTATATGGGGCCTATTGCAAATTATGGACCAATCATCACGAAATTTTTTAGTGTGATTTCTAGTCTTATAAAACTGTTAAGTATTGAATTTTATTTTGATAGCATTATTAATTACGGTTTTAGGCGTAATAAACTGTTTTCCGGGAGTATCGCTTATATGGGTCGAAAATAGGGTTTTTTCACGGGTATACCCGGGAATTTCAGTAATTTTATTTCCCGTTTTCCCGGGGTTTTTCTTGAGGGATCCCGGGAAATAAAAAATGCCTCATAATTTCAGAAAACAGCTATTTATGCTTTAAAATTTAGTTTTCTTTTCTCTAAAAATTAGCATCTGTGGATGGGTTGCGGATTAGATCAATTACAAGAAGTGAGAACATATTTAAATCAATGTCTCCTGATGCAATAAATCTACTAAAAGCAGAGTGAGCAGTGCAACAGTTGATAATTATGTTGTGAAGAGTTAATAAAGTACATTAATTCAAAATAAGATGCAGGGAGTAAAGTTTAATTGTCCATGAACAAGTCTTAAAAATAGAAGATACCTAAACATATCGCTCCTTTATTGCAAGTCATATTGCATAGTCATATGTACAAAAACAAACGATCTTGGCAAAATGCGATTAATGTTTTCAAAATGTACCGATTTAAAGATATATTTTGCTATATTTTCGGTCCAGTTTGAGATATACTACGAGAAGGTGTGAAGGAAAACTTTTAAAGTTACTTAACATTTTTGATTTTTTGAGACTATGATGCAATGAAGGAGCGATATGTTTATTAGGTGATAAACACAAATTTTTTCAATTTGTATTGGTTTATATAACAGTGAAGTGCGGGGAAACCGAAATAAAACAGCATTTTGGAGACTCGTGTAAGATACTACAACATACAACGTGAAAAACCTTGACTTGCATTTGACTATTTGTCCAACCTCGGTAAAAAAATTTTTTTTTTTTCATTATTTATTTATTGAATCTTCATATAGTAAATATGAACTCACAATAATTAATCAAATCTTAACCTAATACTTTATTTTATGTCCTGCCAGTGCCAGACAAAAATTTTCTTTATCACGGGTTCTGTTCACTTATCTAGGTGTTTATCGCTCATCTAATTGGACAAGTGCTGCAGTGTCTCTTCTTCTTAAACGAGTGTGGCCGCTATCATTTAAAATAGTTCGAGCTAGTGGGTTCGGATGCAATTCGAGCCTTTTTAAGTATTTTACTGCATATTTCGTAATCACAGTTTTAACTAATGGAACATTGAGATCCTTGTGAATATTTGAATTTTTAACATACCAAGGGGCAGCTGTGATTATTCGAAGAAGTTTATTTTGGCGCCTTTGAATTTTTTCGATATTAGAAGCCGAGGCAGTGCCCCATAACTGAATACCATAGCACCAGATAGGCTTTAAGATAGAATTGTAAAGTAGGAGTTTACAGTCGAGACTAAGGACAGAGTTTCTTCCAATAAGCCAATGAATTTGTATGGCTTTTAGTTTCATTTGAGTTAATTTTGCCTCTATATGGCTTTTCCACGTCAAACAGCGATCTAAATGTATACCGAGATATTTAACATGCGAATTTTGAGGTATTATTTGATTATTGATTTTAATAAAGGGGCATGATTCCAGACGCAAGGTGAATGTTATATGTACGCATTTTTGCTCATTGACTTTTATCCTCCATTGTTTTAACCATATTTCTAGTTGAAATATATGATCCTGTAAGTAACGAGATGCTTCATAACTGTTTTCGTGGACGCTTAGAAAAGCTGTATCATCAGCAAATGTTGAGGTTTGGGTATAGCTGTTTGTTGGCATATCCGAGGTATATATTAAGTATAAAAGTTGGCCCAGGATGCTTCCCTGTGAGGTGAACTAAAGAAATTTCCTTCTTTTAAATAAATTGACGACCGGCTAAGTAGCTTTCTAGCAGCTTGTGTGTGTTTGCTGGAAAATTATGCTTCAATTTATGTAATAAGCCTTCATGCCAGACTTTATCAAAAGCTTGAGAAACATCGATGAAGAGAGCGGAACAATATTTTCTTTCTTCAAAGGCTTTTCTTATGGCGTTTACTATACGATGGGTTTGTTCAATTGTGCTGTGTTCTCTTCTAAAGCCGAATTGGTGGTTAGGTATACATCTATTTTCACTTAAAATTGGAGTTAATTTTGACACTAACAGCCTCTCAAACAGCTTTGATATATTAGAAAGTAAGCTTATAGGCCTATATGACTCAACTTTTGTGTGATCCTTTCCTGGTTTAGGTATCATGGTGACTAAGGAAACCTTCCACTTTTGAGGATAGTATTCAAGGCATAAAATTGCATTAAAAATTAAAAGAATAATTTTCTTTGCTTTGTGAGGTAGCTCCAAAAGCATTTTGTTGCTGATCTTATCAAAACCATGGGCTTTTTTAGGGTTTAATTCACAAACAGCCTTTTCGATTTCTCTTATCTCAAATCTTAGAGGAACAGCTGCTCTAGCAGGAACAGGTGGTAACTCGGTCACAGTATCGTGAGATATATTTGGGGTAAATACGTTTTTTAAGTGATTAACAAACAGATTTCCCTTTTCGTTATCATTTCTTGCCCAACTTCCGTTCAGGTTTCTTAATGGTGGCTTAGAGGCGACTGGCCTTTTTAGATTTTTAGCTGCACGCCATAATGAGTAGTCTGATTGCGGAGTTGCATCAAGTTCCTTAAGATATTTTCGCAGAGAAGCCGTTTTCTGAGTCTGTAGTAACTTTCTTAGCCTTTTTGTACACTCTTCTCTGTTTTTACAAAGACGGTTGATGCTGAGACATTAAAAAATATTAATCTCTCGCTAGTGCCTGCAAGTGTTGCCGCTTCGGCAAAAACAATTTTAGTAACAAATGTTACCATGAATTCAAACACAGACGCAATGGAAAAATCTCAAGTAAAAAGTTGTCAAAAGCCTCAAGTACAAGTTGGTATGGACAGGTACATAACAGTGCTTAAACGTGGTCGCAGCCCTACCTCTGCAGCAGTTGCTTCGGCCTCAAAAGTACCATCTTTTGATAAAATAAATTCTCAAAATCGTTTTGCAATTCTGGAGGATGAATCCTCTGAAGCACCAAACGTCATAAAATCGTCCAAGCCTCCCCCGATATATCTTAGGGAGCAAAACTCAAATGAGCTTATAAAGAGTTTAATTTCGTTAATTGGAGAAAATTCGTTTTACGTAGCTGCTATCAAGCGTGGTAGTATAAACGAGACTAAAATACAAGTCAATCATGAGAATGATTTTCGCAAAATAATAACCAAATTTGAAGCACTTAAAAAAAACTTTTATACATACCAACTGAAGAGCAGTAAAGGTCTTCAGGTAGTGATTAAGGGAATTGACTCATGTGTGGACCCTGAAGAGGTAAAAACATTCCTAGAAGAAAAAGGCTTCAAAATAAAACATGTAGTAAATATTAAAAATAGAGAAAAAAATCCCCAACCACTTTTTCGAGTGGAGTTTGAACCCGGCGATGTAAAGCTTAAAAAAAACGAAACGCATCCTATTTACAATTTGAAATATATTCTCTATAGAAGAATTACGATTGAAGAGCCACACAAAAGAAATGGTCCCGTTCAATGTTTAAACTGTCAAGAATATGGTCATACTAAGGCATACTGCTATTTACCCCCTGTTTGTGTAGTATGTGGTGAATTACATGGTACAGTTCTCTGCGATAAGTCTAAAACCGACCCCAACGTAAAAAAATGTAGTAACTGTGGCGGCAATCACACTGCCAATTATAGAGGATGCCCTGTATATACTATCGTCAAGCAGTCGGCTGGACCGAAAACTAATCCCCCTCAAATGCAGGTACCAAATCAAGTAAACACAAATGCAATTCAAGCCCCCCAGCCAGGTAATAACAGAACTTCTTACGCTAACGTGCTAAAATCAAACCATGTGCCAATGCAAGGTGCCTCGACAGGTAATGATGAAACTCCAGTCTCTAATTTAAGTCGTTTAGAAAAAACCATGGAAACATTAGTGCAAACAGTAAATAATTTTACTAACACAATGGGTAATATGATGCAGGAGATTCTTAGAATGCAATCGATGTTATTGCAAGCTGTACTTAACAAACCATGAACTGTTTAAAAATTTGTTTTTGGAACGCAAACGGCATCCGCCAACATAAAAATGAATTAGAATACTTTCTTAAAAATAAACAAATTGATGTCATGATGGTTTCTGAAACTCATTTGACCTCAAGAAATACGTTTAAAATTAATGGTTATACACTATATGATACCAAGGACCCTAGAGATAGAGCTTGTGGAGGTTCTGCCATTTTAATAAAAACCAGAGTCAAACACTACCTCATGGGTGATCATTGTGAATATTATCTTCAAGCAACAAACATTTGCGTTGAAGAATTAAATAGAAACGTAGTAATCTCATCGTTATACTCCCCACCTAGATATTCAATATCTGAAGGCCAATATTATAATTATTTTAAATCATTAGGACCTTGTTTCCTGGCCGCTGGCGATTATAACGCTAAACATACCTTCTGGGGGTCCCGACTTATAACACCAAAGGGTCGTGTTCTATTTAATACTATTTCTAAAATGGATTTGAATGTGATAGCGAGCGGACAACCAACATATTGGCCTACTGATCAGCAAAAAATACCAGATGTCATCGATTTTGGCGTGGTTAAAAACATTCCCTTAGAAACGATTTATGTTGAAGCTTCCTTAGAATTGTCTTCCGACCACACACCAACAATTGTTACTTTAATGAACCCCAATAGAATTGTATCTTCAACTGGTTACTTAGCGACGCCAGCTACACAAATCAATTGGCTAAAATAAAAAAAATATCTCAGCACCCATTGCACAGAAAATATTCTGCTTAGTACACCGGAATACGTAGATCGCGCTATTCTTAATTTTGACAGTTTTCTGAAGCTAGCTGTGCAACATTCCAGTAATACCCCAAAAAAAACTAAAAATATTAAAATTTATTCCACAGATGTTGAGCGTCTCCTGACCGAAAAAAGAAGAGCTCGAAGAGAGTGGCAATTGCACAGATCCCCTCAACTAAAGAGGTTATTAAAAGATTGTACAAAAAGGCTAAGAAAGTTACTACAGACTCAAAAAACGGCGTCTCTGCAAAAATATATTAAGGAACTTGATGCAACTCCGCAATCAGACTACATACTCATTATGGCGTGCAGCTAAAAATCTAAAAAGGCCAGTCGCCTCTAAGCCACCATTAAGAAACTTGAACGGAAGTTGGGCAAGAAATGATAACGAAAAGGGAAATCTGTTTGTTAATCACTTAAAAAACGTATTTACCCCAAATATATCTCACGATACTGCGACCGAGTTACCACCTGTTCCTGCTAGAGCAGCTGTTCCTCTAAGATTTGAGATAAGAGAAATCGAAAAGGCTGTTTGTGAATTAAACCCCAAAAAAGCCCCTGGTTTTGATAAGATCAGCAACAAAATGCTTTTGGAGCTACCCAGCGCAGCAAAGAAAATTATTCTTTTAATTTTCAATGCTATCTTACGTCTTCAATACTATCCTCAAAAATGGAAGGTTTCCTTAGTCACCATGATACCTAAACCAGGAAAGGATCACACAAAAGTTGAGTCATATAGGCCTATAAGCTTACTTTCTAATATATCAAAGCTGTTTGAGAGGCTGTTAGTGTCTAAATTAACTCCAATTTTAAGTGAAAATAGATGTATACCTAACCACCAATTCGGCTTTAGAAGAGAACACAGCACAATTGAACAAACCCATCGTATAGTAAACGCCATAAGAAAAGCCTTTGAAGAAAGAAAATATTGTTCCGCTCTCTTCATCGATGTTTCTCAAGCTTTTGATAAAGTCTGGCATGAAGGCTTATTACATAAATTGAAGCAAAATTTTCCAGCAAACACACACAAGCTGCTAGAAAGCTACTTAGTCGGTCGTCAATTTATTATAAAAGAAGGAAATTTCTTAAGTTCACCTCAGCCAATTGGCGCTGGAGTCCCACAGGGAAGCATTCTGGGGCCTCTATTATACTTAATTTATACTTCGGACATGCCAACGAGCAACTGCACACAAACTTCAACATTTGCAGACGATACAGCTTTTCTAAGCGTCCACGAAAACAGTTATGAAGCATCTCGTTACTTACAGGATCATATATTTCAACTAGAAATATGGTTAAAACAATGGAGGATAAAAGTCAATGAGCAAAAATGCGTACATATAACATTCACCTTGCGTCGGGAATCATGCCCCCCTATTAAAATCAATAATCAAATAATACCTCAAAATTCGCATGTAAAATATCTTGGTATACATTTAGATCGCCGTTTGACGTGGAAAAGCCATATAGAGGCAAAATTAACTCAAATGAAACTAAAAGCCATACAAATTCATTGGCTTATTGGAAGAAACTCTGTCCTTAGTCTCGACTGTAAACTCCTACTTTACAATTCTATCTTAAAGCCTATCTGGTGCTACGGTATTCAGTTATGGGGCACTGCCTCGGCTTCTAATATCGAAAAAATTCAAAGGCGCCAAAATAAACTTCTTCGAATAATCACAGCTGCCCCTTGGTATGTTAAAAATTCAAATATTCACAAGGATCTCAATGTTCCATTAGTTAAAACTGTGAAATGATTTGATTGTTGATGAATCAATCACTTATAAATCTCTTTATAATTTGGCTGCGGGGCAAGGGTTGAGGTTAATTATTGAGCCAATCTATAAAGGAGATGTTGATTATAATTACTCACAACAAGTAATTATAATCATGTGTAAATGAAAGAGATTGAAGAGAAAATAGGGTTAAACTTTCTTCCAATAGGGACCTTTTACGAATTTTCTTACCTTTTGTAGGGTGCACTATAAAATGAGAAAACCGGTACGTATTTCTTCAGTTTTATTTCGGTTTTATTTGTTTCCACAGGTAGGTTCTTAACGTAGGTAGGTATAAACGAGGTAAGTAGATATTTCATACAATTTAAATTCAAAATATGTAGATGCAGTTTAACATTTAAAATTTGATTTGGTTATGCAGTTTAACATTTAAAATTTGATTTGGTTTTGGAAAAAATTGAACTGGCAAGTGTGTACTCGGAAGTATGAATAGCAAGTGTCCATTTTATTATAATTCAAGTTAGATGTAAGTTCGGTTAGCAATTTAAACGAAGTCTGGATAAATTTGACACTTGCTATTTATAGGGAGTACTAAATTGTCAGAGCTGTGAAATCAAGCATATTAGCTATCTAATATAAAATGATGATTAAAAAAAAAAAATTAAATTTTTTACGAATCATTTAAGTGTTCAATATAGATTGAACATGGCGCCGGCCTTGCGTTTTACGCAACAGTTGACCTCTCATCATGTGAAGTAGCACATAGCACTTGAGCCAACGACTTAATCGCCTCAACAATGACCTTAGTATCTTGTGAGGTTGGCAAGATCGGCTTTGGTCTGGTTGTTTCCGGTTTTGGAGTTGGCGTTCGTTGCTGATTGGTTGTGCCACCGTTCTGTCTTGTAGCGCGCCTGGGTTTTGGGTGTAAAAGGGTATGGTGGAACCCATCGCACTTTTTGCAAGTGTCCACGGAAGAGCACGCACGTAAATCATGGCTTTTTGCCAGACAATTGTCGCAATAGTGGAATCTATTAACTATCTCTTGCCTTTTCTTGACGGTCATCTTTAAAAACTGATAGCAATACCGCAGTGCATGAAATCTTTTGCATACCCTGCACTGATAGATGTTAGGATCACGACGTGAGGTTGAGTTGTGCTGAAATTGGTTACGGTTTGGCCGATTGTGGTTACGGTTTTGCTGATTTTGGTTACGATGTTTGCTGTGGCGTCTTGTGCTGGTTTCACGGATGTTACGTCTTGTGCTGGTTTCACGGGAATTACGTCTTGTGCTGGTTTCTCGGCTTTGACGAGTGGCTGTTAATCTTCTGTTCGGCCTAGGAGATAATGAAATATATTATAAGCGAAGGTAAATTATTATTTAAGATAGGGAAATGGAAATGAGAATGTAGGTATTAGTATATTATACAAGGCTAGGAAATTGATGAATATGTGTAGCAATGAAGGTGTTAGGTTTAATCCCAGGGATCTGAGAAAAAATATGATATTATAATAGATATATGCTTCCCATGGTCCTGCGATGATCGCAGGACCGGCCTTTCCCAGAGTGGCATTCGGTGTAAATTATGTTACTTGAGGCATTACAATTTGACCTTAGTTTTCCGCGGCCAACGGAAGAAGGCACAATTTTACAATGGGACGAGTAATGATCCCGGTTGCTATCCGTACGTTAGCGGTACGTATATTGTTATCAGCACCAGGGAAGGTTTCTTCGATCCTTCCCAGCCGCCATTCATGGGGTGGTAGTAAATCGTCTATTACTACCACGAGATCACCAACCTGAATATTTGGAGCAGGGCTCCTCCATTTATAGCGCTTGTGCAAAGACTTGAGGTAATCTTGCTTCCATCGTATGGAAAACTGATGGTGAATTGCTTTTAGCTTTTCCCACCGATTAATAAGAGGCATATGCTCAAAGTCTTGTTCTGGGAACGCCATTAAGGGGGCGCCTCTTAAAAAATGACCTGGAGTCAATGCCGTCAGATCTGTAGGGTCTTCAGATAGCGCTGATATTGGGCGAGAGTTAAGTTCGCCCTCAATTCTGGCTAACAGTGTGGCCAATTCTTCGAACGTAAATTTATGTGCACCCGCAACTCGCTTAAAGTGATATTTAAAACTCTTAACGGCGGCTTCCCATAAGCCGCCCATATGAGGAGCGTGTGGTGGGATGAATTTCCACTCAAACCCATGAGTAATATATTTTTGAGCTATGTCCTGGGCTACATTCTCGATAAAAGCGGCAAATTCGAGTTCAAGTGCTCTACTACAACCGAGAAAATTTCTGCCATTATCAGTAACTACCCTTTGGGGTAAACCTCGCCTCCCAACGAAACGACAAAATGCGGCTTGAAATGCCGCAGAGGAGAGATCCGAGCAGGGTTCTAAGTGTATAGCTCTCGTGCTAAAACAAACGAAAACACTGACGTAACCTTTAATATAAGGAGCTTTTCTTAGGGACGATATCTTTAATTCAATCGGGCCAGCAAAATCAATACCGGTTATTTGAAAGGGAAGAGACAGGTTACATCTCTCAGGAGGTAAGGGAGCCATTATTTGTGAACATGGCTGCTGCTTGTACACTATACAAATTTTGCAGTGACGTATTATCTTTTTAATACGCGGTTTGAGTCTGAATATGAAAAATTCAGTTTGTACTACTCTGAACATTTGACTGCATTCAGCGTGACAAAGAAATTGGTGAAGATGCGTTAAATATAAGTGGCAAAATCTTGAGTTACCTGGTAAAATTATGGGGTAACGTTCTGAATAAGAAAGAGACGATTGAGACAATCTCCCATTTACTCTCATGATTGAATTTGGATCGAGAAATGGGTTTAGGCTTTTGAGAGAACTTTTGTCTGAAATAGTTTTTGAGTTTTCAAGATCGCTATATTCCTCTTGATAAAAACTTTTTTGGGCTACAACAATTAGTCTAGATTTTACATAATTCATTTCGCGTTGAGTCAACTGATGATAAGCATTACTATCAGCATTCGGTCTTCGCCTTTTTATAGATTTATTAAAGAATCTAAAAATGTAACAAATAACACGTAAAGCCCTAGAGTACGAAGAGTATTTATTTAAAATATCGTCTCTTTCAATTTCAATTTGAAGGCATTGAGTTTCTGTAACTTTTGGCATAGAGTGTAGGGGATTTCGATTAGGCCATGAAGACGATGGATTAGTAAGCCAAGAAGGTCCATGCCACCAAAGTGCATTGTCGACTAGGTCTTGAGGTCGGCACCCACGTGTTCCCAGATCAGCTGGGTTATCATGGGTTGGAACGTACCGCCATGATGCATCTGGAGCAAGGAGATTAATCTGCGCAACTCTGTTGGCCACATACGTCTCCCATGTCGAAGGGGGCTTGGAAAGCCATCCGAGAACTATGGATGAATCAGTCCATAAATATATTTTCCCAGAATTTAAATTTAACGTAGAGTTAACGTATTTTAGGAGTTTTACTAAGAGAAGGGCCCCGTTGAGTTCAAGCCTTGGAAGACAAACTGTCTGAATGGGAGCAACTTTACTTTTGGCCACCAATAAATTCGAAAAGGTTGTATATGTATGAGTCTGACACCTTACATATAGCGTTGCACAATATGCTGATTTTGATGCATCTGAAAATCCGTGAATTTCAACACTGTCAGTAGGGATATATTGTAACCACCGGGGTATAAACACAGTTTCTACTTTTTTTAGATCATGGACTAGATTGTTCCAACTTTGAAGGCAATCATGAGACACCTCTTCGTCCCACTGGAGTTTTTCCAACCATAATTGTTGCATCAAAATTTTTGCTCTGATGACTACTGGAGCCAGCCATCCTGCTGGGTCAAACAATTTCGCAATTGCCGAAAGAATTTGGCGCTTTGTAATCTTAGTTGCTTGATTGATTTCTGCAAAAGTATAAGTAAAAGTGTCATTAAGCGCATTCCATTTAATCCCCAGAGTTTTGGTAGCACTCGTCTCATGGAATCGAAGAAAGTCTAGATCATAAAGATCCTCTTTCGGGATATTTTCGAGAAGTTTGGGGTCGTTTGCGGTTATCTTTTTTAATGGGAAACCGGCTGAATTTAACGCCTCTATTAGTTGAGTTTGGGCAGCTAGAGTTTCTTCTATAGTATAGCCACCAGCTAGAATATCATCTACGTAGGTTTCCCTGCGCAGAATATCGGACGCCTTAGGGTATTGGGATTCTACGTCTGAAGCTAGCTGTAACAGGGTGCGGATTGCAAGGAAGGGCGCACAGTTTACTCCAAAAGTAACTGTTTTTAACTCATAATCTTTAATAGGGCTGTTTGGCTGACTTTGGAACAAAATTTTCTGATAAGGTCTATCATCTGGGTGTATGAGAATTTGGCGATACATTTTTTGTATGTCTCCACTAAATACAAAACGATATTTCCTCCAGTTGAGTATTATTGCGATTAAATCACTCTGAAGGATAGGCCCTGTGTATAAAACGTCGTTAAGTGAATGTTGGGACTTAGTTTTCCTCGACGCGTTAAATACCACCCTAACTTTGGTGGTTTTGTGCTCCGGTCTCACCACTGCGTGATGGGGTAAATAATATGAGTAGTATTTACCTTGAGATAAAATTTCTTGGGAATGAGATTCTTCCATGTGATTTAGAGCTAAATACTCTTCTAAAACCGCATTATATTGGGTGTGTAATGCAGGATCTTTTGACAACGTTTTTTCCATTCTGGAATATTGCGCAAGGGCTACAAATCGAGAAGATCCAAGGGAGATTTCTTTGGGAAATTCTGTCCTGAATGGCAATCTCACGATGAATCTACCATCTTTTTTACGAGTAGTTGTCTGGACATAGAATTTCTCACAAAAATCATCATCAGCTGAGGTTGTGTGAACTGATGGAATCTCTTCATCTTCCCAAAACTTTTTTAAAAGTGTATTGAGTTCGTTTTCTGCCGTGTATACTTCGGTTGTAAAAGCTTGAATGGGTTCAGTTTTCATGGGACCACTAAGTACCCATCCGAAAATAGTATTATACGCTGAGGTTTTTCCACAAATGAACTTTCTGATGCCACTTAGATTAATATAATGCTCAAAATCATTGCCAAGAATTAAATCTATTTGAGATGACTTATTGAAAG
Source organism: Pollenia labialis (assembly GCA_949318255.1). Taxonomy (NCBI): domain Eukaryota; kingdom Metazoa; phylum Arthropoda; class Insecta; order Diptera; family Polleniidae; genus Pollenia; species Pollenia labialis. Next base: position 61,483,188 of record OX439139.1, on the reverse strand, counting down.
TAGAATCGGCTAGATCTAATTCTTTAAGCTCTTTTGTGTGCGGAATTTCGAAAGAGTACGCTGGGAGTTGCTTCGTTAATTTAGGCAAGACTATGGCTTTTATACGGATTTTTTTATTTGCTCTTCTAGCGTATTGTGTGAGTTCACATTCTTTATTCGCCATTTGCTTTTGACCACCAATACCCACGATTTCGAAATGAGACTTTTGGTACGGGAGCTGAAGACGATTTCTAATTCGTTCAGCTACGAAAGTTCGTTGAGAACCAGTGTCAATTAACGCTCTAATTGTGAAGAGTTCGCCTCTGCATTCTATTTGCATTATTGCAGTTCGTAGTAGAATGTTCTCATTTCCCGTAGAGCAATTGGCATGAATATGCCTTGAAGTGCCAGGTTTCTCATCTTGTGTGCCAATTTTATTACTATTAGCAAAAGAGCTTTGGGAATTAGCGGTTTTATTTGCAGCATTATGAGAAATTTCTTTATTTTTCATTATATGTTGTGGTGCTTTGGACATATGCAAAAGAGTGTGGTGAGTTTTCTTGCAATAGAGACATGTGCGTTTACTTTTACAATTTGGCTTGTTATGGCCATGTCCTAAACAATTATTACAATATCTATTTTTAAATACAAAATCCACTCTCTCTTGCACCGTGAATGAGCGAAATTTTTGGCAAGCTCTGAGTGTATGCTCCTCATTACACAACTTGCAAGACGCGTTTAAGTCTTCTTGGGATACAAATGTGTGTATATTTGGCGATTTAGAAAATGATAGGCTGTCTTTAGAGTTCTTGATGCTTGTAAGACGCTCTACCGCTTCGTATCTATCTACGAGAAACTGTGACATTTGGGACCATTTTGGAAGTTCACGGGGGGAAGTGAGCGATTGTTCCCATAGAGATAGGGTTAAATATGGTAGTTTTGTGGATATTAGACGAATGAGAATTGGATCCCAACTATCAACCGCAACTCCAAGTGTGCTAAGGGTTGCCAAGGAGTCATTAACAGAAGATTGAATTCTTCTAATGGACTCGCTGTCTTCATTAGTGGCGGGAGGAATGTCGAAGAGAATTTTTATTTGATTATCTACGAGAACACGCTTATTCTCGTAGCGGGATTTCAATGCATTCCACGCAAGTTCAAAATTGTTATGAGATAAGGGATATCTTTTCACTATGTCACCTGCCTCACCTTTTGTTTTGTTGCGAAGGTGATACAGCTTTGTGACGGGTGTGAGCTTCGAGTGATTGATGTACACTGCTGTGAACATATCACGAAACGAGGGCCACTGTTCGTAACTTCCTTTGAAAACTTCCGTATCACAGGGAGGAAGTTTAATGCAATCGCTTGAGTTATCTGGCACTAGGCCTTGTGGCGGGAAAGAATATCTGTAAGTTGACTGAAATCCTGGCATATTTGAAGTTTCTAATCGAGAGACTTTTATTAAGTCCATAATTTGGGAAGAACAGTGATAATATGCGTTTGTGCAAGCTTCATATTCGCTCTTTGCCTGGGTTTTGATTTCAGCGTCAACCGAGTAGTTTTGGGACAACATTACATTTTGATACGAAATATCCAATTTTGCCCATCTTGTTTCTAAGTCCTTGAGCTTGACTTCAAGAACAGATTCATTCTGATCTTCAACTTCCGTTTTATTAAGTATGTCGCAAAATTGGAGTAGGTGTTCGCAATCGAATAAAAAACGATCATTAGGAGTAGGCCCATTTGAATTGTTGGAGAGAGACGATTGGTTGGGTGTAGAAGGCATTTTGCAGAATGAAATGAGATTAGGTTTGAATGGGTTTTAGAGTGAGTAAGGTAATACAGTTTATAATAGTAAATGCAAATTTTAGCTTAGAGTGGCAATTTTTTAGGTAAGGGGTTAAATAGCAGCGCTATCGCGTGAGGTTTGCAATACAATACTCAGTTTGTTATGAAAGAGATGAAAATTCAGACGGTTCTAGATTCTACTTATCTAGTTACGGGGCGCCACTAACTATTTTAAATTGCCGAATTGAGAACTACACTTTCCGTACTAATTTAGCGGGTTAAGATGACTAGATATCAATATACTAGTATAAAGAGAAAAATAATTATACGAAAAAGTAGACAAGGGTTTAAATTTGCATTTATTTACCAATTTCTCATTTCATGTATCGTTAAGAATAGATAAAATTTATCTGCAATAACCGATTCATTTCACAATGGGTTAATTATCACTCATTAAATATAGGGTTGCCGCGGTATCGATTTACTTTGAAATAAAATTTTCTGAACAATTAAGATTTAAAAGCTTACACTGATTGATTGCGTTAAATCAAATTGGGATGTTGTCTGGCGTAAATTGTTATAAATAAAATAAGATAATATTTTCAGAGATAACCTTTTTTAAGTTAAGTGAATATATTTCCTTTAATTAAATTTCCACCACATTACTTTAATGGTTTCTTTCGTATTAACAGAAATATATGTTGTTTTGAGCGAGATTAAATTTACAATATAAGTTACAATTTATAAAAATTTGGTTGAAATTCTAATTGTGTAACCTTTCCGTAAAATTGTCCCTTTGAATTCTAAAAATTGCCGATTTTTCAATATATTGAGGTTATATATAACTAGATATCACTGAACCTTTAAGTTGTTGCCAAATTTTTGAAAATTATGTTGAACTTTTAAATATTCTATTTATTTTCGAAAAATTTGTTACCATTTAAGATTCGCCTAAATCTTAAATGGGTTGCTAAATTTGTAAATATATTGTTTATTTGTTGAAAATTTGTAAAACCTGTAATTCGTTGTAATTTCAACTATATTTTAATAATTTTCCTCCTTTTCTTTTAGAAAATTTGATGAATTTTAGAATTTGAAAATTTTAAATATTTTGTGTGGTAACTTTAGGAACTCTTTCCTTTTTTCGAAATTGAAAATTTGTTAAAATTTGTAAGCCTGCCTTTAGTTAAAAATTTTTAATTTTAACCAAGGGTCAAAAATCAAATTTTATTTGGAAATTTCTCCTTAATAAGCGTTCATTAAATTTAACAATAAATACGGGAGTAAACGTTTTGATAATTTTTTTTTTCTAAATACTCGGCTTAACTCTAAAGTTTAAGTATATTGTAATCTGTAAAAATTTATGCTGATAAAAAATATTTATTCTAATTTAAACTTCCTTTCAATTTTCGTTTAAGATTTGGCGAGATTTTCAATACTCTTTTTTTGATTCCTTTTCCTTCCAGCTATTTTCTCCTAACCAAACAAATTAGTTTTCCGATAATATTTTCTATAATTAGTTAGTTTTATTGTGCCAATGTGATTTTCCTTTGCTGTTGTGTTATACCCAGAATTTATTTTAAAATTAATAAAATTTGCAATGGTAACACTCAAATAATTCTGTAATGTTAATATATTAATAGTCAGAGATGGAAAATTTTTAAATTGAATTGATATGCAAATATTAATGTGTTTCGTACCATATGTACCCTTTTTATTTTATAATATTAATGATTTTTACCACACTTAAGTATTTGCAAATTGTTACAAAGTTTTATTAAAGATTATTTAACGAACAATTGAGTTCATAAACCAAGTGCAATGTGTAAAACTTTTGTTCCCTGGTATTCTCCCATTACTTGTATTCTGTTATGTTTTTTCTTATATTCTTTAAAATCCTCCTTTTTATTCTCTTTCCATGTTATTTTTTCTTCAAAATATGTATAGCACAATTAAATTCGTTGTGGTTTGTATGTTGATTTTTTTTTAGAGTAAATTGAGTTATTTTCTTTTCCTTTTTTTTTCTCTACTCCTTATTTATTTTGTTAAATTTCAACCGAATTGTATTAAACAAACACAACTATTTAATTAAAATTTCTTTAAATGAGAATATGAAATGAATTAAGAGCACTGGATAAGAGTATGAACTTGAATATGAACTAATGATTTGAATTTCTAAGACCAATGTAAGGATTGTATGTATGTATCTATGTATGTATGTATGTGAGGATTGTATGTATATAATTCACATAAATAAGAGACTTACTTATCGACAAAGAGAACTTGCGTAAATTTAGGGGTTGAAATTAAATCCAGACGGTATGATCAGATGCACGTTGCTAGCTTATTCCCAGGGCTGCCAGGTACTTTTTTTCGTTCTCCCCAAATTTAAAAATAAATTTCCCCAAATATCCCCCGATAAAAGTAAGAATCCCAAAAAAAAGCCCCTGTAAAAAAATACATAATTTTTAACGGATAATTGAAATATTTATTTGAGTTTTACTTGTACCATGTTCTACAAGAGATCATTTTTATCGAAAGGAAATTTGTAGTTGTTTTTTAAATATATGTATACATATGGGGGATTTCGTGTCAAGTGACCCCACTTTTAAATTGAACTTTTAGCTATCGAAGCTACTTGGGACAAATTTTGCTAACACCAATAGGTAATAAGTTACATGGATGAGAAAGAACACCTGTATGGCCAAAATGTCAAACTTTGACCTCCTCTAACTCAGGAACTTTTTGACCGATCTGGTTGAAAATTTGTGTCTAAAGTACTATCCAATAGGACTAACTTTCTTCCAAATCGGAAGACATCGATTTCAAAGTTGGGTTACTTGACACGAAATCCCCCATATATATACAGTCGAACTTTCCTATAATGAATTTGAATGGGACCACAAAATCACTAAATTTTTAAGAAGTTTATTATACAAAATGAATTTTATTTTTACTTTTATTAAAAAATAATGAGGCTGTTCTAGTTTGGATTACATTCCCACGCGCACCAGTTATCCATTTGAGAATTGCTTTATTTGTTTCTCTACAAACACAGGTTTGAAGGCTCTTGTATTTCATGCTTAATTGTTTGCATTCTACATTTTAAGAATTAAGGTTGCTTTAGTCGACCGTAAATGTTGTGCAATGCAATGTAACGTACCGTAACGTACTGTATTTTCTGTAATGCGTTATTATTATTTGACAATTTTTAGTCTTTTGCTCAAATCAATTTTAAAACTATTTAAGGTGTGCTTCGCATTTCTAGGTCAATCAATAATTGGCACATTAGTGGTCTGGGGCATCATTTATTACTAGTTCTAAGCCGATTTTTTTTATTTCTTTTTTAAAAACATTTCGAATTGTTAAAATTCTAGACTAAAAACTTTTACGACATTTAAACAATTTTCCAAAAATTAAATAAGTGATTGTTTTGCGTTGTACACACTATTTGACATTTCAATCGACTTTTCTTTACACAATCGTCACCAAACTTCATATTAAATGTTTTCATATACAAAGGAACTAATAAGCCCATTCATTGGCTTTCGAGTTCATTTTAATTTTTTTGAACACCTCTTATACATACATATGAAGATGTCCAGGAAAATGCAAATTTTGGACTTATTGACAGATTAACTTCAAACTTATCAGTTATTTTTTTAATAAAAACGAAACTTTTTTTGCCCGGTGCTCATTGATATCAAGTGATGTTGCAAAAAATCCACTGTAATGTGTATGTGACACATACTATGTGTGCATTAAACTTAGTTGTCTTTAATAGAAAAATTAAGCTCATATTTTTTATTTCCCCAAAAAATCCCAAGTTATTTTTTTAATATCCCCAATGCAAACCCCAAACCCCAAATTAAATTTTCTGTCCCTTTTAGCAACAAGAAAACCCCTAATTTGGGGTCAAAACCCCTAAACTGGCAGCCCTGCTTATTCCTCTTGTTCTGTTTCTCTTCTGCACTCTACTCAGCGCTGCCAGAAGTAAGATTTTACCTTATTTTTTAAGATTTTTTAACCGAAAAAAGATTTGAAGATGTTTTCCCCAAAAACAAGACGTTTTGTTATGTCTAGACGAAGGTTAGGTTCAATAAAAAAAAACCATCCTTGTTCCCATTTAAAAATTTTTAAACGAAATAAAACAATTTAGTATAAGAAATTAAATTTTTTGTAATGTTTTTTTTTTTGTTTTATTTTATGTATTAAATAAAATATGAATTGTTTTTAGTATTTATAAAAAAAAAACTACTTTTTTCAAAAATAAGATTTTTTTTTCAAAAATAAGATTTTTTTTTCAAAAATAAGATTTTTTTTGGTGAAATTAAGATTTTTTGCTGAAAATTTCTGGCAGCCCTGACTCTACTTGTATTTTTTTTCTCTTTTTGCTATCACTAATTCACTTCCACTATGTGTTACATTCCCAACTTTAAATTTCCAAGCACAGTATATGCTTCGTGTACGTATGTATGTATATAAATAAGAATATTCTTGCACGTTCTCACTAAACAAATCTCTTTGTTTTCTTTGACTCTTTTCTTCCTACATGTATGTATGTATAAACTAATATACATAGGTATTTGTACTTTATACAACTCTATATTGTTGATAAGCAAAAAATTTTATGAATTTATGTAAGTACACAAATAGGTATACCAACTAGGTACATATTACTAACTGGAAATTTTACGATTTATCTACCACTATATAAATGCACTAAAGGAGACCAAATTTGCGGTTTTTTTTTTGTTTCGCAATTTTTTATAGGGAATCATAAACGGTTCTTATGTAAATATTTGAATACATAAAGTCTGGATACCGCTTATTCTACTTGTTCTTAAATCCGAACAACAATTTGTGATTTTTTTTCTTCTGTATTTAACTGTATTTTTTTTTTCATTTGTGACAAATTTTTTATACTTTTTACAAAATTGCGAATCTAAATTTCAAACCTTTCCTTTCTTTTACTTTTCTCCGCAAATAAACTTTTATGTTTTTTTTTCTTTTTAGTTTTATTTTTTTTTCTTATTAACTGCCTTTCAACTTGTTTTTAAACACTTTTTAATATTGCATACATAGGTACCTTCAGTTGTTTTTGCGTTTTGTACTCACTGTTTTAATGTCATTGTTTTACTGATGATTCGAATTTAATGTGTTTTACAATTTACCTCATTTTCCTTTCGTTTTGAGTTGTTGAGTGTTTTTACTTGTTGATTCTAGTTGTTCTCACTCTATTAAATTTGTTGTTGGCGAAGGACCATGAAATGATTTGATTGTTGATGAATCAATCACTTATAAATCTCTTTATAATTTGGCTGCGGGGCAAGGGTTGAGGTTAATTATTGAGCCAATCTATAAAGGAGATGTTGATTATAATGACTCACAACAAGTAATTATAATCATGTGTAAATGAAAGAGATTGGGGAGAAAATAGGGTTAAACTTTCTTCCAATAGGGACCTTTTACGAATTTTCTTACCTTTTGTAGGGTGCACTATAAAATGAGAAAACCGGTACGTATTTCTTCAGTTTTATTTCGGTTTTATTTGTTTCCACAGGTAGGTTCTTAACGTAGGTAGGTATAAACGAGGTAAGTAGATATTTCATACAATTTAAATTCAAAATATGTAGATGCAGTTTAACATTTAAAATTTGATTTGGTTATGCAGTTTAACATTTAAAATTTGATTTGGTTTTGGAAAAAATTTAACTGGCAAGTGTGTACTCGGAAGTATGAATAGCAAGTGTCCATTTTATTATAATTCAAGTTAGATGTAAGTTCGGTTAGCAATTTAAACGAAGTCTGGATAAATTTGACACTTGCTATTTATAGGGAGTACTAAATTGTCAGAGCTGTGAAAGCAAGCATATTAGCTATCTAATATAAAATGATGATTAAAAAAAAAAATTCAATTTTTTACGAATCATTTAAGTGTTCAATATAGATTGAACAAACTGTGATTACGAAATATGCAGTAAAATACTTAAAAAGGCTCGAATTGCATCCGAACTATTTTAAATGATAGCGGCCACACTCGCTTAAGAAGAAGAGACACCGCAGCACTTGTCCAATTAGATTAGCGATAAACACCTAGATAAGTGAACAGAACCCGTGATAAAGAAAATTTTTGTCTGGCACTGGCAGGACATAAAATAAAGTATTAGGTTAAGATTTGATTAATTATTGTTAGTTCATATTAAATGTATGAAGATTCAATAAATAATATTGAAAAAAAAAAAAAAAAAAAAAAAAAAAAAAAAACTTCAGAAAACTACTATCTTCAGAAAACTGTCAAAATTAAGAATAGCGCGATCTACGTATTCCGCTGTACTAAGCGGAATATTTTCTGTGCAATGGTTGCTGAGATATTTTTTATATTTTAGCCAATTGATTTGTGTAGCTGGCGTCGCTAAGTAACCAGTTGGAGATACAATTCTATTGGGGTTCATTTAAGTAACAATTGTTGGTGTGTGGTCGGAAGATAATTTTAAGGAAGCTTCAACATAAATCGTTTCTAAGGGGATGTTTTTAACCACGCCAAAATCGATGACATCTGGGAGTCGATTCTGGTTCTGTGAAACTGTGAAATGAAAAAAAACTTTTCATTTTCGTTTTCATTAACACTTTTCACATTAGCACTTCACATTGGTGGGGTGCAATAACCTCACATGAAATACGATTTTTTGCTCCTGCATTGTTTGTCTAGGTTTATGTCAAAGTTTTGTTTATGTTTACAAAAATTCCACGTTTTGTGCTGGGATTATTGTATTTTAATAAAGTTTTTGATAATTTTTAATTAAAATAAATTAGATATTGACTATAATAATATAAAAATTGGCTAAAAATTTATTTATTTCATAACGTTCAGCGGCACGCTTTGATTTTTGTTAAATGTATTTTTTGACTTAAGCGGTGATGTAATTTCCAATTTTGTTGTAATGTTGTATTTGTTGCCGTAACGATGCCACTTACTTATTCCACCGTGGTTTACAATGCATTATCATCCAAACTGAACGTGTGTACATAATTTCAGCTCAGTCAATTGAACATATCTGCTTCAAATTGAGTTGCAAGGTTCCACCCAAACATACATTCATTGCAAGTTAAACAAAAGTTTTAAAAAACGACCATAAGCCCAAAAAATTGTGAAATCATTAACAAATAAAAGGCAAAATAAAGATTTATTTAGTAATATGTTATTAAATATAAAACATAAACATGTTGTAGGCGGCTTTAAATTTACTTTAACCTTTATGTCAACAGTAACATACCCGGGTATGTTTTGAATTTTAAAAACTCTGTATTTCTGAAAGTGGCTGTCATAGCGGTCTGAAATTTCATGATATCTTCACTAGAAGTGTTTTCTAACATATTCTAAAGTTTGAATAAAATTGGACAAATCAGATCATAGATGTGGTTATTTTTTCATTCCTACCTCTTACGTCAACCGCAGTTCAAGAAACGACGAGCAACCAACAAGTTTTTGCTAAAAAGTCACTTATTGTAAATATTCACATATGAAAGCAAAGAAAAGTGCACAAGTCTTTGCTTAAACACCCGTTATTTTAAGTATTCATGCATAAAAACAATTTAAAATGGGAACAAAGCGCAAACAAAATACAATTAAAACGAAAAAACACTAACAACAATATGTACTTGTATACCCGGGTATGTTTGCTGTTGACGTAAGTATAATTTTTCAGCTGTTGACATAAAGGTTAAGCCGTCGCTAAACCTTAATTCTTCACCGCCGATGATAATTACATATCTACTTTGTCATTAAATCAAGTGTAAAATTATACATATACACAAAAAATATAATCAATTTAAAAAATGTTAGGATTATTAGTTTTAATGGAATTATCGAAATAAATTCGGAATGGTACAATGTAAGAAAACATTATTAACGTTTTTCGTCAGTAATGTTTTGTAGTTATACATATAATAAAAAATTGGAATTTTATATGAATATAATAAGTTAAAAATCTGTAAATATGAATCTTTTTAGAAGATTATAATTTTTATTTCTTTAAATTGTTATTTATCTTTAGCAATGCCCATATTTTTCTCTAAATAATTTAATTAAAATTATTGTTCAATATTTATTGTTGACCTGTGTCGATTATCTTTGTTGTTGTTTTTTGTTTGGCTTAAGGTCATATATTAAAATTATAAATAAAAAATCCACAAATTTTTGTATTTTTAATCCGATATTTCGACCATACATCGATGGTCATCTTCAGGGGATTTAAAACACTGTCAAATTTAAACTACAAAAAAAGTTTACACGTCCTCACTGTTCGTCAAATTTTCATCAAACAGTTGGTATAATAATAATAATTCAAGTTCCTATTTCAATCTTCAATTAATTTTTTAGTATTGAACCATTTCTTTTACTTTCTTTGTAAACAGTAAAAATAAATAAATAAAATAAAATACATCCCGTCTGATAGCACCTTTAGTAAGTCGTCAGAAATTATATATCTGATTTTATTTACGAATTATCATGTTACCGAAAAATTTCGTTAATTAACGAACTACACGGTACAGTTTCTTGCGATAAGTCTAAAACCGACCCCAACGTAAAAAAATGTAGCAACTGTGGCGGTAATCACACTGCCAATTATAGAGGATGCCCTGTATATAATATCGTCAAGAAGACGGTTGGACCGAAAACAAATACCCCTCAAATTCAGGTTGCAAATTAAGTAAACACAAATGCAATTCAAGCCTCCCAGCCTTGTAATAACAGAACCTCTTACGCTAACGTCCTAAAATCAAACCATGTGCCAATGCAAGGTGCCTCGCCAAGTAATGATGAATCTCCAGTTTCTAATTTAAGTCGTTTAGAAAAAACCATGGAAACATGAGTGCAAACAGTAAATAATTTAACGAACACAATGGGTAATATGATGCAGGAAATTCTAAGAATGCAATCAATGTTATTGCAAGCTGTTCTTAACAAGCCATGAACTGTTTAAAAATTTGTTTTTGGAACGCAAACGGCATCCGATAACATAAAAATGAATTAGAATATTTTCTAAAAAGTAAACAAATTGTTGTCATGGTGGTTTCTGAAACTCATTTGACCTCAAGAAATACGTTTAAAATTCATGGTTATATACTATATGATACCAAGGACCCTCGAGATAGAGCTTGTGGAGGTTCTGTCATTTTAATAAAAACCAGAGTCAAACACTACCTCATAGGGGATCATCGTGAAGATTATCTTCATGCAACAAACATTTGCGTTGAAGAATTAAATAGAAACGTAGTAATCTCATCGTTATACTCCCCACCTAGATATTCAATATTAGAAGGCCAATATTATAATTATTTTAAATCATTAGGACCTTGTTTCCTGGCCGCTGGCGATTATAACGCTAAAGATACCTTCTGGGCAAGGACCGGAAAATGTTTTTTTATTTTGATTCTAAAAAAATATTTACTGTGCAAGTTTAAAAAATTCTACAGTTTACAGAAAAAAATTGTTTAAATAGTCGAAAAAAATAAATAAAATAATATTCTAAAAATAAAATGTTTTCTAAAAAACTTTTGTTCAAAAAAAAATAAAATTAAAAAAATTGAAAATTTCTTAAAACAAAATAAATATATTTAAACGTTGTCATATAATTTTCATTAAATTATTTTTATGAAGAAAGGAATCTTACAACATGAAAATTAATTAAAATTGTTATTGATAATCATTCATTCTTGACTGACCTGAAATTCGAACCCAGGTGGCTGGTTACCATGACATGTTTCGATCGCAACCACTCGATCTCCTCAGATGGATTTGCCGTCTTACACTCGCAGCCATCGACGACTGCTGACGTCAATAGTCAAATATCAATCCTTAAACCAAATTGTATTTTTAACCTTTGGTAGATCGAAATTTGCTTTTTTGAATGATTATCCATTTTTTAATTAATTTTACATGTTTTTTCTAACTTCTGTTTTTTCCGTACTTATGTCAAGAATTCTTCTTGAAGTCCAAAGTACATTTTTTAAGCCTGATTAAAAATATTAAAAATTTGGATTAAAACCATAAATAGTTCAACAAAATAACCACAATTCTGATTGTTGTCATATAAATTTACATTCTTCAAAACAAATTTAAATAAAACTTTGGAAAAGTTTTTTAAGAACATGGGTCGTTTTAAGCTCTTTAATATGGAATCATAGTTAGTTCTGGATGCCACTGGTTCAGGAAATTGCTTATTGTGTGATAAAACCCTCAAAGCTCATGCTGGTTACATAAAGCGCCATTATTTAGTAATGCACAATAAGAGCATAACTTGTGAAGAAGACCCCTTTGAAGTATAAGAAATTGATAGCTTTGAAGATTGCTACCAAAAATTGGAATTGAAAATATTTTATTGCTTAAACTTAACACTTAATTAATTGAGAAAATGTCTATTTAGTTGCTTATTTTGTTTTTACTCCGTATTATTATAAACATTTTTTTTTTGTTGTACTTATTGTTATTTTTGTTACCTTCGCTATTATGAACAATGGTATTACTTTAAACAAATTGGCGCGTATTCAGAAATCATAACTAAAATCGCAACTAATAAAACATAAACTAAAAAATAGTTCATAGATAGTTATAGATCTTATTCATAATTCATAACTAGCTTGGCAACAGCTTTCAGCTGATTGAAGAAATGCAACCATACATATTGGCAGGTAGTAAAAACAAAATGTCGATAATATTTTGAACGATAAATACTGTAATTAATTTAAAAGCTTATTAAGCTAATAAAATCACAACTGTTGTTCTTAAAAAATGCATACAAATTCTAAAAAAGTAATTTTTTGGTTATAGTTTTTATATAAATCCATTAAAATTTGGTGACTAAAAATACATCTCTAGTTTAGTTTATTTTTTTACTGATGTTTTTAGACGCAGTATAAATAAGTCTTGGGCTTAATCGTTCATTTAGGTGACTTTTCAATATAGTTCATTTAAAAAAAGTGAACTAGTTCGTTCATCTAGTTCAGTAGTTCACTTTAGTCACTTGGGTCTTTTATGTCAGTCAGTCTTTTTCAGTCAGTTCATTTAGTTCAATTCATTTAGTTCAAGGCCTATCCAATAGGTCTGCTTACTTCTACAACAATACAAAAAACAACAGGCATTTTGTTTGTGTAAAATTCCTCGCCGTTGTCAAAATCTTACTACTACATAGGCAAAACAAAAGGAAAAATGTGTTTTGTGTGCATGTATGTATGTGTGGCATAAAACCAAAAAAGTCAACAAAAATATACTCGTATAAGGAAAATGTAAACAACTTTTGATATCGTTGAGGAAAAAACCAAAAAAAATATGTCTTCTTAAGCAGACCTATTGAATAGACCTTGATTTAGTTCAATTCATTCAGTTAAAGGGTTCATTTACTTCAGTTGCTTGTTAACTTGATTTTTATTCTTTACCACATTGATTGAAAAGAAACAACTATATTATTATTGTCTATATGTTGCTTTTACTCATTGCCACATTGCTTTAAATATTTTCATAATACAATGAAAACAAAACAGGGATGAAAAATGACATTTTCCTAATTGTACTTAACTAAGTAAAAAATTGTACTTTTTTGACCCAAATTGTACTAAAATATTTTTTACTAGTTTTAATATTAAAATAATAGAAAATGTACGAACATATGTGCATTAAAATTCACTTGTACTATACTTTTATACATACGTATTTGAAATACACCTTTGGCAATTAAAACAAAAAAAAACATTAAGTTTACACGTAACAAGGTAACTTTTTATCTGGATTTTTTAAAGTTGATAGCGAAATTACCCCGAATTTTTTATATTTCTCTAACTCCCACTAAAGCATAGGGTGCCAGGTTACAAATACGTATAACCCAGTAATAATCCCAAAAGATATTGTCTAAGGGACCTTATGCGGCCCATACATGTTGTAACTGGTCGTACAATTGAGTTAAATAGACCAGTTCGCAGCACATGCAAGAATTTTCTTAAGCCCTAATGCCAACTACTTTTTTCGTCTTTTTTTAATCTGAGATTGAAAGAGTGAAATGCATGGTTAGAGAGAGACAAATACAAAAAAAATAAACAAATTTTTTTTTAATTTTCACAGCCAAAATTAATTTTTTTATATGTATATTGTTAATTATTTATGATTTTTGTAGGTTTGTTTACTATTAGTTTTTTTTTCAATGCTGCCTATTTGTCAAGCTTAAAAATTAACTAAAATAGCTATATTCGAGTATAAAAGTAATATATTGGCACCACAGAGTCATTTTAAGCTTGAAATGTCAATTTTAAGACACACATTTTTTTATTTTTTTTTTTGACAGATTGAACTTTTTTATCGATAACATGTATAAACATTTTGACATTTTTGGATTTGTATGTATCTCTTTGCTCTTGATAACATTTTATATTACAGTATATTTGCTCTGTTCTTCAAAATCTTAAAAAGTCGAAAAAAAGTAGGTGTCATTAGGGCTTTACCAACTTTTCATTAAGCTTTGTTAAAAAAATATTTTTATAGAGTCAACATGAGTACCGATTTTTTTAGCACTAGTGGCGTAAATGAAGAGGAGCAAGAAAAGAAAATAAATTAAGGTTCCGGAAGTTTTTATATTTTTTTAAAATTGTGCATTGGAATTTCGTATTTGTTTTCTAAAATATTGTTTACTTCGCACGCTGTTGCTTTCAAATCTTCAGTATGAAAATTGAAAACGATAGAATAAATCGCCATCAAACGTACCAATTTGAAAGCTCAAATCAAATTGACTTTTTATTCAGCCGATGACCAACCACACCTCTAACGTAACAAATGGTTCTACAACTTGATCGAATTGTACAACAAGTCGCAATATGTAGGGATACACTATTCTTTAAGAAATCAAGGTTAACAGTTTTCGTTTACATATGTATAGCAACAAGATTTATTAGATTGTAGTATGAAAAAATAACTTATTTTTGAAGGAAAAAAGCGCTGGTCAGTCAGTCTTTTTCAGTCAGTTCACTTAGTTCAATTCATTTAGTTCAATTCACTTAGTTCAATTCATTTAGTTCAATTTATTTAGTTTAAGGGTTCATTTACTTCAGTTTCTTGTTCACTTGATTTCTTATGCTTTACCGAATTGATTGAAAAGAAACAAGAATATTATTAGTGTCTATACCCTACAAGAAATGAATGACCGAGTAGTAATTTTCTTAACACCAACGTGAAAAATGTGTATTCGCTCATTCATTTCTTATTATATGTGATATGTAATAAAATAATATACTTGTTTCTTTTCCAAATAGAAAATGGGAATTATTTCCTTCCGAAGGTTACTTTATATTATATTCAACATTTTTTATTATTCGAATTTATTCTATGAGCTAAATTTCAGTTATGTATTTTATACAGCTTTTTTGTAATAGTCCTTTTCCTTCAATTTTTCAGAAACGACTTTATACACTACCAGACTATTATATTGTATTTTCTTGTTACATTTTACCTTAGGTTTCCTTTGGAAACCAATGAGGTATATTGTATGTACAGAAAAATTTAGACACCAGCAGAATGTAATGCATTTTCTGGCCCGCTACAGCCTTCGTCAGCATTCTTTTGTGTCACACTGGATAGTGATACTTTATAAATTGAATGTATTTAACTCAACTATTTTAACAAATAGAAACTGGGAATTATTTCCTTCCGAAGGTTACTTTATATTATATTCAACATTTTTTATTATTCGAATTTATTCTATGAGTTAATTTCAGTTGAGTTAAATACATTCAATTTATAAAGTATCACTATCCAGTGTGACACAAAAGAATGCTAACCTTCGGAAGGAAATAATTCCCAGTTTCTATTTGTTAAAATAGTTGAGTTAAATACATTCAATTTATAAAGTATCACTATCCAGTGTGACACAAAAGAATGCTGACGAAGGCTGTAGCGGGCCAGAAAATGCATTACATTCTGCTGGTGTCTAAATTTTTCTGTACATACAATATACCTCATTGGTTTCCAAAGGAAACCTAAGGTAAAATGTAACAAGAAAATACAATATAATAGTCTGGTAGTGTATAAAGTCGTTTCTGAAAAATTGAAGGAAAAGGACTATTACAAAAAAGCTGTATAAAATACATAACTGAAATTTAGCTCATAGAATAA
This sequence comes from Pollenia labialis, assembly GCA_949318255.1. Lineage (NCBI taxonomy): Eukaryota > Metazoa > Arthropoda > Insecta > Diptera > Polleniidae > Pollenia > Pollenia labialis. The sequence goes on along the minus strand of OX439139.1, from coordinate 61,467,263 downwards.
ATTCGAATAATAAAAAATGTTGAATATAATATAAAGTAACCTTCGGAAGGAAATAATTCCCAGTTTCTATTTGTTAAAATAGTTGAGTTAAATACATTCAATTTATAAAGTATCACTATCCAGTGTGCCACAAAAGAATGCTGACGAAGGCTGTAGCGGGCCAGAAAATGCATTACATTCTGCTGGTGTCTAAATTTTTCTGTACATACAATATACCTCATTGGTTTCCAAAGGAAACCTAAGGTAAAATGTAACAAGAAAATACAATATAATAGTCTGGTAGTGTATAAAGTCGTTTCTGAAAAATTGAAGGAAAAGGACTATTACAAAAAAGCTGTATAAAATACATAACTGAAATTTAGCTCATAGAATAAATTCGAATAATAAAAAATGTTGAATATAATATAAAGTAACCTTCGGAAGGAAATAATTCCCAGTTTCTATTTGTTAAAATAGTTGAGTTAAATACATTCAATTTATAAAGTATCACTATCCAGTGTGACACAAAAGAATGCTGACGAAGGCTGTAGCGGGCCAGAAAATGCATTACATTCTGCTGGTGTCTAAATTTTTCTGTACATACAATATACCTCATTGGTTTCCAAAGGAAACCTAAGGTAAAATGTAACAAGAAAATACAATATAATAGTCTGGTAGTGTATAAAGTCGTTTCTGAAAAATTGAAGGAAAAGGACTATTACAAAAAAGCTGTATAAAATACATAACTGAAATTTAGCTCATAGAATAAATTCGAATAATAAAAAATGTTGAATATAATATAAAGTAACCTTCGGAAGGAAATAATTCCCAGTTTCTATTTGTTAAAATAGTTGAGTTAAATACATTCAATTTATAAAGTATCACTATCCAGTGTGACACAAAAGAATGCTGACGAAGGCTGTAGCGGGCCAGAAAATGCATTACATTCTGCTGGTGTCTAAATTTTTCTGTACATACAATATACCTCATTGGTTTCCAAAGGAAACCTAAGGTAAAATGTAACAAGAAAATACAATATAATAGTCTGGTAGTGTATAAAGTCGTTTCTGAAAAATTGAAGGAAAAGGACTATTACAAAAAAGCTGTATAAAATACATAACTGAAATTTAGCTCATAGAATAAATTCGAATAATAAAAAATGTTGAATATAATATAAAGTAACCTTCGGAAGGAAATAATTCCCAGTTTCTATTTGTTAAAATAGTTGAGTTAAATACATTCAATTTATAAAGTATCACTATCCAGTGTGACACAAAAGAATGCTGACGAAGGCTGTAGCGGGCCAGAAAATGCATTACATTCTGCTGGTGTCTAAATTTTTCTGTACATACAATATACCTCATTGGTTTCCAAAGGAAACCTAAGGTAAAATGTAACAAGAAAATACAATAAAATAGTCTGGTAGTGTATAAAGTCGTTTCTGAAAAATTGAAGGAAAAGGACTATTACAAAAAAGCTGTATAAAATACATAACTGAAATTTAGCTCATAGAATAAATTCGAATAATAAAAAATGTTGAATATAATATAAAGTAACCTTCGGAAGGAAATAATTCCCAGTTTCTATTTGTTAAAATAGTTGAGTTAAATACATTCAATTTATAAAGTATCACTATCCAGTGTGACACAAAAGAATGCTGACGAAGGCTGTAGCGGGCCAGAAAATGCATTACATTCTGCTGGTGTCTAAATTTTTCTGTACATACAATATACCTCATTGGTTTCCAAAGGAAACCTAAGGTAAAATGTAACAAGAAAATACAATATAATAGTCTGGTAGTGTATAAAGTCGTTTCTGAAAAATTGAAGGAAAAGGACTATTACAAAAAAGCTGTATAAAATACATAACTGAAATTTAGCTCATAGAATAAATTCGAATAATAAAAAATGTTGAATATAATATAAAGTAACCTTCGGAAGGAAATAATTCCCAGTTTCTATTTGTTAAAATAGTTGAGTTAAATACATTCAATTTATAAAGTATCACTATCCAGTGTGACACAAAAGAATGCTGACGAAGGCTGTAGCGGGCCAGAAAATGCATTACATTCTGCTGGTGTCTAAATTTTTCTGTACATACAATATACCTCATTGGTTTCCAAAGGAAACCTAAGGTAAAATGTAACAAGAAAATACAATATAATAGTCTGGTAGTGTATAAAGTCGTTTCTGAAAAATTGAAGGAAAAGGACTATTACAAAAAAGCTGTATAAAATACATAACTGAAATTTAGCTCATAGAATAAATTCGAATAATAAAAAATGTTGAATATAATATAAAGTAACCTTCGGAAGGAAATAATTCCCAGTTTCTATTTGTTAAAATAGTTGAGTTAAATACATTCAATTTATAAAGTATCACTATCCAGTGTGACACAAAAGAATGCTGACGAAGGCTGTAGCGGGCCAGAAAATGCATTACATTCTGCTGGTGTCTAAATTTTTCTGTACATACAATATACCTCATTGGTTTCCAAAGGAAACCTAAGGTAAAATGTAACAAGAAAATACAATATAATAGTCTGGTAGTGTATAAAGTCGTTTCTGAAAAATTGAAGGAAAAGGACTATTACAAAAATGCTGTATAAAATACATAACTGAAATTTAGCTCATAGAATAAATTCGAATAATAAAAAATGTTGTTTCTTTTCCTCATTCCCAGATTACCTTACCTTAGGTCTACACCAGGGGTTTCCATTTCTTTGCACAATTGTGCATACCACTACAAACACATATTTTTATGCTCTTCAATTCAGTCGTCGGTGTGACTTCGACAAGTGTACATGTTTAGCGGATGCTATATTATTTTGTTTCAGCTTACACTCAAAAATATTGTGCGGTCAAAAATGCTTTTGGTAACATCCAATGCCTTGCGTGCAGAGTTCGAAAAAAAACTGTAAAGTACACAATTAAGTGTAGCATACCGTATTTTGCCATGAACAGCACACATACACATTCGTTACAAGAATTCAAAATAAAAAAAAAACATTTTTCTGTTTGTGACTGTGTGCAGAAACAATATACGGTACACAGCGAGATGAGCTGACGCACACAAACATTACGATAACGTACATCATACCTTTTAGCGTACATGTACAGTATTTTTAGCGTACTTATCTGTTCTTTTTAGTGAACAGGTATTGTACTTTTAACGTGCGTGTGCCGTATTTTTTTTAAAGCAAAGCTAATTTTATAAAATCAAAAAAGAGCCAAAAGTATGATTTTGAGGTGAGCAGGTAACAGGAGTGCAGAAATATAAGAAACATGCAAAAGTGTAGTAGCTCGCCAAACAGCGAAGAATGCACATGTGCGTGGCTGTTTTTAACTTTGTACAAATACAGTGTGTAAGATAAATGGTAATAGAAGGAATTAAAAACATCTTTTATGATAAACAATGTCTTTTCTTATGTCCACAGTTTTTTATATTAATAAACATTAAAATGACATAGGGAAAATGTTATTAAGAGGCATTATGATTATTTTAATAGCTAAATGACTGAGTGCACTGATAAGAAAAAAAAGTTTTTAATTAAAAAGATTTTTTGGCATGGTTAACAGGCGAAAAAAATTATAAAAATAAATCTGATTTAATTAAAAACAAACAAATTTTATAACCAAAACTATTTCTTGTGATTATATATTAATACAAATTTGGGTTGAGTTTTGCCTATCACTGTACATTCTCTTGCAAAACATTTTTGTGCATCAATGCATCAGAGAAAAAAATGTTGTAAGTAATGATCAGCGTTGTCAACTTGGTGCGTTTCGCACCATTTTGGGTGCTTTTTAAATTTTTTGGGCGAAAAATACATGGCAACAAAGTGAAGACAAAAATTTATCGTTAAGCAGTCATAATTTGTTAGTGAACTACAATTGTCTTTAAGAGATGTAATGAAATTTAATAGATGTATATCGGTAACCAATACCGGTAGCTAACAACACAAAAAAGTTCTTGTTAAAAATAACGATATTATGTGTAAACAAAAAAAAGCCTTTGGGAAATATGGTCCGATTCCAAAAAAAAAATAGGATTCAACCTTGTAACAATTAACACATATTTCCCAAATTAGATTAAATTTTTTCCAAAATTGCGAAAGTATAGACTTTGCGCACAAGGTTAACTTGGGAAGACAGACCTCATTAGATCGACTCTAAAATTGATTCTGAGTCAATCGGTATACTAAACTAGAACCCTTTTTAAATGTAATTCACATACATAGTAGTACAAACTCGTAATATCCTCTTCAAGTACAGTATGGGTTTAGAAAGTAAGAGCAATATGTTGTGCTGGAGTAGATCGGTTTTATGACAGTTGAATGTGATGCCATTTGGATTTTGCAATGCTCCAGCTTAATTCGAGCGTTTAATGGAGCAGGTGCCAAAATTTCTTCACTAAAAGACAAGCTTGGTGCACTTTGACGACATTATTGTCACTTGATGAGCACCTGAAAAACTTGGAAGTGTTGAAACGTATATCCACGGAAGGACTTCCAAAATTAAGTAAAGTACCAGGGATATAACCTAACCTCCAATTTCAACAGATAAACATAAAATAATAGCTGTATTGAATTGCCCCCGTCCGAAAAATCTGCATGAATTGCGCAGATTTCTAGGCTTATGTGCATACAAGTGATGTTACGAATATTTGTATTCGTATTCGAAATGCCGAATATTCGCCTGCTTTACTTTATTCGTATTCTCCAAATTCAAGGGAATATTTTGCGAATATTTTGTTAATGCATTCCAAAGAATAAAAAATACAAAAGTGTAAAAAATACATAAAATTAAACAAAAAGTATTGATTTTATTAGAACAGATTTTTGTCCTTAACACAAAAAAATCTTCGTTTAGAAAAGTAAAAAACAAACAAACATTAGAAGTTTGTGCCGGTACAAAACTATTTTATGAAAATTACTCAAGTTTTAAATTTAACTTTTCCAGATTTATTATCCTTTGAAGCAATGTGCTAATTATCGTAAGAAAATTATCGACAAGTGGATTTAAAATTAAGTCAATTTAGTGACAGTTTTTTATAATTTATTTTTTACAACGCAAATAGAAGATTTTTTTTCAATTACATTTTTAATATCGAGTGGCGTTTTAGTTCAGATTGGATATTCGTATTCGCTGAATATTGGTGCAGATATTCGTATTCGCAAATATTAAAAATTTATATTCGTGCCATCACTAGTACAAATCAATACAAACAAATATGTTAGGTTTTTTTATTTTTGTTAAGTTTTATATTTTTTTCCTAAAACCCTGAACTGTAAAATATATATATATGTCCTTTATTTATTTAAATACAGTATAGATACAGCGATATAAAAATACTTAAATAAATTGTTCACGAAGAACATAGGGCGTCAAAAGAACATAGGGCGTCAACTGTAAAATACTGCTTTTTTATAATATTTTTTAATACAAAAATATTTTACTTTTAATTTAAAATTAATCCAATAAACATTTTAAATTAAAAAGAAAGACTAAACTTGGTGCGTTTCTATTTTTAAACTGCGCGTTTTCTTCACCATTTTGGTGCGTTTTGAAATTTCAAAGTTGACAACGCTGGTAATGATCAGTTGAATAGAGTGTGCGTATACATGTAAGATTGGTTATTAATTAAACACCGAAATATGTATTGGATTTCATAAATTTATTTAATAACATTAATATATAGCTTTTCAATTTAGAAATATTTTAAGTTTAGTTGTAATTTAAGCGAGTAGGTATAAAATAATTTTAGAATATTAACATAAAAATCATTAAGTAACAGATTTCCACCGATCTTCAACGACTTTAGTTTTAAACTTTGTTAAACAACTTTTATCAACGATAATTAAACAACTTTAACAATGGTTAGGCAACTTTTAAGAACAACTTCTCGACCGTTCACGACTTTGACTACTTCTTTACTAACTGAATCCCTTTAGCTGCTTTTATCTTATTCCTTCAAATGTAGGTGTGGTGAATATTTAGTAACGGGAACTTAACCCATTCAGCACCTTACATTCGGCCATCCCGACCAGCATCGGTCTCCGATGATAAAGTGTCTTCCTCGCTCACACTCCTCCACGGCTTCATGTAATCGATACTGGTTGAAGTATTCTTCGGCCCCTCGAATTCTGCTACTCGTTTCACCTCATAACGATGATTCCGCTTAACTTTGACCACCTCATATGGTCCCAAAAACTCACTGGCTATCTTCTTGCCGGATAAAAATTGTGTTCTTTTAATTGCGACCAAATCACCTATTTTGTATCCAGCGCAATCTTTACGTTTTTTGTCAAAACCTTGCTTATAGCTTTGTTGTGCTTGCATTATTTGTTGTTTTGTATCGAGTCGTAACTGCTGACGTTCTGCGTCAAATTCCTCAATAAACTCTTGATCAAGCATCTCAAGTAAACCGTCATCAATCTTGACCCGCATGTTAGTACCAAACAACACTTGAAATGGTGTAAACTTAGTTGATTTGTGGACGGATGAGTTGATAGCTTTTTGAACTTGTCCCACATGCTTATACCACTTTGATGGCTCATTACTCCGCGGAACCCCAGTCGTTGTCAGTATATGCTCTATATTGGCTTTGCTGCAAAACTCCTGAAAAACATTTGACGTAAACGCTGCACCTCTGTCGCTTATAATTCTATGTGGATACCCAAAGACATCAGACCAAACATGTAAATTACGTAAAACCTCTTCAGCATTTGTTGTTTTTGTAGAGAAAAGCCATACGAACTTCGTAAATCCATCGACCAAGGCCAGTATGTATTTATATTGTTTCGCAGTCGCATCTAGTGGTCCTAAGTGGTCAATGTGCAACGTATCTAATGGTGTACTGCCCTTTTCTATGCAGTTGAGAAACCCCTCTTTTTTGCCACATTTTTTGTTGTAGATTATGCATTTTATACAGTTTTTAATGATTTGCGTAACTTTCCTTTCTAAATGTGGTATATAATACTGTTGTTTAATAACATGTATGGTTTTTTCCACCGCAAAATGACCGTTTTCGTGGGCGTTTCTTATAATTTCTTGTTGCATTGATTTAGGAACCACCAATAGATCATTTCCTTCGACGGTTTTATACACGAGATCACCTTTTATCTTGTAATTTTCGTAGGGACCCATCTTTAATGCTACCGACACTGCTTTAATGTGTTCGTCATCTTTCTGAAGTCTTCGTAATCTAGCACCAACCTCTGATTCAATTATCATTACATCTACAGGATTTCTGCTGAGACTGTCTACGTGTTTCATCCGATTTCCTGCTCTATGCTCAACTGTATACGCATAGTCCTGCAAATACATAATCCACTGTGCGACATCGCGAGGAACATCTTTTTTTGACACCGTTTGCTTAAATGCGGAACAATCGGTCACCAGCTTAAATTCTATGCCAAGTAAGTAATGCCTAAACTTTTTAAATGCTAGGTAGGCTGCTTTAACTTCTAGGATATAGCTGTGCAGTCGTGTTTCTTGTGGTGAAGCTTTTTTGCTCCAAAAATAGACAGGGTGAAATTTACCGTCGAATTTCTGCATAAGTATTGCGCCAAATCCATCTTTAGAGGCATCAGTATGCAATTCTGTCTCTGCATTTCTACAATATATTCGAAGAACTGGCTCATTAATGAGAATTGATTTTATGGTATTAATGGCGTTGATTTCCTCATTTTTAATTTCAAAGGTAGCTTCTTTTTTTAAAAGTTCAGTTAAGGGACGAACAATTTGGGCATATCGATTAACAAATCTACGAAAATATCCAGTAAGTCCAAGAAAACATTGAATATCTTTAACGCACTTCGGTATGGGAAAATTTTCGACACATTTAATTTTTGCATTTCCTGGCCAAACTTTACCACATTCAACTTTATGTCCCAAGAAGTCAATTTTCGACTTCATAAAGGAACATTTACTCCAGTTAAAGTTTAAACCATAGCGCGCAGCCGTTGTTAACACCGTTTTAAGTTTTTGCAGACATTCTTCGGCCGTTGCGCCATAAATTATAATGTCGTCCACATAAAGCTCCATTGTATTATCATTAATTAAATCTTGAAAAATATGATTTACATACCGTATGAAACATGCAGGGGAATTACAAAACCCAAATGGGGCATAGTTAAATTCAAACAGGCCACGTTTCGTCACGAACGCCGTATATTTCTTGCTTTCTTCTCCAATTGGAACGTGGAAAAATCCATTCTTGAGGTCCATTACTGAAAAGAAGTATGCATTCTGGAGCTTTTGTAGCACATCCTCAATGACAGGTACCGGAAAACCGTCCTTAAGCACCATACTATTCAGTTTTCTAAAATCGACACAAATTCTGTAGCTGCCATTTTTTTTCTTTGTTACGACCACACGACTTGCAAAATCTGACGTGGACTTTCTTACAATGCCTGTTGTCAGCCACTCTTGAACCTGCTCATTTACAGCATTCTCTTCCTGAATTGCTAGTCTATTCGGAGATTGACGAAATGGTTTAATATTCTCATTAGGAACAATTTGCATTATAACCGGACATTTTTCAACCACCGGCGCGACTTTATAGTTTTCAATCATAAGCTCAACTTTGTCTTTATATTTAAAGTTCACGTCAATTTCCGAAATATTGTACACCATGAGTTCATCAGTTTTATAGTTATTTTCTTTAAATTTATAACCGTTTTCATCCGCGAGTAATACGAATTTTTCAATAAAGTCAAACCCGATTATTGCCTCAAATTTGATATTTTCATCACGTACGACTAGAAAAGTTTGTTGTGTTTGAACTTCATCTACTTTTACCGTGCCACATATCAGCCCAACAGGCTTAGTTTTACTATTACCGAGTCCACATAACAACGAACTACTCATTCTCAATTCGCAATCTGAAAAATGCTTTTTATAAACACTGTATTGAACCAATGACACGTCTGACCCAGTATCGACTAGGCATTCGAGTTCGACATTTTCAAAACTAATTCTTTTTAAACGTTTTTGATTGTTTATTACTTGAATACTCTTATCATCATTTTTCCCACGACAATTTTTAGAAATATGACCATATTTGTTACATTTAAAACATTTGGGTGCTGACTTGCATTCATTTTTTTTATGATCTTGTGATCCACAGTTATAACAATGTTCACCTTTAATAAATTTTTTTTTGCTATTAGTACTTTTGTTAAAATTTTCACTGGACTCGCGGCTTGTATTTACTATTTCATAAATTTCATATTTTTCTCTTAATTCGCGGAATGATGTGCAAGAATATAATTGATATTTAAATTCACTTTTAATTTTAAGCCCGTCAATTATATAACGTACAACTGATTTTTCATCAATATCACCAAGCGATGCTATTTTTCTCATTTGCAACATATATTCATGAAATGGTTCACTGTCACTCTTTTTTCTATTCGTCAACATTTTGTGTATTTCAATGCTACTGTAGTTTTTCTTAAATTCATTTGTTAAGCATATTTGCAACGACTCATAATCACTAATGGCAACGGAATCGAGATACAACTTGGCCGCGCCTGTTATTTTATTGCGCGCTTGTACATATTTTTGTTTAGAATTAAGCCCATACGCGTTGGCATTTTTATTAAAGTTTTCAAACCATTGTTCTACTACGATATCTTCACCATTAAATTCTGGAACGATTTTAGAAAATGTGTCTACTGTTATATTCATATTACTACTTTGTTCTTCATCTTTTTGTATTTTTAATGTTAATAACTTTATTAAGTTTTTTAAGTCACTATCGTTTTCTTCAGTTTTATTCATTGTACAACTTTTATTCAAAAATCTATTTTTATTTTGGTTCTGGCTTAAGTTGTCTTCGACCACTGTATAATTTTTCCCAACCAATTCTGTTGTTTTTTCTATTTTATCCGTTTTTACGTTTTTATTTTCGTTTATTCCGTTATTGTTCACTATATTACCAATTATAACACCTTGTATAATTTCTTTATCACTTTGTAAATCTACTTGTTCGTCTGCAATTTCTGGTTTTTTATTTTCACCACAGTTGCTCTCGCTTGTAAAAGTTTCTACAATATTACACTTCTCACGATCGCAAGAGCTTGCTTCTTTTTCTTTGTTTTTTGCTCTGGTATAATACATAAATAAACAATTTTGTTTTTGCTTAAAATCCGCTAATCCTTTACATAAATGCAGTTTTGTTTATTGGAATCTCCACTTTTTATTGTACTTTTTATTTATTTTAAACACTTGTTAATTTAAAAACGACCTCTATTTGCCTTTGACTTGTTTTATTTGTGTTTGGTTTTTACTTAGATAATTTAAAAAAAGCACCGGTTGAGCCCCCATATGTAAGATTGGTTATTAATTAAACACCGAAATATGTATTGGATTTCATAAATTTATTTAATAACATTAATATATAGCTTTTCAATTTAGAAATATTTTAAGTTTAGTTGTAATTTAAGCGAGTAGGTATAAAATAATTTTAGAATATTAACATAAAAATCATTAAGTAACAGATTTCCACCGATCTTCAACGACTTTAGTTTTAAACTTTGTTAAACAACTTTTATCAACGATAATTAAACAACTTTAACAATGGTTAGGCAACTTTTAAGAACAACTTCTCGACCGTTCACGACTTTGACTACTTCTTTACTAACTGAATCCCTTTAGCTGCTTTTATCTTATTCCTTCAAATGTAGGTGTGGTGAATATTTAGTAACGGGAACTTAACCCATTCAGCACCTTACATACATAAATATGTATAATTGTTTGTGCACATTTTTAAGTGGTAAACAGGGTTGCCGAACTTGGCATTTTCGTTTGGTAGGATGGTAGGCTAAACCTAATTTTGGTCGGTTTGAGAAAATTTACTTTTTCATTTTATAAATTGACTTGTTAAATGTGGTAGGCAATAGAAAATATAATATCTATTAAAAAAACAGAAGATATTCTTGATTGTTGGTGAAATTTCGGTTGTGCCAATGAAGAAATGAAAATAAAAAAATTTCAACAACAAAAAATATTCCTTTAAAAAAATTATTGAATTGGCAACAATCGGCGCTAACGCCATGGCGAGTAAAATAAGTGGACTAAAAAAATTACGTAGCAATGAATTTGTTTTATTTAAGTGCGCTCTCTCAACCTTTGTTCATGTTACGCATGTAAAATGCTGGGGAAAAATATAGAGGTTCTTTGTTGTAATATTAACAGTTTTTTCCCCATAGCCCTTAAAGAATTACTGAACTAAAAGAATTTCAGGAATACTGTTGGGTACCACCTCATAAGATATTAGGTGATTCTTATACAAAACGCCTATCTTTAGAGGTTGTTATTGCAAGAATTAATGAACAGTGGGATGCTTTGGTTGTGTATCATGTTTTTACGAAGGCAATGGTATAAGAGCTTTAGAACTCTCAGAAAATATGTCTTTAAAAGTCAAATGCCATTTTTATTTGTGTCATATACAAGTATATTGCGATTCTGACTTGAAATCGAATAATAGCCAATCTCTAAATCGCAATCGCAAGAAGTTAGCCTACTTCAAAAACTATGAAAGATCGGAAGCAAAACGCAGAAGTTTTCGAACACCATGAAATAATTCTAGCGTCTTGCGGCTTCAAATCGTGCGATTGTTAGAAAATGCAGAAATTTTGGGAATTTTCAGTTGACTTCAATCATTATGCATTTAAAGTGATCATTTAACATTTGGTTGAAAAGAAAGTAAGATGCCGCGCCCTAAAAATTATTTTTTGCACGATTATTTTAGTTTAATCGATGAAAGTGACGTATTTTGTGATAATGGAAGTTGTGAAAAAAAAATTAAATAATCATACCGGAAATCTAGAAAGACATTTAAAACGGTTCCACCCTACTTTATATTCAGATTATGTTGCAATAAAGTGTGCAAATAAAAATAAAGTTAATGATTTAAAAACCAAAACAGTTCCAACCTATTTCAATCAAACTAACATTGAATTGACGATTGTAGAATTATTTACAAGGAATGGACGCCCACTGCGTATGGCGGAAGATCGTGCTTTCAAAATATTAGTTCAACCTGCTTTTGATGCTTTGGGAATAAATGTTAATGAGCATAACGTAGCTGAAAGAATTATTGCATTTTCTAAACAAGTAAAACTAGATATAATGGATGATTTAAAAGACAAAATTAATTCTTTAAAGATTGATGCAGCAACAAGACAAGACTTAAGTGTTCTCGGTATTAATGTGCAATATATAAAAAATGCGTCTATACAAATTAAAACACTGGCAATAAAAGAACTCAAATTAAGTCACACTAGTGAATACCTTAAAACCATCATATTAGAAGTTCTAAAAGAATACGAGATTAATATTCATCAAATTTTCACAATTACTACAGACAATGGCGCGAATATGGTAAAAGCAGTGAAAGACATGAACACAAATCTGCAAGATTCCCTACAAAGAGAACGCTTTTCTACGGAAGAATACATCGATATTAATTCCATAGAGAACAAAATGGATTTGATTGTATCAAATTTTTCAGTGTACAATATAACTGGCATTCGTTGTGGCGCTCATACTCTACAACTTTGTGTACACGACGTTATAAGAGTACCGGAAATTAAAAATAAATTGGACACTATTAGATCAATAGTTAAAAAATTAAGAACGCAAAGTTATTTAAATATATTAAAAACCAGCAACTACAAAAAACCAATAATAGATTGCGCTACAAGATGGAATTCCACGTTTGATATGCTCAGAAGATTATTAGACATCAAGGATATAATTGAGCCATTGAGTAATGAAAACCAAAGTTTGCACTTAAGCGCCAATGATTGGATCTTTGTTAAAGAGTTTATAGATATTTTCGAACCGGTTTACAATGCTACAATCAAATTGCAATCGGAGCAATTATGTTATAGTGAACTATATATCATTATAATGGATTTATTATTTCAAGTAGATAATTTAGCGCCGAGTGATATGTCAAAATTATTAAAAAATTCATTAAATCATCGGAAATCTAAATTATTTGATATAGAATTGTTCAATGCAGCAGTACTTTTGGATCCCAGAATTAAAATTTGTATGGACTCACAACAGAAAGAAAGGGCAAAGAAATATATAATTGATTTATATAAGCGAATAAATTCAATAACTAGTAAATATCCAACTGATATTTTCACGAATTTAAAATAAAAATAAAAAGGGAATAATTTTGTTTTTAATAAATGATGTATTTATTTTAGAAAATAAATTTGAAGAAAGCAACGTTTTGACAAATATTAGTGCAGAGGGGCCATCCACCAGTAAAAAAGCAAAGTCATTTTCTGATTATCTGCAAAATTTGGATCCTTGTACATCTAAAGCAGACTCAATACTTTCTGATATAGAAAATAACTTTATGTTGTATGAGCGAGAAACGAGATTGCCTTTAAATTCTAACATCTTAGAATATTGGTCCAAATGTAATAATTCTTTGTCGAAGATAGCTGAAATAATTTTGGCAGTACCATCCACACAAGTCAGCGTTGAACGAATTTTTTCATCCTTAAAATACATACTATCCGACCAGCACAATAGGTTATCAGCTTTAAACGTGGAACATATATTAATGGTAAAATCAAACGGATAAAACAATAAAATAGATCTGTGATAAGTTATTCATTATTTGCTTGTATCTATTGCCTTGAGAAAAAATAATACATTTTTTATTACAAAGAATAAATTTTTATCATAGGTACCTTAAACGTTAATATTGTTTTATTTTGGCTTGACATTTCTAAATTTGTAAGTTTAAAGATATTCGCTGAATAGTTATGCGTGAAATAACTATATTTTTATTAAATTAAAAACGAATGAAATAATCCACAATCAATTGTCGTAAAAATTTTATGAGTGTAAGAATAATTTTTTTTTCTTCAAATAAACTCGAATAACGTAAAGCACAACAACAATTTTCGACGTTTCATTACCCTACAAATAATATTGGACCACCTGATACATTTTGATAAAATGGACTACTCCATGGACTAGTCCGTTGTAATGCAGGCATGGAATATGTCATTGTTAAAAAGTGTTTGTAGTGAGACGACATGTCTTCGTTTTTTAACGACATGTTTTCGTTTTTAAACGAAGTTAAAACTAACCCTCTTGTGTATAAAATGGAGTAGTTTGAAAACTACTCCGTTGTAGTCCAAAGATGGGTTATATGGTCCTGCCCTAGGACATCGTAATGTTAAATAGACCATGTTTTTTCCATACGTTTGGGTTACTTTTGGACTAGTCCTAGTCCCTTGCGGACTACTCTTTACACGCGTGTTTGGACTGGTCCTATAATTTGCAGGGTAACCACTTACAAATGTGCACAAACAATTGCACACATACACATTTTAAGACTTTCTTAGAGAGTCTGAACAGCTTCTTATGCAGGCCTTATTAAAGGCCTAATTTGACATCTTTTATTCAATTACCATTCTGATCAAGGGGAATTGACTAGAACGTGGGTCAAGTCAACATATGGTTATTTTTTTCTGTGGTGTAGTTGTCAAAGCTTGTATACAAACTACAGTTTTTATGTAAACAACCCTTTTTTTTACTAGTAATATTTTTGACAATCGGACCACAGACAATATTCCAAATTACCTTCTATGAGAAGGGAGAAGAGAAGTACTAAGATATTTAGTTTTTAGCCCGTTATAAAATTAAAATTATATAAGAAACAGACCAAAACAGAATACAGAACGGTTAAATGAAAAAGAATACGTCATTTTAGTTGAGTTTAATACGTTAAAAATAAGCTGTTTAAGTACTTCTAAAAAAATTTTAAAAATTAAAAAATAAAAGCACAATCAATACTTAATTGTTTTCTGATTTTTAGTTTAAAAAACATTTTTCCCTTAAAACCATCTATTAATTATGTATAAAATATAATAAATACCCATTAAAAGTGCACAATTAAATTTCTATAATAAAGGGGTTTGGCCCCTTTTTGGAAGGATTTTTTAAATTTTGGCACAAAGTAAAAATTTTTATATCTCATGACTGCACGCAAAGAAAAAACATGGTTGTGGTAAACATATTCTAAGAGCAACATATTATGATAAGATTCATGATTGTAGTCACCATATTACGATTGTTATTAAATCATATTATGACCAAATATGTTCGTAATATTACATCATAATATTTTTCCCTTAATCATATTGTTATCCTGTTAATCATAAAACGATAAGAAGTTATAATATTACTGTCATGGTAATCATAATAAGATAAGAAGTAATCATATTATTGTCATGGCAATCATAATAAGTTTAGAAGTAATCATATTATTGTCATGACAATCATAATAAGTTTAGAAGTAATCATATTATTGTCATGGCAATCATAATAAGTTTAGAAGTAATCATATTATTGTCATGACAATCATAATAAGTTTAGAAGTAATCATATTATTGTCAATGTCAATCATAATAAGTTTAGAAGTAATCATATTATGATGCAAAGTGATATGAACTGTTATACATAAATTTTTAACATCATAATATGATACAACTTTAAAAATAATATTTTTATTGGAAAAAAATACTTATGATAAAATAAAATACATAATATAGTTACTGTAATCTTTTTGTCGTAGGTCGCAATTATTTATAAATTATTTTATGGAGTTTTCATTATTTTTCTCTTAAAATAACACAAAACTTACCAGTAATGGTTAATATTTTGCACCAATATTTCACAAATTTTTCCACCACTTTAAGATTATTAAAATTTTTTAGCAAAGATATTTTATTTTGTGACACTACAACCCTTTTTTAATGTTTTTTCTTTATTTTTTTTTAATTTCTTGTTTATTTTAATGGTTATTTTGTTATATCTTTTTTAATATTTTTTTTTAATTTCTTGTTTATTTTAATGGTTATTTTTTTATTATTTAGCCACTCACTAACAAATAATTCGATATGTTTATGTAAAACACGACACAACTGATACAAAATTATTTTACAAATGGCGATACCAAAATATTATTAGAGTAACGATATTTTGATTGCATCTTAAACTTATTATGATAAATGTATATAAAGTTATCATGTTATGGCTATTAAATATCATGTTATGGCTGTGAGTAATATAATATGTTTTGACAGTTATCATAATTTAGTTGTTAGAAAAATAATTATTTTTCGGTCAACAATACTCAAATTTATAATTGCGATAAACGTTAATATGTTTACAGTAACTATAATATTGCTGATATTTAATAAAAATAACAATTATTTGTGTACAACAACAATATATTGTTACAATAAACACAGTGTGGTTGCCGTAACCATGCCCAACCATATTTTTTCTCTGCGTGTGGTTTTTAGAGCCAATAACTTGATTCCCTTTTAACATAAATTTTTAAAAGACTCTTTAAGATTACCTTTATTCTAAGGCCCTTTGAAAACCATTCTCATATCATTAAAGCGTTCTAAAAGACATTAATTAAAATGAATTTCAGAATCTCGGGGGTATCGCAAACTAGTATCAATATACATAAATAGTGTTTTAATAGAGTTGCACGATATACTATGTATCTTTGGAATAACATATAGATCACACACTCATATGACTTCGTATACTATAAAACTATTCAAATGTGATTTTAAAATTACATTAATATGAGAATATTATTACAATTTTATTAGATTTTTAAATTAGGGAACCCTTCGTATCTTATGGAAAAATTTGGTTTCGGGCACTCCACTAGAACTAGTTTAATGATCATACCTAGACATTCCACTCAAATTATGAGTAGGTTATTTACTGTCAGAGTCTCAAGATTGTGGAATTCCGTCATACCTTGTAGTGAGCGCACATTCTCTAATTCTATATCAATGTTTAAGAAAATGTTATTAGAAAATCTGTAGCAAGTAAGAAGTTGACTGTATAAAGTTGCCACAAGTCCTTTTATCGTTTTCAACATTTGTGCAATAGGGGCGGTATTAAAAATAGTTATACATTATTTAAGAAATAAGAAGAAAAATGTAATATTTGCCATACGATTAAGCTGGATTAATTTGGCCGACAGGGCTTACAATCCATCCCAAATGAATAAAAAAATAAATGAAATAAATAAATAAATAATAGAATTAAGTCAGAGTGGAAGGCCTACCCTGAAATGACAACATGTGTAAAAAAGCTATGAAAATGCAATGGAGCGAGCAGGCCTTGTACATCCAAAATAAAGTACTGAGGCCTTCTAGAAGGCATCTGTATGCCCTGTTTTTCCCGCTGGGTATACATACATATTTACATAATGCGCATACTCTTAACACTTTACAACTGTACATTACTTACAATTTTCTTTTCTTTACTGCATAAAGTATTAGTACACTTTTGCATGTTTCTTATACATATTCCTGCACTCCTGTTATACAACTCGCCAGCAAATCAACTTTGGCTTTTTTGATTTTTTCCTTTGGATCTTCCTTTAAAAAAAGGAGTACATAAAAAGTTACAGCTTACATACACTAAAAAATATGGTACACGCATTAAAAGTACAGTACGTGTACACTAAAAAGGTACAGATAAGTACGCTAAAAATACTGTACATGTACGTTAAAATAAGTAATGCACGTTATCTTGGTGTTTGTGTGCGTCAGCTCACACTCGCTGTGTACCGTATATGTTTGTGTAGACATTAACAAACACAAAAATAAAATTAAGAGTTTGTGTGTTAGAAAAATACGTTACGATACTGTTCAGTTTTTTTTCGAACCCTGCTTGCGTGCAATATTTAGAGTCTAAATATTAAGACTTAAATGCAGAGTAATATAACACTTCTATTTAATTTTAACATAATTTAAATTGTTGAAAATATTTAACAGCAAAGCTAACGTAAATTTTATTAAGTAACTTTTTTTAACAATAACATTTACTGCAACGTTTAAGCAAACGGTATGTGTTTTGTTTGTGAAAAAAAATTCTTTGATACCTGTAAAAGGGTCCCTTTTGCTTTCTTTAAAAAGACGTACCTAAATGCAGAAATTATTAAGAAAAAAATAGCCAAAAGAATTTGTTGTTATTTTGCTTGTGAAAATATTTTGGTTTCTGTACCAATCGCGTCGGTGGGTTTTTTCTTTCTTTGAAAACACTTTTCTTAAGTAAGTAGAAATATTTAAAAAACAAGTAAAAAAGTCTTGTTTTGCTACAATTTATGTGTAAATAACCTGTACACATAAAAGCAAATGTGACAGAGGTAAAATGTTTGGGTAAGAAGATGTGTTTTATTGATGTATTAATGAAACTTTATTGTTTCGCACTATTTTTATTGCTTACTTTTTTATGCTACAATTATTTGACCGAGCCCAAAGAGTTAAGGCTCAGTAAGTCTTTACTTTCTGTTCTGTTAGGAACCAGCGGATTTGTTTTTGTTATTAAAAAACCTGTGAAAATGATTAGTTGTTCTGTTCTGTTGCGGTTCAGTTTGATAAATAATAAAAAATACATTAATTAAATTTTATTTCTTCAAATTTATGTGCATAAAAGTTATTGAAATAAAACAACGGATGGCGCAAAACTAATAAATTTGTCATAAATGGCTAATAAGTTGCTACAGAAAAAGTAACTTTTACAATTTTGAAACAGAACGGCACGGAACAGAACAGAAAGTAAAGACTAATTCGGCCTTTAACCTTACTAATTTATGGTAACTATTTAACGTAACTTTGACCTGTTATAATGACTTTATACATTTTTGCAGGCAAACTCATGTGTGCATTTGGTATTTTCTAAAAAGTTATACCATCAGCTAGACCAAAAATGTATGCACAGATGCTTGAAGTATGAGCAACCCAACACCGTGAATACCATTTCTATATTACTTACCACTATGAATACCCTAACTGTTTACTAAAATAACTAAAATAAGTTATAATTCTCATATTGAATTGAAAAAATGGTTATTAGAAGAGGAAATTAATGAACCAAAATCAGTTCCCAAACTGAAAATTGAGATTTCAAGTTTAGTAATATTGGAAATTGTTAAGAAAGGAGGACCATTGTGGGATGGTGTTTTTATCAAGCAATTGCTGAAGAAAATTTGGGAAAGGCTTAATTATAATACTAAATTTATAGAGTCTCTTCCCCTGTCCAGTCAAACGGTAGGCCGTCGTACTGTTCAATTAGGAACTTGTGTAGAATCTGCAATTAGGGAAAAAGTAGTGAATTTTTTTCAATTTTTTTTAGACGAAAGGACTGACATAAATGATCTGTGTGAACTTGTAATTTGTATTCGATGCGTAGACAGCGAATACACTATTTTTGAGTCAATGTTTACTTTAGAATCATTTTATGGAAATGTAACTGGCACGTTGTTGTATGATGTTGTCAGAGAAAAGCTTCTTTCCATTGTGAACATAAACAAATCTGCTGGAGTCTGCACAGATGGAGCCAATGTAATGTTGGGCAAATATAATGGACTTATAGGCCAATTAAAACAACACGAATTTGCAGTTCATAATTTTCACTGCATAATTCATCAGACCGCTCTTGCATCGAAATTCATAAATGATACCCCAGCTATGAAGACAGCAGAGGATATAATAAATAAAATTCGAAGCGGACATCAAGCGCTTATCCACCGAAAATTTTTAACCTTTTTAAAAAACAAAAATTCTGTGAATTGTGACCTGAAAATGTTTACAGAAGTTCGGTGGTAAGTCGAGGTGATTGCCTGAATAGACTATGATTTAAGAGAAGAAGTTATTCAGTTTTTAGAAACTGAGAAAATAGAAAAAGTTTTAGTCCAGTGTTTAAAAGACAATAATTTTATTTTAGACTAAGCTTTTTTGGCAGATACGACAAGTATGTTAAATGAACTTAATTTGGAATTGCAAGGAAAGGAACGCAATATATGCGACTTGTCAAAAATCATTCACAATTTTAAAACAAAACTTTTTCTAATTTTTCCCCAAATTAAAAGTGGTGATTTTTCCAACTTTCCAAAAAATTCACTTGTTTACAGAAATCTCGAAATCGACAAAAGATATGAATATGCCGAAATATTTGAAACACTTTTCAAGGCAGGTTTCAAGATTTTGTAATTTTACAACCGCTATTAGATCTTTTCGAAAACCCTTTTCGTTGCGATGTAAGCAACTGCGAATTTGATATTCAATCAGAACTAATCATACTACGAAGCGAAGTAAATGCCCCAGACGAAAATAATATTGTAGAGTTCTGGAAAGATTTGGATGGCGAGTTCTATCCTGAACTAAAAAAAATTCATTGAGGTGCCTCTCTTTATTCGGCACTACTTACCTATGCGAACAAATTTTTTCGGATTTAAAATTTATTTGTTCCAAGCAACGTAATAAATTAAGTTCATCCCATTTGAAAAGCATTCTACTATTACAAAACTGCCATAAAAGTATAAATTTAGAAGATTTTATTTTATAACTTGTTTAACACAAGGGAAACAAATTAAAAATTTTTTGTGTTGCTAGAAAATTTGTAGCAGTTCTTTACCAATTCAATGTCGCTGATTTTAAAACTGCACTTTTTTTCTATCAGCTGTGATTTGCGTGCAATATTTATTTTTTATGAATTTTTAAAACATAAAAATCTTTAATTTTTTACAATTGTTTGATAAGATATTTGAAACTGATTTAGAGTCAAAAAGCTTCCGAATAAAAAAAAGTGTAGTTTTAAAATCAGCGACATTGAATTGGTAAAGAATTGCTTCAAATTTTTTATCAACACAAAAAATTTTTAATTTTGTACCTTTGTGTTATACAACTTATAAAATATATTACTAACATTTTATTTCGGCTGTAAATAAATGCATTCTCTCAATTTGCTTACTCTCTCCCAGCAAATAAAATTGGACCACCTGACCCATTTTGATAAAATGGACTACTCCATGGACTGGTCCGATGTAATGCAAGCATGGACCATGTCATTGTTAAAAAGTGTTTGTAGTGAGACGACATGTCTTCGTTTTTTAACGACGTGCTTTCGTTTTTAAACGACTTCAAAACTAATCCTCTTGAGTATACCATGGAGTAGTTTTAAAACTACTCCTTAGTGGTCCAAAGGTGGGTTATATACCATGGAGTAGTTTTAAAACTACTCCTTAGTGGTCCAAAGGTGGGTTATATGATCCTCTCCTAGGACATCGTAATGTTAAATAGACCAGGTTTTTTCCATACGTTTGGGTTACTTTTGGACTAGTCCTGGTCCTTTGTGGACTACTCTTTACACGCGTGTTTGGACTGGTCCTATTATTTGCAGGGCTGGTACTCACTAATACACAACCAAAAAAATTTTGGAAATCCCTGGTCTACACTAAAGATAATTATCTCAACAAGTTGGCAATGACGTCGGCAGAATAACAGAGCAATATTTCTTATTGCTCAGCTTATGTTAAAGGCATGGGAAAACGTATTTATGTTAACTCATAGCTTGAAAAAAATCAAGAAAGAAGGTGCAATGTAAAAAATGGCGGTATCTTACAAGAATTATTATTATTAATATAAATTCTTTCTTATTCGACTTTATTATTTAAATTTAAATTAATTTGTTTAAGCTTGAGGTCATTTTTAATACAAAAATATTAATTTTATTAATTTTTTTATTTTTGTTAATGTAAAATTATTATTTTTTTATAAAAAAGAACTGGAACTTAAACAAATTAATATTATTTTAACAATAAAGATCGAATAATGAAAAAATTATAATTTTTGCAATTTTATTTTAGTGTTTATTTAATTTTTTAATTTAATTATTTTACTACAATTATAATTTGCTGCAATTTCAAAAAATTTCTTTCTCACACAATTTGCTTCTATTTTTTTTTCTTTTTTGCTTCTTTCTTTCAACTGACAACCAAATTGACGTTTTTTGTAAGCAATAATTGTCAACGAAAATGGACTTACAATTATTGCAACATAAATTGTTAGCAATTATTAGTCTGAGTTTAGACGGTTCATTCTTTACTGAAAAGATTCTTCCTTTTTCTTCTTTGAACATGAATTGGCGTTCAAATGATTCATGTCATGTTGACGACATGTTTGTTATGTTGTATAGTCGTGCGTATGCATGTGTGCTTTTTGATATTGAAAACAAAAACAAAATAAACAACGAATGTAAAAGCAAAGGGTACTGATAGTACAGACATGTGTGTACTCGTTTCTTTTCCCCTCTCGCCAATAAAGTAGCAATCTTTTCAGTAAAGAATGAACCGTATAAACACAGACTTATGTACAAAAAATTGCTGTCTACATTAAAGATAACATAATTTTGGCATTCACTGCAATATATGTCGCAATAGTTATCTCTGGTATAGACGGGCAGTTAAACATTTTCATAACATAATCAGGGCTGCCATATTAAGAGATGTCTCGCCACACGCAGTGATGCCAGAAGTACAGATTTATTTGCATTTTGAAGATTTTATACCCCATAACTGCCCGTCTATAACTGACATGACTTGCTGTTATAACTTGAAGTTATAAAAGCGTTGTTAAAACATTTGCATTAACAACCGTGTTATAACATGAGAAAACTTCTAACATGATGAGTCTATACTTAACACTAACATAATATTAGTTTTAAAGTTAAGCATTTTATGTCAGTTGTGGACTGCATGTAATGGTCAAAGTGCAGATTTGAAGATTTTTGGTTTAAAATTGCAGATTTTTTACCTCGGTGTACATTGTCACTTATGCTTGAACATTTCCCCTTTTTGCATTGATAAGTGCTGGTTCACACACGTCAAGTTTGACTCGTCAAGTCTTGAGCACTTAGGAGAGAGGGGAAAAGAGAAGGCCATTTCTTTTCCCCTCTCTCTTAAAAAAAATTGCTCGGTATATGATATTCACCATATTATTTCCAATTTGTCCTATATTATGCAATAAGACGAACAATGGTTTCATGCATTCAATAAAAAGGTGAACATAACCTATAGGAATAACATAGACAGCAATTTACAATGTTGTCATCATGTTTCGCTCTCTTTTCGTTGTGCAAAAAAAATCAAAAGTCTTTTGATTGCTGCCGATATATTGTGCTACCTTCTTATATTACATACATATTGGCGATATAATAATACAATACGTAAAATTTAACAATTTTATTGCAAGTGTATGAGCCGCCACAATATATCGGCAACAATCAAAAGACTTTTGACTATGTTGACAATTATGGGGTATAAAATCTTCAAAATGCAGACAAATCTGTACTTCTGGCATCACTGCGTGTGGCGAGACATCTCTTAATATGGCAGCCTTGATTATATTATGAACATGTTTTTAAGGTTATCTGGGAATGAGTAAAAGAAACAAATATATTATCTTATAACATATCACATATAATAAGAAATGAATGAGCGAATACACATTTTTCACGTTAGTGTTAAGAAAATTACTAATCGCTCATTCATTTCTGTTAGGGTATATACACTAATAATATTGTTGTTTCTTTTCAATCAATTCTGTAAAGCATAAGAAATCAAGTGAACAAGCAACTGAAGTAAATGAACCCTTAAACTAAATGAATTGAACTAAGTGAATTGAACTAAGTGAACTGAACTAAGTGAACTGAACTAAGTGAACTGAACTAAATGAACTGACTGAAAAAGCCTGACTGACGCAAAAGACCCAAGTGACTAAAGTGAACTACTGAACTGAAAAGAACTGTCAAACTGAAAGACAGTTCATCGTTCATCTGACTGAGTAGTTCAATTGAACTAGTTCGTTCATGAACTACCCAACTCTAGTATAAATGGATGAAGGTGGCAAATGTAATAAAGCAAGCTTATTATTTACAAAATTGTAAGAGTATTTAGAGTTTTCTGTATTTTAGAGTGACAAAAATTGGCCGCCAAAATTGGTTTGCTATCCAATTAAATTATATGATAATATCAATCAGCTGTTCTTTGTATGTATTAGTTAGTTAACATTTACCCAGCCAGCAAAATAATCCGACGTCGTTCAGATATCTGAGAGAAATTCTGTCAGATTTCTGACCCAAAAACGTTTGAAGTGGTTGATACGAATTCTGACAGACATGTCGTGGGAAATTTTGAATTTTTGTCAGCATTTCTGATAGATATCTAACAGAAATCTAATGAAAAAGGCATGGGAAGTTCTGATATGTTAGCCGAGATTTGTTTTGCTTTCGAACTGATACCTGAAAGAAATAATTTTATTGCAAAATATGTACATAATTATAAATTTTACACGTACATACGTACCTTTTTTTATACTTTTTATCTTGAACAAATAAAATAAAATTAAAATTATTTCCAACAGAATGACAATTGTCATTATTTTAAAAAAATAATAAGTCTCGTTAGACAAATCTGAATGAATTCCTTTGGAATTCTGTAGGACATATCTGTACATAAATTCCCCCTTATATATCCATGCGAAATCGATCAGAAATCGGCCAGACTGTAAGTATATTCAATGTCTGACAGAAATCTGAACGAAGTCTCTAAGAATGAAGTTAGACATTTGCACAAAATGTCTGATTCAGACAATGTCGTAGTATTTTGCTGGCTGGGTAGTTACAGCTCTACCTATAATTAAGTGTAAACTTTTTCTGTTGAAAGTAACCAACTGTGAATAACTTAAATAGGTACTTAAAATAGTTAACACTTAGTGATAATTTATGAATATGCGCCATTGTTAGTAACATACATACATACATTTATGTTTGAACCAGTGTTACCACCAGCAAAATTCAAAATTACACTTGAGCTGAAGCAAAATGACCCGATTTAAATGAAATTACACCTGATATAAAATTTAAGTTTTATTTAATAAAAAGACACTTACAAAGAAGCAAAAACACAACAACCTCATTGAAAGAATATTATTCAGACTGTTAAGATTCTTATTGTAATTTTAAAGAAATTAACAAAAAAGAATTAAAAACACTTAATAAAACACAAATAAACTCCTAAAATAATGAGTTTAGCTTCAACAGTGGGTTGCATATATCTAGGGAAGGTTTATAATGCTCATTGCAATTCCTTTATAATGAGTGTTTTTTTAAGCCCCATAGAGCTTACGAAAGGTTAGCTATCAAACGAACTGTCATACTGCTTTCAATTTTTTTCTCAGGCACATCATCATGAACAGATTCATGCTTGAACAACGCCACCAAATTATCCAAATTTACTCTGAAAATCAGCCATCGATTTTCGCAACTTATATGCAACTTCATGATTATTTATTCACAAATAACTGTCAATTTGACTTCAAGGCCGTGCGATGTGACATCTCTTGATTAAAGTCACTGGTTTATGCTGATAAAACAGCAGCAATTGACGTCTTGGAGGTCAACAGTGTTCATTTTATTCGTGACAAGCAGCCAGCAATGCTCAAAAAAGAGAAACAAAATTGGACGTCTGCAAGGTGTTTCGTCAATGACAGGCGCGGTGCCAATTTGTTTAAAATCAGTTTCACTAAGTAATGCCGTGTATTAATCTGCGATTTAAATTGTTTATTTTTGTGTTGTCTAAAATTTTAAGTTTCATGGTGTTAAAAAATACGCTTATTTAGTAAACAAATTTGAAAGTTGCCAGATAAAAATAAATTTAATTACATGTTGAAATATTGGAAACATATCATCCCCCAGGCTAGTTTCAGTTTAAACAACTTTTTTTAATAAACTTTGGGTTCTAAATCACTATAAGAGGCAGCTTTATCTAAATCTAAGGGACAATCTTGCGAAATTCAGAACAAAACTTTTGAAAATATATATTTATTGATTGATGTCTTTTCTTAAAAAGAACCCGAAACTTTGGTCCAAAAGACTGTGCATTTTATAGCAACAATAATAAAAAGAAATAAATGACATCACTGAAATCGAATTTTGATTTTATTTGGGTAATTAAAGTATGAATTTCAAATAACACCGGAATAACACCTAAGAGAAATTACCCACGCTCTACCCACGACGGTAAAAATTATACCAAATTCGGGTAATTACCCACAAAGTGGCAACACTGCGAGTTTTGTTGATTAAAACTAAAAGTAGCTTGTTGATGTTTGGATTTTGTATATCTGTTTTTCAATTGAATATAAGTGGATCTGCTTGGACAATCTGGATTAGTAGATGAGTGATCGCCATTACAATTCGCACATTTAGTTACGGACGATGTACATGATGATGTCGAATGAGAACCTGCACATTTTGCGCAAAACGTTTTAACATTACAATGAATTGAACCATGGCCATACATTTGGCAATTGTAACACTGAGTTATTTTATTTCGTTGTTTGGATTGGTAATTCCATTTGACTTTAATGTACTCAATATTCTGGTGTTTTTCCCTGAGATCTTTGAGCGTTATAGAGCCCTTTTTAAAGTACACAATGTAAAGTATTACATCTCTGTTATATTGAGTTTTCTTAAATACCGGTTTTATGTCTAAAACCTCTAATTTATTTTTTATTAACAATGACTTTAATTTGCTGACCTCAATTTTATCTAAGCCCGAAAGAACAACTTTATAGGGCCTATTATTTTTTGCCGTGTACGAGAAATACTCCACTTTGTTCTCCTTTAGATATTTCATAATCGTTCCATAATCGTATTCTAGTTCACAGCACAATTTTGACCTATCGATATTTTTCTAATTGAATAATTAGTTATATTATTTGATTTACACAATCCGTGAATTAAATCAATATTACTTTTAATTATAGTAATTGGTGGAATGTGTTTTTTAAATGATTTCGGTGTAGAATCAACCATAACATCATCATCTGTTTTTTCATCATCATTTAGAGCCTGTAGTGGATGATAATAATTACTATTGGGTGGACGATTAGACGGACCGGCATTATCGTCTATTCTCTTTCTCTCTCTCGAACTCATGTTCGAAAAGAGAGTTGGAATTTTTAACTCTCACTGCAATTTAATTGAACTTAAAAACAAATACAACAAATATCAAAGTAAATTAATATTCAATGTTTTTGTTGTTGAATAACCGTAAATGGTATGAAGATTGTATTTTATTTAACATAAACGTCCGCGATCTGTCAGGATAGTACAAGACCACAAGAGAGACAGATTTTAAACCTTAATAAATTTAAGTTTTAGATGATGAAGTTACTAATATGTAATATGTTTGATTAAATATTTTGACAAAATTTCAAGTGCTGTTGAAAAATCTATTAAGAAATATTAATATTTGAAATTGGTTCTTAACGGGCTACAAAATCGGAATTTTTAATCCATCAGTGAAAGATATTTTGAAGTAGTATCTCATAAAAACAATACTTTTTAGATCCAGTTTTTAAAGTAATTGATAAGGGGAACGTTCATAATGCAGTTGTTGGGTGTCCCTTGCGCAGAAATAATGTTTAATGTTCATAAAAGCATCACTTGTAAGAAACTTGGCATCACTCTCATTTGTCAAAAGTTTTTTTATGCTGTCATGCCGCAGCTCTGCAGCAAATTTTTTTCTGATGCAATAAATTTTGACATAAAAAAAATCGATTTTTTTCTTTTGCGATGCTTTTTGTTGTAATTTATAAGAACACTGTCACTTTTTTTTTCAATATTTTCAATAGAATTTGTCATCGTTATTGTTGATAAAATTTTTTTATTATTTTATGTTTGCCCATTAAACTTTTGAAATTAAGCTCGTGTTCAAGAATTCAAACTTTGCACAGCTGTTGTGCAGTAAAAAGTATTAAGGCCAAACCATAATGTGCTTAAGCTGGCTTAAGCAAATGTGCAAATACATGTAAATTAAATAAGGCAAACCATATTGAACTTAAGGAAACTCTTTTACGTAATAGGGCCCATACACAATACCATCATGATTGTACAATAAAGTGATTGTGCAATTAAGCTTGAAGCACACAACACACCAGCATGCTGGAACAAAATTGATTTTTTACCAAAAATTGTGTGGAAAAGGTTGAAATGAATAACGATAAAATTTGTGCTGCTGTTATTATTGCTATTATCCTAAAAAAAAAACGTGTTCTCCCGAAAATATTTTTTCTTTGGCATTCATGTTTTAAATTTTGTATTTTTTGATGTTTATGCCTTGACTTATGAGCTATGTAACTTTACAGCACACGATACAATCATGCTGGTACAATCAAAAAAATATCAAACTATTTTTGATAAAACACTATCAGCTGGTACAATCACACCACAAGCTCATACACGGCCAATCAGCTGGCACAATCACTTGATTCCACAATCATGATGGTGTTGTGTATGGACCCTATAAGCAAGGTGCGAATCTCATCGCACATTCTTTACGGAATTAAAAGTTTTTTTATTTTATTTTTGATTTTCAAAGTACATTTGAAAGACTTTTTTTTAATTGTTGACAGTAGGTTAAGCAAGGCTATGCATATTATGGTTGGGCATTGCAACTGCAACTGGTAACCACGCATCAGCAACAACATTTTGCATCACTGCAGCAGTGATGCATAGCCTTTATATATATACGCACGTACCCAACGTGTTCTGAAACTTTTATGAAGTGCGATGACGGAACAAAATTTTAATTTTAAAAGCAATACATATATATTTTTTATTTAATCTGCTGTTAAAATTATATTGTTTATTAGTTCCAAAAAAACAAAATTAAAATATTTTAAATGATTAATGCCCAATTTTCAGAATTGATATTAAAACACATTTATTTTTAAAATCGTTTTAAATACAAAATTCTCTTCATCACTAAAAACTTAAGTGGAACTTAAGTCACCGATGTGGTACACTTAATTTCAACTTAAGTTTCCATTGTAATATTTTAGCAAGGTTACCTCAATATCACAAAATACAACAACAACAGGCAAAGCATTAACAGTCATCTGTTTTTTCAGACCACCTTGTAAATAAATACACTTGTTTATATTTTTTTTTGGTATTTAGTAGTGCTACCATACTTTAATCTTAAATAAATAAGACTTTTCAAATAAAACTCAAAAACCCAATCTGTATTTAAATACGATTTACGTTTTTATGAAAATTAACTTAATAAAGATTTAATTACAATCCTGAAAATTGGGCATAAATCTTATTATTTTTTCGACTTTTTATTTTTATTTTAAATGATTTTTAATAAATGTATTGCTGGGTTTCGGCCTTGCGGAACACTTATTAATTACATATGTACATATTTACTACAATAATTAAATATGTAACAAGTACATAAATTATTACCACATATGTATATATTTTAACTCAAACTTATAAATAAATTCAGTAATTTTTCAAGATATAATTATTTAAAAACCCTTATAAATTTAAAATTTTATATGATGGCGTTACTAAAAATAGGGTATATTAAAGCTTGAAGTGTTCTTCCTAAAATTATTATGTTTGATCAAATATATTGACAAAATTTTAAGTTTTGTTGAAAAATCTACCAAGAAATATTAATATTTGAAATTCGCTCTCAACGAGCTAATAAATCGAAATTTTTAATCCATCATGTGAAAAATATTTCGAAGTAGTTTCTAATATGTAATACCAATTCTTCTTCGATCCAGTTTTTACCTATAAAGTTATTGATAAGGGGAACCTTCGTAAATGGAGTTGTTGGTTATCACTTGCGCAGAACTAAAGTTTAATGTTCGTGAAAGCATCACTTGTAAGAAACTTGGCATCACTCTCATATGTCTAAAGTTTTTTATGTAGTCATGCCGCAGCTTTGCAGCAAATTTTTGCAAATATTGCTTAAGTTAATTTTCTGATGCAATAACTTTTGACATAAAAAAAATCGTTTTATTTTTCTTTTGTGATATTTTTTGTAACTTTTTCTTTCAATAATTTCAATAGAATTTGTCATCGTTATCAGAGTTCGAAAAAAAACTGTAAAGTACACAAATAAGTGTAACATACCGTATTTCGCCATGAACAGCACACATACACATTCGTTACAAGAATTCAAAACAAAAAAAAAAACATTTTTCTGTTTGTGACTGTGTGCAGAAACAATATACGGTACACAGCGAGAATGAGCTGACGCACACAAACATTACGATAACGTACATCACACCTTTTAGCGTACATGTACAGTATTTTTAGCGTACTTATCTGTTCTTTTTAGTGAACAGGTATTGTACTTTTAACGTGCGTGTGCCATATTTTTTTTAAAGCAAAGCTAATTTTATAAAATCAAAAAAGAGCCAAAAGTATGATTTTGAGGTGAGCAGGTAACAGGAGTGCAGAAATATAAGAAACATGCAAAAGTGTAGTAGCTCGCCAAACAGCGAAGAATGCACATGTGCGTGGCTGTTTTTAACTTTGTACAAATACAGTGTGTAAGATAAATGGTAATAGAAGGAATTAAAAACATCTTTTATGATAAACAATGTCTTTTCTTATGTCCACAGTTTTTTATATTAATAAACATTAAAATGACATAGGGAAAATGTTATTAAGAGGCATTATGATTATTTTAATAGCTTAATGACTGAGTGCACTGATAAGAAAAAAAAGTTTTTAATTAAAAAGATTTTTTGGCATGGTTAACAGGCGAAAAAAATTATAAAAATAAATCTGATTTAATTAAAAACAAACAAATTTTATAACCAAAACTATTTCTTGTGATTATATATTAATACAAATTTGGGTTGGGTTTTGCCTATCACTGTACATTCTTTTGCAAAACATTTTTGTGCATCAATGCATCAGAGAAAAAAATGTTGTAAGTAATGATCAGCGTTGTCAACTTGGTGCGTTTCGCACCATTTTGGGGGCTTTTTAAATTTTTTGTGCGAAAAATACATGGCAACAAAGTGAAGACAAAAATTTATCGTTAAGCAGTCATAATTTGTTAGTGAACTACAATTGTCTTTAAGAGATGTAATGTTTTATGACAGTTGAATGTGATGCCATTTGGATTTTGCAATGCTCCAGCTTAATTCGAGCGTTTAATGGAGCAGGTGCCAAAATTTCTTCACTAAAAGACAAGCTTGGTGCACTTTGACGACATTATTGTCACTTGATGAGCACCTGAAAAACTTGGAAGTGTTGAAACGTATATCCACGGAAGGACTTCCAAAATTAAGTAAAGTACCAGGGATATCACCTAACCTCCAATTTCAACAGATAAACATAAAATAATAGCTGTAATGAATTGCCCCCGTCCGAAAAATCTGCATGAATTGCGCAAATTTCTAGGCTTATGTGCATACAAGTGATGTTACGAATATTTGTATTCGTATTCGAAATGCCGAATATTCGCCTGCTTTACTTTATTCGTATTCTCCAAATTCAAGGGAATATTTTGCGAATATTTTGTTAATGCATTCCAAAGAAGAAAAAATACAAAAGTGTAAAAAATACATAAAATTAAACAAAAAGTATTGATTTTATTAGAAAAGATTTTTGTCCTTAACACAAAAAAATCTTCGTTTAGAAAAGTAAAACACAAACAAACATACATTAGAAGTTTGTGCCGGTACAAAACTATTTTATGAAAATTACTCAAGTTTTAAATTTAACTTTTCCAGATTTATTATCCTTTGAAGCAATGTGCTAATTATCGTAAGAAAATTATCGACAAGTGGATTTAAAATTAAGTCATTTTAGTGACAGTTTTTTACAATTTATTTTTTACAACGCAAATAGAAGATTTTTTTTCAATTACATTTTTAATATCGAGTGGCGTTTTAGTTCAGATTGGATATTCGTATTCGCTGAATATTGGTGCAGATATTCGTATTCGCAAATATTAAAAATTTATATTCGTGCCATCACTAGTACAAATCAATACAAACAAATTTGTTAGGTTTTTTTATTTTTGTTAAGTTTTATATTTTTTTCCTAAAACCCTGAACTGTAAAATACTGCTTTTTTATAATATTTTTTAATACAAAAATATTTTACTTTTAATTTAAAATTAATCCAATAAACATTTTAAATTAAAAAGAAAGACTGAACTTGGTGCGTTTCTATTTTTAAATTGCGCGTTTTCTTCACCATTTTGGTGCGTTTTGAAATTTCAAAGTTGACAACGCTGGTAATGATCAGTTGAATAGAGTGTGCGTATACATAAATATGTATAATTGTTTGTGCACATTTTTAAGTGGTAAACAGGGTTGCCGAACTTGGCATTTTCGTTTGGTAGGATGGTAGGCTAAACCTAATTTTGGTCGGTTTGAGAAAATTTACTTTTTCATTTTATAAATTGACTTGTTAAATGTGGTAGGCAATAGAAAATATAATATCTATTAAAAAAACAGAAGATATTCTTGATTGTTGG
Source organism: Pollenia labialis (assembly GCA_949318255.1). NCBI lineage: Eukaryota > Metazoa > Arthropoda > Insecta > Diptera > Polleniidae > Pollenia > Pollenia labialis. The sequence goes on along the minus strand of OX439139.1, from coordinate 61,435,059 downwards.
TGAAATTTCGGTTGTGCCAATGAAGAAATGAAAATAAAAAAATTTCAACAACAAAAAATATTCCTTTAAAAAAATTATTGAATTGGCAACAATCGGCGCTAACGCCATGGCGAGTAAAATAAGTGGACTAAAAAAATTACGTAGCAATGAATTTGTTTTATTTAAGTGCGCTCTCTCAACCTTTGTTCATGTTACGCATGTAAAATGCTGGGGAAAAATATAGAGGTTCTTTGTTGTAATATTAACAGTTTTTTCCCCATAGCCCTTAAAGAATTACTGAACTAAAAGAATTTCAGGAATACTGTTGGGTACCACCTCATAAGATATTAGGTGATTCTTATACAAAACGCCTATCTTTAGAGGTTGTTATTGCAAGAATTACTGAACAGTGGGATGCTTTGGTTGTGTATCATGTTTTTACGAAGTGAATGGTATAAGAGCTGTAGAACTCTCAGAAAATATGTCTTAAAAAGTCAAATGCCATTTTTTATTTGTGTCATATACAAGTATATTGCGATTCTGACTTGAAATCGAATAATAGCCACTCTCTAAATCGCAATCGCAAGAAGTTAGCCTACTTCAAAAACTATGAAAGATCGGAAGCAAAACGCATAAGTTTTCGAACACCATGAAATAATTCTAGCGTCTTGCGGCTTCAAATCGCGCGATTGTTAGAAAATGGCCGATATACTCATCATAATTAATAATCTTAATAAAGATTATCAACCAGATGGATATCGTTTGTCAAATTTATAATCATGTTTAAAGTCCAATTTTTTTTACAAATTTTAATTAAATTCGATAAAAAATAATCATATTGATGTCTTTAACATTTTTATTGACACAGAAGTTAAAAAAGAAATGCATATGTACTTAAATTTAAAATTGGAATGTACTGGATATCGAAAACGTAAAACGCAACAGTCGTTTTTAACTAAGATTTCTTTAATAAAAAAATTGTATGACAAATTTTATGCAAATATTTGTCTATTAAACAGAATTTTATAACAAACATTGTAAAAATTGCATTTAAAGTGTATTAAAAAGAACTCCCAAATTCTTGCGTTTTGCGTTTTCGAATACCAGCACACCCCTGCTAGATTTGACTCTAAGTATGAAGAAATTTAAATGTTACAAATAATTACTCTTTTTAAGTTATTGTCTAATCAAGATTTGCCTATTTATATAGTCAAATATCTACAATTTTCCAATATTGTGGATTGTTTCCTTAACAGAAATTAACCTTTTAGGAGACTTAGGCAATGATATATTTTCGAATTATGTGAATTCCATTAAAAGCGGATTCAAATAAAAATATTTTACGATCATGCCAACTTTGCCTTTAATTCACTTTGGTCCCGCATAATTCCGCATCTGTCGAATGCAAGTTTTCACCACTTTTTTTTAATCAAAACAATGTTGTGAAATAAACTCGATATAAGAACAGTTAACGGCATAATGCTCTGGTTAAATAATGATGCACGCTACATGTGGTCAGCAAAAAGGGATCTTTCTTAAAAGAAAAAATTGTACATATACATATCGTCATCTTAAAGACCTAATAACCTTTCTGCAAAAATTTCAAAATTGAGTTTTTAATGGATTTTTATTCCCTATATCATAACGCATATGTGTGCAAAATTTTGAACATGTAATATTACAAATGACAAAGTTTTTGTAACTAGAGGACCGTTACGCACAAAAAAGAGAAAAATAGATCATCAAAAATCACGATAAAAGTTTAATTTTGTGGCATAGTGTAATTTAAACAAACATTTAGTACTGATTTTTTGCTTAAATCAGTAAAAGAAACTACTATATAATATATATATATAATATTCATGTGTATAAAGAAATTTTTATTTATTCATGCTCATTAGTACTGCAGATAGGTTTTTTTTGGTTTCAGATAAAAAGCTGTGATTAGAAAAACAAAATTTTCTCAACCGATATATATTACTGGTTTCATTTTAATCAAAACGTGTAATTTTCGTTTCAATATCGTTAATAGTTCAAATTTTATAACGTTTTATCCCCCGTAAACTTTTGAAAACTGCAGATAGGTTATTTCGTTTTTTAGGTGACGATATGTAAATCCAAATTGTAATTAATTTTTTATTGGTATTATTGCATATGTTCAATGAACAGCTCTAGTTTATAAGCGTTATTAAATTAATTTTTATATGCGTTTTTTTGTTACTTATTGGTTTTATTATAAATTGCATATTGAAAAAAAAAATATCCAATAAAAGTTATGCTTTACTTCAAAAATATACATATGTAAATTTTTAAATAATTGAAAAGATTGGTCGGCTTCAAAGGTTTTTAGTATAGGTTTTTGTTGGATAAAAACTTTTTAAACGGCAACCCTGGTGGTAAATTGAACGTCGAAAATTGTTGTTGTGCTATGCATTATTCAAATTTTTTTGAAGAAAAAAAAATATTTTAACACTCATAAAATTATTACAGTAATTGATTGTGGTTTATAAAAAAATAAATTTTTCGTACTATTAAAATTGAATACAAATTTAGTTAGTTTTTAAATAACTTCGTTTTATACATTTATGCTTGTTATTCAAAAAACAAATTAGCAAAAAAAAATAAAGTTTATCCGTACATATTATGTTATGTGGTTTGATTTTTTGTCGTTTAAAATATATTTTTAAAAAGCAGCAACTACCTATAATATTTTACGGAATATGCTGTTTAATGAATAAAAATTTAAAAATTAATGTAAAATTCATTTATTTTAAAGTAAAAATTTATTTTAAATTAAAAAATTTTTAAGTTCTTTAAAATGAATTTTCTTTTTTAATATACATAGCTACAAAATATTTTGATTGTATGGGATGAGTGCTCTTGTTTCTTTTTTATAAATTTTTTTTTGCAGTAAAAGAGTTTGTTTTTCTTTTTAATATATTTTAGGTAAATCCTTTTTTTTTATCTAGTTGTTTTTGTATGCACCTGCATGGACATTGGTTTATTAAGCAATACTTATGGCCCACACATTAACGCTGTTAAATAATTGTATGCAACATTTGAGGTAATTGATATGCATATACGCATACTTCATATGCAGATATATGAAGTTCCTTTTTGTGGGCATTTTTTACTTGTGCCTTGTATATTTGAAGAAAGAAAAAAATAATTTTTATGACTGCTCTTATTTTTTTCAGGTAAAGAATTGTTCATAGATTTAAAGTAATTTTTTTCTTGACTATTTTTATGAGCAATATTTATGGCACCAAACTCTTTCATATGAAATATCATTCATAAAAAACCCAAAAGCAACAAATTCGCAGAAAATTTAGGAATTGTTATTGCGCTTTGTGGTATTCGAGTTTATTTGAAAAAAAAATGTTATGACTTCTCTTGTTATTAATAATTTAAAATTTTTTCAGTTACAGAATTGTTGTTATTTTTTATATTCATACATACCTTTTAGGTAAATCTTTTTTATTTAATATTTTTGTATGCACTTACCTGGATAATGGTATATTTAACAATAATTATGGCACTAACCTTTTTCAGAAGCAATATCATGCAAATAATTCGAAGAAAATTTGGGAATTTTCAGTTGACTTCAATCATTATGCATTTTAAGTGATCATTTAACATTTGGTTGAAAAGAAAGTAAGATGCCGCGCCCTAAAAATTATTTTTTGCACAATTATTTTAGTTTAATCGATGAAAGTGACGTATTTTGTGATAATGGAAGTTGTGAAAAAAAAAATTAAATAATCATACCGGAAATCTAGAAAGACATTTAAAACGGTTCCACCCTACTTTATATTCAGATTATGTTGCAATAAAGTGTGCAAATAAAAATAAAGTTAATGATTTAAAAACCAAAACAGTTCCAACCTATTTCAATCAAACTAACATTGAATTGGCGATTGTAGAATTATTTACAAGGAATGGACGCCCACTGCGTATGGCGGAAGATCGTGCTTTCAAAATATTAGTTCAACCTGCTTTTGATGCTTTGGAAATAAATGTTAATGAGCATAACGCAGCTGAAAGAATAATAGCATTTTCTAAACAAGTAAAACTAGATATAATGGATGATTTAAAAGACAAAATGATTTCTTTAAAGATTGATGCAGCAACAAGACAAGACTTAAGTGTTCTCGGTATTAATGTGCAATATATAAAAAATGCGTCTATACAAATTAAAACACTGGCAATAAAAGAACTCAAATTAAGTCACACTAGTGAATACCTTAAAACCATCAAATTAGAAGTTCTAAAAGAATAAAGCAGACTCAATACTTTCTGATATAGAAAATAACTTTATGTTGTATGAGCGAGAAACGAGATTGCCTTTAAATTCTAACATCTTAGAATATTGGTCCAAATGTAATAATTCTTTGTCGAAGATAGCTGAAATAATTTTGGCAGTACCATCCACACAAGTCAGCGTTGAACGAATTTTCTCATCCTTCAAATACATACTATCCGACCAGCGCAATAGGTTATCAGCTTTAAACGTGGAACATATATTAATGGTAAAATCAAACGGAGTTTTTACTTATGAAAATTAACAAAATTTAATGAAATAACAATAAAATAGATCTGTGATAAGTTATTCATTATTTGCTTGTATCTATTGCCTTGAGAAAAAATAATACATTTTTTATTACAAAGAATAAATTTTTATCATAGGTACTTAAAACGTTAATATTGTTTTATTTTGGCTTGACATTTCTAAATTTGTAAGTTTAAAGATATTCGCTGAATAGTTATGCGTGAAATAACTATATTTTTATTAAATTAAAAACGAATGAAATAACCCACAATCAATTATCGTAAAAATTTTATGAGTGTAAGAATAATTTTTTTTTCTTGAAATAAACTCGAATAACGTAAAGCACAACAACAATTTTCGACGTTTCATTTGCCACTTACAAATGTGCACAAACAATTGTACACATACACATTTTAAGACTTTCTTAGAGGTAAAAGTCTGAACAGCTTCTTATGCAGGCCTTATTAAAGGCCTAATTTGACATCTTTTATTCAATTACCATTCTGATCAAGGGGAATTGACTAGAAGGTGGGTCAAGTCAACATATGGTTATTTTTTTCTGTGGTATAGTTGTCAAAGTTTGTATACAAACTACAGTTTTTATGTAAACAACCCTTTTTTTTACTAGTAATATTTTTGACAATCGGACCACAGACAATATTCCAAATTACCTTCTTTGAGAAGGGAGAAGAGAAGTACTAAGATATTTAGTTTTTAGCCCGTTATAAAATTAAAATTATATAAGAAACAGACCAAAACAGAATACAGAACGGTTAAATGAAAAAGAATACGTCATTTTAGTTGAGTTTAATACGTTAAAAATAAGCTGTTTAAGTACTGCTAAAAAAAGTTTAAAAATTAAAAAATAAAAGCACAATCAATACTTAATTGTTTTCTGATTTTTAGTTTAAAAAACATTTTTCCCTTTAAACCATCTATTAATCTATATATATAAAAATGAAAAATGTTTGTGTGTTTGTTTGTTTGTTGGCTTATAGACTCCGAAACTACTGAACCGATTTTCTTGAAATTTTTACAGTAACATCACGTGAGCCCTAAAAATAAAATAGGCTACTTATTTTTTCGATAGGGGCAGGGGAATTGGTACCCCCCATAGGATGCCAATATTTATTATCGCATATCTTAAGAGCCGCTGGCGGCATTTTGCTGAACTTTTTGTAGTAGGATCTTCTGAGCCCCAAAATTGAAATAAAATAGTAGCGGGGGAAGTGGTTCCCCCATAGGACGCCAATGCTTAATATCGCATATCTTATGAACTGTTATAGTGAGAATGTTCAAACTTTGTGGAAGTCACTCTTATGGTATACTACACTTTTGAAAATAAAAATAAAGCGGGTAGGGGAGGGGGGGGGAACCTCCCATAGGATGCATATATTAAATAACGCTTAACTGAAGAACTATTAAAGGGGGAGTCTTCAAACGTGGTTAAAGCTACTACTATGGCAAACTATAAATTTCAATATATAAATGGGCGGGGTAAACAGGGGAGGAGCAGTACCCCTCATAGATAGAAATATAAATAAGAGCCACTGCACGCATTTGGTTGAACTTTTGGTAGTAGGATCTTCTGAGCCTCAAAATTGAAATAAAATAGCGGGGGAAGTGTTACCCCCCATAGGACGCCAATGTTTAATATCGGATATCTTAAAAACTGTTATAGTGAGAAAGTTAAAACTTTGTAGAAGTCACTCTTATGGTAAACTACACTTTTGAAAATAAAAATAAAGCGGGTAGGCGCAGGGCGGAAATACCTCCCATAGGATACATATAATAAATATCGCTCAACTGAAGAACCATTCAAGGGAGAGTCTTCAAAAGTGGTTAAAGCTACTATGAGGGTTAACTATAAATTTCAGTATACAAATGGGCGGGGTAGACAGGGGAGGAGCAGTACCCCTCATAGATAGAAATATAAATAAGAGCCACTGCATGCATTTTGTTGAACTTTTGGTAGTAGGATCTTCTGAGCCCCAAAATTAAAATAAAATAGCAGCGGGGGAAGTGGTGTCCACCATAGGACGCCAATGTTTAATATCGCATATCTTAAGAACTGTTATAGTGAGAATGTTCAAACTTTGTAGAAGTCAGTCTTATGGTATACTACACTTTTGAAAATAGAAATAAAGCGGGTAGGCGTAGGAGGGGAAATACCTCCCATAGGATCGATATATTAAATATCGCTCAACTGAAGAACAATTAAAGGGATAGTCTTCAAACGTAGTTAAAGCTACTATTATGATAAACTATGAATTTCAATATAGAAATGGGCGGGGTAGCCAGAGGAGGAGCAGTACCCCTCATAGATAGAAATATTAATAAGAGCCGCTGCAAGCAATTTGTTGAACTTTTGGAAGTAGGATCTTCTGAGCCCCAAAATTGAAATAAAATAGCAGCGGGGGAAGTGTTACCCCCCATAGGACGCCAATGTTTAATATCGGATATCTTAAAAACTGTTATAGTGAGAAAATAAAAATATAGCGGGTAGGCGCAGGGGGGAACTACCTTCCATAGGATGCATATATTAAATATCTCTCAACCGATAAAGTGGTTAAAGCAGTGTAGCGAAGCGCACCGGGTTAAGCTAGTTATGTATAAAATATAATAAATACCCATTAAAAGTGCACAATTAAATTTCTATAATAAAGGGGTTTGGCCCCTTTTTGGAAGGTTTTTTAAAATTTTGGCACAAAGTAAAAATTTTTATATCTCATGAATGGTTTTTAGAGCCAATAACTTGATTCCCTTTTAACATAAATTTTTAAAAGACTCTTTAAGATTACCTTTATTCTAAGGCCCTTTGAAAACCATTCTCATATCATTAAAGCGTTCTAAAAGACATTAATTAAAATGAATTTCAGAATCTCGGGGGTATCGCAAACTAGTATCAATATACTTAAACAGTGTTTTAATAGAGTTGCACGATATACTATGTATCTTTGGAATAACATATAGATCACACACTCATATGACTTCGTATACTATAAAACTATTGAAATGTGATTTTAAAATTTCATTAATATGAGAATATTATTACAATTTTATTAGATTTTTAAATTAGGGAACCCTTCGTATCTTATGGAAAAATTTGGTTTCGGGCACTCCACTAGAACTAGTTTAATGATCATACCTAGACATTCCACTCAAATTATGAGTAGGTTATTTACTGTCATAGTCTCAAGATTGTGGAATTCCGTCATACCTTGTAGTGAGCGCACATTCTCTAATTCTATATCAATGTTTAAGAAAATGTTATTAGAAAATCTGTAGCAAGTAAGAAGTTGACTGTATAAAGTTGCCACAAGTCCTTTTATCGTTTTCAACATTTGTGCAATAGGGGCGGTATTAAAAATAGTTATACATTATTTAAGAAATAAGAAGAAAAATGTAATATTTGCCATACGATTAAGCTGGATTAATTTGGCCGACAGGGCTTGCAATCCATACCAAATGAATAAAAAAATAAATGAAATAAATAATTAAATAATAGAATTAAGTCAGAGTGGAAGGCCTACTTGCAATGACAACATGTGTAAAAAAGCTATGAAAATGCAATGGAGCGAGCAGGCCTTGTACATCCAAAATAAAGAACTGAGGCCTTCTAAAAGGCATCTGTATGCCCTGTTTTTCCCGCTGGGTATACATACATATTTACATAATGCGCATACTCTTAACACTTTACAACTGTACATTACTTACAATTTTCTTTTCTTTACTGCATAAAGTATTAGTACACTTTTGCATGTTTCTTATATTCCTGCATCTTCCTTTAAAAAAAGGAGTACATAAAAAGTTACAGCTTACATACAATAAAAAATATGGTACACGCACGTTAAAAGTACAGTACGTGTACATTAAAAAGGTACAGATAAGTACGCTAAAAATACTGTACATGTACGTTAAAATGAGTAATGTACGTTATCTTGGTGTTTGTGTGCGTAAGCTCACACTCGCTGTGTACCGTATATGTTTGTGTAGACATTAACAAACACAAAAATAAAATTAAGAGTTTGTGTGTTAGAAAAATACGTTACGATACTGTTCAGTTTTTTTTCGAACCCTGATCGTTATTGTTGATAACAAAATTTGACGGAAACAATTTTTATATTAAAAGCAGTATATATTTTTTTATTTAATCTGCTGTTAAAATTATATTGTTTACTAGTTCCAAAAAAAAAAACAAAATTAAAATATTTTAAATGATTTCTAATAAATTCATTTGTTTTTACGATATAAAATGTATTATAAATAAGTATTTATATATTTATTGGCTTAAATTTAGTTTGTTACGAGTCTTGAATTATGCATGTTTTTCCTTTTCATAAAAGTTTAAAAAAATGATAGTGGCACCACTGAAATATAAATACACAATAAAAAAACAGCTGTTTTTAATTTTTCAATTGTAGCTGTCGTCTTCAAAATAGTTCAGTAGCTGTCTACACGACTGTAATTGCACCCAGCAGCATTTGTAGTCGTGTGTTCGTGTATCCTGCTGTGGTGAATGTGTTTAATGCATAATGCTATAAACACATTCGAGACAGCAGGCTACCGACTTCAATATGTCAAAAATAGAATACATGTGTGCTTATGAAAATGATTATTTTCACTAATTTTTATTTTTTTCCACTACAAAATAGAAAAAGTGATGCTAATATAAAGAAATATTGTGGTTTATATTTGTTTTGGCTTGAGGTCATTTATTATAAATTAAAAAAAAAAAACCATTTTAATTTTCAATATTTTTATCCGTGTACTCAATATTTCGAGACAACTCCGTTGCTCATCTTGAGGGGATCTAATCAAAAATATATATAAACAAATTTTATTGTACAGAAAAAATACAAAAACATTAAATTACAAATAACAATTAAAACAAATTTTTTTAAATACAAAACTAATTTAAAAGTTTTACTGTCACTTCACTGTACGTTTGGATTGCAACTGTCGTTTTATACTATAAATTTATAAAATTTATAAAATTTATAGTCAATTATTTTTATATTTGTTTATGGTGTGTTTAAAAATCTGAGCTACGTTCTCAGTGTCTCTTTTGTAGTTTAATTTATTCTCTTCTGGTAAGTTTATAATGTGCAGCATTTCAAGTGTATATCTTCTGTTATAATTATTCTCTTGTACTAATACTTCCACATTTTCAAAATCTGGTTGATGTCCACTCAATGCACAGTGGGCTGCAAGTGCTGTTTTTTGTTCCAGTGGTTTGTTTACTGCCTCTAAATCCGATTTGTGTGATGCCATCCTAGTTTTCAATTTTGATTTTGTTGTGCCAACATTAGGGTGATCGATTATTCGACTTTTTTCAATAACCGGTTTTCGAATATTCCGAATAGTTGCTATTTTAAAAAAACCGGTTTTCGGTTAAGCATTTTAAAAATAACCGGTTAACCGGTTTTTATTCGAATACATAAAAATACAAAAATCAAATAAGTTTTTGTTATAAAAAGTTAATTAGAATAAATACAAAACAATTCACGAAGGTAAGGAACCAACAAAATACATACATATGACTTAAGGTATGTTCAGACCACAAATATTTGACGATAAAATCAAAAAAAAGCGTAAATTGATTAAACTTAAGCTTTATTTTTAACAATTTCTATTTATTTGCTAAACTTTATGTCTTAGATGATAATTGCATTTATGTAAAATGTAGTTAAGAAACCGTTAAATAATGTTTGCTCTAGCCCAACGTCTTGCAAAAGCAAACAATTCTTTAAGAAAATTAGTGTTTACGTTAGGAGTCAAATATTTAATAGGTGTGAACATAGCTTTAGAATTTTTTAAAAGCTTTGGTTTTAAAAATATAGGAATTTAATAAATTTATTATATGACCTATTTTCCTAAATTTATGTTAAATGAGTTTTAATTTGTTGCTGGTTAAGCATGTCTATATGAATCAGTAAACTTCAGCCATATTTTTGAAAAGTGGTAAACAAGACATATTATCCAGGATTATATATTTCAATTTTTTTTGTTTCAGCATTATAGAAACAATAGTAATATGAACATGCTTTTTGTATGAAATATCTGTCAATTCGTCGATCACACAATTTAAACCCTTCCAGGACATTTTTGATTCCTTCAATTTTGTTTTAAGTTCTTGGTGTTTTAATAAATAAAACTGATAAATTTTCCCATAATGTTGATTCCGCCCGTATGTTCTTGTTTTAAGCATGAAGAGGTGCTTGAACTACTTAAGAGTTTTTCATTCATTATTGGCAGCATATTTTAGTAAAGTATTATTTGCAGTCTCTTAAAAACTACTTGACCCTGTTAAGTTTTACTTGGAGTATATTTATGTCAAGGTTGTAGACTAATTAAAAGTGATTAATAAATCGTGACGTTTGCAACTTATCATTTTAGGGCCGATTAAGCACAATTTTCTTTTAAGTCAGTTCGAAATATCACCAGAGATGACATCTTTATAAAGATATATATAGTATTTATAATACTGTCAAATTGTTAATTACTTTTTAAGCTAAACTTTTTTTGTAGTATTTTGAATTGTTTGTGGTTTTTGTTACAAGAACACAAGCTTATATAAGCGATTTGTATTTACATTGCTCATAATGTTTTTTGACTTTTGTTTCATTTTGTTTTGACATTTTTTTATAAAATATTTAAGTTTGCAAATATTCAATTAGAAAAATTCTTAAAATACGGGTGCATTTATAACAAAAGTAAGGAAAATGTATATAAATTACACATTACTAAAATAACCGGGTAATTTTACTAAAATAACCGGTTTATTCGGTATTCGAAAAATTGACATTTTAAAATATTCGACTTGGTGAAAACTAAAATAACCGGTTAAAACCGGTCGAATACTATTCGATCGATCACCCTAGCCAACATATGCCTTTTGGCATACATTGGACTTGTCACCTTTACACGTTATTTTGTACACCATGTTGGATTTGTCTTCTTTCGCTAATCTCGATTTAGTATTGCTAAATAGTTTGTAAATTGTGTCATTTGTTCGTAGAGCTAATTCATAATTATCTATGTCATAAATATCCGAATGTTTCAATCTTTCCGAAAAACCAGGAACATATGTAATGGATTTGTAAACTTTTTGTGGTCTATCCTGAGGTTTTAGCATGTTCTTAGTTCTTACGTGTTTAATCAAATTCTTAATCGTTTTTCTGGGAAAGTCATTCATACTCAATATATTGTTAATTCTTATTACGTTTTGTCTATGAAAAACCTTGTCGCTGACTTCTAAGACTCTGTGGATAAAATTTGTCGCCGTATTCATTATCATTCTCCTTGGGTGCTTAGAATGGAAATTTAGTAACCTTCCCGAGGCCATTGGCTTTTGGCACCAATCGACTTTGATGATATTTCCTTTTCTGTGTACTAAAGTGTCTAAATATGGTAGTTTATTGTATTTTTCCATTTCTATCGTAAATTGAATTTGTCTTTGGAAATTGTTTAACATTCTTAACGTGCTTTCAACATCATCTTTTTTAATTATTCCAAATATATCATCAACATATTTTGTTAATATTTTCGGCTCAGTCTTCAAATTGTTAATAGTTACGTCTAAAAGTTCCTCCATTAGGCATGCCTTTTGTCTGTTCAAATACCTTGTCATCATATTTGAAGTACCTGGACTCTTTAATACAAAACGAAACGAGCTCCATAAATAAATTTTTTGGTATTCGGGTGTATTCTTTCAGTTTTTCCCATTTTTCTCCAATGATTTTCATTGCTAAATTGACGGGTACACTTGGAAAAAGTGATACGACGTCAAAAGAAATCATTACTTCATCTTGATTGATATATGTATTGTTAATTAATTGTTTAAATTCCGTTGAATCTTTAACGTTATACCTCGACTCTTTAGTTAAGTGTTTTAAAATTTGTATTATGTATTTACATGTGTTATAAGAAGAGGAGTTAACAGAAGAGCAAATAGGTCTTAAAGGAACTCCTTCCTTGTGGATCTTTGGAAGTCCGTATAACCTTGGCGCAATAGCTACCTTTGTGGTTAATTTATTATTTTCAGTTTGGTTGATCAAATTTAAATTAAAAAGTTTTTCTATTAATGTATTGTTCTTATTCTGTAAAATAGATGTGGGATCTTTCTTTCTGGTTTGTAAACAAAACAGACAAATACATACCTACAAACATACAATGGATACTCTCTTTAGGTAAAAAACATGCAGTTCCAAATACGAGAAAGTCTTTTCCACTGTTCAAATGCATTGCAGAGGGGGAAGAGGTTGTAAGAACAAAAGAGAGTAAAGAACAACAAGAGATTTCAAGATCAAAGCTAGTATCGTTAATAGATGACCACTTAAGCAAGACAAAATTAAACTTAAGAGATAAATTTATTTTGAACACAGTGGGACATACGGAGAAATATTTGGACGAAAATAGAGATATATTAATATTGACTGCGGATAAGGGAAACAAAACTGTTGCATTAAATAAAAAGGACTATGATTTGAAAATGAAAACCATATTAGGAGACATGTGCACGTACAGGAGAATGAAGAAAGATCCCACATCTATTTTACAGAATAAGAACAATACTCTAATAGAAAACTTTTTAATTTAAATTTGATCAACCAAACTGAAAAGAATAAATTAACCACAAAGGTAGCTATTGCGCCAAGGTTATACGGACTTCCAAAGATCCACAAGGAAGGAGTTCCTTTAAGACCTATTTGCTCTTCTGTTAACTCCTCTTCTTTTAACACATGTAAATACATAATACAAATTTTAAAACACTTAACTAAAGAGTCGAGGTATAACGTTAAAGATTCAACGGAATTTAAACAATTAATTAACAATACATACATCAATCAAGATGAAGTAATGATTTCTTTTGACGTCGTATCACTTTTTCCAAGTGTACCCGTCAATTTAGCAATGAAAATCACTGGAGAAAAATGGGAAAAACTGAAAGAATACACCCGAATACCAAAAAATTTATTTATGGAGCTCGTTTCGTTTTGTATTAAAGAGTCCAGGTACTTCAAATATGATGACAAGGTATTTGAACAGACAAAAGGCATGCCTATGGGATCTCCAGCCTCACCGGTAATCGCAGATATAGTAATGGAGGAACTTTTAGACGTAACTATTAACAATTTGAAGACTGAGCCGAAAATATTAACAAAATATGTTGATGATATATTTGGAATAATTAAAAAAGATGATGTTGAAAGCACGTTAAGAATGTTAAACAATTTCCAAAGACAAATTCAATTTACGATAGAAATGGAAAAAGACAATAAACTACCATATTTAGACACTTTAGTACACAGAAAAGGAAATATCATCAAAGTCGATTGGTACCAAAAGCCAATGGCCTCGGGAAGGTTACTAAATTTACATTCCAAGCACCCAAGGAGAATGATAATGAATACGGCGACAAATTTTATCCACAGAGTCTTAGAAGTCAGCGACAAGGTTTTTCATAGACAAAACGTAATAAGAATTAACAATATATTGAGTATGAATGACTTTCCCAGAAAAACGATTAAGAATTTGATTAAACACGTAAGAACTAAGAACATGCTAAAACCTCAGGATAGACCACAAAAAGTTTACAAATCCATTACATATGTTCCTGGTTTTTCGGAAAGATTGAAACATTCGGATATTTATGACATAGATAATTATGAATTAGCTCTACGAACAAATGACACAATTTACAAACTATTTAGCAATACTAAATCGAGATTAGCGAAAGAAGACAAATCCAACATGGTATACAAAATAACGTGTAAAGGTGACAAGTCCAATGTATGCCAAAAGGCATATGTTGGCACAACAAAATCAAAATTGAAAACTAGGATGGCATCACACAAATCGGATTTAGAGGCAGTAAACAAACCACTGGAACAAAAAACAGCACTTGCAGCCCACTGTGCATTGAGTGGACATCAACCAGATTTTGAAAATGTGGAAGTATTAGTACAAGAGAATAATTATAACAGAAGATATACACTTGAAATGCTGCACATTATAAACTTACCAGAAGAGAATAAATTAAACTACAAAAGAGACACTGAGAACGTAGCTCAGATTTTTAAACACACCATCAGTGTGACCATATTAGCTTTTTTCGAGCTAAATTTAGCTTTATTTTTTCATATTTAGCTTAAGATTTTTCATTTAGCTTTAAGCTTTTTTTTCGGCTTTTTTCAACAACACATTTAGCTTTTTCTAGTCTTTTATTAATTTCAATTTCGTGTTTGTTTATATTTCAAAATAAATAAAACAGTTTATCCAAATAAACTTTTGTGTGATTTTGCTGAAAAGTCTGGCAGCTCAGAAGAAATCGCTGTTGCAGATTTGATTTACCCGGGGTCACCATCTAACAAAAATTTAACACTAACTGCAAAGTAGCATTTCATGTTAGGTGGAGACTGGGTGTTACATACATACATAACAGTGCTGCCAGGAGAAGAATAAAAACATTACGCTTTTTTTAAAAAAAATTAAGAATTTTTGTCAAATGTAAGTTTATGTGATTTATAAGACGAAATACATATCGTCAGCTCATTATTGGTCATGTTGAAATTACCATGATATGCGCCAAACCAATGATTAGCTGGCGATATTTCTATTCCATTTTTCAGGGATAATAGCAAGACTACAAATCATTTATTGAACAAACGCATAGCATAGAGTATATTTCAAGCCTATAGCTATTGCATATGAATTAAAAAAAAGGTTTAAGCATACAGTACTTTTCGTTTCTAGTCACAACAGTTTATCTGGGTTTTCTGCAGTTATATGTAAATTTAATATAAAGAATTTAAGTGATAGTTCGTTTAGTGATGTAAGCATATTTGCCATTTATTCCATCTAAAAGCGGCCAGCAAAGGCAAAAGTAAATCGAATTATGTGCGTTATAGTCACATTAGTAAAACGTTCTATGTTCTTTTTAATTTTCGAAGTCTCAAGCAATCTAAAAAAACTAAGAATTAAATTTTTGTCGTTAACGCTCAACTTGAAAAAAAATTAGTTTTTGGTTTAGGTATCAGGGAAAAATATTTTGTTTGGCGTTCCTATGTAGGAACATATCGTCACCTATAAGACGAAATAACCTATCTGCAGTTTTCAAAAGTTTACAGGAGAGGGATAAAACGTTATAAAATTGGAACTATAAACGATATTGAAACGAAAATTACACATTTTGAATAAAATGAAACCAGTAATATATATCGGTTGAGAAAATTTTGTTTTTCTAATCACAGCTTATGTTATGACACTTAGGTTTTCTGGAATTGTAAAAATCTGAAACCAAATAACCTATCTGCAGTACTAATGAGCATGGATAAGTTAAATTTCTTTATACACATGAATATTAAATACATTAAATAATTACAGTAGTAGTTTCTATTACTGATTCAAGCAAAAACAAGTACTTAATGTTTGTTTAAATTACACAATGCCACAAAATTAAACTTTTATCGTGATTTTTGATGATTTGTTTTTCTCTTTTTTTGTGCGTTACGGTCCTCTAGGTACAAAAACTTTGTCATTTGTAATAAGCGTTTTGATATAGGGAATAAACATCCACTAAAAACTCAATTTTGAAATTTTTGCAGATATGTTATTAGGTCTTTAAGATGACGATATGTATTATGATTGACGCAAACGACATTTGTATATACGACGAACTTTTCACTTATGTGTTTGACATTGCCATTATCGTGATTTTTAAATCGACAAAAAGTTTCAAAAGACTACGACATCGATCACGACAACGCCCCGTCAATGGTAAAGGCAAGAATTAAATAACCTGTTTAATATTTTTATTTAAGAAAAAAAAATTCAAAATTTATAACTTAAGAACAATATTCTCCGGAAAATTGTTTAAATTAAATTAATTAAGAAACAATCCCTTTTATTACATCTAAAAAGTGGTAAAGCATTCATTTACTTTTTTTATTTGTTTGAGTAAATGGGAGAAAAATTATGTTAATTTTAAATTTATTGTCTACTTGCACTAGTAAATAAACACACCTATTATATGTCTAAGTCAAAGTTGATAAGTAAAGTTTGGAATTATTTTCAACTACATACATATAATAAAAATTTTTTTTTTTTTATAAAAACTTCAAATGTAATTTTTTCAAATATGAGCATTTTGACATTGGCCTCTAATAACAAAGCCAAGCAAATTATATATACTTAGACACCTTTCAGACTCGGGAAGTTAGTTGCGCAGTATTAAAAATAATTAAAATTATGTAAGAAAAGAGAAACTCACTGTTTATTGTTGTTGTTTTTGTTAAAGCTTTGATATTGTTACAGGTAAAACTGAGGTTTATAATTCTTATTCGCTTAACAGTTTTATTTGTATAATATCTTTAGCTTTTCTAAAATCTTTGGATGAAGTTTCCTGACGATCTGGCCAAAGCAACCAGTGAAATGCGCATAGGAATAGCTTATCCCTTCAACAATAAATTTCAGTTTCTCAATAGTATGTTTTTTGGCTTTAATTTTTTTTCGTTAGCTCTTTTTAGCTCTATTTTAAGCATGATCTAGCTTTATATTTTTTAAAAATCTGGTCACACTGCACACCATAAACAAATATAAAAATAATTGACTATAAAACGACAGTTGCAATCCAAACGTACAGTGGAGTGACAGTAAAACTTTTAAATTAGTTTTTTATTTAAATAAGTATGTTTTAATTGTTATTTGTAATTTAATGTTTTTGTATTTTTTCTGTACAATAAAATTTGTTTATATATATTTTTGATTAGATCCCCTGAAGATGAGCAACGGAGTTGTCACGAAATATTGGGTACACGAATAAAAATATTGAAAATTAAAATGGTTTTTTTTTTTAATTTATAATAAATGACCTCAAGCCAAAACAAATATAAACCACAACAACAAAAAAGGTCAACAATACATACTGTTAACATAAAAAAATATTTTAAGAATAAGTGCTTACATTTTTTTTGTTTAACAGAAAAGCATACGTTTGAAATTGAAAAAATTATAAAACTTTTAAGTATCCTTGAAAGAAGTTCTATAGCCAGATGTTTTTCGCGCTTATGCTTTCCCAGTTTAGGAGTTATATTATATTAAATTTATATCGATGTAACAATAATTATATAACCATTAGATATTTGCTTAATAAAGTTTTTCTGTATTGCTGGTTTTCAGCCTTGCGGAACACTTATTAATTATGTACATATTACAATAATAAAATATATATGTATGTAAATAGTACGTAAATTATTTCCACATATATAATTTTTCTCAAACTAATAAATAAATTGAGTAATTTTCCAAAATACCATATTGTAAACCTTTATAAATTTAAAATTTTATATGATGGAGTTACTAAAAATATGGTATATTAAAGCCTAAAGTGATCTTCCCTAAACATATTATGTTTGATTAAATATAGGTACAAATTTTAAGTTTTGTTGAAAACCCTATTAAGAAATAATCACCCCTATCGTGAATAACAAGTGGAATTTTTGTTCCCATGAAATTTTCATTATCCTCGAAGGGAAAAAAGCAATCATGAATCTCATGTGAAAAATTTTTCACGCTATCAGTTCCAGTGAATGTAACAAAAAAGAAGAAAGATTAGAAAATATTAAAAATCTATGAAATTTATGTTCAAAAATATACACGTATATATTCAAAAGAAAAGTTAAAATAATAAAGCTAAATGATTAGTATTGGAGGGATAGGTTGATGGCAACGTTAGTTTTTTGCACTTTTTAAATTTTATGTAGTAAAATATTTCCCAAAATTCTGCCACCAAGTCTTTCGAAAGCTTTACAAATCCGCCGGCAATCAACCTCTTGTTTTGCATTTTGTTGACTAATATATCGGTTGGTGCCTTATTAACGGAAATATCCCTTAATATTCGATTTATAGGAGGAACTACTTACATACATGTTCTGTTCCCTAGCAAAAATAAAGTGAGAAAATCTAAGGGAAATGTGAACAAAATACGAGTGAAAAAACTTTTCACGATAAGGGGAATTTATTCCTGTGAACATTTTTTCACGTTATTATTCTCCTTTGAATTACCTTTTTTTCATGGGAGTTTGTCATGATCGCAAATATGTGAAAATGGGAAAAATTATTCACAATAGCGGTGATTTAATTTTTGAAATTGGCTTTTAATGGGCTAATAATCGGAAATTTTAATCCATCATGTGAAAGACATTTCGAAGTAGTTTCTAATAATACCAATACTTTTTATGCCATGTTTCCACGGTACGTGCTTCGCTCTCTATTCATGCTTCACATTCCAATCATGAACGAAGCAACTGCTTCGCCATACAAAATTTTGAGAGCGAAGCAAGTAGATTCAATATGAATCTACTTGTGAAGCACGAAAAATTTCTCTCTTCTCCAATTTTTATCGCAAGTTTATCTGATCTAGCTGTCAAAATCGATTATTTCAGAGTTGTCAACTCGGTTCGTTTCGCACCAGTTTTGGTGCTTTTTTAAATTTATTCTGCGATAACAATAATGATGAAAATATTAACTTTATTAATTTGGAATAATTATTATAAATTTTTGATCTCTTTTTAAAAAGTTTTAAACAAGATTTATTAAATTAATTTTCGAAAATGTATCATCTTGTACAAATGAATGCAAACATATATATTATGTATTTATATACAAATTTCTTTATTTTTTATAAAGTTTTGGGGTTTTCTTGTTTAACTATGTAAATGTAAAAGGCTGTTTAATTGTTATAATTTTAAATATGAAAATACTAAACTTCTGAAAAAATTAAATTTTTTAAATTTTTCTTAATAAAACGATAAATACTGAACTATTGTTAACTTTGAATCCCTACTAGATATTTACAGTTGATCGCTGGTATATATTTTATGAAAATAAAAAAAATTAATTAGTACATATGAATACCGAGTCGAATTCAACAAGCTAAACTCGTCGCTTCAACAATTACAACTCTAACAAAAATAACAGGAATTTTGTTAGTTTAACAATTCCAATTTGTCAAAATAGTTGTTTACAAAATGTGATGAAGACGTAATTAATAAATGAAATAAATGTTATTGATTGTTTTCATATTTTAATTTGTGTTTCTCAAGATTTTGAAGTTGTTGGAACAATTTAAAGGGAATAACTAATATATAAGCTATTGAAAAACAAGTAAGTATACGTACTTTGTAATCAATTTTAATAAAAGTTTCACAACAAATAAGTTTTTTCTCAAAAAATTTTAACTTCGACAATTTAATGTATGTAATTAAAACAAAACAATTAAAAAAGAAAATTTTGACGAATGGGATGTAACAGCTGACGAGCAGTTGCTCTAAAGAGTTTACCTTGTTGAATTCGCCTTGTATGAAAACAAACTAATTTGTGTAGCTTTTTTATGTTTGTTAAGTTTTATTTATTCTTTCTAAAACTCTGAACTTTAAAGACTGTTTTATTGTGTTACAGTAGAATCGCGAAAAAAATAGACCGAAATATTATATGAGTTGTTAACTTTTTTGAACTATTAAATTTTCTAAGGGGTATTTAATTGTAAAAAATGCAAAAATAAGCAAAGATTTTTCCAAAATAACACACTTAATTTATTTAAATTACTTTTTTTTAATAAATTAACTTAGATTTAATTTGCTGGTTTAAAGTGCACAACTCCTCTTGAACGACAATTTGCGATTCTACTGTATTATTCATATAAAAATGTTATGCAGAATTAATTAATTAAATAAATATTTTAAATAAAAAAAAGTCTGAAATTGCTGCGTTTTTTCACCATTTTGGTGCGTTTTGAAAATGCAAAGTTGACAACGCTGATTTGTTTTTTAAAGACAACTGTCAAAACGAAGCAAGTAGATAAGTCGTATAAACACCGTGATTCATTAACATGATTCAGAGAGCGAAGCAGGTGATTCAAATCGTCGTGGAAACATGGCATTAGATCCAGTTTTTTCTATAAATGCAGTTGTTTGGTATCACTTGCGCAGAAGTAAAGTTAAATGTTCGTAAAAGCATCACTTGTAAAAAACTTGGTATCACTCTCATGTCAAACGTTTTTTTAAGCAGTCATGCTCTGCAACAAATTTTGGTAATTATTGCTTAAGTCAATTTTCTGATGCAAGAACTTTTTAAATAAAAGAAATCGTTTTATTTTTCTTTTGTGATGCTTTTTCTCGTAATTTATATGAAAACTGTCACTTATTGGATCTTACTGTCATCGTAACTGTTGCTAACATTTTTATTATTATTTTATGTTTGCTTATTAAACTTTTGAAATTACGCTCGTGTTCAAAAATTTTAACTTTGCACAGCTGTTCGTCAGTAAAAAAGTATCAGCATCACAACTGCAACTGTTAATCACGCATCAGCAACAACATTTTGCATCACTGCATAGCTTTTATGCATTTACGTACGTACCCAACGAATTCTGAAACTCTTACAATGTGCGTTGACGGAAAAAACTTTTTATTTTTTTATTTTAAAAGCAGTTTAAATTTTTTTATTTAATCTGTTGTTAAAATTATATTGTTTATTAGTTCCAAAAAATAAAAAATTAAAATATTTTAAATAATTTTTAAAAAATTCATTTTTCTACGCTATATAATGTATTATAAATAAGTATTTACATATTAAAAGGCTTAAATTAATTATACATTTTTTTTGACACCACTGAAATATAAATACATAATAAAAAAAACAGCTGTTTATAATTTTTCAATTGTAGCTGTCGTTTTCAAAATAATTCAGTAGCTGACTACACGACTATAATTGTAGTCTGCTGTCTCGAATGTGTTTAATGCATAAATCAAACGTTTTATTTATTTATTTATTTGTTGTCCCATACACAAGACTTGAAGTCTTATATTACAGCACAGGACTGATTATATGTTATACAATATAATGAGAAATAATTTAAAAAATTTTCTTAAACATAAATCACAATATTACTATAAAAAAATATATAAATAAAAAAGAATAAGGAAAATAATAAAAAAAAATAATGAAAATAACAGAGTACCGAAACGTTCGCTCATGAGCGAGCGTGAAAAATTTTAATTTGTACTGCTTTTTCTCATTCATGAGGGTGAGGAAAAAAAAATATTTTGAATTTCCTCATTCATGAAAAATGAGCAAACAAAAAAATTCATATGTGAATTTGTCAGATATGAAAAATTTAAAAAAATTCACATTCAAATTCCTCATAAAGAAAAAAAACGCGATTTGCCCGACCATTAACAGCGGGAACATGAAGAAGTAAAGAGGCCTTATAGAATGCCTTATTGGCGATATAAAATTTTCCAGTCGCATTCCAACTGTATTTCTAATTTACACAGTATGTCATTGGATACCAAAGCCTTGTCTTCTTGCATCTACTTTAAAGTTCTTCTAAACATAATTACGAATAAAGCTTTATCCCAGTGTTATTGTTATTGCTAATAATGTGAAGTGAGTAATTTAATAATTAAACTTGCTACAAATTCCAAAATAGCTACTAATAAAACGATTTCGACAGGCCTTATCGTAGAATAGAAAATCTCAATTTCTAAAATATTTAATAAAAACTATTCTAAAAGAACTTTTAAAATAATGCAGAGTGGAATAAGTAAAAGTTTACTAAAAATTCAGTTGTAAACCTTCTTTAAGGCCTGCAAAGTGAAAGCGCTGGCAATTTTTCCCTCTGGGCTACGCGAAAGCTTATGTGTGTGTGTTTTGTTTTGTAAAATTATTTGTTGGCTGCAGCACCATGGTGAACCAAAATGTATGTGCTGCTTTTTCGCAGGCATAAATTATTGGAAAAAAATTAAAAGAACTGCACATGTCGTCATCTTAAATGCAGAATAACATAACATTTCATAAGTTTACATGCAAAGCAAAAAACTTTGTAAAATGTTAATTATTTGAGATTTAAAATCAATTTTAAATATTTCAGATAAAAATGCGATAACCCATATATTTTTGAAGAAAAAATATTATTTTTATTATTTTTTAAGATGAGTTATTATATATTAATTTGTATTTTTAAGAAACAAAAATACATATCGTAAAAGAAAGTACCTATATTAGTATTAAGTGAAACAAACATATAAAATATTAAATTATTAAATATTTGTGTTTAATTACCGGAAAAATAGAATATATATATGTAGATATGTATATAAATATATGATAATCGCCCGATTAATATGTAGCATCATAAGGATTGCGTTGACATGGTTAAATAAGTTTGCTTTTCTGATGCAGCGCAGGCAGTAATGCATTTAACAATGTGGAGAACTTATATTGTTATATATATTATGACATTCCTAAATTTTTATAAAATTTTAAACTTCTATCTTAAAAAATAACAAAGTTGTTTACAAAATTAAAAATGAAGTGTTATCAAATACATATGTATATAATTTTTCTTAACAACATAATGTATAATCACACTCAAGAAAAAAATTAGCAGAGTTTTTAATTCTTTTTATAAGAACACATTTTTTTTTACAACATCAAAATTGGGTGATCTGTTTTATAACTGTTACTACGGTGTTAGTGAAATTTGTGATCAAATAATAATAATTTTCAGTACAGCATAAGAAAAAATAAAAAAGTGCTGTAAAATTAAAAGAACCGAACCGTTAGTAATTTTGAAATTTTGTAGCCTACCCCATTGCACTCCCAAACGCTAAGAATTTCCAAGAATAAATGACAACATCTGCAGGTCCTTAGATTTTTGAGTTTATATACATATGTATGTATTTCCTTTTTAATAAATTTAAATAAAGTCGAACTTCCCTATAATAAATCTGTATGGGACCATAAAATATAAAGTTTATAATACAAAAGAAATATTTTTTATTAGTTTATTTAAAATTTTCGGGGTTTTTTGTGTTAGAATTGCATTCTTCCAAGTGGCCCTTCATCAATATCCTTAAAAAAGACAAATTTTAAAAATTTTAAGAATAAACACATTTTTTATTAAGTAGTGGAATATAGACTGTTAAGTAGGGTGATCGATTATTCGACTTTTTTCAATAACCGGTTTTCGAATATTCCGAATAGTTGCTATTTTAAAAAAACCGGTTTTCGGTTAAGTATTTTAAAAATAACCGGTTAACCGGTTTTAATTCGAATACATTAAAAAATCAAAATCAAATTAGATTTTGTAATAAAAAGTTTATTAGAATAAAAACAAAACAATTCACGAAGGTAAGGAACCAACAAGCATGAGCATAGGGCCTCAATTCATAGATATGACTTAAGGTATGTTCAGACCACAAATATTTGACGATTAAATCAAAAAAAGCGGGACCAGCAAATTGATTAAACTTAAGCATTATTTTAAACAATTTCTAGTTATTTGCTAATCTTTATATCTAAGATGATAATTGCATTTATGTATAAAGTATTTAAGAAACCGTTAAATAATGTTTGCTCTAGCCAAACGTTTTGCAAAAGCAAACAATTCTTTAAGAAAACTAGTGGTTAAGTTAGGAGTTAAATATAAAATAGGTGTTAACATAGCTTTAGAATTTATGGAAAACTTTGGTTTTAAAAATATAGGAATTTAATAAATTTATTATTTGACATATTTTCCCAAATTTATTGTAAATGAGTTTTAATTTGTTGCTGGTTAAGCATGTCTATATGAAGCAGTAAACTTCACCAATACTTTTGAAAAGTGGCAAACAAAACCTCTTATCCAGGATTATATATTTAAATTTTTTGTTTCAGCATTATAGAAACAAAAGTAATATGAACATGCTTTTTGTATGAAATATCTGTCAATTCGTCGATCACAAGTTTAACCCTTCCACGAGATTGTTTGATTCCTTTAATTTTGTTTTAAGTTCTTGGTGTTTTAATAAATAAAACTGATGAATTTTCTCATAACGTTGATTCCGCCTGTATGTTCTTGTCTTAAGCATGAAGATATGCTAGAACTACTTAAGAGTTTTTCTTTCATTATTGTCAGCACATTTTAGACAAGTATTATTTGCAGTGTCTTAAAAACTACTTGGGACAGGGTCATTTTAAAATATTCGACTTGGGCAAAACTAAAATAACCGGTTAAAACCGGTCGATTACTATTCGATCGATCACCCTACTGTTTAGCTATATTTTGTTAATTCTTCAGCTTTATTAAATTCTAATAATATCTTTCTTTGGAGAAGTACTACTTTGTCCAATATTTACGTTTACTTAATACCGGAGCTGCTATCAACAACTACTCTTAGTTGGACTACTCCTTCCTTCTTCTTTATATTTTTCAGAAATTACCTAATTAAAATTAACTAGTTGCATTAGCGTTGAAAGTATATGATGCAGAGTTGTTTTGAAAAAATTCGTGAACTGGAGACAAACAGGTACGAATGAATATGAGTCAAATATTTATTTGCAAAATTTGTTCATTGTAAAAAAAAATTCATTAAGATAATTCATTTTATGGAGATCAAAATACGTTTAGATTAGAATGAAAAAGATGTATGTTTAAAATCAATTCATAGCTAAATTTAATGAAGTACATATTTTAGTTTAAACCACTACTTATTAATAATTAAAATCAATAAAAAAAATTATACATAATAGGTAGGTATGTCATAATATCTATAACAATATAAGTTCTCCACATTGTTAAATGCATTACTGCCTGCGCTGCATCGGAAAAGCAAACTTATTTTACCATGTCAACGCAATCCTTATGATGCTACATATTAATCGGGCGATTATCATATATTTATATACATATCTACATATATATATTCTATTTTTCCGGTAATTAAACACAAATGTTTAATAATTTAATATTTTATATGTTTGTTTCACTTAATACTAATATACTTTCTTTTACGATATGTCTTTTTGTTTCTTAAAAATACAAATTAATATATAATAACTCATCTTAAAAAATAATAAAAATAATATTTTTTCTTCAAAAATGTATGGGTTATCGCATTTTTATCTGAAATATTTAAAATTGATTTTAAATCTCAAATAATTAACATTTTACAAAGTTTTTTGCTTTGCATGTAAACTTATAAAATGTTATGTTATTCTGCATTTAAGATGACGATATGTGCAGTTCTTTTAATTCTTTTCAAATAATTTTTTCCTACAAAAAATGCAACAGACACTTTGGCTGGTTGCCTTTGCCAAAAATATTTTCCACAAACAAATACACACAGGCATTTCGAGCTGTAGTCATGCAAACTGTCGAGCAACAACATTGCTAGTGAGGATCGTTTTTAAAACTTTTTTTTCCTCAATTTACATGACTGAAGAAAGGCAAAATTGGATTTTTCCTCAAAAACATGAATGAATTTGGCGAAATATAAGCAATTCATTCATGACTGTGAAAAAGTTACATATTTTACATTTTTCATTTATGTATGTATGTAAAAAATTCAAGAATGGTTGAATATGAGCGATCACATATGACTTTCTCTGAACTCTGGAAAATAATAAAAAAGAATAAAGAAAATATATGTACATATATTAAAAAACATTCATATCTGTGGCATTTTGACAAAACATCTTAAGTCAAATTAAAAAAAGTTGAAAAAAATGTTGTTAATCATACGAATTTTCATTCAAACAACATATTTGTTTGGGTTTTTAAAAATTTGTATTAAAAACGAAATTTTTCTTTAATTTTGGTTTATTTTATTTTTTAATAAAAATGATTTTTTCACCGAGTTCATTTAAAACCCTCTCAGCCATCTCATCACAACCCAAGATGTTTTGTCAAAATACCATATATAACAATATGCAAAAAGAAAACAAAATTAGTTATGAACTTTGATTAGAAAAATGCAAAATTATGTCTTTTTTAAACAATTGTGCGTTACTAATCACTTTTGTTCAGTTCTATTTTTTCTTCGACGAACGTTGTTTTTATTTGATGCTTCTTCGAGTAAAAAAAAACCGTGAACAAAATGAAATGTCAAAATCTTTTTTATTGTAACTTCTACAATTATGTACACAGTTGCGACAAATTTTATAATTTTTAAGATTTGTTAAACTAGCCTAAAAATATGTATTGCTTTTTGTTCTAAACGTTCCTTCATGGTTGCAAAATTCTATTTAAATTATATTTATGTCGCTTATGTGTTGGCACAAATTACAAATTAGCCAAAAAAAAATGTACTACAAAATACAACTCCGTAAATCTAGTAAAAGAAACAAGGTGAATTTATATTAAAATGAAGGTAACTCTATACCAAGGCGAATTCAACTACAGTAGTGGGCAAGGCGAATTCAAACAGGTAAACTCATCTCGTCAGCCGTTCATCAGCTGTTTCCACGGCGAATTAAAAAATATGGTCAAACGTCAAAATATGATTTTGTTTTAAGAAGAAGTTGAATGAAAAGTGTTAAAAATATTATTTTTATAATAAAAAAATTTCAAAACTGCGAATGATTGAAGTGAATTTATTAATTTCTTTTATAAAAAAGTGATAATTTTAATTTGCAATAAAAAATTTTTGACAACCAACCAGAAAATTGTATAAACAAAATACATGGGGCTTTTTGTAGTTGTAGAGATGAGTTTACCTGTTTGAATTCGCCTTGGTAGTGGGATTCTGTAACTTTTAACAATAACAACAGTTGTTATTATTGTTAACCTGTTTTGTTGTTTGCACTAACAATTATGTGATTCTGTGGATTGTTGATAACAACATAGATAAAAATTAACGTCAAGTGGCATCACTGTCAAAAAAATTGCAAAATAACGAAAAACACAAAGAGGAATAAAAAACAAGTAAGAATGCTATATTCGGCTATGCCGAATCTTAAATACCCTTCACCATGGTGAGATAAGAACAAGAAGTTTTTAAAAAGAATACCTATGACAAAATCAAAAAATGTATGTACATATATAACTAAGTCCGTTTCCTCTTTTGACAAAGTTGATGTTTGAAATTCGTTATATAAGTTTTAATTATATTTAATCTTAAAATCGTGTATAAAAAAATTTAATAAAAATAAAAAAAAAATTTATTTTGGAGACTTGAACTCGCAATCTTACGAGCCTTAAGCGAGAACTTAGACAACTCAGCTACGAACGGTTTTACTGAAGAAGCGTTTAATTAAAATATATTGAGAGAAACTTATGAACATACATACATGTGTATGCGTAAAAAACACATTAAAATCCACCACTTGTGGTAAAGATTATAAAAAAAAACAACAAAAAAACCGCAACCAAGAGAAATGCAAGAAGAGATCAACGTAGCAACAGCTTATTAGACGAAACACAATAACAACAATTACTACAGCAATGCCTAAAGGCATTGCAATAAGAGATAAAAATAAAATGCAACAACAACAATTACGAAAGCAATGCTTATTTAAATTACATACAACTTTTTATGTACATATGTAGGTACGTATATGCTTGCCGAAATAAAATAAAACTCTGTGTCATTGCCAATAAAATGAAAATATCGAAAAGCTTTATAAGTAATTTTAAAATCGTTTTTAGGACATAAACAAATTAAATAAAAAAAAAAAAAAAAACAAATAGGTATAGAATATGATTTTTGTTTTACATGTAAGTTAAGCGAACGATTAATATTTACATTGTCAAAAAAATCAAAAATTGCTGAATTATTTTAAAATCGTTTAAAGAATATAAAAAAAGTTAAAAAAAATTTTTTTCAAAAGGTGGATGACAGATTTGAACCCCGGCAGCTACTAACAACGCTGCTTTGACCAACCGCCCAGACAACTCAGCCATTAACGCTTATGTAAATAAAGAATTAAAGTAGAATATATTCCGTCACTTTGTTTGTTTAATATGTAGGTATGTACGTATTTTTCAATTTAAGCGACCAATCATGTACAAACATGTGTGTGTTTGATATGCCTAACATTCAACACGTTCGAATAAAAGCACAAACAAAAAAACAACAACCACAAGAGATTTTTTGGAAATATTATAGGTAGTCATGGTTTTTTGCTCATAACTCAGCCATTTTTTAACCGATTTGACAGATTTATATACCGACGTGTTTAAGAAGGAATTTACCATTTACTTGTGTTATAAAGCTTGTACTCGGGGAGATCTATGGTTCCCGAAAGTGGGTATTTAAAAAAAAAAAATTAATTTTGGTCATAACTTTTTTGTATCTGAACCGATTTTTCTGAATTTTTTATAAAATATGTTCTACTAAAAATTTTCGATATTTTGGTATATAAGTCATATCCATAGGACATATGACAGCCCTAAATTTTAGGTTTTTATACAATTTTTAATTTTTTTTGTACTGGAGGTACCACGCCCACTTCTCCAAACCCGCCCACATTTTGTAGGATCGTGTGTATGGGCCACCTAAATGTGTGTACCTAATTTGGAAGCTTTGGCTTTTGCCGTTCCCCAGATATACAGCAAAAAGTAATAAAATTACAACAACCACAAGGGATTTTTGGAAAATATTAGAGGTAGTCGTGGTTTTTTGCTCATAATTTAGCCATTTGTGGATCGATCTTGCTGAATTTCAATAGCAACCGATGGTAGACTATATGTGACGCAAATGTAAAACAACCTAGCCGCTATCATGTCTGAAGTCTCCGGAAAACACATATCAAACGTAAGACGGACAGACGGTCAGACGGACAGACGGACGGATATCGTTAAATCAACTTCTCTCCCCATAAGGACCCAGAATATATATACTTTATAGGGTCTAAGATCAATATTGTAGAAATTACAAACGGAATGACAAACAAAGGGTATATATCCTTTTCCACCTGAGGTGAAGGGTATAAAAACAAATGAAATTATTAAAATTAAACAGAATTTTTTTTGTTTTTTTCTACTATTAAATTAAATGCAAATTATTAAATTGGCATTTACAAGTTATATTATTTCTTTAAACTAAATTTTTTTATTTTGTTGACACTTAACAATAAATAAACAACACTAAAAAAGTTGTCGTTTTCTTAACACAAACAGCTGACTTAACGATATCAAATGTTGTTTAAAATGTTACAGAATAGCAATATCGTTAATTTGCTTGTTCAATTTTTTAACAATGACAACTATTGTTAAAATTAATTACAGAATCGCACCACAGGTGGTTGTTGCTTTTGCTCCTTGAAAATGTGAAAGTTAGCAGATTATCCCATGGTGAAATTAACAGGTGACATAAATACGCCAGATGACCATTTTTTGCTCTTGCATTGTTTGTCTAGGTTTATGTCAAAGTTTTGTTTGTGATTATTTTATTTTATTTAAGTTTTTGATAATATTAAATTGAAATAAATGAGATATTGACCATAATTAAATACAAATTGGCTAACAATTTATGTATTTCATCACGTTCAGCGGAACGATTTGATTTTTGTTTAAAGTATTTTTTTTGACGTAAACGGTTATGTAATTTCCATTTTTGTTGTAATGTTGCCGTAACAATGCCACCTGCTAAATCCAACATGGATTATCCCATACTCAAACAACTTTAACCAGCTGACTCACTGACTACACCTTATAAAGAATTCGCCTTGAACAGAAAGTTATTTCTAAACAAAATACTAAGAAAAGATCTTTTTTTTTTTATAAATATTACAAAATATGACGGAAAATGTGAATTTATAACAAAATATCCCAAAATATGCATTTGTAACAAAATATGCAAAAACATGCATTTAAGGCAATATATGTAAAAATATGCACTAACAAATTGATGCAATTTTACTGAAAATATTGTAATTCGAAAGATATTAACGTTAGGTGGGTCTCGGAGTAACGACAACAAACATGCATTTGCATGAAGTCCCTTGCCCTGGTTATAACTTTACCACATAGTAGTGCATACGCTGAACGGAATTTTTTCTAAATTAGCATTATAAAACAATGGCAGACCATGTTGAGCTTATGGACTTATTAATAAATATAGATGTATAATTTCCAGGGACCGTAAATAACAGTTATCCGGAAAATTTAAACATAAAAACTCTTCATGTTAGAGCCAACGGAGACTTATAGTGTTATATGAATATATTCGAACTGACGAGCTCTTTCAGAATTTGTGGTGATCTTAAAAAAAAAGAGTTTTAGGGTTTCCGTCAAAAAAAACTCATTTTGAGTTTTATTTTTTCCGTCTAAAATAAAACTTTTTTAGGAGTTTTATTTTTTCCGTCTAAAATAAAACTCATTTGAGGAGTTTTTTTTCGTCTAAAATAAAACTCATTTGGCCTTCATAAAATAAAACTCTTTTGAATAGATTAATTTTTTTGTCTCAATTAAAATTCATTTGCTGTTTATGCGTCTTGATTAAATGACGCTTTAAATTGCTCATATAATCACCTTTAAAAACTTTATTACACAGCCGGCATACATGTGTATTATCAACTTTTTCAAAAAATTTACGACTTGTAATATCGGAGTAACGACCCATATTCGCAATTTTAACTTATTAAAAAGTTAAGTGAAAACAGAAAAAATTATTTCTAAAATACTTTTAAACAAACTTATTTGTTTTAAATTATTTAAAACAAATATATTCGAACTGACGAGCTCTTTCAGAATTTGTGGTGATCTTAAAAAAAAGAGTTTTAGGGTTTCCGTCCAAAAAAACTAATTTTTGGAGTTTTATTTTTTCCGTCTAAAATAAAACTTTTTTTTAGGAGTTTTATTTTTTCCGTCTAAAGTAAAACTCATTTGAGGAGTTTTTTTTCATAATGTGGTCTCTTTTTTTTTGCAAATTTTGTTTTGATCGTTAAGGTACGGTCAGATTTGGCAAACAGTTGACGAAAAAAGCGGAACCACGACAACAAGCGTATATTATGTCAACTCTCCGCAGTGAACATACCTTGTACTTATTTTACTATGCGTAAAACATTACTAAATTCAAAAAAGAAACGAAAGTTGCCAAATTAACGAAAATATAGCGGACCAATCTGCTGATGTTTGATAATTGAAAACTTATTTGCTTGAAAATATTTTTAAATGTCAAAAACAAATTAATTAATTGAAAAAAATCAGATTTTTGCAATGAACTTAGTGCAAAATAAATTGTATTAATATGCAAATTTGTTTCTGACGGAAAAAATAACACTCAAACGAATAAAATGAGTTTTATTTTAGTCGGAACAAATAATGTGCTGTTTTCACAACACAAGTGACTGAACGTGTAGTAAAATTTGTATGAAAAGCACTAATTTTTTTGAGTGTTTTCCATATAAATTTTACTACACGTTCAGTCACTTGTATTGTGAAAACCGCACATAAAACTCCTAAAATGAGTTTCATTTTAGACGGAAAAAATAAAAACTCATAAATGAGTTTTATTTTATGATGGCAAAATAAAACTTAAATTTTAAGAGTTTGTTTCGACCTTTTATTTTTACGTTGAAAAAAAACTGTTAAAGATTGAGTTTTTTTTTAATTCTTAAAATAGCTGTTATAAAATAACTTCTTTGATATCACTTATAACCGTTACGGTCCCTGATATTTTCAAAAAATTAGATATATAAAAACTAAAAAACAACATAACACTGCAATACATAAATGAACCATCCTAATGTTTTTTTTTTGTATTATTTTTTTTTTAATTAATTAATAATTTTTTCTTTTAATTAGTAATGCTTAACTATTACTTTTAAGCTTGTCATGTCAACAAGAAATCAGTAAGTGTTTTTGAATTATTGCATCCAATCTAATATACCATACACCTTAGTATTAATGATTATCATACCACTAATAACTTCTCCTTATATGAAATATCTGATCTAATTTTGGTCCATCTATCTCTCATGATATAAGATTTTGGGAAGCATAAGGTTGTTATAAGTCTATTACAAAGTCAATTAGAAACCGATTTGTTTAATTTTTACTTTTCCACCAAGCTTGTTTAAGGTGAAAGTGAACAAATAAAGTTCATTGGGGATCACGTAAAATTGAAATCAAAAAAATTTTGAAAACTCTGGGGAATTTAAAATGGAGCAGTACTCAAATAAACAACGTGCTCAAATTGTTGAGCTTTATTTTTCAAATCAACGATCCATTGTTTTAACTCAGGTTAGACCCTCAGAGTCAACAACCTCAGAGTTGCAAATTTTCGACAACAAGGGGCAGTGTAAGGAACCTTCCTGATGCTGGCAGAAGACGAACATTGCACACGGATGACAATATTGAACTGGTACAGAGGAGTATTCGGGAAGATGGAGAAACAGCGATCAGGAGACGTTCGACACAACTTGGCCTATCACGAGCGTCGCTGCCGAGAATTTTGCACACAAGAGGAATGTTTCCATACAAGATTCAGCTTGTCCAAGAATTAAAACCGACAGATTACCAGCAACGACTTGATTACGCAGTTTTTTTTCCGGCAAAAAGCAGAAGAAAATCATAATTTTATTCATAGTTTAATTATGTGCGACACAGCCCATTTCCAATTAAGTGGGTTCGTTAATAAGCAAAACTGCAGGATATGGGCTACGGAAAATCCGAGAGTAGTTCAACAGCGAGAATTACACCAACCTAAGTGTACGGCTTGGTGCGGTGTTTCATCGGAAATAATAATTGGTCCTTTTTTTGAAAATGAACACGGGATCGCCGTTTTCTTCAATGGTGTCAGAAAATGTGTTGGAAAGAGAACGAACTTGCGAAGCAGAAAATGGCCACCACTTTCGAGATATTATTTTTCATAACTAAACTTAAAATATTCAACATTTAAAACTGTATTAAAAAAAAATTAATAATTATTTTTTAAATAAAAAGTTATAACGAATTTAAACCCCTTCGTTAATTTTGGCCACCCTGTAGCCCGTTTCTGTATTTTTCGCATCGTAAAATTTTCCGCATGAAACCAGTGAATCGGGACAGAAACAGTGCAAAATGAAACAAAAAATGGGTTTTCTCACACAAGTGTTTCTGTATCTCTCCGTTGCGAGAATTATCTGTCATTTTAATAATTTTCCAGCAATTATTGGAAGGATGTGAGAAAAAGTGTTTCTGTAACAATATTTTGCGAAAAGTTTCTTACAAGAACTGTCAAAATAAGTCGCATTTGAAATTGGTGCGAGAAAAACAAAATAATATCTATATTTTAACTGGAATATTTCCAGAATTAAATGTCAAATGAAAGCGAAACGTCAACAAAAGAAATAAATATAATAAAAACAGGGCTGCCAGATTTGACGATTTATTTTCATTTCAACGATTTTTGCCGATTTGCTGATTTTTTCTAAAAAGTGACGAAAGCAAAAACAAAATCGACAATATTTTATAACTTTATTGTAGCTTTCTATAAAAATTCATATCGAATTTTTAAATTTCAAACACTTCATATTTTGTGGCATTGAAAATTTAAATGACAATATGAATTTCTGTAGAAAGCAACAACAAATTTATATACATATTTGATATTCTTAGCTTATATGGACACTTTTATGCCATTTTCGATTTCAACTAACAGGTATTCTACTACGTATATTTCAGGTGAAAAAGAAAAAGTAAAGTTAATAGTTATAAGAATAGGTAAATTATAGATTTATGGGTAAAAATTGGAGGCGTGTTTTTCACTCATATCTCAGCCATTTGTGAACCGAAATTTTTAAATTTCAATTATATCCTATTTGGACACATACGATACAAATTTAAAACAACGTCGTCACTATGAATCCTTGGTTTTTCGCAAAAATAAAAACCCTAAATATTTATTTTACTGTTATCTAAGCGGAATTAATTTAAAAATTTTTAATTTCTTGGTATTTGTATATATCTATTTTAAATAAGTTTGTATGTTTATTTTATTAAGCTTGACTTCTTTTTGTTTTTATAAAAATATTTATTTGATTTTTTGTTAAAATTTATTTTTAATATGATATTTTGTCACGCCTTTGTGAGACTTCTTCAGGGAAAAAAACAATTTTAAATTGTTATCGGATCAAAAAAAAAAAATAATTTTATAAAAAATAGACCTCAAGCTTAATAAAATATATATACATTAAAAAAAATTAAGTTCGAACAAAAGACAATTTATATGTACATATGTATGTATAAAATACCCATGAACTGTGACTACTTCTTTGTTTTATTTTGTTGTAATAAAAAATCGAACAAAATTTGTTTAAAATTAATTTTAAATTGTCCGATTTTTTAAAACAAAAAGGCGATCTTTTTATTTTTCTCAAAAAATTGACGATTTTCACGCAAATTTATCTGGCAGCCCTGAATAAAACCAAAACAAGGAAAGGCTTAAAAAAATTTAATTAACAAAATATAACAATGGTGTTTTATTTATTTTCATCATTTAAATTACGCATTCATAATTTAAATGTTTTTTATTTATATTACAAAAATAGTATATAAACATATTTTAAATTTAAAATATCTATATTTTGTTTTTCTCGCACCAATTTCAAATGCGACTTATTTTG
The DNA here is from genome assembly GCA_949318255.1 of Pollenia labialis. Classification (NCBI taxonomy): domain Eukaryota; kingdom Metazoa; phylum Arthropoda; class Insecta; order Diptera; family Polleniidae; genus Pollenia; species Pollenia labialis. Next base: position 61,400,156 of record OX439139.1, on the reverse strand, counting down.
ACAGTTCTTGTAAGAAACTTTTCGCAAAATATTGTTACAGAAACACTTTTTCTCACATCCTTCCAATAATTGCTGGAAAATTATTAAAATGACAGATAATTCTCGCAACGGAAAGATACAGAAACACTTGTGCGAGAAAAACCATTTTTTGTTTCATTTTGCACTGTTTCTGTCCCGATTCACTGGTTTCATGCGGAAAATTTTACGATGCGAAAAATACAAAAACGGGCTACTGTTTTGTCTGTTTTCGCATTTACATACAGAAACATGGCCCAACTAGTAGGTCTGCGCGCAACTACAACAATCCAACAATAGAAAAAACAACACGCATTTTGTTTGTGTGAAAAATGATAAAGATGTCAAGAACAAAAGCAATTGTTAGTGTAAAAAATTGTATAAATGTCAAAAGCAATTGCTACAAAAACAATTGCACGTAAAAAACACAACTCTGCAAAAAATCAGCAGGCATTTCAAGCAGACCTACTAATTGGACCATGCACAGAAACACTTTTTTCTCGCAAATCGACAAACGATGGAATTTTTTGTTTCACACATCATGTGAAAAATTTTACGATGCGAGAAATACAGAAACGAGCTACTGTACATTTTTGTCTCCATATAAAAAATTTTCTGTTAGGCGATTCCCAAAAGGGAAAATAAAATTAGGAGCAAAATGTATCTGTGATAAGTATTTTGACAGCAGTCGCTTGTTTTCAGTGAATGAAATCTTCTATGAATGGTTGATACATTTCGTTTATCAATGCAAGAATTAGAAACAGTACAAATATAAGTTACAATGTAGAGAAGTTTCCTACGAGCTAAAAAATCTTTAAATCTGCAATTTGTCAATTTACGGTTATAAAATCTGCAAAATGCAGATAAATCTGCACTTCTGGTATCACTGCTTGTAATAATATCCAAGGCGAATTTAAAAAGGTAAGTGCAACTCTACAACTACAAAAAGCCCCATGTATTTTGTTTTTGCAATAGATGGCAAAATTTTTTTATTGCAAATTAAAATTATCACTTTTTAATAAAAGAAATTATTAAATTCACTTTAATCATTAGCAGTTTTGAAATTTTTTTATTATAAAAATAATATTTTTAGCATTTTTCATTCAACTTCTTCTCAAAACAATTCTATATTTTGACAGCTGATGAACGGCTGGCGAGATGAGTTTACCTGGTTGAATACGCCTTGAACAATATCAAAGCTTAAGCAAAAACAACAACATAAACAGTAGGTTTATCTTTGTAAGTAGGTTAAGAAAAAACCAAATAAAAACAAAAACAAATTGCTTTATTGTTTTCTTTACAAATAAAGCATGTTGCAAGCAAGTGCCGTGCACTTGGCAGTTTATTATCAATGTAATTTATGCAAAATTTTTAATTAACGAGATTTTGTTTTTCGTTCTAAATTCCCAATTTGTATTCTTGATAAAAACACTGAAAGTTATTCTTCCAATTTTTAATTTCAAACTCTGTGCTGTAATTTGACACTTTTTCTTAAAGAAGCGGGGCACTTTTCGTTTTCACCTAATTCGGGTAGGCTGAATCCAGTTGGGCTAGCCTTTTTTTAGGTAAGCTCTTGTTTTCAAGATATACCGTTCGAAAATGACTAAGGTTGCACAACTTATATTTGTGTAACTCAAAAACGGTTTATTTTATTGAACAAACTAAAAACCGAAATTCCGCAATGCCCTTTATCACCACTTCTTACAAACATTGCGTTTTATGAAATTCTTATGTTTAATTAAAAATTTTCGTCTTTTATGAATTAATTAAAAGTTGTATGTACATAGTATATGTGTAGATTAATGGCATTTTTTTTTATGGGTTTTGACAAAAACAAAAAATCATGATTCTAAAACGTTTAACTTTACTTGAAGGCAATTTCATTGCGGTTTTCTTAGCTTGCTTAAGGTGCTTTTACACGATCTGTATTTTGCAGTGGGTTTGTCAGATGTAAAACCTGTATGTAATTGCACATGTCTGTCAAAATTGACAAACACAGAAGGCTTAAAATTTTGAATATGACACGTTCGTTTTTGGTTTCATCTGACATAACCTAAAATTGTTTATACAGTACTTTTCGCTTATAGTCCACTACTATAGTTGCACAACTTTTGTGGACTATAAGCGAATTTGGACTATAACCGATTTTTTTTATAAGCCATTTAATGGCTTATAAGTGTATAATCCACATTTTGGACTTTATAAAAATTATTTTCTTCAATAAAACTGCTCTTTTTTAAACAAAACAAAAGTTTATTTAAAACATAACCAAATTTTGATTTAATTTAAATAAATAGTTAAAACAAAAAATAACACAATAAAAACAAAAATGGTCAGATGAAGACACCATGTTATGAAATATAAATTGCGAAATTTGGTATTTATAATAGTTACCAGAAATGTAAATAAAAACATGTTACAAGTTGATTAAAAAAATATTAAAAACAGAGTGGACTATAAGCGAACATTTTTGCATAAAGAATTATATTCGTATGCTAAGAAAATGTGGCTTTTAAACGAAAATGGACTACATGCGAAATGGACCTTAGGACAAATAATTTGTATGAAATTCGCAAAAATCTGCATGTGAATATGACAGTTTTGGCTTATATCCGTTTTTGGCCTTTAAGCGGAATGGACTATAAGCGAAAAGTACTGTAACAGCAAATTATTTACATATTTATTTTTTTATTATACCCTTCACCTCAGGTGGAAAAGGGTATATATAAGTTTGTCATTCCGTTTGTAATTTTTACAATATTGATCTTACACCCTATAAAGTATATATATTCTGGGTCCTTATGGGGAGAGATGTTGATTTAACGATATCCGTCCGTCTGTCCGTCTTACGTTTGATATGTGTTTTCCGGAGACTCCAGACATGATAGCGGCTAGGTTGTTTTACATTTATGTCACATATAGTCTACCATCAGTTGCTATTGAAATTCAGCAAGATCGATCCACAAATGGCTAAGATATGAGCAAAAAACCACGACTAACTCTAATATTTTCCAAAAATCCCTTGTGGTTGTTGTAATTTTATTACTTTTTGCTGTATATCTGGGGAACGGCAAAAGCCAAAGCTTCCAAATTAGGTACACACATTTAGGTAGCCCATACACACGATCCAACAAAATGTGGGCGGGATTGGAGAAGTGGGCGTGGTACCTCCCGTACAAAAAAAATTAAAAATTGTATAAAAACCTAAATTTTAGGGCTGCCATATGTCCTATGGATATGGCTTATATACCAAAATATCGAAAATTTTTAGTAGAACATATTTTATAAAAAATTCAGAAAAATCGGTTCAGATACAAAAAAGTTATGAGCAAAATTAATTTTTTTTTTTAAATACCCACTTTCGGGAACCATCGATCTCCCCGAGTCCAAGCTTTATAACTCAAGTAAATGGTAAATTCCTTCCTAAACACGGCGGTATATAAATCTGTCAAATCGGTTAAAAAATGGCTGAGTTATGAGCAAAAAACCACGACTACCTCTAATATTTCCAAAAAATCCCTTGTGGTTGTTGTTTTTTTTTTTTGTTTGTGCTTTTATTCGAACGTGTTGAATGTTAGGCATATCAAACACACACATGTTTGTACATGACTGCTCGCTTAAATTGAAAAATACGTACATACCTACATATTAAACAAACAAAGTGACGGAATATATTCTACTTTAATTCTTTATTTACATAAGCGTTAATGGCTGAGTTGTCTGGGCGGTTGGTCAAAGCAGCGTTGTTAGTAGCTGCCGGGGTTCAAATCTGTCATCCACCTTTTGAAAAAAATTTTTTTTAACTTTTTTTATATTCTATAAACGATTTTAAAATAATTCAGCAATTTTTGATTTTTTTGACAATGTAAATATTAATCGTTCGCTTAACTTACATGTAAAACAAAAATCATATTCTATACCTATTTGTTTTTTTTTTTTTATTTAATTTGTTTAAGTCCTAAAAACGATTTTAAAATTACTTATAAAGCTTTTCGATATTTTCATTTTATTGGCAATGACACAGTGTTTTATTTTATTTCGGCAAGCATATACGTACCTTCATATGTACATAAAAAGTTGTATGTAATTTAAATAAATCCATACTAACTAGTAGGTTAACCTAGCTATTGCAAAGCCATACATATGTATGCACATGAGTATGTATGAATGAGCAAAAGTTATTTATGTATAAAGGCATTGCTTTCGTAATTGTTGTTGTTGCATTTAATTTTTTTTTCTCTTATTGCAATGCCTTTAGGCCAGAGATGTCAGCGCCTTGCACAATTGTGCAAATTAATTCACATGTACGCTTACGCTCTTTTATTTTGCGAGCGAAAAATATAATTGTTTACTGAGAAACACTCTCATTCAGCGGTAAATATCGCAAATATTGCAAGGCCTGTTTTGAGGCCTCTAAATATATTTATGTATATAAATAAATATACAATAACTGAATGTAGGTACATCTTTTTTTTTGTTTTATTATCTTTTTTATTTTATTTATTATCTATGTTTTTGTTTTGTTTTATTTCAGTTTTTGACATTGTACATTGATTTTAAAACAGGGATTTCCATTTTTTTGCACAATTGTGCAATTGTGGTTATTTTTTAAGATAGAATTTTAAAATTTTATAAAAATATATGTACAGTGCACTCGGGAAAACGTCAACACTCGTTTACGTCAACATCCCAAAACGTCAACCCTTTTTTTTTTACATTGCCTACTCTAAAACGTCAACCCAACCATAAAGCTCTAAAACGTCAACTCTGAATAAAATAAAATTTCGAATTTAGCAGCAGTTAAAATACACACATTTGTACACACACATTTATTTTATGAAATCAATTCAGAAATTGGGGATCCACCTGGATAATGTTTCTAATTCGTGTGAAATTGAGGAGTTGGAAGTGATCGATGATGAGGAGAACGATTTAGATACAAATGTGCAGACAATAAAACCAAGCGAAGCCGTCGAAATATTTAACAGGACTTTGGATTGGGCTCAATGCGAGAATGTTGAGCAAAATGACTTAAATGTATTAAGACGTTTAAGAGAGAAGGCTCTCTTCCAAGTGTTGGATAGAAAAAAACAGCAGAAAAAAATAACAGATTTTTTTTAAATGCATATGTGTGCATGTAAAATTAAAAATATGATCTCATTTAAAATGTATTCTTTTAGTTCCAGTTGTCTTCTATGGTTTTAGTCAGGTTGAATGCCTTTTTTATTTCCTTTTTGAATTTGTTTATGTTTGGATTTAGTTTATAATTAATAAAAACGTTTAAAAGCACATTATCGATATGTTTTTTATATAAAAATTTTACATTCGTAAACGTCAACAATTTGTAAAACGTCAACACCCGCGGTTTTAATTAGTTGACGTTTTCCAGAGTGCACTGTATATGTAAAGTGAATCCTAATCAACAAAAATCAAATCGAACATAGATGACCCTTAGAAAAGGTCTTTAATAAGGCCTGGCAATAGGCCTCGCAACCGCATATTTCACCCGCTGGGCATGTAAGATATAAGAGTAATCTCACCAACACAATCATAATTGACATCACTGCTTTACCCTGCAAATAATAGGACCAGTCCAAACACGCGTGTAAAGAGTAGTCCACAAGGGACTAAGACTAGTCCAAAAGTAACCCAAACGTATGGAAAAAACATGGTCTATTTAACATTACGATGTCCTAGGGCAGGACCATGTAACCCATCCTAGGACTACAACGGAGTAGTTTTAAAACTACTCCATTGTATAGACAAGAGGGTTAGTTTTAACTTCGTTTAAAAACGAAAACATGTCGTCTCACTACAAACACTTTTTAACAATGACATGGTCCATGCTTGCATTACATCGGACCAGTCCATGGAGTAGTCCATTTTATCAAAATGGATCCGGTGGTCCAATATTATTTGTAGGGTAGGCATAGCTGTAGTAATTGTTGTTATTGTGTTTCGTCTAATAAGCTGTTGCTACGTTGATCTCTTCTTGCATTTCTCTTGGTTGCGGTTTTTTTGTTGTTCTTTTTATAATCTTCACCACAAGTGGTGGATTTTAATGTGTTTTTTACGCATACACATGTATGTATGTTCATAAAATTCTCTCAATATATTTTAATTTAACGCTTCTTCAATAAAACCGTTCGTAGCTGAGTTGTCTAAGTTCTCGCTTAAGGCTCGTAAGATTGCGAGTTCAAGTCTCCAAAATAAATTTATTTTTTATTTTTATTAAATTTTTTTATACACGATTTTAAGATTAAATATAATTAAAACTTATATAACGAATTTCAAACATCAACTTTGTCAAAAGAGGAAACGGACTTAGTTATATACATACATACATTTTTTGATTTTGTCATAGGTATTCTTTTTAAAAACTTCTTGTTCTTATCTCACCATGGTGAAGGGTATTTAAGATTCGGCATAGCCGAATATAGCACTCTTACTTGTTCACTTTTAATTTCATTTCTGTTAAAAAAAATCTTTTTATAAGAATATGTGTAAATAAAATAAAAATTTATATATGTATGCCGCCACAAACAAATGATAGCTGTCAGATGGTTTGCCAGATCAAAATAGAGCACGCTCTAATTGAAAAATGTTACACTGCTAATTCCATCTGACATTAACAGCAGCAAATTTTTTGCGTAAACACGACATTTATGATTTTGCAGTTGGAAATTTGACAAGTGCATTGCTAAATACAGATCGTGTAAAAGTACCTTAAAGAAATTAAACTCTTCCATTTTCGAAATAACGGCACATCTCAACAACAAGAGCTAACCTATAAAATCGGTTAGCACCACTGGATTCTACTACGTTAAAACGCCAGGTGCCCGGATTGTCTGTTTTTTCCAACTAGCACAGTGTAATTAGTTCTGGGAAGCATTTTTGTCCAATTACTTAAGCCTTTAAAGATGTCGATTGTTAAATTCTAAAATAACAGAATGGCGGTACATGTATTAAATATACTTTCCTTTTAACTTGACCCTTACGAAGGATAATAATATAAATTGTTGCAATAATCATTTTCAATTTTAATTCAAAAATAGTATACAAGTTTTTTAATTTTGTTCTTTTGTTAAATTAAATAAATATAAAATACTTGTTAATAGTTATTTTAAAAAACAATCGGTTAAAAAATCGTACAAAGTCGTATTTGTTAATAAATTACAAAAAAATCAACAACAGTTTAAAATAAATTTCAAAAAAACACATAAGACTAGTTATTATTACTAAAACAAATACAATAAGAATACATCTTGGGCATATTTACAACATGAGTCAGGACTAGTCCTTTGTATGATCAGCTATCCAATCTAAATATTCACTGACTCTGGTATAAACACCGGGATAACCAGGTTCACCACATTTGTTGCCAAATGACACTACGCCCAATTGAAGCCAACGAGAGTTATAACGCATCATAAGAGGGCCGCCGGAATCACCCTGAAAATTAAATTAATAATAAGAAAACCTTCGTTTAATGTTACGAGTTTAACTAAAACTTACCTGGCAAGCATCTACGCCACCATCCGAATAACCTGCACATACAAAATTCTCATTTATAGGCTGGAAATAGGAACGGTCACAATCTTCATTACGCCAGATTGGTAATTCAGCTTGTCTCTGGGATGTTGATTCTTTGCCGCCATAATACGTAGTACCCCAACCTACAACGGTTGCTCTTCTTCCCGGTAATCGTTCCTTCGGTGGCATACGCCCAACTCTGGGCAGACATACCGGTATAACATATTTTGATTTGCGCACAGGCTTTTCTAATACCAAAATAGCAATATCATTGTAAAAACCAATACGCGAAAATCTTTCGTGGGCGCGCACTTCTTTAACGGCGAACGTAACTGGAGCAGAGGGTTCAGCGTCGGTGGAAAGATCAATGTCACCCAAACGTACTGTAAATTGGCGAGCAGCAAATCTGGAAGAGTAATAAAGTATATATTAACTAAAAATTAAATTTAAAGTAAATTATGTATATACTTACGGCTTTTGTCTTGAATCTCTGGTACAATGAGCAGCTGTAAGAATGTATTTTGAACCAATCAAAGAGCCACCACACCAAAACTCTGTGCGCTTAGGACCATGCAAGAAAATTGCTGCCATCCAGGGCCACTGGCCATTTGGCGACTCTACACCGCCCACAATACGGCCTGTAGAATATTCTTGTTGACCGCACTCTTCGGGATCCACTATACTGTTGTTACCCAAAAGTTCCAAGTCGTTCGGATCTAAAGGCAATTCAGTGGTAGAAGTAGTTGTTGTTGTTGTAGTCGAGGGTTTCCCATGGGGTCTTAAGACCAAGTTTGGTGAAGATGGGCGATTTGTGGGTCTTCTGGTTGTTGTAGTTGTTGGTGGCCTTGTGGTTAGTTTCAGAGGTCTTTGTGTTGTTAATACTATTGGTGATTCAGCCAAGGGACAGCAAACCCCAGGTACAAAAAGGCTTTTAAAACATAGCGATTCTCTTAAACTACTCAGATTTAGGAGTAACGCCGGACAACTACTTAAATCCTCACAACGTCCCGGTCTACCACTGGGAGTTTTACATCGGTTTTCTACATCTTTGGCAGTAGATTCATCGGAAGCTAAGGCAACGGAGTCCGGGTAGGGTCTGGAGGAAGTTGCTAAAGTTGTATTCAGTGTTACGAAAGGTCTGAAAGTACTAGGTATTTCGCTAATGGCAGTGGAATTGAATTGTGAATCTTGTAAAGGTTTCTTTACTTTATTCTTGTTGATCTTCTTCTTTTTCTTCCTCTTTTTAACCTCTTTATTCTCCACAAACATGGGCTTATTTGCAGGCTCCTCTTGGCCAATTCTTTTGGTTGCTACGTGAACATTTGATAAACTAGCTTCTGGTGTTATTGTATTTTCCTCTGGATTTATAGTTAAAACTTTAGAAGTTTCTTCATGTGTATCTTGTAAGGTCGCTGGAATAGTTGCACTAGTAGTTGCTGCAGATGCCGCATCATGACCCCTCATTGTATCGACCAACATATGTCCCACTGTATTTAAAGCACCCAATGTTTCCGAGATACGATGAAATGCCGATTGTGATAATAAACGTGGTATAGACTCGTTGCTGTCACTCTCACTGTCGCTACCGTTACTGGTACTTTCATCACTCTCTTCATCATAGTATTCCGTAGAACCCTCTTCATCATCGGAATCATCTTCTGCCAGCGAATCTGCTGCTGAGTCCGATTCATATCTGTAGTCTACATTTTGCTTTAAATCCTTATAACGTCCCGCTCGCTTCGCGCTAAGTCCCACTAGCTGTTTGGAAAATGGTGAGTCCGATTGTGACTGGAAAAAAGACGCTGCCTTAAAAGTAGTTATGAATCCAAGCTCAATGGTTATGTATGGGTTAATTGTGTAAATTTGGAGCAGCTAAATACTTACATTGGTCGTTCATTAAGTGTCGGGGCTCGTAATAATCATCATCATTACCAGTAGTTACCGATGTTTGGATTATAATTGCTGATATTAGACCTGAAATAAAGAAATATTTATTTTTGTATATTTAATCACAATCAAAACTAAATTCTTCTAATTTGGAGAATTAAAGTCTTTTTCTCTCGGTGTATATACTAAATATTTACTTATCATTCAAATATCATTGCAGAGTAACAAATTAGCTCTGTTTCTTTACTTTTTGGGTAAAGTTCGTGCAAATGAGAGCAAGCATAAATTTCTCTCATAAAAAGACAACATTACACGAAAGTACGGGAACAGAAAAAACAAAATTTTAAGCACAAAATTAAAATTCTGTGGTTTTGACAGTCTTTACAACACCAACAAAAATTGAGCCTCTTTTGGAAAATTTTACATTTGCTCTAGAATTAAACTACTTTTACTAAAAATAAAACAAAACAAACACTTTTACAATAACTAACATTATGTTTCCCTAAACCTAGTACAAAACTTTTTATTTAAGTACATTGTTTTATTCCAGAACACTTTTTCCAGAGTTTGGATCATGAACATTTTTCCTTTTTATTTTTGGTTTTGTTTATGTTTATGTTTTACAGCTGTTTGACAATTTGCACGAAGAAAAAGTCTGGGCTGTTTCGTGCAAGAAGAAGAAGAATTTTATTCTCTCAAATCCGCTCTCATTTACACAAATGAAAAGTACGGGAACGCTTTTCGTGCAAATTGGGATTCCGAGGGATCCCAAAGTAGAGTAAAGAAGCAGAGCTATTGTGAATAACCATCAATGATTTCCATATGCTAATGATTAGTAATCTGTATTTTGTTTTTTTTTTTTTTTTGTTAACAAAATATACAAACCATACCAGCACTGCTTCATTTCTTTGCAGTTTGTTACAAAATTTCAATCTAAAAAAAATAAAGCTACAAACCTTAACTAAAATGCAATACCGCACAAATCCATTAAAAGCAAAAATTTGTCTTATTGAATGAAAAAGTGCCCATGAGACATCGATTTGAAAAACTAAAAGTCACCTTTTACCAGGGTTGCCAGTTTAGGGGGTTTGACCCCAAATTAGGGGTTTTCTTGTTGTTAAAAGGGACAGAAAATTGTATTTGGGGTTTGGGGTTGGCATTGGGGATTTTAAAAATAAAGCTTAGGATATTTTTGGGGAAATAAAAAATATGAGCTTAATTTTTCTATAAAAGACAACTAAGTTTAATGCAGACATAGTATGTGTCACAAACACATTAAAGTGGCTATTTTTTGCAACAACACTTGATATCAATGAGCACCGGTCAAAAAAAATTTTCGTTTTTATTAAACAAACTATCTGATAAGTTTGAAGGTAATCTGTCAATAATTCGATTATGTACAAAAAGTCCAAAATTTGCATTTTCCTGGACAACTTAGTGTGTATAAGAGGTGTTCAAAAAAATTAAAGTGAACTCTAAAGCCAATGAATGGGCTTATTGGTTCCTTTGTATATAAAAACATTTAATATGAAGTTTGGTGACGATTGGGTAAAGAAAAGTCGATTGAAATGTAAAATAGTGTGTACAAGGCAAAACTTATTTAAGTTTATCCAAAATTTTTTAAATGTCGTAAAAGTTTTTAGTCTAGTTTATAAATAATTCGAAATTAACATACCATTATGTTTTTAAAAAAGAAATAAAAAAAAATCGGTTTAGAACTAGTAAAAAATGATTGCCCCAGACCACTAATGTGCCAATTATTACTTGACTTGAAATGCGCTCAGACACCTTAAATAGTTTTAAAATTGATTTGTGCAATATAATTTTTTATTCAAAAGACTAAAAATTGTCAAATAATAATTCCGCATTACATGGATAACTGCTGCACGTGGGAATGTAATCCAAACTAGAATATCATCATTATTTTTTAATAAAAATGGAAATAATATTAATTTTGTATAACAAACTTTCTTAAAAATTAAGTGATTTTGTGGTCCCATGCAAATTCATTATAGGAAAGTTCCACTGTATATAATCATATAATGAAATATGATTATTTCATATTGTGGTGTTGTGTGCTTGTTGTTGATCTCACGTCTTGCATTAAACAGCAAGACGTATGTTTTTTTTATCAACAACAAATAGAATTTATGATGTGCTGGCAAATTCACATGCTTTGCATTAAAACACAAATCGTGTGAATTTGCAACATCAGCTAATTTAAGAGTTTTGTATTCTAGCAAGTAAGACATTTATTGTTAGTTTTTAAGTTTGAATTCAGTAATAAGTATCGTCCAAACAACAAGTAATTGTTTTTTTATTTATGAAGTGCATAATTGGCGACGAGGATAAACAATTAAAATAAAAAGACTAAGTAACAAACAACTTTTTATTTTACTACAAATAAAACAACTAAAGTGAATATTTTTTTTTTTTTTTTTTTTAAATAATAATCAAATTCCAACAAATTAAAATTGTGAATTTCAATATTTTACATATTTTATTACAAATAAAAAAAAAAAAAAACCTTTTAAAAACTGAAAGTAAACAACAAATCAAAATTTTGAATTTCAATATTTTACTTTAAATAAAATAATTACAAAACAACTAAAGTGAATTTTTTTTAAATAATCAAATTCAAATTACTATAAAATCAAACACAAACAACTACATTGTGTATTAATGAAATGATAAACATAGGAAAATAAATCAAAACGGAACCAAAACTAAATTATATAAACCTTTTTAGACTTGAAAATAAACAACAAATTAAAATTGTGAATTTCAATATTTTACTTCAAATAAGAAGGACAAAATAATCGCCTCGATTAGCAATCTTTATAAAAGGACAAGCCAGATAATTCTACTACAACAGTGATTCATCCAGGAAAAAAAGTGGGAACAACAAGAAGATTACATAATTCATCCACTTCACTTAACACCACAAAAGAAAAAGAAGCAAAAACCAAGTAATTATATATAATTTTATTAATGTACAATAATTCATAGTTGCTAAAGAAAAATAAAGAAATTTTAAATAAAATGGACGTACAAAAATTTACCTTAGTTTTAGAATGTATAAAAAATATAAATTCGTTAGACGGTTCATACAACCAGTTACCTGATTTCATTAAACAAGTTGAAAATATTTTACCAACAATACAGGAATTTGAGGCGTCACATAAAAATATCCTCATGGACTATCTAAAGGGTAGAATAGTAGGGAAATGTAGGGAAGCTCTACACAGACAAGGAAACCCAACCGATTGGGAACAAATTAAAGAAATCTTAAAAAATAATTTTGGTGAGAAAGAAAATAGCAACGCACTAATGGACAAACTTAAAATGTGTCGCATGACTGACACTATCGAAAAATATTACTCACAAATCACGGAATTCTTAAGTAGGATACAGAACAGAAATCTATTATTCGGAGACAATTTATACTCCACTGCGGCACTTAACAGAATTGCACTTCAAATTTTTAGGGAGAACTTGCCCGAACCAACCAGGACTATGATATTTGCTAGGGATCCTAGTAATATTGAGGAAGCATACAAGGTTATTAGGGAAGCAGGGCACTTGAATTATAGTGCGACAAAATATAGGAACAGCAGGTATAATGATTTCAGGCAACACAATGAACAAAACACACCGACAAATCGTGGTGATAGTACGTTTCGCCCAAACTTTAATAGAAGTAACAACAATAATCAATCAGGAAATTACCAAAGACAGACCAACCAATCAGGGAATTACCAAAGACAGAACGGTCAATCAGGAAATTACCAAAGACGTAACGATAATTACTCGGGAGATTCTAATAGAAGAAACAATGCTGGACCAAACCAAACTAATTACCAAGGACAGAATGGTCAATCAGGAAAATTTTACAGACGTAATGATAATCACTGGGAAAATTATAATGGCAGGAATGGTACTGGATCCAACCAGAGTAGAAACTTTAACAGATCTCAGGATGTAGTCCCGATGGAAATTGGTTCTTCAAGCATAAATTTTTCGACAGAAGCCCTAGACAACTTCCCTATATAGTCATCGACTCTCCAATTAGGAAATTATATTTTGTGATTGACAGTGGAGCAGAATTTAGTATTTTAGATGTAGGACTATGTTCGCCGAGATGGAAGACGGAAATATCTCTTAAGGCAAGAGCCTTAGGGAGAATATTTTCAATGAAGCACCTTTGTAAATTTCCAATCTTTAAGGAATTCAGAGTCGAGAATTATTATTGTGAATTTTTAGAATGCGAACTTAATAACGGATATGATGGTTTAATAGGTAATAATATATTGCGGGATCTAAATAGTATTATCGATTATTCGCATCGGCAGCTAATTACTGCAAACACAACCTTACCATTATTTATGAGCAAGGATGAAGAAATCTACCATAATATATCCTATAAGGAACACTTTATAGAAATAGGAAATAATGAGATAGTGGAAGAAAATTTTCTTTCCTATGTGAAAACCGATCATTTGAATGATTTTGAGTGGACCAAATTAAAGCCAATTTTATTAAAGTACAGGGGCATATTTTTTAAATCGGGTCAGAGGCTATCATTTACTAACGACATTAAACACAAGATAAAAACAAGGCACGATATGCCCATTTATTCAAAAATGTACCGCTATCCGGAAGTGCATAGGGGGGAAGTGAATCGTCAGATCGATGAAATGCTTAAAGATGGCATTATTAGGGAGTCGAATAGCCCTTATAATAGTCCAATTTGGATTGTGCCAAAAAAATTGGGTCGGGATAACCAGCAACAATGGAGAATCGTGATCGATTATAGAAAACTGAATGACACGACAATTGAGGACAGATTTCCCATGCCAAATATTGAAGACATATTTGACAAGCTGGGAAATTGTCAATACTTTTCCACCATTGACCTGGCAAAGGGCTTCCACCAAGTGGAAATGGACCCTGACGATATCCACAAAACCGCATTCTCGACTGCAAACGGTCATTATGAGTTTTTGCGAATGCCTTTTGGGCTTCGTAACGCACCCGCCACATTTCAAAGACTTATAAACAACATCTTACGAGAGTTTATAGGCAAAATTTGCCTGGTGTACCTAGATGACATCCTGATTTTCTCTACTAGTATAGAGGAACATATGGAGTCTCTAAGCAAGGTTCTTAAATGCCTTCAGAATGCTAATCTTAAAATTCAGCCAGATAAGTGTCTATTCTTATCAAGGGAAACTGAGTTTTTAGGCCATATTATTACGCCGGGGGGAATCAAGACCAATCCCAAAAAGATCGAGGCCATTGACGCTATACGGCTGCCTACGACTCAGAAACAAATCAAATCGTTTCTGGGTATAACTGGCTACTATAGACGATTTATCAAGGACTATTCTAAAGTAGCCTACCATCTTATCAAATATTTGAAAAAAAATGCAAGACTTAATACTAAGGACCCCGAATATGTGAAAGCGTTCCACAAACTGAAAACATTACTGAAAAATGACCCCATACTTATCCACCCAGATTTTCGCAAACATTTTACGCTAACCACAGATGCGAGCAATTTTGCGCTTGGCGCAGTGCTCACGCAAGATAACAGACCTATTGCTTATGCCAGCCGTTCACTTAACGGTCATGAACAACGTTACAGTACCATAGAAAAAGAATTGCTTGGCATGGTTTGGGCAACAAAACATTTTCGCCCGTACTTATACGGTCGTAAGTTTACAATTAGGACCGATCATAGGCCACTAGTATGGCTAAATAATATGAAAGAACCAAACTCTAAGCTGCAACGTTGGAAAATAAAATTAAATGAATTTGACTTCCAAGTTGAGTACATAAAAGGAAAAGAAAACGTTGTTGCAGATGGGTTGAGTAGGATAACACACGAAGGTATGGGAAATGCGGAAATAGAAGAAGGATCAACTGCAACAGACATTCTTATTAATTTAAACGAAATATTCAACTCTGAGGACAACATGGAAAATGACATTGAAACAGTTCACAGTGCGGAGACTGATGGTACTCATTTTATATCGATTACCGAGAAACCTCTAAACTTGTTTAAAAATCAAGTTATTTTTAACTATGGACCTAAAGAATTCACGAAATTAAAAATTGTTCATAGAAAAATGATAAGGAAATCCGTAACTGTGACAAGGGGAACAGATTTAGGGAAAACACTGTTAGAATGTTTTCCGGAGAGGGGATTGGTAGTAATTTTTTGTGAAGATGACTCACTTTTCCTGAAAATTCAGGATATCTATAGAAAATACTTCGCTAATAATGGTAACCTGAAGATTTTAAGATCTAAAATATTGTTGGAGGACGTCACGAACAGGGAAGTTATTTTAAAAAAAATTGAGACAGAACATCTTAAAAACAATCACCGCGGAATAAATGAGGTATTTATAAATCTGAAGAAGGTATGTTTTTATCCAAATTTACAAAAGGAAATTCAAAAGTTTGTAAACAACTGTGAGATATGTAATCTTGCAAAATTTGACAGGAGTCCGATTAAACACACATTTAACGTCACAAATACCCCTAACAAACAAAATGATATAGTACACATAGATCTTTGGTACCCACAGAGGAACATAATCTATCTTACTAGCATAGATAAATTGACTAAATATGCCACAGTTGAAAAATTAGAAGACCGAACTTGGCTATCTCTCATCAACGGACTGAAAAAGCGAATTCAGTACCTGGGTAAACCAAGAATGATCGTAATGGATAATGAATTCGATACTCTAAATGTCAAACAGTTCCTTACTGACAACGAAATAAACTTTCATCTAACCACAACATATTTAAAAACCGGGAATGCAGACGTTGAAAGACTACATTCCACACTGAACGAACACATCAGATTACTCAACGCCGACCCAAACAATGAATCTGATTTACACGGTAATGTATTTAAAGCAATAACAGCATATAATCAAACTATTCATTCAACGACGAGACACAAACCAATTGACTTTATTAATAACCTAATATCAGCGGACGATTTGGAAATTTTTGCCACTGGGCAACGCGAAGCAAAGGAAAAACGAATTGAACAGTTAAATCGGGGAAGAAACCAAAGTGGCGATTTTGCCAATGTATTTGTAGATAATAACAGAGTTAGCAAGTCCCGACCAAAATATAAGAAAATTGAGAATTTCAGTATACAGGGAAACTATATTACCTCAAATAATGACAAATTTAAGAGGGTTTACAAGACGCAAGTGAAAAGACGACAAAAATATCAAAATTGAATATTACAGAATAATTATTATTTAAGAATGACGAATACTAATAATTTCAGGTACCAAAAGGATCAGAACGATGTTTAGGACCCTGGTGTACCTCTCACTATGGGCGACAGTAGCGACACAAACCATACAAATTCAAGAGATAAACAGCGACAGAGGTTATATAATGTTGCAAAAGGGGACAACGGATCTACCCACATAGTATAACGAACTCATTTTGAAAATTAACAAAACTGAAATTCAATTGGCATACGATTTATTACAGAATGAATTTAATGAAAACCCATTTTTACAGACTACCATGGCTAGAAGATATTTGAAAATGGCTGAGGCCGAAAAGAAGCTATTCAGCAGCAGACACAAGCGCGGACTTTTTAATGCTTTGGGCAGTGGAATTAAATTTCTGTTCGGAACCCTCGATGATGAGGATAGACATGAAATCCACGAAAGATTGAGGACAATAGAAGAAAGTACATTGACGCAGGACGATATTAACGAAATTTTATACCATATAAACAATGAAACCCAAATTATTAGAAACTTGCAGAACGCTACTAATGTACTACAGAATCAAATTGTTAGGAAAGTACTATCAGACAGTTTTTTGGATAACATTAAAAGTTACTATGAACATTTGAAGGACATTCAATTAGGACTTGTTCTTAGTAAACAGGGTATCCTGAACCCAAAATTAATAAACCCAGACAAAATTTCCGAATTGAGAACGAATCAATTTGAGTACATTAAAACCTCCTTGTGGCAACAGGAAGATGTGCTCTATTTCATAGTACAGATTCCCGGTACAATGAAAACCTACCCTATTTTGAGGATAATCCCTTTTCCAACGCCTACTAACCATACCGAACTAAACTTCGACATGAATAGGAAACTTACAAACGTTGACAAACTACTGTACGAAGTGAAAGGTTCAAAAATTAAGTATTTATACAATAAATGTGTCAGAAATCTGCTCAATAAAAACGAAACCGATTGCGAATTTATAATAAATAATAGAAAAGAAATAAGATTTATTGAACCTAATTTTATTATAACAAAAAATATAGATGAAACTACAATAAGACAAACTTGTAGCAATTTAGAACTTAAAATAAAGAACCATAATTTGATTTTCTTCTCAAATTGTAAAATTTTAATTAACAAAACCACTTTTGAATCCTTCAATTATAATGAAAATTTTTTTATGTACCATATGCTAAGGATATTACTAATAAAACGTTGAAATTGAACATGCATAAACTGAAAACCAGTAATAATATTGTTAATATAATTTTAATAATTATTGTAATAGTGTTAATTTCATTGTTAATTTTTCAATTCTATAAAAGAACCTATAAAAATGAACAAGTTATCGAAGATGCTAATGTTTTAGAAGAAAGAACAAGTAATGTAGGAAGCTTGTTCTCTTAAGAACCATTTTTTTTTGTGTTTTTGACTAAAATTGTAAACAAACATTTGCTTTATAGTGTTAAGAAAATTTTAAATATCGGACACAACGCGCCGCCACAAATTCAACAGAGACTGTTGAATCTAGGGATGGAGGAATCATATAATGAAATATGATTATTTCATATTGTGGTGTTGTGTGCTTGTTGTTGATCTCACGTCTTGCATTAAACAGCAAGACGTATGTTTTTTTTATCAACAACAAATAGAATTTATGATGTGTTGGCAAATTCACATGCTTTGCATTAAAACACAAATCGTGTGAATTTGCAACATCAGCTAATTTAAGAGTTTTGTATTCTAGCAAGTAGTAAGACATTTATTGTTAGTTTTTAAGTTTGAATTCAGTAATAAGTATCGTCCAAACAACAAGTAATTGTTTTTTTATTTATGAAGTGCATAATTATATACAGTGGCTCACATCGAAAGTCGGGCAACTAATAACAGAAAAGTTTCACAGCTATAAAATAAATAATACTTTAAGTTTTGTTGAATACATCATTTAAATATTTATTCTGCATAATAGTAAATAAATCAAAACACAAACTAGGTTCTTCAGCTTAATAACAATAAACAAAAACTCAAAAAAAACTTAAAACTATGACCACACTGAAAGTCGAGCAGTATTTAAATTCGATTGATTATGCATTAATTAATATTTGGTTGCATATCCTTTTTGATTTTCCACAGCTTTTAATCTTCTTGGAATAGATTCCACTAATTTTTTGCACACATCAGGCGTTATTTGGTTCCATTCCTCCTGTAATGCGGCCTTTAGCTGGTTTTTATTACTGCACAATCTGCTTTGCATACGACGTCCAAGTTCGTCCCATAAGTGCTCGATTACGTTTATATCTGGGCTTTGTGCAGGTGTTTTGATGACCTTAGGGCAGTTGTAAAGCAACCAGTTCTTTACTATCAGTGATGTGTGCTTAGGGTCGTTGTCTTGATAAAACTTAAAATTATCAGCAATACCCAATTTGCGCGCACTTTCTTTAACATTCGTTTTCAAAATATCAAGATATCCGTGCTTGTCTAAGATACCTTCTATAAAGTGAAGGTTTCCGACACCTGAAGCTGCCATGCAGCCCCACACCATCACTGATAAGCCTCCATGCTTCACAGTTTTCTTAGTGTTTTGGTGCAAAAATTCTTCATTTTGCTTACGCCACACATAACGCCTGCCATCGGAACCAAACAAATTAAATTTGCTTTCATCCGTAAAAAGAACCTGCAAGATATTAAAATGTTGATAGGAAAAGCCAAAATAACGTGGCATATAAGTTTTACCGTGCTCCAAAACGACAAATCTTTTGATATGTGCTCTCGTGCAAATTCCAAGCGATCCTTTCTGTTTTTGGCACTAACACATGGTTTCTTTCGAGCCACTCGTCCATGCAATTTGTTTTTTCTTAAAACTCTTCTTACTGTTTCTGCATGTACTTCCTTTCCAAGATTGGTTTTAACCATTATGGCAAGTTTTGGAGCAGAAATGAATGGGTCATTTTGTACTTCGCGAACTATAAACTTCTCATCTCTTGTATCGCGTAATGATGTCGTGTACAGTTGATTTTCTTTTATTGACGATACTTGCGATTTCTCGTTGAGTTTTACCCTCTAAATAATTATTAATAACTATTTTTCGCTCTTCGAAGGTAGACTGTTTAATAGTACGCGGCATTACAAAAGAATTTAAAAATATTGTCACATTTCGAAAGCAAATATCCCACTGACCACTTTTAACATAAAAATAATAAGAAATTTATGAATATAACGGTAATTGAAATAAATTTCTTGTTACTTTTTTGCTTTGCCCGACTTTCAGTGTTACCATAATTTTAGAATTTTTTGAGATTAGTTTTAAAGTACCGTGTTGGAAAAATCGTTTCAATGTTTTTTATACAAAACTTTATTGTGTAGTTTATGATTAACTTAATGTATTCAAAAGTTTTTTAAAAATAATAACCTATGACATCTAAAATAGTTGATAAAAATCGACCAATGATTTGCCCGAATTTCAATGTGAG
Organism: Pollenia labialis; assembly: GCA_949318255.1. Classification (NCBI taxonomy): domain Eukaryota; kingdom Metazoa; phylum Arthropoda; class Insecta; order Diptera; family Polleniidae; genus Pollenia; species Pollenia labialis. Next base: position 61,379,968 of record OX439139.1, on the reverse strand, counting down.
CCACTGTATGTAGGTATTTTAAAAAAAAACTACATATTTCCTTTCGATAGAAATGATCTCTTGTAGAACATGGTACAAGTAAAACTTAAATAAATATTCAAATTATCCGTTAAAAATGGTGTATTTTTTACAGGGGCTTATTTTGGGGATTCTTTCATTTATCGGGGGATATTTGGGGAAATTTATTTTTTAATTTGGGGAGAACGAAAAAAAGTACCTGGCAGCCCTGCCTTTTACTACTTGACTATAAGAACTAAGTAAAAATACATTCATTCAACATATTCGTATAAGGAAACTTTTAATTGTATTGTGCTATCAAGTGTTTGTTAAGCGCTAAATACATGTATTCTATTTAAATTTGTATGCAATGCTCGTGAGCTAAATACGAACATATTTGAATTTATCAAAGATCGCAAGAGTACGTTAAGTGAACCGGCAGAAATATTTAAACAAATTTAAGACTTGGCGAGTTGCCAGTGGTATTTCTTGCAATGAAATCGTGATATTTGTGTTATAAAGCGACCTTCTATGTGGGTTTGCCGACAATTCGGAAATTCAGCCAGATCGGTACACATATGTCTGAGATGTGAGCAAAAAAAAACAACATCTACCACTTATTTTTATCAATAAAATCCCCAGGGGATATGCTGCGCTTCTAAGGGAGCGTAGCTAAAGCACCTTGAGGAGTCCATTCCTCTTGGTGTTACATCCACAAAGGAATGCACAGCTTTCGACCAACGAAAGCAACAAATAAAATACAATGTTGTGTTTCTGGTGTTGGACTTGTTGTAGTATAGCAGTGTTGCCAAGTGAATTTGTAGAAATTACCCCAAATCAAAAACAAATACCCCCTAAATGTGTACTGAGAAAAAATAAAAAAAAACCCAAAATAAAAAGAATAATTTTTTAAATATTTTTTTAAGCATACATACAATTTTATTTCATTTAATTTTAACATATGTATGCATTTAACTATATTTTAACATATACATACTTAAATAAAAAAAGCTTTTAGAAAAACAGAATATATTATTATAACTCATTAAAAACGTCTAGTATATTTTCATCCCTCTCGTCCACGCGCATGTTTTCATAATAAAATAATTTAAGCTTTCAGAAGACGGAATAAAAATTTGCTATTCTTTGATTAAAGAATATCTAAAGGCCCAGCCATAATGTTAACTTAAGGAAACTTTTTGCTTAGTTTAATGAAACTGTCATTTGCTTAAGCAAAGTCCGAATCTAATCGCACATTCCATACGGAATCAAATGTTTCTAAATACATTTGAGAGACTTTTTGTTAATTTTTGAGAGTAGGTTAATCAAAGCTATGCATATAATGGTTAGGTATAAACTCTAAAAATATTACATTCAACTGTTATTTTATTTTTTATAATACTAAGCATTGAGAATGCTCGCTCGACAGTTGAGTTCGAAAATGGTAGTGCCAGTAACGCAGGTGCTATCCTACTAATCTTTGAACATTTACTTGTAATGAAACTTATATTAAAAAATCAAATTAATTTGGTTTTTTCCATTCTTTTTTGTAATTTTGAAAATATTTATTAATATCAACACTAAAATATCCCCAAATGCTATTTATACACACTAAATTTCCCCCTAACTACTTTTTAGTCCCTAAAACTGACCCTAAACGCACAGGAAAACCCCAAATTTGGGGTGAAAATCCCTAACTTGGCAACACTGTTGTATAGTCACCACCGTTTGAATTCGCCTTGTAAAGTACAAACTCACTGGCACTCTCCGGAATCTCATACATTATAAATGCATGTGAAAACTACCTGGAATGCACCAAACATTCAAATGAAAGAGCTCCTTGGGTTCAAATGAGCTAGATGTTGTACCATAGCCATCGGTGAGTGCAAGCACCGATTTGATCTATTGTGAGGTCTCCGTAAATAAGACTCCCAAAAAAGTTAAAAACACTTTGCTTGTCAAGCTATTTGAACGTGTTTAAGGGTTGAAATTAGTACCTATTTTTCGTTGTCTTAAAAGTATTAAATTATGAACCCCCACTACAGTATTAAAATGTTTGATACTTTAATGGGAAGAAAAATAGTATCAAAAAGGCGAAATACGGAAAATTTAGTTTCTTTCTTTTCCTTTTTCTTGCTGCATTTGTTAATTTTTTAATTTTCTATAATATTGAAATTATAGGTCCAGGGTCCTGAGTGAAGAAGAACCTATAACATGAAAAATATTGGTACATTTTTGTTCTTCAACTGTTACTTTTGAATTTTTGTTAATAGTGGACCTGGAATTATATAAATAAACTTGCATGGTGCTGAGTGAATAAGAATCTGTAAGGGGGAGTTTTATTGTACTTTTTCGTTAATCATGCAATCCCTCAATGGATGAAAGTCTATAGTAGTTAACTTCTTAGTACTTTTTCGTTTTTTAACTGGAACATCTTTCCGTTAGTATTGAACCAAGAACCTGAGTGAATAACAGTCTGTAAGAGGGGCCTTTTTGGTATTTTTTCGTTCTTATACCAAGAAACATAAGATTTAACATGCAGAGTCTAGAGTGATTGAGAAACTATAAGAGCACACATTTTGGTACTTTTTTGTTTTTCAGTTGGAACTTTATGACTTTTTTTTAGGTTATTGAACTTACAAAATTAAATTAAACATTCACGGAATTGAGTGTAAAATAATAAATAGACCCTCGACATATCGACCCACTTAGACGGAAAAAACAATAGCTTGAAACATGAAAATTCATATATATGTACTTATTTTTTATTTTTATTTATTTATTTTTTTTCATTTACAGTACTTTTCGCTTATAGTCCACTACTATAGTTCCACAACTTTTGTGGACTATAAGCGAATTTGGACTATAACCGATTTTTTTATAAGCCATTTAATGGCTTATAAGTGTATAATCCACATTTTGGACTTTATAAAAATTATTTTCTTCAATAAAACTGCTCTTTTTTAAACAAAACAAAAGTTTATTTAAAACATAACCAAATTTTGATTTAATTTAAATAAATAGTTAAAACAAAAAATAATACAATAAAAACAAAAATGGTCAGATGAAGACACCATGTTATGAAATATAAATTGCGAAATTTGGTATTTATAATAGTTACCAGAAATGTAAATAAAAACATGTTACAAGTTGATTAAAAAAATATTAAAAACAGAGTGGACTATAAGCGAACATTTTTGCATAAAGAATTATATTCGTATGCTAAGAAAATGTGGCTTTTAAACGAAAATGGACTACATGCGAAATGGACCTTAGGACAAATAATTTATATGAAATTCGCAAAAATCTGCATGTGAATATGACAGTTTTGGCTTATATCCGTTTTTGGCCTTTAAGCGGAATGGACTATAAGCGAAAAGTACTGTATTTATTTATTTGTCTATGGAATATAATCCTTACAGACTTCATAATTAAATACAAATTAATTTTACAAAATATGTACATACAAATGTGAAATAAAAATTACAAAAATTATCATAATTATGCAGGGTTTAAAAATTAGTAAATAGTTTTTTTTCTTCATATCGAAAATCGCAGTAAATATTCAAAACTAAAATATTTAAAGGTATTCATATTGCAAAAATATTCATAATTTACTAAAAAACCTCGTAGTTATATTTAAAAATATTTAACCAGTGGCAATTTTTAATATAACAACGCGAAAAATATTAAATATTTCGCCGTATAAATATATTTTATATCGAAATAATTAAATGTTTTTAGTCACCATAAATATTAAATGTTGTGTTTCTACAATATCAATATATTACGACCACACATTACAAACTGGCGCAGTAAATGCGAAATGTACGAATATAAATAACATAACAAAACAAAATATGCCGTCTTGTTGATCATCGACTGCCAAAATATGCGACACAAAATATGCGACTATTACACACGAAATATTTAAATATTTCAGTGTGAATAGTAAACATATTATTAGTCGAAAAATAAACTTATAATAGTCACAATATCCCTGCAAATAATAGGACCAGTCCAAACACGCGTGTAAAGAGTAGTCCACAAAGGACCAGGACTAGTCCAAAAGTAACCCAAACGTATGGAAAAAACCTGGTCTATTTAACATTACGATGTCCTAGGAGAGGATCATATAACCCACCTTTGGACCACTAAGGAGTAGTTTTAAAACTACTCCATGGTATATAACCCACCTTTGGACCACTAAGGAGTAGTTTTAAAACTACTCCATGGTATACTCAAGAGGATTAGTTTTGAAGTCGTTTAAAAACGAAAGCACGTCGTTAAAAAACGAAGACATGTCGTCTCACTACAAACACTTTTTAACAATGACATGGTCCATGCTTGCATTACATCGGACCAGTCCATGGAGTAGTCCATTTTATCAAAATGGGTCAGGTGGTCCAATTTTATTTGCTGGGATGAAGAACAAAATATTTTTGTGTGCACATACAAAAAAGTTTTAAAAGGGAAAGATTTAAAATAAGAAATTCTTTGTATGTATGTGTTGGTAGATTAAAATATAATTGTTAAATGGTTTATTTATTTATTAAAAAAAAGGTAGAATATGACTGGAAGGTGCCTTTCATAATTTGAGTGTAAAAATATAAACAAAATTGAATGGTTATTCGAAATAGAGTTAAGCTATAAAAGTGCGTTTATGTTTTGAGAAATTTATTTACAACAATATGGTTTTTTTATGACGTATGCATTTTATTTTTAGCTAGGCTAATTTAATTGTTGATGCGAATGGATGAATTCAAAATAGAACAACCAATCGCGATATTATATATAGAGGCTCAAAAAAAGGATGTAGTGTAAAATTGGTAGGAAGCTGCTTATATGATCTTCTAGAGAAAAGAACATTTGAAGTAGTGATCAGGTGTAAAGGCTAGGCATATACATATGTTTGTACATACAATTGTTAGCGACAAAGTAAGCTTTGAAAATTGAACAAAAATTCCTTCGGACTTTTTTCCCATTTTTACAATAGAATTAGCTTAGGAAAAATGGAAATAGGGGGAAAACTACCAAGGAATTTTTATTCACGATAGGGGTGATTGTGTTTTGCGTTACACAAGTTGATTTGGGAAAAATCAGTTTCATGACTTTTCTTGTTTTTTATAAGTATGCACGTAATATGAAAAAAAAAAATGTTTTTTCAGAGTATTGTTTTTTTATTTGTACCATCATAAATATTTTTTAGGTACAACAATTTTGTTTTCTGTATACATATATGCTTTTGCGTAGACATTTGTAAATTCAGCAGTAATTATGACGCCAACATTAACGAACCCCAAATTTTCATGCAAGTATCGATCCTTTTTAATGAACTTTTTTTGGTTTTTTTATACACTTGTGACCTTTTTATTTGTTGTTGCTTATACATATGACAAACAAATGCAACAATACCTTGTGCAATCACAACAACAAATGTATGCAAATTAATGATCTATTTTTTGTTGTTGTTTTTAAGCGGAAAATAAAGGGATATTTATTTTTCACTTGTTTTGTTTTACAAAAGGAATGGGAAACGAGTGTATAAATTAGGTCGCACAATCGGACAAAACGACAGTTGTTAATTTGATTTTTAACGTTTTGTCTTAGTGCCGGTTCACACACGTCAAGTTTGACTCGTCAAGTCTTGAGTTTTTAGGAGAGAGGGGAAAAGAAATGGCATTCTCTTTTCCCTTCTCTCTTAAAAGCTCAAGACTTGACTTGACTTGTGTGAACCGGCACTTACGAAAATATTTTTTACAAGTAATAAACAATTAACAAAAAATGGAAAAAATATATGATTATTTTGAAGTGTGTGATATTGAGAACAAAGTTTTATGCAAAATATGTAAAAAAACATTAAATAATAACAGAAGTTATAATTTAAAGTCGCATTTACTTAAAATGCATAAGATTATAATAGATCTTAAAAAATCCATAAAAAAGTCTAAAAATATAAAAGCATGTGTTTCAGTTAATCGACCTGAAATAATTAAATCGTATATAGGATTGGTCACTGAAAATGGATAGCGTTTGATATTTTAAACAGCAATAACATGCAAAATATTTTTAAGCCTATATGTAGTGCATTAAAAACAAACAGCGGGCAAATTTTTTCTTTAAACTCGGACAATGCCAAAAAAATTTTATGTGAAGTTGTAACTAAACTTCGTGGTTTAATTCAAAGTGAACTGTCAAATAAATTATTTTCGATTCAAATTGAAGTGCGACTCGATTTTCGGTATCAGTTTACAATACTGCAATCATGGAAATATTATTTCTATAGTAATTGGAATGATCGAGTTAAAAGGAGCTGGCTCAACTAAGTCTTAAAATTTAGCAACAGAAATAATCAAAGCTTTGAATAAATATAATTTAACCCTACAACAGGTAATTGCAGTGACTTCTGACAATGGAGCGAACATGTTGAAAACAACGTCATTATTGTCCCAAAGCCTTGCTAAATATGAAGATGACTTTTTGAATAATAGTGACTACCGAAAAGTTTTAGATGAAATGGATAATGACTACGATATTGATTTAGGCGATGTAACAATATGCAGGTGTGCGGCGCATACTGCACAGTTAGTTGCAGTTGATGTTATTAAAAATTCAATTATCAACCAGTTCATTATACAATGTAGAAATTTTACAAAGTTTTCAAGAAAACCGGCGAATGGATTTCGACATTTATTTGATTTAAATCATGTGCGTGTACCTCAAATGATCAACGATTTAAAAACGGCAAAGTCATTTATTGAGCACCCAGATATGCCTGCCTATACTGCAGAAGATGATTATTTCGAAGCTAACGAACAATTTTGGAAGAAGGTTGACGATTTTTAACTAGTTTTCAGCCCAATGAATTTTATTTTGACCAAATTTCAAGAGGAGACATTATATTATAGCGAATTTTATGCGAATTGGCTTAGATGCAAATTATTAATAAAACAAATTGTCGTAAATTCTACTGAAAATAGCTTTACAAAGATACTAGGATCGATTACACTAAATAAAAATGATATACTCATTTCATGTCTGTATTTTGATCCACGATTCCATCACAGGCTGTCTACAAACGAAGAAGAAAGGGCAATAACATATCTCAAAAATTTGTGGGATAGATTTGTCTCACTTAATAAGGAGTATGGAGTTAAAGTATCTAATACATCAGATGACAAAAACATTGAAGAAGACGATGACATATTAACAGCCTTTTTAAGGCAAGATATAATGGTACAAAACGAGTCTGTTAATGTATATACAAGAATTGAAAGGCTAAAATTACCATTTTTAAGAAGTGATACTTGTATTCTAAGTTACTGGAGGAATAGAAAAGCAGTCGATGAAGAGCTTTATATAATTTCTGATATTATTTTTGGTGTTCGCCCAACACAGGTAAATTTAAAAAAAAAATTAACTTATTTATAATTGATTATATATATCCATACATACATTATATAAGTTAGCAAATTTAAAGAACATTCATAAGATGAACTCGTCGTTCTCTTCATTTTTAGTCTTCGTAAAAAAAATTAGAATTTATTGGTTTTTTCATTTAAAGTGCCAATTGAAAAGTTAAAAAAAATATATTTAGAATTTCACCAAGTTCAGTTAAAACTAACTATACTTTAACTTTCAGTTAACAATATGTTTTTGACTGTTATAACTAATAGTTAATTATAACTGAGCTTGGTGAAATTGGCCGTTAATATATAAATATAAAATTTTGCTAAACATAATTAATGGCTTGTGTGTTCATGCATTTGTATCAAATATGCACATGTTCATGTACATATGTATATACATACTATATATTCGTTTCTAATTTTATTACTCAAATATATTTTAAACAATATAACGTTTATTTTATATGTTACAAAAGAAAGAGCTTTCTCATCTTTAAGAGTCATTCTAAGCGAGTTCAGAAATCGTCTAAGTTCGGAAACACTTGAAAACATTCTTTTGGTAAAACTAAATCCCGCTCTTTTAGATGAATCAATAGAGGAAATTAACTATCTTTAATAAATATATTACTTGACAATTACGTAGCCAAATTTAAAAAAGATATATTAAAAGAATATGAAGTTAATAAAAAAAATAATAATTGCATTGTTATTTACTGAAGTAAAAAAAAAACTTTTTTATCTAATATATTAATTATTGCCATTATTTTTAAGTAAATGTTAAAATAAATGAATTAAAACATATCTTACATGCATATATTTACATATTTGAAATAATTTTTTTGCGGTAAGTTTTTATATTTTAGTAAATTATATATATGTATATACAGAATACAACATACATATATGGGGGATTTAAAGTCAAGTGACCCATTTTTTGAAATCAATGTCTTCCGATTTGGATAAAATTTGCACCAAGTTAGTCCTATTGGATATTAGCTTAGACACAATTAAAGCAATTTTTTGTTAAATTAAATAAAATTTTTATATATGGAGGGCTCAGAGCTGAACCGAACCAAGTCATAAAATATATCAAGTATAGGTATTTGAAATCTGGTGCGAAAATCTTCGCAAAATTTAACTCAATCCAGTTCTGTAATGGGGTAAATCAAAGACAGTTTCGTTCCTAAGGTAACGGTAATAAACCCAAGTCAATGGCTCCAGTAATTAATGGCAATTTACTTACTCAAACTAAATATATTTTCAAATTTTCTGTTTTGACTTGGTTCGCTTCAGCTCTGAGCCCTCCATATAACACCGCATTTAGACTATGCAATTAACGCCGAGTTTTTTTTCTATTTTCTTTTAAAGTAGTTGCTACGAAACTCTTTTCACATTTTTTCAGCCCCGATTTCATCCCTACACCTGTTGCTAACAAACAAAAAGTTGCATGCGGAAGTTGTGGCGTTTATTGCATAATGTAAATATGGTCTAGTTCAATTTAAAAATTTCTTTTTACTAAGCAAAAAAAAAATTATATTACAAAATAACTCTTATTTCTGAGGAATAAATAAAACTCAAGCAATAACTTTTATACCTTAAAAAAAGGATCTTCACATTGGTACGCATACATACATCGCATAGATTGTCACAGCCCTTCAAACAGTTTTGACATTTTTTGGCGATTGCTTGTTTGGCGATGATTACGCGATCCTTCTCAGGGAATACGAATCGCTAATCATCGCCTACGGCGATGAATATGCGAGCGCACACAAGTAACGGCAATCATCAGTGTTTTTTTTATAACTTTCGATAGAATTTGCTTGTTTGGCGATGATTACGCGATCCTTCTCAGGGAACACGAATCGCTAACCATCGCCTACGGCGATGAATATGCGAACGCACACAAGTAATGGCAATCATCAGTGTTTTTTTATAACTTTCGATAGAATTTTTTTTCTTGTTGTTTTGTAACGGGAAAATAAATATTTGGTGTCAAGGGCAATTAGCAAAATTGTCATTCCAGTTGAGCAAGTGATTTGTGAAAGGTGTTTTATTGTAATTCATTTAAATAATATTTAATAATTAATTAATTAGTAGTGATCTGTGGTTTTTAAAGGTCATAAATTAATAAAAATGTTGTCTAAAAAGCACTGCGGTTAAAAAGTAAGAGAGAAGCTTCTAAAATAATAGCCAGAAATTTTAATTTAAATGAAGTTGAAAATATTATTGCGGAAAAAAGTGAAAATGTTAATATTTCAGAAAATAGTCATTCATTTCAGACACGAATCATTAAAAGAGTTGGGGGCGCTGATGTTGTGAACTTCACCAGAAACGCAATAAAACGGGTCCTTACTGACGAGTTGGCCATGAAATTTTCTTGGAAGGGCACAAAAACAAAGGAAAATGTTCAACATATGTTTTTTATAACATTGATTAGAGGTATGCGTTTTAAACGATTTTATTATTTAACATCTCCATTTAATACTAAAATTTCAATTTTGCATTGCATTATGTAGAAGTTTGCCAACAAAACTTTGCCGCTGCTGTGGGACACCAAATAAATCGTGTTCTCCAACAACATTTTGTCCACGCAGGGGATCGCCTCGCTAAGCAAAAGGAAAAGGAACAATCAAATAACAAATAAATAAATGTTAAACAACTTTATAAGTCATAAATAAAAATTTAGTACAAAATGAATTAAAAAATAAATGAATAAATAAATAAAAATTGTATTAAGTATAAATAGCGTAGAAAAACGAGCTAATTTTTATGAGCAAAACACTCAGAAAAAAGCTCCTAAAACCCTCAGATATGAGCGTGTTTTCCTATGAAACCGTCAAAAAATTTTGTACTGACTATGAGCGTTTTAGGACTCCTAAATTTAACGATTTGTTCGGAAAATTGTGAGCCTTTTTGCTCACAAGCCAAAAAAGAGTGATATAGGAGTGTTTCTTTTTCTTAAAATTAGGGTATTCATTTTATTTATGCTTGTTAGCTTTTAAGGGAAAAGTTTTATTAATATATGTTTTGTGCATGGAAATAATAATCATTTTAAACCAATTTCAACGAACAATGGCTTCAAATGGATAGTTTTGTCTAATGAAAAGATTTACAAGGACAATGTTTAGTCAGCTATTTACACATAAAGTACACAAAAAACATTAGTGAATTACTGAGCTCAATCCAAGTGACAAAATATCGGAGGTTGTTATGCCAACAAGACCTGATTTTAAAGGAGAATCAAAAAAAATTTCTCAAAGATTTTATCAAAATCACAACCGAACAGCGCAAAATGATCACAATAATGACAAACAAACGAAAAATATTGAAATTATTAAGAATAAGAAAACAAACTACCCCCTCAGAATGTGCTCCTAAATTGCTCATAAAAATGAGTCTTTTAGGAGTCCTGAATTCTACAAGCTCCGAAATCAATCAGAATTGCTCATAAATTAGGAGGGTAATCATAAAACCCTCAAGAAAAGGTATCTTTTAAGAGTCATATTTAGGAGCGCTCCGAAAATTGTTTGGTGGGTCAGATTGTGTCAAATTATTTATATGTACATTCGTTTCCCATTCCTTTTGTAAAACAAAACAAGTGAAAAATAAATATCCCTTTATTTTCCGCTTAAAAACAACAACAAAAAATAGATCATTAATTTGCATACATTTGTTGTTGTGATTGCACAAGGTATTGTTGCATTTGTTTGTCATATGTATAAGCAACAACAAATAAAAAGGTCACAAGTGTATAAAAAAACCAAAAAAAGTTCATTAAAAAGGATCGATACTTGCATGAAAATTTGGGGTTCGTTAATGTCGGCGTCATAATTTCTGCTTAATTTACAAATGTCTACGCAAAAGCATATATGTATACAGCAAACAAAATTGTTGTACCTAAAAAATATTTATGATGGTACAAATAAAAAAACAATACTCTGAAAAAACATTTTTTTTTTCATATTACGTACATACTTATAAAAAACAAGAAAAGTCATGAAACTGATTTTTCCCAAATCAACTTGTATAACGCAAAACACAATCACCCCTATCGTGAATAAAAATTCCTTGGTAGTTTTTCCCCTATTTCCATTTTTCCTATGCTAATTCTATTGTAAAAATGGGAAAAGGGAAAAAAGTCCGAAGGAATTTTTGTTCACGATAGGGATGAATATCAATTTTCAAAGTTTACTTTGTCGCTAACAATTGTATGTACAAACATATGTATATGCATAGCCTTTACACCTGATCACTACTTCAAATGTTCTTTTCTCTAGAAGATCATATAAGCAGCTTCCTACCAATTTTACACTACATCCTTTTTTTGAGCCTCTATATATAATATCGCGATTGGTTGTTCTATTTTGAATTCATCCATTCGCATCAACAATTAAATTAGCCTAGCTAAAAATAAAATGCATACGTCATAAAAAAACCATATTGTTGTAAATAAATTTCTCAAAACATAAACGCACTTTTATAGCTTAACTCTATTTCGAATAACCATTCAATTTTGTTTATATTTTTACACTCAAATTATGAAAGGCACCTTCCAGTCATATTCTACCTTTTTTTTAATAAATAAATAAACCATTTAACAATTATATTTTAATCTACCAACACATACATACAAAGAATTTCTTATTTTAAATCTTTCCCTTTTAAAACTTTTTTGTATGTGCACACAAAAATATTTTGTTCTTCATATTGTGACTATTATAAGTTTATTTTTCGACTAATAATATGTTTACTATTCACACTGAAATATTTAAATATTTCATAAACTGCGCCAGTAATATTAAAAAGTTACCACTGGTTAAATATTTTTTAGTAATACTAAAATTATATTAATACAGCGATGCATTTTAATATATTACGGTGGTGGATTATTTATAGGGTAGCCAGATATTAAATTCGGAAAAACAGTACATTGAACACAAAAAACAGTGCAATCAAGAAAAAAACAGTACATTTTTTTTTTGCGAAAACACAACTATTTATTTTAATTATTATATATTTAAAACTTTTGATTGAATATGCAACAATTATGTTACAAAAACCACTTAAAATGTGTAACGTCAAAGGAATGATTTCCGTTTTATGACATTTTCTACGTATACGAAATTACTCCATTTACGTTTAAAAAAAACTCTAAAACGAAGCATTTGGCCAAAATATTTTTTTTTTAATTTGAAGACAGGAAAATCATAATATTCCTGTAAGCCATATAAGAAAGGAGAAAAGCCTAACTTAGCTTAAAACAATTAACTCGTTGATTGTGTAAGTAGAACTTTCTTTAAGCATATTGGTATTTAAAGTAATTTTCACCACACACATAGTTGCACAAATCATATAGAATTTGAGAAAATGTATGTGTCCTAACTTAATTTTCGAATTTCAAACACCTGAAAGGAATTAGGTATTTTTATAAATTTTGAGCCCGGAGAATTTTTTAACTTTGTACGTTTTCAATTTCACGTAATTTCGATTTCCAGAACTTGCCCGAATATTAAAAAAAATTCTAGGAATTAAAAATAATTGTGTTGGAATAAGTATTTATTTAGTATTTAAAAAATATAATATTTTTAACAAAATTTCGATTTTGTTTTTGTCTTGCTAAGGTGTTTAAAGGAAAATACTATTGGAAGAGGTTGCCATAAAATCATATCGCACTTGTTCAACAATAGTGTATTAACTCAAAATTTTTCTCTTTTCTTTTTTTAGAAAAAAAAACGAAACGTTTTATATGTATTCATATCTAACCGCTGTAAAAATATCATGCTATTTGGTTTAGGGGAGAGGGGGGCACCTTTGAACGCGGGGCACCTTTGAACAATGTTAATAAAATCTCTGTTGCAAATTTTTTCCGACCATTAACTGAGTTTTTCACATGGCAACCTTGTTTTCTAGCAACGTCAACAACTTTCGCTAGTTTTTTCAGTCGTCGACGAAATGTAGTTGGGTGAACACATTTTTATAGTGCCATTGTAAATTTTTCAATTTTTTTTTGTAAGAGTGTGAGAAGCATTTGGTAATCGCTTTCTTTCGTGAAATAAATTTATTGCAATCTAAAATACGTTTTTCGCCGAATTAATGTAAGTTCTTTAATAATTATGGAAACAAAAAAAAAATATTATAAATTTTCCGTGAAATAGCACGCGGGTTCAGCTTTGAACAAAAAGAAGGGGGCACCTTTGAACATGTTCAAATTCCAATTAGAATTAGCAATTGATGCAATTAGTTTATATTCTCTAATTGATTAAACAATTAGAATTAGTTCAACTAATTCCCATTAGCTAATTGAAATTTTTATTCCAATGGTAAAACTAATTGCAATTAGCTGCCATTAGCAAAAAAAATTGGTTAACCTTTACAATTAGAAATCTAATTGACTTCTGCTAATGCAATTAGATATTCAATTAGCTCGAATTACAATAAATTAAATTTCCTAATTGAATATCTAATTGCATTAGCAGAAGTCACTTAGATTTCTAATTGTAAAGGTAAACCAATTTTTTTTGCTAATGGCAACTAATTGCAATTAGTTTTACCATTGGAATAAAAATTTCAATTAGCTAATGGGAATTAGTTGAACTAATTCTAATTGTTTGATCAATTAGAGAATTTCACAAAAGAATGTTAATTAGCAATCATTAGCATTAGCTAATCATTACTTAACATGTATGTATAAAACTCATTTGTGAACTGAATTTTTTTATTTTTAAATGTTAATGGGTATTATATATTATATATTTTAACTTTATTTCTTAATAAATAAATCTAATTTATTTTATAAAAAAAATAGAACTATTTATGGTATTTTTGTACATAAACGCTATAAGCAAAAATTGCCGTTCAAAGCTGCCCCAGCCTAGTTCAAAGCTGCCCCGTATCGGGGGCACATTTGAACACAATGACTTCATCCATTAAAAAATAAATAAAAATTTAAGCCGAACTAAAAATAAGTTACTTGTATACATAAACTAAAGATTATATCCATACACATTAGTTGAGTTATGTAAAAAGTTAATAATTAAACAAAATTAATTTTTACGAGGCTTGAAAGCAAAAAGTGTTCAAAGGTGCCCCCCTCTCCCCTACTTTTTGGTAATGAAACGGTTGGTTTAAGAATTCTTTCGCACATATGCATGCGTTTTATGTAAAATTAAAAATTGGTTTGCTTCTACTGAATTTTTTAATTTTGAGTTAATACACTTTTGTTGAACAAGTGCGATATGTCTTAAAAATAATAAGTCACCCATTATAATTAAGATTTCTACTGCGTATTTATGAGCAAACAATGACCACAGCGTAAAAAAGTCTTATTATTTTAGAACTTTTTTGTTTGGAACACAACATTTTTTTAAGCAATGTACTGTTAAATATTAGTATATTTTTAAAATATGACTTTAACAGGGTTTTTCTTAATATCTTGCTTTTTTGTGGACTGAACAAAAAAAAAACAGTACAAAAACAGTACAAAGTGTAAAAAACAGTACATTTGCGTACTGTTTTGGACATTATGCATAAAACAGTACAATTGCAAAAAATCAGTACATGTACTGTTAAAAACAGTACGTATGGCAACCCTAATTATTTAATATTTTTAGATTTTCTGTCAGTTTGTGTTTCAAATTATGCATATTTATGACTAATATATTAGTATTTTTAAACCCTTTAATTTAATTATGTGTTTAAATGGATTAATAATTTAGTTTTAATATCATTGGGACTAGAAGAATAGTCAATAAATTTATAAAACTTGTTGAACTCAATACATATCCTTCTTAACGGATCACTATTAGCATAATTAGCTCTTAAAAATTGAACTGATAAAGGAACTAAATGACTTGATGGGCGTTGACGAACATTAAGGGGGTAATTTTGTTGTTCACTTCACAACGCAAGGTGAAGTGAACAACAAAATTACCCCCTAAATGTTATATTGTTGATTAGGTATCCAGAGCATACGTCGCCAACAATTATGTTAAAAATAAACGAGATGTTCATCACAGTTCTACGACTCTTTAGAGCTGGCAGCTTGATGAGGGCTAGTCTTGCAGAATAAGACGGCATATTCCATTGGTTAAAGTTCAAGCCACGCGGAGAAAAATTCAGAAACTGTTTTTGAACTGATTCAATTTGGTCGGAATATTTATTATATATAGGATCCCATATTACAGATCCATACTCTAATACAGGTCGTACAAGGGAAGTATACATACTGTTCGTAACATATGGATCCTTGAACTCTTTAGCCCAACGTTTTACAAAACCGATCATGTCTCTGCCTTTATTAGCTGTCATTGTTATATGTGCGATGAAATTTAGTTTTGAGTCAAGCAGAATTCCAAGATCTAAGAAATTATCCAATGACTCCAACTGATACCTATAAAAAAAGTAGCATGCAGGTATTGGACTCTTTCTAACAAAACGCATGTATTTACATTTATTTAGATTAAGTTGCATAAGATTTACATTGCACCACGTGTAAAAAGAATTCAAGTGATTTTGAAGAAGTTGTTGTTCAGATATTTGACGATAGCTAAGAAAAACTTTCATGTCGTCCGCATACATCAGAATATTGGTCATTAATAAACAATGTAAAAAGAAGTGGCCCAAGGTGGCTTCCCTGAGGTACACCAGACAGAACTTTTATGCTTCTAGAAATTGTGTTATTAAAGCAAATCGTTTGTGTTCTGTTGCTTAGGTATGAATATATCCATTTTATACGTATATCATTAAAACCGAATAAATTAAGTTTAACTTTCAAAAGTCTATGGTTAACTTTATCAAAAGCCTTCGAAAAATCGGTGTATATCACATCAGTTGGCAGTTGTTGTATGAATCCTCGATATATGACAGTTGTAAGATGAAGGAGATTAGTTGTAAGTAGTAGACCATCTTTTCTGAAACCCATGCTGGTAAGGTGAAATCAAATTAGATACTTGCTAACAAACGATTTCGGTGATAATTTTTTCGAATAGTTTTGAATGTTTTATGTATGTTTTCTTCATATTTGCATTAATGATTATGGTAAAATTTCGGACACTGAGCAAACATTAGTTGTAGTAAAAAACGTGATAAAAACAAAGTAGATCTTGCTTTTAAAACTGAACCTTAATCAAACCTTTTTAATAATAGTAGAATTTTAACAGAATATCATGACGAGAAAATCCTTAAAAACTTATTTGTTATCCAAAGAATAAAATTGTTGGATAATCCTTAATATTTAAAAATGATCTGGGCGTCTTACCTGGTCATAAATTGCGTTTTTATGCGCATATATCGCAGGGAAAGGAGTTTGACAATCCCTATGTCATTAGAAAATCATATATTTTATTAGTGAGACCTATTCTGGAATACGGCTCGGTTGGCTGGGACCACCAGTATGAGGTACATACTGGAAAACTGGAATACGTACAGAAGAGATTTCTTTTATTCTGCCTTCGAAAACTGAGGATATGACAATCAATGGACTTTAATACTTTCGGTCTTATTATGCAAATTTCTATCCTATCCGTAGAATAAACTCCGAATTAAACAATTTTTGTACGTATATTGATTTCACTGATCCTATTGGCGTCAAAAATAACCTCTTAAATGCCATAAGATACATTTAATGCAATTTTTTTTTATATTATGTACTAAAGTTTCTAGATTTATTTGGATTAAGCATACCAGCCAGAAAGAAATATAAGTTCGATTATGCGCTTTTTCTCTTAAGTGCTTCAAAAACCCCAATTTCCTTACTGGGTTGTCTTTACGAAAGCCTTGCTATTTACCCTTGGGTATAGATCGGTTAAAGTGGGAATCCCTATGCGCTGTTGCTATTCCTCAGAAGCTACTGAGATTGATGAAAAGCAGTGGAGCTTAGATAGCTCCAGCTCCTAAACAAGGGTCTGTGTATAATATTTAGTGAATAATAGGCTCGAATTGCTACCTGTGTGTAGAAATGATTCTTCACGTTTGTATTTGGCAAGTACTTAATAGTTTCACCCATAAATCTCGAATTGTTACCATTTAACCTTTACTTTTTTAACTCTTCGTCTAATCTATGAACTTTAATTTTTCATTTTCACTTTAAATAAACTTGGTAAAAATGAACAAAATCGGCTTATAAATAACCGAGTTATAAGTAAACAATAAATAAATCTTTCCTTCCCAAACTATTGTTTTTGTTTTACAAATCAGCCAAATCGACTTATTGTTTCACCTTTCGTACATATAAATATGCTATCGAAATAAAGATTTTGAAACAATAGCGTATATAGCATATGTTCTAGAGAACAATTGGGTTTTCAGTCAGGGTTACCGTTGGAAATTTTCGAAAAGGGGCAAAAAAGGGTACATATTTCAATAAAAAAAGGTTCAAGTATTTCTCATTTTAATGAACATAATAAGACCAAGTTTTTTATAAACAAACAAAAAATATTTATTTCAGGTAGGAAGTGCTCAAAAAACATAATTTTTTTTATGGAATGCCCTGTCCTGTTTTTAACACCTGACAAAAAGTTTGTTCTTTAGTTCCGGTTCACACACGTCAAGTCTTAAGTTTTTAGTTAAGAGGGGAAAAGAAATGGCCTTCTCTTTTCCCTTCTCTCCTAAATGCTCAAGACTTGACGAGTCAAACTTGACGTGTGTGAACCAGCACTTATCAATATAGCCAATTTTTTATGCTTTTAATGCTATTTTCCGATATTTTCAGTTTTTACCGATTGAGCGAGTTCAAATAAATTTAAGGGTTTGTTGTAAATTTTGCAATCGTTAGCGAATTGCAGTTATGTTCGCGATTAAAGTAATTTTTTTTTGCCTGTAAGTTTTTTGATTCTTTAAAGCTTTACGATTTTTAATAAATATTAGACTATCATACCGCTGTTACCAAATATTTGGGAATTTCCGCCAAAAGACGCCTGAGATTAAATGCAATAGGTTTACGTTCTCCTTAAATTTGCCAATAAAAACAAGGGAATATTCAGTAATTTTATGTATGTAATTTAACTACCAAAAAATAAATTTGTACTTATCTTTAAAAAACGATGTGCTTGTTTTGTGTAAGCAATTTCCATTTTCCATTTGTTAAAATTATTTAGTTAAATACATCAGGTTTTTAAAGCAAAATAATTGCGAAACCATATCGGCCATGCTGCTGGTATTTTATGATTGTGAGTTCTTCTGTAAACAAACGAGGTCAGTACAACAAAAGTAAAACAAGCATGTGTAACAGAGTAAGTAAACAATAATGTTCTCTCTCTCTCTCTCTCATTAGAGAAACAAGCGGACAGGTGTCTGTGGAGTTTTTTTAGAAATTCGGCTCTTTTGTGGATTAAACGAAAATTACTGAATTTAATAAAACAACTGACTATTTCTTTGTTTTTACGGAACATGGGTTTGAATATTTGACAGTACAAATTTAAAGAACTTTTCGTTAAACATAAATGAAAAATATGTAAGTAGACCGGTGTTTAACTGAATTTTCATTTATTTTATATTACAAATTCAGTTAATTTAACGTACAGAATATTGTGAGTGTATACGGATGGATTGATTTTTCTTGTGACTGTAAAAATTAAAAAAATTATCGTAGTACACACGTAGGTGAGGTTAGGTTCCATTGGCAGCCGTGATCAAGCACAGCTTACGTTGGTCCATTAATTAGTTCCCATTGTGTTACCATGTCACACCGTCTCCCATGGGTCCTATGTTATCTGGCTGCTAGTATTTCCATGCAGCCATCCGGTCGATTCAATAAAGGAGTGGATCCTGTTTGCATCAACATACATAAGAGAGACAAGTTTCGTCCCCGAGGGCTCTTCGACCAAACATTTCGTGCGCTGCCAGAAGCAAGATTTTACCTATTTTTTAACCGAAAAAAGATTTGAAGATTTTTTTCCCCAAAAACAAGATATTTTGTTTTGTCTAGATTTTCGTGGTTGGCAAATTTAAAATACGCTTGCGACTGTTTGGTAATAGATTAAAGAGAACGTAAACCTATTGCCTTTAATCTATTTCCAAACAGTCGCAGGCGTATTTTAAATTCGCCAACCACGATAAGGGTGAATATATTTATTATTAAAGAAATTACAAATTATACATAATATTCGAACTCCATACACAAAAACTTTATACATAACAGCCTGTTACAATGGCAACAAGGTATGTATTTCAAAATTCTTAAAATTCAAAATAAGTACTGAGAAGAACAAACGTTAACTTTTTAACTCTTAAGTAGACACCTAATTTGTGTGGCACAAACTACCACCTGCGTCTAGCTGGGACCACTAGTATCTTGTATGAAGTTCGGTGGCTACAGCAGGAACATTATGTCGGGAAATAGAATAATTCTTCGAAAAAAACAATAAATCAATACACAACATCCCACAAAATGTTGGCGGGATTGGAGAAGTTGACGTAGCACAAAAAATATTTCTTTTTATTTGGAGAGTGGTAGGAGAAAAATTGTCCCAATTAAGGGCACATAGTTGGGTTATCAATACACAATTTAAACTGGGCGTGGCTCCTCCAATACAAAGACTTTATAGGGGCCTTTAAACTTACAGAACAGCAAGATCTAAATTTTCCAAATTTGGTACAAGCATCTCGGCTATCTGATAAAATCTGGGCTGTATTGGAGAAATGGGCGGGGAGAGAGAAATTATTTTGATCATCAAGTTTTTTCCTGAATTGGTTAAATTTTAATTCTTGTTCAGAACAATACGAATTGAGATGCTACTTTTTAAAATTTTTAAATAAAATTAGAATTGAGCTGATACATTATTTAGTGTTTTTGCATTTAAATTACAACAATTCGTTTTTTTGCTGAATAATTAAATAAAAAAATTATATATAATTCTGTATGACGTGCTAAATTCCTAATTTTTTATATTTTATAAATGCACTAAAATTTATTGTTGAGGGAAAGCTAGCTTCTATGCGCATTTCACAGTTCAGTTTGTGCTTTGTTGTGCTACAGACGTGTATTATTAAACCCGCATACAATTTGAATTAATTAAATTTGATGTTTTATTTAAAGTAAACATTCAGCGAATGAACGCAAAATAAATGATTTTTAAATAAATTATTTAGCATAAATTATTAAAAACGAAAAATTAAATAAAAAATATATGTGAATAAATGTACATACATACTTATGGAGGTACATATGTATACATAATCTTGAAAAAACATTTTAATTTTCTGAAGAACAAAAAAAAAATAACAAAAAAAATTAAAAGCACAGAATACGGTGAAAAACAAAAACAATATTTTGTATGAGCAAAAACAATGAGACAACAATAAAACTTAACGAAAGAAATTGCTATGTAACAGTTCATGCAAATGAAAATAATGTTGAAATAAATAAAACAAAACAAAACAATATTAACTACCTAACGGCTAAGCCAATTATTCGCACACGTTCCCTCTCACCCTCGGTATTTGCACAAACGGTGGATAGCGACTCATTAAAAAAACTAAAACACGACCTGGTGACAAGTGTTGCCAGGCCAGCAAGTATTGCCGCGATGTCAAAAACAAATTTAGTGGGAAATGATACCATGAACTTAAACACAAATGCAATGTAAAACCCCCCTGTAAAAAGTTGTCAAAAGCCTCAAGTCCAAGTTGGTATGGACAGGTATATAACAGTCCTTTAACGGGGTCGCAGCCCTACCTCTTTAGCCCTACCTTTTGCTTCGGCCTCAAAAGTGCCATCTTTTGATAGAATAAATTCCCAAACTCGCTTTGCAATTCTGGAGGATGAAGCCTCTGAAGCACCAAACGTCATAAAATCGTCCAAGCCTCCCCCGATATATCTTAGGGAGCATAACTCAAATGATCTAATAAAGAGTTTAATTTCGTTGAATGGTGAAAATTCTTTTTATGTAGCCGCCACAAAGCAAGGTAGTAGGTATAAATGAAACGAAAATTCAAGCAAATCATGAAAATGATTTTCGCAAAATAATTAACAAATTTGAGGCACTTGAAAAAAACTCTTATACATACCAACTGAAAAGCAGTAAAGGTCTTCAGGTAGTGATTAAGGGAATTGACTCATGTGTGGACCCTGAAGAAGTAAAAACATTCCTAGAAGAAAAAGGCTTCAAAATAAAACATGTAGTAAATATTAACAATAGAGAAAAATCCACAACCACTTTTTCGAGTGGAGTTTGAACCCGGCGATGTAAAGCTTAAAAAAAACGAAACGCATCCTATTTACAATTTGAAATATATTCTCTATAGAAGAATAACTATAGAAGAGCCACACAAAAGAAATGGTCCCGTTCAATGTTTAAACTGTCAAGAATATGGTCATACTAAGGCATACTGCTATTTACCCCCTGTTTGCGTGGTATGTGGTGAATAACATAGTACAGCTCTTTGCGATAAGTCTAAAACTGACCCCAACGTAAAAAAATGTAGCAACTGTGGCGGTAATCACACTGCCAATTACAGAGGATGCCCTGTATGCACTATCGTCAAGCAGACGTCTGGACCGAAAACTAATCCCCCTCAAACACAGGTAACAAATCGAGTAAACACTAATGACACTCAGGCTCCGCAGCCTAGTAATAACAGAACCTCTTACGCTAACGTCTTAAAATCAAACCCTGTGCCAATGCAAGGTGCTTGTAATGATGAAACTCCAGATTCAAATTTGAGTCGCTTAGAAAAAACCATGGAAACATTAGTGCAAACAGTAAATAATTTTACGAACACAATGGGTAATATGATGCAGGAAATTCTTAGAATGCAATCGATGTTATTGCAAGCTGTACTTAACTAGCTATGAACTGTTTAAAAATTTGTCTTTGGAACGCAAACGGCATCCGCCAACATAAAAATTAATTAGAATATTTTCTTAAAAGTAAACAAATTTATGTCATGATGGTTTCTGAAACTCATTTGACCTCAAGAAGTACGTTTAAAATCAATGGTTATTTACTATATGATACCAAGGACCCTCGAGATAGAGCTTGTGGAGCTTCTACCATTTTGATAAAAACAAGAGTCAAACACTACCTAATGGTTGATCATCGTGAAGATTATCTCCAAGCAACGAACATTTGCGTTGAGGGATTAAATAGAAACATAGTAATTTCGTTATACTCCCCGCCTAGATTTTCAATATCAGAAAGCCAATATTATAAATATTTTAATTCATTAGGAACGTGTTTCCTAGCCGCTGGCTAAACATACCTTCTGGGGGTCACGACTTATAACACCAAAAGGTCGTGTTTTATTTAAAACAATTTTTAAAATAGATTTAAATGTGGTAGCGAGCGGTCAACCAACTTATTGGCCTACTGATCATCAAAAAATTCCAGATGTCATTGATTTTGGCATTGTTAAAAATATCCCCATAGAAACGATTCATGTTGAAGCTTCCTTAGAATTATCTTTCGATCACACACCTACAATTGTTACTATAATGATCCCTAATTGAATTGTATCTTCGACTGGTTACTTAGCGACGACAGCTACGCAAATTAATTGGTTAAAATATAAAAAATATCTCAGTACCCATTGCACAGAAAATATTCCGCTCAGTACACCGGAGTATGTAGATCGCTCTATTGTCAATTTTGACAGTTTTTTTTAAACTAGCTGTTCTACATTCCAATATTGTCCCCAAAAAAACAAAACATATTAAAATATATTCCACAGATGTCGAGCGTCTCTTGTCTGAAAAAAGGAGGGCTCAAAGAGAGTGGCAATTGCACAGATCCCCTCAACCTAAGAACTTACTAAAAGAGTGTACAAAAAGACAAAGAAAGTTATTGCAGACTCAGAAAACGGCTTCTCTGGAAAAATATCTTAAGGAACTTGATGCAACTCCACAATCAGACTACTCATTATGGCGTGCAGCTAGAAATCTCAAAAGGCCATTTGTCTCTAAACGACCATTAAGAAACTTGAATGGAAGTTGGACAAGAAATGATGTTGAAAAAGGAAATCTGTTTGTTAATCATTTAAAAAACGTATTTACCCCAAATATATCTAACGATATTGCGGTAGAATTACCATCTGTTGCTGCTAAGAGAAAAAGAAAAGGCTATTTGTGATTTGAACCCCTGGTTTTGATAAGATCAGCAACAAAATGCTTTTGGAGCTACCTCACATAGCAAAGAAAATTATTCTTTTAATTTTCAATGCTATCTTACGTCTTTAATACTATCCTCAAAAATGGAAGGTTTCTTTAGTCACCATGATACCTAAACCAGGAAGGGATCACACAAAAATTGAGTCATATAGGCTTATAACCTTAATTTCTAATATATCAAAGCTGTTTGAGAGGCTGTTAGTATCAAAATTAACTCCAATTTTAAGTGAAAATAGATGTATTCCTAACCACCAATTCGGCTTTAGAAGAGAACACAGCACAATTGAACAAACCCATCGTATAGTAAACGCAATAAGAAAAACTTTTGAAGAAAGAAAATATTGCTCCGCTCTCTTCATCGATGTTTCTCAAGCATTTGATAAAGTTTGGCATGAAGGCTTGTTACATAAATTGAAGATAAATTTACCAGTAAACACATACAAGCTGTTAGAAAGCTACTTAGTTGGTGGAAAGTTTAATATTAAAGAAGGTGATTATTTAAGCTCTCCTCAGCTAATTGACGCTGGAGTCCCTCAGGGAATCATCCTGGACCCACTTTTATACTTAATATATACCTCGGATATGCCAACAAACAGCTACACCCAAACCTCAACATTTGCTGATGATACAGCTTTTCTAAGCGTGCACGAAAACAGTCAAGAAGCATCTCGATACCTACAGGATCATATATTTCAGCTCGAACTATGGTTAAAGCAATGGAGGATTAAGGTCAATGAGCAAAAATGCGTACATATAACATTCACCTTGCGTCGGGAATCTTGCCCCCCTATTAAAATCAATAATCAAATAATACCTCAAAATTCGCATGTAAAATACCTCGGTATTCATCCAGATCGCCGTTTAACGTGGAAAATCCATATAGAGGCAAAATTAACTCAAATGAAACTAAATGCCATCCAAATTCATTGGCTTATTGGAAGAAACTCTTTCCTTAGCCTTGACTGCAAACTTCTACTTTACAACTCCATCTTAAAGCCAATCTGGTGCTATGGTATTCAGTTATGGGGCACTGCCTCCGCTTCTAACATCGACAAAATTCAAAGGCGCCAAAATAAACTTCTTCGAATAATCACAGCTGCCCCTTGGTATGTAAAAAAAACTCAAATATTCACAAGGATCTCAATGTTCCATTAGTTAAAACTGTGATTACGAACTATGCAGTAAAATACTTAAAAAGGCTAGAGTTGCACCCAAATCCACTAGCTCGAACTATTTTAAATGATAGCGGCCACACTCGCTTAAGAAGAAGAGACACTGCAGCACTTGTCAATTAGATGAGCGATAAACACCTAGATAAGTGACCAGAACCCGTGATAAAGAAAATTTTTGTCTGGCACTGGCAGGACATAAAATAAAGTATTAGGTTAAGATTTGATTAATTATTGTTAGTTCATATTTAATATATGGCTTAGGCCAGTTCATCAGGATACCTTTTCCAAAGATTTTAGAAAAGCTAAAAATAGTATACAAACAAAACCTTAAAGCGAATAAGAATTATAAAACACTCAAAGTATCAAAACTTAAACAAAACACCAACAATAAACTGTGAGTTTATCTTTTCTTTATCTCATAGAAGCAAGCTTTCCCTCAACTGGGTTCACACTTTGAAAGTTTTCTTTCAGAAAGTCAGAGTTTATGGATGAGAGAGGAGAGAAAAAAGCATGTCCTCTTCCCCTCTCACCAATAAACTCAGAGTTTCTGAAGGAAAACTTTCATGTGTGAACCCAGACAAACTTGTAATCAGCTGTTACATTGAAAGTAAAATTGCCAAACTAATGGAAAGGTGAAATTGAAAGCAATCTCGTGGTCAATTTTAAAAGTGTGAGTGTATTGCAAATTGAAAGGAATTGAAAGGCAAAACTTGATCGTGTGGCCTCAAATTTAGAGATAGTTGACAGTTTACAACGTAAATACTAACATGGGGTCTTCACCTGACAATTTTTCGACCTACCAAACGTCAAAGTCAATATAAAAAAAACTCAACAATTTTTGTCAGCGTTTTTTTATACAAAGTTTGAAGTTTATTAA
Source organism: Pollenia labialis (assembly GCA_949318255.1). Lineage (NCBI taxonomy): Eukaryota > Metazoa > Arthropoda > Insecta > Diptera > Polleniidae > Pollenia > Pollenia labialis. Next base: position 61,354,411 of record OX439139.1, on the reverse strand, counting down.
GACAAAAAATTGGCGGCTGAAGACCCCATGTAACAATGAAATACAAAAAGCCTCTGTTAAATATTTTTTATTGTTGTACTATTGCTGCCACCGTGTACATAAATTTGCCTCTTTTGTGCCCAAGCATATCTATCTAAGTTCGTTCCACTTTTTTCAGTTTGTTTACATTAGGGATGCCAAATGGGACCAGGTTTTTTGAAACCCATAATTCGGGATTTTTAATTTAAAAAAACGGGATCCCGGGACGGATCGGGATTTTTCGGGGCTTCATATATAAAAGCCAATTTTTAAAATTCATATAATTATAATTTAATGTTAATGATTCATAAAGAAAATTAAACTCATTACAAAATAAAATAGAGTGGTGTTTCAATTTACGTTCAAGAAAACAGCTGATTTCAAGGTTAGTGAGCAAAATTTTTGTTTGCCCTTATAAATTGTTTTCTTGATGACATCTTGAAAGTAAATTGCTCAAAAATTGAATGCAGCCTACGTCACAACTTTAAATTTTTGCAAATTTTGACAAACAATATATGTAAAAGACTATCAAGAAAATCTTGATCGTGTAGCTGCACTGTTAATAGTCTTATTCGTACAATTTTTTCCAGGAATATTTTGTATGCACTATCAGAATTTTTGTTTTTGTATATTTCTGTTACTAGGCTTGCTCTAGCTATCCTTTTGCTAGCAATGAAGTAAATTGTAAAGAAAATTTAAACAACTGTTAGATACCAGAATAATGTAATACATTTTCTGGCCCGCTACGGCCTTCGTCAGAATACACATTCGAATAATATGAAAATGTGTAAAATAGTTTAATTTAATGTATTATTTTAACGTAATATTGAAGAATTTTGTATTAAAACTTATATATTAAAAAACTGCTAAAACAAATTAATGACGTCTGATAATTTTATTTCAAGCATATGCTGCCGAAGAAATCAATGTTCGCATTCAACACTTCTGGGTGGTCTTGTAAATAAAAAGCTACATATGAATGTGCTATATGACAATATTTAATTGGGAATTTACAAGGTGTCATAAAGTCATAAGTCTTAAAATAATAACACGAAAACATACGACTATTGTGAACAACCCCTCATAATTTAATGTGCTATTTTTTTAAATCAGCTGATATAAAACAAATATAAAAAATAAATATTTACAAAAAAAAATATATTTTTTTATTCTAATTCATGAATTAATAAATTAAATTAGATCTTTCCTGATTATTTTCGATAAATTTTGTTTTGTTTGTTTACCAAACATCAGTGTCCTAAGCCGATCTAGTTTGACGCCGCAAGTGTTTTGTTGCAAAAATTGCTAGCCGCAGGTTAAATTCGGATATTAGCCGAATAAAACTTTACCATCAACGGCGACGGCTACAAAAACTAATGCGGTTCGGCTCAGCCGCTCAGCGCAGATCTCTTCTGATTAACTACGACAGTACAATAAACATACCGAGCAAAGTTCTATTAATTTAAGACACTTTTTGTTTACAAAGCAACAACAATTTTTTTAAACCATTGTAAAATGTTAGAACATTATGACAATATAACATGATAGCACACCTTGTGAATACCCCAAATGTATTTTATCTCAAATATACAATATGCAAGTTTTAATCTAACAAAATTAATTTAATCAAATATGTGCCAAAAGACATTTGGTAGAACCTCTAAAGTTTCATTCACTTAGAAAAAAGACCACACCGAACTTTACATTCTGATTTTGTTTTCTGTGGTACAAAATGCATTGCATGTTGGGGGTTTTCCAGAGATTTCCCGGGAATTTTAATTATCTTATTTCCCGTTTTCCCGGGATTTTTCTTGCGGGATCCCGGGAAATGAAAAATTCCTTATAATTTCAGAAAATAGCTATTTATGCTTTAAAATTTAGTTTTCTATTCTCTAAAATTAAGCATCTGTGGATGGGTTGCAGATAAGATCAATTACAAGAAGTGAGTACATATTTAAATCAATGTCTCCTGATGCAAAAAATCTACTTAAAGCAGAATGGGCAGTGCAACAGTTGATAATTAATAAATTTAGTGAAGTGAAGAGTTAATCAAGTACATTAATTCAAAATAAGATGCAGGCAGTAAAATTTCATTGTCAATGAACAAGTTTTAAAAATAGAAGATACCTAAACATGTCGCTTCTTTATTGCAACATAGTCATATCTACAAAAACAAACGATCTTGGCAAAATGCGATTAAAGTTTTCAAAATGTACCGATTTAAAGATATATTTTACTATAACTTCGGTTCAGTTTGAGATATAATACGAGAAGGTGTGAAGGAAAACTTTGCTAAAGTTACTTGAAATTATTGATTTTTTTAGATATGACTATGATGCAATAAAGGAGCGATATGTTTAAAAGGTGATAAACATAAATTTTTTCAATTTGTGTTGGTTTATATAACAGTGAACTGCGGTGAAACCGAAATAAAATAACATTTTGGAGACTCGTGTCAGATACTACAACATACAACTTAAAAAACCTTGACATGCATTTGACTGATATAGACGTTGTTTATATAAAAGAAAAATTGCTTCTGATTGTGAATCCGGTGCACTTTTAACTATTTGTCCAATATCGGTAAAAAAAATGAACGAAATTTTTCGGTAACATGATAATTCGTAAATAAAATCAGAAATATACTTTTTGATGACTTACTAAGCGCTTTTGGTGTCTCAGAAAGTTATTTCTTAAGCCGTTAAAATGTTATATATTTATTTAAAAAATTTTATCTATTTTATTAATTAAATTTTTTGATCTCATATCTTGAGTACCTCAATTTTTATTTTATTTTAATTATTGTTTTATGAATTAAATTGTTATGTTTATGTTATCTTGTATCTAGAGCATAATAATACGAAATAAAAGCATAATAATAGGTAATAAAAGCGTGAGGTTATAATAATTCAAGTTCCTATTTCAATCTTCAATTAATTTTTTAGTATTGAACCATTTCTTTTGTTTTCTTTGTAAACAAGTTCCCTTACGTATTTTTATAAAAGTTTTTTTCATTAATTAAAAACAAAATTTACTTTGTATTATTTATATGGAGCGGGATCCCGGGAAATTTAAAAAAATTTCCCGCTTTCCCGGGAATCGAAAAAGTCCGGGAAAAAAAAACTCTAATTGCATGTAACATTTGTTCACTTGCGACTTCATTTTGTAACCAGTTAAAAATTAGATTAATTGCCAGTTTGATTTAATATTAAATTTTTGAAGTTATTTTTAACATGGTGGCTCACGTTTATTAACCTATAGTTGTATTTGATAAAAAAAAAATTAGCACATTTTTACTAAACCCAAAATCTCGAGATTTTTCTGTAAAAATCCCAAGATTCGGGACTTAAATTTTGAGAATAATCCCGGGATTTCGGTATTCGGGATTGGCATCCCTAGTTTACATTCATTGGTTTTTAAATTGTTGTCTCTTTTAAAATAATACCTGAAGTTATTTTTTTTGGAATTTTTGTCGGTTGATATAATATAATAAGCATCATTCACGTTTCAAAAAAAAAAAACTACCTTCAAATTTATGGAAACAGTTGTTTCTCTTTTTCTTTTGACTTAATTAATATTAAGCTTTCATTCAAGGTCGCACGACAATTCTGCTGTACATATTATGTTTTGTGTATGTATTTAAATTTGATATGTATTTAAATCTCAACTAATAAAAGTTTGAACTTAAAGTTTAGTTTTCGAAGAGTTTAAGTTAAGGTTAATCTTTAAGGAGTGTTTGCATATTTTCATATGTACTTTTTTTTGGTTATTTATGGGATGTTTTTGATATTTTTTTTCTTTAATTTTGTTGTTACTTTCACTTAAAAAATTAAACATTCAGAGCAAAAACAGAAAATATGCACATAAAAATTACCTACAACATTTAAATTGTTTTGACATCTTTACAGTTAAAATATAATTTAAATTTTTATTTTCTTTTTTAATTGTTAATTTTAAAGCTACTTTTACTTTACTTTAGTTATTGATAAATAATTTTGCAAATTCTTTATTAAAAATTGTAGAAGAGTTACGCAAATATAACTGCTAAATGTGAAATGACCTTTATGTTGAATGTTTTAATCGTACTATGATTAAAAACTTTCCGAGGGAAATATAGATTCGTTTAAAGTAGGCATGTGAACGATACTGATGTATCGGTGATACTTCAGATTTGCCGATATATCGATGTATCGAAGATATGTATTTTACTTCTTAATTTTTTTTTATTTTTGCATAATAGCAAATTAAAAACCGAATAATTTAAAACTCACTTCAGCCCAATATTATAGTCATAGACTATTCTATTATACCTCTTAGTTAAACGGAAGACATGGAGATATTATTTAGTGTTATCAGAAATCATAGTTTAAAAGTTTATTTTAATAAATTTTAACGAAATTATGTTTAAAGAGAGAAAACTTATACTTGAGTTAAGAAAATTTTAATCGAAATTAAAGATAATTAATTACTTTAAAACAATTGGAAAATTAGCCACATTCGCAAATGAATTTCCCTAATATTTCGACCAACATTATTTTTCTCAGTGTAAAAATTAAAATCTCTTGCAAAACAATAAAAACCAATACGAAAATGAAAATGAAAAACTATTTTTAGCAAACACAACAAACGAAAGTGAACATACTTCCTTAAAACCATGAAACAACTCCGCGATCATTTATCAACGTGCATTTCTCAAGAAAATTGCAACATTCGTCATGCATGAAAAAGCAGCTTAAAAAGCTGTTTGTTTATACATAGTTGTTTTGGCGTCATCGCCATCATATACGAAGACAATCATGATTATGACGATGACGATGGCAACGATGCGGATGATTATGATGATCATGCAGATGTTAAAATTTTAAAGCTACTGGAATTTGAAATTTGATTACATAACTGGGGATTAACCTACCATAATCCCAATAAAATAACTTGTTCCAAAAAAAAAAAAAATGTTTATTGTTCAAAAGCAGCTTCAACAACAAAATTAAATAATTTATGTCTACTTGTTATGGATTAATTAATTATATTTGAAATGTAACAGTATTTTTCAAGTATTTTAATGTCAGAGTTGACAAATGTGTTTTTTGATACCAAATACTGATCTGATTACGAAGTAATCAATTCGAATTTATATTTACGCGGTAATCGCTTGGTTATACTAACTTAACTGATCTCTATTTTATAATTTGACACAGTTTAAATAAGAAATATTAATTATCGTACCAAGGGAATAGAGTTAGTCATACTTATTTCTTAATTTTAATTTGGAATCTTAATGTCTTTGTAAACGTTCGTTCCATTTGATAATAGATAATAAAACACGCCACGTTATCTACATAGTAGAATTGTTTTATTGCTATTCCAAGTCGTTGATATTGGAACACAAAATTTAGTTGCTGTCGCAACACTATTCATGCAATTTATATCTAACAGAAGAGTAGAGTGAACGATTTTCTGCAGCGTGCAGTAGCAAACGATTGAATGATGTTGATGTTTGTTTTGATTCCCATCAGCTGATAAACTTTTATCTCCTAATATTTTCATACAAACACATACATACGTACCTACACAAAATATAAAAACGTTGTTTTTAATTAATGTGCGATTTAATTGAAAAATTTCGTGAGTTTATTTTAATTATTTTTCCTAATTGACAACAGCTTGTATTTACAAATTTTAACAAGTGTCAAGATATTGGTTTATTCTTAGATCATTATTTAGTATTGCTACTAAATAGGAAACATCATTTTGGAAGTAATTGCTTGTCAGCAAAATGTTTGGTAAATAATAAATACTATTTCGCTACAAAAAAGGTTACATAAAGCATAGAATCAGCTTACAGGGATATTATTCTATATACTGGCCTTCATCTCTTCGCTTTACTGGACCTTGTTTCTGGTGTATTGCATGAGTGAATTCGACTTCGAAATATTGATCTCTTCTTTACGCGATATTCCTTATTTTTAGCACTGTTACGTATTGATGCCTGTTCTTTTAAGACGACATTAACTGCCTATTTCACGATGTCTTTCGAACGCTTTTGTTAGCACAAATAACATGTAAAACAAAAACAAACTCTCAAAATTTGATTCATTAAATGAAACAAATAATAAAACGTTTTTTATGTATGTACATTATTTTTATTAAAAAGTTTAAAAAACATACATTTATCGGTATTGTTAAATACCAACCTCAGCCGACTAATGATTCCGTCACTAGGGCACCGCCGCAGCTGGTTTCCTTGCGGCATAGATTTCTAACAACATTTTTTTTTTAAATAACAGTGATGTCAGATGGTTTGTCAGAAGAAAATAGAGCACGCTCTAATTGAAATTTTGTCAGATGATTTTGTGTCTGACTTTTACAGAAGCAAAGGTAAAAAGGTAACCCACGACATGTACATATGTATTTTGCAGTGGGAAGTTTGACATGTCAGATGACAAAAACATGTCTTGTGCAGGCGCCTTAATAATGCTTGTAGATTTACTTGGGCTGACGTTTCAGTAATTTATATTTCGTCTTGCTCTGGATAACATTTTTTGCTTCTTAAAAATTTCTCAGGCGCAGCTTTTCTAATTACATCATATTGGTATCGAGTTAGCTACGCTTCTACAAACACGGAACGAGCCTCATCCGCAGTTAATTGCTGTTAGGATACCTGTTCTAAACTATTTCGGTATTTTTCGCTTGTAGGAGATGACATTATTTGTTTAACTATTTTCGACGCATCTGCTTTTCCAGCAGCTCTCAAGCTCATTTGAGTGGCGTAAGGCAAAATAGAGTCCAAACACAATGTTTGCGGTGCGGTACGATTTCACGTTGCGGCAGAGAAAAATAAACATAATACAACGGAAGCGGCAATTGTTGTCATTGTTAGTTTACATTTTTATTCATTTATTTGTGCATACATTTTTATAATGTTTTTTGTTTACAATTATGTTGTGAACATCGTCAATTATTCAAAAACTATTGCAACATGAGAAAGAGAACGAGTGTTAATAATTGAGAGAGAAAGAAAGTCCCCACCAGTGATGTTAACCGTATGGTAATTATCCTTTTTTACGGTTATTTTGGGCCGCAAAAGGTAGCAAGCTAATTTTATTTAAAGTACGGTAATTTAAAAAAAAATTTTAGCTTTTGAGAGGTAATTTTCAATTTAAAACTAGATAAATGTTATAATAAAAAATTAAGAACATTGTATTTCCGAAAATGTTTTTGTAACACCGATAAGTGCAAAATAAGAAAAATTAAATTACTCTTGCATATTATTGATTTTGTATTAAATTTTTTGTTTGTTTAAAAATCAACAATTCTTAAACACATAAAATAGCCGCAATGCCATAAATTAAATAAATTTCGAATTATTTTAAGTACAAACCAGGGATTTAGTGTGGCTAAAGGTAAGTGTTTGGCACTTGCATAATCCGTATTTGAATCAAGCATTCTGTATTTGATTTAAGAAAAACCGCACTTACCGTACTATTAACACCGCTTTGCCTTGGCTTAAAAATAACGGACTGTAGTTTATTTGAGAAGTATTCCGTTCAGTCATTTTTAAATAAATAAACATTTTAAATTCCAAGCAAATTTATTTTTAACTGATTCTAACCGTTATTTAAAAAAACTAAGTGCATATTAATACGGATTTTCAGTTGCAGTTAATATTGTCCGTTGATTAAGTTAAATTCTTCTTTATGTAAAATTAAATGAAAATTTAATTTAAAGTAACGAAAAGTTCATTTAATTTTTACCGTCAAAGATTCAACTGCGAATTCCGTAAAAACAAATGAATTTTTAGTTATTTTATATAAATTAACTATCAAAAAATTAACTGAATTATCCGTTAAAAACAAGGGAAAATCCAGTAATTTTATGTAATTTAACTAACAAAAAATTAATTTTTATTTATCTTTAAAAAACGATGTGCTTTTTTTTGTAAGCAATTTCCATTTTCTATTTGTTAAAATTATTTAGTTAAATACATCAGGTTTTTAAAGTAAAATAATTGCGAAACCATATCGGCTGGTATTTTATGATTGTGAGTTCTTCTGTAAACAAACGAGGTCAGTACAACAAAAGTAAAAGAAGCGTGTGTAACAGAGTAAGTAAACAATAATGTTCTCTCTCTCTCTCTCTCTCATTAGAGAAACAAGCGGTCAGGTGTCTGTGGTGTTTTTTTTAGAAATTCGGCTCTTTTGTGGATTAAACGAAAATTACTGAATTTAATTAAACAACTGACTATTTCTTTGTTTTTACGGAACATGGGTTTGAATATTTGACAGTACAAATTAAAAGAACTTTTCGTTAAACATAAATGAAAAATATGTAAGTAGACCGGTGTTTAACTGAATTTTCATTTATTTTATATTACAAATTCAGTTAATTTAACGTACAGAATATTGTGAGTGTATACGGATGGATTGATTTTTCTTGTGACTGTAAAAATTAAAAAAATTATCGTAGTACACACGTAGGTGAGGTTAGGTTCCATTGGCAGCCGTGATCAAGCACAGCTCACGTTGGTCCATTAATTAGTTCCCATTGTGTTACCATGTCACACCGTCTCCCATGGGTCCTATGTTATCTGGCTGCTAGTATTTCCATGCAGCCATCCGGTCGATTCAATAAAGGAGTGGATCCTATTTGCATCAACATACATAAGAGAGACAAGTTTCGTCCCCGAGGGCTCTTCGACCAAACATTTCGAGTCTTAAATCTCCGAATGCCGGGCAATTACAGAGAAGAGGTTTCGTTGACTCTTCCTTCTCCTCGTCGCCGCAACTTCTACACAAGTCATTATAAGGGATCCCCAGCTTCTGGGCGTGCCTCCGAATGGGCCAGTGGCCAGTTTTAACCGCAATTAGGTTTCTTAGATGATGTCTGGACAGCTGTAATGCCCGCCGTGTCCTTTTTTCATCTATAAATAGGGCCAGATTTTCCTGGTTTCCCCACAAGTAGTTTCATCGTGCTACCTCTTACTGGCAATAAGATGAAACTTGGGAGTGACGGACCTACATTATATGTTGAACCGTCTCGATTCAAGGTGGTGCCTGCATACGCCAACGAATCCGCCATGCAGTTTACCTGTATGTCCCCGTGTCCGGGGACCCGATTAAGGGTGACCAGAGAATGTCTCGCTATCCGGCATTCTCGGACAATTCTCGATGTGATGAACACATTCTTCACGGATCTTATGGCCGCCTTGCTATCGGTAATAATGTGAATATCCCTTCCAGATATTTCACCGTACTAGTACACATATAAGTGTGTGTTTAGTTTATTACATACATACATATGACAAATAATTTGAGTTGAATGAAAATTTTATTCAAAATTACTGAGGGCTTTTCATATTAAATTTTTACAATCAATTGCCTGTCATTTGGAACTGTACATTAATGTTTTGATAAAAAAATTTGGGTACGGTAATTTCTTCTCAAAAACGGTAATTTTAAAATAAAATAGATTTAAATTTTGTGCCGTTCCGTTCTGCGGTTTTTTGCTTCAAAATCGTATGAAAACCCACACCGCAATAACTTATCGTTACATTGTGTTCAGACTCACAGGCAGGTAATGGAGTATTATTTCTTATATCTTTACATTTATTTTCCTTAGTTATTGCCGACCTGTTTTTTTAATTGGTGCTGGAGGTGGAATAAAGGAGATTGAAGCATCAAGCCAATTCTTGTTATTTAAAAAAAAATTCTTCCTCTTGCAGTCTTTGCACACTAGTCTAGTTTGACTCGTCAAGTCTTGAGCTTTTAGGAGAGAAGGGAAAAGAGAAGGCCATTTCTTTTCCCGTCTCTCCTAAAAACTCAAGACTTGACGTGTGTGAACCGACACTTAGTAATTTGTGCGCAAGTCTACATATATATCAGATTTTAAATGAGTAAAATTTATAAAGACTAAAGGCTCAGTTAGCCGGGAGTAACAGTAACCTTTCCGAAAAAAGGTAAGGTCTGATTCTGGCAGTCGTGATCGAGTAATTTCTCGATTCGAAATCAATTTTGTATCTTATTATTTCAGTCAATACTGAACGAATCGGAATTTTTTTCAGTGTTATAAAGCATTAATTTGAGTTTCACAATACTGAAAAAATAATTTCAATTTGTTAAATATCGACTGAAATAAAATTGCTTTCGAATTAGGCCTAAGTTATTACTTGTCTGATTTTCCTATAAATAAATCGTATGATTTAGGATAGTGAATCCCGGCCTTTAATCGTATTTGCAATAATGAAAATTCAGTATTAAATGGAATGGTTAATAGAACGACAAGTGCTTCTGAGTTAATTAGTAACTGCCTCTTACTGATGTGCGAAAGAGTTCTTTCTTTCGCACAACTACATTTAAAACAAAATGTTTAGAATTTGTAATAATGTAATTGTTCGAAAGAAAGAATTCTTTCGCACATCGGAAATAGGATACACACATGTAATAGTTTATAACAAATATCGTTAATATTATGTACTGATAACCCCCCGACTGACAAAACTTTGCATCTATTTTTTAATGGCGTCATTTTCACATTCACCACCTACCAGGAAATGGTTATGCTCATTTGTAGGTATCTGATATTTTTTCGCCATCTAAATGTATTGAATTTCTTTTAGCAGGTCGGCCGGTATCTGGTTTTTATTTTTGTTTATTATTTTGTTTATTTTTGTGTTTTTCTCTTCGTTCGAAGAGAACATGCTGTTCCTTTTTCCCCTCTCACCCATAAACTCAGACTTTCTGAAATAAAACTTTCATAGTGTGAACCCAGACTTAATTTTTTTTTCAATTTCATTTCATTAATGAATGAAAACATTTCTTTTTTTTTGTGCATAGTTTTGCATGCAAATAATTATTGTTTGTAATAACATTTATTTCAGATTTTATTTAATAATTGAATTTTATATGGGCTTATTTCACTTTATTTGCATACAATTAGGATTGTTGTTATGGGATGAATTTAAGTGTGTTTGTTTTTTCGGTTTCACTTTCTTTTTTCCATTTCTTTTTGAACCAGTTTAAGTTACTTTTTTTTTAATTCAGTAATTATGTTTATTATAAACAACAATTATACTTATTTTTAATTCTTTTTTTTTAATTGCAAAAGTAAAAAAAATGCCAATGATCAAGTGAGCGCATAAATAAATGTATGTATATGAGAGGTATTCATCGTAGCTTAAATTTAAATAAAGGGGCGAAATAGTATGCAAAAACTTGTTGTTCTGCTGAGAAATGGCTTCGATTTGTTTGGGCAAATTGTATCTTTTATGCATTTTGGAACACACATTGCCAATTTTGTTGGTTCTTGCTGAAAAATGGTTGTTTTAGAAAAAGATATACTAAAAAAGATAAACATATCTATGGCAAAAAAAAAAAAAATAAAAAAAATTGCTTAATTTTTTCAAAAGATTTTGTTATTCGTGCTTAATTCCCAGTTTTTATTATTGATAAAAACACTTGAAATTTATTGTTGATGGGATAAGCTATTCCTATAAATTTCAAGTGTTTTTATCAATAATAAAAACTGGGAATTAAGCACGAATAACAAAATCTTTTGAAAATTTAAATTTTGTATTCCCAACAATTGAAATTACTTTTTGATAAAATTGCTTAATTTAACATAATTCAAATTTAATTTAAGGTTACCTTTGAGATCTTTTTGTTCCAAAGTAACATATGCAAAGTTTCAATTATTTTGTAATCTCTTTTATCTTTTTTCAATGCACAATAAAAACTCAAGTTAACTTTCGATCTGTGACATTTGAAATTTTGGTTTAAAGTGCCTTTAAGCCAGCAAATCTTTAGATCAGTAAACGTATTCTGTTTATGCATTGCACTGGACTTTAAGGCCCTAATTTTGTAAAACACAACGCACGCCAAAGTATTACATTAAAAGCAAAAACAAATTCAAAAATATTTTGAAATTTGGCTGTTGCTTTGTACAGAAATTTATTTACCGTTTTAAAATTTTCAACGCCACAAGCAATAAGGCGTATGAAATCTTAAAAACCAATGTGAACTTCTGTTAGAGGCAACAACAAAATTACAAAATATTTATGAATTTGTTTTTGCTTTCAATGTAATTCTTTGTCGTTGCGTTGTGTTTTACAAAATTAGGGCCTTAAACTACCAATACAGACCATTAGACAACATATTATTTTTTAAACTACATATCATTTTAACTTGAGCCCTTTTTCTTTATTGCTTATATATAATGACAGGTAATCCTCGATTAATGAGGTCAATTGGGAGCGACCAAAGAACGTGGAAATTTTTAAAAACCCTGACGAAAAAAAGACAAGAATTGTTTTTGGAATTATGCAAGGTCCTGCATAATAAATACGTAAATGAAAATATATTGAAGATCAGCCAAAAAAAATTTTCGAAATTCGTAATATGTGACCTTCTCCGAGAAAAGGGACATCGTGTGTGAAAGTTATGTTTTGAGTAACCGCATTTAAAGTTATTCCACAGCCTTTTAGGTACCAGAATCCACTCTTAAGTCCAAACCGGGTTTTTTACTCTCAAGGTCCCTTTTCTCGGAGAAGGTCACATATTAAGAAAATATAAAAAACTTTAAAAAACATTTTTTCCTTTACAAAATAATTTTAAATCTATCATACTAGAATGTAAAATTTTTGAACATTGAAATTTTAATCAGGCTAAAGGTAATCGAATTTAATTTTCATTAATTTATTTTTATGAAGAAAGGAATTTACAACATGAAATTAATTAAAATTTAATTTTAATAATTTTTCTTACTTGACTGATCTGGGAATAGAACCCAGGTTTTCACGTACAGGTTGCCCTGACATTTTTCGATAGTAACCAAACTATCTCTTCATGGGTAACATACGTAAGAAAGAACATGTTTGACTATTGACAGCCAGCCGTCGTCAATGGCGGTGAGTGGTAAACGGCAAACCGCAAACCGCAAACATTTCTTTAGAGAATAACTTTTATTTTTGCTCAAAAAAAATTAAAAAATAGCTGTTAATTTTGATCGCAAAAATACAAATTTTAAAAATCAGTATATTTTATCATAGAATAAATATTTTATCAGAATTCATAAGAATCGGTACGGTAAACATAAATCGGTTTTTCGACATTAACATTTTTTGTTTTAAAATTTAAATATAACTGTTATTTTCGGTCCCTGAAAATTACACATGAAAATACGAATTACACATGTTATATTTTTACAACACTTTTTATTTTTTTGCAGGAGAAGCAAAACACTTTACAAAATCAATAACAACAAGGTGTAATTGGCGTTCGAATTTCTAAAATAAAGTCGCCATTTTTTATCTAAAATTGTTTGTGAACATAAAGTTTAATAAAACGAACAAAACTCAATCAAAAACTCTTATTTCGAATTTATTTTGTTGTTAAGCCCCTTTGCATTTTAGGTGACGATATGTAACATACTTTTCATTTGGGTATTATAAAGGATCTGATGCATCCCTCAAATGTCTTCGACGCAATTTTTCAACGGCATGTTAATTCAGTTTCTCTATTGCTTCAACATTGGATATGCCGGATATTTTTATATTTTTTACTTATCCACCAGCACCAAAAAATATTTTTCAAATGTCTCTTTATTTGCTTATTGTTTACAAGATTTAATGCAAAAAATAATATTTTCATTTTTCATTGAAAAGATTATAACAAAAATAACTATTTGCAAAGTAGGAAATAATCTGTCTCCAAAGGATAAGAGTGCGTGTTGTCGCGAAAATATTCTTGAAACTCCTTAAGTTTTATCTGCCGAGCATTACTTCTGCTAAAACAAGATCTAATATTACAAAAGTAAAACTTCCAAATATGTTTGAAGGTTCAGACAGGCCTTCGACGCTACCTAATGTATTAGGTGGCACGAGCATTTTATCAAAATAATAACTGGCTTTTCTTTTTTTTTAGCAACTAAACTTCTGAATTATACTGTCCAAACATTATGTTTATCTGATGCAAATCCAACTAGATTTTCAAAAGGAATCTCTTTTTCTATTTATAATTTGAGAAGCTTTAACATTTCTTTTGCAGTCGATGTCCACTCTCTTTGAAATAAAAAAAAAATAAAAATAATGTACCCAGGATGTTTTGTCGTTATAATAAATTGTGAAAAATCTACATGCCAAATGGCCACTTTTAGTTGATCTATTAACGCTTCGATTCTTTTAATTAAATTTTTAAGTTTTGCTAAGAATAATAAACCTTTTCACTTCTTGTGAAAAAATAATAACAAAAATCAGTGCTACAAAACGTTAAAATATTAAATGAATTAAACGTGCTGTCAATTACACATGGGCTGCACATTAATAAAAATATTACACGTGAGGTGGCAACACTGATTTTTAAAGTATTTACAGGAATAAACTCTGCTATCATATTTTCTATGAAATAATTTTTTTTGTTTAGTAAACTACTTCATTTATAGCTTGTTGATTCTCCGATTTTCAAAAAATTCCCACTGCGTGAAGTATCTGATTCGGTTTTCGAAAACTTAATAAAACGAACTTATGCAAGTATTTAAAATAACGAATACTTTTTAAGTCTTGAAAATTACATCAACAATTATATTAACATAAATAAGTGTGTTAAAGTAATTAAAAATAATTCAGACTTCACTTTATCTGATCATTACAGATTTCACTGATGCATTCAAAAAAAAAAAAAACTACTTAAAATCTTTAAGTTAATTGAACAAAATTTTACCTTCGTTTACGTGGTAAAAAAGTTTGGAAACTTCGTTTAATGACAATTTCATTAAACACGTTAGTATGTGTCTTAAGTCTTTTGTGTTATTTTGTAAAATGTCGTCTGTTTCAGAAGTTGCGAGCGAGTGAGTACGTTCATACATACATACATACATGCTGCTGAATAGCGCTACTTGAGTAAACGATCGTTTAATGCCAGCTTAAAAGCACACAAAATAATTTACAGCCGAAAAACCATAACAAAATTAAAAAAATAAATATTACACAATATTTTTTTATTTTTTTTTTCTTTTTGTAGAAAAAGTCAGACACAGACTTATACACTCATAAAAGCGAATATATACTTAACAAAAAAATGTTTAAAAACCGCAAATGAAATAAACCTTTAGGGAGCGTATTAAGGTCAACTCACATACTTTTGGGCGATGATCCACTTAACAAAATAACGATAAATACATTTTGTACAAAAACAAAAAATTAAATGTATAATATACAAAACAAAAAATTAACAAGACGAGAGTCACAAAAACAGACGTAAACGCAGACGCAGACACTAAAAACAAATTTTTATTGAAACAAAAAATCTGTAAAATGCAAATTTCACAAGTCACCAAGTGTTACGAAAAATAACAGAGTCTTAACTAAAAAAAAACGAAATAACTTAAAGAAGGAAACAAAAAATTAAACAAATAAGTGCCGGTTCACACAAGTCAAGTTTGACTCGTCAAGTCTTGAGTTTTTAGGAGAGTTGGCATGTTTTATTACATATATGAACAAAAAACTTTTATTGTAGCAAAAAATAGTCCTTCAAACCGCGATTTCACCATACAAAAGTCATGCTCCCATCAGCAGGTTGGTAAGCGATTATTCTGCAATTTAATAGTAAAACCTGCTCCTTTCGAGAACATTTTTTTTACTGAGATTTTATTAATCATTGTTCAATACAATATCGATATATAGTGTGCAAATCAAAAGAGAGTCGGAATATTATCAATGTAATTTTTTTTTTTTTTCAAATCGTGTAGACATAGAAGATTGACTAGGACGGAAACTCTCTCAAAACAAAATAAAAAATATCTCTAAAAACTCTGTACGTAGGAACAATGAAGTAAACACATTTCTTAGGTTAGGTTCTTTTGTACTTTATACGTCGCTTTTTTCAACTTAAACTAACGTAACAACGTAGTAGGGGCACTCAATAAAAACTTTGGTGACGAATATTTGATCAAAACCAAGTAAATTTAATTTACTTACCCACAATTTCACCAAGTTCAGTTAAAACTAATTATTACATTAACTTCCAGTTAGCAATAAGTTTTGACAGCTATAACAGATAGTTAATTTTAACTAAGCTTGGTGAAGTTGGGGGTTAATCTTCGTATATTTGTTTTATTTTGTATTTTGTTGTTGTTGACAAACGACACAACAATTTATTAGCCTGGCCCACGATGTTGATTGGCAACTTAAGCGAGCGACAACAGTCCACTTATTACCGTTTTCTTTAGCGGCCCACTAACTATCAAATTGGCGATCTTATGGACTAACGTGTTTCATTTATTTACTAGCACAATATTGCCACGCCAACTATTCCATAAATTAAATGCTTGTTTGAAATCGGCAAAAAATTTCAACATCTTCGAAAATTAATGTTAGATGTTAAATGTTGACAAGAGTGAAAAGGCTATTATTACATATACTGCTTGTTAAAATTTACATAAATTGAAAGCTGTGACGTTGACTGCACTCAATTTGTTGGTAATTTTCTTTCAAGGTGTCATCAAGAAACCAATTTATAATGACAAACTTGTAATCAGGTAATGGAAAACTTGATCGTGTGACCTCCAAGTGCCGGTTTACACACGTCAAGTTTGACTCATCAAGTCTTGAGCTTTGTGGAGAGAAGGGAAAAGAGACTGCCATTTCTATTCCCCTCCCTCCAATAAACTCAAGACTTGACCAGTCAAACTTGACGTGTGTGAACCGGTACCAAGGAAATTAAGAAATAAAACTACAACTTTGCTCTACAAACAAAGTAGTTCACAAAACAAAAAATAAAGAACTCTTCTCTATATTTCTCTATATATATTAAAAGGTTTGTGCGGTGTATGTGCTCCTAAAACTCAAGAACCGCTGGACCGATCAAAAAGCAAACTGATAGCTTTCAATAACTCAACGTATGTTAAAAGTGGCCCAACTTTAGTACTTTGCGTTAACGGAGACGTACGATATGGGACAATGCTCATAGGAAAACCTGAATATCAACTTAAATGCCTTGTGATCCGGCATTTTTGTTGTTTTCAAAAACCAGATGTATAAAGTGGTATATACAAGTTTGTCATTCCATTTGTAATTTCATCAATATTCATGCAAGGCTCTATAAAGAAATATATTCTGGGTCCTTATGCGTAAGAAAGTTTTTTTACAGTGTCCGTCTGTCCGTTTGTTTGCTGTTATGGGTTTTCCAAGGGCCCCAGAATATATATTTTTGTTATATTTTTATGTCACATATTCTTCGTTAGCTTGATTCCAGCTTGATCAGTACATGACTCAGATAAGAGCAACCACGACTGCCTCAAATTTTACCCATAAATCCCTTGTTTTTTCCGTATATCTAAGAACGGCAAGAGTCGAAGTTTCCAACATAGGTACAAGCATCTTGGTTCTCAACACAAAACCTCTCAAAAAAACAACGGGCGTTATTGGGGAAGTGGGCATGGCACTTCCTATACAAAGACATTATAGATATCTGCATATCTGGAGAACGACAAGAGCCAAAATTTCCAAATGAGGTACGAGCATCTTGGTTATCAATATCCAACAGCCCACAAAATGTGGGCGGGAGTTGAGGAAATTTGGTACGCAAACATTCCTGGGCTGTTTAAAAATCAAGCGGTATAGAAAAAGTGATCGTGGCACCTCCCGTATAAAGGCATTTTAGGTTTCTTTATATTTGCAGAACGGCAAGTGCCAAAGTTTCCAAATATTAATCAACTCAACATTAACAACATTTGGTTCCAACAAGAAGACGTAACTTGCCATACACAATTTGGTAACAACTTTATTTCCAGAAGGAATGCTGTTCTCGTGCGATTTAACACCTCTGGATTACTTTTTATGATGCAATCTCTTGAAACATTGGAAGCCAATACTCAAGCCACCATTGACGCCATGCGGCCAGATTTTTGGAAAAAGCTGTCAAAAATTCCACTGATAAAATAGAGCATTCCCGCCAGAGACTCAGGTTTCTTTCCTGCAGACAAGCTAAAAAGCTTCGCGGGATTAGCTTAGGAAATTAAAAAAAAAAACTCGCAACTGCGGCGAACTTAAGTCGGAAATCATGTATTTAAAACAAGTAAGAAAGTATAGCCGGTCAAGCCCGACCATATGATACCCTATACCGCAGTATTTAAAAACATATCATGCTTATTCTTATGTGTCCATATAAATATGAATTTATCAATGTTTATTAAATTCATTAAAATCCCTTTGTGGTCCTAATTTTGAAAAATTCATACCTTTTGTGTCCATATACATAGATATGGTTCTATCTATGTTTTAAATTTCATTAAAATCCGTTTGATAGTTTCTGTTCGGAAGAAATTTCCCCCTATCTTCCCCCATGGGCCTTGTGCCAATAAATCCAATGTCCCGAATTTGATAAAATTATCTCCAAAATTGCGACCTGTACTTTGCACACAAGGCTACATGGACAGCCAGCCAGCCTGGCTAGGGGGACTAGGACCAATATTTTAAGGTGTTACACACATCAGCACAAATGCATAATACCCTCTCCACTTTTGTGGTGTGGGTATAAAAATATATGCAATGGAATTATCTATAAGATATGAAAAAACTTTTATTCCAACAGAAATATTGTCTTGAATTATCATTTTAAGTGCTCATGCAGCTAAAAAAAAAGAGCACCCGATATATGTAGAACGGCGCTAGAATGGAGCACAATTCTAATGGAAATACGGCAACTAAATAAGTCATCAGCAGAAATCAAGACTCATTGCTATGGAAGAAATAGATGGAATACTCGTGTATGAGCCCTAGAGGAATAAATAAATTAAAAAAATTTAAACTTACCAAAACTTATCATCATCGCTGCTGAACGCATTTTAAAAGATGCTTTTGCTAATTTATTTCGTATTGAATCAGTTGGAATTTACAAATTTTTGTTTTAAACTGGAACTGTTGTAATGGACCGATTAAACCATTTGTAGGTTGAAGTGTTAACGGAAGAAGAAGAAAAATATCACAAAGTAATTTAAATTGTTGTTTTACAAACTTTATGTTGCCAGTTTTAAAATCACTTTTAATAAAAATACACAGATTTTACGTTGAATATTGTTAAATTTTTCATTTTGGTTTGCTGACGGATTCAGTTATTTAACCAAAAACAAAAGAAACGACGAACAGCAAGGCATGAAGTTAGTTATTTTTGTTGTTGTTGGTTTATGTTTTTTTTTCTCTCTATTATTGTCGATTTCGTTCGTCGTTGCTATTGCTTTGCTTTAATGGTTAAAATGAAAATGAAAGTGTTAAATTAACTTTTTTTTTCATTTTTTTATTGTATTGTTTTTGTAAAATATGGCTTTTTTCAAACGACAACTTGAGTATATTTTGCAACTTAATTTGTTTAATTTAATAAAAAGACGTTTTTTTAATTAAATAATTATTTGTAATATTAGAGCATTTTTCTTTAGAAATTCGGAAAGCCCTTTTCTGTTAAAATTAAAAAAAATTTTGCTTTCTTAATAACAATAAATATTTCTTTTTATTTGTAATTTTGTGATACAAAATTTTTACCGATTTCACTTCTTGTTAACAAAATTCAAATTTGCTATAATATTTCTTAAACATTTTTTTGTTATCAAAATATGGTAAAAATAAATATGTAAATTTTTTTTTTCAAATAATCCGCTATTCCTTCCGTAATCGTGCCTTGCACGTCTTCGACTGTTTCATATTTAAAACTTTAGTTTTGGTATCAGCTGCGTTAAAATATTATTATTATATTTATAACCAAAATACATTTTTGTACGTTGCGATTTAAACTCAATCCTCAAAATGAAATTAAATATATACAAAAAAAAAAAGCAAGCAAAACTAAAAATATGTGTTTTGAATAACTTGTAGTTTGTAGTTTTTTTGTCAAAGTCTTGCCTTTCTGCAGTCTTAAAAAAATAAAAGAGTCGCACAACCACCATACCAAACTCTTTATACTACAATGCTGCACAGTACAGGCCACTGTTGCCAAGTAAATTTAAAGAAATTACCTCAAATAAAAAAAAAACCCCTTAATTTGTACTGAGAAAAAATAAAAAAACCCCAAAATAAAAAGAATAATTTTTTAAATATTTTCTTAAACACCATTTTATTTCATTTAATTTTTACATATGTATGCATTTAACTATATTTTAACATATACATATGTACATACTTAAATAAAAAAGCTTTTAGAAAAACAGAATATAATATTATAACTCATTAAAAACGTCTAGTACATTTTCATCCCTCTCGTCCACGTACATGTTTTCATAACTTTTTGCTAAGTTTAATAAAACTGCCATTTGCTTTAGCAAGGTGCGAATCTAATCGCACATTCCATACGGAATCAAATGTTTTTTATTTTGTTTTTCTAAATACATTTGAGAGACTTTTTGTTAATTTTTGAGATAAGGTTAAGCAAGGCTATGCATATTATGGTTAGGCCTTAAATCTTAAAATATTTCATTCAACTGTTGAAGTTGCCAGTTGGTTTCTTATTTAATTTTTAACAATACTAAACATTGAGAATGCTACCTCTACAGTTGCGTTCGAAAATGGTAGTGCGAGTACGCTGATGCTATCCTACTAATATTTGAACATTTACTTGTAATGAAACTTATATGTATTAAATAATCATCGCTAAATTCATTTGGTCTTTTCCATTCTTTTTTATAATTTTAAAAATATTTAAATATATCAACCCTTAAATATCACAAATGCTATTTATACACACTAAATTTCCCCCTAACTACTTTTTAGTCCCTAAAACTGACCCTAAACGCAATGGAAACCACAAATTTGGGGTGAAAATCCCTAATTTGGCAACACTGCTACAGGCACACTACTCCACTCTCGTACTCTCAATTTGTGTGTTAATTTAGTTTTATTGATGAAACTTTACAAACCATCAATGTATAAAAGTTTTGTCAGTTTGTTGGTTGGACAAATAAATGAAGACTTTGAAGAGTGAGTGAGCAGTGTCAGCAGAAGTGTTAAAACTTTAAGTTTGAGTTTCATTATGAATTAATTTAAAGCTTATTTATTGTTTTTTTTTCATACCTCACTTTGTAATTTCGAGTCTTGCTGTTGGTTTTTTTCAGTTTTGTTATATTTTTAAAATGATTCATATTTTAGCATTGAAGTTAAAGACAGTGGTCATGAAAAGTTTTGTAAATAGTTTTTATTTTGTAAGCGAATGGATAAATATGTTACTTTTTCGATTGCCCGCTTAACTAATTGCAAATCAAGAAGACTGTTATTAATATAATTTTCATATCCAAAATATTTCATATATGTGGCCTTTTCCGAGAAAAGGGACCTAGTGTGTCAAAAAACGGGTTTGGACTTAAGAGTGGATCTGGTATCTAAAAGGGTGTAGAAAAAGATGAAATGTTTTTCTCAAAACTTCATTTTCACACACGAGGTCCCTTTTCTCGGAGAAGGTCACATATACTGGGTAGTCTAAATAACACATATTTTACAACACTAACGGCCGTTTTCTCATTGCACGATTACTTTTTTCCCAACGAAAAACTGCACTTTAAAGAAAATTGTTTTCTTTTTCAATGTCTCATTTGTTTCTATTCTGTCGCAAAGCTAACCAGCACTTTTATTTGCTGTACAGATAAATTCAATCAGCTCACTCCCAACTTTTACATGTATTTTGAGAGGTGTTGCCAACTGAAAAGAATGTTTTTTGTCGGTAGATTGAGAAACCCAAAATCGTTAACGGACAGTTTATCGGTCTTATAAATTTAAGTTGTCGATAGATTGAGAAAATGCCCATATGGCTTTTTAGCGATCATATGTTTGAATTAACCTGCAAGTTTTTGTAATTTTCCGTTCGTTTACTTTTTGTGCAAGAGCCAGTTTTGAGAGTATAGTTTTCATATTGCCAAAAATTTACTCACCTACTGAATTTAACTGGAAAATTAAACAAACGCACCTAATATTTCATTCAGCACACGTACGCGAGGGAATTAGCCAGCATGAAAAGCATTTGACAAGTGTATTTGGCGCTTTACTGATTAAAGTTTGTATTGTTATTGTGATGATAATATTTTAGTTGAAATCAATATACATGTATATATGAATAATAAAATACATACACATTTATATGCATATAAATATATATTTCTTTTTTTTAAATTTTTTTGGTTTGGTTCATTTAATTGTTATACCGATATATACCGTTATTAAAATTGGTATAGCGTATTCCGATATACCAGCCATGCTTAAAATCAATTTGATTTCAGTGTTTGTTTAAAGCACAATTCACGCAAAATCAATATAACCTAAACAGACAGCTAGACAAAAAAAAAATTAATTAAGTCCAACATCAAAGTGATTCGTGATGGCCAAAATATTGAACCATTGTCTCCTCAATGCTATTTATTTATTTATTTATTTATTTATCGGTATTCCTATACAACAGGACTTAAAGTCCTATAATTATAGTACAGGATAAAAAATTCGTAGCAATTTCTTATGTGTCACACAATAAAAGATTTTAACAATAAACATTAAAATAAAAGAATTTAATACATTAAAGCAATTTTTAAAGTGAGAAGATCAAACAATTTTAAACATAAGGACATTCAAAAGCGTTTTTAAATAGAATAGATTACACATTTTCAATTACGGGAATAAAAATTAAAAATACATTTCCTAAACTGCGTTGCATTACTAGTAAATTGAACAGTTGCTGGTAGAGTGTTCCAAAGACGAATACTGTGAACGAAAAACTGCCATTCAGATACTAACTTCTTGAATCTTATCGGGATCAGATTGTTATTTCTTCTTGACTGCGTAAAAGTAACACGTTCAAATAGATACGTCGGCTCGCCAGTATAGATAATTTTATGCAAAAGAGTAAGACATCGAATATTTAACATGTCAGAAAAACGCACTCCATAAAGTTTACTTTCGTAGGGTGTAACATGAGAGAAACGTCCTAAGTTGAAGACATATCTCAGAATGGCATTATACGTAGACGTTAATTTCCTGGTGCTTTTTTGGTCACAGCTTGCAAAAACCTCGCTGCCATATAATAAAGCTGGAACAAGATATGTCTTAGCCAAAAGCATACGTATGCTGAACGGGGTTGAGTGTTGAGTTGCCCAAAGCGAACGAAGCATCACAAATACTTTCCCTGCAGCAGCGTTTATATGATCTGACCAAGTAAGTGAAGAATTAAAAATAATGCCAAGGTTTTTAGTCTTCTTGACAATTTCTATTTGCTGCGAGTTCAAGATTATATTGTTCTCAATAGTTATTTGTGTATTGTTCCTGGAAATTACAAGGCACTTAGATTTAGCAGGATTTAGACAAAGACCATTTGCCTTTGCCCAGGCTTCAATTTTTGATAGATCAAAGTTTAATCTTGAAATATACTCATCAGTCTTATCAGGTTCACTACATATATAAACCTGAACATCATCGGCATACATATGAATTTTGCAATGTGATAACTGTTTTGGCAAATCGTTTATATACATTGTAAAAAGTAGAGGACCTAATATGGACCCTTGAGGAACACCTTTGGTCACAGGCAACGGCAATGATTGCTTATTGTTTGAACTTACATACTGATAGCGGTTACTTAGATATGATGAGATGAGATCAGCCGCTGAGGAGGTAAAATGGAAAAACTTAGTTAATTTAATACGAAGCATGTCATGATCAACCATATCAAATGCTTTGGAGTGATCCAACAGCACCAACAAGGTAACATTTCCGTTATCTATATAGCCTCGAATTTCCTCCGTCACTCCAATAAGTGCAGTAGTACAGCTATGTTTGGGTCGGAAACCAGATTGCATTTTGGTTAATAAATTATTCGTCACAAATGCTATGATTCTCTTTATGAGGACAATGTATAAGAAAACTTGCAGCTAAAAGTTTTAGCAAAGGACGAATTTTGGCGAGCAGTTTGCGTAACAAATACTTGCTTGTTCCAGTCCTTCGCAGCTCAAATTCGTCTTTGCAAAAAGAAAAACAAGCAAGAGTGCTATATTCGGCTATGCCGGATCTTATATACCCTTCACAAAGGCTTGATATTAATATAAATACGGTAACCGTACGTTTCGTATTATACAGATAAGTACATAAAACTATAATGGGTCTGTAGTAGAAGTACCACGCCCACTTCTCCAATCCCGCCCATCGTTTTACAGAGGCTGTGCATAAATAAAATAAAAAATATTTTATGCCACGCAAAGAAAAAAATATCTCAAGAAAATTTCTAACAACACAGTTTGTTAAATATAAAATTTTTGGCCAACAAACTCTTTATTTAATTCAAAGAAAAAATTATCATTATTACACTTTCCAAAATAGCACTCAATAAAACATATTTCTTTTCTTTCTTTTTTCTTTATTCAATTTTTGTAATAAAAAAGCCTTTATGTGGCCAATAGATATTACAGTGGAGTATGTAATTCAGTGGTCCTTTGTTCCTACTAGGAACCACAGGACATAATATATTGCTTATAATAGTAACTCTATAAAATATTTATATATTCACATATAAATTAACAAAATTTAAAAACTATAATATTTTATTATATACGGCGACAATTTTTAACTACAGAATTAGAAATTACAAAAAAGCGTAAAATTAACAGACATAGTGATGTCCAAAATACACATTCTCATATATACTTTAATTTCTCAACAATTTACTATTAATGCCCTATTCATAAAAAAGCATTTCAGGTTTCCAAACGTTTTACAAATTCCTTGTGGCATATCGTTCTATCAGAAAGTATTCTCTACGAACCACCCCCATATTCCGCTATATTAAATATTCTACCACATTTTTCATTCTCAACTCAGTCAAGAATAAATGATAATCAATAACAATGTAAGGAGAGATAAGCTCACTTTTTTTTGTTGATGATTTTGTTTAAACTTTGATATTGTTACAAATATAACTGTTTCTGTAATTCTTATACGCTTAACAGTTTTATTTGGTTTAATATCTTTAGTTTTTCTAAAATCTTTATGGATGAAGTTTCCTGATGATCTGGCCTAAGCAACAAGTGAAATGCGCATAGGAATAACTTATCCCAACAACAATAAATTTCAGTGTTTTTATCAAATAATAAAAATTGGGAATTAAGCACGAATAACAGAATCATTTAATCAATAACAATTTTAATTAATTTTCATGTTGCAAAATTCCTTTCTTCATAAAAATAATTTAATGAAAATTAAATTTGATGAACTTAAGTTTTTTTGAATGGTTGTGTATTGATAACCTAAAAGTTTGTACCTTATTTGGAAGCTTTGGCTCTTGCCGTTCTTCATAGATACAGAAAAAATAAATAAAAAAAACAACTACATCGGATTTTTGGGTTAAATTAGAGGCAGCCGTAGTTTTTTGCTCATGTCTCCGTCATTTACTAAACGATCTGGCTAAATTTCAATGCCAAACTTAAATGGATTATATGTGACATAAATATATATAACAACCTAGTCCTCATCATTTCTGAGGTCTGCGGAAACCCCATTTCAACATACACACTGACAACCGGTTAACCTGATTTGAACTTCTCTTCTCATAATGACCGAGTATATACATACTTTATAGGGTCTAGGATCAATATTGTAGAAGTTACAAACGGAATGGCCAGTCTTTTGGAATTTATTCTAAAGAAATCTTTACATCCAAGTGGTTCTGTAGGCGGCATGAAATAACCCCCCAAAATAAAAGCCCCCAAAAAATAATGAAATAACCCCCCAAAGTGTGGGGATGTATTTCATATGAAATAAACCCCCAATTTTTAAAATGAATTAACCTCCCAACGAATTGAAATAACACCCCAAACAGAAATAAAATAATACCCAAATTTTTTTGGGCTTATTTCATATGAAATAAGACCCCAATTTCTGAAATGAAATAGGACCCCAATATGTATAATACAATTAATTGTACAGTTTTGGTTTAAGGAATCATGCGATGATAGATAGCATGGTTGAGAGGCCCAGTGCTAGGATTTTTCCTCTATAATATGGCAGTCATTTATTAAGTTAAAATTTGTAAGCCGGTTATGGCCAAAGGGCTAGGTTACTGAAATTTAATAAATTAAATAAATTAAATAAATAAATAAATCATCGGCTTCGATAACTAAAGCTCTTCTGCATAGCCGGTCTTCGGTCGGACGCAAGGATTTTCTCTTCTACGGTTTAACAAACACTGACATCGCTAAATCTAAATCTTCGCGGCATAGGCGTCCTTAGGCCTAGCGCAAGCCCAAATTAAAACGTTTTCGTAATAAATTTAAAAATAAATAATCCCAAAAAATATATTGGGGTTTTATTTCATAATGATTTTTTGGAGAATTATTTTATATGAAATCATAACCCAATTAAGAAAATGAAATAACACCCCAAACAAAAAGAAATAACCCCCAAAAAATCTTTGTTGTTGTGCTCTGTACAAACTTTTGTCGGGTTATTTCATTATTTTTTTTGGGGGTTATTTCAGGAGGCCCTATGCTCCTTATAGGAACAAAAGGAATTTATATATATATATATTTCAAGACGCCGGTTCACACGAAGCTCTGATAGAGCTCAAAGTAAGTTTGACATGTATTCTGACAGAATATTCTTCGTCAGAGTCTTCGTAAGTCTAGTCATGCATGAATATGCAGCATTTTTTCTTAATTATTTAAGCATTTTTTAAGTTTATAGCGAATATTTTGAATTTTTGAGGTGTATTTTGAAATATGTGTAACATTTTTAGATGTCTACAAGAGCTTTCGCACCAAATAAAAAACAAATTGATTTTTTTTTCAAAATTTTGGCTTTTCTGTTTTAAATATCTAAATGTATACCCCACGTGTTGCTTCAATTTTTCCATCTATATTTAATTTTTACTTGATCAAATTTAGTAAACACATTTTAATTGTACTAATAAAAGTTTACTTTAGAACTCTTAGGGCCATTATTACAACCTAATGATAAAGTTGCTGATAGTTAACGTGAACAATAGCTATCTTGAACGATAAAGTGACCAATAAGTTTTTTCCATTATTACAACTGTCCGATAAAATAAAAAATGTAATTAATATACTGTGGCAACATTGCAGTATATACCGACTACTTTTGTTCGTTTAAAATACATGGTGGCAACGCCTTAGTTTTGCTTGTTTCTTTAATGGAAAGCAGAAGAAAATTTTTTGTGCTTTGTTTGTGTATGGTAGATTGTTTTATTTTTTGTGTAAAATTATGAATTTTGAAAGAGTGGAATAATTTAAGCAGAAAATATGGCATCTTCAAGTTCTTAAAGTTCACTTGTAAAGTTACCATGAGGACAAACATGATGTTAGCTTATCAGTCACTTTTTAGGTTAATGTTAACTTGTAATAACCAAAAACTATTTATCTGTCAGATAGCATCCTAATAATAACTATTTGTAAGTTGTAATAATGGCCCTTAAAGTATGCTTTGTTTATGACTATAGTTATGGGCCAAAGTCTATGTAAATGGTGAGAATCGGTCTATAATTTCACATATTCCCCATAAAAACTTCTTTCCAAATCAAACTCCTTATGTCTGTTGGAATTTCGATAAAATTCGCCAGAAAAATATTTTACTGCAAATTAAATTCTTTTCGAACCAGTCCGCATTTGGTCAAAGCTAACTAACATCTATAAAAAGCGTTAACTTCCATTTAAATGTTAACATTTATATGTAAACAATTTAGCGCCCGTCTCTAAAATCGTATTAAGACGAAAAATCTCATATAGATGTTATTAACATCTAGATAATATTTGGCACAAATAGCTCTTATATGAATTTTAACCTCTTAACACATCTTTGGCTTTGTAAGCCAATGACTGCCATCGTTTCCAAATATGGCAAAAAACTCGAAAATTCGTCTGTAAATGGTGTTGGGCTTTACCGATTATAATTTTAGGATTGTTTTTTTTTATTAAATGGAACTTTTATTAAATTGTTGAATATTTTGTTTTCATATAAGCAGTTTTTGAATTTTTGGGGCATATTTTAAATAATTTTCAAGGCATATTTTTTTGCATATTTATTGCTCATAAATCCAGTTTTAGAGCATATTTCTGGTTTCCCTGCACACAACAATTAGAATTTCCAATAAAGTAATATACAAATTACCTTCTGGTAGATTTTGCAATTTTTTTAAGGTAAGGGCTCGATATGTATGCTTTGAAATTGAAAGAAAACGTTTTTTTTTTAAAATTTTAAACTAAAAGTTAAGTCTGGCCTTTTAATTGCAAAACTTTGTGGCATTTTGTTCAGTCTAGTTTCAAAACACACCAAAAAGTGTAATAATGTTCAGGGATGCTATGACACTTTAAAAAACGTCACAATGACTATGAACGGCGTGGCATAAGTTTCCTGGATATTATGACACTTTAAAGTAAGTTATAATTAATTAGTAGTTGGTTTTATTATTGCAAAGCTCTAAAACGTAAGATTTAACAAAATCCTGAATTTTTATAATCCCGAATTTCAAAATTCTGATCTTTAAATCCCGAACTCTATACCCAGTTAAAACTTGCCTACAAAATAATATGTTAAGTAATCAGAAAATGCCGGTTTACACACGTCAAATTTGACTCGTCAAATCTTGAGTTTTTAGGAGAGGCGAAAAGTAATGGCGTTCTCTTTTCCCTTCTCTCCTAAAAACTCAAGACTTGACGAGTCAAACTTGACGTGTGTGAACCAGCACTAAGCTAAGTAAAAATACCACTTCCAATCCTACCAGGGCTGCCAGACTTAGGGATTTATTCCCAAAGTTAGTGATTTCATGCGAGAAAAAATGACAAAGAAAGTCATTTGGGGATTTTTTTTTGGGATTTAAAAAAAAAATAGCGGATTTTTTGGGGATTTTATACATTTTAAATATAAATTTCCCTTCTTTTATTATTTACGCTTATTTTTCTTTGTTTCATACATAAAATATGAAGAAAAAAGTAGCAAAACTTTTACCTTACCCTTATCAACAGCAAATACAGTGTCGAGGGTCTTAATTATGATAACCATTTTTGTTAAGTGTGCAAAATAAACTTATGACATAAGCGTTATGATAACGTAACGCCAGAAGTAATTTAAATGGTTTCTCAAAAAATTGTATATGTATAGTTTACTTTTTTATATTTTCGTGCAAAGCGCAACTAGCTCTACATTACGTAATAAAAGGGATAACGGTTAAACAACATGGTCCTTAAATACAACCTTATTTGCATTCTGGCGTTACATTACATTACACAAGTAGTTTTTTGCTGAAAATGCCCATAGGTACCTTAAAACGAGCGAAGATTTTTAATTTTGATAGCTTGAAAAATAAATCTTTTTAACTCCAAAGTTTACTAAAAATTTTTTTATACAAAACGTCTTGCTTAATTCAGAGTCTTATTCAGTTTTGTAATGCAGGTCAAAATCCTTTTCCGCTTTTTTTTTATCGTTACGCCAGAGCATATTTTTGCTTGTATCTGCAAATCCTTAGCGTCGATTGCTGTAATTTTTTTTCTGAATATAGTGATACTTCATTAATTTGTATATATTTATGTCTGTATAAAAACCCTTTTTACAAATTAATCTGTCGTTAGAACTACAAATTGGTCGGGCTAATCGATTATAATGTAATTTCTATTTCTTCCTTTAAAAAAAAATAAATAAAATTTGCCACTTTTGTCAACTTTAGTCCCATAGTACTCTGCTAATCCGCAACCAGCAACTCTCTGTTTATTAAATTAATCATTTTAAGAAAGAGTTAAAGAAAATTTTAGAAAACTAAACACAGGAAAGACAAAAAGCCAAAACAAGTCAAACAATTGTTTGGTTTTTTTTAACACATTCTGTTTTGAACTGAGTACGAATTGCATTTGCTTTGCATTTTGAATTTCAGTGCAAACTTTTTTGCCAATTAACTATTATTAGCATTATTTATTGAAGTATGCTTCAATTTTCAATTTTAAATTGAAAAAAAAACAACAATTATTTCTTTAGTTGATGGATTTCTTTTTATTTGTTTCAACAAATTAAATGCGCCTACCATGTAAATTTGCCTTCGTTTTTAACTATGTTGGTCACACGCCACACATTTTTTGTGTCTTCTGACTGAATTCGTACATGCTGACATTCACGGTCGTCAATGACGCATTTTTTTTTAAATATACATATTCGAATAAATACTCCTACATTGCTGTGGCATTTTGACAAAACATCTTAAGCAAATTTAAAAAGTTGAAAAAAAATGTTATTAATCATAGGAATATTCACTCAAACAACTTTTTTGTTAACGTTTTTAAAATTTTGTATTACAAAGGAAATTTTTCTTTAATTTGGTTTATTTTATTATTTGATATATATGATTTTTTCACCGAGTTTTTTTTTAAACTTGACTTAAGGTGTTTTGTCAAAATTCCACAGATTTGTTTTTAAATACATACTTAAAATTTCTCGTACATTTATGTATACATTACATTACATAAACATTTCATCGTGCTTCTAAAACGTTTGTTTCTTAAATAACTTGTTTTTTGCTTCCAACAAATTCGAGCCACTTTGAGGTAGGTCGAAGATTTTAGGACAGACCGCTACATCAAGACCAATACAGTAATATTGTGTTCCATTGCATTTTTTTTGGTGTATTTTACAATTTTTGACTAACTATAAAGAAATGTAAAGCCAGTGTGTGTTTTATTGTGCGTAAATCGATCAACATAAGTTTTAAATTTTATCAAAATCGAAATTGCCCATCTATCCCTTCATACTTCTAGCTTTGAAAAACATATAAACCCTGTGTGTTTTAATTACGCTGATCTATCTATTCAAATTTCATCAACATTGCTTAGATATTTCGGAGTGGCAGAAATTCTCCGTATGTCCCCTCTTGGTCGCTTTCGCATTCGGTCAAGGGGCGGAGAGATACACTGGAGGTGAAATGGAGGGTAAACAACGAACTCATGTTAAAATGGCTTTCCTTTTCTTTTGAGTACGGAAACTATTGATTTAATAGATCTCTTCGATAATTAATCTTTTCTGAATATTGGTGGATTAGCGGCCCTCAACCCTATTTTAAGTAAGTACCAGTTAGAGAAATACAAAGAACCAAAAAATCCCTCTTACAGATTCTCATTTACTCAGGACTTTGCATGTTTAATTTTATGATTTTAGGTCCAATATTAAAAAAAAAGTTCCAAAAATACACCCTTACAGATTCGTATTCACTCAGGACATTGCATGTTTAATTAATGCTTCTAGATACAATATTAACGGAAATTCAAAAAGTACCAGTTAAAGAAGAAACTACCAAAAAGTTCTGTTACAGATTCTCATCCACTTAGGACCTGGTATGTTTTGTTTAATGTTCATAAGCCCATTATTAACGAAAATAAAAAAGTACCAGTTAAAGAACAGAAAAGTACCAAAAAGCCCCTCTTACAGATTCTCTTTCACTCAGGACCTTGCAAGTTTAATTTTATGTGTGAAGTCCAATACTAACGGAAATTCAAAAAGTACCAGTTAAAGACAAAAAAGGATCAAAAAGTTCCCCCATAGAGTCTAATCACTTAGGATATTGCATGTTTATTTTTATGTTTCATGTCCAATACTAACGGAAATTCAAAAGGTACCAGTTAAAAACCAAAAAAGTACAAAAAAGTTCCCCCATAGTGTCTTATCACTCTGGTAATTAAAAAGTACACGATGTAGAATCAGAAACGGAAAGAAAGATATTCAATTTTCCGTATTCCCCTTTTTGGTACTTTTTTTCTCTCCATTGAAGTATCAACAATTTCAATAGTGTAGTGGGAGCCCATTAAAGAATGGATAAAAATACTTTGTAAAAAAAGTAACAACAATAGTTACGAATTTCACCCCTTAAACGTTTGAATTTCTATAAAGTACCAAATTTTTGTTTGTATTTCTTAGATAAGTTTCGAATGTGATAAAATGTTTACTTTTCCGCTTATTGGCTTAAAAGATAGACGGGTGACAATAAAAGTACCAAAATTCTGGTTTTATTCGTTTACCCTCTAAAAGGGCCGAATTTCAAAAAGTACTAGACACCTCTTTGCTTATTTTTCTAAAGAGCAACGATAAGTATTACATTTTTATTTATATTTTATATATGCATATGTATTTTAGTTTTGGAGATAAGAGTGAGGTTAGAAAGGAGGTTTAGGTCCATATCCTAGGCATTTTAGTGAACCTTATATAGGAAATGTCCGTAAGGATTTTCTTTTAAATCGGACCGACACTTCCGGAGATTACTTCTTACAAACGTAGAAACATACAAACTATTCAGCTTTTTAAATTACAATATGTGTATAGATTACAAAAACTAACTAATTACTTTCAATAACTCAACGTACGTTAAAAGTTGCCCAACTTTAGTACTTTAACCCAAGCGTACTATTAGGGACAATGCTCACAATGCTCATAAGAAAACATGTATATCAACTTTAATGCTAGTTGAAAAAGCGACATATAAAGTACAAAGGATAAAGTGTGACTTGGCTTTAAGTGCACATACAACAGAATCCATTTTAATTGAAAAATACATTACCAAGATATGGCTGGAATTTGGCGCTAGTCTACAATAAAAGTGGGCCAAAAGTCACTGAACATCCGCTAATAAGTCCTTAAATTTTTCACAAAATCTTTAGCAATGCATCTTGTACGTAAGCAGCAACAACAATTTTCATTGTTCTCGACATTTGAGGCTGAGTGGCATGTTTACGAGTCGATTATTATGATCTACCAAGCGCGGTCTGCCACTCCGAGATACGTCACTAACAGATCCCGATGACAGAAAACGAGCTACTAGATTGCGTACATGAATTCGAGACAGTACATTTCTGGTTCTAAAAAAAATTCGAAATTTTCTATGGGTTTGAGCTATTGAATTTTTACTAGCAAAATAAAACTGAACATATTTTGTTCGATCCTCCATCCTTCACATGGCCACTGAAACTCCCAAACGTTCAGTTTGTAATACTGACAAATAAACCAACTAAGAGAGCTATATTCGGCTAAGCCGAATAGTCAGTTCTCTTCACCATGGTGCAATAAGAACTAAGTCTTAAGTCCCCGCCCAAGTCTAAAATCCCGGACATATTTTGCCGGATGCTGTATATCGATAACCAAGTTGCTTGTACCTTATTTTGAAATTTTGGCCCTTGGCGTTCCCAGATTTAAAAAAAAACAAGGGACTTTTAGGTTACCCTGCGGCAAGACAATCAAGTTGTTCTTGACAGTCTTTTACATATACTGTTTGTCAAAATTTACATAAATTGAAAGCTGTGACGTAGGCTGCACTCAATTTGTGCTTACAATTTACTTCCAAGATATCATCAAGAAAACAATGTATAAAGACAAACATGTAATCGCCTGTTAAATTGAATGTACAATTGCCATACAAATGGAGAATTGAAATTGAAAGCAATTTCGTGGTCAATTTTAAAAATGTGAGTGTGTTAGTAAAAAAGGTAGAGTCCCAACAAATACGAAGTCAAACCTTTGATATGAAATGACTTTATCATTTGACATCAAACGCAATTCTCAAACGTTTTTCAATTGTTTGATTTAAAATTTAAATTCAAATTGATAATTATTTGAAAATAAACATTTGATATTAAATGTTTTATTAATTTGATGTCAAATGTTTTTCAAATGTTAAAATCAAATCAAAAATAAACTTGGCAATACTAAAGCGAAAAAAATTTATTTTTTTTCCTTGTGGCTACATGTGTTTTACTATTAAAAATAAATTTTAATATAAAGTGAACAGTTTATTTCTTTTGAAAAATAAAAATTATTGGTGAGAAATTACAATGATTAAAAATACGAAAAAAAAGAAAAATAATAAAACGGGAAAGTGAAGAAAGTTTGTTGAACGATCGCGGTGCTACAATCCTCAAAATAAAAGGGAGCCAAGTATTTTGTCTTTCCAAGAATGTGAGGACGGAAAGAACACTATTTCATCTTTTAGCTATGGTACCGAATGTTTATCTCAAAGTTTATTTAAATAAATAATTAATATAAATTAAAAAAATTAAATAGTTTTATTTATATTCCACATTGTATTATAATCCACATTTGAAAAACATTTGAGAATGACGTTTGAAAGCAAGTTGAAAATAAAGGCATTTTTCAATTTGAAAATAATTTTCCCTTTTTGTTGAGAACGCTATGATTTTCAAATCATTATCAAACGTTTGTCGTTTGATAAAACGTTTGATTTCAAATCATTTTCAATTTGAAATCAAACCTCCGTGTGTGTTGGGGTGTATTGCAAATTGAAAGGAATTGAAAGACAATACTTGATCGTGTGGCCACCAAGTTAACTTTGAGGAAGTCTTGATCAGTGTTCGAAAATAAACATTTAATATGGCTCCTCAGTATTCAGTTCGGTAGATTTGTGGAAAACACAAGCGCTACTATTGTTTTTGTAGTAAATCATTAAAAAAATAACGTTTCCCTATTTGACATCTTTCGAACACAAAAATAATACTGTTCTTAGCCAACTTAACAAAAAAATAAGAACATTTAATTCCGTTTGGTTTTTTTTTAACCACAAACTTCATTGTGTTCTGTTCAGCTCAGTAGTGTTCGTCCGTTTCAGGTGTGCTAAGCGCCCATTTGGCAGGTTAAAAAAACCTAACATTTTTTACAAAAACAAAACACACTTACGAAAAAAAAACAAAAAGCCAGAAAAATAATTTTACACAAACAAAAAATTTTCACAACATTCGTGCTTCGGTCGTTGCCAAAATTTTTGTTTGTTCATTTCTTTATCAATGTAAAAAAGAAACAATCGGGAACATTAAGATATAAAGTTTGTCTACAGTATCACAACAATTGTTCTGTTTTTTACGGATCTTTCTTGAAAATAGTTAGGAACGGTGTTAATGGTTGTGTTCGTCAACACAAACACTGGCTGTGTGTGTCGAACGCTAAATAATTTTCTGTTTATTGTCGAACACTGTTTAAAAGTTAAAAAACTTAACCAAAAAACTAAAAATATAAACATTAACTGGTCTAAAATATCATGCCTAAATCTGTTTTGCAGCTTTCTTTCTTATAATATTACACAAAAATAAATTTTTCCAAATCCTGAGAACTGAGTCAATCATAATATGATTGCTCTAATTATTTAGCCAAATAATTTGATTAACAATTATATTATGTAATAATTTCAGCAATAGGTACCAAATGCTGGGTACAGACAGTGCAATCTACATGCAATCTGTTTCAATGCAACCTCAAAATATCTGGACTGAATGAAAATTAATGAAAATGAATTTAATTTGCTAGATTGCGTAAATGCATTGCATTGTGTGTATACAGCAAAAAAAAAACACAATTTTATTATATTCTTAAACAAACCCATTCTCAGTTATTTTTAATTATTTATTGAAGGATTACTAAAATATTTTTTATTAAGTCTATTCAAGCTGATAAAGTGCCTTTAATGTATTTAACCTACACTTAAACTGCTTTATACTATGTTTCCACCATGAGTAAAACAACTTGTTTTGATCAAAAAGTGTCAAAGTGTTTCCATTACGTAAAACTGGTTTTGGTTTTCGAATTTTCGAAATCAATTTGACATTCATGTTGCAAACGAACATGAACGCCAAAAAAAATATGTGTTAAAAAAAATATTTTTCTTTAACATGAAATTTCCTTGTTGGTTTTTTAATACGCATTTATACATATAAGTACGTATGTATATAAAAAAGCACAAAATTTGCTACCTTTTTATTATATTATTTAAAAAGTCTTGATATTTTGGTAAATATGTCACTTTTTCGAAATTGTCAATCACCAATAATGGATAACCCAGAGTTGTATTCATGATTTTCGACATGTTTTGAAGCAAAACTAGTTTTTGTTTGAGTTTTTCGAACATGAAAAATGTATGGGGAAACAAGTTGCAAAACACTTGTTTTGCGGCCCAAAACATGTAAGTGGAAACGTACTATTAATGTTTATTTTCAAAACACTTAAAATCAAGGTTGGCAACCGATACCAATATCGTTTAAATTGCATACTGGCATTGATACCGATACCGAAATTAGGTTTTTGCGTAAAATTCCGGATAACGTGTACCGCTTATGTTTACCGTATACGTATATCGTTTCGGTATTTACAAGCAATATCATATTTCATATAGAAAAAAATTAAAAGTTTCAACGCTTGTGCTAATGAAAAATATGTTTGTCAACTTGACGCTCTATGGTTGCAACACTGTTATTGTTTTGTTAATAAGAGGCGGTTCACACACGTCAAGTTTGACTCGTCAAGTCTTGAGTTTTTAGAAAGAAGGGAAATTAAATGGCATTCTCTTTACCCTTCTTTCCTAAAAGCTCAAGACTTGACGAGTCAAACTTGACTTGTGTGAACCGGCACTAAGTGCTGGTATACCAATACCGAAATTCGTTTCGGTATCCAACCTTGCTTAAAATCAATTTTATTTCAGTGTTTGTTTAAAGCACAATTCATGCAAAATCTATACAACCTAAATAGACAGCTTGACAAAAAAAAAATTAATTAAGTCCAACATCAAACTGATTCATCGTGTTTTCCCAAAGCCAAAACTACGACGATGGCCTACATAAAATCATGATTACTGTTGGCGAAAACAAACACAAATGCTTTTTGCGATATTCAATAAACAATTTAAATATTTAAAAATATTTATTTGATTCTCAATGTATGTATGTATTTGCCATCAAAAAATTAACAATCACGAAGGCTATATTCGGCAGTACCGAATCTATGATACCCACAGCAATTTGTTCAGATAAAAAAAAAAACCTAAAATTAAACAACACAAAATATTTAAATATCAGAAAATTAAAAAAAATTAGAAGATTTTTGCTACCGAGCATTTCCTGTTTAAAATTTTTGCTGCTTTTGCTTATCCTGTATGGCCGTTGTAATGTCAGACGTCTTATTCCGGAGGACTTTTTACGGGGTCTAGGTGAAATATGACAGTTATATCGGTCATTAGGGGTCACTGAAAACACATGCGACGAGGATGTCCCTTAGTTTTAATGACTACTGCAGAAGTTATCACGATGATACTACGATAAAGCATTTTGAGGGCCCAGAATTGCCGCGCTTTTAATGAAAATTTAATCAAGTGAATAAAACGTTTAATCAAAAGCATTATGATACTATGAGAATCACAAAGGGACCACTGTAAGGACCCAAGTGAGCTGTCCTAGTGTCGGCTGCCCATTGAACCCAAACCTAGGTGAAATAACAGACCGTCTAAGACAAAGCTCTAAAAGTCGTTTTGACTAACTTGTATCTTCCCAATCCTTCAGTTGGACTCTGACTGACAATCGAAGGAACATGGCTCGATCGCCTTAAAATTTAGCAAGGTAAATATATTTTATAGGACATCCAATGATTATTTTGATATGTTGCAAACGGAATGACAAAACCAATACACCCCCATGCATTTTATTTGTCTTTGGTGCAAGTTATAAAACACACAAACAATTAATGAAACAAAAAGCAAAATTGTCAAAGCCGGTCAAATTGAACTCGTATTTAATTTTTGATAATTGTCCTTGCGATTTTTAGGGGGAATTTTTTTGTTTTTAATTTCTGTTTAGGTGCTTTTTTTGCGTAAAAAATACTTTGAAAATATATGAAAAAAACCAAAAAATATATATGTAATATATATTTTGAACTCGATAACAAATTTAAGAGAAGCAACTCGTTCAACTCATAGAAAACGACTAGAATAGAAAGAGTAAGAGAAAAAAGTCAAATAAAAAAACAACTTAATAAGCTCAATCAGTTGTCTGAGTTACATGAGACAATGAATTTTATGTCACAGAAGTTTGATGAAATTATACGTGGGGTGGCTGAGAATAAACGACAAATTGATGTTGTGCAAAAAGAAAACCGTTTATTAAAAATGGAAATTAAAACGTTAAAAGATTCTGTGAAACTACTTAACTAACTATAAAAACGCAAGTGAAAAGAGAACCATGATTGTTAAATTCGTAACCAAAAAATCTAAGGATAAGCTTATGCAAGCTTATGCAGTTCAGTTTGTGCTTTGTTGTGATACAGACGTGTATTATTAAACCCGCATACTATTTGAATTAATTAAATTTGATTATTTTTTTTATTTAAAATAAACATTCCGCGAATGAACGCAAAATACATAAATAATTTTTAAATAAATTATTTAGCATAAAAGTGATCAATTAATAAAAACGAAAAATTAATAAGATAAATAAAAAATATAAGTGAATATATGTACATACATACTTATGTATGTATGTAGGTATACATAATCTTGCAAAAACATTTTAATTTTGTAAAGAACAAAATAAAAAAAAAATAACAAAAATATTGAAAGCACAAAGTTACGGTGAAAAACAAAAACAATATTTTGTATGAACAAAAACAATGAGACAACAATAAAACTCAACGAGAGAAATTGCTATGTAACAGTTCATGCAAATGAAAATAATGAAATAAATAAAACAAAACAAAACAATATCAACTACCTAACGGCTAAGCCAATTATTCGTACACGTTCCCTCTCACCCTCGGTATTTACACAAACGGTGGATAGCGACTCATTAAAAAAACTAAAACTAGACCTGGTGACAAGTGTTGCCAGGCCAGAAAGTATTGCCGCGACGTCAAAAACAAATTTAGTGGGAAATGATACCATGCACTTAAACACAAATGCAATGGAAAACCCCCCTGTAAAAAGTTGTCAAAAGCCTCAAGTCCAAGTTGGTATGGACAGGTATATAACAGTCCTTAAACGGGGTCGCAGCCCTACATCTTCAGCTGTTGCTTCGGCCTCAAAAGTGCCATTTTTTGATAAAATAAATTCCCAAAATCGCTTTGCAATTCTGGAGGATGAATCCTCTGAAGCACCAAACGTAATAAAATCGTCCAAGCCTCCCCCGATATATCTTAGGGAGCATAACTCAAATGATCTAATAAAGAGTTTAATTTCGTTGATTGGTGAAAACTCTTTTTATGTAGCCGCAATAAAGCGAGGTAGTATTAATGAAACGAAAATTCAAGTAAATAATGAAAATGATTTTCGCAAAATAGTGAACAAATTTGAGGCACTTAAAAAAAGTTTTTATACATACCAACTCAAGAGCAGTAAAGGTCTGCAGGTGGTGATTAAAGGAATTGATTCATGCGTAGACCCAGAGGAAATTAAAACATTCTTGGAAGAAAAAGGTTTCAAGATAAAACATGTGGTAAATATTAGAAATAGGGAAAAAAATCCTCAACCACTTTTTCGTGTAGAATTAGAGCCCGGCGACATTAAGTTAAAAAAAAACGAAACGCATCCCATTTATAGTTTAAAATATATTCTATACAGAAAAATCACAATTGAGGAGCCGCACAAAAAAAATGGACCTGTTCAGTGCTTAAACTGCCAAGAATATGGCCATACCAAGGCATACTGCTACTTACCCCCTGTTTGCGTAGTATGTGGAGAACTACACGGTACAGTTTCTTGCGATAAGTCTAAAACCGACCCCAACGTAAAAAAATGTAGCAACTGTGGCGGCAATCACACTGCCAATTATAGAGGATGCCCTGTATATAATATCGTTAAGCAAACGGTTGGACCGAAAACAAATACCCCTCAAATGCAGGTTGCAAACCAAGTAAACACAAATGCAATTCAAGCCCCCCAGCCTGGTAATAACAGGACCTCTTACGCTAACGTCCTAAAATCAAACCATGTGCAAATGCAAGGGGCCTCGCCAAGTAATGACGAAACTCCAGTTTCTAATTTAAGTCGCTTAGAAAAAACCATGGAAACATTAGTGCAAACAGTAAATAATTTTACAAACACAATGGGTAATATGATGCAGGAGATTCTTAGAATGCAATCGATGTTATTGCAAGCTGTACTTAATAAACCATGAACTGTTTAAAAATTTGTTTTTGGAACGCAAACGGCATCCGCCAACATAAAAATGAATTAGAATATTTTCTTAAAAGTAAACAAATTGATGTCATGATGGTTTCTGAAACTCATTTGACCTCAAGAAATACGTTTAAAATTAATGGTTATATACTATATGATACCAAGGACCCTCGAGATAGAGCTTGTGGAGGTTCTGCCATTTTGATAAAAACAAGAGTCAAACACTACCTAATGTGTGATCATCGTGAAGATTACCTCCAAGCAACAAACATTTGCGTTGAAGAATTAAATAGAAACGTAGTAATCTCATCGTTATACTCCCCACCTAGATATTCAATATCAGAAGGCCAATATAATAATTATTTTAAATCATTAGGACCTTGTTTCCTGGCCGCTGGCGATTATAACGCTAAACATACCTTCTGGGGGTCCCGACTTATAACACCAAAGGGTCGTGTACTATTTAATACTATTTCTAAAATGGATTTGAATGTGATAGCGAGTGGACAACCAACATATTGGCCTACTGATCAGCAAAAAATACCAGATGTCATCGATTTTGGCGTTGTTAAAAACATTCCCTTAGAAACGATTTATGTTGAAGCTTCCTTAGAATTATCTTCTGACCACACACCAACAATTGTTACTTTAATGAACCCCAATAGAATTGTATCTCCATCTGGTTACTTAGCGACGCCAGCTACACAAATCAATTGGCTAAAATAAAAAAAATATCTCAGCACCCATTGCACAGAAAATATTCTGCTTAGTACACCGGAATACGTAGATCGCGCTATTCTTAATTTTGACAGTTTTCTGAAGCTAGCTGTGCAACATTCCAGTATTACCCCAAAAAAAACTAAAATATTAAAATTTATTCCACAGATGTTGAGCGTCTCCTTTCTGAAAAAAGAAGAGTTCGAAGAGAGTGGCAATTGCACAGATCCCCTCAACTAAAGAGTTTATTAAAAGATTGTACAAAAAGGCTAAGAAAGTTACTACAGACTCAAAAAACAGCTTCTCTGCAAAAATATCTTAAGGAACTTGATGCAACTCCGCAATCAGACTACTCATTATGGCGTGCAGCTAAAAATCTAAAAAGGCCAGTCGCCTCTAAGCCACCATTAAGAAACTTGAACGGAAGTTGGGCTAGAATTGATAGCGAAAAGGGAAATCTGTTTGTTAATCACTTAAAAAACGTATTTACCCCAAATATATCTCACGATACTGCGGTCGAGTTACCACCTGTTCCTGCTAGAGCGGCTGTTCCCCTAAGATTTGAGATAAGAGAAATCGAAAAGGCTGTTTGTGAATTAAACCCCAAAAAAGCCCCTGGTTTTGATAAGATCAGCAACAAAATGCTTTTGGAGTTACCCAGCACAGCAAAGAAAATTATTCTTCTAATTTTCAATGCTATCTTACGTCTTCAATACTATCCTCAAAAATGGAAGGTTTCCTTAGTCACCATGATACCTAAACCAGGAAAGGATCACACAAAAGTTGAGTCATATAGGCCTATAAGCTTGCTTTCTAATATATCAAAGCTGTTTGAGAGGCTGTTAGTGTCAAAATTAACTCCAATTTTAAGTGAAAATAGATGTATACCTAACCACCAATTCGGCTTTAGAAGAGAACACAGCACAATTGAACAAACCCATCGTATAGTAAACGCCATAAGAAAAGCCTTTGAAGAAAGAAAATATTGTTCCGCTCTCTTCATCGATGTTTCTCAAGCTTTTGATAAAGTCTGGCATGAAGGCTTATTACATAAATTGAAGCAAAATTTTCCAGCAAACACACACAAGCTGCTAGAAAGCTACTTAGTCGGTCGTCAATTTATTATTAAAGAAGGAAAATTCTTTAGTTCACCTCAGCCAATTGGCGCTGGAGTCCCACAGGGCAGCATTCTGGGGCCTCTATTATACTTAATTTATACTTCGGACATGCCAACGAGCAACTACACACAAACTTCAACATTTGCAGACGATACAGCTTTTCTAAGCGTCCACGAAAACAGTTATGAAGCATCTCGTTATTTACAGGATCATATATTTCAACTAGAAATATGGCTAAAACAGTGGAGGATAATGGTAAATGAGCAAAAATGCGTACATATAACATTCACCTTGCGGCGGGAATCATGTCCCCCTATTAAAATTAATAATCAAATAATACCTCAAAATTCGCATGTAAAATATCTCGGTATACATTTAGATCGCCGTTTGACGTGGAAAAGCCATATAGAGGCAAAATTAACTCAAATGAAACTAAAAGCCATACAAATTCATTGGCTTATTGGAAGAAACTCTGTTCTTAGTCTCGACTGCAAACTCCTACTTTACAACTCTATCTTAAAGCCTATCTGGTGCTATGGTATTCAGTTATGGGGCACTGCCTCGGCTTCTAATATCGATAAAATTCAAAGGCGCCAAAATAAACTTCTTCGAATAATCACAGCTGCCCCTTGGTATGTTAAAAATTCAAATATCCACAAGGATCTCAATGTTCCATTAGTTAAAACTGTGATAACGAAATATGCAGTAAAATACTTAAAAAGGCTCGAATTGCATCCGAACCCACTAGCTCGAAATATTTTAAATGATAGCGGCCACACTCGCTTAAGAAGAAGAGACACTGCAGCACTTGTCCAATTAGATGAGCGATAAACACCTACATATATAAGTGAACAGAACCCGTGATGAAAAAATTTTTTTGTCTGGCACTGGCAGGACATAAAATAAAGTATTAGGTTAAGATTTGATTAATTATTGTGAGTTCATATTTACTATATGAAGATTCAATAAATAAATAATGAAAAGAAAAAAAAAAAAAAAAAAAAAGCTTATGCAAGCAAAGTCAGAACTTAAAGAGAATGAGAAAACTAAATCAATTTATGTCAACGATTGCCTGGGCAAGGAAACTTTTAACGTTTTTAACCATGCCAAAGCTTTAGAAAAAGTTGGATACCAATCAGTTTATACTTTCAACGGAAGAGTTTATGTAAGAAAAAGTGAATT
The DNA here is from genome assembly GCA_949318255.1 of Pollenia labialis. Taxonomy (NCBI): domain Eukaryota; kingdom Metazoa; phylum Arthropoda; class Insecta; order Diptera; family Polleniidae; genus Pollenia; species Pollenia labialis. The sequence goes on along the minus strand of OX439139.1, from coordinate 61,311,456 downwards.
ATCAAAGCCAAGACCAATAAAGAGTGAGGATGATGTCGATGATTTGCTTATGGAAGCTACAACAAATAGATTGCAAAGACGTAGATCAAGTCTTCATGTCCAACAGCCTGTTATACCTCAGGAAGATACAGATGATGAGGATAACCGTGCTTCTTTTTTGTGACCTAATTAAAACTTAAGTATAATCCAAATAATTTGCATAAAACTTTATATTTTTTTTTATTTTTTATGTCTAATAATAATTATTTTTCGAATTTTGATTCATTAAATAATTATTTTAATCAAATAAATTTTCCTTTATTAAACATTGTGTCTGTGAACATACGAAGCATTTCAGCTATTGACAAATTTAATAAATTTAAACTTATGATTTCAAATTTTTCAAAACTACCCAGTATCATTGCTGTCCAGGAAACATGGTTTTCTTCAAATTTAGTTCAGATTTATAATATCCCGGGATATAATGTAGTGCATTGCTGTAGGGCGGATAGTTACGGTGGAACGTCGGTTTATATTCGAAATTGTTTTAATTATAGTATTGAATTGTGCAAAAGTGAGAACTTCATTGAAGCAATTACAGTTACTTTGGAAAATATTAAGATCAGGGGGAAATCTTTAAAGGTAACGTCGTTTTATAGGTCTCAGAAATGTGTTTTTGTAAAATTCTCAGGTTTTATTGAAAACTTAGTTACCAACTATGGACGATGTCCTAGTATTATTGTTGGCGACTCAAATGTTGATTTTTTAAAAAATCCCTTATCAGCAAATTTGTTGGATATTATATCAAGTTTTAATTATCGAAACTGTCATAACCTGATAACTAGGCCAAAATCTGGAACATCCATTGACAATGTTTTTAGTAACATTACGGAAACTGTTTTTACGGATACGATTGAATGTTTATTGACCGATCACAATTTAATTTCATGTAAGGTTGAAAGAAAAAGCAATAGTTCTGAATATGTGGAAACAGTGCATAAAATTTATAATTATGATAAAGCCAGAGAAAATCTGAACAATTTCTTGCAAGTATATCGGGAGTCTGATAGTATATGTGCAGATTTGTCAAAAATTATAGATTATATGGGAAATTCGGCTCAAAATGCAACTGAGAATAAAACTGCTAAAAGGTTCTTTAAGAATGAATTGGTACCATGGATAAATAAAAATTTACAAGCCCTAATAATTTATAAAGATAAATTGTTAACAATGAGAAGAAAAAGAAAAAGTGTTGATACAGAGATTTGGTTAAAGAGAATAAGTTATGTAATTAAGAAATCGTGTAGAGAGTTAATGAATAATTATTACTACAACCATTTAGAAAAAATTCAGCAGGAACCGAGGAAGTGCTGGAAGTTTTTGAATCAAAATCTTGGTAGGAAAACAAGGAGTCAAATAAATGTTAAAGATTCGAATGATATAGTAGTATGTAGTTGACAATCAACTTAAAAGTAATCTCTTTAACCAGTATTTTCTTAAAATCCCAAAAACACTAAAGGAACAAATTAGTTATTCACCTGCTGATTCATGTAACGATTTAAGAACCTTAACACGTTGTCAAACCTCATTTAGCTTTCATATACTACTTCCTCGGAAATTAAAGATATGATTTCAAACCTAGATTTAACAAAGAGCTCTGGTTGGGATGGAATATCGCCAAGGATGTTATATGAATGTAAAAATCTTATCTCTCCATTTCTATCAAGAATATTTAACAGGATAATTGATACTTCGATATATCCAGACGATCTGAAGCTTGCCAAAATTGTTCCAATACCGAAGGAAAACAATGCTTCAATGATAGAAAAATTCCGTCCTATTGCTTTGCTGCAGATAATCAATAAAATTTTTGAAAAAATTCTTTATAAACAGTTGTCGTTATATTTGAATAATAATAGTTTTTTATATAATTGCCAATACGGATTTAAGAAAGGTTGTGGAACAGAAGAAGCTGTTGTAAATGTAGTCAACAGTATTTGTCAAGGTTTGGATAATGGGTTCAGTGGTGTGGCTGGAATTTTTTACGATTTTTCTAAGGCGTTTGATTTAGTAGACCATAAAATATTAATTGAAAAACTATGGGAAACAAATGGGAAACAATATGTAGATATTGAAGACTGTAAAAGTTTTACTGGTGTTGTAGAGTATGGGGTACCACAGGGGAGTGTGTTGGGCCCTCTGTTATTTAATGTATATCTAAAAATTTAGAATTGTTTGGAAAACTGTACATGTATGCTGATGATATATGTATGTTGTACCCATATAAGCACGAATTAGTTTTAAAGACGTATATGGAGTACGATGCTGCTATAATTACAGAGTATGTGAGGCTAAATAAACTAATTTTAAATCCAGATAAAACCAAATTGTTAAGATTTCGGCCATATGTAACAGATAACCAAAATTTTAGTATATACATTGATGGGAAGGAAGTTTTTGAGGTTTGCTCAACAAAACATCTTGGAATTTATCTACAAAACAATCTTACCTGGGATAAACATATTGAGACCTTGAAAACGAAGATTACATTGGTTATTGGTATGCTTTATAAATTTAGGAACAGGTTTAATAAAAAAACTAAGCTAATTATATACCAGTCATTAATTCACAGTCGTTTAAATTATTTGCCCATTATATATGCTTATAAAAAAAGCACTGAGTTAAAATCATTACAAAGAATTCAAAATAAATCACTGAAAATCGTTTTTAATAAGCCCTTAATATATTCCACAGTAACATTGTATAGGGATATATCGAAAACAATTCTGCCTATTTACGGATTGTATAAATTGCAGTTACATTTGTATGTTTTCAAATCGATACATAATATTGGTCATCATACAATTTTTTTTTGTTAGGAATCAAACCGTATTTAACACAAGAAATAACATGAATCTCCGAGTTGCAAAATGTCGTTTGGAAACCACGAAACAAAGAGTTGAACATATGGGTAGTTTTGAGTTCAATAATCTTCCGCAGAATTTGAAAAACATTGAAAGGGCTTCAATTTTTAAGAAAAGTTTAAAAGAGTTTTTTCTCCAAAATTTAGAAATGCTTCTAATGTAAAAGTTCTTGTGAAAATTTATTTGAAGTGTAATAATATTTTTTCTTTTTTTTTTATTATTGCTATTATTATATAAAACTTATGTAATATTTTTTTTTTGCCAACTCGCCTCAATAATGTCCAAGTGGCGCTGAGGCACTTTCTATCTTTTGTAAAATATTTCTTTTTTTTGAAAATAAGCTGAATAAAAAAAAAAAAAATAAAAAACAAATATCGCCCTTCTCAAGGCCCATTGAAAAGGTCTGCGCAAGAAGCCTGATGATCATTGTTTATGTTCTTTTTAGTTGTCAAAAGTTGTGCATGCATACGTTTGTTTACGTTTATGGTATGCCACACATATACGTTTTTTCCTTTTGCTTTGTATATGTATATGAAAGTAAATTTTTGACACCTAAAAAGAATCGTTTTTTGTTTTTGTACAAGTAAGCAGACCTGATAGATGGGCCTTGGCCCTCCTTGTTCAAAAGTGATTCAATTCAAAAAACTTATGTGCTGTTTTGACAACACAAGTGACTGAACGTGAAGTAAAATTTATATGAAAAGCACTCAGTTTTTTGAGTGTCGCAATAATTATCTCTATATACCATATATAATATACCATATGTTTAGTAGCTCCGTCATATAAAATTTTAAATTTATAAAGCTTTAAGAAATTATATTTTGGAAAATTACTCAATTTATTTACAAGTTTGAGTAAAAGTATATACAGTAGAATCCCGATAATTCGTAATCGCAAAGGACCGACCATTTCTTACGAATTATAGGGGTTTTTGAATTAGCGGCGTTTCGATTTAACGGAGTTAAAATAAAATTAATACGAATTACCGGGGTTTTTCAATTTAATTACTAAAACGACAAAAAAAAACATACAAAACAATTGTTAAAAATAAAATATATAAAAATTATTCATGTAAAAAAATGATCTTAAAAAAATAAATACACACAAGCAAAAACAGAAACCCACGCAAAAAATAGCTGTTAACACAAAATCGTTCTTTCCATGTTTCTGTTGGTTTTATTACAAATTATAACTGGTAGTTAGCAAACAATTACGATTTATAAGAGGTAAAGAAAATTTTATTTGAAAAAAAAATTACAAATTAAAGAGGGGATCAAAATGTATTGAAATTTTACGAATTAACGAGATTTTTTGAAGGGACCGACAGTTCATTACGAATAAGCGGGAATTACGATTTATCGGGGTACGAATTATCGGGATTTGACTGTAGGGGGTAATAATTTATGTACTAACCTGTTACTCATAACGTAAATATTGGTAAGTACTATCCTTATAAAAATAAGATTTTTTTCATTTTAAATTAAAATTTGTATTAAATAAATTCTTATCGAGTACAAATTTGTATGGCTCATATTAGCTGCGAAATCTAGCAAACGTCCGGTTGTTCCAAAAGCCAGTTCTATTCCACTTTCTAAATTATTGCGTACATTCACATGAGAACCAAGATCATCCGCATCTTTTTTTATCTGTTGAGCCATTTCTCTGCATGGGTCTGGATCTCGTTTTAGGATCTTCTTTATAAAAGTTAATTTGAAATGGAGGTAAACGTATTTGTGACCTATTAATTTCTCGTAGATCTTAAAAAGCACAGAATATACAGAACTGACACGAGACGGAAGATTTTGCCTTTTTTTTTGTCTCTTTCTAAGAAAGCTGCCCTTTTGCATTTTTTGTTTTGATTACGCAATTCGTGTTGATAGTAGCGGCCTGTTTTTACACATTGCCACTTTACTACCAAAAAACATTTTCTTTCTCTTTCTTCGAAAGCTGCCCTCGCAACTGATTTGGGCCTTTTTCACACGTCACTTTTAACAGTTCTGTGTATTCTGTGTTAAAAAGCCACTTTATTTTGTTAACATTTTGTGGCCAAAAAACCAAATACGTACATACATACTTGAAAAGTCATCAGGTGTTTCATTAACAGGTATTATTTGCTCCTTTATTGCCACCACCAAAACTTAAACGAGTATCCCGGCCAAAGCCACCATCCGAATGACAACCAACTGTTGGAAGACCACTCCTAAACACATGACCGCTTCGTTCATTACTTCCGTTGTTTCCAGCGAATCCACCACCCTGTCCTTTGGATTATTTTTCTTTACACCAATAGCAAATAATATTTTGCAGAATTAAATTTAAGCAATTAACAAATTTTCACAAGTATTAGCAAGTAATGCATTAAACACATTCATCACAGCAGGATACACGAACACACGACTACAAATGCTGCTGGGTGCAATAACAGTCGTGTATACAGCTACTGAATCATTTTGAAGACGACAGCTACAATTGAAAAATTAAAAACAGCTGTTTTTTTTATTGTGTATTTATATTTCAGTGGTGCCACTATCATTTTTTTAAACTTTTATGAAATGGAAAAACATGCATTATTCAAGACTCGTAACAAACTTAATTTAAGCCAATAAATATATAAATACTTATTTATAATACATTTTATAGCGTAAAAACAAACGAATTTATTAAAAATCATTTAAAATATTTTAATTTTGTTTGTTTTTTTGGAACTAATAAACAATAAATTTTAACAGCAGATTACATAAAAAAATATATACTGCTTATAAAATAAAAATTTTGTTCCGTCATCGCACGTCATAAAAGTTTCAGAACACGTTGGGTACGTACGTAAATATATAAAAGCTATGCATCACTGCTGCAGTGATGCAAAATGTTGCTGCTGATGCGTGGTTACCAGTTGCAGTTGTAATGCTAAAGGCCCAACCATAATATGCATAGCCTTGCTTTACCTACTGTCAAAAATTATCTCAAATGTACTTTAAAAAACAGCAAATAAAAAAACATTTGATTCCGTACAGAATGTGCGATTAGATTCGCACCTTGCTTAAGCAAAAGACAGTTTCATTAAATTTAGTAAAAAGTTGCCTTAAGTTCAATACGGTTTGCATTATTTAATTTACATGTTTTCGCACATTTGATTAAGCCAACTTAAGCACATTATGGTTGGGCCTTAATACTTTTTTTACTGCACAACAGCTGTGCAAAGTTTGAATTTTTGAACACGAGCTAAATTTCAAAAGTTTAATGGGCAAACATAAAATAATAAATAAATTTTATCAACAATATCGATGACAAATTCTATTAAAAAGTTACAGTGTTCTTATAAATTACAAAAAAAAGCATCACAAAAGAAAAATAAAACGATTTTTTTAATCCAAATTTTTAATATTTTAATCAGGCTTAAGTTCATCAAATTTAATTTTCATTAAATTATTTTTATGAAGAAAGGAATTTTACAACATGAAAATTAATTAAAGTTGTTATTGATAATCATTCTTGACTGACCTGAGATTCGAACCCAGGCGGCTGGTTACCATGACATGTTTCGATCGCAACCACTCGATCTCCTCAGATGGATTTGCCGTCTTACACTCGCAGCCATCGACGACTGCTGACGTCAATAGTCAAACATCAATCCTTAAACCAAATTGTATTTTAACCTTTGCTAGATCGAAATTTGCTTGTTTGAATGATTACCCATTTTAATTGATTTTACATGTTTTTCCTCACTTCTGTTTTTTCCGTACTTATGTCAAGAATTCTTCTTGAAGTCCAAAGTACATTTTTTTGTTTTTTTCATTTTGTCTTTCTTTTTCTTTTTATGTCAAAATTTATTGCATCAGAAAAAAATTTGCTGCAGAGCTGCGGCATGACAGCATAAAAAAAACTTTTGAAATATGAGAGTGATGCCAAGTTTCTTACAAGTGATGCTTTTATGAACATTAAACTTTACTTCTGCGCAAGAGACACCCAACAACTGCATTTACGAACGTTCCCCTTATCAATAACTTTGAAAACTGGATCTAAATAGTATTGGTATTATAAGAAACTACTTCGAAATATCTTTCACATGATGAATTAAAAATTCCGATTTATAAGCCTGTTAAGAACCAATTTCAAATATTAATATTTCTTGATAGATTTTTCAACAACACTTAAAATTTTGTCAAAATATTTAATCAAACGTATTACATATTAGTAACTCCATCATGTAAAATTTTAAATTTATTAAGATTTATTGAGTAAAAATATATATATGTGGTAGTAATTAATGTACTAGTTACAAATTTAATTATTGCAATGTGTACATAATTAATAAGTGTTCCGCAACGCTGAAAACCCGCAAAACGTTATTAAGCAAATATCTAAGGGTTAGGTTATATTTTAAAAGCTAATTTTGTAATTAAAAATCAGCCACGGAATACGAAAATAGATATTAAAATGGGCTTTAAATTGGTTAATCGCCATGTGAAAAACACTTTGAATAATTTTTCTTTTTAAAGCTTAAGAGATATAGATAAAATATTTTACAAATTTCAGTCCTATAACTCCTAAACGAGGAAAGCGTAAGCACGAAAAAATCTTCCTATAGAACTTCTTTCAAGGATACTAAAAAGTTATATAATTTTTTCAATTTCAAGAGTATTCTTTTCTGTTAAACAAAAAAAATATTTTCAAGCACTTATTCCTTAAATATTTTTTAATATTAGCAACACTTTTTCTGTTTTGTAGTGGACAGAAATAGAAATTAGTTTAATTTGACTACAACAAAAAAATAAGCACAGACAACAACCTGCAGCCGCCGTCGTGAAAATAATCATTTCCATATACACACATGTATTCTATGTTTGACATATTGAAGTCGGTAGCTTGCTGTCTCGAATTTGTTTATAGCATAAAGCGTATGAGAAAAATGTATTAAAAAATTGGCATTTTTTGCGAAGTGCTTTTCGTTGTTCTACTCTAGCATATATGTTAGAGTGGTACAACTAGTGTAAAATTTTTGCAAGTGTGTTAGTAATTTTTTTTTTAGTTTTGGTTATAGATTTTTTGTAGGGTAGTTTAATTTGACTACAACGACAAAATAAGCACAGAGAACAACCTGCAGCAATGTAGGCGGTTCGTCGTGAAAATAATCATTTTCATACACACACATGCATTCTATTTTCGACTTATTGAAGTCGGTAGCCTACTGTCTCGAATGTGCTTACTGCAAAAGAAAGACATAACTGTTTTTTTAGAAACAGTTAACAACAATCAAGGCGAATTCAACTACAGGTGATGTCAGAACTACAACAATCCAAAAACAACATAGGGTTCTTGCATTGCATTGTTACCCTGCAGATGATATTGGACTACGTGCTCCATATTGATGAAAACGACTACTCCCTGGACTGGTCCAATGTTATGCAAGCTTGTACCATGTCATTGTTGAAGAGTTTGTAGAAAAACGACATGTCGTCGTTTTGAAATGAAATGTTTTTCTTTCTAAACGAAGTTAAAACTAATCCACCACATGGTCCATCCCTAGGACATCGTAATGTTAAATAGACCATGTTTTTTCAATACGCCTTTATGGACTACTCCTTATATGCATGTATGGACTCGAAATGTCAACCATTCTTAGCAAATCACTAACAAATCAAAACAAATAAGCTCGAACTGTGAAAATCAGATGCCGTTTCGACACATTCTGTAGTTAATTCACCTTGACAACAACAAACAACACTGATATGTTTTTTTAAAGATAAACAAGTGTATTGTGCATAGTTTAAGCATTTAGACCCGAAAAATAAAAATTTTGATTTGAGTCACTTTTTAACTAGGAGTGCGGTATGTAACTAAAACCTAACCCTATGATTGTTTTAGTAAGAAATGTGTTTAACTTTGTTGTTGCAACTTTACAGTGTGGAATTTCGAAAAATCATTTCTTATTTTATTTTAAAACAGTTTCTACTCTAGTCGTTCCTCTATGATTTAATTTATTACATATAATGGGATGGGAAAATCCAAATTAGTTAACACAGTTAAGGTTTATTTGTATACCTTAGTAAGCGTTTATAAAAATGTATTGTATTTGAAACAATACAATAGTTCAACAGTTTTTATAACAGACAACGAGAGCAATAAGGCCACTCTAGCTCCAGTGCTGCCACTTGTGGGTAATTACCCGAATTTGGTATAATTTTTACTGCCGTGTGTAGAGCGTGGGTAATTTTTCTTAGGTCTAATTCAGGTGTTATTTAAATTCTTACTTCAGATACCTAAATAAAATCAATATTCAATTTCAGTGATGACATTATTTCTTTTTAAATATTGTTGATAAAAAGGCACAGTCTTCTAAACCAAACACTCGGTTTCTTTTGAAAAATGTTGAGCAATATAAATTATTTCACACGAAAATTTTGACTTGTTTCAATGTTACCTATCATGCGAGTTTGTACAATTTGACGTTTTTATTTCCTTCAAAGTATGCGACATTGTTTTGCGTATGTAAACAAATCCCACATGTCTTTAATTAAAAATAATTTATTTAATAAATATTTAATAAAAAAGTTTTTGTTTCTTTTAAAATGTCTTTTTATTAAAAGAATCTTCAATTTCATATCAGGTGTAATATCATTTAAATCGGGTAATTTTGCTTCATCTCAAGTGTAATTTTGAATTTTGCCGATGGTAACACTGGCTTAACCACAAAACACAGAAAATTATTTTTTTCCATTAAATTTATATAATTTAAAGAGATTCTTTTCATTAAACAATTAATTAATTTGATCGCTGTAACTGTCCTCTGACCAGTGCTGGCAGTGGAATTTTCGGAAAAATACCTACACATGCTAAGAAAAATCCGATTTTTCCCTACACGTTAAAAAGATTTCCCCTACAAAAATCCCTACGCATAATTGCCATTTTTTCCTCCTCTCTTCTAAAAACTCAAGACTGGACGAGTCAAACTTGACGTGTGTGAACCAGCACTAAGCAATAAATTTTTTTTTTGTTAAACCAAATAAAAATGTTAAACGTATAAGACTTATAGCAACAGTTCTACTTGTAATAATATCAAAGTTTAAACAAAACAACATCAACAATAAACCGTGCGGTCATCTCGTCTTACATTCCCCGCTACAATTAGTTGAAATTCTCTCAACATTAATTGTAGTTGTAAGTAGGTTAAGAAAAACAAAATAAAAAACAACAACAACTTACAAAAGATGTTGTCAATTAAGTGTTTTTTAGGCCGTGCACCTGCCTGTTTATTTTTTTATTTATTTATTTATTTAATTTATTAGTCTATGGAATTCATCCTTACAGACTATTTATACAACACAAATGTTAATTACTCACATAAAATAAATAATTATGAATTAAAAAAAATTATTATTTTACTTTTAGTTACATTAGTATTTAAAGAAAAATCTATAAATCTATACAGTTCATTAAATTGAATACACATTCTCCTGAGAGGATCAGCGTTTGCATAATTAGCTCTAAAAAATTGAACGGATAATGGTGAGAAGTATCGTGTTGGTCGTTGAGGAATGTTGAACGAAATATTGTTGATCAGAAAACCAGAACAAACATCACCGTTAATAATATTCAATAGAAACGAGACATTTAACATAGATCGTCGGCTTTTTAAGGTTGGCAGCTTAACAAGGGCGAGCCTGCTGGTATATGATGGAAGACATAATGGGTTGAAATTTAAACTTCGAAGACAGAACAACAGGAATTGTTTTTGCACAGATTCAATCCTGTCGATATAAATTTGGTACATAGGGTCCCAAATAATGGAAGCATACTCCAAAATAGGTCTCACAAGTGATGTGTATAAAGTTTTAGTTACATAAGGGTCATTGAATTCTTTAGCCCACCGTTTTATAAAACCAAGAACTCCTCTGGCTTTGTTTGCCATAATTGTTATATGATTAATGAAACTTAGTTTAGGATCCAATAAAACACCAAGATCTAAAAAGCTATCCACTTTTTCTAGTTGATAATTGCCCAGCATATAATTTACAGATATCGGTCGCTTTCGGACAAAACGCATATATTTGCACTTTTTTAGATTCAGCTCCATTAAATTTGAATTACACCATTTGTAAAACGAATCAAAAAGTAATTTCAATTTTTGGGAATACAAAATTTAAATTTCAAAAGATTTTGTTATTCGTGCTAAATTCCCAGTTTTTATTATTGATAAAAACACTTGAAATTTATTGTTGATGGGATAAGCTATTCCTATGCGCATTTCACTGGTTGCTTAGGCCAGATCATCAGGAAACTTCATCCATAAAGATTTTAGAAAAACTAAAGATATTAAACCAAATAAAAATGTTAAACGTATAAGACTTATAGCAACAGTTCTACTTGTAATAATATCAAAGTTTAAACAAAACAACATCAACAATAAACAGTGCGTTCATCTCGTCTTACATTCCCCGCTACAATTAGTTGAAATTCTCTCAACATTAATTGTAGTTGTAAGTAGGTTAAGAAAAACAAAATAAAAAACAACAACAACTTACAAAAGATGTTGTCAATTAAGTGTTTTTTATGCCGTGCACCTGCCTGTTTATTATCAAAAAGTAATTTAAATTTTTGGGAATACAAAATTTAAATTTCAAAAGATTTTGTTATTCGTGCTAAATTCCCAGTTTTTATTATTGATAAATTTTTTGTATAAATTCACAATTGAACAGCGCAAGTTAACGAGTCAAAATTGTTAGACAAATTTAAGAAGTTTGTGTAAATTAATTTTGACAGTTCATTTGCGAGGACGTAAAAATGCACAGTTGGCACAGATTGCGAGAATTTTAAGCGGTATTATGCAAACCCTTATTATGTTTCTCTCTTTGGTTCCGGGGGAAAGTGCTTACAATTATTTATTTGTAAATAAATACAAACGTTGTCTCTGAAGATTCTTCTAACTGTTATTTCACACTCAAAGCAATTTGATTCTATAGAACTTTATATTGTCTTATCTTGAAATAACTTTTATTCAACGTGATTCGTAGTGTTATTTCAATATCAATGTCATTTCACTGTAACTTTACTGGAATGTTAAATAAACATGAATTATAGTTATTAAAAAAAAAAAAAATTTGGTCCCTAGTTATTGTTCAGTCAAGTTATATAAACATGAAGTTACTATGAAGAAAATCACTACCGGTAAATTTGAAATCAACCATGTTTTTGACGGTTTTACATTGATTGTTTTCTGTGTGTACATACTTTATAGCAGAGTACCGAAACGTTCACTCATTTTTCAGTCATAAGCGAGCGTAAAAAATTTAAAATTTTACAGCTTTTTCACATTCATGAGGGTAAGGAAAAAAAATATTTTGAATTTCCTCATTCATGAAAACTGAGCAAACAGAAAAATTCATTTGTGAATTTGTCGGATATGAAAAATTTAAAAAAATTCACATTCAAATTCCTCATAAGGAAAATTTGCCCGACCATTAACAACGGGAAAATGAAGTAGTAAAGAGACCTTATAGAAGGCCTTTTTGGCGATATATAGAGTTTTCGAGTCGCACTCAAACTGTATATCTAATAAACACCGTTTGTCATTGGAGACCAAAGCCTTGGCTTCTTGCATCTTATTTAAAGGCTTCTAAAAGGCCTTCGAAAAATAATAAAGAATTAAGAATAAAGTTGTATCCCAGGTTGCGAAGCTTAGGCCAACAAGGTTCTATCTTACACGTAGTTAAGGTACAAATAGAACCTTGTTGTTCTAAGGTTGTGAGTCCTAAGTTTATGTTTGTATATTTTAATAGAAAAGTTACCTTGAATAATTCTACCTTGTTTAAACATTATTACATTGAACGGTAATTTTTTCATTGGCGAAAAATGTCAAATTAAATATTCATTATAAATAAAAATTGTTTCAAGGCAATTTTGTTATTCGAGGATTTTGTTGTGTTTTAAAGAAAAAAAGAAATGGGGAAGGAAAAGAAACGAAATGGAAAACGAAAGGAAGTTGGTTTCCAAGTTGGTAAAAAAAAATGAAAAACAAATTTTTTAAAACTGTATAGTAAAATAGAATGATGACGAACAAAAGAATTTTGGAAAGACACCCTTATCGATGATCCCTTGCAAAATGTTGATGACCTTCAAATCATTTATTTTAGTAGTATTTGATTTTTTTCAGTATAACTTTTAATGTTTCATAGATTTCTTTCATGTTAATACCCATTGCTAGCGGAATGAAAGGTTTTGGGTTCGACACATGCAACAACACTGCTTTCAAGCTGGAAACAGAACCATCAATAAATAATCTCCACTCACTAGCGATTTAGTTCATTTCTATTTTTACCACCAAAGCTTTTATATCGTGGCAGTAAGCGAACGAATTGTCATCATTAAGAGTGTAGAGGCTCTGAAATTCAGCTTGCCGTTTGCGGTACGCCGGAGAGTTCACATTAGCATGTGTGAGTTTTCTAGAAAAACGCTGTCAAAAATATGGCAAGTCGCTTCGATAGTTCCAATATGGCCACAATGAAATCCATTTCCATTCATTTATGTTATTAGTTGTAATCTATATCTTCTCTGCTGGGGCTCGTAATCGGTATCAAATGGATCTTCATAAGTAACACCACTTGCTGTTGTCATTCCTGTAAATTCTGTACCACGATCTGGAGTTGGCGGCCTTGGTGATACAAAATTTTCAGGTGCAAGCACTGGTAGTGTGGCTGTTACAGTTGCTTTATACATTTTGTTCTTCTCAGCATGCCGATATAGACGGCATGTGTAATTTACACATGCATAGCAACTGGTTGCATCATGATCACCTGGGCGATTAATCCAGTTTACTGGCTTACAATACTTCATATTATTTTTGCCTCCACTCAACCATGCCATCAGATTGTTATAACATTGGCGACACACTGTATTAGGTGTGTAATTTTCGCCTGTCAAGTATACTTCGTCGAAGAACAACTTATATGCTCTATTGAATTCACTAGTTAAAAGATTATTTTCCTTTTGAAATCTTGTAGAATTTTTTTTCCTGATTTGATGACCGCAAACGTAGCAAAACGAATCAATTTTTTCACACTGCATATTGAAATTGCCAGTTGCCAATGCTGTGTGCGAATTATGCTGCAGCACTTTCTCTTTAACTTTCACCGCTGAGCTCTCGTTGACTTCGCGCTGTATAATGCCTCGATGTGAGCATCGTATTGCTTTTATATAGTGCGTTGCGTCCCTTGATGCGTGTGTTGTACTTACTGCTTTGCCTGTGATGTTGCGGTCGGTGTGTGATCGCGTGAATTGTATGTGGAGACCATAGGTACCTACATTTTTGTAGTTGATTGTTTCCTTAAATTTTGAACGGTTTGCTACCTATGGACCTGAACAGGGAAAAAAGGTAAACAAAATCGAAGTTTTTTAAGTTTTTTGCGATTTTGATCTTGAAGATGAAGTTTTTTTGATTTTATATGTTCACAATTTTTGTTCTTTATGGCAAGAGCTACTTTGTATCAGAGGGTTAATCAAAATTCCTAACGGGTTGCAAGATATGAGCCTGAAAAAATTATCACTTTTTTGCAAAAATTACACCGAGGCCCCAAATCTTTAAGGGCCCATAAAAAATGTGCATGACTTTGGGCAAAACTGGGTGACACTGGTCTTTTTTTTTGTCCTTTATGGTTATTTATTGTCCGTATATGGTTATTTTTCCATGACTTAAAAAATTACACACAGTGTTATGTTTTTTTTCGTACGCTTGACAATTATAGCCTTTCGCATTAATATTTTTTTATAAGAAAAAACATATTTACATAAAACCATTTTCTACAAAAAAAAAATCGTGTCACTATGTACATACTAAATTTTTTTTTTTTTTTCATTATTTATTTATTGAATCTTCATATATTAAATATGAACTAACAATAATTAATCAAATCTTAACCTAATACTTTATTTTATGTCCTGCCAGTGCCAGACAAAAATTTTCTTCATCACGGGTTCTGTTCACATATATAGGTGTTTATCGCTCATCCTAATGGGTAAGTGCTGCAGTGTCTCTTCTCCTTAAGCGAGAGTGGCCGATATCATTTAAAATATTTCGAGCTAGTGGATTTGGGTGCAACTCTAGCCTTTTTAAGTATTTCACCGCATACTTCGTAATAATAGTCTTTACCAGTGGCACATTGAGATCCTTGTGGATATTTGAGTTTTTAACATACCATGGGGCAGCTGTAATTATTCGAAGAAGTTTATTTTGGCGCCTTTGAATTTTTTCGATATTAGAGGCCGATGCAGTGCCCCATAGTTGAATACCGTAGCACCATATTGGCTTTAAAATAGCGTTGTAAAGTAGTAGTTTGCAATCGAGACTAAGAACAGAATTTCTTCCAATAAGCCAGTTAATTTGAATTGCTTTTAGTTTCATTTGGGTTAATTTTGCTTCTATATGGCATTTCCATGTTAAACGCCGATCTAGATGAATTCCGAGATATTTGACATGCAATTGTTGAGGCACTAGTTGATTATTGATTTTAATAGGGGGGTATGTTTCCCGACGCAAGGTGAAAGATATATGTACGCATTTTTGCTCATTGACCTTTATCCTCCATTGCTTTAACCATAGTTCGAGCTGAAATATATGATCCTGCAGGTATCGAGATGCTTCACGACTGTTCTCGTGTACGCTTAGAAAAGCTGTATCATCAGCAAAAGTTGAGGTTAGGGTGTAATTGTTTGTTGGCATGTCCGAGGTATATATTAAGTAAAAAAGTGGGCCCAGGATGCTTCCCTGAGGGACTCCAGCTTCAATTGGCTGAGGAGAACTTAAAAAATCACCTTCTTTAAAAATGAATTTTCGACCGACCAGGTAGCTTTCTAACAGCTTGTGTGTATTAACCGGTAGATTTAGCTTCAATTTATGTAACAAGCCTACATGCCAGACTTTGTCAAAAGCTTGAGAAACATCTATGAAGAGAGTAGGGTAGCCAGATTTTAAATTCGGAAAAACAGTACATTGAACACACAAAAACAGTACAATCAAGAAAAAAACAGTACATTTTTTTTGTTGCGAAAACACAACTATTTACTTAAATTATTATATATTTAAAACTTTTGATCTAATATGCAACAATTATATAACGAAAAACACTTAAAATGTGTAACGTCAAAGGAATAATTTCCGTTTTATTGCATCTTAAACGTATGCGAAATTATTCCATTTGCGTTTAAAAAAAAACACTAAAACGAAGCATTTGGCCTAAATGTTTTTTTTTTATTTGAAGACAGGAAAACCATAACATTCCTGTAAACCATATAAGAAAGGAGAAAAGCCTAACTTAACTTAAAACAATTAACTCGTTGATTGTGTAATTAGGACTTTCTTTAAGCATATTGGTATTTAAAGCAATTTTCACCACACAAATAGTTGCACAAATCATATAGAATTTGAGAAAATGTATGTGTCCTAAGTTAATTTTCCAATTTCAAACAATTTTTAAATTATTTGCGGCCAATTTTACCAAGTTCAGCTATAATCTATAAAATCCAAAAAACATAGTTTGGTGTATTTTTATTCAACAAAATCTGAAAATATTAAAATTGTAAAAAACAAGTTTCAATAAAATTTATACGCTGAAGATTTTCAATAAAATGTTTGTAAAAATTAACGTAGCTTTTCTTTATTTCAAAAAAAGTTTAGGTAGAGAAAAGTGGTTCTGAAAGGAATAAGGTATTTTTATAAATATTGAGCCTGGAGAATTTTTAAATTTGTAGTTTTTAATTTCACGTGATTTCGATTTCCAGAACTTGCCCGAATATTAAAAAAAAATTCTAGGAATTAAAGATAATTGCGTT
Source organism: Pollenia labialis (assembly GCA_949318255.1). Classification (NCBI taxonomy): domain Eukaryota; kingdom Metazoa; phylum Arthropoda; class Insecta; order Diptera; family Polleniidae; genus Pollenia; species Pollenia labialis. The sequence goes on along the minus strand of OX439139.1, from coordinate 61,294,732 downwards.
GGAATAAGTCTTTATTTAGTATTTAAATATATAACATTCTTAACAAAATTTCGATTTTGTTGTTGTCTTTCTCAGGTGTTTAAAGGCAAATACTATTGGAAGAGGTAGCCATAAAATCATATGTCTTTAAAATAATAATTAAGATTTCTACTGCGTATTTATGAGAAAACAATGACCACAGCGTAAAAAGTCTTATTATTTTACAGCTTTTTTGATTGGAACACAACATTTTTTTTAAAGCTATGTACTGTTACATATTAAGATATTTTCAAAATATGACTTTAACAGGGTTTTTCTTGATATCTTGGTTTTTTGGAGACTGAACAAAAAAAAAACAGTACAAAAAACAGTACAAAGTGTAAAAAACAGTACATTTGCGTATTGTTTTGGACATTATGCATAAAACAGTACAATTGCAAAAAATCAGTACATGTACTGTTAAAAACAGTACGTATGGCAACCCTAGAAGAGAGCGGAGCAATATTTTCTTTCTTCAAAGGCTTTTCTTATGGCGTTTACTATCCGATGGGTTTGTTCAATTGTGCTATGCTCTCTTCTGAAACCGAATTGATGATTAGGTATACACCCATTGTCATTTAAAATTGGGGTTAATTTTGACGTTAGAGCTTCTCAAACAGCTTTGATATATTAGGTAATAAGCTAATAGGCCTATATGACTCAACTTTTGTGTGATCTTTTCCTGGCTTTGGTATCATCGTTATTAAAGAGACCTTCCAATCTTGAGGGTAGTATTCAAGGCGTAAAATAGTATTAAAAATATAAAGAATAATTTTCTTTGCTATGCGAGGTAGCTCCAAAAGCATTTTGTTACTGATCTTATCAATACCAGGTGCCTTCTAAGTGTTTAATTCACAAATAGCCTTTTCTATTTCCTTTATCTCAAATCTTAGGGGGATAGCTGCTCTAACATTAACAGGCGGCAACTCGTCCGCTATATCGTCAGGTATATTTGGGGTAAATACGTTTTTCAAATGATTTACAAACAGGTTTCCTTTTTCATTATCATTTCTTGCCCAACTTCCATTCTGGTTTCTTAATGGTGGTTTCGAGATAACTGGTCTTTTGAGTTTTCTAGCTGCACGCCATAATGAGTAGTCTGATTGTGGAGTTGCATCCAGGTCCTTAAGATATTTTTCCACGGAAGCCGTTTTCTGGGTCTGCAGAAATTTTCTTAGCCTTTTTGTACACTCTTTTAATTCATTTTTAAGTTGAGGGGATCTGTGCAATTGCCATTCTCTTCGCACTCTCCTTTTTTCATTCAAGAGGGGCTCGACATCTGTAAAATATATTTTATTATAATTGTTTTTGTTGAGGGTTTTGCTCGAATGTTGAACAGCTAGTTTAAGATAACTGTCAAAATTGACAATAGAGAGATCCACATTTTCCGGAGTGCTAAGCGGTATATTTTCTGTGCAATGGGTACTGAGATATTTTTTATATTTTAACCAATTTATTTGTGTAGCTGACGTCGCTATGTAACCAGAGGGAGATACAATTCTATTGGTGTTTGTTATAGTAACTATTGTAGGTGTGTGGTCAGAGGATAATTCTAACGAAGCTTCAACGTGAATCGTTTCCATGGGGATGTTTTTAACCACGCCAAAATCGATGACATCGGGAATTTTTTGCGGATCAGCAGGCCAATATGTTGGTTGTCCGCTCGCGACAACATTTAAATTCATTTTATAGATAGTCGTGACCCCCAGAAGGTATGTTTAGCGTTATAATCGCCAGCAGCCAGGAAACAGGGCCCCAATGACTTATAATATTTATAATATTGGCTTTCTGATATTGCAAATCTAGGTGGTGAGTATAAGGATGAGATTAATATGTTTCGATTCAGCTCTTCAACACAAATGTTTGTTGCTTGAAGATAATCTTCACGATGATCACACATTAGGTAGTGTTTGATTCGGGTTTTTATCAAAATGGCAGAACCTCCACAAGCTCTATCTCGAGGGTCCTTGGTATCATATAGTGTATAACCATTGATTTTAAACTAATTTCTTGAGGTCAAATGAGTTTCAGAAACCATCATGACATCAATTTGTTTATTTTTAAGAAAGTATTCTAATTCATTTTTATGTTGGCGGATGCCGTTTGCGTTCCAAAAACAAATTTTTAAACAGTTCATGGTTTGTTAAGTACAGCTTGCAATAACATCGATTGCATTCTAAGAATTTCCTGCATCATATTACCCATTGTGTTTGTAAAATTATTCACTGTTTGCACTAATGTTTCCATAGTTTTTTCTAGACGACTTAAATTAAAAGTTTCATCAGAACCTTGCATTGGCACATGGTTTGATTTTAGGACATTAGCATAAGAGGTTCTGTTATTACTAGGCTGCGGAGTCTGAATGTCATTAGTGTTTACTTGATTTGGTACCTGCGTTTGAGGGGGATTAGTTTTTGGTCCAGCCGACTGCTTGACGATAGTGTATACAGGGCAACCTCTATAATTTGCAGTGTGATTGCCGCCACAGTTACTACATTTTTTTACATTGGGGTCATTTTTAGACTTATCGCACTGGACTGTACCATGTAATTCACCACATACTACGCAAACCGGTGGTAAATAGCAGTATGCCTTAGTATGGCCAAATTTCTTGAGACATTGAACGGTACCATTTCTTTTGTGCGGCTCCTCTATAGTTATTTTTCTGTATAGAATATATTTTAAATCATAAATAGGATGCGTTTCATTTTTTTTAAGCTTAACGTCGCCAGGTTCTAGCTCCACTCGAAATAATGGTTGGGGACTTTTTTCCCTATTTTTAATATTCGTAACGTTTTTTATCTTAAAGCCTTTTTCTTCCAAAAAGGTTTTAATTTCCTCTGGGTCCACACAAGAGTCTATTCCCTTGATCACTACCTGAAGACCTTTGCTGCTCTTCAGTTGGTATGTGTAAAAGCTTTTTTTAAGGGCTTCGAATTTGTTTGTAAGTTTACGAAAATCATTCTCATGATTAACCTGTATTTTTGTCTCGTTTATATTACCACGATTGATTGCCGCTACGTAAAACGAATTTTCACCTATTACCGAGATCACGCTCTTTATTAACTCACTTGAGTTTTGCTCCCTAAGATATATCGGGGGTGGCTTAGACGATTTAATGACGTTTGGTGCTTCAGAGGATTCATCCTCCAGAATTGCAAAACGATTTTGAGAGTTTATTTTATCAAAAGTTGGTACTTTTGAGGCCGAAGCAACTGCTGCAGAGGTAGGGCTGCGACCCCGTTTAAGCACTGTTATATACCCATACCATACCAACTTGTACTTGAGGCTTTTGACAACTTATTACTTAAGGTTTTTCCATTGCGTCTGTGTTTGAATTCATAGTAACATTTGTTACTAAAATTGTTTTTGCCGAAGCGGCAACACTTGCAGGCACTAGCGAGAGATTAATATTTTTTAATGTCTCAGCATCAACCGTCTTTGTAAAAACAGAGGGCGAAAGGGAACGTGTACGAACAATTGGTTTAGCCGTTAGGTAGTTAATATTATTTTGTTTTGTTTTATTTATGTCAGTATTGCATTCTTTAGCATTAACTGTTACGTATGCATTTCTTTCATCTAGTTTTATTGTTGTTTCATTGTGACTACTCATGCAAAAAGTTGTTTTTGTTTTTCACTGTTTTGCTGTGCTTTTTTTTATTTTTATTATTTATTGTATTACACCAAACATAAGAATTTTAAACAAAATGTTTTTGTACAGTATATGTGTACATACATATGTACATTTATACATATATTTTTTTTTTTATTAAATTTTTCGTTTTTGATAATTGTTCACTTTTATGTTAAATATTTATTTAAAAAAAAATGCGTCCATTCGCTAATTTGTTATATTAAAATATCAAATGTAATTAATAATTCAATTGTATGCGGGATTAAGAATACGCGTCTGTATCACAACAAAGCACAAACCGAACTAAATGTATTTATTTTCATGTCATAGTGTGTTACGGGCCGTTTGAACACGCGAGGTTTCCGACTAGCTTCCTCTTTTTTTTATTTCTCTATTGTGACTCTCAGGTGGTTCCAACCCTTCTCGCCTGCCGCGTACCCGAACACGAAAAAAAATAAAAATAAACACATCAAAACTGAAACTACAACAACATATTTCCACAAACACACGAATCATCACGATGAGACAGATGTTGGTCTCATTATTTGCCCTCCCAACCTAGCCGAAAAAAATCGTCCAAAACATTTTTTAATTTTCGACCCCAAAATCCACCTGACCCTACTTTTACTTACCGGTCTACCATTGCCCAAACCTTAATTAATTAAGCCATCATTTTTTCTGTAAATTACTTAACCAAAACAATATTTATTCATTTTTATAAAATTCAAAAAATATAAATTACCAAATTTATAATTCCTTATATTATATAATTATACTAACATAAATTATACTAAAATAATATAATAATAATCTAATCCTAATTTCTTTATTTTCCAGCCGTTATTTCTTTATTATAAATTCAAACATATTTCTTTTCTAACTTAATTTGTATATATATTCGTATATGTGTTAAGCTCAAAGCACCAAATTCTATAATTTAATTCATATATTGTTTCCTATTCAGAGCTCAAATTATTAAATCTATTTAATTTCCTTAAATCTCGATGTTTCTACTAATTTACAATTTCTAAAACTTAAAGGAGCTCCCTGAAGTTCACTATATTTCTATTTCTTATATTTCTTTCCTCTAATAATTTCCGCGCCTAATTTGAGCACTAACCATGGAACTCTATATGTTATTAAATATTTTCTTTTACTCATATAAACCTATATACAAATTAATTTTGATTTTTCTTTTCTTTTCCAGGCTGTTTTTCTTCCTTGATTGCTAAACAAGGACACAATATTTTCTTCACAATTAAACCTCAACTCTAAATTAAATGTATTCTTATAAATTCTTTTTTTTTATATATGTATAAGCTTATAAACTAAACTAATTTTTTTTCAATTCAATATTTAAATTTTAATTTCAATGTTTTTATTTCTTTTTTTTTACTATCTTATAACCTGTATTATTTTTTTTTTTTTTTTTTTTATCTTTTTTATTATTAATTCCAATATATTTTTAATTCTTAATGTTTTTTTTTCACGTTTTTTTTTTCTAACATCTATTTTTTTATGCTTTTTAAACTTTCAAACACCAAGCTTAACTCAATCAATTTGCGGCAAACTTTCTCTTTTACTTTTAAATACGTATAAATAAAAATTAATAATTTTACATACAATTGCACTTGCTATTTTTTCCCTCTTCAATCCAGGATGTTAAAAATGGTTTGTATGTTTGTAATATAGCTTTTTCTAAGCTTTTTTAATCCTTGCTCAAAACTCGCTTGGATATACGTATATAAATACCAATATAAAATAAAACTGGTTACCTGGCTATATCTCCTGTGTGGCGTGGGGAAAACTCATCCAATTGCTCAAGCTAGTCAATTCCAAAAAACCAGAGTATAGCCAGCTATGAAAAGAAACATGTAATAATATTTTATTATTACACTACCTTTTTAACTATCCTCAACAAATTTTCATTTATTTCAGTTTTTGTTTCTTTCTTATTTCAATGGTCTTTTCATAATAAAATATCCAGATTTATTAACCATTTATGTATCAATTTGCCTTAACAATTTGATTTATAAATCTTTAACAAATCTAAAACTTTATTACAAACTTCATAAATGAAAACTTAATTTTATTATTAACACCTTCAAGTTTGTACTAACTTACGTTTTTTTTTTCCTTCGTAATTTTCTTCTTTTAAATTTTCAATTTAAAATCTGGGATTTGTTCCCCCTTTTCCTTCACTCTAGCAGTTATTTTAATTTTACACCACTCAAAAAAAAATTAACTATTAACTTTTAGGCACTTTAAATTATTTTTCACTTGACGGTCTGTCCCACTTCACAATTTGTTTGCTAATAAAACTACCTCTCTAATTTTGTCTGATTAAATATCCTACTCGTACTTTTAGCCCTTTGGCGGCATTTTCCAAAATTCTCATTTTACCTTCCAAATCAGACTACAAAATCTCACCAAAAATCTCTGCACCTAATATTTCTCTTGGCGCCTCTCCTATTACTACAAAAATACTAAATATATATATTTATATACTTTCGTATTCGCGCCTCCGTGTATTTATTTAAAATATTTATCAAAAAAAACTCTTGGCGCCTTTTACTCTGTAAAACCAAAAATTATATAACCCAAAACAATTACATAACTCTTCCGCGCTTCTAAAACCAAATAATTTTATTTAAAAGGTTCAAACCAATGTTTGAATATTTAAAAATCTTTAACATACCTCAGATTTAATCAACAAAATATATATTTACCTATCTCGGCCCATAAACAACATAAAATCTCTAACTCCTCTACATCAACCAGTTTGCTTACCAGGCGTTCATAAAATTTCACAAGGAAATTCCATTCATTCATAAATTTTAATAAATTATATTTTGAATATTATTTTTCACTTTTGAATGAAAAATACAGCCCTGAAAAATTTTACTATGCCCTGCTCTGCACTATTTTACTACATTTTTACCCGCGTTGCCACCTCAATGTAGTTTTTGCGGTTGATTTTCCAACATACGTTTTTACACTACGCTTGAGCATACCCACACACAAACATATGTTTTATCATTATTCGTCGCCATCCTAAAAAAAATTACACGTGAGTACCAATTAATAATTTTATTTTCAATTTTCTTCTTTATTTTCAGGTTTTTGGGACATCGTAAATAGATTTATGGATACTGGAGAATAAACTACACGTGAGTATAAATATGTATCGTTCCTTTAGGTATTTTTATTTGCAAAACAAACTAATACTAACATTTTCCTTTTTTTCAGCCTGCCCAGCAGTACCTAAAAAAAACGAAAAGCTGTATAATATTTTGTATGAGCCAACGAAAATCTGCCTTAATGCCAGCCCGAATTACCATTATACCTACAAAACAATTTTTCAATAAAAGCGTGTTCCATTCTGTACTGACGCACATAAACTACACTGTTTTGCAATTTATTTGTCTGCCGGCTTATGAACATTATTTGTGTATTCACACTCATTTTTACTTGACTAAAATATAATTAACCGTGAGTATAGATCCGGAGTTGTTTCCGATGAAACCAAAAATGAACCATGACCGTATTAGGGTAGGAGCGTATGGCGTAGATACGTTGTCCAATTACTCGTGTAATATTTAATACAAGGCACACAATAATTGGTACAAACGTAAAAGTTTACCTACGTCGTACGTTTACATTTCATTCCATTTCTTACTGCGGTCATGGAAATTCAAAAATATTAAATGAAACAATTTTTATGTTTTCAAATTACTTTTTGAATTTTATTTGAATTAAATTTAGATTTTTTTAAAGGCAAACAGATACCAATTACGATGGAATCGTAGGTGAATAGAGCGGGTTCTTAGTAATTTAAATTTTTACGTCATACGTTCGTACCACAACACAGTTGTGCCCGGAGGTAAACTTTAGAAACCTTCTGTGTTTGTTAATTTTGACAGGCCTGTGTCATATTAATAAATTTTACCCGCAACAAAACTCCGGTGCTGCTGGTGTTGTTAGCCAGAAGGAACGGTGTGCGGTTAAACATTCGCACCACAGAAGCCCAACGTGGGGAACTCTCACGACCCTGAAATTAAGAGTCTCATACTCTACTCGAATTAGCCGGGCAGTACACTTAAAATGTAAGTATAAAATATGTCTTATTTCATAGCCACAAAAATGTAATAACTTTTCTTTTCCCTAGGAAACCTCGCGACTATTACCACCGATACTGATCGCAACTTGGTCAAATCCATCCCCGCTTTGATGATGACTAGACAACAGCTCTCTTCCTAAATTTTTACCGTGGTAAGAAAAAAATTAGTAGAGGCAACCCATTTTTAATAATTAAATTTCGTGTTACTGGTTTTTAGCCAGTATGGCACAATTATGTGCTTTTATGTACATATATATATAATATCGAACGCCCACAAAACCTTTGTTTTGAGGCAAAAAAAAACTTTTATTAAAAATCTAAGTTTCTACAAACCGCGTCCAAATTATAGGGTAACGCCTCTATTGATTATTCTTCTCATTAGAATCATTGTCTAGCTGTCATCACACATCTCTACAAATCTTTTTTGACAAAGCTTTGAGAGATGTTTTAGGATGCATAACCAGCTCAGCCGTTGGTTACCTCACGGGAAGTATATTTTTGTGATTCATTCATTTTAAGAATATGTACTTTGTGATTTCTTTTTTTTTTCTTCTTTTTAGATTTGTCAAATACAAGAGATCATATTGATGGCACAACATTGAAAATATTTCAAATATTGCACTTTCCCTAAAATCATCTTGAATAAAAACGAAAATAAAAATGTAAAAAAAAACTGGACATCACAACATACATTTCTTTGGTCAAGGAAAATTATAATTAAATTGGATCACAGATTTGTACACTTTTTATTGCGGCTCCCTAAATTATATTGCACTGCTATGGTATGTAAAAAAAATGGATTTGCTAATTCTAAGTATAAATACCTACTATAGTGTTTCACAAATAGATCTAATTCAGTAGTATTGCACATTTTTATTTTTCTGGCCGATTCTATCAAACCTTAATATCTTTTACGTGATAAATTCCTACCGATTTGCCCTGTAATGTTTCCAGCTCATACATGTTGTTCCCTACAGGCCGAACCACCCTACACTTTAAAAATTTTCTGCAAAATTTCGCGTTTCGGTTTTTCGCAAAGTCACTTAACGTGTTATTTCGGCGATAAACTTCTTGGCCTGGAACAAATGTTATTTTACGAGCTCGGTTATTGTACCTTTCAGCACTTTTCTCGTAGGCTTTTCGCATGTTATCTTTTATTTGTTGCCTAATTATCTCAAGTTTATCGTTTCGATCTAAATATGTTATTTGATGATCGGTAAGTGACTGTAGCTTTCTGCTTAGTTTGTATTCACCTCCGCTTGAATACATATGATATCCGAATAGGGCAAAAAACGGTGTAAAGCCTGTAGCTGAGTGAACTGCTGTTCGTAAGGCGCATTCTATTTCAGCTAGGTATAGGTCCCAATCTCGGTGATCTTCTATTAAATAAGCTCTGATTGCTGACAAGACTGACTGGTTTACTCTTTCACTTGCGTTACTTTGTGGGGAATATACTGCTGTTTTTATATGATTTATTTTATAAGTTTTTATCAGGTTTTCAAAATTTTTGGATATGAATTGTGCTCCATTGTCGCTATGAATTATTTCTGGCACGCCAAACTTGTAGAAAATTTCTTGAACAAGAAAATCAATAACATTTTGTGTTGATGCCTCTCTCATTGCTTTTAGAAACGTGAATTTTGTAAAGTGGTCGACTACTACAAAAATATAACAATTTCCGCTTTTAGATCTAGGGTATTTACCCATAAAGTCTATATAGAGTTTTTGAAAGGGCCTTTCTGTGACAACTTGATTACCTATTTCTGGTCTTAGGTTTTGATTGGTAGGTTTGGTTTCTTTACATATTTGACAATTTCTTATAAACGTTTTAACGTGAAACGCCATTTTGGGCCAGTAAAAGTGCCTTTTCAATCTTTCGAGAGTTTTGGCTACTCCCCCATGTGCTGTTGTTAGGGTTGCGTGTGCTTTCTCTATAAGCGGTTGCGTTATATTTGGCGGTATCCACAGTTTCCATTTACATTCTTCATCATTTTCTTCTCGCTCAAACGACATTTTTTTGAAGACCATTCCGTTTTCCACTTTCAGGTCTGGTAGTTGTTGTTCATTACTTTGGATTTCTTTAATTAGCTCCAAATATTCGTCACTTTGAAATTCGGTTGTTTCAAAATCAAAAAGATCTTCTAGACTTATTTCTTCAACGCTTTCTTCTGGTAGCCTAGATAGCATATCCGCTACAGTATTTTCAGATCCTTTTCTATGCATGATTTCGAAATCAAAAGCCTGAAGTTGCAATGACCAACGAGCTAATCTACCTGTTAAGTCTTTTAAAGACATCAGCCATTTGAGGCTGGCGTGGTCTGTGACAATCGTGAACGGCATCATCTCAACGTATGGGCGGAATTTTTTTACTGCCATTACTGCTGCTAGACATTCTTTCTCCGTCACGCTGTAATTTCTCTGACAGGGATTTAACTTTTGCGAGTAAAACGCAATTGGATGCTCTTCATTATTGTTATTTAATTGGTACAAAACTGCACCTATGCCATAATCGCAAGCATCACACTGTATAAAAAATCTTTTTGAGAAATCAGCATGCCTCAAAACTGGAGCGGACGTTAAAGCTTTTTTCAGATTTTCAAAGGCAGATATAGACTCAGGTGTCATTACAAATTTACTGGATTTCTTTAAGGTATCAGTTAAAGGCGCAGATATCGTAGAAAAATCTTTGATAAACCTACGATACCAGCCAGCTGTTCCTAAAAAACTTCGGACTTCTCTTGGGGTCTTTGGTATTCTAATTTCTTTTATTGCCTTAATTTTTTCAGGGTCAGTCTTTAACATTCCACCTCCAATTATAAATCCTAGATATTTAAGTTGCTTGAAACAAAATTGTGATTTTTTCAAACCAATTGTTAAATTTGCGTTTTTAAGACACTGAGCTACATCTTTTAATAGATCTAGGTGTTTTTCAAAACTGTCTGAGATAACAAGCAGGTCGTCTAAGTATATGAAAACGTTTTCCTTTAGCCTTTGTGGAATAACTTTGTCCATCAGCCTACAAAGTCTTTGAGCCGCATTGCATAGGCCGAAGGGCATTACGCGAAATTGGTAGAGTGGACGGCCTGCTACAGTGAACGCGGTATAAGGTTTACTTTCTTCATCTAATTCTATCTGCCAAAACGCGAATTTTAAGTCTACACTGCTAATATAGTAGGTTTCGTCTATTCTACTTAATATCCCGTCGATATTCTGCAGTGGATAGGCATCCTTAATGGTAACTTTATTTAGCTTTCTGGCATCTAGGCAAAACCTATTTTTACCCGGTTTCCTAACGACCGTTGTCCTATTACTCCACGGACTTTCGCTTTCTTCTATCACGTTAAGTTCTAGCATGCTATCAATTTCTCTATAAACTATTTCCTGCACCGCTGGTGAAATTGGATAATATCTATCTTTTACCGGTTCTGCTCCTTCTACTAGTTTTATAGAGTGTTTTTCTATCGACGTGCATCCTAGACCATGTTCCTCAAAAGATGGAAACCTTTTCACTACTTTTTCTAGTTCTACTTTTTGTGTCTCAGTTAAATCGTGGGGATCTGACTTATGATTTTCCGATTTATATTCCTCAGTAATTTTTTCTACATTCATTTCTGAAACCTTTATTATTTCTGGGGCAAGTTGAAAAATTCTCCAAAAATCTACGCCAAGATAGGCAGGCTGCTCTAGATCAGGACATAAGTAAAACGTCATCCTATTAGTTTTATTATCATATTCTACTTCAGTTGTTATTTTACCTAACAGTCTTTGCTCCTGTCCACTAGCGGTAGTGATAATTGAAAAAATTGGTGATATAGTTAAATCTAAACTTTCTACTATTTCCCTGCATCCTTTTCCCAGAATACTCACAGAAGCACCAGTATCAAGTAGACCTTTTATTTTGACATTTCCCATAGCAAACTCAGCATATGGCCTAGGATCAGCTGATTTATTATCTGCAGTTTTTATTGCTTCAATCGCAAGTTTTCTGTTCCGCTTTTTCTCTGCAAATTTTTGTCTTAATTTTTTAATTCTTCTTGTTATTGCTGGCCTTCTTACATCCATTTCTGAATTGAATATTCGGTTTTTTACTATTTCATAATTTTGTTGTCTTTCTTCCAGGGTATATAAATGCTTTTGTTGTGGTATAACTTTGTTAAAATTTTTGGTTTCTTTTGCTAAATTAATTATTTCTTTACTTTTTTCAGGTTCTATTGCGGGTTCTGTGTTGAACGATGGTTCCCCGCCTTCCCCTCGTTCCTGGCAAAATTTCTATCTCTACAGTTATTGCAGTTTGGGGCTATTGTGTCTGGCTTACCACACCTGTAGCAAAAAATTGTCCTCTGATCGGCTGGACAATCCATAAACATGTGCCCATTTTGTCGGCAGTTCCAGCAGATAAGGGGTGTCTTCGGTGCCGAATTGCTTGAGCTCCCTAATTTTACTGCCGCTACCTCTACACAGTCTATGTGCACAATGTTTGGGATATCTTGCGGTTGCTCATAAACTTCGTTTACGTGTCTCACATAACGATTACCTGCAGGTTGTGGTCTTACCTCTTTTCTCAGAAAAGTTTTTTCTGCATCCAAACAACTCATTCTTAGTTCCTCAACAGATGATACGGCCATTGGGTAAACTATTTTTCCTATTGCCTCTCTTATATTCTTTTTTAACATTTTTATCATTTCAGCTTCTGGCATTGAAATGGTCAGACGTGATCTAAACTGTGTCATGGCAAAGAAAAAATCATCTATTGATTCACCTGGCAGCTGTTTTCTTTCGACCATGTCTCTCATCAATTCAAAACTTGATCGCGTAGCTTGGTATTGTTTCAGCAATGCAGACTTTAAAGTGGACCATTCAGATACATAGTTGGTCTGAATAAACAACCAATACCACTTCTCTGCAGCACCTTTCACTAAAAGATGGAAGTTATCGAGCACTTCTTTCCATGACACACCATATTGACTCTGGAGACGTTCAAGGCGAAAGACAAAATCTTCGACAGCCAGTTTATTACTGTCGCCATTAAATTCTAGTCCCCACTTATCAATACGCGGCCGGTTGTAGCTTCGGTGTTCATCACTACACACTGATGAAGCTCTCGAGGAGTGAGACGGTTGTTGTTGCATGCCAGAGATATCCATTGGTTGTTGTGCTTCGTTTGAACTTTTGGATGCATTTGGTAAGTTCGCCATCAATTTATAGTTTTCTTTTTGCGTTTGCTGCACCACAATGCTGAGCCTACTAATAGTCGATGTCAATTGAGCCATAGTGTTCTTGATATCGGCTATTTGTGAATTCATATTCTGCTCAACTAATTGTTTTACAGACTCTTCTATCCTTTCTACACTAATAGATTGATTAGGCTGTCTACTAGTACCCTGTGCTAATAAATCACTCAAAACGTTAACACCCTGTGGCATATTCGGAGTACTAGAAATAATAGTTTTCGACAAATCCCTAATTTGGTCGCTATTCTGATTCCCCTCGGCCATCTCTATATTGACTTTAGCCTTGGGAGTATTAGGTTTGCAAATTTTTTCTAACACGTGAGGTGACGATCTATTTAGGTCAAACTGCACTTGTCTAGTTCTTTTCCGCGATCTTATATCAGGCGGACTATTGTTCATAACCTTCTATACCGAAATAGCAAGTTACTGCAAAAAAATTACTGATCTTAGATCTTGTTTAAGACAATTTAGAAAAAATTCACGACTTTACTAATAGTAAACGAGTTTAAAATAATAAAAAAAAACTAAAAAAAATAATAAATATGGTAAAATTCTATAGAAAAATTTTATGTATGTATGTAATAAAAAAAATTAAATAACTATAAAAAAAAATTTTGAAAAATTCAAAAAAAAATAAATTCATTCAAACAAAAAATTCAAGCTAATAAAAATATAAAACTATAATTCATGCGTGTATGTAATAAACAAAAAAATTTACCTAAGCTAATAAAAAAATGAAAAAGAAAATAAAATAAAAATCTAAAAAAAATAATAAACTATAATAAAATAAATTGATAAAAAAAATAATAAATAATCCAATATAAATAAATGAATAAATAAAGTAAAATTAATTAATAAATTTGTTCTTTTTACAGGTTGGCAATGGTAGACGGATTCGTATGTCAAGGCGGTAAATAATTTTATCGACGGATTCTTGTATTTTGTGGAAAAACGTAAATTAAAAATGCAAATAAGATCATTTACAGTATGCTCAATCGTACTTTTCCCTGTACTGGTTACAAAGTGAGCTACGATTGACATCAAATAACATTCAATACAACTAACCTCGTCCTCTAACAGCACGAGAGGTTATTGAATGATACCCGTTGCTGTACTGTCATTGATCCTGCATTATAAATTATAATATCACACAAAAAAAAATTGAAAGTGACTCGAAACTAAACACCCTACAATTAGGAATTCTAATGCTTCACTAAGCTAAGGCAGTTCAATCCCGTAAGTCTTAATATTCTACTATCCAATTATCAATTTGTCGAATTTTAATTATATACAACACTCTAACTTTTTATTCCCTTAGGCGGCTATATGAATAAAATCGAAAATCTAAAACTGGAAGTTTGAAGTACTGAAGGTGTGTTATTTCCCTCTATATGTATAGATGTTTCCACATATTAATTGTCACAATAGCTCAGTATACTTGATCCAATTGTTGAAAAAAGTATTCTGAGTTATTTTATTTGATTGGGCGCCATTTCTGTTACGGGCCGTTTGAACACGCGAGGTTTCCGACTAGCTTCCTCTTTTTTTTATTTCTCTATTGTGACTCTCAGGTGGTTCCAACCCTTCTCGCCTGCCGCGTACCCGAACACGAAAAAAAATAAAAATAAACACATCAAAACTGAAACTACAACAACATATTTCCACAAACACACGAATCATCACGATGAGACAGATGTTGGTCTCATTATTTGCCCTCCCAACCTAGCCGAAAAAAATCGTCCAAAACATTTTTTAATTTTCGACCCCAAAATCCACCTGACCCTACTTTTACTTACCGGTCTACCATTGCCCAAACCTTAATTAATTAAGCCATCATTTTTTCTGTAAATTACTTAACCAAAACAATATTTATTCATTTTTATAAAATTCAAAAAATATAAATTACCAAATTTATAATTCCTTATATTATATAATTATACTAACATAAATTATACTAAAATAATATAATAATAATCTAATCCTAATTTCTTTATTTTCCAGCCGTTATTTCTTTATTATAAATTCAAACATATTTCTTTTCTAACTTAATTTGTATATATATTCGTATATGTGTTAAGCTCAAAGCACCAAATTCTATAATTTAATTCATATATTGTTTCCTATTCAGAGCTCAAATTATTAAATCTATTTAATTTCCTTAAATCTCGATGTTTCTACTAATTTACAATTTCTAAAACTTAAAGGAGCTCCCTGAAGTTCACTATATTTCTATTTCTTATATTTCTTTCCTCTAATAATTTCCGCGCCTAATTTGAGCACTAACCATGGAACTCTATATGTTATTAAATATTTTCTTTTACTCATATAAACCTATATACAAATTAATTTTGATTTTTCTTTTCTTTTCCAGGCTGTTTTTCTTCCTTGATTGCTAAACAAGGACACAATATTTTCTTCACAATTAAACCTCAACTCTAAATTAAATGTATTCTTATAAATTCTTTTTTTTTATATATGTATAAGCTTATAAACTAAACTAATTTTTTTTCAATTCAATATTTAAATTTTAATTTCAATGTTTTTATTTCTTTTTTTTTACTATCTTATAACCTGTATTATTTTTTTTTTTTTTTTTTTTTATCTTTTTTATTATTAATTCCAATATATTTTTAATTCGTAATGTTTTTTTTTCACGTTTTTTTTTCTAACATCTATTTTTTTATGCTTTTTAAACTTTCAAACACCAAGCTTAACTCAATCAATTTGCGGCAAACTTTCTCTTTTACTTTTAAATACGTATAAATAAAAATTAATAATTTTACATACAATTGCACTTGCTATTTTTTCCCTCTTCAATCCAGGATGTTAAAAATGGTTTGTATGTTTGTAATATAGCTTTTTCTAAGCTTTTTTAATCCTTGCTCAAAACTCGCTTGGATATACGTATATAAATACCAATATAAAATAAAACTGGTTACCTGGCTATATCTCCTGTGTGGCGTGGGGAAAACTCATCCAATTGCTCAAGCTAGTCAATTCCAAAAAACCAGAGTATAGCCAGCTATGAAAAGAAACATGTAATAATATTTTATTATTACACTACCTTTTTAAATATCCTCAACAAATTTTCATTTATTTCAGTTTTTGTTTCTTTCTTATTTCAATGGTCTTTTCATAATAAAATATCCAGATTTATTAACCATTTATGTATCAATTTGCCTTAACAATTTGATTTATAAATCTTTAACAAATCTAAAACTTTATTACAAACTTCATAAATGAAAACTTAATTTTATTATTAACACCTTCAAGTTTGTACTAACTTACGTTTTTTTTTTCCTTCGTAATTTTCTTCTTTTAAATTTTCAATTTAAAATCTGGGATTTGTTCCCCCTTTTCCTTCACTCTAGCAGTTATTTTAATTTTACACCACTCCAAAAAAAATTAACTATTAACTTTTAGGCACTTTAAATTATTTTTCACTTGACGGTCTGTCCCACTTCACAATTTGTTTGCTAATAAAACTACCTCTCTAATTTTGTCTGATTAAATATCCTACTCGTACTTTTAGCCCTTTGGCGGCATTTTCCAAAATTCTCATTTTACCTTCCAAATCAGACTACAAAATCTCACCAAAAATCTCTGCACCTAATATTTCTCTTGGCGCCTCTCCTATTACTACAAAAATACTAAATATATATATTTATATACTTTCGTATTCGCGCCTCCGTGTATTTATTTAAAATATTTATCAAAAAAAACTCTTGGCGCCTTTTACTCTGTAAAACCAAAAATTATATAACCCAAAACAATTACATAACTCTTCCGCGCTTCTAAAACCAAATAATTTTATTTAAAAGGTTCAAACCAATGTTTGAATATTTAAAAATCTTTAACATACCTCAGATTTAATCAACAAAATATATATTTACCTATCTCGGCCCATAAACAACATAAAATCTCTAACTCCTCTACCTCAACCAGTTTGCTTACCAGGCGTTCATAAAATTTCACAAGGAAATTCCATTCATTCATAAATTTTAATAAATTATATTTTGAATATTATTTTTCACTTTTGAATGAAAAATACAGCCCTGAAAAATTTTACTATGCCCTGCTCTGCACTATTTTACTACATTTTTACCCGCGTTGCCACCTCAATGTAGTTTTTGCGGTTGATTTTCCAACATACGTTTTTACACTACGCTTGAGCATACCCACACACAAACATATGTTTTATCATTATTCGTCGCCATCCTAAAAAAAATTACACGTGAGTACCAATTAATAATTTTATTTTCAATTTTCTTCTTTATTTTCAGGTTTTTGGGACATCGTAAATAGATTTATGGATACTGGAGAATAAACTACACGTGAGTATAAATATGTATCGTTCCTTTAGGTATTTTTATTTGCAAAACAAACTAATACTAACATTTTCCTTTTTTTCAGCCTGCCCAGCAGTACCTAAAAAAAACGAAAAGCTGTATAATATTTTGTATGAGCCAACGAAAATCTGCCTTAATGCCAGCCCGAATTACCATTATACCTACAAAACAATTTTTCAATAAAAGCGTGTTCCATTCTGTACTGACGCACATAAACTACACTGTTTTGCAATTTATTTGTCTGCCGGCTTATGAACATTATTTGTGTATTCACACTCATTTTTACTTGACTAAAATATAATTAACCGTGAGTATAGATCCGGAGTTGTTTCCGATGAAACCAAAAATGAACCATGACCGTATTAGGGTAGGAGCGTATGGCGTAGATACGTTGTCCAATTACTCGTGTAATATTTAATACAAGGCACACAATAATTGGTACAAACGTAAAAGTTTACCTACGTCGTACGTTTACATTTCATTCCATTTCTTACTGCGGTCATGGAAATTCAAAAATATTAAATGAAACAATTTTTATGTTTTCAAATTACTTTTTGAATTTTATTTGAATTAAATTTAGATTTTTTTAAAGGCAAACAGATACCAATTACGATGGAATCGTAGGTGAATAGAGCGGGTTCTTAGTAATTTAAATTTTTACGTCATACGTTCGTACCACAACACAGTTGTGCCCGGAGGTAAACTTTAGAAACCTTCTGTGTTTGTTAATTTTGACAGGCCTGTGTCATATTAATAAATTTTACCCGCAACAAGTGTATGATATCATATAATATCGTAAATTACCTAAAAAGTTTAATCAATTAGGCACGTTATTAAAAGTATGTAATATTTGTGGGTGAAAACATAAAATTGAAAATTATAAATATTTTAGAAAACTTTTGTTGTGAATTAAGCAATAAAACGATAATCGTAACCGACAAAGGCTCAAACATGATTGCAGCATTCCGTTCATGCAACATCATATTTTGTATAAATCATTTGCTGAATAATACATTGGAAAAATCTATTAAAGAAACTCAAGATCTCGCAGAGCTTTGCAACAAATGCATAAAGCTTGTAAAATATTTTAAAAAATCAGGTATTAATTTAAAGTTACAGACTACCTTGAAAAGTTGTCCACCTACACGCTGGAATACTTTTTTCTATTTGCTGCGATCAGTGGAAACAAACTGGGTTGATATTTGTTCCATTCTTCAAGAGAAAAATGAGATGGGTAGAATTAATAATATTAATGTAAGTTCTATTATCGCAGTTTTAAAAATTTTGAGTCCTTTTGAAGAAACATCTAAAAAGTTGGAGGCCGAAAATTATCCATCGGCTGAAGAAAGTTTGTATTATCAACCAAGATGACATCGATATCATTAAGGCTTTCAAGCAGAAATTAACTAATAAGTTTTTAAACGAAGTGATTATAAACAAGTAAGAGTGCTATATTCGGCTATGCCGAATCTTAAATACCCTTCACCATGGTGAGATAAGAACAAGAAGTTTTTAAAAAGAATACCTATGACAAAATCAAAAAATGTATGTATATAACTAAGTCCGTTTCCTCTTTTGACAAAGTTGATGTTTAAAATTCGTTATATAAGTTTTAATTATATTTAATCTTAAAATCGTGTATAAAAAAATTTAATAAAAATAAAAAAAAATTTATTTTGGAGACTTGAACTGGCAATCTTACGAGCCTTAAGCGAGAACTTAGACAACTCAACTACGAAGGGTTTTATTGAACAAGCGTTAAATTAAAATATATTGAGAGAATTTTATGAACATACATACATGTGTATGCGTAAAAAACACATTAAAATCCACCACTTGTGGTAAAGATTATAAAAAAAAACCGCAACCAAGAGAAATGCAAGAAGAGATCAACGTAGCAACAGCTTATTAGACGAAACACAATAACAACAATTACTACAGCAATAAGAGATAAAAATAAAATGCAACAACAAAGAAATTACAAACGGAATGACAAACTTATTAATACCCTTTTCCACCTGAGGTGAAGGGTATAAAAATGTATGTATATAACTAAGTCCGTTTCCTCTTTTGACAAAGTTGATGTTTAAAATTCGTTATATAAGTTTTAATTATATTTAATCTTAAAATCGTGTATAAAAAAATTTAATAAAAATAAAAAAAAATTTATTTTGGAGACTTGAACTCGCAATCTTACGAGCCTTAAGCGAGAACTTAGACAACTCAACTACGAACGGTTTTATTGAACAAGCGTTAAATTAAAATATATTGAGAGAATTTTATGAACATACATACATGTGTATGCGTAAAAAACACATTAAAATCCACCACTTGTGGTGAAGATTATAAAAAAAACAACAAAAAAACCGCAACCAAGAGAAATGCAAGAAGAGATCAACGTAGCAACAGCTTATTAGACGAAACACAATAACAACAATTACTACAGCAATAAGAGATAAAAATAAAATGCAACAACAACAATTACGAAAGCAATGCCTTTATACATAAATAACTTTTGCTCATTCATACATACTCATGTGCATACATATGTATGGCTTTGCAATAGCTAGGTTAACCTACTAGTTAGTATGGATTTATTTAAATTACATACAACTTTTTATGTACATATGTAGGTACGTATATGCTTGCCGAAATAAAATAAAACACTGTGTCATTGCCAATAAAATTAAAATATCGAAAAGCTTTATACCTAAGTAATTTTAAAATCGTTTTTAGGGCATAAACAAATTAAATAAAAAATAAAAAACAAATAGGTATAGAATATGATTTTTGTTTTACATGTAAGTTAAGCGAACGATTAATATTTACATTGTCAAAAAAATCAAAAATTGCTGAATTATTTTAAAATCGTTATATAGAATATAAAAAAGTTAAAAAAAATTTTTTTTGAAAAGGTGGATGCCGGATTTGAACCCCGACAGCTACCAACAACGCTGCTTTCAGCAATCGCCCAGACAACTCATCCATTAACATTTATGCTAATAAAGAATTAAAGTAGAATATATTCCGTCACTTTGTTTGTTTAATATGTAGGTATGTACGTATTTTTCAATTTAAGCGACCAATCATGTACAAACATGTGTGTGTTTGATATGCCTAACATTCAACACAAATAAATAAATAATAAAAGCACAAACAAAAAAACAACAACCACAAGGGATTTTTGGAAAATATTAGAGGTAGTCGTGGTTTTTTGCTCATAACTCAGCCATTTTTTAACCGATTTGACAGATTTATATACCGACGTGTTTAAGAAGGAATTTACCATTTACTTGTATTATAAAGCTTGGACTCGGGGAGATCTGTGGTTCCCGAAAGTGGGTATTTAAAAAAAAAAAATTAGTTTTGGTCATGACTTTTTTGTATCTGAACCGATTTTTCTGAATTTTTTATAAAATATGTTCTACTAAAAATTTTCGATATTTTGGTATATAAGTCATATCCATAGGACATATGGCAGCCCTAAATTTTAGGTTTTTATACAATTTTTAATTTTTTTTGTACGGGAGGTACCACGCCCACTTCTCCAATCCCGCCCACATTTTGTAGGATCGTGTGTATGGGCTACCTAAGTGTGTGTACCTAATTTGGAAGCTTTGGCTTTTGCCGTTCCCCAGATATACAGCAAAAAGTAATAAAATTACAACAACCACAAGGGATTTTTGGAAAATATTAGAGGTAGTCGTGGTTTTTTGCTCATAACTCAGCCATTTGTGGATCGATCTTGCTGAATTTCAATAGCAACCGATGGTAGACTATATGTGACACAAATGTAAAACAACCTAGCCGCTATCATGTCTGGAGTCTCCGGAAAACACATATCAAACGTAAGACAGACAGACGGACGGATATCGTTAAATCAACTTCTCTCCCCATAAGGACCCAGAATATATATACTTTATAGGGTCTAAGATCAATATTGTAGAAATTACAAACGGAATGACAAACTTATTAATACCCTTTTCCACCTGAGGTGAAGGGTATAAAAACAAATAGGTATAGAATATGATTTTTGTTTTACATGTAAGTTAAGCGAACGATTAATATTTACATTGTCAAAAAAATCAAAAATTGCTGAATTATTTTAAAATCGTTATATAGAATATAAAAAAAGTTAAAAAAAATTTTTTTTGAAAAGGTGGATGCCGGATTTGAACCCCGGCAGCTACCAACAACGCTGCTTTCAGCAACCGCCCAGACAACTCATCCATTAACACTTATGCTAATAAAGAATTAAAGTAGAATATATTCCGTCACTTTGTTTGTTTAATATGTAGGTATGTACGTATTTTTCAATTTAAGCGACCAATCATGTACAAACATGTGTGTGTTTGATATGCCTAACATTCAACACGTTCGAATAAAAGCACAAACAAAAAAACAACAACCACAAGGGATTTTTGGAAAATATTAGAGGTAGTCGTGGTTTTTTGCTCATAACTCAGCCATTTTTTAACCGATTTGACAGATTTATATACCGACGTGTTTAAGAAGGAATTTACCATTTACTTGTGTTATAAAGCTTGGACTCGGGGAGATCTGTGGTTCCCGAAAGTGGGTATTTAAAAAAAAAAATTAGTTTTGGTCATGACTTTTTTGTATCTGAACCGATTTTTCTGAATTTTTTATAAAATATGTTCTACTAAAAATTTTCGATATTTTGGTATATAAGTCATATCCATAGGACATATGGCAGCCCTAAATTTTAGGTTTTTATACAATTTTTAATTTTTTTTGTACGGGAGGTACCACGCCCACTTCTCCAATCCCGCCCACATTTTGTAGGATCGTGTGTATGGGCTACCTAAGTGTGTGTACCTAATTTGGAAGCTTTGGCTTTTGCCGTTCCCCAGATATTCAGCAAAAAGTAATAAAATTACAACAACCACAAGGGATTTTTGGAAAATATTAGAGGTAGTCGTGGTTTTTTGCTCATAACTCAGCCATTTGTGGATCGATCTTGCTGAATTTCAATAGCAACCGATGGTAGACTATATGTGACACAAATGTAAAACAACCTAGCCGCTATCATGTCTGGAGTCTCCGGAAAACACATATCAAACGTAAGACGGACAGACGGACGGATATCGTTAAATCAACTTCTCTGCCCATAAGGACCCAGAATATATATACTTTATAGGGTCTAAGATCAATATTGTAGAAATTACAAACGGAATGACAAACTTATTAATACCCTTTTCCACCTGAGGTGAAGGGTATAAAAATTTATTTTGGAGACTTGAACTCGCAATCTTACGAGCCTTAAGCGAGAACTTAGACAACTCAACTACGAACGGTTTTATTGAACAAGCGTTAAATTAAAATATATTGAGAGAATTTTATGAACATACATACATGTGTATGCGTAAAAAACACATTAAAATCCACCACTTGTGGTAAAGATTATAAAAAAAACAACAAAAAAAACCGCAACCAAGAGAAATGCAAGAAGAGATCAACGTAGCAACAGCTTATTAGACGAAACACAATAACAACAATTACTACAGCAATAAGAGATAAAAATAAAATGCAACAACAAAGAAATTACAAACGGAATGACAAACTTATTAATACCCTTTTCCACCTGAGGTGAAGGGTATAAAAATGTATGTATATAACTAAGTCCGTTTCCTCTTTTGACAAAGTTGATGTTTAAAATTCGTTATATAAGTTTTAATTATATTTAATCTTAAAATCGTGTATAAAAAAATTTAATAAAAATAAAAAAAAATTTATTTTGGAGACTTGAACTCGCAATCTTACGAGCCTTAAGCGAGAACTTAGACAACTCAACTACGAACGGTTTTATTGAACAAGCGTTAAATTAAAATATATTGAGAGAATTTTATGAACATACATACATGTGTATGCGTAAAAAACACATTAAAATCCACCACTTGTGGTGAAGAATATAAAAAAAACAACAAAAAAACCGCAACCAAGAGAAATGCAAGAAGAGATCAACGTAGCAACAGCTTATTAGACGAAACACAATAACAACAATTACTACAGCAATAAGAGATAAAAATAAAATGCAACAACAACAATTACGAAAGCAATGCCTTTATACATAAATAACTTTTGCTCATTCATACATACTCATGTGCATACATATGTATGGCTTTGCAATAGCTAGGTTAACCTACTACAACTGTAGTTAGTATGGATTTATTTAAATTACATACAACTTTTTATGTACATATGTAGGTACGTATATGCTTGCCGAAATAAAATAAAACACTGTGTCATTGCCAATAAAATTAAAATATCGAAAAGCTTTATACCTAAGTAATTTTAAAATCGTTTTTAGGGCATAAACAAATTAAATAAAAAATAAAAAACAAATAGGTATAGAATATGATTTTTGTTTTACATGTAAGTTAAGCGAACGATTAATATTTACATTGTCAAAAAATCAAAAATTGCTGAATTATTTTAAAATCGTTATATAGAATATAAAAAAGTTAAAAAAAATTTTTTTTGAAAAGGTGGATGCCGGATTTGAACCCCGGCAGCTACCAACAACGCTGCTTTCAGCAACCGCCCAGACAACTCATCCATTAACACTTATGCTAATAAAGAATTAAAGTAGAATATATTCCGTCACTTTGTTTGTTTAATATGTAGGTATGTACGTATTTTTCAATTTAAGCGACCAATCATGTACAAACATGTGTGTGTTTGATATGCCTAACATTCAACACAAATAAATAAATAATAAAAGCACAAACAAAAAAACAACAACCACAAGGGATTTTTGGAAAATATTAGAGGTAGTCGTGGTTTTTTGCTCATAACTCAGCCATTTTTTAACCGATTTGACAGATTTATATACCGAAGTGTTTAAGAAGGAATTTACCATTTACTTGTATTATAAAGCTTGGACTCGGGGAGATCTGTGGTTCCCGAAAGTGGGTATTTAAAAAAAAAAATTAGTTTTGGTCATGACTTTTTTGTATCTGAACCGATTTTTCTGAATTTTTTATAAAATATGTTCTACTAAAAATTTTCGATATTTTGGTATATAAGTCATATCAATAGGACATATGGCAGCCCTAAATTTTAGGTTTTTATACAATTTTTAATTTTTTTTGTACGGGAGGTACCACGCCCACTTCTCCAATCCCGCCCACATTTTGTAGGATCGTGTGTATGGGCTACCTTAGTGTGTGTACCTAATTTGGAAGCTTTGGCTTTTGCCGTTCCCCAGATATACAGCAAAAAGTAATAAAATTACAACAACCACAAGGGATTTTTGGAAAATATTAGAGGTAGTCGTGGTTTTTTGCTCATAACTCAGCCATTTGTGGATCGATCTTGCTGAATTTCAATAGCAACCGATGGTAGACTATATGTGACACAAATGTAAAACAACCTAGCCGCTATCATGTCTGGAGTCTCCGGAAAACACATATCAAACGTAAGACGGACAGACGGACAGACGGACGGATATCGTTAAATCAACTTCTCTCCCCATAAGGACCCAGAATATATATACTTTATAGGGTCTAAGATCAATATTGTAGAAATTACAAACGGAATGACAAACTTATTAATACCCTTTTCCACCTGTGGTGAAGGGTATAAAAACAAATAGGTATAGAATATGATTTTTGTTTTACATGTAAGTTAAGCGAACGATTAATATTTACATTGTCAAAAAAATCAAAAATTGCTGAATTATTTTAAAATCGTTATATAGAATATAAAAAAAGTTAAAAAAAATTTTATTTGAAAAGGTGGATGCCGGATTTGAACCCCGGCAGCTACCAACAACGCTGCTTTCAGCAACCGCCCAGACAACTCATCCATTAACACTTATGCTAATAAAGAATTAAAGTAGAATATATTCCGTCACTTTGTTTGTTTAATATGTAGGTATGTACGTATTTTTCAATTTAAGCGACCAATCATGTACAAACATGTGTGTGTTTGATATGCCTAACATTCAACACGTTCGAATAAAAGCACAAACAAAAAAACAACAACCACAAGGGATTTTTGGAAAATATTAGAGGTAGTCGTGGTTTTTTGCTCATAACTCAGCCATTTTTTAACCGATTTGACAGATTTATATACCGACGTGTTTAAGAAAGAATTTACCATTTACTTGTGTTATAAAGCTTGGACTCGGGGAGATCTGTGGTTCCCGAAAGTGGGTATTTAAAAAAAAAAATTAGTTTTGGTCATGACTTTTTTGTATCTGAACCGATTTTTCTGAATTTTTTATAAAATATGTTCTACTAAAAATTTTCGATATTTTGGTATATAAGTCATATCCATAGGACATATGGCAGCCCTAAATTTTAGGTTTTTATACAATTTTTAATTTTTTTTGTACGGGAGGTACCACGCCCACTTCTCCAATCCCGCCAACATTTTGTAGGATCGTGTGTATGGGCTACCTAAGTGTGTGTACCTAATTTGGAAGCTTTGGCTTTTGCCGTTCCCCAGATATACAGCAAAAAGTAATAAAATTACAACAACCACAAGGGATTTTTGGAAAATATTAGAGGTAGTCGTGGTTTTTTGCTCATAACTCAGCCATTTGTGGATCGATCTTGCTGAATTTCAATAGCAACCGATGGTAGACTATATGTGACACAAATGTAAAACAACCTAGCCGCTATCATGTCTGGAGTCTCCGGAAAACACATATCAAACGTAAGACGGACAGACGGACAGACGGACGGATATCGTTAAATCAACTTCTCTCCCCATAAGGACCCAGAATATATATACTTTATAGGGTCTAAGATCAATATTGTAGAAATTACAAACGGAATGACAAACTTATTAATACCCTTTTCCACCTGAGGTGAAGGGTATAAAAACCTCAACAAAATTCATAAAATCGCACTGTTTCTATTTCCGCCTACAAATAAACTCAAACAATTTACAGAAAGCGATAAAAATAATATAAAAATTAAATGCAAAAAGTTACTAAAAAGCTATGTGGAAAATATAAATAATGATATACCATGCACATCTCAAATTTAATCTTTCAACTCAGAACTTCTTACAAGAAACATCAGCATTAAGTCCAGATGATAAAATAGAACAAGAACGTCGCCTCTATTACTACGTTTATACGCACCTCTTATTCGCAAATAAAAATATTGCAAGGAAAGAAAATTGCCGCATAAACAGTGAATTAAATTTTTATTTGCGAACAGCTAACTCACGAAAACAATTCCTGATTAACGACATTATTTGCAAATAAGATTTAAGGCATTGCCACACTTTTAACGGTTTTACGTTTTTATTTCGATGTGGCACATTCATACGACATTAAAAGTAAAATTAATTCAAAATTGTGGAAATAAAATTTACAAATACACAACAATTTTTGATTTTTTCATTATTCATTAAAAAATAAAAAGTTTTTATACATACAGTGCTACCAAATGAATAAATTTACCATCCGGCCTCACATAAAAATAAGAATTTTCAGTAACAAAAAACGACATATAAACAGTAAGTTAGTTAATCGCAAATAATTTTTATTTGCGAATAGTCTACGTCTAAACGTAGTATATGAAAATAAGGATGTGACATTCTATGACGATTTCGATGTTTTGAAGTGGTGGCATAAGGCAGAGTTTCCTTTTTTGTTTAAATTAAGTTGTAAGCTACTAGCCACTCCGGCAAGTAGTGCCTCATCGGAACGAACTTTTTCAATGGCGAGAAATCTCATTGCAGAAAAAAGATCTTCCATTGGAACTAATTCAGTTACAGTAAATAAAATAATGTTTCTGCATTCCAACATGAAACAAACAATTGTATATGATAAAGTAGAAAGAGTAACAGATTATATTTAATTTGACTCCACTTTCAAAAGTATATGCGCTACCTATACCTTATTATACCCTTCACCGAAGGTAAAAGGGTATATACAAGTTTGTCATTCCGTTTGTAATTTCTACAATATTGATCCTACACCCTATAAACTATATATATTCTGGGTTCTTCTGAAAAGCGAAGTTGATTTAACGATGTCCGTCTCTCCGTCTGTCTGTTGAAATGGGTTTTCCGAAGACCCCATATATGATGGAGGCCAGGTTATTATACATTTATGTCAAATGTGCTCCGGAATTGTTTGCTATTGAAATTCAAAAAGATCGGTCCACAAATGGCTGCGATATGAGCAAAAAACCACGACTACCTCTAATTTTCCCCAAAAATCCCTTGGAGTTGTGGTATTTTGATTACTTTTTGCGGTATATCTGGGGAACGGCAAGAGCCAAAGTTTCCAAATTAGAAACATACATTAAGGTTGTCAATACACACCATCCTACAAAATGTGGGCGGGATTGGAGAAGTAGGCGTGGTACCTCCCGTACTAAAAAAAAATTAAAAATTGTATAAAAACATACATTTTAGGGCTGTCATATGTCCTATGGAATCGGTTCATATACGAAAAAGTTATGGCCAAAATAAATTTTTTTTTTCAAATAAACATTTTCGGGAACCAAAGGTCTTTCCGAGTCGAA
This sequence comes from Pollenia labialis, assembly GCA_949318255.1. Taxonomy (NCBI): domain Eukaryota; kingdom Metazoa; phylum Arthropoda; class Insecta; order Diptera; family Polleniidae; genus Pollenia; species Pollenia labialis. Next base: position 61,266,866 of record OX439139.1, on the reverse strand, counting down.
GTTTTATAACCCAAGTAAATGGTAAATTTCTTCTTCACCGAAGGCAAAAGGGTATATATAAGTTTGTCACTCCGTTTGTAATTTCTACAATATTGATCCAACACCCTATAAAGTATATATATTCTGGGTCCTTATTGTTTAATGATGACTCGTTCCAATTACAGCACCCTGTAAAATATTAACGGTCCTTAAATTGTAATTTATTTATTGCACATTTTGTCATTACATTATTTTTCCTGTACTAAGTAGATCTTTTTAAACATCATTAAAACTCACTCTAGTTTTGATTGTGGTAGCGACAAGAACAAAAAGTGAAAAGTAAAAAGGTTGTAAACAAAGAAATTAAATTAAAGATAAAAAATATTTAGAAAACTTAAAATTATTGAAAACCATAAACTGAATAAAACTTAAAGTTAAAATAAATTGTGAAACAAACAAAAAAAACTAAAGAAATAGTATTGTTATTTAAACTCACAGTGAACCGTGTTAACTTTCAGGAATTGAAAATTTATTTATTCATTGATTTTATTTATTTATTTATTTATTTGTATATCGCATACAACATGATTTAAATCTTATAATTATAGTATGCGAATTAAGTTTGTTATAAAAAAGTAGATTGCGTAGTAGATAATACATTAGTGAATAACAAATTATACAAAAATTATAAATAACAATACAATGTTTACTAATTATTATACTATATTAGACATACAAAATATATATTATTGGGAATAATTAAAATTAATGGTTTTTAAGTAAAATGTGCAAGTAAAACTTTTTTAAAATCTCTAGCGTTGTTGTTTGTTTGGAGAGAATTAGGAAGTGAGTTCCAAAGACGGATAGAATATACGAAAAATTGGTACTCAGAGACAAGGCCACGATGACTACATGGAATAAGTTTGTTTCCTCTATTGGATCTTGCAAATACTATGCGATTATATAAATAAGATGGTTCCTTTGTATATACGATTTTGTGCATCATGACAAGTATTTTCATATCCATAAAATTTTTAAAAGATATTTTGTAAAGTTTGTTTGAAAATGACGATATGTGTTAATATTTGCATAAACCGTATACGCATCTAATAATGTTGTTATATGTTTTGCGTAGTATGTTATTACTTGCAGAGTCACAGCTAGTGAAAATTTCACTACCATATAATAATTGAGGTATTTAATATGTTTTTGCTATCAAAATTCTAGTATCAAGAGGAGTAAGAAATTGTGTAGGCCATAATTCTCGTAACCTTATACCGTGTTCAGATATACCTTTTTTATTGAGTCAATATTCGGTTAATTGACATAATTATCTTTCTGTTCACACATACACAATTTAGCTTACTCAATTTATATTACTACTACATACAACATTCAACGTAAACAAAAATGTACATGTATAAGCAAAATATAAACAAGTTTTGACATCTTTAAGGAATAAACATCTGGCTTTTGCGACGACCCAATGGATGGGCATTTGTTTTGTTGCAATTTCAGTTTCCAAATGTCAAAACACTGTTTAGTAAGTTGTGTTTTGCATAATAAACACACTTGTTACAGTGTCGCATTTTAATTTTACTCAATATTTAAAACAATTTCGTATTAATTGAGCAATAACTAAATTGCAATTTTATATGGATAATTGAGCTCAATAATGTCGTTTATTGCGTAAAACTCAATTAAGGTGCATACCTGAACACGGTATTAGGTATGTATTTGCAGTGGCTTTTCTGATGTGGCTTGACCAATCCAAGTTGTTGTTGAAAATGACACCAAGAATTTTTGCAGATGATACACATTCAACTTTCTGGTTATTTAGAAAGATATCAAAGTTCAAGTTTACCCGAGTTTTTTTTTGTGTATAATGAGGCATTTTGACTTATGAGCATTAATTAAAAGTTTGTTGGCAGTGGCCAAGTTGTAGACGCTGTTCAAATCTGTATTCAACTTATCAACGTTTTCTTCAATAAGCTGTACCGTACTATCAATGTATATTTGTACATCATCTGCATACATGTGGACCTTTGTATATTTTAGACATTGTGGTAAGTCATTTATATACAATGAGAACAGTAGTGGCCCCAAAATTGATCCTAGTGGAACTCCTTTAGGAACTGGGATGGAAGATGAATATCCATTATTTAAGAATACCGATTGGCGTCTATTTGATAAATACGATTTGAGTAATCTGTTAGATGTTGAGGAAAATCGAAACAATTTTTGTAGTTTAACACTCAACATGGAGTGGTCAACAGTGTCGAAAGCTTTTGAGTGATCCAGTAGTACAAGAATATTTAACTTTCCAACATCAATGTCCATACGAATATCTTCACACAGGTTAATAAGAGCAGTAACACAACTATGCTTCGATCGGAATCCAGATTGAAGGGGTGTTAAGTAATAGACTGAAACTTTGTATATGCTCATTAATCTGCAGGTACATCCCATTACTTTAGAAATATATGGAAGTATCGCTATTGGCCTGAATTCGGAGTTAGATTTAGGAACCGGAATTATTTTAGCCTGTTTCCAGTTGCTGGGATAGACGCAAGTTGTAAAAATAGTGTTGAAAATATGTGAAAGAAATGGTAACAGCCTTGGTAGTAGGATTTTTATGAAACGGGGATCTATATTGTCATAGCCAATGGAATTAGACTTTATCGCCATTAAGCATGATAATACTTCTTCACTATTAACACAGCGAAATTTAAATTCACTACTTATATTGACATTTTCAATGGTGGTAAGGTAATTTTTTGTTAAAATGTTATCATCAGCAGATGGTATGGTAGAAAATGGGCCGCGTGAATAAATAGGTAGCTTTAGCTAATACTTGAAATTTGTAAGTTTAAACTAGCTTTGAGGTGAATAAAAATTTGAGTTAAAGCTAGTACTTTATACTGACTAGTAGAAACTAGTTCTTCCAGTGTTGACTCAAAAAATGTGTGAATAAAAACGAATGTGTGCTTAAAAATACTAGTTTTCGCTTTATTTTTTTTAAGCTTATGATTGGGGTGCTTGAAGTTTGTGTTTTGTCACAATATTGAAATAAAAACTAATTTATTTTTAAATATTTATTAGTATGTATGTTTAGTTTTATGAACATCCTGAAGATTATTTCAAATTGTATAGTTTTCGGAAAAATACCTAAATTGGTAAGATCTCTATAAATGTATAAATACATAATTAGAATTGTGGTTATTTTGTTGAACTATTTATGGTTTTTAATCCAAATTTTTAATATTTTAATACGGCTTAAGTTCATCAAATTTAATTTTCATTAAATTATTGTTATGAAGAAAGGAATTTTACAGCATAAAAATTAATTAAAATTGTAATTGATAATCTTTCATTCTTGACCGTGGCCGGTGCCGGGGACGGGGATCGAACCCTGGTGGCAGGTTACCATGACATGTTTCGATCGTAACCATTCGATCTCCTCAGATGGATTTGCCGTCTCACGCTCGCAGCCATCGACGACTGCTGACGTCAATAGTCAAACATCAATCCTTAAACCAAATTGTATGTTAACCTTTGGTAGATCGAAATTTGCTTTTTTTGAATCATTATCCATTTTAATTGATTTTACATGTTTCTTCATAAAAATAATTTAATGAAAATTAAATTTGATGAACTTAAGCCGAAGTAACAAATACTTAAATTTAAATATGTACAGTTTACCAAAGCAATTTTACTTAATTTTTCAAATAAATAATAATCATTGACGTTGCCACTAAGTTGTTTTAAGATATACCGCATAAAGGTCGGTACAGACTTTTGCCATAAAAAGTTTGTGTTGCATTTTTTAAATAAAATAAAAAAATCTGTAAAAAAGAAAAATTTATAAAAATCAGATAAATATACAAAAATATATTTATTTATGTTCGCATACAAACTAAGACATTTACAGCGATTTTTTTTGTAATAATAATACACATTTGTTTAACGATTCAAAACATAAAAAAGGAAATTAACATTTTTTTCTTATATTCTGTTTTATATTTTTAAAAATATGTTTAAAAAATTTTAATTTTTGATATTTTTGCACTTTGCAATTAATTTAATTGAATGGTCGCATTATCCAGCGTTTGCTTCCTCTGTTAAGCATTAGCTACCTAGCACTAGCAAAGAATTATTCACACTTTTTGTAGTTTAAACTTTTCAGCATAGCTAGTACTGAAAAGTAAAAGCTAGTGCTAGTACTTAGTACTTAGTACCTTTTTATTCACTCGACCCAATATGTTGTTATGTTCGTCAGCAGTTAAGTTGTGTTGAATGTTAATATCTTTTTTGCCAATTCCAATATCATGAATTGTTTGCCACGTCTTTTTGCTGGTTGCAGCATTTTGGAATTTTTCAGCATAAAGTCGAATTTTAGCTTTCCTTATTTCTTGAGTTACTTCAGCTCTAAGTCTTCGGTAGTCGTTATATAACTGTGGGATTTTAAAACGTTTCCATCGAGAGTAAGATAAATCTCTTTGCTTTATCCGGTTACTTATTGCTGAGCAGAACCATGGTCGAGTGCAATGATTTATGATTTTAGTTTTTTGCGGTATAAATAAATCGTACAAATAGGTAATTTTATCTTCGAAAAATGATATTTGTTCATTAACAGATGCCATGTGGTAAATAGAGTTCCAGTTAATATTTAAAAAATGTTCATCCAGAGCTTGATAATTTACATGTTTGAAGTCACGATACGTAAATTTTTGATCAAAGTGGTTTAGACTGAAGTCATATGTGGTAAAAATAAGATCATGATTCGAGAAACAAGGAACAGATAGCTGATCATATAACAGAACTTTGTATTTATTACAAACAAGAAACAAGTCGAGCAGCGTGTTTGACGACGAAGAAAAATAAGTAGGTAGAGAACAATTAACAGGTTTAATCCCAAGAGATAACAGATCGTTAGGAAATGTTGTTTCAATTAGTAAGTTTGCATTAAAATCGCCGGCAATAACAATATCAGCATATGAGAGAGAAAGTTCTCCTAGATAGTTAAGAAAAGTATCGGTGGGCACATTACGATGAGGTCGGTATACACATCCTAGCAGTAATTTGTTACCATTTGATGTAATTTCAATAAATATATATTCAATTTTGTTTGCATTAGCCAGGTTGTTATTTCTATTCAGGGATATGCTGGAGGATATAAAACGACATTTAATATTATTTTTTATAAAAATTGCAACACCGACACCACGCGTTATTCGGTCAGCTCTAAACGTTCTGTATCCATCAAGATTTATAAAGCTGTTAGGTGTAGTTTGATTAAGCCAAGTTTCCGATACGCAAATAACATCTACAGATGAGTTTTCGAAGAATAATCTGAACTCGTCAATTTTATTGTTTAAACTTTGAGCATTGATATGAGATATGTGAATACCATTTTTAATTTTGGTTAGAACACGTAACATATTCATTGATCCATCATTGGAACTAGTACGAATGTTATGTTGTAAGTTTAATATGGTTTTGTGGTTTAGATAGCAAACAAACAACAACGAAGATAAATACAAAATGTTTTATAAATGAAAAAATTATCAATATTTCTAAAATAATTGCATGACAAATTAAATTTAAAAAGTTAACATTTAAATAAAAATAACTAATGATACAATGAGGATAAAATATACTATTGAGACGTTTTGTTAGAATACATGTTGAAAGTGTAGTTTAATTGCTTCTTCATTCAAGAATAATTAACACAAGACTGTGAAGTTTTACTATTCTGTTAAGATTGCCCTTTATTTTCATTTTCTTTTGCCTTATATCTAAAATCTTAATTACAAATTATGAGTGACTTTAACAAATCACTTTACTAAATCTTATTTGCTATTTGTATTACTTTACCCCTTATGTCTTAATCTCCTTCATCTTACAACTGTCATATATCGAGGATTTATACAACAACTGCAAACTGATGTGATATACACCGATTTTTGAAAGTTAAACTTAATTTATTCGGTTTTAATGATATAAGTATAAAATGGATATATTCATACCTAAGCAACAGAACATAAACGATTTGCTTTAATAACACAATTTCTAGAAGCATAAAAGTTCTGTCTGGTGTACCTCAGGGAAGCCACCTTGGGCCACTTCTTTTTACATTGTTTATTAATGACCAATATTCTGATGTATGCGGACGACATGAAAGTTTTTCTTAGCTATCGTCAAATATCAGAATAACAACTTCTTCAAAATGACTTGAATTCTTTTTTACACGTGGTGCAATGTTAATCTTATGCAACTTAATCTAAATAAATGTAAATACATGCGTTTTGTTAGAAAGAGTCCAATACCTGCATGCTACTTTTTTGATAGGTATCAGTTGGATTCGGTGGATAATTTCTTAGATCTTGGATTTCTGCTTGACTCAAAACTAAATTTCATCGCACATATAACAATGACAGCTAATAAAGGCAGAGGCATGATCGGTTTTGTAAAACGTTGGGCTAAAGAGTTCAAGGATCCATATGTTACGAAAAGTCTGTATACTTCCTTTGTACGACCTGTATTGGAGTATGGATCTGTAATATGGGACCCTATTTATAATAAATATTCCGACCAAATTGAATCAGTTCAAAAACAGTTTCTGAATTTTTGTCTGCGTGGGTTGAACTTTAACCAATGGAATATGCCGTCTTATTCTGCAAGAATAGCCCTCATCAAGCTGCCAACTCTAAAGAGCCGTAGAACTTTGATGAACATCTCGTTTATTTTTAACATAATTGCTGGCGACGTATGCTCTGGATATCTAATCAACAATATAACATTTAATGTTCCTCAACCCCCATCACGTCATTTAGTTCCTTTATCAGTTCAATTTTTAAGAGCTAATTATGCTAATAGTGATTCGTTAAGAAGGATGTGTATTGAGTTCAACAAGTTTTATAAATTTATTGACTATTCTTCTAGTCCCAATGATATTAAAACTAAATTAATAATCCATTTAAACACATAATGTTTGTAATTTTTATTTCACATTTGTATATATTTTGTAAAATTAATTTGTATTTCATTATGAAGTCTGTAAGGATTAGGTATATTCCATAGACAAATAAATAAATAATAAAAATAATAATAATAATGTCATGGAAAAAAGCTTCTGCTGCAATCTTATGTGGATGTGTAAATCTTTCATAATGTACGTTTAATATCGTTCTTATTTGTTTTAAACATCCTGTTAGGACTGTTATATATTTGTCTATTGTCGTTTGGCTAGTTGGTCTATCTAAGTTTAGACATTTATACGATCTATCAAATACTTCTTTTATTGCTCTACAGCGTTCAAGAATTTGTTGCCATGACATCTAGGTGTTGTTAATTTTCTTCTTTATATTTGTTGCAATTGAATATTATTATTATTATTATTGTTAGTAGGGAAATGGGGAGGCAGCAAAAATTCTGCCTCCCCATTCTATATTCCACAGAGGGAGCATTTTGCTTTTTATTTAAAGCAGCAAAATTCTGCCTCCCCATTCCATATACCACAGAGGGAGCATTTTGCTTTTTATTTAAAGCAGCAAAAATTCTGCCTACCCATTAGTTTTTTTCCCATATACCACAGAGGGAGCATTTTTTTTTGCTTTTTATTTAAAGCAGCAAAAATTCTGCCTACCCATTAGTTTTTTTCCCATATACCACAGAGGGAGCATTTTGCTTTTTATTTAAAGCAGCAAAAATTCTGCCTACCCATTAGTTTTTTTTCCCCAATGTATTTTTCCATAAGGAGGAGTTTTGAATATAAATAAAATAAAGAATTTTTTGAGTAGTTTTAAATATAAAAAGGAGTAATATTAAGTTGATCATATTTATATTTTCTTCAATGAAGAGAAATTTAAAAAATTCTGTAATATGTTTAAATGTATTGTTTGAGTATTTTAAAAAAATAGAGAGTAATATGTAATATAGTTTAAATATTCAACATATGTAAGTATATAAATAAACTCAATTTGTACTCTAACCTTAGCAAGTATGCCATTAATATAAAAAGGCTTTCGGGAGTATATTCAACATCATTACCCTAATTGCCACTTTAAAGGAAACTTAATAAAAATGGTAAGAAATTCCTATATAAAAATCTTATATTTAATTATTTATTTTTATTATTTTTTTCTTGTTTGTTTTTAGATGTATAAAAAAATTGTAAATATTGCCCAAGGTATTAAGCCCGAGTATATTAGAATAGATGATATACCTTTACACCAATCTTTGAAAATTGTGAATTTTGAATGGAAAGAAACACAATATGGTCTTAAAGTCATTGCCAATTTAGATGACAATAAATATTTTTATCTCCCCCATAGAATGATGAAATTTTTAAACAAGGAGGATCCATACTTAACTCAGATGAATGATAAAGTTTGGACAATTATTTACAAGGGGCGTCAATTACCAAATGGTCCTGCAATATTTGATTTAAATTATGTCTAAACTCTGAAAAAGAAATCCTTACAATAAAGATAAATATAATAAAACAAAAACAAGATTTTTTTTTTTTTTTTATATTCCTTTTTATTATATATATATTATATTATATTATTATATTTTTTATTAAAAAATAATTTTACATTAAAAAATTTAAAATTTAAAGTCCTCCTCCTTTATTTCTGATAAAAATAAGTCATCCTCCTCCATAAATTGTCTTATTAAATCGTCCTCCTCCTTTATTTCCGATAAAAATAAGTCATCCTCCTCCATAAATTGTCTTATTAAATCGTCCTCCTCCTTTATTTCCGATAAAAATAAGTCATCCTCCCGCCTTTTTTCCTTGATAGCTGAAGCACTTTTATAAAATTTGGATTTCTTGGCACTGAAATTATGCAGGCGCATAAAGTGCCTTTTCTTATTAAATTTGTTTGCAAAAGTTATGTTCTTACAAAATTCACAAGTTAGTTTTACACTTTCCATTTTTAATTAAATAAAACAGTAAAAAAATCTTTTGAAAATACCTCGTAAAACATATATTTATGCACTTATGCACTTTTTTGTTTTTTTTGTTTGGTACATATATTTAATGTTTATCAAAGCAAATTTTTAAAAACTGATCTATGATTATTGAACTTTTAAGAACATTCTCGTAAAAAGTAAATATACAATTGTTATTGTGGAAATTAAAAGTCAATAAACTTTTCGTTATGCTAAAAAGTGCAACCGTATGCATTTTTTTTTTAAGTTAAAAAATTAACCTTGAATTTTTGTTTCGCATTAAATTATGAGTCAATAAACTTTTCATAAGTGAAAAATGGAATAGTGTGCATTTTTTTAAAGTTTAAAAATAAGTTGAAAAATTAATCTAGAATATCTAAGTTTAAATTAAAAACTTATGATTAAAAAACAAATCTTTTAACTTTTAAGAACATTCTCGTAAAAAGTAAATATACAATTGTTATTGTGGAAATTAAAAGACAATAAACTTTTCGTTATGCTAAAAAGTGCAACCGTATGCATTTTTTTTTTTTTAAGTTAAAAAATTAACCTTGAATTTTTGTTTCGCATTAAATTATGAGTCAATAAACTTTTCATAAGTGAAAAATGGAATAGTGTGCATTTTTTTAAAGTTTAAAAATTAACCTTGAATGTTGGCTTCAAATTAAACTATGAATTAATGAACTTTTCGTTAGTGAATGCAATAGTGTACGTTTTTTTTTTTAAGTTGAAAAATTAATCTAGAATATCTAAGTTTAAATTAAAAACTTATGATTAAAAAACAAATCTTTTATTTGACAACTATCTATTAGCAAAGCCGCAATGGACAATCTACAAAATAACCAAAACAGAAGAGAAAGAGTTGATGTAACGGAAGTCCTTATATTACCGCCGATAGATTTGCCGATATTCCTGGCGATGTATGACGGGCAGGACGACGTTTTCAGATCTATACCACCGATATGGCTACTGCATGACGACATGGATAAAATCCTCTTGGATACGATAAGGAATTGGGAAGAAAAACAATAACTATATTTTCTAATTTTTTTTTTTTTTTTATTCATTCTTAAAAATTCTTAAAAATATATTTAAATAAACTTAAAACTAAAATATCATTGTAATATAAATTAAAATAATTAAATAATTTTAAAATTAGTTTGAAACTTATGTTTTTACATCTCAAGTAAATAAAAACACAACAATAAACACCACATAAAATTGAAGTTTCACTCTGAATTCGAAGACTATTATAAGTAAAAGTTTTACAATTTTTATTTAAAAATAATCTAAAGTATTTATTTGGATATTGACCAGCAGAACAAAAGTACTCAGCAGGTTTGTTTTTAGGAAAATAAAAAGCAACCCAATGCTCTCCAGGCTTATGTGATGGATCAGTGTTAGCAACGTAAAATGACGGTTTTAAAACTGGGTGTGTTGGTAATTTATTACATGCAAATACACCTTTAAATTTATATTTTGTTAAATTATTGGAGTTCAGAGTATCTTTAATATTAATTGAATTCATAGTGTTTGAATAATATTACGCGATCTATCAATTTCTATAACACTATCAAATTCACAGTATACTAAGCACGTTATTGCTTCAATAATTGGTTTTCCAAAACGCCCTTCAATACGAATAGTTCCCTGGTTTATTAAGTTACCGCAATTGGAATTATTATTATGATCTGGTGTTAAATCGAAAGCTAGTAAAAAATAGCCGTTATCAAAAAGTTCTTTTGTTATTTGATGACCTTTGTCGAAATGATGAATTCCAGTTCCTTTAAATAGTGTTTGATAACCACGAGTACTTATTATTCCTCCGTTATTATAGTTAAGTTCAATTGGTTGCGCAGGAAATTGCACTCCATTTACAACCAAATTAAATCTTTGTAAGTTAAAATGTTGAAAGTTAAATGGATTTTCTTTTTTCTCTCCAGTATATGCTTTATTAGATACCATTCCAAAAATTAAAAAATTTGGTAATTGTCCTAGTATAACATTATCTAAAGTTAAAGAATGATTTCCAGGGTGTATTGTAAACGTTTTTATTTCTACTCTCTTATAAGGATAAATGGCATTTCTTGATTGTAATACATTATGATGAGCCATTAAAATGTTATTATTAATAGTAAGATGATTTATATATAAATTAGCTTCATGTATTTTAATATAAGATTCATTTTTATCGCCACCTTCTAAAATGTAAAATTCCGGTTTTTCCAAATTTAATGTTACCTTTAGATCAACATTATTAAGCAAGTATTTTTGTTGGTTAAATACATCAACATGAAGTTTTCCAAAAAGCTCTACTTTCTTCCCATCCTTAAATAGTTTTTTTCTCTTGTCTAAACCAGGATTTTCTTTATCAACTAATGAATTTATTTTATTTGTATCAATAGCCCAGCCACATGATTCAAGATGTGTAGATCTGGCATCATTTCCATAATTTAACAATTTTTCAATATAAGCCCTATAGTGATAGTTATTGTCAGGTTGTGATACATTTTTATTGTTAAGGTGTACAATACAATTTCTAAACAAGGAGTGCAGTAAGTTATTAACTACTCCTCCGTTTCCTTTTAATTCAATGACCAGTCGAAGATAAATACTGTTCAGATCTCGATATGTTTCACCATTGCCTAGTGATACAAATTCAATTGTGCTCGAATTATCTAATGAGGCAATTGGATTGTAGCATATTTCTTCGGTTTTAACAACGCTGGTTTGAATTGGAGGAGATTCAAATAAATCCAACTCACTCTTCATACATTCTATAAATCCTGACATTTCCAATTTCCAAAAATATCCTTAAAGTTCTTTCCTCTACAACGTTTTGATTTAATCTGTTGCTTTTGCTTTAAACGTTTAAGTTTTATACGTCGACCTTTACCTTTCTGCATTGTTTTCATTTTATCAATAGTAGCTTCTTTTATATTTTGTATGACCTTTTTTCCTTTGTTTAGTAAGATTTCTTTTATTGGCTTTGTTCCAATTTCTTCTAAAATTTCCTTTCCAATATCTAATGATTTATTCTTTAATATATTCATCCCCGTTTTAAATAAGGGTTTTAAATGTGAAAATACAGCTGAAAATATGGATCCAATACCACGACCGTATTGTAAAATTCTTGGTGCGTGATATATTTCACCAATATTTTGTATATTTTCTCCAGACTGATTATTATAATAACTTGTATAAATCGCATCCATGGTTGTAATAAAAATGATTAATTTTGTTTTGTTACACAACTATTTTATATACATTTTTTTTAAAGTGTAGAGTACAATAAACGGGAACTAATTTATTAAAGTTTATCTCTTCTCCTTCATCATTTCGAATCATTATGGAAATATCATTTATATTATAGGCTTCAAGAGGAAAATATTCAATTCTATTGAAATGTATATAGTTTTTTAATGTTGTTACTGAAAAAATTTTTAAACATTTAATTTTTTTACTACCAACATGTCGAGGTTTTATTATATCAGTATAAATAAATATGTTTTCATTTATATCAGAAGATTCAATTTTATTGATAAACTGATTTATGTTGTCAGAGAATTTGTTCAAAGATTTTTCGAATATATAATTTGTTGACGATAATATGGGATCTTTTTCATAAGTTGTTGTAGACTCTGGACTAGTAATTTGAACATTTTGTTCTATGTTTGAACTTTTTATATTTACATTACGAGTATCTTTTTCTTTTGTAGATATATTAGAAATGTTTAATGTATTTAAAAGTTTTGAAGTTTTATTAATATTTTTTAGTTTCAGCTCGTCAGATGTTTCCATTAGATCTTTAAATTTTGTTTTAATTTCATCATCATATTCGTTTTTAGAGTCAATTTGCATGTTTGATGTATTTAAAAGTTTTGAAGTTTTATTAATATTTTTTAGTTTTAGCTCGTCGGATGCTTTCATTAGTTCTTTAAATTTTATTTTAATTTCATCATATTCATTATTAGAGTCAATTTTCAATGTTTTTACAGATTGATTATTAAAATTTGAAATGTTGCGTTTTTTACGTTTAAGTATATTTTGATTCATATTTAGTTGTTTATTCGTTATCGAAAAGGATATATCTGATAATCCGACTTCCCACTGGTCACTCATGGTAAGAGATTGCTTTAATAAATTTGTGAAAGTACTAGAAGTGTTTTTATATAAATTTACTGAATCGTTACTTAATAAAGTAACATAAATACTATTATCCTCTGTGCTTGATGACATATTTATTAGAAATGTTAAATATTATAAGTTGTGTGTTATACATATATAAAAAATTTAGTTTATCAACTAAAATCTGTTTGATTAATCCATGAATTATATTCTTTTCCGAAACCCAACCATTTTACAAATAGTTTTTCACCTCTACGTTTTAAGACTTTTTCAACTAAAAAGATGTTAGGAACTTTAGTTTTTAATAACTCCTCTTGATAAAATCCGCCTTTAATTATATTTCCATTAAAATCTTTTAGCTGGTAGGTGACAGGGTTTGTTGCATTAATTTTATTTACTTTAAAAACTTCTGTAGACCAATTTGGTGTATATCCCTTTTCAAAAACATTTTTATATTTGCTTATGCGAACAAAATCGTTAATATTAAATTTTCCATTTTTAAAAACTTTTAAGTTATTATATACAGTTTTTAAAAGTTTTTTTTCATTTCGCTTGTTAACTAAATTAGGTTTCATCTTTATACTTCGATGATAAGATGAATTATATTCTTTCAACAGTTTATCTAATACATCTATCCAGTTATAGTTTCCTTGCATACTAAATTGTTTCCACATTTTATTTTTTAAAGTTCTATTAAATCGTTCAACTATTGACGCTTTTAAGTTTGAATATGTATGATAATGATTAATATTTAGCTCTTTCATAAGAGTTTTGAAATATTTGTTGTAAAATTCTTTTCCTTGATCTGAATGTAGGTTTTTAGGAGCTTTATTACTGTTTAACTTTATAATGCTTTTAAATGATTTTGAAACCTCAAGTCCTGTTTTAGTTTTTAATGGTAGAGCGTAGGCATATTTTGAGAAAACATCTATTACCGTAAGCATATACTTGAAACCTTTATTAAATTTTGCATATGGTATCATCTCCACCAAGTCTATTTGCCAAGTATCTAAAATTCCCTTTTGAATAAACCTACGTCGCTTAAAGTTTTTTCTAGCTTGACTATGAATTTCGTCAATAAGATTTTTTTTACTCATATTAATTAAAATATTCTTCCTTTTTAATTTATTAACAAATGGTTTTTAAGAGCGCAAACATGTTTCATCAGTTTATATACCCATTTACAATGATGGTTTGTGGTCCCTCAGGCTGTGGAAAATCTACTTTTATTAAAAATTTAATTAAAAATCAAAACTTAATATCTAAAGATATAGACCGAATCATATGGTGTTATTCAGAAAAAAATTCACTTCCAAATATAGAAAATGTAGAGTTTGTTAAAGGAATTCCAGAGACTTTCAATACGAATGACGAAGAATCTACTTTAATTATATTGGATGATTTAATGCTTGAATCATCAAATAAGAAAGTTTGTGAACTATTTACAAAAGGATCTCATCATAGAAACTTAAGTGTAATTTTAGTTACACAAAATATTTTTCATAAAGGGACTTATTCGAGAGACATTTCATTAAACTCCAAATATATAGTTATGTTTAAAAATCCAAGAGATAAGACACAATTCCACCATTTAGCCCGTCAAGTTTATCCAGAAAACTCAAAATCTTTAGTAGATGTATATAATCATTGTACACAACAGGCTCATGGTTATTTAATAGTTGATCTTACTCAAGAAATACCTAACGCTTTAAGATTTAGATCAAATATTTTTGATACAGATTACTATATATATGCGAATATAAACAATGACTTCAAATCTGAAGTTACTGAAGGAGAACAAACATATTCTCTACGTTCTTAAAAAAGCGGATCACAAACTACGAAATGCAATTTTGAAAAATGTTGACAATGTAGTTATCAAAACTTTAAATGAAATTATTTTAAATATTATAAACAGAAATCATAAAATAAACAAAAATGTGTTTGAAAAACTTAGACCATATAAAAATACTTTGAGGAAAGTTTGCTCATCACAAACCTCTATGCGTCAAAAGAGGAAACATCTTATTCAAAAGGGAGGATTTTTACCCATTATTATTACGTCAATATTAAGTGGAGTCATTGGAAAAATTTTAGAAAATGTCAAATAAATTATCAAAACTTATAGTTCTTCATCCATCAACTTACGAAAAATTTAAAGTTAAATATACTGATTCAGATTTTTTACATCGGAAACTCTTACCAATATATGGTTCACATACACTAAAGGATATAAACAAATGGTATTACATTAAACAAGAACTTGCTAAATATTTAATTGGATCCCAACGAACATCTAATCAGAATAAAATATCGGCATTGCATAATTTGCGCGATAATGAAACTCAAACTAGAAAGGTGTATAAAAAGCACATCGAAACTCAAACAATAACACCTAAATCGAGTAGTATAGAACTGCAAACAGATTTGAATTTACCTGAGGATATTTATACAAATAATGATGATCAAAACGATATGGATACAACAATACAAAAATTTAATCCTTCTTCTGCATCTTCCGTAGCTAAGCGTCTTAAAAGCTTTTCGGAAAAAAGAACTCCAAAAATTAGAATATTATCAAAAAATGATAACTATTCAAATATGAAACAATCAACTTTACCTTATCAATACTCTCCTCGTGTAACAAGAAATCGAAAGAAATTAGATTACGATACTGAAAATGTATTATGGCAAAATATTTAAAAATTTATTTTTAGAAATAAAATTCAAAAGTTTTTAATAAAAGTATATTTATTAACATATATTGTTTTATTTATTTATTTTGTTTTCTTTGCTAAGACTATATTTCAAAAATTATTTTGTATATATGTAAGTAATATAAATTTTGTACATTTATATGGTATCATAATTATTAAATATTAATCTAAATATCTATGTCCATTAAATATTCATCGTCAGATGAGTCATTTAAAAAATTGTCTATTTCTGTAAACAAGTTGTCAAAGTTAGACTGAAGTCTAAAATGCCCTCGTGCATAAGTATTTATTTGGTCCGAAGCGATAATTCTTTTGTCATCCGCATAACTCAAGACAATCTTGTGTAATTTTTGAGTATACAGCTGATGAAACTTAGATCTAAATGTATTCATTGTGTCAGAGAGTATTACTTTTTCAAACAATGATTTTTTATAGTCTGCCATTGAAAGGTTTTTTATGCACTACTTTTTAACACCTTTAGACTTTTTTATTTCATTCATACCAACTGTTTTAAATGAATACATTTTTGATCGAAGTCCAACAAACTCTTTCATAATTTTTCCACTATTTTCATCCTTCATCATACCTAAAACTTTTTTATTTAATAATGGGAGGTTAAAAATATTATTCGGATGATACTCAGATGTGTCAAACCTTGAAGCAATGTCATCATAAATATCAGCATAAAAATCCTCTGTTTTTATTGTGTAGATAAATGAATCTGTATCCATATAATTTAAGGCTAAATTGGATTGAAATTTTGGCTTCATGTACTGATAATGAAAATCGTACATTTTCCATTTAGAGAGTTCTAGCACAGCAAAGCCTAAATAAATTGGTTTGTTGTAAGTTATTTGCATAATTTTTAATTGAATTGCAAACATATTGTTGGAAAATTGTGTAATACTCGAGAAATTTGGCTTAGAAATTAGTGCTCTAGCTCCTAAATGATTACGATTTGTAGTTTCCCAATCACTAACTATTTTAACATCTGTACGATTAAGAACGTTTTCCATGGTTTTCCCATAAACAGCATTGTTAAGAAGTTTGAAAAAATCTTTTTCAAACGAATTTTTTGCTAATGTTCTATGGTATGTGTTTAAATCTATATACTTTTTTAGCCATGGAGATTGTTTAAACTTTAACGCTCTATGAATTTTTTTTAATTTTAATCCATTTTTCAAACACTGTTTAAGAACCCTATAATGAATTTTATATTTTGTTTTTGATGTTAAGTCTGCAATTAGCTTTCTATATCTAGATTCACCAACTATTTTATTTTCTGGACAAAATGGTAAATCATTATGTGTTTCATGTAAGTATTCGGGGTATTCTAAGTCTACCTCCAAGAAATAACCAATTTCAGACGTATCTGATATATTAGCAACATCCAACATATTTAAAATGTCTTCTTCATAATTCCATTCGAATTCTCCATACGGAAGATATTCTGACATTGCCCATCCATACAAGTTATTAGCATCGAGGTACATTAAATACTCTGAAGGCTTACTACTGTCAAAGTCTTCTAAATATTTGTTATTTGCTTTAGAATATCTCTTTGAGCATTGAACTAAGCCTCCCCTAATACCATCTTGTATAAAATTGTACATATTGACATCACTTAGCAGTTCTAACTCTATTTTAGTTGTTCTTAACATAGCATCCCATGATAGTCCTGGGGCAGTATAATATTGGCATGGGTCAAGTTTATAAATACTTTTACAAATGTGCCGAAAATTTTGAAAAATGTCAGTTAATAAAAGAACGTCTGTTTTTAAATATAATTTTGTGTAATCTAATAAGTTAGTACATTTAAAAGTTCTCCAAACAGCTTGAGCATGCTCATAGTCTTCATTAGTGCAGTTAGTATTATTTAAAATATTGTAAAATTTTTCTTTAGTGGGAAGATTTGTTTCATTAAAGCGTTCCATTGAATCAATGTAAGAGTAAGGAAATACTCCCTTCCTTCTTATTAAATTAAATTCATTTTTCTGTTGAAACACTTTATTGAGAATTTGAAAATCATTATCATTTAAATTATTTGCAAGAGATTCTAAACTAGATGCCATAAATCGAAAAGAATCTAAAAACCGAATTTCAAAGCTATTATTATTTTGCATTGGTATAAATTTTGATAATGATATATATAATTCCTTGTTGAGAGGTATTACTTTTATATCACCCTCAAATTTTGATAATTCTTTTACAAATAAGTGGCAATCGTAGGAAGAAAAATTATGAAAGAATACTGGTATAAACTTAGCAATTTGGTGTAGAAGATTACAAGAGTTATGCGCTGCTCCTCTGTATTTACCAGTCAAATGACAGTGATCCTTTACTTTGTCACTCCCTAAGCTTTTTTCACAAATATGACAATTTGTTGCGAGATTATGTGAAGTTATCTCAACATTAGAAAGTGCTGTCATGGTTTGATGTTTAGATAAGTAGTCCGTGAAAATTTCTTTACTGTCTTTAATTAAATTGTCAATAAATACGTTGGGAGCATCTTCACCAAAATAAATATTAAATTTGTCTAAATTATTATTAAAACTACACTTAATGTAATAACTAAAGGCACACGCTACGTGTTTTTGAATATTACCGTGCTCATCACTGCCATCAATTTTCTCCAAGTAAGCCTCAAAATCTGCATATATGACGAATGGTACATCTAATTGTTTATGGTAGTTTTTAAACTGTAACACACATTCGTCCGCCTTCGGCATTTTTGAGACAACTTTCTTACAACCTTCTTCATGATCTTTCATAATTTTCTCATTTGAAGAGTATTGAAGACATGCGTTGCAAAGATATATCCGTCCCTTATGAGAAGTTAAGCTACTTCTTATTAGCCTAAAATGTGTATACAATAAACAAAATTAATATTTTGAATTAAAATTTTGTAATTTATATTTTTTACCTTGAAATATCTGTTATTAATACATAATGGGACCATTCTTCATCCGTTAAAAGAAGTAGATTTATATGATGAGCTTTCATTTCACTGGTAAGGTAATATGGCCCCACAATTTGACTTCCCTCACAACCAAATACATTAATACTTATATTTGAGTTCATTTGCTCAAATATCTTAATATCCTTCAATTTTAGAGGGAACTCCAATGTTTGAAAATTGATCAGACTATCTTTTATTTGTATCTTCTCCTCTAATATATTTACTTCTTTCAGTAAATCTGGATTATTGCCTAAAAATGAAGCAATAATACTCCATTTAAAGCAGTAGTCATCATCATTTTGAAAATTAAAAACTCCCTGTTTTTTTTTTAACCACTGTGGTGTTGGAATATATTTGGCACCTCTCATAAACGATGATTTATTTATATTAATTTCCAAAATTTTTATTTTTAATAGAGACCACCCGCTATCCCTCTCCTGAAATTCGGACATTTTTGTACATATATTCAAAAATTGATTTTTGAGGGAGTCCTCCACGTCGTCGCTTAAAGTCAGGAATTCCATTTTAGATCTGTGCGTAATAGACCGAATGTATATATCTTCATTTTTTATTTGTATATATTCGCATTCCAGCTCTAGATTGTACTTTAAGGTTACGTGTTTTTTTAGACTTCCATTGAGAATTTTTAAAAGATCCACAAGAATTCCGTTGAAAAACTCTTGTGGATGTAGAATCTCTTCCTTTTGATTTTCATGGAGGTATGTGACAATTCTATCCTTAAATGCCCTTTTCACACATTTAAGGTTTTTTAAATTGGACATTTCAATCACCTGTTCTCCACTATTACATCTCAGAGATGTAGTAGCATGCGACTTTTCATGCTCCCTTAGATGATTTATTTTGGAGAAAAATTTGAAGCATTCACGGCAGTGATGGTCTTCATGAGTATCGAGCATATCCTTTTCCTCGAAAACCGATTTACAAAATTTGCAGTTGAACGATGCCATGTTATAGTATATAAGCTTAATTTTTTTTAATAAATGTTTACACGCTTTGAAAGTAGTCTATAGACTAATAAAATAAATATATTTAACAAATGTTCAAGGTTAATTTTTAAACTTTAAAAATGCATACGATTGCATTTTTTACCCTATTGAACGGAAGGTTCTAAAAAGTTCAATAACCATAGATCATTTTCAAAATATGCTTTGATTAAAATTAAATAAACAATACATTTATACATATTACATAATTTTTTAAATTTAACAATACATTTAAACATATTACAGAATTTTTCTTAATGGCATACTTGCTAAGGTTAGAGTACAAATTGAGTTTATTTATATACTTACATAAGGATCCAAGGTTAGAGTACAAATTGAGTTTATTTATATACTTACATATGTTGAATATTTAAACTATATTACATATTACTCTCTATTTTTTTAAAATACTCAAACAATACATTTAAACATATTACAGAATTTTTTAAATTTCTCTTCATTGAAGAAAATATAAATATGATCAACTTAATATTACTCCTTTTTATATTTAAAACTACTCAAAAAATTCTTTATTTTATTTATATTCAAAACTCCTCCTTATGGAAAAATACATTGGGGAAAAAAAACTAATGGGTAGGCAGAATTTTTGCTGCTTTAAATAAAAAGCAAAATGCTCCCTCTGTGGTATATGGGAAAAAAAACTAATGGGTAGGCAGAATTTTTGCTGCTTTAAATAAAAAGCAAAAAAAAAATGCTCCCTCTGTGGTATATGGGAAAAAAACTAATGGGTAGGCAGAATTTTTGCTGCTTTAAATAAAAAGCAAAATGCTCCCTCTGTGGTATATGGAATGGGTAGGCAGAATTTTTGCTGCTTTAAATAAAAAGCAAAATGCTCCCTCTGTGGTATATGGAATGGGGAGGCAGAATTTTGCTGCTTTAAATAAAAAGCAAAATGCTCCCTCTGTGGAATATAGAATGGGGAGGCAGAATTTTTGCTGCCTCCCCATTTCCCTACTACTATTGTTATTACTCTTTATAGCTTTACATATTATTTTTGTTAAATAAATTATAGCTATTATGATAATTGTCAGTATTGAAATAATTTCCATATAGCTCATTTGTTCTGGCTTTCCTATATTTTGTTCATTTTTTAATTGCACATTATTGCGTAATACTTCTTACTAATTCCATATTGTCGTTTGTATCTGTGGTTTTACCTACTTCATAACCTGCAATAAATAGTGGTATAACTGATAATATTTTCTTCCACCACGTCATCTTTCTTTTTTTTTTTCTCTACCGTCTTGTTTAATACTAATTTTGTGTGTATCGTTTCTACAGTTTATAACATATTATACATTTTATCACTTAGGAGTTAATTTTTATACGTTATTAATAATAATATTTTTTTTTATACATGTTTTACTTATTACGTGTTTCTTGTTTTTTTATTCTTCTTAAATATTCTAATTTCTTTCTTTATCCTTTCTAATTTTAAGTTTAGGGAACTTATTTTATCTCTACAAGTCGTATATGACAATTCTGATTTTAATATTTTAATCTCAATTTTTCTACGACTTACAAAATCTCTTCTATTGTTTTTTATTTTTGGAATTTCTACTTTTGGTACTTTTGGTTCAAGTTCATATTTAATAATTTTTTGAACTTTCCTTGGTTTTGGACCAATGTTTAATATAGCGGGTTTACAAATTTTTTTTGTTATTACCCGATTCCTTAAGAAGCTTTTCCCACCTTTGTTCAGCTTCCTTAAGGTCTTCTAGAATTTCTTCTAGAGATTGTTCCATAAAAAACAATATATATATTTTTTCTTTGTGTATGTAATGCTTAAATTTTAGTATTTTATCAAATACTCTTCAGACATGCCAATGCACTTTCTGAATCGTATTGACGATGGTCTTATATTCTAGCAGGCTTCCATGCATCTAGGCTCTAAGGTATTTAGGCTTCAAGGCTTATTTTCTTTATATTTTGGATTTCACAGGATCGTAAGCCACAGGATCGTAAGTCGCAGGATCGTAAGCCGCAGGATCGTAAATCACAGGATCGTAAGCCGCAGGATCGCCATGTAGTTTAGTTGCTTCTTCATTCAAGAATAATTAGCACAAGACTGTGAAGTTTTACTATTCTGTTAAGATTGTCCTTTATTTTCTTTTGCCTTATATCTAAAATCTTAATTACAAATTATGAGTGACTTTAACAAATCACTTTACTAAATCTTATTTCCTATTGGTTCTTAATTCTACTCAATTTCCCCTTTTACTTATTCTAAAGCTTATTTACATACGTATGTATGTTTGGGCTTGGTTAACTTAAATTATGTTGTTTCATACATGCTTGTTTGTGTGTAACAAGTAGAACAAAGCATGACAAATAATATGATGATAAATCAATTCACATGAGCTCTGTGTTCTACTACCTGTTGCAACGCTAAACTGTTAACCCAATTAATAGTCAATCGCGTTGCCTCAGTTTCTAAATAAACAAACGACACCACTAACAAGCATGCATGGTGCAATTTTATGTGCACACTACAAAAGAATCGTTGCTATGTGGTACATTGTTAGCTGGAAGAAAAAACTCATTCAGTTGTTGGAGGTTGTCTATACGAACAGGTTGTTCAGTATTAGCATTTTTAACATAAACTAATCCACGCATAGTGAAAACTGATCTAAGGTGATTACTCCTCTTGAGCCGTAAAGCTGATGTAAAAATGCTGTAGTTCGTTGAAGTAAGGTTTTCGTTGATGTAAATAGGATCATCAGATTTATATCGTTTAGAGTTACCCGACTTAAAGCCAATATACTTGAGCATTAAAGAACACCGATTAGCTTTTCTTAATCCAGCTAAAGATTTTAACAAAAAAATTTTATCGTATGGAGACATAAGTTTCACAATAATAACAGCATCAGGTGAATTGTTTCTGTTTTTATTGTTTCTGTTTTGTAAACTATAGATGGCCTTTACAGAGGGGGGTTTAACATCCATCATCATAAAATCGGATACCATTAATACGTAGGTCACAAGCAACTAGGGAGTTTTCCTGTCTAAGAGGCTGTAATTTAAGTTCGTTTAAGTCGGATTTTTTTTTGATACTCTTGTGGTGACATCAATTCAGCTTTTTTTGAGCTCAATCATATTATCCTCAATTTGTTCAATTTTGCTTAATATGCGATGCTCGCTTTCCATCACGAACGTTTTCATTAACTTGGCTAATGCTTCCGTTTGTTTTTCAAATCTCGAGGCTAGCAACTGTAGTAAACGGAATGGAGAGTCGATATTAGGAAGACTCGGAGTTTTACATATATTATCATAAATGGTTTTTTGGAGTTCAGCACGTCCACGTTTAGGTGCTGGGGTATTAACCACAAGAGACGTTTTTTCTTGAGAAGGAGATACTTCTAGTTGCGGTGTGTTATTCATATCGTTGTAATGTGTTTGTAATTTAAATAATAGTAATTGGAAATGATGTAAATTAACTTTATTTTTATTTTTATTTAATTTTAATGCCGCCCTAAGGTATGCTACAATTTTAATGCAATAAATATAAAGCAGCGCCAATAACCATAAGGTATTGAAACAAACTAGAAAGCTGAGCTTTAGTTTCAAAAGTGAATATTAACGGTCTAATTCATAAAAATTTCTTGTTTTAGCTTTAATGCTTACAATAGTTATTAAACACTTTTTGTTTTATAAACCATTAATAAAAAATCTGATTTATAAACGCTTAATAGGAGTGGATTAACAATTAAACGTTTATATTACTTTTTTATTTTTATGTTGGCAACAACATGTTATTTTAATTGTAATTTTTGTAATAGTGATGCATAACTCTAGGGATGAAACGATACAACGAACGAATTTTATGTGAATTTATGTTTTGTTTTCAATTTAAAATGAATTTCTGTTTTTTAAAACGAAATATTTTAAATAATTGTATGTTTTTTTTTTAATTAAACACATACTATTGAAATAAAAGCGAAATATGTATGTAAAACACTTATTAGCAATATCAAATTTTTACTGCTTACTGTAGGTTCCAAAAGAGATTATACAGCTTTATGTTTTATGAATAATTTAATCAATTTTAAAAATTAAACATTACGCAGATGTTTTGAAAAAAAACCTCCTAGGCTTTAACAAAACTTTTTTTAGTCACATATAACTGCCAAAATATTTTAGGTTCAAATGTTTTTACCTGGAACAAATCGCTAGGGCGATAATCAATGTTTTTCCTTTTTCCAAATATACCCCCAACTAGAGATGAGCGATATTTCCGTACCTGTGATTTAATCACTGTTACTGAAAAATCACGAATCACAGTTGTGACCAAATCTGTTAAGTAACAGGTACTTGCTAAGTTGTTATTTTCTTATTTTGTTTCATACTCAAATTTATGATATTTCACTGTTTGTGTGGGTAATAGCGTTTTTTGCACTCATGAATGTAAGTGTTGCTATTTTTTCTTTTTTTCTCTCTTCTTCCTTTTTAGAATTTTTTTTACAGCCAATGTTTATTTGTTCAAGTATGTCCAACTAAACAGGTGATCGTTTTTGTTGCCTTATTTCTTTGTCAAACTCCATAACAAAAAATTTTCAAATATCCTAGAACAAAAATAAAAGTTGTGATCACAATCACAGTTTTAAATAACAGTGATTTTAAAATCACGTTCACTAATCACGATGTTCCTTAAAAATCACGGGATCGCTCATCTCTACCCCCAACCCATCTAAAAAGTAGCGAAATCGTTGTTTCCAAACTCCTAAGGAACGTTTTACAGAGTTTCTAGTGCCTATTATATTTGTTTTCCTTTTAATTCTCAGGCTTATAGCCTGAGTCTCTTAACAAAATACCTTTGAACTCTCCGCTTTCAAGTTTGATAGTTGACTCATTTAAACTACGGCAGTCATAAGTGGAAAAGATTTATTAATTATTTATTTCTAAAACATAATTTACCTGAACATTCAGGATATAGTAACCATTTGTTTATATAATATTGGGCTAAATTCCCGTCGGTTTTTTTTATACGTTTGTGCGTACAAATAACGTCTGGGAAATTTTTAAATGTCTTAGTTCTCTCATTAGGATTGCTTCCTCTATATGAGATGAAGGCATTTTAATTTTTCAATTGCCCCAGCGAACTAAGGCACGAGCCACTCTGGCTGAAAATCTACACACTGTTGCTTGAGAGAACCCATGATGATTTGCCGCATCATCCTTAATCTACAAATTGTTTTTTAACTTCAATCAGTTTTTAAAAATTATATCAAGTTTTAAATCAATTTTTGTAATTTTAATGGCACCCTCTTTTTTAACATGTAATCCCTTTTTTGATATCTCGAATATATTAAGAGATATCGAGTTCTAGCATTGCCTGATATCCTTAATTTTACAGTTCTCTAAACATTGTTTTGCTTCATTGTAGCAAATTTTCGTTGCAAAATTTAAAATATTATTGTTTTTAATCCAAATTTTTAATATTTTAATCAGGCTTAAGTTCATCAAATTTAATTTTCATTAAATTATATTTATGAAGAAAGGAATTTTACAACATGAAAATTAATTAAAATTGTTATTAATAATCATTCATTCTTGACTGACCTGAGATTCGAACCCAGGCGGCTGGTTACCATGACATGTTTCGATCGCAATCACTCGATCTCCTCAGATGGATTTGCTGTCTTACACTCGCAGCCATCGACGACTGCTGACGTCAATAGTCAAACATCAATCCTTAAACTAAATTGTATTTTAACTTTTGGTAGATCGAAATTTGCTTTTTTGAGTGATTATCCATTTTTAATTGATTTTTACATGTTTTTCCTAACTTCTGTTTTTCGTACTCATGTCAAGAATTCTTCTTGAAGTCCAAAGTACATTTTTTTTTCATTTTGTCTTTCTATTTCTTGTTGACCTTTTTCAGCACAACTTGAAGGACAAATGTTCACATAGAGCTCGTGCCTTAGCTTTAACAATAATTAGAATTGCGGTTATTTTGTTGAACTATTCATGGTTTTTAATCCAATCTCAGGTCAGTCAAGAATGAATGATTATCAATAACAATTTTAATTAATTTTCATGTTGTAAAATTCCTTTTCTTCATAAATATAATTTAATGAAAATTAAATTTGATGAACTTAAGCCTGATTAAAATATTAAAAATTTGGATTAAAAACCATAAATAGTTCAACAAAATAACCACAATTCTAATTATTGTTTGTAATTGCTGTGCTGCATGTTCCATTCAAAGCATGTAGAACAAAGCATTTTTGTTCCGTGCGGCGAACCAGTAACCAACACACGATACACTATGTGGTTTCTACTTTGTTTTTGCTTGAACAAATACTTAACCGATTAAAATACATTTTAAAATATAAGAGTAATGAATGGTAAAAAAAGGTTTGCATTATTTGAAATAAATCATAATAGCTTTTTATACTTTATGCAAAAAGTTATAATGACTATAAGTTTACACAGAAACCATAGTTCGCGACCCACGTTATTTTTAACAAACAAATCTATCGAGCAGTTTATATTTAAAATTAATTCAAACATTATCGTTATCGTTTTTCTAGAAAAAAATTTTTTTGCGTATTATAATTTTTTATTAAAATAAATAAGACGGCAAAAATGTTTAATGTTTCGTGCAATTATGAAAATTTTATTTTAACAATCATTGAAATTGTCACTTTATTTAACGCTTAAAGTAGGGTAAAGGCTACAATAAATATTTCAAATTTATGAAATGTTTATTAAACGTTTAATAGGCTATTAAACATTTATAAATACTCTTTTTTCGACTTTTGCTTTTTAATGACTTATAAAGCTGCAATGATACGTTTATGAATTAGACTGTAAAAATTTAAATGAATAAAGCTTTTTATTTGTTTTTATACTTTGACACTAAATGTTGAAAGCAAAGTAACCGGCAACATACACTTATCAGCTGTTCAACCTCAACACTTATGAAAAGCGAAGTTGAATTAACGATGTCCGACTGTCCGTCTGTCTGTTGAAATGGGTTTTCCGAAGACCCCATATATGATGGGGGCCAGCTTATTATACATTTATGTCAAATATGCTCCGGAATTGTTTGCTATTGAAATTCAAAAAGATCGGTCCACAAATGGCTGCGATATGAGCAAAAAACCACGACTACCTCTAATTTTCCCCAAAAATCCCTTGGAGTTGTGGTATTTTGATTACTTTTTGTGGTATATCTGGGGAACGGCAAGAGCCAAAGTTTCCAAATTAGGTACATACATTTAGGTTGTCAAGTGGGCGTGGTACCTCCCGTACAAAAAAAAATTTAAAATTGTATACAAACCTACATTTTAGGGCTGCCATATGTCCTATGGATATGACTTATATACCGAAATATCCGAAATTTTTAGTAGAACATATTTTATAAAAAACTCGGAAAAATCGGTTCAGATACGAAAAAGTTATGGCCAAAATAAATTTTTTTTTTCAACTACCCATTTTCGGGAACCAAAGGTTTTTCCGAGTCGAAGTTTTATAACCCAAGTAAATGGTAAATTTCTTCTTAAAAACGTCGGTATATAAATCTTTCAAATCGATTAAAAAATGGCTGAGTTATAACCAAAATACTGAAATCCTTAAATTACTCTTTTTATACCCTTCACCGAAGGTAAATGGGTATATATAAGTTTGTCATTCCGTTTGTAATTTCTACAATATTGATCCTACACCCTATAAAGTATATATATTTTGGATCCTTATGAAAAGCGAATTTGATTTAACCATGTCCGTCTGTCTGTTGAAATGGGTGTTCCGAAGACCCCATATATGATGGGGGCCAGCTTATTATACATTTATGTCAAATATGCTCCGGAATTGTTTGCTATTGAAATTCAAAAAGATCGGTCCACAAATGGCTGCGATATGAGCAAAAAACCACGACTACCTCTAATTTTTCCCAAAAATCCCTTGTGGTTGTGGTATTTTTATTACTTTTTGCGGTATATCTGGGGAACGGCAAGAGCCAAAGTTTCCAAATTAGGTACATACATTTAGGTTGTCAATACACACCATCCTACAAAATGTGGGCGGGATTGGAGAAGTGGGCGTGGTACCTCCCGTACAAAAAAAATTTAAAATTGTATACAAACCTACATTTTAGGGCTGCCATATGTCCTATGGATATGACTTATATACCGAAATATCGGCAATTGTTAGTAGAACGTATTTTATAAAAAACTCGGAAAAATCGGTTCAGATACGAAAAAGTAAGTGTAAGTTAGTAAAGTTAGATAGTGGCTGAAGATTTCGCTCCTGATAGTTCCCAGGGGTGTTGCAACTGGCACAACCTGTGAAATATCAAGAACGGCTCCAGTTTTGGCCAGCCCATACGCCTGTTCATTGCCGTAATGGTCCCTATGCGGGATCCAAATTAAGGTAACGTCAGATAGGCTGCCCAGTCTGGACTGTTCTTCCCTACACTGGTTGACGAGGATGGATGTTGTTTTGTGTGGCTTCAGTGACATCAGAGCTGCCTGGCTATCGACGAAGATGCCAATTTTGCCGCTGATGTTCCTACCGTATAGCGTTCTGCATGCCTCTCTGATCGCCAGTATTTCAGCCTGAAATACGCTGGCCCAATCCGGCAGACGAAAAGAGAGGTTCACATGTAGTTCCTCCGAGAAGACCCCGGAGCCGACACCACAAGTCATCTTAGACCCATCTGTGTAAACCCTCGTGCGGTATTAATCGGCCGGGATACCTCTGCTCCATTCCCGTCTTGACGGAAATATGACCTTGAATTTCCTATCAAAGTCCATGCAGGGTATCATATAGTCCGTTGGTCGTTTCAGAGATGTGGGTTGCTTCTGTAAGATCCCTGCATGACCGTACGTCCTCGCCTTCCAACATCCCGATGAAGAGAGCCTGACCGCGCTATTGACAGATATGGCCATAAGGTGTATTTCAATTGCAACAAGGTGCAGTATAGTGTTCAGAGCCTCTGAAGGACTAGTGCGTAGAGCGCCTGTTGCTCCAATGCAGGCTGATCTTTGTACTCTGCCCAGCTGAACCACGATGTATTTCTTGCCCGTCGCGGTCCACCATACCAGAGATCCATATGTAAAAATGGGCCGTACTATTGCCGTGTATAGCCATTTGACCAGTCTAGGATTAAGGCCCCACCTGATGCCAAACATTCTACGGCAGGCGTAATAAGCCACCGTAGCCTTCCTTACCCTGTGTTCAGTATTCAATCTCTATGATGGTTTCGAGTCCAGGATAATTACCAGATATTTCGCGTGATTCGACAGGAAAAGTTCGCAACCCCCCAGCCGTGGCAGACTAAAAGCCGGAATTTTGTCCTTTTGGTGAATAGTACCAGTTCCGTTTTGTTTGAGTTCACTCCCAGTCCGCACACAGCGGCCCAGTTGCTGACCGCCCCCAAGGCACTGGACATTATGTCACTCATCACATCCAGAAATGCACCAGATACTAGTAACACCACATCATCCGCATAGGCTACCGTCTTGATGCCCCTGTTATCCAGGCCAGTAAGAATCGAGTTAACAACGATAAGCCAGAGCAGAAGAGAGAGCACCCCACCTTGGGGTGTACCCCTACTAACATTCTTTGACCTCACACTGTTGCCAAGACATGATGTAACGATCCTTGACCTCAACATGCTCACTAACCATCTAATGATGTACTCCTGGACATCCAGATCAGTTAGAGCCTGTTCGATCGCAGTGATCGTGACGTTGTTAAAAGCGCCCTCAATATACAGGAAGGCGGCCATGGTAAATTGTTTATATTCCTGTGATCGTTCTATGGCCCCTACTACTTCGTGTATCGCCGCCTCCGTAGACCCACCCTTAAGGTAGGCATGTTGACTACATGAGAGTTATAATGTACCCTCCAGTCGATGCCTTATATGTGAGTCCAGAAGTCTCTCCAGAGTTTTGAGCAGAAAAGATGGTAGACTGATTGGACGAAAGTCCCCCGCAGTCTCATGACTCCTCCTCCAATTAGCTGGTACATAATTGAGGGATAGGCAAAGTCTATACATTAACTTCAACCAGGGAGTGACATACTTCCGTGCGCTCTGCAGCATCCTAGGAAAAATGCCATCAGGTCCTGGGGATTTACATGGGGCAAAACTTCCGATCGCCCATTGGATTCTTTCCTCCGAAATGATATATTCGTCAATTTCGAAGAACGAATCATCGTATACTGGTTCCTCATCAGTAGCGTCCAATCAACCAGGGAAATGAGTGTTAGGTAGAATGTCAAGTGTTTCCTCTCGATACCCCCCACCGATCAACTGATAAATTAGACCTATCGTTCATAAGCGTTAAATTTAGAACCTCCTCCCAACCATTGAAATTACCTGAACTGGGAAATCTAAATGTTGGCTTTGAGCCAGAGTTACAAATGGTAATTTTGTTAGTATTTATGAAATCTAATAGACGCTCACCTCTACTGTTGATTTCACTGCTGCCCCATATGGTGTGCCTGGTGTTGGCATCGCTTCCAAGGATGAAGTCCTCTTTGGTGCCTAAAGAGGATAGGAGCGCCCGTACCTCGGCCGGAGGGGCGTCTCTGTCATGTGCCATATAGCATGATGCAGTCACAAAGCTTCTTTTATCCGCCATCTCGACCCTTGCGACTGAAAGGTCTGCTGAGCTAAGCTGTGATCAGAAGAAGATATTAATGTGTTTTTTCGCAACAAGACATGCTCTTGGCCTACCATTGTCTTTCGCGTACAGTATATTATATGTTTTGGCCGGGAACCCTTTCACCATTCCGTTTACCGTCCAGGGTTCCTGAACCAGCGCTATGTCGAGGTCCTTCTCGGCTAGGAGGACCCCGAGGTTGTCGGAAGCACATCTCGAGTACTGCAGATTAATCTGCACGACTCTCATTGCCATCGGGTGGCTTCTCCTCCGACTCGGAGAGCTGCATATCGGTGAGCAGGTTGTGGGCGACCTCGACCTCATCCCTTTCACCACTCGCCGGAACACTTTTACCTTAGCGTCCCGCACACCAAAGAAAAGCTTCAGGCCTGCCTTCTCGAGCTCCGTTGAGCCCTCCTTCATTATGGCAAGCGTAAGGCAAGTACTTTTATCCCCGTGATCTTCGGCCCGGATAACAGTCCACTCTTCCATCGGGATACTGGGGTTCTGTCTCTTCAGACATCCCAGTATTTTCTGCCCGTCAGAGCCTACCTTCGGTAACCAAATCTTTGCCCGTGGTCTCATTGGAATTTCCTTGGCGGGGATTAGCTTAAGACTTAAGCCATCCCATGCATCGCTTATCTTAGCAATACACTTGCCTAAGAAGTCCTTTGAGAAGACGTCCACACATTTGATTACCCTGTAGCCCCGGTGAATCTCATGGATGGGAGAGAGGATGGATAACCATAAGTTGCGAGGGTCTTTGGGTTTACTAGTTTATGACCAGATGCAGTGTTGACCAGTCACCCACTGTTTCAGGGCACAAACTAGTAACCAAAGCCTACGCTTAAGCCACCACATCACGACAAGATTGTTATCCAGGTGGGGATCCTACACCCTATTAAGTATATATATTCTGGGTCCTTATGAAAAGCGAAGTTGATTTAACGATGTCCGTCTGTACATACATTTAGGTTGTCAATACACACCATCCTACAAAATGTGGGCGTGGTACCTCCCGTGCAAAAAAAAAATCAAAATTGTATAAAAACCTACATTTTAGGGCTGCCATATGTCCTATGGATTTTCGGGAACCAAAGGTCTTTCCGAGTCGAAGTTTTATAACCCAAGTAAATGGTAAATTTTTTTTTAAAAACGTCGGTATATAAATCTTTCAAATCGTCTAAAAATTGGCTAAATTATAACCAAAATACTGAAATCCCAAAATTACTCTTTTTATACCCTTCACCGAAGGCGAAAGGGTATATATAAGTTTGTCATTCCGTTTGTAATTTCTACAATATTGATCCTACACCCTATAAAGTATATACTCAAATAAGTTGAATTTTAATTTTTGTGTTATGGTTTACAACTTTGCTGAGTTGAGTTGACACAACTGAGTTGAGTTGTGAAACCTAAAATGGGCCATATTTCATTTTAATGATATTCAAACAACGTTCGTTTATGGTTCAGTCGTCTAGGGGATTTAGTTTAGAAACTGTGAGTCATCTGGTTCAAATCTTGGTTTTTCAAAGAGGATTTTTTTTTAATTTTTATGTTCTAAAAACGATTGTAAAAAAATATCTACCAGTTTTAGATTTTTAAATTTAATTTATAATGAAGTTTTTAGCATTGTGAATATGTATGTGTGTATATGTAAAAATTATTTAGTTTTTGTCTAGTTGCTCTGTATTCTGCTCGCACAATGGTGAAGGGTATATAAGATTCGGCACAGCCGAATATAGCACTCTTACTTGTTTTTAACTAGCTCTGCTTTTAGGACAAAGTAAAAAAAGGAAAAGGCATACGAATCATTTTGAGCTTTTGCTTTTTATGTGGCTGGCCTTTCTTGTCGCTAGCTGGTAAAAAAGCAATTGTAAAAAATAAAAATATACAAAAAAGGAGATTTGCTTTTTTGCACAAACGAAAAACAAAACATTGGCTATTGGAAAAAAAAATTAAAAATTTCAATATTAGTGGCAAAGCCAAAAAAAAAGCATCCAGCTGATGGGTGCTTTTAAACCCTGCAAAAAAGCTGCATACAAATATTGTACAGTAGTTTTCGCTTATAGTCCACTACTAAAGTTGCACAACTTTTGTGGACTATAAGCGAATTTGGACTATTACCGATTTTTTTCTAAGCCATTTTATGGATAATAAGTGAAACCTTGTTTAATCTATATTTTGGACTACATACAAATTATTTTCTTCAATAAAACAACTTTTTTTTAACAAAAAAAATATTATTTAAAACATATCCAAATATTGATTTAATTTAATTAAATAGTTAAAAGAAAAATCTTTTTTATTTATTAATTCAAATGCTTTAAAAGCTAACAATAACAACAAAAATGCAAATAATTTCAATGCTTCATAAGGCTTAAGTATGAGATTTATTTTAATTCTTTGGATGACGAAATCAAACAAAACATAAATATCAATTTCATTGGTTCTTTACATGGGGTCTTCACCGTCTATAAAAAAAGCTCTAATATTTTTGTTGTCGTTTTTTTATGAAGTTTGACGTTTATTATGACAAAAAATTGTCAGATGAAGATACCATGTTATGAAATATAAATTGCGAAATTTGGCATTTTTAATAGTTGCCAGACAAATAATTTGTATGAAATTTTAAAAAATCTGTATGTGAATATGACAGTATTGGCTTATATCCGTTTTTGGCCTTTAAGCGGAATGGACTATAAGTGAAAAGTACTGTATCACTAAAATTAAAAATATGTAACTTTGAATGTGCATGGTTTTTTAATTTTTTGTAGGATATGCATTGTTGAATTCAGTCTTTATTCTGATATTTTTTTATTAAGATGTAATAATAATATCGATAACTTAATTTACTTGGTGGCCACACGATCAAGTTTTGCCTTTCAATTCCTTTCAATTTGCAATACACTCTCACTTTTTAACTAACCCACTCACACTTTTTAAACTGACCACGAGATTGCTTTCAATTTCACCTCTCCATTTGTTTGGCAATTTTACTTTCAATTTAACAGCTGATTACATGTTTGTCTTTATAAATTTTTTTCGTGATGATATTTTGAAAGAATATTGAGTGCCGCCTACGTCACAGCTTTCAATTTATATAAATCTTGACAAGCAGTATATCGTTATTAACAATAGGGTGCTTCATATATTACTTAAATGTTTATGTATAGTAATATTTTACATTTACATTATTTTTAATATATTTATTATATTTACAAAATCTTCCTTTTTATAAAATTAAAAACTGTTTAGTTAATAACTTACATTTTTTTTGTTCTAATATTAAACATGAAAATTTTATATTAATTCATTAAGTAATTTGTAATAATTTTTTTTTTTAAATTGGCTTGAGATTTAATCGTAATACATACAAAATATATTACAGAAATTCATTAAATTGTTTCTAATCAAACTCTGTGTAAAGCTGGGATCACACGATTGTCGCAATGCACCAATTTTCACACTTTTTAATACCCCAATCGTGTGACTGAACAACCAAATGGCTCTTGTACCAATCGAGGACAATATTGTGCTTACTTTTACCAATCAAATGCAACACTGGTGCGGCAATCGTGTGACTGTTTGCTATGCAACCGCGCGAGTTATAAGTGGGTGGACTCCCGGGTTTAAAAAAAAAGAAAACACAACTTGTTCTTTTCAACATTCAAAACAAACTCAATTTTATTTTTACATATTGATCTTAAAGTAACTTAACTTAACAAAGAAAGAATGAAATACAACAAAAGAAATAAAAGTAAAAGTACATTCTACAATTCTTAAGAATTTGAGTAAACAAATTTTAATTGATCTAGAGTTATCAAGAATTTGAATAAACAAAAATTAGTTGACTTAAAATTAATTGCTTAGTATGTTTATGTTGCAATTGCTATTGGACATTTAAGTGGAGTTAAAGTGGTTTTAAGAATTCTTGGAATTGGTAAGGCTATATTTATTAATACAATGTAATGATTGATATGGGTATGAACTAAAGTGTGTGTTATTAAATAATATGTTGCTGCTCAGCATTTTGCCCTTTGTGGTTTTGGTGGTGGTGATGTAGTGGAGGTTGTTGTTGTTGGTGTGGTGGGTGTCGTAACTCGCGTCAATAAAAATGACAAAAATGCACCAATATTTATTGTGTTCTTGTGCGGCAATCAAACAACACAATACGCGCCAATATTTGCCATTTTTTTTTATTAAATTTACTTTTTTGTGTTTCTTTTAGTAGGTAAAAGGCTGTAATTGAAAAAAAAAGTTAGAAATTGTAAAAATTTTATTAAAAAAAATTTAAATAGATGAAAATATTAAATGGACGATGTCGACGTTTTTTGTTTTGACTCCGATGTATCGCACATCAAAACACCGATATTTATGCTCCCTACTCACAATTCGATACAAAAACTACTCTTCACCAATTACTTACACATTCTTAAAGGATTAACAATAAATCTTTGCTTATTTTTATGCTGGAAATATAATTCTAATGTTTTATTTTAAAACAACCCAAAATAATAAATAGTAGTTTTTACATGTATTTTTTAATGGAAAAAGTTATAAAGTTATGTGGGCTTTTTCTGCAAGTAATCATTCATAAACTCCTTGAGGCTTCCCAATTTTTCTTTTGACCACTTTAAATTGAATTCTACATTGTTCTCTGCCGCTTTTAAAATCGAAATTGAATGTTCGAATTTTGCGGAGTATTGGTTAATAAAGGAATTCAGTTTTTTAAATTGATCTTCAGTGGTGAAATACCCTGCAATTTCATAAACAGTCGCAGCAATGGAAGGGTAACCACCAATGCTGTAAAATAAATTAACGTTTATTACTAAAGTAATAAAATTGTAACATTATGCGGTTACCCTTCCATTGCTGCGACTGTTTATGAAATTGCAGGGTATTTCACCACTGAAGATCAATTTAAAAAACTGAATTCCTTTATTAACCAATACTCCGCAAAATTCGAACATTCAATTTCGATTTTAAAAGCGGCAGAGAACAATGTAGAATTCAATTTAAAGTGGTCAAAAGAAAAATTGGGAAGCCTCAAGGAGTTTATGAATGATTACTTGCAGAAAAAGCCCACATAACTTTATAACTTTTTCCATTAAAAAATACATGTAAAAACTACTATTTATTATTTTGGGTTGTTTTAAAATAAAACATTAGAATTATATTTCCAGCATAAAAATAAGCAAAGATTTATTGTTAATCCTTTAAGAATGTGTAAGTAATTGGTGAAGAGTAGTTTTTGTATCGAATTGTGAGTAGGGAGCATAAATATCGGTGTTTTGATGTGCGATACATCGGAGTCAAAACAAAAAACGTCGACATCGTCCATTTAATATTTTCATCTATTTAAATTTTTTTTAATAAAATTTTTACAATTTTTAACTTTTTTTTTCAATTACAGCCTTTTACCTACTAAAAGAAACACAAAAAAGTAAATTTAATAAAAAAAAAATGGCAAATATTGGCGCGTCTTGTGTTGGTTGATTGCTGCACAAGAACACAATAAATATTGGTGCATTTTTGTCATTTTTATTGACGCGCGGTTGCATAGCAAACAGTCACACGATTGCCGCACCAGGGTTGCATTTGATTGGTAAAAGTAAGCACAATATTGTCCTCGATTGGTACAAGAGCCATTTGGTTGTTCAGTCACACGATTGGGGTATTAAAAAGTGTGAAAATTGGTGCATTGCGACAATCGTGTGATCCCAGCTTTACACAGAGTTTGATTAGAAACAATTTAATGAATTTCTGTAATATATTTTGTATGTATTACGATTAAATCTCAAGCCAATTTAAAAAAAAAAAATTATTACAAATTACTTAATGAATTAATATAAAATTTTCATGTTTAATATTAGAACAAAAAAAATGTAAGTTATTAACTAAAAAGTTTTTAATTTTATAAAAAGAAAGATTTTGTAAATATAATAAATATATAAAAAATAATGTAAATGTAAAATATTACTATACATAAACATTTAAGTAATATATGAAGCACCCTATTGTTAATAACGATATACTGCTTGTCAAGATTTATATAAATCCTCACTAACATTTATGTTAGCGGGATATGGTTCAAGAAACAATTTCGGCTGTATGCTTTTAAATTCATTTTCAGAACTTGTTGTGTATGTTATAGGAACAGTGTATGTTAGTGTGGTATCCACAATGTCAAAATCCTTCAATAAGAAACGTTTTTGGCTGATTTCTACAGTGGTTTTGGAGGTACGTTTAAAGGTGACCACAGGGTAACCGACTTGCCTGGTGAAGGAATTGAAGTATTTTTCGGAGTAATTACGAAATTTAACAGGCCAGTACTGCTCCCAAATTGTAAAGAGATCCAAAGGAATTGTGTTTTTGTATTTACTAAAATATACAAAATAATTTGAATTACATTTCGATGTTTTACTAAAGTAATAAAAAACAGTGTTTAAATTGCTTGCTTTAAAATAAAAACTGAAAATTAAAAAAACTGTGATTTTTAAATGACAACGTAACGTGTTGATAGAGAGTGAGCAAAAGCAGAAACAGAAAGATTATCTGTGTATTGTAAATTCAATTTTATTCAGGCAAACAATTTTTTTTATTATACGTTGTTTTCGGTTAAGTGAGCCCCGCTTAATTGAGTTTCCCGTTTTATTGCACTTAAAATCATTGAACGAAATTATTCAGTATAACTGTATGTAAATAAACCCGTTTAATTGCGTTACCTGCTTAATTATTTCGCAAAATAAGACGGCATTGCGAAAAACAAAAGCAAATGTTTCTTTTAATTATTTTTGATTTGTTTTTGCTCCTTTTATATTGAATTTTGTGATTTTTGCTCCTATTTAAACATTTTGTTTTTTAATAAACCTAAACAATTTTTTAACTTAATAAATAAAGAAATGATTTTTATTTTCTATTTTAACATATGGGTGTTTCGCTTTATTGCACATCATGCTCAATTAAGCGATTTTTGTTTTAATTGCGTCGGCGATTCAATTAACCGAGTATCGCTTAATTAAGTTTCCCGTTTAATTGCGTCAAAAGTCGTGCATTTTTAGAAACTCAATTAAGCGGATATAACTGTAACTATATAAAGAAAGACATATCGTTAACAAAAACGCAAAAGGCTCTTAACTAACCAAAAATTTAAAATCGACACTTTTATTGATTCTGATGTATTGCATCAACACAAATCACCACAAAATTTGGAATCTTTCGACCAAAATTAACAAGAAACAACGGTCGTGTACACAAAAGATAGTTTGCATAATATGCAACATTGTCAATTGTCAAAACAACTGGAAGTTTTTCGCTGCTCATGTAAAATTTTCAAAATGTTAGATACGAACTTTTGCGCTTCAGATATAAAAAAATGTTAATTACAAACCAGTGTTGCCAAAAGTAGGGAAAAATCTTTACATGTAGGGTTTTTTGATACTAAAGTAGGAGCGTAGGGAAAATCGGACGGATTTTTCATATTATTTAATAACATACATGAGTTGTACATATTCTTCATTAAATTAGTTTCCATATCTTTTGCTATGCAGTAGCAAGCAACGGAAAAGAAGTTAATACTTGCTGAACTTGCAGCAAAAAAAAAAAAAATAAATAAATAAACAGTAACTGCAATTTGTTTAAGTGGTTCTTTGCTGACTGATTAAGTTGAGAACATACACAAAGTAAGACTTACCAAATTATTTACTCTCTTTTTCTGCTTTTGGTTTTTGATTTTACTGTGGTCTTTTTCTTAAGTTAAGTTACGCAATAACAAAAGCATTTAAAACGGCCAAGCATTTTTAAACACTGAAAAAACTTACTGAATATGCAGATATTTCCCCAAAGATTTTCTAAAGTTACTTTCCCCCAAAATGTGTTTAGTCATATGTATAAAAGAGGCTCCTTTGTAGTTAGAAATGCTGTTAAACATGAGCATGATATCGGTTTTGGTGCGAACATTTTCGTTACTAATTGGATAGGTTTTGCTTGTAGCATCATAGGTCATCATAGTATGGATTACATCAACAACAAACTGGCTTGGCATATTAAAGGAGCTATCAGCCTAAAATTGAATAGTCAAACATGTTTTTAAAAAT
The DNA here is from genome assembly GCA_949318255.1 of Pollenia labialis. Classification (NCBI taxonomy): domain Eukaryota; kingdom Metazoa; phylum Arthropoda; class Insecta; order Diptera; family Polleniidae; genus Pollenia; species Pollenia labialis. The sequence goes on along the minus strand of OX439139.1, from coordinate 61,228,388 downwards.
TTATTGTGAAATATTTACGAATAATTGCAATTGATTTGTTATAATTTCTTTATTTAAAATCTACTTTTAATTTGATTATTTATTGGTTAAACTGTGCAATTAATTAGGAGTTTTCGACTGTAGTATTAATGAAAATATTGGAAGATGATTTAGATGTTGTGTTTAGCCAATGATCAGCCAGTCTACTGTAAGAAGAGTGCTATATTTGTGTTTACCGAATCTTAAAAACCCTTAACCATAGTATTGAAAACGCAAATTTTAATTAAATCTACAAAAAGAGATGAAACTAAAGCGTTTTGGATTGAAATACATAACTTTAAGGGATAAGAAATCAGAGCAAGTTACTCTCCTTTTGGTTTAAAATGTGTTTAAACCCACAAATCTATAAATCACTAAATATATAAACCATCTTTAAACGCATAAAATTGGGCGTTTAAACCAGAACTGTGGTGTCGTCAAGAAATAGTGATAACTCCAACTCCATCCAATGCAATTTTTTAAGTTCGACTCCAACTCCGACTCCTTTGATTTGCAGTGTATATGCGACTGGTCCTCATTTGACTTTAAACTCTTATTTTAATGAAGTTCATTTTAAATGGTTAAATACAGCAAAAAAAGATTCCATAACAATTTCAAATCCGTATATCAATTTTAACAATTAAGCATTGAGCTTAAATATAGGTTTATACATATGAGTAGGTAAGATGCAAAACTCGTTCGTTACACTTTATTCGAATTTTGGGAAAATGCAAAAAACATATAGCGCCCGATTAAATGGATCAAATTAGTTAAACTATTTTGATTCTGAAGTGTTATGTCATTCTTGATTAAAAACTCAACAGTTGAAAAAATTAAACCAGGCTTAAGGTCATCAAATTTAATTTTCATTAAATGGTAACCAGCCGCCTGGGTTCGAATCTCAGGTCAGTCAAGAATGAATGATTATCAATTATAATTTTAATTAATTTTCATGTTGTAAAATTCATTTCTTCATAAAAATAATTTAATGAAAATTAAATTTGATGAACTTAAGCCTGATTAAAATATTAAAAATTTGGATAAAAACCATAAATAGTTCAACAAAATAACCACATTTCTAATTATAAAAACAATAGATTTAATTTTGCAACGAACGAGTTTTCGAAAGAACAAGTTTTGCTTCAATCTATATGGGATCGAACTAGTTTTCAAATACACTATAGACCACCAGCTTGAGTATATTTTGAAAGTTAAATTAATTTATTAAAATTATGCAAACAGTGCTAAAAAATGCAACAGAATCAGAATTTTTCCTCTATGGATGAGTAAATTCCCAGAAGTCTTATCTAATGTAGTAGTCGAAATAGAAAAGTTGAAAACAACACCGAGTCCAACTTGCTTCGACGTAATTTGTATCAAATGTGGTTTACCATTGAATTTGTAGATGCGCCTTGTCGTTTTACTTGAAAAATTTATGTAGAACATTTCGAAGATAAAATTAAGGTAAAATAAATTGTTGTAAGCCTTGTATTATTTTTGGGAAATCGCAAAGCTTTTGTTGTTGGACTTGGTACTGTAAGTCTCAAGGGATTGAACAGTACCTATACCATCATGGGATATACAAAACACCAATTCCATTTTAATAAGTACAGTTATGTTACCATATATAACGTAATTTTATTAAGGAAATCATCGAGATGAAAAAAAAAACATATTAGATTCATATAACATATTCGAACAAAGGCAAATTTTTAATATAGAAATTGAAGTATTTGTGATTTTCAACATGTGTTTGTTGTTGTAGTAGTTTATCTCCCACCTGCAGAGTTAAAAATATATGAATAGAAATCGTTTTCTTCAGTGTATTCGCCACAGTTTTTTACGTCCCATAGTTAATCAATTGTTATCTCAATTTCTGAAACTCACCTACTCATAACTTTTAAATTTTTAAAGCCGAATCTCTTAAAATATTTTTTTTTTTTTGAAAATTTTGGAAAAGTTTTTATGCCGAAAAATGTTGGAATCGGAGTCGCGAGTTTTTGTGGGTACGACTCCACAGCCCTGGTTTAAGCTACCAATACAGGCCATATGAATTTGTGCTGCCACATGTTATTTTTTTAACAATATATAATGCATGGGAGACTGATTTATAGTTGTTGAGTTTAAACTACATATGAATTCAAGTTAAGCTAAACTAAACCAGCGTTTAATTCAGTAAACGAAACCCCTTTTGTTAAATCATCAATGTTTGTAATAAACTTATTGGGCCGGTTTAAGTGTTTTTTTTAGTTTTTTAAGTTTTTATGACGCCACATAATTTTTCACATAGAAAACAAATTTTTTACCCCAATTTTAAAGATCTCCAGAATGTTTTTTTTAAGTTTTTGTTTGTATGTATTATAAATAATGTTGATTATTATTTTATTTTATATAGGGGTAATTCCATGTCAAATTGACCAAGAGTGGGGTCCGACCCCTTTCGATTTTAATGAAATTTGGTGAGAAAGTTCCTTTTATCCTATAAGGAACATAAACTTATGAACGAAAAAAAATTGGTAAATTTTTTTCTCAAAACTAATTTCGCCGAATTAGCCGAATGTGTTGAGATTATTTCTTCAAACTACGTAACATACGAAGATGATTTTAATGTCATTTTAAAGAGAATGCTTGCGGCTACAAGCCATACATTTGGCCCATCTAGGAGCATCCTATGCGCTGCAGGGGCCAAATTAAAATAATTTTATTCAACCGTCATATTTGTATGGTACAGCGCTTAGGATGCTCCTAGATGGGCCAAATGTATGACCAACCCCACTTTATTATTTATCGCGGAATTTCGGTTTTTTAAGTAATTTTAATAAACGAAACCGTTTGGAGTTACGCGAATATATGCAGTGCAACCTCCTACATTTTCAAAATAATGGTATATCTTGAAAACAAGAGCTAACGTAAGAAACGGTTAGCACCACTGGATTCAGCGTGCCACCATTAGGCTAAAAGGCCAGGTGCCTGACTTGTCTGTTTTTTGTAACTAGCACAGTGTACTTATTGCTCAAAATTACAATATTAAAATTCTATTTTAAAATTAATTTTTAAATATATGGCTTGTAGCCCCAAGTATTCTCTTTAAAATTACATTAAAATCATCTTTGTATGTTAAATAGTTCTCGATATATTGAAGAAATAATCTTAACACATTCGGCTAATTCGGCGAAATTGTGACATTTTGAATATGACATAACTTTTGAAAAAAAAAATTAATATATTTTTTTTGTTTCATATATGTATGTATGTTCCTTTTATGATAAAAGGAACCTTCTCACCAAATTTCATTAAAATAGAAAGGGCGACCCCTTTCCCACTCTTGGTTGATTTAACATGGCATTACCCATGGGTATAATATTAAATTATTCTACTTTCCCTGAAATATTACTGGAAAAATCTTTGTAAAATAATACTTAATTTAAATAAAATTTTGGTTGTTTAGCATTTCATTTCATTTATTTAATACAGTAGAATCCAGATAACTCGTAATCGTAAGGGACCGGCAATTTCTTTTGAATAATAGTGGTTTTCGATTTAGCGGGGTTTCGATTAAACGGGGTTAAAATAAAATAAATACGAATTAACGGGGGTTTTCAATAAAATATGTTTGTATATAAAAATTATAAATAACAAGTTAAAGTACTATATTCGGCTGCGCCGAATCTTTGATACCCTCCACCAAGAAAAAAAGTAATTTTATTTATTTTTAATTATCAATCACGAACTTTTTTACAATACAACGGCTGCTACCAAATGCAGATAAAGGAAATAAAAATTAGCCCAAATAAAAAAAAAGAATATTAGATAGACCTAAATAAGTAAATTGATAAAAAAAACAACTAAAAATGTCACAAAACTTCATATATTGTAAATAATTGATATTTATTTTTTTTTTTATTAAAAACAAGATATAAATAACAGTTAAACTAAGTAATAGTTTTTACTTTAATAATTCGTAAAAATCTGCAAATAAGGCAAGTTAAAAAGCAATAACCATTACCTGAATTTTTGACTTCCTTTTTCAATAAATACAAATACATCTAGTAGTTAAGATCGATGATCTTTTTACGTTAACTACCTGCTACCTGCAGTAGGGTTTATATGGGGCCTAAGATAAATTGTGGACCGATCACCACGAAATTTCACAGCGTCATTTCTAGTCCTTTAAAACTGTAACGTACCAATTTCTATTGTCATAGCATTATTAATTATGGTTTTAGGCGTACTAAACTGTTTTCCGATAGTAGGGTTTGTATGGGGCCTAAGATAAATTATTTACCGATCACCACGAAATTTCACAGCGTCATTTCTAGTCCTTTAAAACTGTGATGTACCAATTTCTATTACGATATCATTATTAATTTATGCAGTGTTGGTTTGCGGTATTTAAAATACAAAATGCAAAATACTAGCAGATCTGTATGTATTAAAAATACAAAATACTTCCATTTATTGCATTTGTTTCAAATACAAAATACTTAAACGTCATGTACATGTATGTATTTATAATACGAAATGCGCCATTATTATTCAAACCAAAAAATACTTTAGATAAAACTAATTTACAAAACAATTGTTTCCTTTCATAAATATCAGATTTTTAAATGTAGCATCAGACAAACAGTTCCTTGTTGCAGAATAAAGGAAACCTGCTGATTAAAATAAACTTTCTACAGGTCCTGATGAGCACAAACCTGTATAAAATTCTATGAATACTCTTTTTATATTTGGATAGCAGTCAAAAGGGATAAGGTCTTTGCTGTTGTCACTGACGAAACAGACAAATTCCAACGCTTAATTTGATGTCCTAGATTCACTATCATTCCCATCTACGAAAAAAACAAAATCCTCGTCTTCTTTACTGGTGATTCTACTTCTGATATTTCCATATACTGATAGTTACGTTTTTTTTTTATCGATTCTAGTTTTTGGGAGATCAAAATGCAAATAACCATCAATAAGCTGACAAAATAAATTTTGTAGACTATGTTTTTAAAATACAAAATACTCCCATTTTTTTATATATTTAAAATACAAACTACAAACCACTTCTATTTTTTGTGTGTATTTAAAATACAATATACTTGCTGGACATGTATTTCAAATACTGCCCAGCCATGTTCATATTGTTACGTTACTGCCTTGCAATAACTAACTGGCCCTCCTTAGATCCTCCAGAATTCACCGCCCGAACATATCTGGACAACTTACTACGGCCACGTACGGACTTTCTAAGGTCGTAAGGATTTCTCCGGTCCAACGAAGATACCTGTTTATATTCTCTTATAGGTAGTGCATTACAATTGTACTGCGGAAGCTGAGCACAACCTCTGTTTACTGTGCTCCTGGCTGCCACACGCTTTGGGCAGTTTCCTCTAAAATTTTGTCCTCCCCCTATACTATTGGCCCTCATAACATGGGCCAATACGGGTTCCCTTCTTTTCGTCGCTAGCCAGTCTTTACTGGGCTCTACCTGCAACGAGCGACATTTACTGACGCATTCCCTTCTGTCTGCCTCCGTACAGTGCCTGGCTTCCAATCTGCTAAGCTGTCTTACCTGAGCAACCGCTTTTTCACGTTTTTCCACTTTTCGCTGAGGTGACGATTCCAGACGAGTACATGCGAGGAACTGTCCCACACGAGCCTCACTTTCATACCCAACATTTAGGGGTATTTCATAATCACACAAATACATGATTTGTTTTCCCATATTCAGACTGACGTTATGACTAATCATAAAATCTGCGCCAATCAGTACTTCGTCTAAAATGCCGGCCACAATAAACTCATGAAAATTGACAATATCGGCAATTCTTAACACCACACGTGTTTTGCCATAGACAGTAGCATGTTCACCTGTAGCTGTTCGCAAAATCGCCCCGCTTAACGGTTCGATAGCTCCCCTTACCAAGTCAGGCCTTATAATCGAAAATCCTGCACCAGTGTCGATAGTCAAAATGCGCTTTTTACCATCGATGTAGCCAAATGTCGTAATACTTTTATTGCTCTTTGGCACTACTAAATTTACTGTCGAGTCCTGAGATGCAAAAGGTAGCGCTCCCTCCATACTTAACGGCGACTTCTGTGATGACTGATGATAAGCCCGCTGGCTGTTTCTTGGCGGAGAAGCAGATCTTGTTCGCTTTCTTTGTGCTTTAGAGTTACGCTGTATGTGCCCAACCTTTCCGCAGTTATAGCATTTCACTTTGTTTCTGCCCAGCTTCTCACTTAATACCCGCAAAACTTCTTCTTTAATGCCTCTATCATCATCAGGAATAACATCGAGCATTTGCACCTTATACGACTTCTGCTTTGCAACTATTCTAGCAGTCTCCTGAGCCAGGGCAAACGATACTGTTTCTGCAAACGTTGGTTCAATGATGCACACACAGCATACTTAACATCAGCATCTCTTATACCATTAATGAATGCTTCTGTTTTGAAGCTGTTCAACAATGGATGATTCTCACCAGGGTATGTAAGCTGCACCAAACGCTCAATCTCAATCTCGCTCTTGTAAGGTTTCGTTCGCCTTTTGACCTCTGCCACGCAATTCCATTTTATAGATTTCCTTCTTATGTTCACCAGCATACTTACGTTGCAGTGCTACCATAATTTCATCATAATTGTTTCTGCTACTTACTGGTACACTCTCAAGCACTTCAGCCGCAGTCCCCTTTAAAGCAATAATGAACTCGATGGCTTTTTTCTAACTGTTCCATGCATTTCTGTTGGCAACTGTATCGAACTGGAACTTAAAAATTTTTAATGGTACATTTCCGTCAAAACTTGGGACATTTATTCTACTAGAGACTTCTGGAATAACTCGCACTGGTCCTTCTTGGCATTGAATGTTATTAACCAGAATGATGCTAGACTTCTCTTCCATTTTTCTAGAAGTTTTATCCATTTTTCTAGAAGTTTCCTCAATCTTTCTAGAAGTTTCAGCTAGAATATCGCTCGAATTTTCTTTTATCATCTGTACCATGCTTTTTGGAATTATCGTCCATTTTTGCCATCATAGCAGCAACCATCGATTTAAATCCATACCGCTAGCAACTGCACCAGTACATACCTCAATTTCTTCTTTGACCTGGAATTCGTAGCTCACAATGTCAACATTCATCTATTGGTTTCTTCTGCAACTCTGCTTTATTACCTGCAGTTGGCAGATCCAACTTGCTCAACTCTTTCTTGAGCTGTTCCACTATAAGCTCTTCATTGCTGTCTATTTTTTTCACTTTTGTTTATTTTATTTATGCAATTTCACTTCTGTTCAGCGATGCCAGAAGTGCAGATTTATCTGCATTTTGCAGATTTTAACCCCAAAACTATTAAAATGCAGATTTGAAGATTTTTGGTTTACAATTGCAGATTTTTTAGCTCGGTAAAAACCTTCTTTTCATTGTCACTTTTGTTCATACTATTTCCACTTTTTGCATTGATAAACGAAATATATCAACCATTGATAAAAGAGCCGTGGGGAAATACATAGATTTATTAGAAGAAATTGTGTAAATATTTTTAATAGTTGCAATATTTGATCTCTTGTAAATTTTCAATAATAGTTTAAATAACATCTCAAGCAATTAACTTTTTTTTTGTTGTTTAAAATAAGATAGACGTGATAAATCTCAACTCAGCCTGAGTAATGAGTTTCGGATAGATATTTTTGATTTAAAAAAATCTAAAAATTATTAGCCCTGGTCTGAAAATCGCATTCGAGTTAAAATCGAACAAATTTTTAAACTTTTCTATGTTAAGAGCTCAACAAAATATTTCCTTTTTAAAACTTATATTTCCGGGACCACCTATGGATATTTATGAGAACTATTTTTAAATTCCAGAACATTTTGAAAAAAAATGTAATATATTTTTCTTAATAAACTACATTTAAAATGTAATAAATGTGTTTTGAAGATTTATTGAAGATTTTTAAAATTTTGACGCAGATTTTTCCGATTTTTTGATGCAAAATTATGGGTTTTTGCTGATTTTACCTTCAAAAGTTCTGACAACACTGCTTCTGTCACCAATTGTTACGTTACTGCCTTTCAATAACGTTTTGGTTTATTTCCTTTATAACAAACCGTTTCGAGTTCTTTTTTTGCAATTCAAATAAAACAAATAAACACAATACTTTAATGTATAACACTAAAGCATTAAATGTTTATATGTAGTAACATTGACAAAGTCTGAACTAATACTGTTTTTGATGCAAGCCGCCGCAAGTATTTATACTGTAATTCAGCCATCTAGAATATTCGAAATGTTTTTCGAAGGTTCGAGGCTTTACTTATTCACTACTCTATCGTCTATTATGATTTATGTCGGCACTTATGTTTACATAATTTCACCACTTATACTAAAGCTTATTTAACGGTCATTTCTAGGGCTTTCTGCACATTGGGATTGAAGTGTACTAAATTATAACAATTTTTAGTAACAATGTAAACTAATAAAATTACTTATGAATACAAACAACTAATAAATACAAGATAAATACATAAATTCATCTAATTCCTAACCAATAATAACAACTGATTCTTAGCTAAAGTTACGTTCGTAACAATATGTATAAAGATATCCCACTGCCACACATTGTACGGCCAGTGCTAAATTTGTCGAATGGAAGTACGACTACTGCCACTTTGATTTTTACTTGTTGAAGTTAAGTGTTATGTTTGTTATAATTATAATTATTTTAAACTATTTTTTAATTCGTTTAGAGAATATTAAACACTTTTAGCCAGACCTGCACCGCAACATTCACGTTTGACATATTTTTAAAAGTGAACTTTCTTAACTACTGTCTGAACCCATAGGCAATCCTTTTTGTTGAGAATAAATATTGTTATTATATTGAAAATATCTACTATCAACTATGCAAAATTTGAGAATTCTGAAAAATAATTCCCTTTCAATAGTTGTATGTTCTCTAATTATATTCCATTTTTCTTCTATAATACCTAAGGCATCAATGCTCCATCTCATGAACTTAGCAGATACATAACGGGAATTCTTAGGAAGATAACAGAAAATTCAGTATATAATGTAAAGGACTCATTACAATTTAAAGATAGGATTAAAAACATCAAGATAAAAAAAGATAATTTCGTTGGATGTAATATCCTTGTTCCCTAGTATACCTATAGACGTAGCCTTAGGTATTATAGAAGAAAAATGGAATATAATTAGAGAACATACAACTATTGAAAGGGAATTATTTTTCAGAATTCTCAAATTTTGCATAGTTGATAGTAGATATTTTCAATATAATAACAATATTTATTCTCAACAAAAAGGATTGCCTATGGGTTCTCCAGCTTCTCCAGTTGTAGCGGATATAGTTATGGAGAAGCTACTTGATACATGTATAAGAAGATAATCTATTAAACCAAAAATTATTACAAAATATGTAGATGATTTATTTTGTATTATTTCAGAATGTGAAATAGAAAATATGTTAAACACATTTAACTCCTTTCACCAGAATATGAAGTTTACAATTGAAAGGGAATGTAATCATAAGCTTCCATATTTAGACACATTAGTTATAAGAAAGAAGAATAACTTATTGGTAGATTGGTACCAAAAGCCAATTTCTTCAGGAAGAATTATTAATTATTATTCGAAACATCCGAGAAGGGTTATTATAAATTCTGCCAAAAATTTTATAGATAAGGTTCTTAATATTAGTGATATAGCTTTTCATAGGAATAATAAGATAAGAATCAAAAATATTTTAGGGGATAACAATTTCCCAAGGGAATTGATATGTAAATTGATTGAACAGCACAAAGGTCGTGTGAATACGGTAACTGAACCTAAAATTTATAAGTCTTTAACTTATGTACCAATGTTTTCAGAACGATTGCAAAATTCTAAAATTTATGATATGAATAATTATAGGATGGCTCATAAAACATATAATACATTGGATAGATTATTCAGTAAAATGAAAGATAAGACAGAAAAATTAGATAAATCTAATATTATTTACAAGATACCTTGTAAGGGTAAGGATAATGAAGTATGTAGTAAAGAATATATAGGTACCACGAAAAACAAATTAAGAACTAGATTAGCAGGACATAGATCTGATCAAAAATACAAAAATACATCTTCTCAAAAAACTGCATTGTCATCGCATTGTGCCAATTTCAATCATACACCAGATTTTGAAAATACAACAGTTTTAAATACAGAAACAAACTACAAACGACACTTCATGTTAGAAATGCTGCAAATTATAAACATACCAGTGGAACAAAGAATTAATTTTAAGACAGATACGGACAATGTAGCTCAAAATTACAGACATTTAATTTATAAGAATAAGATGGGAAATTAAATAAGTTTATAAATATGTAATAGAATAATTTTTGTTTCCTGTGTATAATTTTTATTTATTTTTCATTATTGACAATTTTGTTGTTTCATTAAAATTGTTTTTTAAAAAATTGTTTGATATATAAAAAACCAAAAAATCCCTGAAGAAGCTATCCATTGAGATAGCGAAATATTGGATCAATTTTAAATAAATATTCTTTATATAAAACAGACCTTGAGCTTGAGAGATTATTGAAAGAAAATGTTATAATTATAATTATTTTAAACTATTTTTTAATTCGTTTAGAGAATATTAAACACTTTTAGCCAGACCTGCACCGCAACATTCACGTTTGACATATTTTTAAAAGTGAACTTTCTTAACTACTGTCTGGACGCTTACGTCACGAAGACAGTTAGTGGTACTTTTGGCAACTAATATATATTTTCTTACTGAATTGCCAAGACTGTTAAATGTAAAGGCCATGTCAGATAAAATTTTTGCTTCGCGTTGCGTTAGAGATTCGCTTTGACATCCAAGATAAAATATTCATACTTATACGAAACATGTCACATAAAGAACTTTTAACGCAGAGCGAAGCGAAAAGTTACTCAACTCTCATCTTTTTGCGCGCATTGACAGTCTGCTAGTATAATTTTTTTTTTATTCATTTTTTTTAACAAAGAATTCGTGTGTGTTGTCAAAGTGTTTATTGTGACATTCACCTTTTGCGTTACGCTTTTCTGTCAAAGTAAGAAATGCCACGCAAAGCGAAGAAGTTTTACCTGACATGGCCTTAAGGGCAGTGTACGATTTGAATTAGGCTTGCCAGATGGTCTGTAATGGCCTGAATTTTCAATTTTTTTCATGTCGTGCCCGTTTCCAGTTAAAATATAAATTTTCCAGTTTTTTTAGTCAAATATTAATTTTTAATTTATAATATGTATATATTTTTATCAAAATAATTTTCGTGGGAGTACAAAATTTAATTTAAATGATTTTGTTATTCGTGCTTAATTCCCAATTTTTATTATTTGATAAAAACACTGAAATTTATTGTTGATGGGATAAGCTAGTCCTATGCGCATTTCACTGGTTGGTTAAGTCAGATCATCAGGAAACTTCATCCAAAAAGATTTTAGAAAAACTAAAGATATTAAACCAAATAAAACTGTTAAACGTATAATAATTACAGCAACAGTTCAACTTGTATCAATATCAAAGTTTAAACAAAATCATCAACAATAAACAGTGAGTTCATCTCTTCTTATAACAAATAATAAAATATTGTTTTTGTTTTACATCTTTGTTAAGCGACCGAAGTCTTCTTTTGAAAATAGATGAACAGCCAGTTAATAAAATTTTACTTTTTTGAACAAAAAGTGCACTTTAAAATTTTCCAGTTTTTTTCCAAATCCAGTTTATTTTTTTCAGTTTTTTACTTTTGGCATCTGGCAAGCCTACTTTGATACATATTGTTAATTTCAAAAAAAAAATGTTTATGTATGGGCACGTCTACGTGTGAAAAAAATAATAAGAGAATTGCACCGTGCGCATGTTTTGCCGATAGCTGGTGTAGAACCAAGTGCTTAGAGTAACTCACATCAGCACAAACGCTTTATACCCTCTCCACAATTGTGCATTGAGGACATAAAAGAGGAGTAATTTAATTTGCCTACAAATAACAGTATTGTGATAAGTATATTAAGGATTGCAGTAAAAATGTCATTTGTTGAACAATTTGTCTGAAATATCTTGGGTCCACACAACAATTAAGTAAATTGGTTTTTGTATGGTTGTTTAACTTATGGATATAATATTATTCGAACTTACCAAATGAATACCAAAATATTGGAAGTAAGTGGCGAAACCTTCATTCATCCAGGTAAAACTCCACCATGCACAGGTTACCAGGTAGCCAAAAAACAATCGAGCAATTTCATAAGCAACAATATTAGCAACCGCCTGTTTCGCTTTCAATGTACTCTGGCGTTCGTCGTAGAGTAGCATAGATTCACTGATTTCAGAATTTAAAATAGCTTTCAAAATTATGCGATGTTTAATTATTTTTTCATTTGGGTAAAAGTATTTGTGAAGTGCTTTAGTAATCTCTGTTCCACACTTGTAGGCATAGTATGTTTGCGCTTGGTGTGGATCGCTGTAAAACATAATAAAGTTACCATCATCTACAGATTGCAAATCGGCAATGATGAAGTCCAAAAAATAAGTAGGCATTATATCAGTAGTCGTATAAACCTTAATTAAATATCTGTAAGGAAGATTTATATCAGGATAATTTTTTTTTGCTAGTGATGGAAGTATTAGATAATAGTAAACTAACTTTGAGAAGTTCGGTTCATCTTTCTCAATATAGTGCTCTTAGAAAAAAAATTTTTGTCATGTTTCAACTTAAGATTAAAGGGTGCCTTGAAGTTCGGTTCATCAAAACAGGGCAATACACGGCGGGTGTCAAATGGTTGCAAATGGGAAGACATAACAGATCTATGAAAAAATTTTAATTTCGATGCAAAAATTTTAAAAATATGAATTTTGTATTAAATAGAGTTTTTAAAACATACTTGGTAGCATTTTTCTTGTTTCTGAAATCACTGCGGTATAAACCGCGCATATCTGTATTTATGACGCCTTTATAAACATAAGATAAGACGTAGGATACATTTGCTTGTAATTCTTCGTCTAAGTTGTAAACGACAATATTTGTCAAACTGTTAGGAGAGGCTTTGGGAAGAGGACGAGAAGTTTCTGATTTTGCATTCAGTTTGTAATATTCAGCCGATTCAATATTCAAATCCATAATATGCAATTGAATTTGTTTGGTTTTTTGTAAAGCTTGGATTCTAATGAGACACTCACCATCGAAAGTAAATTTTCTGGAATCATTGTTATTCATGAAAAGTGTGAGATTAACGTCGTAATTGGTGGGCTTAATGTTTAAAGGTAAACGGTAATTAACTTCGGAGATGGGTGTTGGTTTGGCTGTTGGTTTGGCTGTTGGTTTGGCTGTTGGTTTGGCTGTTGGTTTCCATGTTGAAGTGCGTCTGCTCACTCTCTTTTCATATTGTTCTATCTCATTTGTCACTGTCATAATTACCGCTGATACTATTACAAAACCAAGTTTTATCCAAAAAATAATTGGGAGTACCATTTTGCAGGTATGTATGCTTATTAAATATTTTTATTTCTTTAGAAATGTATATATATTTTTTTCACGAAATCTAATTTGTTTTTTTCGTTTACTTTTATAAACTTTTTACTTCACAGTCAAATTTTAATTAAATAAGTAGTTGCCGAACTTTTATAACTTACTAATGTTTTTATCACTGTCGCGCTTCTTTTTATATAAAAAAAAATAGTAATAATTTATACACACAAACGTAAAAACTTTTGGTTTATCGTTATTGAGAATTAATGATTATTTACACAAGTGTTCAATAAACTCTTAATTACCAAAACAAAAGCTTTATTCTAAATTCTTTAAAAAAAAGTTTTTAAGTTTCCGTATTTTAAATTTTTTGTCAAAGAAGTATTTATTTAAGTTATTTTTAATTAAGAACTTTACTTGTACCTAAATAAACTGCCGATTCCAGAGTTTAATTTGTCAAGGTCAACTTAGGCCGGGGTTTTAAGATGTGGATTAAGTTTAAACTTAATTTAACGAAGTCAAAAACTCGGATTTTTCCGGCGAAACGTGATTTTTTTTAATATTTAAGGCTTACCAGACGTACTGTTTTCAGCAGTACGCGTACTTTTTGTTACTATTTGTTCTGCTTTCTACATAACCTTTAAAAATGTATGCAATTGTACTTTTTTTTAGCTTTTCCACTAAATTTTCTGCATAATGTACAATATAATGTACAACAAACAAGAATTCGAGATCAACTAAAAAGAAATGCTGCGTAACGAAAGGGCTTGCCAATGGGATCTCCGATAGTCGCAGATATTGTGATTGAAAAACTATTAAGGGCCAAATACACTTGTCAAATGCTTGTCCAGCCGGCGAATTCAACGTGTACGTGTGCTGGACGTAATATTCGCCGTCATATCTAAATTTTTTGATTTTTCATCAAGCGTATCAGTGTATTTCGTATGCAAAAATTGACTAACAAGCCAAAAATACTTATTAAAAATGTAAAAGAAGATGAAATAGAAGATATAATCAAACATCTAAATAGTTTCCATAGAAGTATACAATTTACGATGGGAAAAGAAATTAGGTCCAAACATCCATATTTGAAAACTCTTGTAATAAGAGAGGATAACATCATAAAAATTTATTGGTACCAAAAACCAACCGCATCCCAAGAAAAATAATTACCAACAGCGCGAATAATCTGATTAAAAGAGCATTAAATATTGGTGATAGTGAGTGTCACCATGCGAATGTAAACAAAATTAGACACATTTTACATTCTAACGATTTTCCAAGAAATATCACCGAAAAACTGATTCGGGAATGTGAAAAAGACAAGGCTCAAAGAAAGAAAGACAAAGAAGAAGAAAAAGTTTACAAATCCATTATTTATGTGCAAGAAATATCAGAACGTTTTGAAAAATCAAAACTTTTTAATGGAGAAAGAAACAGTATGGCTTTCAAAACCTTTAATTTATTTAGTAAGACAAAGGACAAAATTGACCACCTTGAAAAATCAAATATTGTAAATAAAATACCCTGTTATGGCAACAATACCAACAAACATAATATGGTTTGTATTGGAACAGGTAGAAACAAATTTAGAACAAGATTATCCGCAAACAAATCAGACCAAAAATCTCGTACTCATGATGTTACACATAAAACAGCATAAGCGGCACAAACATTAGACTAAAGGATAAGCGACTATGGTCAGAGAAGAAAAAGCAAAGCCACCCTCCAGACCTTTACTAATTCCCTACTGTCCGTCAATGTTATATCTATCACTGCCTCTCTATCCATATTTCTGAACGTTGGCTTATTCTCCCTGTTACAGATCAAAGGATTGCTGGCAATAATAAAATCAAACATAGACTCACCTCTTTTGTTGATGTCGGCACTTCCCCATTGGGTATGGTGTGCATTGGCGTCACAACCAAGTACCAGTCTCGAGCCTCTTCTGCCCGAGTGCTCCATCAACTCCCGTACTTTCTCACCGGGTGGATCGGTAGCATCGTATGACAAGTATACCGATGCAAGTGACAGAACCGTTCTGTCCCTGGCCTTTCCTGTCATAACCGTGATGTCTCCATTACTAAAAGAATAAGAAATCATAAATTTATATTCAGTTCTCGCCAGTATACAAGTTCGTACCTTCCCATCCGTGTGGGGTATGAAAAAAGTATACCCGTGACCTTTAATCCAACTACCCGGTTTTTGTTAATACAGGGCTCTTGGATTAAAGTCACGTACACGTTGTTGTCGATGAGGTGGGTTGCTAATTCGCTTGAGGCTGCCTCGCAGTGGTGCAAGTTTAGCTGCACCACTTTCAGCCTCTAGGGGTCTATCAAATTAGGTTCCCTAAAGAACCTAAATTGAATTAGGTTCCCTAAAGAACCTAAATTTGATAGACCCCAACCCGAATACAGCAACCCCTCCCATCGACTTCGACCTGCCATTTCTCGACACTGATCCTTCCATCGGGATCCATACGATCATTGGAAGCCGCCAGAATACCGTCCTTACCCGACGACTCCCTCAGCTTCCTTGACGTGGAGGATTGGTCCTTCCGGAGCCAGTCCCCTTAGTGATCTCCTTAAGAGGGCCAGCACCAGCCTGACACGTCCTCTTAGCCGCTGGGGATTTCTGGTCATCACCAGGCCTAACTCTCTTAACAACCCACCTTTTGGGGGCCTTAGCAGAGCTCTGGCGGTGATCACCCGATTTCCCTGCAGATGTTGACTGGTTTGTCCCGGTAGTTCCTTTAGTGACTCCCTTTTGGGGGTGACTGTCGGAGATTATCGGGACTTTTCCAGTCCTCATTGCGCGACTAGTATTGGGTGATTCGTCCGCAGGCTCAGCTCCTTTGTAACGGTTAAGAGGAACTGGTGCTGACTCTTTACCCTCTTTTTTTTCATCCGCTCCTTTATTGGAGGATTCCTCAGCAGGGGTTGCTGGGGATTCGTTGTCTTTACTGACAACCTTTGAGTCCTCAGCAACCCTTGCTGTGTATCCCGCAGGATAGGGAATGCCTAGGATATCACCGACAGAACCGTGGATTCGTTCGAATCTAGCAACGTTCTTCCGGTGTTTCCTCAGTAAATGCCTATCCCGCCCATCGTGCAATGAGGAGTCTTTCTTAGATATCTTTTCTAGAAAGGCTAAGGAGGCTCTCACACCACTCTTGGGTTTTTTAAGCTCGTTCGGCTATCTGCAGTGACCTGTTCTGTCGCATCCTGCCGAAGAATGGGTTTTGATACACTCGCCAATCCACTTTCCATCTCGAGTGTGACCTCAGAAGCCGATTGTCCAGCCCTTTGGCCTTGATCATCAGCCGAAATCATTGTAATTTCGTGCTCATCATCAGAGCCCAGAGATAGATCACTGAGTTAGATCACCGAGTCTTTCCGTCAGAGTTGTCAGAGACATTCCCTGCACCGCGTCCTAAGATCGCGTCCTTTTTGTTTTTTGTTTTTTTTCTTTTTTATTTCGTCCAGTTTTTGGTCCCACGAGTATGCACGTAAGAAAAGGACCGTCGCGCGCAGTGACGGCTTGCACGGACTAGGTTAAGTTACAACTGACCCTTGCCATCGTCATCAGGGGGATGTGGGAAAACAAAAAGGGGGGATAGGATTATAGGTAATGGGATATGGGATGGATGGATGGATAACCCTTAGTCATGCTGGCCTTAGAGCTTATGCTTTATAACTTGTTTCGGCTAGACTTACCGACTCAAGTTACAAGACATACACTACAGCCAGCATTTAAGCCACCACATCGCGGCAAGATAGTTATCCAGGTGGGTTAATTCAATTAATCTTCTGTAACTTTGACATTTTTTGTGGCCAATAGGATCCAGTATTGGCCACAAAATGTTCGTATTGAAATAAGCTAATGTCGTAAGTGATAAAACTTAAAAAAATTTTATTTTTTGTTTTAAAAAATTACTTGAAAAGAGCAAAATTGCAAAAAAATCATCAAATTTATAATGAAGTTTGAAATTTTGTCCACTATAACTCTGCCATTTATTGACTCATCTTCACAAACGACCCATGGTTATTTTAGAAATGTTATAACCTGTCAACCAAAAGACAAAGAAATACATAATCCGTTTAAAATTGTTTAAGATATTTGCATTTCAGTCACATCAACTTTTTTAAAAACACAAATAACGGTTATTTTGGAATATCTCAAAAACTGTTCTACTTTTGACAATTCTGACTTCATATTCGGATTCAGCGCAAAATAAAGCAAAGTGCGAAACTGATCGCACATTCCGTACGAAATCAGATGGTTTTTGATTTTGTTATTGTTTTTTTAAATACATTTGAGAGACTTTTTGGTAATTTTTGACAGTATGTTAAGCACGGGTATGCATATTATGGTTGGGCCTTAACCCTTTGGGCTCGGTCATATAATTGTAGTATAAACAAGTAAGAGTGCTATATTCGGCTATGCCGAATCTTATATACCCTTCACCATGAAAAGAACAGAAGTTTATATATATATATTTAAATATATGAATATATACATGTATATTTATAAAATATATATCGTTTAGTTTTATTTAATTATTTGCACATGATTGCGTGCTATTAAATATATTAAAAGTTAAATTAATATATAGCACGTTTAGCTTTGATCTAATTTCAGTATTTGGTCATACCGACATCTTAAAGTATAAAATTACCATTTACTTTGGTGATAAAACTTGTGGTCGGGAAGTTCTATGGTTCCCGAAAATAGGTATTAAAAAAAAACTATATTGTTGACAATACTTTTTTTTACCGATATTCCGAGTTTTTCTAAAGATTTCCGATATTGTGTTCTTCTAAAGATTTCCGATATTTTAATATCTAAAACGTATGAATAGGTCATAATACTTAAAAATAATATTTCCATTAAATTGGCTTATAGGCATACATATATGTATATATACCTACATATATGTACATATATTTAAGCAAACTTAATTATGAAAAAAACAAACTTAATTATAACAAGTAAGAGTGCTATATTCGGCTGTGCCGAATCTTATATACCCTTCACCATTGTGCGAGCAGAATACATAGCAATTAGACAGAAACTAAATAAAACTGGTAAATATTTTTTTTTTAAATAAGAGACAACCGGTTTTGAACTTCGCCTTTTATAAGGGCCTAGAATATATATACTTTATAGGGTGTAGGATCAATATTGTAGAAATTACAGTTATACATACATACCTTTTTTACCTTCGGTGAAGGGTGTAAAAAGAGTAATTTTCGGGAAGTTAGGGGTCTAATCACCCCTGCATACGATAGACACTGGCGTATCGAATGAAAACTCGATAAATGTAATGTCGAGTTACTCGATGTCGAATGGTATTATTTCAAATTCAATACATTTCATTCGATATCGAGTTTCAAGATACCAAAATAAATAATTTCGATGGATTTTGCTCGATATCGTATGCGGTGATTAGACCCCAGTATTTCGGTTATAACTCATACAAATTTCCGACATTTTGGTATATAAGTCATATACATAGGGCATATGGCAGCCCTAAAATTTAGGTTTTTATAAAAATGTTGATGTTTTTTAGCCCATTTTTGGAGTATTTTGCTCATAAATTACCCATTGTCTAACCGATTTGATATTTTTAAATAGGAAGAATTTTACCATTTACTTAAGTTTTATTCGTATATAAACATTTATATATACTTGTATACATATATTTTAACAAAGTTAATTATAAAAAGAGTAATTTTTGGGGATTCAGTATTTCGGTTGTAACTCTGCCATTTTTTAACCGATTTGACAGATTTATATACCGACGTGTTTAAGAAGAAATTTGCCATTTACTTTAGTTATAAAACTTGGACTCGGGGAGATCTATGGTTCCCGAAAGTGGGTATTTAAAAAAAAAATTTTATTTTGGTCATAACTTTTTTGTATCTGAACCGATTTTCCCGAGTTTTTTATAAAATATGTTCTACTTAAAATTTCCGATATTTTGATATATAAGTCATATCCATAGGACATATGGCAGCCCAAAAATTTAGGTTTTTATACATTTTTTAATTTTTTTTGTATGGGAGGTATCACGCCCACTTCTCCAATCCCGCCCACATTTTGTAAGATGGTGTGTATTGGCAACCTTAATGTGTGTACCTAATTTGGAAACTTTGGCTCCTGCCGTTCTCAAGATATACAGAAATAAAAAAATACAACAACAACAAGGGTTTTTTGGAAAAATTTAGAGGTAGTCGTGGTTTTTTGCTCATATCTCCGTCATTTTTGGACCGATCTGGCTGAATTTCAATAGCAAACTTGAACGGAGTATATGTGACATAAATATACATCAACCTAGTCCAGATCATTTCTGGGGTTTTCGGAAAACCCATTTCAACATACACACGGACAGACGGACAGACGGATTTGAACTTCGCTTTTCATAAGGACCCAAAATATATATACTTTATAGGGTGTAGGATCAATATTGTGGAACATACAAACGGAATGACAAAGTTATATATACCCTCTTACCTTCGGTGAAGGGTATAAAAAGAGTAATTTTTGGGGATTCAGTATTTCGGTTGTAGCTCAGCAATTTAATAACCGATTTGGCAGATTTATATACCGACGTGTTGAAGAAGAAATTTACCATTTACTTTAGTTATAAAACTTGGACTCGGGGAGATCTATGGTTCCCGAACGTAGGTATTTAAAAAAAAAATTTTATTTTGGTCATAACTTTTTTGTATCTGAACCGATTTTCCCGAGTTTTTTATAAAATATGTTCTACTTAAAATTTCCGATATTTTGATATATAAGTTATACCCATAGAACGTATGGCAGCCCTAAAATTTAGGTTTTTATACAATTTTTAATTTTTTTTTGTACGGGAGGTACCACGCCCACTTCCCCAATCCCGCCCACATTTTGTAGGATGGTGTGTATTAGCAACCTAAATGTGTGTACCTAATTTGGAAGCTTTGGCTTTTGCCGTTCCCCAGATATACAGCAAAAAGTAATGAAAATACAACAACCACAAGGGATTTTTCGAAAAAATTTGAGGTAGTCGTGGTTTTTTGCTCATAAGTCAGCCATTTTTTAACCGATTTGGCTGAATTTCAATAGCAAACTTGAACGGAGTATATGTGACATAAATATACATCAACCTAGTCCAGATCATTTCTGGGGTTTTCGGAAAACCCATTTCAACATACACACGGACAGACGGACAACCGGATTTGAACTTCGCTTTTCATAAGGACCCAAAATATATATACTTTATAGGGTGTAGGATCAATATTGTGGAACATACAAACGGAATGACAAAGTTATATATACCCTCTTACCTTCGGTGAAGGGTATAAAAAGTAAGCAATAAAAATAGTGCGAAACAATAAAGTTTCATTAATACATCAATAAAACACATCTTCTTACCCAAATCTCAATCTCAAATAATTACCCTTTTACAAAGTTTTTTTCTTCGAATGTAAACTTATGAAATGTTATAAAATCACTAAAAATCTATGATTCATCAAAATTTAAGAGTCTATCTTGCGACAATCCTTACCGAACTTCTAAATATATATATATTTAATGATTGGCGTATTTTCTTGAAAATAAACCGAGACATTGGTATTAGAAGACTGCGTTTTTTTAGCAACAATATTGAAAAATAAATAAATGCCATCACTGAAATCGAATATTGCTTTTTTTAGGTATCTGAAGTAGGAATTTTAAATAACACCTGAATTACACCTACGAGAAATTACCCACGCTCTACCCAGGACAGTAAAAATTATACCAAATTCGGGTAATTACCCACAAAGTGGCAACACTGATTGCATTAGCACAATTGTGCTATGAAATGTTTAACTCTGTTTTACACTTAGAAAAAAATTGTTAGCATTACTTGAGTAGTTCTTAAGATATTATGTATAAACTTTAGACGCTTTTATATGCACGTCTATTATATTAGACAAATTGACTTTGTGGTTGCAGTTTTTGGA
The DNA here is from genome assembly GCA_949318255.1 of Pollenia labialis. Lineage (NCBI taxonomy): Eukaryota > Metazoa > Arthropoda > Insecta > Diptera > Polleniidae > Pollenia > Pollenia labialis. The sequence goes on along the minus strand of OX439139.1, from coordinate 61,206,877 downwards.
ATTGACGAGAACATACAGTGATCGAAATAACTAAATGTGCATATGTCTTTTCTACATGTTTCGCTCTCTATAATTTAATAATCCAACTAACGGTAAAATTGAGGTATACAAAAAGGGTGATAGATTCTCTTCACATCATTTTGTGAAATTATTTTTAGAATTTGCTTCTCAATAGTACCGTTATCAGCATGTATTAATTGTTAATACTTCTTTGTCAATGGAAACAATTATAAGTGCATTGATCTTTGAACGTGCGGGAGCAAGGTTTAAAAAATAAATAAATATATCTTTTATGTGTCTAATCAGAGAAATAATAATAAGAGGTATAATAAAAAAAAATTTTGTTTATTAAATTAAGTTTTTAGAATTTTACTATTTTATTCAGTGAAATATGCCTCGTGGGTGTGCATTGACTGAGCTCGAACAGAATCAAATTAAAATTTTGTTTGAAACTGGGTCAAGTATTAAAGAAATATTAACGAGGATAAAAAGACATAGAAATACTGTTTAAAACTATTTGAAAAATCCAAATAATTATGGTTGCATAAAACGAAATGGTCACAAGCCAACTGTTGACGATAGGTCCAAACGGAAAATTAGACGCTTAGCTGCTTTAAAAGACATGAGTGCTGGACAGATAAAGCACCAATTGGGACTTAATGTCACAAAAAGAAGAGTTCAGCAAATATTAAGCACTTGTGAACATCTTTATTATTTTACAAGCATAAATAAGTTTTTACCATATTTTATTAAAATAGATCTGAAATAAAACAAAATTTTAATCTTGCACATATAATTGTTTCCATTGCCAAAGAAGTTTTAACAATTAATACATGATGATAACGGTACTATTGAGAAGCAAATTCTAAAAATAATTTCACAAAATGATGTGAAGAGAATCTATCAACATATTTGTATACCTCAATTTTACCGTTAGTTGGATTATTAAATTATAGAGAGCGAAACATGTAGAAAAGACATATGCACATTTAGTTATTTTGATCACTGTACATATATTTTTGCCAGTACGGGTGTTAATTTTATGAAATGGCTTTAAAACGACTACTTAGTGAAGAAGAAAACTTGAAACTATTAGATGTAAGCGGTGCTAAAAAAGATGATGAGCTTTTCTCTTAGTTTCTTGAATTTAGGGCAAACTCGTCTAGGGATCTGTTGTTACACAGACGCGTCTTGACGGCTCTAAGCTAGGGAATACAACAAGCATGGGTGTTTATGTTAAAAAGATAATCTACCGTCGTCCGGATAAAAAACAAGCTTCCAGGCGAAAGTCCGTGCTATTACGGAATTTGTGAGATGTATGAAATTAAATATGGGGCTAAAATATTTACCGACAGCCAAAAGGCAATTAGGGCGATATCAGTTATTAAGCTTAAGTCCAGGAATCTGACGCGTGTAGAGCGTTTGGTGAGGACAGCGGGACGCTGAACACGTTAACAGCCTTCGTCAGGCCTTCATCGAATAAATATCCATACACCACTGGAGCGAAGTCATGTTGGATCCCTGAGGAACGCTGACTGAAAAATCTTAAGGAATTACGTCCGTGAATCAGGGTTTCTTAACGCCGAACTTAACACCCTTCTTAAGGGTGGTGTTAGCACTACCCACTTAAATCACCATGTTTTCTAAGGATTGCACAAAAAGGCCGGTAGTGGTCTAGGTGCATATCATACCGATATTAGGTTGCATCCTTGATGCTTCGTCATCCTTTCGACCTAGCCTAACCTTAGTTTCTTAAAACGGTGAAGCATTGCTAGAAGAAATTGAAGATGAATAAGTCTAAGAAGAATTGAGCTGACCCACTTAATGGACTAAGTACCACAGACAAAAATTATGAAATCACCAAAAAGAAATTCAATCAAAAAATAAATTGTGTGGAAGAATAGGCTCATGCGAAATCAATAACTTGTAAAATGATAATATTATTATAAAAACTCTATTTCAATATTTCCAAAAATATTGCGACAATGAATGGTTTGATAATGCTACATGTTACACAATTTTGTATGCCGTTCAGCAAGGCAAGTCATCTTTTAAACTTGATATTATAATAAAAAATGGTGCTTAATTAAGCAAGTGTGTCGTCGGCTTCACCATTTGCTCGTGGAGGAAAATATTTGCTTGGACGAGAAAATTAATCCATTCAAAGAAAAATGTATTTATACTGAGCCATTGCAAAATCCTATCAAGCACAAAAAACAAACCAAAGTGATCCTGATCAAGAAGTTCAATGCGATGGTTACAACCACTTACCAGCATTTTTGGAAAATATTTACAAGCACTGTCGCTGCAAAATAGTCGGTAGTTCAAAAAAATAATTTTTTATTTGCAAAAAATTTTATGTTTATCTTTTTGTAAAACGTTAAAGCAATTGCTTTAATACCTTTGCCTCATTAAATTACACCTTTTACCTTAAAGTTTACTTAAAAGAAACATGTCAACGAGTAATTTTGTCCAATATATTGGACAACACCTTGCGGCCAGGGGAGACAACCTACCTGTAATCTGACTCCAGAAATGGAGGAAACTGAAAATTTCAGATTTGTATCTCAACTGGTTCTATTTAATGTCTGAAAGGGTTAAATAGCTTTAACCTCCTTTTAAATGTTAACATTAATTACATATTAAGCGACCGTACACGCAGAGAAAAAATATGGTTGGGCATGGTTACGGCAACAACACTATGTTTAATGTAACAATATATTGTTGTCGTACACAAATAATTGTTATTTTTCTTTAATATCAACAATATTATAGTTACTGTAAACAAATCAATGTTTATCGCAATTATTAATTTGAGTATTGTTGACCGAAAAATAATTATTTTTCTAACAACTAAATTATGATAACTTTCTAAACATATTATATTTCTCACAACCATATCATGATATTTAATAGCCATAACATGATTACTTTCAATACATTTATCATATTATGTTTAAGATGCAATCAAACTATTTTTACTCTAATAATATTATGTAAGCGCCATTTGTAAAATAATTTTGTATCAGTTGTGTCATTTATTTTATATGTGAGCGGTTAATTAATTTAAAGATAAATTCCCATAAAAAATATGTTAAAAGAAATTAAAATATTAGCGAAGTTTATTCCGTTTTAGTGATTTAATAGTGCAAATGCAAAATATCGTAGGTTTTTTGTAGAATCCAAAAACAAAACACACAGAGATTTCGTTATATTTTATAATTTTTCAGGAGAGCCGAAAAACAATTCTTTATCCTTATATGGGCTAGGTTTTGCAGATTTTGAATTTGCTCTTTTGCAAGCCTTTTATTGAACTCCGCTGTTTGATTCACATTAAGAAAAATTGTAAAAAGCTACAAAATACAAAATCGATGCAAAAAAGTTTTAATTTATTTTATATTTTTATGACAGTTATGAAAGGGGCTGTATCATAATATGATTGCTTTTATATTAATTATGATTAACATGACAATAATATGATTAGTTCTTAACTTATTATGATTAACATGACAATAATTTGATAACTTCTTAACTTAGTATAATTAACATAATAATAATAATATGATTATGGCAAAAATATTATGATGTAATATTACGAGTATATTTAGTCATAATATGATTCGATAATAATCTTAATATGGTGACTACAATCATAAATTTTATCATAATATGATGCTCTTAGAATATGTTTACCACAACCATGTTTTTTCTTTGCGTGTACCTAAAATCCCTTTAAGACAAAAACCCATATGGATATTAGTATCTACATAATGAATTTTAACCTAATATAGTCTTAAGCGATAATATTTTTTGTTCTTTTTTGTCTTTAAATTAGCAATTTTTGATTTTTCTTAGGCCATAGTTTGAATAATTTTCAGGGCAATACTTATTTTATAAATTACCAATTATCTTAGGAAATTTAACTTATGGGTCGATTAAGGTTGAAAACTGAACTGATGTTGAGTTGCAATTTCTTTTATGTTAAAAAAGGAAAAAAATATTGTATATTTAAATATGAGCGGCGCTGCCTAATTTCACTGCTGGCAACTCAACTTCAGTAGATTTTTTTCTGGCATTCTTTCATCTCCCATACCGTGTATTTCTTGGATAGTTCTTATGGAATCTGTAATGCAAATTTTTTTTTTAAACCAATTCGGATGAATTCAGCAACGATCCATATAAAATTACGTACAATAATTTGCGCATTATTAATTATAAGTTTTGTTGCTGCTGCTTTAAAATTTAAAAAGAACGAAAACAGCTGTGTTTTGTTTGCACACAACAACTAATATTTTCTAAAAAATTAATTAATAAAAACAATAATAACTACATACATACATATGTATTTCAGTACATAAATGTACACTAATTACAAAATTAGTGTTGTTAATGAGCACTCAGTTTTTAGAGCAACTGTATATTTTTTTTAGAAACTATTAGTTGCTCGAATAAATAAAGGAAATGAATTAAATAAAAATGTTTTAAACGGCGGAATATATTTAACTAAGTACATTGGATATGAACTAAAATTGTTATTATTGTTTTTATTAATTAATTTTAGTTGTTGAGTGCAAATAAAACACAGCTGTTTTCGCTCTTTTTAAATATTAAAGCAGCAGCAACAAAACTTATAATTAATAATGCGCAAATATTTGTACGTAATTTCATATGGGTCGTTGCTGAATTTGTCGAATTACAGATTCCATAGCAACTATCCAAGAAATACACTGTATCACAGAAAATTTTTTTTTATCAAAATTTTTTCAATAAACAAATAATGCTGTTTAAAACAATTTTTTAATCGTTCCATTTAATTTGCCTTAATTAAAAATTATAATTTGTATTTTTGCTAATATGAAAACAAACACTCAAACTTCAAAATATTTAAAAGTTTCAAACAATGTTTTAAATGTTTTAATAAACTATGTTGCTTGAGAAAAATATCATGATTCGTAACAGTTTTAGCCGAAATATAATGATTTTTAGGAGGGTAATGTATATTGGGCCCATGGTAAATTATGGACCAACCACCTCAAAATTCTGTAGACTGATTAAATTTGCACGACTTCTAGTGCTTAAAAATGCATAAATAAAAAATCAGTTATATGCAAGCCAAGAAAAAAAAAGCATTTGCTTAATTTTTGGTATACAAGATAGAATAATTTTGATTGAAATCAAATTCTGATCATAAAAAAAAACAAACAAAAAATTAGCTACATATGGGTAGTTCCAAAGTGTTGAACGTGACAGTCGTACGCATCTTAAATGCAATAACATTTTACACAACAAATATTTTTAAGTCTTTTTAACCCTTAAATTATAGCACTAAGAAAGGATTGTTATCTATGCTAAAGTTTATGGAGGGCGCGATAATAGGTCAAAGATAATGACAAAAGAAGTAGCGGTTCGAACGTGAAAAAAATAAAAGTAGTTTTTGTGGCCATGTATAAAAAGGCGTAATTCAGCGAAACCTGTCACAATTTTTTAGTCAAACTACTTTCAGAATTTTACGTAGCAATGTAACATTAAAATATCTTTGGTTTGATTCCAAAATCTTCTGAAATTTGTTTTTCTAAGCCAAAATCTGGGTCGATACGTGACATTTCGAACGTGAAATTTTTTCCATAATAATTTAACGGAATAATAATTAAAACAAAATGAAAATTAACCGACAATCCGAATAGGAATGGGCAAAAAATATCGATATATCAAAATATCGATATTTAAAAAAATATAATCGATATATATCGCCGATATTTTAAATACCGATATATCGATGTATCGATATTGAAATACGACTATCGAATTCGATATTTTTTAAAGTCAGTCTTCATTAAGAACTCAAAATTTTAGGCGTTTTTCAAACAATATGTTTTTTAAGAATTGGAATCATTGCATGCATCATATGATACAAGAAGCAGATTGTCTGGAGTGCACATAAAACAGAGAGTGCTCCTGATGCCCATATCTGATGATTACTGGTTTGACTAAAACCAGTTGGTACTTTTGGGGTGCAATTCAAATTTTAAGAAAAGTTTGTACTTCCATGACTTATTTACTTCCATTTAAATTTTTCGTAATTTATTTTTTTTTTCTTATGGGTTTTTTGTATTCTTCCCTTTTGTTGTTGTTATAATTGAATTTTTTTTTGATTAAATTTTTTTGTTTTTATTATTTTTTTTTTTAATAAAATGAAACAATAAAAAGTAACAATGCAATTACATAATTAATTTGTTCATACATATGTTTGTAAAAAGGTATACTAATTTTTTTATTTGGTAATAGTTTCAGCAAAATACGTTCGATATATCGATATTTTTGAAATAATAAATATCGATACTCTAAAAAAATATCGATTCGATATATATCGATATATTTTTCAACTTGCCCATCCCTAAATCCGAACAAAATATTTCTCTTCGAACTCTTTCTTAGATTACAGGCCACGTAAGAAAATTTTTTTGGAATAGTTTTTATCAAATATCAACTCTTTTAAGGAAGACAATCTTAACGAAAACATGCATAAAACATTCTCACAAATAAGAAATTACGTTTGCACAAGTTTGCAGTTTGATTGTTCATCTAAGTGAACAAATTTATGGGTAAATTTATTAAATTAGTAAAATCTAAATATTTCTCTATAACAATATCATAATCAGCTTTTACTAACTTTTAAATTTTCGGTCACGGCGGACCTTTTGACGGAAATGCCCACATATTTGTTAGGGCTTTTTTGCTTATTTTGGCAATATCGACTTTTTTAGTTATTTTTTATTCTACTTATTTAGCCATCAAAAGATAATTTTTAATTTTTTCATACGAAAAAAAACTTACTTCATAAATTTTTGCAAAAATCGTTATTATTTCTTTTGATGTGGCAACCTTTTCTTTTGTGAGGTTACAGCTCTGGTTAGAAAAATTCTTTAAAATTTATGGTGATATTTTGTGTTTCCCTTGTACAATATCATTTAAACAACCCGGTGGCGAACGTCATGATGATTCATCATGAAACATACTGACAATGTTAAATCATCAATGACATATGCTGAATTTTCTTTGGCGTCATACATGCATTTTTTAAGCAATTGTCCAAAATATCATACTTAGATGACCAGAACTGATTTTGTTCGTTAGGCTTCCGCGTATTAGTAAGTCCTTACAGACAATATCATCGATATTCAGACAATGTTGTCAAGTTTCAATATACCTACTTCAATGCGGTGATAAACAAGAAAATAACATACATACATACATATATTTAATAATCCGTTATTCAACAATTGAAGAATAGCAGACAATTTTCAGCAGAGTTCCGTTTTATATCGAGTGATTACAGACAATATCGGTTATTTTCAACTTTCTTTTATACAGTCAATCATTCATAAAAACCCGGTGGCGAACGTCATAGTTATTCAGCGTGACAAACGCTGACAATATTAAGGCCCTAATTTTGTAAAACAGAAATTTATTTACCGTTTTAAAATTTTCAACGCCACAAGCAATGAGGCGTATGAAATCTTAACAACCAATGTGAATTTCTGTTAGAGGCAACAACAAAATTACAAAATATATATGAATTTGTTTTTGCTTTCAATGTAATTCTTTGTCGTTGCGTTGTGTTTTACAAAATTAGGGCCTAAATCATAGATGACAAGTGTTGATTTAACTTTGGAGTCGTATATGCATTTTTAAAGTATCTGTCCAAACTGTAATAAATGACCAATGTTGATTTTGTCGTGTAGGCGTCCATTTGTTTGTGAGACCTAACAGACAATATCATCAACTTTCATTAGGGAATTTTTTCAGGTAGAGTGACAAGGAATAAACACAGAATAAACTCAAGTAATAAATGAAACAGAAAAACAGAAAAAAGAAACGGTCCGTTATTTTTTTATTTATTCATTGACAGAGACGTGTAGCTGACAAAGTCCTGCAGCGATCACTTCGTGACCTATTCATAACAGACAATGTCGCTAGGTTTTTCCTTTTAAGGGAATAGTGACATTGCCAAGCCGTTATCATGCATAACACCCTAAATATCAACTTGTTACTGACTCTGTTGCGATTATTCTTCGATGAAAATGTCATAATGACAATGTCGCTCATAAACGCCACGGGGTATTATGCATTTGTGCTGATGTGTGTAACACCTTTAAATATTGATCCTAAATAGGGTTGCCATTCGTACTGATTTTACCAGTACACGTACTGGTTTTTATTCAATGTACTGGTTTATGCATAACATCCAAATCAGTACGCAAAAGTACTGGTTTTTTTTTAAATTTTGCCTCCTAATAATTTTAATTGTTTAAAATTGGTTAATTTCCCTAATTACTTGTGATTTATTATGAATCACCCATTTAAAATTCAGTCTTTACTCTTAACTTACCATATGCTTTGCATTTAAATAAATAGAAGTGCCATTAGTGAAAACAGGTAGACATAACCCGGGGTTTACACATGAAAGAACTTTCTTGCAAGTATAGTATACGTATTATCACTCTGCAAATATTAGTACTAGTCCAAACACGCGTGTAAAATGTAGCCCACAAGGGACTAGTCCAAAAGTAACCCAAATGTATTGAAAAACATGGTATATTTAACATTACGATGTCCTAGGTCAGGGCCATATAACCCAGCTTTGGATTACAAAGGAGTAGTCTTAAAACTACTTCATTGTATACACAAGAGGATTAGTTTTAACTTTGTTTAGAAGCGGTAACATGTCGTAAAAAAATGAGACATATTGTCTCACTACAAACAATTTTTGACAATGACATGGTCCATGCTTGCATTACATCGGACCAGTCCATGGAGTAGTCCATTTAATAAAAATGGATCAGGCGGTCCAATATTATTTGCAGGCCAGCGAAAAATCGTAGAAACAGCCGATTGGCTGTATGTACAAAAATTGTGTGAATGTTAGTGAAAAAGTGTGAGTGTATTGAACTTTCAAGAAATTACTTTCATGTGTAAATGCTAGGTAAGCGAAATATATCAGGGAGTCATCAAAAAACAGTATCTTCATTTCATTCATGGCCACAGCTGCGCTCTTCCCTGATTCCAAAGTTGCTTCCACTTTTAGTTGCGGAAGAACAAAGTGTTCTAAAGTTGCAACCAGATTAATGGCAAAGTATTTAGGGTATTCACAAGGTCTCCTATCCAGCCACATTTTCATAAGTCATAATTTAAAAATTGCTCCAAACTATTGTTCTTGACGTTAAAAAAATTTCTTAAACTAATAAATTTTAATTAGTATTGTGGCTATTTTGTTGAACTATTTATGGTTTTTTAATCTTTTTAATATGTATTTTAATTCGGCTCAAGTTCATCAAATTTAATTTTCATTAAATTATTTTTATAAAGAAAGGAATTTTACAACATGAAAAATAATTAAAATTGTTATTGATAATCTTTCATTCTTGACCGTGGCCGTGGCCGGGGCTCGAACCCCGGCCGGCAGGTTACCATGACATGTTGCGATCGCAACCACTCGATCTCCTCAGATGGATTTGCCGTCTTACACTCGCAGCCATCGACGACTGCTGGCGTCAATAGTCAAACATCAATCCAAATTGTATTTTAACCTTTGGTAGATCGAAATTTGTATTTTTTTTTTTGAATGATCATCCATTTTAATTGATTTTACATGTTTTCCGTACTTCTATTCTTTCCGTAAAGAAAAATAATAAATTTTTTTCTGCTAAGACCCCTTCTACACTCGGCAAGTTACTTGCGCAACTCTTGGTTTGTAGAAGTCAGCGGTAAGGTCGGGGTAAGGAAAAAAATATTTAGTACAGACTTTGTTGTACTCGGCAAGTTACTTGCGCAACTTACTTGCCGAGTCTGAAAGGGGTCTAACTATTTTATTTTAAGGCATTTTTTTGTTTGTAATTCAAAAACAAAAAAATTTAAGGGGTTTTAATTTTATAGCCTATGACAATATGGCTAGATTGGAGTCATCGTGAATACCCTCATTATATTGACAATAATTTGTATGAATTTAGAATTTTTTGTGCATTTACAACATTACTTCTACTTCTATCTATTTTTAATATTGTGACGTGATTGTTTTGTTGCATGTATTTTGTTAAGTTCCGGCTTTAAAAAATAGAAAAATTAATTATTTTTAATGTATAATTTTCTTTTTGTTTTAATAATCGTTTAAAACTTATGAACTCAATAAAATGTTGGGTCAAAATTTGTGTACTGGTTTTTTCCGAATGTACTGGTATTTTTCTTACGATGTACGGATTTTTCCAATTTCAAAAATGGCAACCCTAATCCTAAAGTATACCGATCGATTCAGAATCATTTTTTGAGTCGATCTAACGATGTCAGGCTGGCTGGCTGTCCATGTTACCTTGTGCGCAAAGTACAGGTCGTAAAATTAAAGCTAATTTAATAAAATTTGGTACAAAGGTTCTAATTGGCATAAGGTCTAATTGACAATCGGTCCATAATTTCATATGGCCCCCATACAAGCTACTTTCCGAAATAGGGTCTTTGTTTTTTTTTTAATTTCCTAAGCTAACTATTAAACCGATTTTAATGAAATTTAAAACATAGATATAACCCTATTCATTTAGCCATACACTCTCGAAAATTTGTTTTGAAATACTGTGGTGTTGGTTATCATATGCTAGGGCTTGACTGACTATATGTTCATACTTACTGGATTTTTATATCTCTGTACTGGAACGTACTATTTATATTGTGTTATATATATTTTTTTGCGTGTTTAAGTTTTAAGTATTAGGCCTTTTTATCAACGTATTTTATTATCTGCTTGTTTAAGTTCACTTCATACAATAATATTCATTCGGTAACGTCATTTAACCATCAAAGTTTGTAACGTCTTATTTCTTTAAATTTAGTTTTTGTGTAAAGTAACGTCTATTAGTTCCCCTTCTCAATATTTTTGGTAAAGTAACCTATTTTTCGCCGCCCCAAGGAAACTATATAATAACGATATAAGATTTTAAGTAACTGGCAGAAAATAAAAACATTGCAACAAAACACAAGAGTATGAGTGCTGAGGATTATAATCACCGGTCGGCGAAAAATTGGGTAAGGTTTTTTTTCTATTTTGTACCCTTCACCAAAGGTAAAAGGGTATATATAAGTTTGTCATTCCGTTTGTTATTTCTACAATATTGATCCTACACCCTATAAAGTATATATATTTTGGGTCCTTATGAAATGCGAACGATAAACTTATATATGCCCTTTTCCACCTGGGTTGAAGGGTATAATTAAGGGTTTTCGGTACTTAAAGATATTGGGGGTATTTTGGGAGGCAAGCGCAATTGTGTGTCCAATCGTATAAAATAAATGTACTTCAAAGTAAATACTCAATTTTGAAAGGTTCCCTTATCATCTGTAGACGTAGAAAAAACTTTTTCTATGTACAATAATGTGCTGATTCCAAATAGACAGAGTTTTCTTTTCGAAAATTTATCGCATTAATTTTGTAATTTACTGTAACAACGTATTGAACGAATAAAGTGGAAAATAAACAATAAATTAAATTGCTTTTTTAAATTCTAACAGCTTATTTTCATCATTTCCTATTTTTAAGCTTGTTAGGCCCGGAGCTTTAATGTAAATAAAACATCAATTTTATTACAGTTTTTTCCCAACGTTTCGTAGAGTGTTTTTCTACTTCTTCAGGGGGTGTCTATTTAAATATGTGTAAAAACGTACATTATAATACAATATTTTTTTAAACCATGTATATAACTCAGTACACCCGTAGGATAGTTTTAGTATGCCTTTGAACGGTAATGTTATCCTTTTACGATTATTCTGACCGCAGTCCACAGTTAACATAAAATTATCAAAAACAGCAAAAATTCTTTATATGTGTTTAATTTGGGACACTCGCCTTGTAGCTGTTCCTTAATTTTTCCGATCTTTTCAATCTCTTTCAAATATAATGTTAAATTGTAGTATACTATTAGATTCCATTTCGAGTTTACTGTATTTAACTGTCCAACATTGTTAAGGTAGATAGCCTTATTTGATGAAAGTTCTTCTATTGAGACCGCATTGTTCTCGTTAATTGGGGGTGCTTTTGCTGGTTTTATCAACATTAATAATAAAAATACAATTGTGATAACATTCATCTTCTTCATCTTGTCTGGTTTTTTGAGCTCTGTTAAGCAGCTTCTTACCGGAGGTGAATTATCTTCTATTACATCTCTGGTAACTAATGGGCACAGTTTGTTAATAGGCCTCTTTAATGTGCTATTTTGAAGTCTTAATGTAACTACTCTTACTTTTCCATCTTTGCCACAATGTGTTTCACTAATTCTAGCAAGCGGCCAACTAGCTGGGTGACTATTTTCATCCTTTATCAGAACGGTAGTACCTACTTTTATATTCTCGTAGGGAATTTTCCATTTATTTCGCTGTTGCAAAGTGGTAAGATACTCATTTTTCCATCTATTCCAAAAGTCTTTCCTTAGTTTTTGGATTAACTTCCACCAGTCATTTAACGGCCTTCCAATTAGAAAATGCCCTGGTGTTAGCACATCTATTTGAGTGACATCATTATTATGCATTCCAACCAGAGGTCTTGAGTTTAAGACTGCTTCGATTTGTGTAAGTAAAGTACTCATTTCCTCATATGTAAGTTTAGCTTCGCCAATAGTTCTTTTTAAAAGAAATTTAACTGACGTGACACCAGCTTCCCAAATTCCTCCAAAATGAGGAGCTGCCGGGGGAATAAAATGCCAGCGAATTTTTTGTGAGGCAAGTATTGGAATTATTGTTTTGTTATTCCGAACTGCTTCTTTTAAATCTTTATCTATTCTTCTGTCTGTGCCAACAAAATTTGTCCCATTATCAGAATTAATATCTGAACTAAGACCTCTTCTTCCAAAGAATCTCTTTAACGCTGCTAGGAATGCTTCCGATGTTAAATCACTGACTGCTTCAAGGTAAATTGCTTTTGTTGTCATGCACACAAAAACTGCTATATACGCCTCAAACGTTTTTTGCCCTTTTCCTTTTGAACACTTTAAATGAATTGGCCCAGCGTAATCTACACCGACATGTCGAAATGGAGCGAATATTGTTACCCTTGGTTCTGGCAGATTGCCCATTAATTGCTTTGAATTTTCTTGGTTGTACCGAATACATTTTGAACAGCCTCTAATATATTTCCTAATCGAATTCTTCATATCTATGATCCAATATTTTCTTCTTAATGTAGCTTCAACTAAACGAGCATCACCATGAAATGTTGCTAAATGCGCCTTTTCAATCAGCAACGTTGTCAAAAAAGATTTCCTCAAAATTATAGGATGCTGTTGATCATATGGCAAATTTGCATTTTGCAATCTACCGCCGACTCGAAGTAACCCATCTTTATCTATAAAGGGAAACAAATTAGCTAATTTGCTGCTTTTGTTCACCATGCCATTTTTTTAAGTCGATTATATCTTCTTTCCTCTCAGCTTCTTGCTGACAGCGTAATATTCTCTTCTCCGATATTAATAGCTCGTTTGCAGATAAATATTGTAAAAACTGCTGCGTTCTACGCATTTTATTTATGTATGAATCTAAAGATATACGCCACTACTCGTTGAAGTTTAGAAAAGCTGGAATATTTATTAATTAATTCTTCTAACAGCGTAGATTTCATTACTATGGTAGTAGCAAATGCAGATTTAACTCCTTCACCTCTTTTGGGCCAGCTTTCAGATGATAACTGCAACCACGTTGGACCATTCCACCACAACGAGTGTGTAATTAGCTTATGTGCACTTATACCTCGTGATGCCACATCTGCAGGATTTTCTTTGCTGCATACATAATTCCATTTTGCATTAGGAATTGTATTTATTATTTCAGCTACACGGTTCCTTACAAATTTATCTTTATTTTTGTTATTTGCTATCCATGCTAATGTAATTGTCGAATCGCTCCAAGCATATAACAAATACTGTCTTTTTATTGTATTTGACACCTTATATCGTCCCCTCAATAAAACAATAGTGTATACGCATGTACACCATTATTTTTTTATTGCATATTTAGAATCTCCATCATTGATTTTATGTCTGGTAAAAATTTCGTCAAATTCTACTTCCAAAAAGTGGGTCGAAATGTCGTTGGAAAAAATAGTGTATAATTTCATGTTCAAAATTTTCCTTCAATAAGTGTGTAAGCTCATATGCGCTATTTTACTTGAAATTGCCACTCCAAAATTGTTAAAAGAATAACAGTGTATACGCATTATACTCCATTTTAGTCTGTAGAAAAAAAAATACAATTTATGAAAACTTTAACTCATAAAATAGCTTATAATAAAATACACTATTGTTTGAGAAATAATTTCATTCCGACCATCGAAAGCTGCATGATCTCCAAAATTTGTGCAAGAAGAATGTAATTCGTCGTGGCTCGCAGTCATTTTTTTATAACTTACAAGGTGAAAAGAAGCGATATTGTTTAGATGAGTCAGATGAAGCAGAGGAAGAGAAGAAGACGAATGAACTTCCAGTTATTTTTGATTTACGCAATGTATACCTTAATTTGTAATAATTTTTTGTTTTTAATAACCCAAATTGAAAAGTAATGAATATATGCCACTGAATTAACAAAACTATGAATTAATCGCTGTTTTATAATGTTACAAATTGATATTTTTGAGATCAAATATTTTAATAAAAATACCGTAAAATTATTGAATAAAACAGCGTATACCATACAAAATAAAATAGTGTATAATGATTTTCATACAAGTTATAAAATAAATAAAGTAGCCTAAGTGACATCATGTACTTTAAATCCCATTTATTTGCAATTGAAGCACTTGTAAATTAATTAAATAACACCTACTTGTAGCCTGATTATTCCACCACATATTTAAATGACCACAACTAAAAAGCATCGATTATTTTCTGGAATATTACGGTTTTCCCAGGTGTCTAATAACACAAAAATTTTAAACTCCATTCTCTCGAAATGGCAAAAAAATTATACACTATTGTTTTATTAAGGGGACGATATATACGTTTTGCCAGGAGGTTCGCTGCACATAGCTCGAGTTTCGATAGACTTTTTCAATTTTTTATAGGATTAACTTTTGTCTTAGCTGCTAAAAGTGTTACTGATTCATTAATCTTTAGATAAATGACTGCAGCATATGCCCTCTCGGATGCATCTGCAAAACCATGCAGCTCAAAATTAAAATTTTCTATGGTCCGCAACCATCTTGGTATTCGTATTCTTTGCAAATCTGGAAGGTCCTCTGTAGGTAAACTGCAACCATTCTTTCTTTAAATCATCATGTAGTTCTTCATCCCACGTACAATGCAAAAGCCATAGTTTTTCAATAAATAATTTAGCAACAACAGTCACTGGAGATAACCATCCTAGAGGATCGAAAATTTTTGACACTATTGCTAGTGCATATGGAAAAATTTATGTTGAAGCGGAAGCTGTCCTTCACTGGATCCCATTGTAACCCTAGCGTTTTAAGTGATTCATCATCTCTTATTTGAATAATTTTGTTGTCACTGGAGCTGCTTATGTCGTTAAGTATATCCCAGTTATTAGATACATACCTATTTTCTTTAATTAATTAAATCCATACTTGGCAAGGTGATAACGTACCCCATGCTGAATATTTCTGCACTTTTCAATTGAATCTGCTCCTGTTATTAGATCATCCATGTAAAAATCTTCTTTGATTATATCTTTTAATTCTTCGCTATGACAATTATCAGCTATATACAATAAAGCTCTCACAGCTAAAAACGGGGCGGATGCAGTTCCGTAGGTAACCGTTGTGAGTTTATACTCTTTGATGGGGTTTTCTTTACATTCTCTCCATAATATGTGCTGATATAACTGATGTTTTCTGGTAATTCTAATTTGTCGGTACATCTTTTCTACATCAGCTGTGACAACAAATTTCCACTGCCTCCACTTAGTCAGGATATCAAAAATATCATGTCGCAACCTAGGTCCTGTAAGCATTATATCGTTTAAGCTTTTACCATTTGATGTTTTAGCAGATGCATCAAAAACCACTCTCAACTTAGTCGTCAGGCTGCAATCTCGAACTACTGCTTGGTGAGGTAAATAATATTTACCGCTGTTAAATTCGTCTACTAGCTTCATACTTCTAATTTTCTTTCAAGAGAAAGCATTCTAGCTACAGCTTGTTTTCTAGAATCGCCAAGCTCACGATCTTCCTTTCTAATGGGTAGATTAACTTCTATTCTGTTATCTGCATTTATTTTTGTAGTTTCATTAAATATGTTTAGACAAGCTTCATCTTCGTCATTGTGGTTGAAGTTTAATGGTAACTCTTCCAGTCACTTGGGAACCATGGTCAATTAACGCTCTCAATAAAATGTATTCACCATGTGCTGACTTCACCTTTACTTGTGCAGTGGCAAGCAACACGTTTGCTGGAGAATTTGCATTCATGGACTTGGCTGTTTCATTTTTTGTTGTCTGTCCATAATTAATATGTAATATGGAATGATGCATTTTTCCACATTGATCACAATTTATTTTTTGGAAACACCTCTTGTCCATTCTGTGATTTAAACACATATTACATATTTTAGCCTCTCGAACCCAAGAATTTTTTTCTTCTACTGCTAAGGCCAAAAACTTTTTACAGTTTCGCAGCTTATGACCATTCTTTTTGCAATAGTTGCAGAAGCCATTTTCCGTTGACATCATCGTTGCTCGATCTCCGGTGTTGTACTTTTTGCTTGATGATGCCTCTAATGCTTCACAATGTAGTTCTATAAAAGTCATCACATCTTTTAAATTTTGTATTTCTTTCGATTTTTTGGTGGTTTGTTCATATAATACAAGCCCCTCTTTGTCCAATTTTCTTATGACAATTCGAGCAAGTATTGGGTCGGCGTCTATTAAGGAAACATTCATTGCCTTAAGCGCTTCAATGCTTTCGTTTGTAACGTTCAGCAAATTTCTTAAGTTGTTTGCTGAATTAATATTAATATTTGGTTGATCTAGTATTTTGTCCAATTTTGTAAATAATATCCTTCTATTGCCAAACCTTTGATTTAAAATCTCCCATGCAGCTTCATAATTACTGTCATTAATGGGAAGGTTTTTTAATGCTTCTCCCTTTACGGGAGTTTTTAGTCTTAGCAATTTCTCTACCGCCGGAACTTTAGTCATATGTACTAATTTATTGAACATATTATAAAACGAAGACCATTCTTCAATGTCGCCATTAAAATATGGTACTTTCACTGTTTCTTATGCCACCACTTTCTCTTCTTTTCGTAGCTCTGATATTTTGCGGAGTATATTTTGTACTGCCTCTTCATACCGTTTTTCTATAATCTCCAGCTCCTCATCTATGTCTTCTTCCAGGAAGTGTTTGGTTATAATCTCATTATGGATGTTTTTTATATCCACCATGACTTCTTTAATCGAACTTTTTTATGTTCTAAGAGTAAAATGTCTTCTGCATTCTCTTCTAACAACCATTCCTCCAATTTTTGTACTCTTCTGCGAAATCGTATGAGCATGTTTGATGCAGTTTCCTCTCTTGCATTTAGTTGCAATACTTTTTCAGGACCAGAATCTTTTCTTTGTCCAATGTAGTTTTTTGGTTCTTGTGGAGAACTTACAAACTCTTTAGTTTTGCATTAGCAACATTTGTTCAAAATGTTGAGCCAACATTGTCTGCATTTGATTTTGCATTTGAACAAACTGTTCTTGCGTGACGTATGACATACTTTTTTCAGGTTTTTTTCCTCTTCTTGTGTTGCCAATTTTGCCATTGTATGCTTGAACATTTCCATGACTTTTTCATAGTAATTGTTTATGAAGTAGTCTTCAGAAGCGATTGAAGCAGTTCTCACTGTCCCGCTTTCCAATTTCACGAGAATGGCCGCAAGTTCATATCTTATTTGCTTTTGGTTCTCGTATAATTGTTGTCTTTGACTCATTTTTACTAATTAGTTTTATTTGATTTTTGTTTTAAAAAATTTTTTTTTTTATTATTATTTGGGAGTAGACTTTCTAGCTGATTCCGTTTTTTTTATCGCAGGACCATGTAAACGCGAGTGTTTGCTTTAGTTTCAATTTTAAAACTAGCTTTATTTATCAATATATTTTTCTTAAGTGCTAACATAAAAAATCTTAAAACTAGTGTAGTATGTATAATCTTAACTATAAACATGTGTCTTATCTATTCGTGTGGTGACCATACACACACATGATAACAGCACTGAAAACAGATGTGATATTTTATTTATCTGTTATTTTAAAAGATGCACTCTATTTTTAAATATTTTAAATAAATATAATCTTTTTTATCCACGCATGTGTGCATTTGGAAGAAATGTAAAAACAACCCTTACCCACATCTGTTGTCAACATGTTCAGTTCTGAACAGTATGTATTTAAAATACGAAATGCACCATTATTATTCAACCCAAAAAATACTTTAGATAAAACTAATTAACAAAACAATTGTTTCCTATCATAAATATCAGATTTTTTATCAAAATAATTTTCGTGGGAATACAAAATTTAATTTAAATGATTTTGTTATTCGTGCTTATCCCATCAACAATAAATTTCAGTGTTTTCATCAAGAATAAAAATTGGGAATTAAGCACGAATAACAAAATCATTAAAATATCAGATTTTTTAATGTAGCATCAGACAAACAGTTTCTTATTGGATAATAAATAAAACATGCTGAAGTAAATAATCTTTCTGCAGGTCCTGATGAGCACAAACTTGTATAAAACTCTATGAATACTCTTTTTATTTTTGGATAGCTGTCAAGAATTTTGTTTACCAGTTCTAGTTTTTGGTAGATCAAAATGCAAACAACCATCAATAAACTGACAAAATATATTTTTTAAATTATGTTTTTAAAATACAAAATACTCCCATATTTTATGCATCTAAAATACAAAATACAAACAATGTACTTCTATTTATTGTAGGTATGTATTTAAAATACAAAATACTTGCTGGACATATATTAAAAATACAAAATACTTGCACGTCATGTATTTATAATACAAATTCAAAATACGAATTTGTATTTAACATACGTATTTCAAATACTGCCCAGCTCTGATGTCCTTTAAGTGATATACAAATAAGAACGATAGTTTTGTTTTCTGTTTTGTAACATTTTAATTGAAATGGCTCTACGACCTGTTGCTGGAATTGGCCCGCTTAAGCACGCACTTCGATCTTGTGCGTTCTTCCACCGGAGTCTCGGTCTTCTTGTGCGTGCTTTCTCCAGTTCGTTATACTAATGATATGCATGTATTCTTTCATTTGGTCCTTCCACCGGAGTCTCGGTCTTCTCCGGCTGTGCTTTCCGTAGAAGTTGTGATCCCACGCCTTGTTGGTTTGAGCACACTGATAAACATACCAATGTTAAATTAACATGGCAAAATGTTGATTGATAATCATAGCAAATTTCTGCAAAAGTATGCATTTTATTTAAATTTATAATTATGTATTTCATATTAATTTTATACAAAAAATATTAAAATAACCTTAATGCAAGTTAACTTAATATAATTAACTGTTAGTGCCGGTTCACACACGTCAAGTTTGACTCGTCAAGTCTTGAGTTTTTAGGAGAGAAGGGAAATGAAATGACATTCTCTTTACCCTTCTTTCCTAAAAGCTCAAGACTTGACGAGTCAAACTTGACTTGTGTGAACCGGCACTTAAAATAACATTGTTCAATTCCATCCATAAAAACCTGGTTTATATTAAAATCAAATCTTGTAAAATTAATTGCATACATACTTAAGTATGTACATTTTTTTATTTTCATGTTTAAAATATGTTATAAAAAGAAGACAATTCCCGCATTCTTTAAATTAAAATTATTTAGTTAAATAGTACATCAAGTTTTCAAAGTAGAATGATGACGAAAACCAAATCGGGCGATTCTGCTGATGCTTCTATTGACAAAGGAGAATACAAAATAAGTGAAACATGTGTTACAGGTAGGGTATTCATTCGGTTAACCGTTAATCGGTCAACCGATTATTTACTACCCGCTTAACTGATCGGTTAATTTAAAATTGGCTTTTTTCGATTAACGATTAAACCAGTTAATTTCAGTCGATTACCCGATGTAACAAAATTTTGAATTTTTTGTTGTATTAAACCATTTTTTTTTTGTGTTTTTAATTATGGGTGAGTTCCAAAACGTCAGTTGCAAAGAAATCCAATTTTTTAAATGCGCTCTACAATGAAATGTAGAATTATACAATGTTATCTGCACCAAAGTACACCAAAAAAGTTACCAAAGTGCAGCGAAAAAGTTGCGTTTAGAAATATTTTTCCATACAATATTTATATTCTTAAAATACTGTACAAAAACAGAAATTATGGAATTCGGAAATAAACTTTTTTGCATAATGTTTGGTGCTTGTCAGAACAAGTTAGATGATGACAAACCAACAGAATTAACCGAAACAATTCTCTAATGGCATAATGGATGATTTTATATGTTTAGAGAAATGCAGGAAAAAGACTGCGAAATTAGATATTCTGTGTTATGGGTTGCTTTCGAGTTCTCCAACATCCAAGATAAGTGAAAGAATTTTTTCCAAGTCAAGTTTTATCAAAACTAAAAAAGAATCGCTCAAATTCTAAACATTTAATCCAATTTATTTTTCTAAAACATTATTTAATAAAGCTATTGAAGTAATTAATAATATGATTTCAGAGTTTATTTTTTAATAAATACATAATAAGTATTAATTAAAAAATATGTATAACATAGTTATTGATTATTTTTTGTTTGCTCGTTTTGGTTCAAGTATTGTTATGTTATTATTTTTTTACCAATAAAATCCAAATAATAAATAATTTTTAATTTTTATATATTGAACTTACTTAAGTTATAAAAAAACCCTTATTAACCGGTTAACCGATCAAAAACAAAATTAACCGATTAAAGCAAAAGCCCGATTAATAAATACCCTAGTTACAGGGTAAGTGTTTCACACTGTTATATCACACTAAAACCAATTTGATTCTACATGAAATTCACGTTGTTTCAACTTGAAATAACTTTCATTCAACGTGATTCGGATTGTTATTTATATATAAATGAAATTTTGCTCTAACTTTACTGCAAAGTTAAATTGACATGAATTATAGTTATTTTGAAAGAACAAAATGTTGTTCGCTAGTTATTGTAAAATCATGTTTAATTAACATAAAGTAACAATGAAGAAAAATCAACACCGAAAAGCGTAAAATCATCCTTGTTTTCGACGATTTTACATTGATTTTTTCGAGTCCTACCGATGTTAAGAGTACCGTTAGCTTATGTTGATCAGGCAGGTACGCACGTTAATGGCATTCTTTTATCTCCCATACAGTGTATTTCTTGGATAGGATATGGAATCTGTAATGCAAGATTTTTTTTAAACCAATTCGGATAAATTCAGCAACGATCCATATAAAATTACGTACAATAATTTGCCCATTATTAATTATAAGTTTTGTTGCTGCTGCTTTAAAATTTAAAAAGAACGAAAACAGCTGTGTTTTGTTTGTACACAACAACTAATATTTCCTAAAAAAAAAATTAATTAATAAAACCAATAAAATTTATTCAGTACTAAATGTACTTAGTTAAATTTATTGCGCCGTTAATACATTTTTTATTTGATTTATTTCTTTTATTTATTCGGGTTTCACTACAACGGGCTGAAGGCCAACGTTACTATTGCTCGGTTAAATAGGTTAGAATATATTTTTTTGTAGTTGTATTTGTATCTCTTATTAAATAAATAAATACATTAAGGGTCCTCATGATATCGTTTATAAGTCTCGTAATCTGTGCAAACTGTGCATTTTTACGCCCTCGTAAATGAACTGTCAAAAATTGTATGAGAATTCATTTACACAAACTTTGTAAATTTGCCCAACAATTTAGTCTCGTAAACTTGCGCTGTTCAATTGTGCATTTATACAAACAGATCTTTTAATGATTTTAACGTCGTTTTCAATGAAACATCCAAGTGTCTATAAATCACAAACAATAAATTCTAGCAATAATTTCAGTAAATTGGTCTTTTGGCTTTCTTTGAGCATTTTTAAAAGCAAATTTCTCATACATATTAATCACAAATTTAAACACAAATTTTTATATTTTTGAATTTTAATTTTTAATTTATTTTTGTATTGACGTTTCTTACAAACTGACATTAATTGTTTAAAATAACACAAAATTAAAAAAGGGGCTTCATGAAACAGGACTCGTAAGTTTGGCAATTTTAAGCGACATCATGAGGACCCTTATTTTTTTATAGTTTATTATTATGTACTTAAAATTTTAAACGATTTTCAGAATTCACAATTTTAAAGCAAAAAAAAATGTTGGTAAAATGTTTTCTTCAAGTGAGTGATTGGAAAAATAACGATACCCTTAATAGCCTTTTCACACTTGTCAACATTTAAAATCTAAAATTAATTTTCGAAGATGTTGAAATTTTCCCATAAGAAATACATTGGGCTAAAAATCAAAATTTTTAACATCTTTACAAAATGTTCCTATATCATTGTATTTCATCCTACATCTTCCGATTACTTTAGTGTCATCACTAGAAAAGTGTCAATAAATTATATTATTATTGTGGCATCACTGACAGAATGGCATTTTATATTTTGTTTGCTTCCTAAGTATACTATGACTACACGTATAGAAAGTTATCATGTTATGGCTATTAAATATCATGAAATGGTTATGGCAACTGTAATATGTTTTCAAAGTTATCATTATTTAAGTGCTAGAAAAATATTTCTCATGTTGAGTAACATTTATTATACAAATTTTCATATAATTCAAATGTGTATTCTAAGTCAAATTACAATCCTCAAAAGCTTTTTTACTTTAATAGTCTTATTCCTTCAATATTTACCTGGAATATTTTGTATGCCCTATCAGAATTTTTGTTTTGTATATTTCTGTTGCGAGGCTTACTTACGTAAAGAAAATTAATACAAAAATCCATCGATGAATTTTGTAGAATTTGATTTTAAAACAATTTATTTCAAAATTTTCACTTACTTAATGGCAGGTATTTTGTTTTGTTGATGTGTTATAACCGCTAGAACATTTATATTATAAATATTACATTTTTATACATGTTTGTGTGTATGACAAATTTATTACTAAACAAACGCAAACCAACACACATACATCTATACTTTAAAATTCTTTATTTTCCAAATCGATTTTATCAAGTACTTAAAATTCTTGGAATTTTAAGTGTTACAACAAACTCTCGCTTGTTGAACTTTTATTGTCAAAATTTCAAAGAATTTTAAGTGTTACAATAAACTCTCGCTTAAATCAAAATTGATGATTTAAGCAAGAGTATGAACTTTTAGTATTAAGCAATATTGTACCCTATTTTTTATTAAGTATATAATATATTGATTTTAATAAAGAAGGGCAGTAAGAACTGGGCAGCATTGAACTGAACAACAAAAAATCATTGAATTAACGCGGTAACGTAAGTCCTTTCGAAAGATCGAAGGAGGTGGAAAAAAAAACATTCGTTTAATTTAAGTCTCTTTGAAAGACCAAAGGACACAAAAAACACTTATACTTTTAAAAGATTAAAAGTAGTTTTTTCAAATTTTTTTTGTTTTGTGAAATCCTTCGAAAGATCGAAGGACGTGAAAAAAAAACATTTGTTAAATTTAAGTCTCTTTGAAAGATCAAAGGACACAAAAAAAAACACATACTTTTAAAAGATTAAAAGTAGTTTCTTCGAATTTTTTTTGTTGTTTTGTGAAATCCCTCGAAAGATCGAAGGCAGTGAAAAAAAAAGAACTTTTTGTGAAATTTAATTGCTTTGAAAGTTTAAAAGAAACGTAAAGGAAAATATTTCTAAATAGAAAAAGAAAGTAATTAAACTTAAAACGTGAAGAACATTCAATAAAAAGTTAAGAAGAAGAAGTTCAATAAAAGAAACAACCTCATAAAAAAAATACAACTTTAACAACGAAGTCCTGCAACACCAACCAGAGGAAACGAGCAACTCCACTACAAAGTAAGGCGATTCTAAATTATTGTTATTTCATTTCCACAAATTTTTTTTTTTTTTTTTTATTATTATTATATTACCCTAAAATTATTTTTAATACTAAATGCGTACAATTGAAATTTTTTTTTATAGAATCGGAGATAGAAATAATTATTTTTCCTCTCTTTACAATTTTTTCTGTAAAATTATTTTTAAATGCATAAATGCATACAATTGAAAAAATTAATATAGAATCGGAGATAGAAAGAATTATATTATACACGCCTAAAGAAGAAGATATTGAAAGATTACAAAGCTTTTTACGCAAAATAACTTTAATAAAATGAATGGATGAATGAATGAACGAAGCGATCGCCATCTATTCGCTCGATTTCGAATCAGATTGGGTTCAACAATTTCGACAGCTTTCGATCGCTTGCTCTTACGTTTGTAAATATTTGTTACTTACGTATTAAAATAATTAAGTATTGCCATATTAGATATTTCTATATTTTGTTGCTTTTTTGTTCAAAAGTATCAAAAATAATACTAAATTGCTTGTTGACAAATACAACCGCGTGTGAAATTTTTTCAGCTGTATAAAAATTTCAAAAAATAAAAAAACCTTTTTTGTTGAAACCAAAACTAAAGAAAAGTGTAAACAGAAATTGAATTTAATCAAAAACAAATTATTCAAGCAAAAAAAATTAATGATACAAAGAAATAAATAAATAAGTTAATGAAACCATACGTAAAAGAAAGTTAAATAAGTAACAAGTAAATATTTTGCTAGCATCAGCTTGCTCCTTGGAAGTAGTTGCATTTGTTTCATTTGACGACAAATTAACGACAGTTGTTCCTCAACAACCATATTCCTCTTTTTTACCTGAAGAGCAGTTTGTATTTTATTTCTTACTCTATCCTTCTTCGTTTGGATGAAGTTTTAACATTTTTAATGTTTTCCTTTAGAATTTGTAGTGTTTCACATAATATTAAGGAGCCTGTCTCTTCAATTTTGCTTTCTTGTGCAGCCACCGTCGCAGCTTTAGAAACTCTTGGCGGTGATTCTGATATCTGCTGACTGAGTTTCAGCACTTTTAACTTTACCCGCCAACACTCTACAACAAGGTGCTGCAGCCGAAGACCAAAGCAGCGTCCGATCATTTATATGATCTAGGGAAGTTAAATAGTTTTGTTTATAGGTACCACCACCGCTTTCTTGCAGGCTTTTGTTGTTTTCTGGAATTTATTTTTGTCCTACATTTCAAATCTTCCCATGTCTGTAAAAATATGTAATACTTTCAAAACCAATTCAAGCCATGGTTGTTTTCTGCCTTTAATTATAATGTGGGATAAAATTTCCCGCCTTGAATAGAATGGATGGACCAATGACGCTTAGTTTTAGGCCTATTATTTTCCATTACTCGCCCATTGAAAATTTATTTGCTCCAAACACTGGTGCACCTTTCGCCATCTTAGGATTTTCCTCCATTTATTCGCCTAATGTTAGCAATATGTCACTCATTTATTTCTCTCAAGAAGCGTTTTCGAGATAGTCGCGAAAACATGTTTTTCTGCAGTTGTTTTAGCTCGTTATTTTGAAAATTGAATTGTTCATCTAAATTGTAAAAACTATTGAATAAAAATGTTTTCCTCTTTCAGCACATATTTATACTGTGTTGATCGGATAAAAATTTACTGTGCTACAGGCCATTCGATTTAAAAAAAATTATTTTTTTATGTTTTTCAATATTAAACTGAGACTGAACTCTGCATTAAGGCATTTTTTTCAAATTAAAAGGCTTGTAATTCAGTGAATTTTTATCCGATCAACACACTATAAAGAAAGGAGGATAAACATATTTATTCGAAATTTTGGAAATATAATATTAATCCAGACAAACACGATTTTCGCGAATAATTCGAAAACGATTATGAGAGAAATAAATGAGTGCAATTTTGAGTTTACCCACCCCATTAAGCTTAAACAAAATCTAATTTTTAAGTCTAATTTGTTGTGGCGTATTGAAATCAAAAAAAAATTACCAATTGTTCTCTATTTTTATTTATAATTTATTTAAAATACCCTTAAATATTTCTTGTTTGTTATAAATACCATGATTCGACAACAAAACAACAAGTGAGTGGTTTTGACATTTGTTTTCGTAATGTCGACAATACCTTCGATATTAATAAACCGCTTTTTGTATGAGAGTACTTACGTTTTCTTTCGAGTTGTCGTCTAAACGAATGTTCGTATAGAATAAAGTTAGTTGAACCCAAAATAGTTTTCGATCGCTTAGAATGCGATCAAAGTCGTTCTTTCGAAATCGTTGAACAGGCCATAAGAGCAAGGAAAAAGTATTCAAGAAATAAGAAAAATAATAATAAACAAAAGTATATTAGAATTTAATTTTTAAAACAGATTTACTGCTGCTCTGACTTTAGTAAAAATGGTAGACGAAATACGAAACCAACCCAATAGGCTAGTTATTGACCCACTGAAATATTTAAGTAACTTACCAGACTTCTTTGGAGACAGTACAAAACTTTACAGCACTCATAGACAGAATAAATCCTCCTTTAGAAACTTACGATGAGCTATCAAAACAACTTTTCTTGGACATTATAAAATCGAAATTAAAAGGTAAGGCCAGACAGACTATAGAAATCCACTGTCATGCCACTTCCTGTTACGAAGTTAAGGATAAATTACACAGACTCAATAACAAAATTGTAATCATATTAGGAGAAACAGACGCTGCTAGACAAAGTGCCAGAAATAACATGCAAACAGCATTAAATATATTTAAAAGTAAAATACCCGAACCCATGAAGACAATTCTTTTCTGTAGAAATCCAGTAGACATAGAGGAAACAATGGACATCTTATTCCAAGAAGGATATGCATATTCCAGCAATCCTGATAATCAAAAACACTTTACACCCAGACACCAACAAACTCACAATAACGGCAACAATTATAATCGCGGTTCATACAAAAACTCTTCCCATAATCGACCAAATAACCAAAATAATTTCCATAACAGTCAGAATTATAGGGAAAACCAAAGATATACTACTTACAACCAAAGACAAAACAACAGAAACCCAGTCCAACAACACTATGGACAAAACAATGCACCCGATCTAAGACCCCAAAACCAATTTCACCGACAAAATATACCTAGGGAAAGCATTCAGTGGCACAACAACCACAACTTCCAACCAACACAACGACAGGAACCTATGGACGTTAATGTTAACGTAATATCAGAAAATTTTCGGGACAGAGCCTCGGGAAGCAACTTCCACATATAAAAATAAAAACAAAATTATGACATATAAAATTAATAGTGGATACTGGAGCCACCAATTCAATAATTAACCCAGGAATTTGTCATCCAAAGTGGATACACCAAATTAAACCCCTTATAATTAAAACAATTCAAAACGAAGTAAACGTAAAAGAAAAAGTAATAATTCCAGCATTCAAAGAATTTAAAATTACTGATAAAATGCTACAGTTTTATGTTTTAAAATTCCATAACCATTACGATGGCCTACTAGGCAATGATATACTTAAAACATATAATGCTTGCATAAATTATGCAAATAATTCTATCCAAATAAATGGACAGAATATACCAATATTTTTTGACGATAAAAAAGAGATAAAAAGTAAATCAATTTTTTGTGAAGAACAGTACAACATTTCTAATAGGATGATCGCTACGCAGAAGATAGACGATTATAGTAACAATGTGAAAGAATATAAAACCTTGGAACACCAAATTAGAACACAGCACCTTAATTCTGAAGAAAAACAACGTCTCTTACTACTTATAAAAAAATATTCATCAATATTTTTCAAAGAAAATACACAACTTAGCTTTACAAACGCCATTAAACATAAAATTAGAACTATAAACGATGTTCCAATAGTCTCAAAATCTTATAGATACCCATATATACACAAATTTGAAGTTGAAAAACAAATACAAGAGATGTTAGAAAGTAATATAATAAGAGATAGCAATTCGCCCTATTCCGCCCCAATCTGGATCGTGCCAAAGAAAGCCGATGCAAGTGGGGAAAGCAAATGGAGACTCGTCATTGATTATCGCAAATTAAATGAGATTACAATTGACGATAAATATCCTATACCCAACATAGAGGAGATACTTGATAAACTGGGAAGATGCCAGTATTTCACAACCCTCGACATCGCAAAAGGATTTCATCAGATTGAAATCGAGGAAGAGGATATTCATAAGACAGCCTTCAGCGTTGAAGGAGGTCATTATGCATTTTTGAGGATGCCGTTTGGGTTGAAAACAGCCCCAGCGACGTTTCAAAGATTAATGAATACAGTCCTTAAAGACTATATAAATAAGATATTCTTAGTATATCTAGAAGACGTGATTATCTTCTCCACGTCACTACAAGAACATTTGAATTCTATAAAATTAATATTTGAAAAATTAAAAGAAGCCAATTTAAAAATTCAGTTAGACAAGTCCGAATTTTTGAAAAAGGAAACAGAATTTTTAGGACACATTGTTACAATTGAAGGGATAAAACCAAATCCAAAAAAAATTCAATGCGTATCTAACTTTCGAATTCCAACCACCGTAAAACAAATCAAACAATTTTTAGGTCTTACGGGTTACTATAGGAAATTTATTAAAGATTATTCAGCAATAGCGAAACCTATGACAAAATACTTAAAAAAGGATATAAAATTAAATATTTCCGATCCAGAATATCAAAAATGTTTCAATACACTAAAAACTTTACTCATTAATGAACCAATATTAGCATACCCCGACTTTACAAAGAAGTTTACACTTACCACAGATGCTAGCAATTATGCATTAGGAGCCATTTTATCTCAAGACAACCATCCAATTTGCTATGCTAGTCGAACCCTTAATGATCACGAAATAAACTATAGCACCATCGAAAAAGAACTACTTGCTATAGTATGGGCAACAAAATATTTCAGGCCTTACTTATTTGGAAGAAAATTCACTATAGAAACAGACCACAAACCATTAACGTGGCTTTTTTCAATTAAAGAACCAAACTCTAAACTCGTGAGATGGCGTCTAAGACTTTCTGAATTTAATTATGATATAAAGTATAAAAAGGGAACTAAAAACAGCAATGCCGACGCATTTTCAAGAATAGAAAACGAACCAATTAGTATAAACGTGATGAATTTAAGTGATACAACAATAAAAGAAACCCCAACAGCTATTAACCTATTTAAAAACCAAATTATTATAAAGAAGTTAACGTCCGGATCAGTTAGAATAAGAAATAGGAATGTCTTTAAAAACAAAAGAAAAACTATCTTTATGAAAGAATTAGATAAAGAATGTGCTATCACTTTGCTAAAAACGCATTTTAATCCCACTCAACTAAATGCAATCTTAATGGATGACGATTTTTTCCCTGTTTTCAAAGAGACGTTTGACGAATTGTTCTCAACTAATACAAATTTCAAAATAGTACGATGTTTCAATTTGGTAGAAGACATAGAAGACGAAGAAAAATTAAGTGAAGAAATAAAAATAGAGCACCATGATAAAAACCATAGAGGTATCACAGCAGTTTTTGAAGAGTTGAAAAATCGAATCTACCATCCTCAACTTAAATTAAGAATAACTCAATTTATAAACAATTGTGAAGTATGTAACGTAGAAAAATACGACAGAAAGCCTCCTAAAGTACCCTATAAAATTACAGAAACACCCAACAAGCCTCGAGACATTATTCATATTGACGTTTTCTATACTTTACAAAAACAACTATTTCTGACTATAATAGACAAATTTACAAAATTCGCTTCAGCATTTAGAATTTGTGGAAGAACTTGGGTAGAATTTAAATCAAAACTTATTCAATACTTCTCAATATATGGTAAACCAAGAAAAATTGTTGCAGATAACGAACTCGGGTTTAAAGCAATCCCATTAGTACAATTTTTAAAGGATGAAAACGTTATAATACACTATACCTCCAATAGCAATCACACCTCGAATGCAGACATCGAGAGACTACATAATACCATTAATGAACATATTAGACTTTTGCGACATGACGAAAGAACCCACAACGAAACTATCGAAGATAAAATATCCAGAATAATAGGGTTTTACAATAATACAATACATAGTACTACAAAGGTAAAACCAATTGACTTCATAAACGGAAAAATCTCAGAAGAAGAATACCCAAAATTTTATGAACTAATACTAAGAAAAAAAACTAAATATATTAATACATTAAACAAAGACAGGACTGATGTCGAAATAGAGAACGGAGAAAATTTTATTAAAGAAATAAGAGGCGGGAAAAACCACCGTAAGTATAGGAAAATTAACGCGACCAAAATAGATAATGAACACCTAAAAGAGAATAAAACAAATCTTAAATATTACAAAACCCATGTTAAACCATTTAAAAAATTCCAGATTAGAGCAAACAATGCTTAGATATTGATTAACACGCACATATATTTTTAGATGCAAACCTGGACTATAATTTTCATCTTATTCACACCCATAAGAGCGCAACTACTGAACATCCAAGACTTGACAAGTAATAATGGTTACCTCCCAATCAAAGTGGACGAAGTTAAAACAATCGAACAATATAATAAAATCCTTCATGTAATCAACATAACGGCATATACAGACAGTCTTTACCTCTTACAGCAGAACATAAAAACAATAAACAGCAGCCTTACTAAAACTAACCCCGAAACGAGATCTCTACTTGACAGTATAACAAAAAACTATGAGATATTAAATGTAAAAATAAGTAACTTAAAACCGCACTTCTGAGAAAAAAGAGGCCTTATTAACGTATTAGGAAAAGGGTTAAAATATATTGCCGGATCTATGGACAGCGACGACGAGGCTCAGATAAACAATGCCCTCAATTCAATGAAAACTCAAGTAAATAATCTCACAACTTTTAATAATCTCATAAGTAATCAAATTAAGAATATTACTAATCACATCAACCAAAAACAAATAATAATCAGCACTTATTTCAATAAATTTAAAAACTTTCTTCAAAATAAAATTAGAGATTTGGAAGACGAATTTAGACTTATAAGCCACATATATCAAGTAAATAATGACATTACCCTTTTAAAAAACCATGTGGACGACATTGGCCAAATAATTTTTTCCAGCAAATTAGGAATAATCCCAACAGACATACTTACGAAGACAGAACTAGATTTAATTGCCAGCTTTGATAGCTATACTAATATCTAAGTAGCAGTAATATTTGAAAATGAAAACATCGTTATAATTCTTTTAATTCCACAATATTCAAATTCTGTACTGTCAAAAATTATATTTGAACCAATACCTAATTCAAAAAACAAATCTATATCACTTAAAAGTAACGAAGTACTTGTTAGCAAAAATAATAAAATATATGAAACAAATGTTAAAGAAAATCTAATGAAAAATTTAATACAGATTAATGATAATTGCTTAGAAAATATTGTTAATTTTAAAGAAGCCCATTGCAATATGACAACCATGGATTTTACCAGTGTAAACGAAATAATACCAGGTATTCTAATATTTAAGAATTTTTATTCCAAAATAACACATAATTGTAATAATAAATATGACTTAAAAATAACGGGCACTTTTCTTATCAAATTCGAAAATTGTGAAATTTATACATTAGATAATAATTTCACAAATGTTAAAATAAAATTATACGAAAATTTTATCTTACCCAATTTTATAACTAAAATAAAAGAAAACTCTAATACAACTTTTGCTGATTTAAAACTAGAAACTCTATACTTAGAGCAAATTAAACATGAAGAAACTATTAAAAAAATACTTTACCATAACAATAAATCAAAAATTATTAATACAAGCATTAATATAATAATAATACTAGCAATTTTGATATTGATTTTAATTTTATTCTATATGAAACCTAAAAGTAAAGTTCTAATTTCGCCGGAGCCTCAATCTAACGGTGGGGGTGTTATAACCGCTAGAACATTTATATTATAAATATTACATTTTTATACATGTTTGTGTGTATGACAAATTTAATACTAAACAAACGCAAACCAACACACATACAGCTATACTTTAAAATTCTTTATTTTCCAAATCGATTTTATCAAGTACTTAAAATTCTTGGAATTTTAAGTGTTACAACAAACTCTCGCTTGTTGAACTTTTATTGTCAAAATTTCAAAGAATTTTAAGTGTTACAATAAACTCTCGCTTAAATCAAAATTGATGATTTAAGCAAGAGTATGAACTTTTAGTATTAAGCAATATTGTACCCTATTTTTTATTAAGTATATAATATATTGATTTTAATAAAGAAGGGCAGTAAGAACTGGGCAGCATTGAACTGAACAACAAAAAAGTGTTTTTCTAAATTTATTTCACAAAAGTATTCGGACATTTATTTTTGATGCTCTCAAATAGACGAATTCTGGCGTGCAAAGTAGATAATCCGAAAGAAAGTGCATCTACGTCTATATCCCTTTTGATTTTCAAATTGTTGAATTCTTTCGAAGTAGCCCCACAAATATAGCACTTCATTGTGGACGTAGTTTGTGTTGCGGCATTACATAATTTTGCATCTATCATCGTAAATACCATTGTATGTTTTATTGAATATAACTTTCCTTCCATTAAAAAATTAGTGTTTTGTAATGAACTAATGGCACATAATTAATTTCTTCCTCGATTACATCTACAGTTTCTTTAACAAATCTGATGCGAATAGGTCTGCAATATCGAGGTGATGAAGGAGTTGGATTTTGCCATAATATTTTCTCATTTTTTGCACCATATATTAGTCGAAGCGGTACGAAACTACTCTGAAAAATATGAGAATCAGAAGCATAATTTTTCATCTTTTGCTTAAATTGTGCCTGGTGTGAGCCATCGCAGCCCCATTTGCTTATTAGTTCGATAGAGTTGCATTCTTCTATTTGTGAATCACATAAAACATCTTTTAAATATGTAAGTAAACTACTTGCAGTATGATTAAGCAAATCCTGAAGATTTATTTGAGCACATGTTTCCGTTACTTTAAATGATTCTTTTGGAGGATAGCATTCACTTTTTTCTCTCTGCAGAATATTGTAGCTAGGATACACCTTCTTATCGGCACTTCGGATTATTTCAAATTGTTTTCGAGAAAGATCAGCTTCTACAAATATAGAAAGAGCCTTTAGAGGGGTTAGCTGTTTTACTTTATCCTCTTGTGCAGCTTTGTATGCTTTTTTTTAACTTTGTAGCTCTTGTCGGAGAAGACACAATTTCTTTAAGCAGACCTGACGCATCTATTTTTTCAGACGTTTGCAGTTGTGTTTGGGCAGCGTGCATCAATAAATCAGTATCGTATTGAGTTCGCAAGATTTCAGTTTTTCTTCTCTTACTTCTTTCGGCCAATTCAACGAACGGCTTTTGTAGTCGTTTTGAAGACGAACTCCCAAATAAAGGTATTGTCACTGTTGCTTCCAGCCATTTGGCATGCATGCTTACAAATCGATACTGTTTTCTTTGTGCTGAATGCCAAAATATTTTAAAAAAATATTTGAATTTCTTTAAGCACTGATTTACTACTGATATGTCACTATCTCCTTGACATTTTGAAATTTCGCACAATTGTCTAACTAAAAATTGTAATTTCTCTTCAACGAGTTTAGAACTACATTCTTGTATAATTTGGAATAACTCTAATTTCGTATACACTTTTTCCATTTTACTCTCGAAGCTTCAAAATGGTTCTGATAACAATTTTATGCAATAACCACAATATATGTATATTAAAAAAAACTAAGTACCTAGAGCCCAGATTTGATTTTTTATTATATATTATTTTTGTTGTTAATGATTTTAAAAGTTATGCAAAACAGGTACATTTATTTTGCTCCATAAAATAACGTCATTTAGCGGCCGCACAGGTGGTTAAAACCCGTTACTTACTGTTTCGCACATCCCTTTTTTTACACAGGTAATATTAGTCTTAGATGTAATAATTTAAATAAAAAACATCTACGTACAACCAAAACATTTTATGACTGACGAAAGGGTTTTTATCATATGTACATACCTATGCAAGATGAGCAAAAACAGAAAAAAGGTGAAATTTTCAAAATATGGTGCAACAACGCGCAACGTTTTTTTTTAATTTAAAAGTAGAGATTTCAAATTATATCGTGATGTATTACACTTTTATGAACTCAACTGGCTTCACCTTCAAAAACCTTTTAAATTTTTTTTTTACAAAAAAATGAACAAAAAAATCGATTTTTTTAATTTCGAACTAATTTTTTTATGATAAAAACTTCTAATGAAATTTTTCTAAAAATTTTCATAAGTAGCTGTTTATATGGTATTTCTCAGAAAAAAAAATCAATGTAAAATCTTTATTCGTTTATCTACAAAAATATATATTGTAAACCTCCTAAAACCGTAAAAAGTCAATGAACACGCATGCAATTTAATCAACTTTCCTGGTTTTAACAGTGTCCTAAAACGACAAATCTCAAGCAAAAGACTTGAAAATTCACTATACGATGCAGAACTTTGTTGTCTGTCGAGCTGCGTACTTAAATTTTTCCATTTCTTAAATTTAATTTTTTGCCTAATGTCCGGCTAGATTGGCAAAAAAACCCCTATGTGCGATGTTAAGAGTACCGTTAGCTTATGTTGATCAGACAGGTACGCACGTTAATGGCATTCTTTTATCTCCCATACAGTGTATTTCTTGGATAGTTCCTATGGAATCTGTAATGCAAGATTTGTTTAAAACCAACGATCCATATAAAATTACGTACAATCATTTGCCCATTATTAATTATAAGTTTTGTTGCTGCTGCTTTAAAATTTTAAAAGAACGAAAACAGCTGTGTTTTGTTTGTAAACAACAACTAATATTTCCTAAAAAAAAATTAATTAATAAAACCAATAATAATTATTCAGTACTAAATGTAATTAGTTAAATTTATTGCGCCGTTAATACATTTTTTATTTGATTTATTTCTTTTATTTATTCGGGTTTCACTACAACGGGCTGAAGGCCAACGTTACTATTGCTCGGTTAATTAAGTTAGAATATATTTTTTTGTAGTTGTATTTGTATCTCCTATTAAATAAATAAATACATTTTTTTATAGTTTATTATTATGTACTTAAAATTTTAAATGATTTTCAGAATTCACAATTTTAAAGCAAAAACAAAATTTTGGTAAAATGTGTTCTTCAAAAAGTGAGTGATTGGCAAAATAACGATACCCTTAATAGCCTTTTCACACTTGTCAACATTTAACATCTAAAATTAATTTTCGGAGATGTTGAAATTTTCCCAAATCAAAATTTTTAACATCTTTACAAAATGTTCCTATATCATTGTATTTCATTCTACATCTTCCGATTACTTTAGTGTTATCACTAGAAAAGTGGCAATAAATTCTATTATTATTGTGGCATCACTGACAGAATGGTATTTGCTTTGAAAGCAGCGTTACCATTTTTTATTGATAGCAAATGTTAGACGTTTCAAGTGTGAACGCATATTTCACATTTTCCATGCGTTCCTCCGCAATGTATGCAAGTGTACAAAGAGCATAAAAAAATTAAAAACAACGTAATTTGGGATAGTACACTTTTTAATGAATGTTAATAACATTTTATTGACACACGCTTTTGTGCCAAGACTTGTACACTTGCCTAGCTAACCATCCCCAGACGATAACTAAAAATCTATTTGGGGCGCTAG
Organism: Pollenia labialis; assembly: GCA_949318255.1. NCBI lineage: Eukaryota > Metazoa > Arthropoda > Insecta > Diptera > Polleniidae > Pollenia > Pollenia labialis. Next base: position 61,171,034 of record OX439139.1, on the reverse strand, counting down.
TCTGATGATGCGAAGTATTCATCGAAAATAAACAAAATAGTAAGTTATTACCTGTAACGGTTCCTTAATCATCGTTTTATTTCTTGTAAGAGAAATTAAACATAATAATTGCAAAACCAAAACAAAAATTACGAGTTTCGGTGCAATAGGAAAAAAGATAAAAGCAAAAAACAAATGAGCGAAGGAGGGGTGCTGACCTGATGGCGCGCAGTGTATATACCAAGTCCCTATCATGTCTGGGGTCTTAGGAAAACCCATTTCAGCGGAAACACGGACATCGTTAAATCTCCTTCGCTCCTCATAAGGATCCAGAATATATATACTTTATTGGGTCTGAGATCAATATTGTTGATATTCCAAGCGGAATGACAAACTTACACTCAAAAGAAAAATCAATCCATCCGTACTCAAATCAATCCGAAGCGGTGCTAATAGTTCGGTGAGTAGGGATTTTCTTGAATCAAGTACAGAAAGATTGATTCAAGTACGGATTTTCAATCGCAAAATACTTAAATTATCCATATTCAATCCCGATTTCGTACTTAAAATAATCCGAAAATGAGATTGATTTAAGTAAAACTAAGATTGAATCAATCTCAAAATGCGCATGATTCAAGTATTAAAATATTGATTTCATCCCGAATTCGTGCTTGAAAAAAACCAAAAAAAAAAATAATTAGAAAGAAGAAATTATTATGATTTATTTACTTACCCGTATCAGTGTTCCCAGTTCTATTTTAAGCCTTATCCCGAATGTGCGATTTCTCATCCCCAAAATAGCTATTTTTTTATTCCCAAAAATCCATACATTTTCATACAAATAAAATATGTACATAACATTGTGTCAATGGAAAAATATGCATGCATTGATTTATTTAAATACGTAAATCAATTTGTGTAATATTATTTAAACTAATGTTATTTATTCTTAAAGATATACTTATGTACACATGTATAGTATGTAACAAGGGTGACGCAAAACGGAAAAGAAAAATAATTATGCGTCAATATTTATCATTTCAGAAACTAGGGAATCAAAATCTTCTGATTCATCAGCCAATGCAATTTTGTTTTACATGTTGTTTTTAAAAAAGTGCATTTGAGATGATTGAATAAATTTGTCACAGCAAGCTGCATTACTTTAAAGTGTGCATTTATTCTAATAACTTATATTGCATTCTGTTGCAAATATTGATCTTGGTTGTATTCATTACAGCAAAGACTGGTTCAACAGAAGTAACGCTTGTTGGTACAAAAAGCATATATGTATAAAACTATTTCAACAAGCTCTTGAAAAAGTTTTAAAGAAAGACTTATGGCGTTCTTTTCTGAAAAACATTTGTTATTTTAAAAGTGTAAAGCGTTCTTTTCTGATGATGTTCCCTTTAAAATTAAAATAAATGCTACATGTTCAACTCTCATTTTAATTAAAGGGGCATGAGTGCAGCACTAGATCAAGGCGAATTCTGTACAAGGTGGTGGCAAGTTTCGAGCCGTAAACACTAACAATGCAATACAAAAAACTGTGGTTTCTGTTGGCTTTGAATTGTTGTAGTCTTGTCATTACCTGTAATTGAATTTACCTTGCGCTCATTATATGTACTTTATTGTTTAATGCCGAAATTTGTGTTCTTTTGTAAACGTAAAATATTAAACACTTATTAAAAATTAGGGGAGAATTAAAAAATGCTGCCAAGTCACATGTAACACTTATGCAACACTTTTTTTTAGAAAAGAAAACGCCATTAAATTTGTACCCACATCTTGACAAAATCGGTCTTGCCATTGCAAAAATGGAATTTATAATAATATATTATCCCTTTTTCTGTTTTAAATATCTATCTGTTTAACCAATGTGTTGCTTCAGTTTCGCCATCTATATTTCATTTTTACTCTAAAATTGTAAGGTAAAGCAGCTTGCAATTAGTGTATTTTAAATACGTTTTTCAAATACTGATGTGCATTAAGTGATATACAAATAAGAACGATAGTTTTGTTTTCTGTTTTGTAACATTTTAATTGAAATGGCTCTACGACCTGTTGCTGGAATTGGCCCGCTTAAGCACGCACTTCGATCTTGTGCGTTCTTCCACCGGGGTCTCGGTCTTCTTGTGCGTGCTTTCTCCAGTTCGTTATACTAATGATATGCATGTATTCTTTCATTTGGTCCTTCCACCGGAGTCTCGGTCTTCTCCGGCTGTGCTTTCCGTAGAAGTTGTGATCCCACGCCTTGTTGGTTTGAGCACACAGAAAAAAATAACAATGTTAAATTAATATGGCAAAATGTTCATTGATAATCATAATAAATTTCTGCAAAAGTATGCATTTTATTTAAATTTATAATTATGTATTTAATATTAATTTTATACAAAAAATATTAAAATAACCTTAATGCAAGTTAACTTAATTATATTAGTGTTAGTGCCGGTTCACACACGTCAAGTTTGACTCGTCAAGTCTTGAGTTTTTAGGAGAGAAGGGAAATGAAATGGCATTCTCTTTACCCTTCTTTCCTAAAAGCTCAAGACTTGACGAGTCAAACTTGACTTGTGTGAACCGGCACTTAAAATAACATTGTTCAATATTGAATCCATAAAAACCTGGTTTATATTAAAATCAAATCTTGTAAAATTAATTGCATACATACTTAAGTATGTACATTTTTTTATTTTCATGTTTAAAATATGTTATAAAAAGAAGACAATTCCCGCATTCTTTAAATTAAAATTATTTAGTTAAATAGTACATCAATTTTCAAAGTAGAATGAAGACGAAAACCAAATCGGGCGATTCTGCTGATGCTTCTGTTGACAAAGGAGAATACAAAATAAGTGAAACATGTGTTACAGGTAGGGTATTCATTCGGTTAACAGTTAATTTAAGTTTAGAGAAATCCAGGAAAAAGTCTGAGAAATTAGATATTCTGTGTTATGGGTTGCTTTCGAGTTCTCCAACATCCAAGATAAGTGAACGAATTTTTTCCAAGTCAAGTTTTATCAAAACTAAAAAAGAATCGCTCAAATTCTAAACATTTAATCCAATTTATTTTTCTAAAACATTATTTAATAAAGCTATTGAAGTAATTAATAATATGATTTCAGAGTTTATTTTTTAATAAATACATAATAAGTATTAATTAAAAAATATGTATAACATAGTTATTGATTATTTTTTGTTTGCTCGTTTTGGTTCAAGTATTGTTATGTTATTATTTTTTTACCAATAAAATCCAAATAATAAATAATTTTTAATTTTTATATATTGAACTTACTTAAGTTATAAAAAACCCTTATTAACCGGTTAACCGATCAAAAACAAAATTAACCGATTAATGCAAAAGCCCGATTAAGTAATCGAGCGTTTAACCGATTAAAGCAAAAGCAGGGTAACACAGAGCCAAAACTGCCTAATAGAATCAAGAAGATTTTCTCTATAAAACGTTTTTAGGCTAAGGGGTATCCCAGCAGAAAGAAGCGAAGATTTTTCCAAAGAGATTCCTTATTATTTTAATGTTGTAAATCTTTTTAATTTAATCAAGAAGGAAAAAATATAAAATCAAGAAGGAAACTTGTTATTCTCAATTTTTTTCACTCTATTACCGTTATTTTGGCACAAAAAAAACCATCCATAGAGAAAAACTTTTTGATTCTATAAGGTTTTCTTCTGAATTGTATAAAAAGGGATTTCTTATTGATTTTATTAGGCTACCTAATAGATTTTTTCAAAAAGGTTTTCCTTATTGATTTCATTAGGTTCCTATATGATCATGTGTAAATCATCTTATTATTATTATTATTTTATTAGTTTGCTTGTTATTTCATATATAAATCCACATAGAGACAATTTTTTTTCATGATCTTTTTCGTTTTTGCACTGCACTTTTTCTCTGCTGCAGAGACTTAGATATTAAGCTGTGTTATATGTATGCATGTTTGTACATGTACTGCCGCTTATAACTGTACTTCTTAGTTTTTTGTACTTGACATAGGTATTAAAGTTAAAATTTTAGTTGACAGTGAACAAGTGAAAGGTGAACAAGTCGGAAGAACAAATAAATATTTATCCACTAAAATAAAATTTTTCTTTAATTAAAACAAATTTGCAATAAATAGTGCATCTGATTAATAATAACAAACGTACAATATAGTTAATAATGTACAAATAATGGCGGACCAAAAAAGTTTAACTGAAGATATCGATCTTTTGCCTATTTTAAAATCATGGGAAATGTGCGATGAAACGTGCCACGTTCTTTTTACTTATGGAATAACGTCAACAACTTAAAAAAAATGGAAATTGAAGACATTGAAAATGTATATAATAAATTGGACCAAAAATATACTGGAGAAATAATAAAGTTCAAAGCAGGCTTAAGGGAATGGAGGAAGAATATTGTACGTACAAAATAATTTTTATGAAAAAATATATTTTCACTTAAGTATGTTTTCAGAATTTTCCATTTATATGCGAAAGGGATACGTTATCGGCAAATAGTCGGATTTTGGAGTGGTTGGAAAAAATTTCTGACAGACTTAGAACTTCCGGGTTTACGGAATCCACACTCAGTACACAGATGGCAGCAGAAAATTCTATATGCGTCACTAGCCTTATAAACCTTCTTAAAAGTAGTGTGAAAGGACAGTTAGTACTTACATTTAATGAAAGAAATAATTATATTGATTCAAAAAACCAAAAGACATTAGTTCATTGCATTGTTGAAAAATATGTTGAAAATAGAGCCAAATTAACATATGCAGAAATGCAGCAATGGTCTCATGCTATCTGCGAAGTATTCACCAAAGAAAAAGCGGTAAGTTTTTGTTTTAATCAAATTTGATTTAATATCTGTATTTCATTTTCAAATAATTCCGATTCTTCTAGGAAACATACTTCTTAAAACGAAAAGAAGGGAAGAAAAATCCGACAGGAAAATTATTTTCTCCATATTTTACAAGAATGGCCACGATACAATGATTTTTTAGGTTATGAACTTTTTTTATTTTAAAAATGTCGAAATAGATTTTGATTTTTTATACCCGGACAAAGCAAATAAATTATTCTTAAAATTGGAAACTTTTTATAAAAAGTTGTTTAAAATTTTTGACCAAGAAATAAAGAACCGTGCATCAAGGGAATATTACATACAATATTTACGTAATGAAAATATTTCAAAAGGTAAATGTTCTTTAAAATATTGACATACATAAATATACTACATACATATATAATATCTTACATTTACTAATTTTTTATTTCACTTCAGATTACTTAGAATACTTATTCATGCTTTACTACAACCACAACGTCTTAATAAAGAAGCCTTCAATAGCCGATGCCCAAACAGATTTCGTGACTTTAGTACCAACTATTAATGACATGCAGCCAAAAATCCTTGAAATTGTTAAAATGTATGCAGAATGAAGACAAACGCTTCAGCCAAGAATAATGGTTATTGGACCAGATTTTTCCAAAATTTCCGAGTTCTTCGTATTTTGTGACGGCCTGAAGTGGAAGTGCGCTACGTATATGAAGTGTGTAGATATTATTATTAAATGTATTTCTAAGTAATAATAAAAATAAAAAATTAATATAATTATCAAATAAAATCAAGAAGAATATTTTTTTTAGAAAATCAATTAGATAGCCTAATAAAATCAAGATGAAAATCTTGTTAAAGAAATCAATTAGACCCCCTAATGAAATCAAGACGAAACCCACCTTGAAAAATTCAATAAGGCAGCCTAATAAAATCAAGAAGAAAACCTTGTTGAAAAAATCAATAAGACAGCTTAATGAAATCAAGAAGAAATCCGTTTTGAAAAAAATCAAAAAGAATGTCTAATAAAAACCCTAAGTTTCCTTCTTGATTTTTTCAAAAAGGTTTTCCTTATAAAAATAATACGACTTCCTTCTTGAAAAAAAACCATAGAGATATCTTATTAATTTTGTACTATTTTATTAGGTATTTATTAGGCTCTGTTTTTTCTGTGAAGTGTTTCACACTGTTATATCACACAAAACCCAATTTGATTCTACATGAAATTCACGTTGTTTCAACTTGAAATAACTTTCATTCAACGTGATTCGGATTGTTATTTCTATATAAATGACATTTTGCTCTAACTTTACTGCAAAGTTAAATTGACATGAATTATAGTTATTTTAAAAGAACAAAATGTTGTTCGCTAGTTATTGTAAAATCATGTTTAATTAACATAAAGTAACAATGAAGAAAAATCACCACCGAAAAGGGTACAATCAACCTTGTTTTCGACGATTTTACATTGATTTTTTCGAGTCCTACCGATGTTAAGAGTACCGTTAGCTTATGTTGATCAGACAGATACGCACGTTAATGGCATTCTTTTATCTCCCATACAGTGTATTTCTTGGATAGGATATGGAATCTGTAATGCAAGATTTTTTTTAAACCAATTCGGATAAATTCAGCAACGATCCATATAAAATTACGTACAATAATTTGCCCATTATTAATTATAAGTTTTGTTGCTGCTGCTTTAAAATTTAAAAAGAACGAAAACAGCTGTGTTTTGTTTGTACACAACAACTAATATTTCCTAAAAAAAAAATTAATTAATAAAACCAATAATAATTATTCAGTACTAAATGTACTTAGTTAAATTTATTGCGTCGTTAAAACATTTTTTATTTGATTTATTTCTTTTATTTATTCGGGTTTCACTACAACGGGCTGAAGGCCAACGTTACTATTGCTCGGTTAATTAAGTTAGAATATATTTTTTTGTAGTTGTATTTGTATCTCTTATTAAATAAATAAATACATTTTTTTATAGTTTATTATTATGTACTTAAAATTTTAAACGATTTTCAGAATTCACAATTTTAAAGCAAAAACAAAATTTTGGTAAAATGTGTTCTTCAAAAAGTGAGTGATTGGCAAAATAACGATACCCTTAATAGCCTTTTCACACTTGTCAACATTTAAAATCTAAAATTAATTTTCGGAGATGTTGAAATTTTCCCATAAGAAATACATTGGGCTAAAAATCAAAATTTTTAACATCTTTACAAAATGTTCCTATATCATTGTATTTCATTCTACATCTTCCGATTACTTTAGTGTCATCACTAGAAAAGTGTCAATAAATTATATTATTATTGTGGCATCACTGACAGAATGGCATTTTATATTTTGTTTGCTTCCTAAGTATACTATGACTACACGTATAGAAAGTTATCATGTTATGGCTATTAAATATCATGAAATGGTTATGGCAACTGTAATATGTTTTCAAAGTTATCATTATTTAAGTGCTAGAAAAATATTTCTCATGTTGAGTAACATTTATTATACAAATTTTCATATAATTCAAATGTGTATTCTAAGTCAAATTACAATCCTCAAAAGCTTTTTTACTTTAATAGTCTTATTCCTTCAATATTTACCTGGAATATTTTGTATGCATATCAGAATTTTTGTTTTGTATATTTCTGTTGCGAGGCTTACTTTAGCTATCCTTTGGCTAGCAATGAAGTAAATTGTAAAGAAAATTAATACAAAAATCCATCGATGAATTTTGTAGAATTTGATTTTAAAACAATTTATTTCAAAATTTTCACTTACATAATGGCAGGTATTTTGTTTTGTTGATGCTCTCAAATAGACGAATTCTGGCGTGCAAAGTAGATAATCCGTCTATATCCCTTTTGATTTTCAAATTGTTTAATTCTTTCGAAGTAGCCCCACAAATATAGCACTTCATTGTGGACGTAGTTTGTGTTGCGGCATTACATACTTTTGCATCTATCGTAAATACCATTGTATGTTTTATTGAATATAACTTTCCTTCCATTAAAAAATTAGTGTTTTGTAATGAACTAATGGCACATAATTAATTTCTTCTTGGATTACATCTACAGTTTCTTTAACAAATCTGATGCAAATAGGTCTCCAATATCGAGGTGATGAAGGAGTTGGATTTTGCCATAATATTTTCTCCTTTTTTGCACCATATATTAGTCGAAGCGGTACGAAACTACTCTGAAAAATATGAGAATCAGAAGCATAATTTTTCATCTTTTGCTTAAATTGTGCCTGGTGTGAGCCATCGCAGCCCCATTTGCTTATTAGTTCGAGAGAGTTGCATTCTTCTATTTGTGAATCACATAAAACATCTTTTAAATATGTAAGTAATCTACTTGCAGTATGATTAAGCAAATCCTGAAGATTTATTTGAGCACATGTTTCCGTTACTTTAAATGATTCTTTTGGAGGATAGCATTCACTTTTTTCTCTCTGCAGAATATTGTAGCTAGGATAAGCCTTCTTATCGGCACTTCGGATTATTTCAAATTGTTTTCGAGAAAATTGTAATTTCTCTTCAACGAGTTTAGAACTACATTCTTGTATAATTTGGAATAACTCTAATTTCGTATACACTTTTTCCATTTTGCTCTCGAAGCTTCAAAATGGTTCTGATAACAATTTTATGCAATAACCACAATATATGTATATTAAAAAAAACTAAGTACCTAGAGCCCAGATTTGATTTTTTATTATATATTATTTTTGTTGTTAATGATTTTAAAAGTTATGCAAAACAGGTACATTTATTTTGCTCCATAAAATAACGTCATTTAGCGGCCGCACAGGTGGTTAAACCCCGTTACTTACTGTTTCGCACATCCCTTTTTTTACACAGGTAATATTAGTCTTAGATGTAATAATTTAAATAAAAAACATCTACGTACAACCAAAACATTTTCTGACTGACGAAAGGGTTTTTATCATATGTACATACCTATGCAAGATGAGCAAAAACAGAAAAAAGGTGAAATTTTCAAAATATCATAAAAAAATGGTGCAACAACGCGTAACGTTTTTTTTTTAATTTAAAAGTAGAGATTTCAAATTTTATCGTGATGTATTACACTTTTATGAACTCAACTGGCTTCACCTTCAAAAACCTTTTAAAATTTTTTTTTACAAAAATATGAACAAAAAAATCGATTTTTTTTAATTTCGAACTAATTTTTTTATGATAAAAACTTCTAATCAAATTTTTCTAAAAATTTTCATAAGTAGCTGTTTATATAGTATTTCTCAGAAAAAAAAATCAATGTAAAATCTTTATTCGTTTATCTACAAAAATATATATTGTAAACCTCCTAAAACCGTAAAAAGTCAATGAACACGCATGCAATTTAATCAACTTTCCTGGTTTTAACAGTGTCCCAAAACGACAAATCTCAAGCAAAAGACTTGAAAATTCACTATACAGAACTTTGTTGTCTGTCGAGCTGCGTACTTAAATTTTTGCATTTCTTAAATTTAATTTTTTGCCTAATGTCCGGCTAGATTGGCAAAAAAATCCCTATGTGCGATGTTAAGAGTACCGTTAGCTTATGTTGATCAGACAGGTACGCACGTTAATGGCATTCTTTTATCTCCCATACAGTGTATTTCTTGGATAGTTCCTATGGAATCTGTAATGCAAGATTTGTTTTAAACCAATTCGGATAAATTCAGCAACGATCCATATAAAATTACGTACAATAATTTGCCCATTATTAATTATAAGTTTTGTTGCTGCTGCTTTAAAATTTAAAAAGAACGAAAACAACTGTGTTTTGTTTGTACACAACAACTAATATTTCCTAAAAAAAAAATTAATTAATAAAACCAATAATAATTATTCAGTACTAAATGTACTTAGTTAAATTTATTGCGTCGTTAAAACATTTTTTATTTGATTTATTTCTTTTATTTATTCGGGTTTCACTACAACGGGCTGAAGGCCAACGTTACTATTGATCGGTTAATTAAGTAAGAATATATTTTTTTGTAGTTGTATTTGTATCTCCTATTAAATAAATAAATACATTTTTTTATAGTTTATTATTATGTACTTAAAATTTTAAATGATTTTCTGAATTCACAATTTTAAAGCAAAAACAAAATTTTGGTAAAATGTGTTCTTCAAAAAGTGAGTGATTGGCAAAATAACGATACCCTTAATAGCCTTTTCACACTTGTCAACATTTAACATCTAAAATTAATTTTCGGAGATGTTGAAATTTTCCCATAAGAAATACATTGGGCTAAAAATCAAAATTTTTAACATCTTTACAAAATGTTCCTATATCATTGTATTTCATTCTACATCTTCCGATTACTTTAGTGTTATCACTAGAAAAGTGGCAATAAATTCTATTATTATTGTGGCATCACTGACAGAATGGTATTTGCTTTGAAAGCAGCGTTACCATTTTTTATTGATAGCAAATGTTAGACGTTTCAAGTGTGAACGCATATTTCACATTTTCCATGCGTTCCTCCGCAATGTATGCAAGTGTACAAAGAGCATAAAAAAATTAAAAACAACGTAATTTGGGATAGTACACTTTTTAATGAATGTTAATAACATTTTATTGACACACGCGAGTTGAAAATTAATTTTTTAAGGAATTATCCTGCACATGCTTCCTAAATGAACACGGGCAGCAATATTCTTGTTTCGCTCTCATATTCCTGTTTCGCGCCCCAAACAGTATTGAAACGACTTGCTTCCCCATACAAGATTTTGAGAGCGAAGCAGGTCGTTTAATTTTGAAACAGGCTGCAAAACAGGAAAAATGTACTATCATCTCCAATTTTGATAACAGTTATCGTTAGTTTATCTGAACAAGCTCTCAAAAAAATCAAAGCAAAGAAAAAAACGGCTATAACTGGCCACTGGCCCATTAAGAGGAACGCCCAGAGGCTGGGGCTCCCTTATAATGACTTGTGTAGAAGTTTTGCCGACGAGGAGGAGGAAGAGTCAACGGAACACCTTCTCTGTAATTTCCCGGCATTCGGAGATTTAAGACTCACGTTGTTTCAACTTGAAATAACGTTCATTCAACGTGATTCGGATTGTTATTTCTATATAAATGACATTTTGCTCTAACTTTACTGCAAAGTTAAATTGACATGAATTATAGTTATTTTGAAAGAACAAAATGTTGTTCGCTAGTTATTGTAAAATCATGTTTAATTAACATAAAGTAACAATGAAGAAAAATCACCACCGAAAAGCGTAAAATCATCCTTGTTTTCGACGATTTTACATTGATTTTTTCGAGTCCTACCGATGTTAAGAGTACCGTTAGCTTATGTTGATCAGACAGGTACGCACGTTAATGGCATTCTTTTATCTCCCATACAGTGTATTTCTTGGATAGTTCCTATGGAATCTGTAATGCAAGATTTGTTTTAAACCAATTCGGATAAATTCAGCAACGATCCATATAAAATTACGTACAATAATTTGCCCATTATTAATTATAAGTTTTGTTGCTGCTGCTTTAAAATTTAAAAAGAACGAAAACAGCTGTGTTTTGTTTGTACACAACAACTAATATTTCCTAAAAAAAAATTAATTAATAAAACCAATAATAATTATTCAGTACTAAATGTACTTAGTTAAATTTATTGCGTCGTTAAAACATTTTTTATTTGATTTATTTCTTTTATTTATTCGGGTTTCACTACAACGGGCTGAAGGCCAACGTTACTATTGCTCGGTTAATTAAGTTAGAATATATTTTTTTGTAGTTGTATTTGTATCTCTTATTAAATAAATAAATACATTTTTTTACAGTTTATTATTATGTACTTAAAATTTTAAACGATTTTCAGAATTCACAATTTTAAAGCAAAACCCAAACTTTGGTAAAATGTTTTCTCCAAAGTGAGTGATTGAAAAAAAACGATACCCTTAATAGCCTTTTCACACTTGTCAACATTTAACATCTTAAATTAATTTTCGAAGATGTTGAAATTTTCCCATAAGAAATACATTGGGCTAAAAATCAAAATTTTTTACATCTTTACAAAATGTTCCTTTATCATTGTATTTCATTCTACATCTTCCGATTACTTTAGTGTCATCACTGCTCTTAACCAGGTTCATGTCGGGATATATGTAGCTCATACAGCGTATGTTTCGTTCGACATTCTCGTTAATACCGATCGGACCATAGATAGAGGATTTTTCTATCAAAAAACACCTAACACCGCCTTATCTGCCTTCGCAAGTCCATATGTTTCAGTGCCGCAAAGAAGCAATAAACCAGAATTCAGAGAAAGTCATATGTGATCGCTCATATTAAACCATTCTTGAATTTTTTTCATAAATGAAAAATGTAAAATATGGAAATTTTTGTCACAATCATAAATAATTGTTAATATTTCGCCAAATTCATTCATGTTTTTGAGGAAAAATCCAATTTCGCCTTTCTTCAGTCATGAAGAATGAGGAAAAAAAAGTTTTAAAAACGATCCTCACTAATAATATTGTTGTTGCTCGACAGTTTGCATGACTACAGGTCGAAATGCCTGTGTGTGTATTTGTTTGTGTAAAATATTTTTGGCAAAGGCAACCAGCCAAAGTGTCTGTTGGATTTTTTAGGAAAAAATTATTAGAAAAAAATTAAAAGAACTGCACATATCGTCATCTTAAATGCAGAATAACATAACATTTTATAAGTTTACATGCAAAGCAAAAAACTTTGTGAAATGTTAATTATTTGAGATTTAAAATCAATTTTGAATATTTCAGATAAAAATGCGAAAACCCATATACCTATTTTTGAAGAAAAAATATTACTTTTATTATTTTTTAAGATGTGTTATTTTATTTATTCTTATTTGACTTTTATTTTACAATTACTTTTAATTATTTAAGCTTGAGGTCTTTTTATTTATAAAAATTATATTTATTTGTTCCAATATTTTGCTAACCTTTGGTTAGCATCGCCAGGAAATTAAATTTAATAATAACAAAAAACAAAAAACGATAACAAAATAATGACAAAATTTTTTGACTCATATTCATTCATACCTATTTGTCTCCAGTTCACGAATTATTTCAAAATAACTCTGCATCATATACTTACAACGCTAATGCAAAAAGTTAATTTTAACTAGGTAATTTCTGAAAAATATAAAGAAGAAGGAAAGAGTAGTCCAACTAAGAGTAGTTGTTGATAGCAGCTCCCGTATTAAGTAAACGTAAATGTTGGACAAAGTAGTACTTTTTCAAAGAAAGATATTATTAGAATTTAATAAAGCTGAAGAATTAACAAAATATAGCTAAACAGTCTATATTCCACTACTTAATAAAAAAATAAAAAAATGCGTTTATTCTAAAAATGTATAAAAATTGACTTTTTTAAGGATATTGATGAAGGGCCACTTGGAAGAATGCAATTCGAACACAAAAAAACCAGATAATATTAAACAAACTAATAAAAAATATTTCTTTTGTATTATAAACTTTATATTTTATGGTCTCATACAGATTTATTATAGGGAAGTTCGACTATATTTATATTTATTAAAAAGGAAATACATACATACATACATATATAAACTCAAAAATCTAAGGACCTGCAGATGTTGTCATTTATTCTTGGAAATTCTTAGCGTTTGGGAGTGCAATGGGGTAGGCTACAAAAGTTCAAAATTACTAACGGTTCGGTTCTTTTAATTTTACAGCACTTTTTTATTTTTTCTTATGCTGTACTGAAAATTATTATTATAAATTATTATCTGATCCCAAAATTTACTAACACCGTAGTTACAGTTATAAAACAGATCACCCAATTTTGATGTTGTAAATAAAAATGTGTTCTTATAAAAAGAATTAAAAACTCTGCTAATTTTTTTCTTGAGTGTGATTATACACTATGTTGTTAAGAAAAATGATATATGTATTTGATAACACTTCATTTTTATACCCTTCACCGAAGGTAGAAAGGTATATATAACTTTGTCATTCCGTTTGTAATTTCTACAATATGGATCCTACACCCTATAAAGTGTATATATTCTGGGTCCTTATGAAAAGCGAAGTTCAAATCCGGTTGTCCGTCTGTCTGTCTGAAAAAAGTGTGTTCCGAAGCCCCCAGATATGATGGGGACTTGGTTGGGGTATCTTTATGTCAGGTATTCTTATTATAATTTTGCTATTGAAATTCAGCCAGGTCGGTCCACAAATGGCTGAGATATGGCCAAAAAACCACGACTACCTCAAATTTTTTCGAAAAATCCCTTGTGGTTGTTGTATTTTTATTACTTTTTGCTGTATATCTGGGGAACGGCAAAAGCCAAAGCTTTCAAATTAGGTACACACATTTAAGTTACTAATACACACCATCCTACAAAATGTGGGCGGGATTGGGGAAGTGGGCGTGGTACCTCCCGTACAAAAAAAATTAAAAATTGTATAAAAACAAAAATTTTAGGGCTGCCATATGTCCTATGGATATGACTTATATACCAAAATGTCGGAAATTTTTAGTAGGACATATTTTATAAAAAACTCGGGAAAATCGGTGCAAATACAAAAAAGTTATGACCAAAATTAAATTTTTTTTTTAAATACCCACTTTCGGGAACCATAGATCTCCCCGAGTCCAAGTTTTATAACTAAAGTAAATGGCAAATTTCTTCTTAAACACGTCGGTATATAAATCTGTCAAATCGGTTAAAAAATGGCAGAGTTACAACCGAAATACTGAATCCCCAAAATTACTCTTTTTTTAATTAACTTTGTTAAAATATATGTATACAAGTATATATAAATGTTTATATATAAATATAACTTAAGTAAATGGTAAAATTCTTCCTATTTAAAAATATCAAATCGGTTAGACAATGGGTAATTTATGAGCAAAATACTCCAAAAATGGGCTAAAAAACATCAACATTTTTATAAAAACCTAAATTTTAGGGCTGCCATATGCCCTATGTATATGACTTATATACCAAAATGTCGGAAATTTGTATGAGTTATAACCGAAATACTGGGGTCTAATCACCGCATACGATATCGAGCAAAATCCAACGAAATTATTTATTTTGGTATCTTGAAACTCGATATCGAATGAAATGTATTGAATTTGAAATAATACCATTCGACATCGAGTAACTCGACATTACATTTATCGAGTTTTCATTCGATACGCCAGTGTCTATCGTATGCAGGGGTGATTAGACCCCTAACTTCCCGAAAATTACTCTTTTTATACCCTTCACCGAAGGTAAAAAAGGTATATATGTATAACTGTAATTTCTACAATATTGATCCTACACCCTATAAAGTATATATATTCTAGGCCCTTATAAAAGGCGAAGTTCAAAACCGGTTGTCTCTTATTTAAAAAAAAAATATTTACCAGTTTTATTTAGTTTCTGTCTAATTGCTATGTATTCTGCTCGCACAATGGTGAAGGGTATATAAGATTCGGCACAGCCGAATATAGCACTCTTACTTGTTAATTTTGTAAACAACTTTGTTATTTTTTAAGATAGAAGTTTAAAATTTTATAAAAATATGTTGTAACGTGAATCGTAATCAACAAAACAATTCAATTTCAAATTTTCCAATAATATCTTCATTGTTTTGCATTTATGCTAACGATATGTGTTTTGTTTGTGAAAAATAAAAATTCTTTGATGCCTTTAAAAGGGTTACTTTTTCGTTTCGTTAAAAAGACGTACCTGAAGGCAGAAATATTAAGAGAAAAAATAGCCACAAGAACTTGTTGGTATTTTGTGCTTGTAAAAATATTTTGGTTTCTGTACCAATCGCGTCGGTGGGTTTTTTTTTCTTTGAAAACACTTTTCTTGTGTAACCCTGCAAATAATAGGACCAGTCCAAACACGCGTGTAAAGAGTAGCCCACAAGGGACTAGGACTAGTCCAAAAGTAACCAAAACATATGGAAAAACATGGTCTATTTAACATTACTATGTCCTAGGGCAGGACCATATAACCCATTTTTGGACTACAAAGGAGTAGTTTTAAAACTACTCCATTGTGTACACAATAGGATTAGTTTTAACTTCGTTTAAAAACGAAAACATGTCGTTAAAAAACGAAGTCATGTCGTCTCACTACAAACACTTTTTAACAATGACATGGTCTATGCTTGCATTACATCGGACCAGTCAACGGAGTAGTCCATTTTATGAAATGGGATCAGGTGGTCCAATAATATTTGCAGGGAAGTAAAAATATTAAAAAAAAAAAAAATTGAAAAGGTCTTGTTTTGCTACAATTTATGTGTAAATAACCTACATATATACATGAAAGCAAATGTGACAGTAGGTAAAGTATTTGGGTAAGAAGATGTGTTTTATTGACGTATTAATGAAACTTTATTGTTTCGCACGAAATGTGTTGCTTACTTTTTTATGCTACAATTATATAACAGTGCCCAAAGAGTTAACCTTACCATTTTATGGAAATTTTCTTGACGTAAATTTGAACTGTTATAATGACCTTATACATTTTTGCAGGCAAACACAGGTGCGCATTTTTTTGCATATTTTGTAAAAAGTTATGATACCAATAGGTAGAATTAAAATGTATGCACAGATGTTTGAATGAATTGTCCTGTTGCCTTTTCTTATTGTACATTTTTCTAAGTATTGTAGTTTATTATCATGTGGAAAACATTTTGCACTGGCAATGCAAAATATTAACATATATTCATATAGATAGTTTTTATTGAAAGCAGTTCTTAATAGGTGATTGACGTGGAGTGTGTCTAATTTAGGGTAGCCAGATATGGAATTGACAAAAAAAAGTACATTGATGAAAAAAAGCAGTACATTTAAGAAAAAAAAGTACATATATTTTTTTATTAAAAAACGTTTAAAAAATTCATTAAATAACATAAAAAACAATTTATTCAATAAAGAACATAAAAGTGAGATCGTAAATATTATTTACCTTTAAGAAAAGAGAATTTTTTTTTTTAAGTTTTGAAAATTCATATAAATAAATATAAATGAGATCGTAAATAAGACTAGTAATAACTTAAAATTAGTCAGGTCTTTTCAAATTCAATTCTTTTTTATTTTTAAATAAAATTAATTTAAATATTTTCTAATACAGTGGCCGACAAATGTCTACATACGACTACATTGAAGATTCGTTATCAAGAAAGTTAACAATAAAAGACCAAATTACTATCAAACAAGTTCTTTTGTAAAAAGTGCTGTTAAGATAATTTATCCAGCCTTAATTTAAGCTTAATGGCGCTCAGATTGATTAAATATGAAATCTGCTACGTACAAAAATTTCAATTTTTTAAATACAGTAAAATAATCGGCATTTCTTGACCTTCAATTCTTGTGACCACAAATTTTTTTTGTAAGCAATGAAAATGTTTAGTTTAGCCAGCAGTAGCTCTGCTTTTCTACTTATATAATGTTAGGAAACAATCTAAATTCAAAGCCAAAGCCTTCAATGTACTTGTACCCTCAATCGCCATTATAGATATTTTTACTGGGTGTTTCAAAGAACTTTTTTTTTCTACACATTAAAAAAAAATACTAAAAACGTTAAGCACAGAAAATAGTACAAAAAGAAGTACAAAAGGCTAAAAAAAGAACTTTATCGTACTTTTTTAGGTGTTATACAGAAAGCAGTACATTGATGAAAAAAAGTACGAGTACTGCTGAGAAAAGTACGTCTGGCAAGCCTAGTCTAATTTCAAAAGTTTAACAATGCCAAAAAAATTGTTTAACATAGAAAAATTTGTGTCGTATAATGCAACTTCAAACAAAAGCACTTGTTTAATAACAACATGCAAAAAAGAACTTTGTGGAAAGATAAAATCGAACATAAAAAGACATTATAAACTTGTTCATCGGCAGGACATCAAAAATGATAATGAAAGTGATAGTGATGATGTCCCTGATTGCAAAACAAATAGAAAAACAATTAAGTTAAACACTACAATTAACAAAACAGATTTTTTAAATGTTGTATTGGATTGGTGACGAAAAAAAATATTCCATTTAGATTATTTGACATCGTCATGTTAAATAGACCAGGTTTTTTTCATACGTTTGGGTTACTTTTGGACTAGTCCTGGTCCCTTGTGGACTACTCATTCCACTCTGAATTATTTTAAAATTTCTTTTATAATAGTTTTTATTAAATGTTTTAAAATTAAGATTTTCTGTTCTAAGATAAGGCCTGTCGAAATCGTTTTATTGTAGCAAGTTTAATTATTAATTTACTCACTTCACATTATTAGCAACAACAATTACACTGGGATAAAGCTTTATTCTTAATTATATTTAGAAGCCCTTTAAGGTAGATGCAAGAAGCCAAGGCGTTGGTATCCAATGACATACTGTGTAAATTAGAAATACAGTTGGAATGCGACTGGAAAACTTTATATCGCCAATAAGGCATTCTATAAGGCCTCTTTACTTCTTCATTTTCCCGCTGTTAATGGTCGGGCAAATCGCGTTTTTTTCATTATGAGGAATTTGAATGTGAATTTTTTAAATTTTTCATGTTTGACAAATTCACATATGAATTTTTTTGTTTGCTCATTTTTCATGAATGATGAAATTCCAAATATTTTTTTCCTCACCCTCATGAATGTGAAAAAGCAGTACAATTTAAAATTTTTCACGCTCGCTCATGACTGAAAAATGAGCGAATATTTCGGTACTCTGCAATAAACTCTTTTTCACACAGAAAAAATACCAATGTTAAATCAACATGGCAAAATGTTCATTGATAATCATAATAAATTTCTGCAAAAGTATGCATTTTATTTAAATTTATAATTATGTATTTTATATTAATTTTATACAAAAAATATTAAAATAACCTTAAAGCAAGTTAACTTAATACAATTAACTGTTAAAATAACATTGTTCAATATTGAATCCATAAAAACCTGTTTTATATTAAAATCAAATCTTGTAAAATTAATTGCATACAAACTTAAGTAAGTTCATTTTTTTATTTTCATGTTTAAAATATGTTATAAAAAAAAGACAATTCCCGCATTCTTTAAATTAAAATTATTTAGTTAAATAGTACATCAAGTTTTCAAAGTAGAATGATGACGAAAACCAAATCGGGCGATTCTGCTGATGCTTCTGTTGACAAAGGAGAATACAAAATAACTGAAACATGTGTTACAGGTAGGGTATTCATTCGGTTAACCGTTAATCGGTCAACCGATTATTTACTACTCGCTTAACTGATCGGTTAATTTACCAGTTAATTTCAGTCGATTACCCGATGTAACAAAATTTTGAATTTTTTGTAGTATTAAACCATATATTTTTGTGTTTTTAATTATGGGTGAGTTCCAAAACGTCAGTTGCAAAGAAACCTAATTTTTTAAATGCGCTCTACAATGCAATGTAGAATTATACAATGTTATCTGCACCAAAGTTCACCAAAAAAGTTACCAAAGTGCAGCAAAAAAGTTGCGTTTAGAAATATTTTGCCATACAATATTTATATTCTTAAAATACTGTACAAAAACAGAAATTATGGAATTCGGAAATAAACTTTTTTGCATAATGTTTGGTGCTTGTCAGAACAAGTTAGATGATGACAAACCAACAGAATTAACAGAAACAATTCTCTAATGGCATAATGGATGATTTTATATGTTTAGAGAAATCCAGGAAAAAGACTGTGAAATTAGATATTCTGTGTTATGGGTTGCTTTCGAGTTCTCCAACATCCAAGATAAGTGAAAGAATTTTTTCCAAGTCAAGTTTTATCAAAACTAAAAAAGAATCGCTCAAATTCTAAACATTTAATCCAATTTATTTTTCTAAAACATTATTTAATAAAGCTATTGAAGTAATTAATAATATGATTTCAGAGTTTATTTTTTAATAAATACATAATAAGTATTAATTAAAAAATATGTATAACATAGTTATTGATTATTTTTTGTTTGCTCGTTTTGGTTCAAGTATTGTTATGTTATTATTTTTTTACCAATAAAATCCAAATAATAAATAATTTTTAATTTTTATATATTGAACTTACTTAAGTTATAAAAAAACCCTTATTAACCGGTTAACCGATCAAAAACAAAATTAACCGATTAAAGCAAAAGCCCGATTAATTAATACCCTAGTTACAGGGTAAGTGTTTCACACTGTTATATCACACTAAAACCAATTTGATTCTACATGAAATTCACGTTGTTTCAACTTGAAATAACTTTTATTGAATTATAGTTATTTTGAAAGAACAAAATGTTGTTCGCTAGTTATTGTAAAATCATGTTTAATTAACATAAAGTAACAATGAAGAAAAATCAACACCGAAAAGCGTAAAATCATCCTTGTTTTCGACGATTTTACATTGATTTTTTCGAGTCCTACCGATGTTAAGAGTACCGTTAGCTTATGTTTATCAGACAGATACGCACGTTAATGGCATTCTTTTATCTCCCATACAGTGTATTTCTTGGATAGGATATGGAATCTGTAATGCAAGATTTTTTTTAAACCAATTCGGATAAATTCAGCAACGATCCATATAAAATTACGTACAATAATTTGCCCATTATTAATTATAAGTTTTGTTGCTGCTGCTTTAAAATTTAAAAAGAACGAAAACAGCTGTGTTTTGTTTGTACACAACAACTAATATTTCCTAAAAAAAAATTAATTAATAAAACCAATAATAATTATTCAGTACTAAATGTACTTAGTTAAATTTATTGCGTCGTTAAAACATTTTTTATTTGATTTATTTCTTTTATTTATTCGGGTTTCACTACAACGGGCTGAAGGCCAACGTTACTATTGCTCGGTTAATTAAGTTAGAATATATTTTTTTGTAGTTGTATTTGTATCTCTTATTAAATAAATAAATACATTTCTTTATAGTTTATTATTATGTACTTAAAATTTTAAACGATTTTCAGAATTCACAATTTTAAAGCAAAAACAAAATTTTGGTAAAATGTGTTCTTCAAAAAGTGAGTGATTGGCAAAATAACGATACCCTTAATAGCCTTTTCACACTTGTCAACATTTAAAATCTAAAATTAATTTTCGGAGATGTTGAAATTTTCCCATAAGAAATACATTGGGCTAAAAATCAAAATTTTTAACATCTTTACAAAATGTTCCTATCTCATTGTATTTCATTCTACATCTTCCGATTACTTTAGTGTTATCACTAGAAAAGTGGCAATAAATTCTATTATTATTGTGGCATCACTGACAGAATGGCATTTTATATTTTGTTTGCTTCCTAAGTATACTATGACTACACGTATAGAAAGTTATCATGTTATGGCTATTAAATATCATGAAATGGTTATGGCAACTGTAATATGTTTTCAAAGTTATCATTATTTAAGTGCTAGAAAAATATTTCTCATGTTGAGTAACATTTATTATACAAATTTTCATATAATTCAAATGTGTATTCTAAGTCAAATTACAATCCTCAAAAGCTTTTTTACTTTAATAGTCTTATTCCTTCAATATTTACCTGGAATATTTTGTATGCATATCAGAATTTTTGTTTTGTATATTTCTGTTGCGAGGCTTACTTTAGCTATCCTTTGGCTAGCAATGAAGTAAATTGTAAAGAAAATTAATACAAAAATCCATCGATGAATTTTGTAGAATTTGATTTTAAAACAATTTATTTCAAAATTTTCACTTACATAATGGCAGGTATTTTGTTTTGTTGATGCTCTCAAATAGACGAATTCTGGCGTGCAAAGTAGATAATCCGTCTATATCCCTTTTGATTTTCAAATTGTTTAATTCTTTCGAAGTAGCCCCACAAATATAGCACTTCATTGTGGACGTAGTTTGTGTTGCGGCATTACATACTTTTGCATCTATCGTAAATACCATTGTATGTTTTATTGAATATAACTTTCCTTCCATTAAAAAATTAGTGTTTTGTAATGAACTAATGGCACATAATTAATTTCTTCTTGGATTACATCTACAGTTTCTTTAACAAATCTGATGCAAATAGGTCTCCAATATCGAGGTGATGAAGGAGTTGGATTTTGCCATAATATTTTCTCCTTTTTTGCACCATATATTAGTCGAAGCGGTACGAAACTACTCTGAAAAATATGAGAATCAGAAGCATAATTTTTCATCTTTTGCTTAAATTGTGCCTGGTGTGAGCCATCGCAGCCCCATTTGCTTATTAGTTCGAGAGAGTTGCATTCTTCTATTTGTGAATCACATAAAACATCTTTTAAATATGTAAGTAATCTACTTGCAGTATGATTAAGCAAATCCTGAAGATTTATTTGAGCACATGTTTCCGTTACTTTAAATGATTCTTTTGGAGGATAGCATTCACTTTTTTCTCTCTGCAGAATATTGTAGCTAGGATACACCTTCTTATCGGCACTTCGGATTATTTCAAATTGTTTTCGAGAAAGATCAGCTTCTACAAATATAGAAAGAGCCTTTAGAGGGGTTAGCTGTTTTACTTTATCCTCTTGTGCAGCTTTGTATGCTTTTTTTTAACTTTGTAGCTCTTGTCGGAGAAGACACAATTTCTTTAAGCAGACCTGACGCATCTATTTTTTCAGACGTTTGCAGTTGTGTTTGGGCAGCGTGCATCAATAAATCAGTATCGTATTGAGTTCGCAAGATTTCAGTTTTTCTTCTCTTACTTCTTTCGGCCAATTCAACGAACGGCTTTTGTAGTCGTTTTGAAGACGAACTCCCAAATAAAGGTATTGTCACTGTTGCTTCCAGCCATTTGGCATGCATGCTTACAAATCGATACTGTTTTCTTTGTGCTGAATGCCAAAATATTTTAAAAAAATATTTGAATTTCTTTAAGCACTGATTTACTACTGATATGTCACTATCTCCTTGACATTTTGAAATTTCGCACAATTGTCTAACTAAAAATTGAAATTTCTCTTCAACGAGTTTAGAACTACATTCTTGTATAATTTGGAATAACTCTAATTTCGTATACACTTTTTCCATTTTACTCTCGAAGCTTCAAAATGGTTCTGATAACAATTTTATGCAATAACCACAATATATGTATATTAAAAAAAACTAAGTACCTAGAGCCCAGATTTGATTTTTTATTATATATTATTTTTGTTGTTAATGATTTTAAAAGTTATGCAAAACAGGTACATTTATTTTGCTCCATAAAATAACGTCATTTAGCGGCCGCACAGGTGGTTAAACCCCGTTACTTACTGTTTCGCACATCCCTTTTTTTACACAGGTAATATTAGTCTTAGATGTAATAATTTAAATAAAAAACATCTACGTACAACCAAAACATTTTATGACTGACGAAAGGGTTTTTATCATATGTACATACCTATGCAAGATGAGCAAAAACAGAAAAAAGGTGAAATTTTCAAAATATCATAAAAAAATGGTGCAACAACGCGTAACGTTTTTTTTTTAATTTAAAAGTAGAGATTTCAAATTTTATCGTGATGTATTACACTTTTATGAACTCAACTGGCTTCACCTTCAAAAACCTTTTAAAATTTTTTTTTTACAAAAATATGAACAAAAAAATCGATTTTTTTAATTTCGAACTAATTTTTTTATGATAAAAACTTCTAATCAAATTTTTCTAAAAATTTTCATAAGTAGCTGTTTATATAGTAGGTATTTCTCAGAAAAAAAAATCAATGTAAAATCTTTATTCGTTTATCTACAAAAATATATATTGTAAACCAAACCTCCTAAAACCGTAAAAAGTCAATGAACACGCATGCAATTTAATCAACTTTCCTGGTTTTAACAGTGTCCCAAAACGACAAATCTCAAGCAAAAGACTTGAAAATTCACTATACAGAACTTTGTTGTCTGTCGAGCTGCGTACTTAAATTTTTGCATTTCTTAAATTTAATTTTTTGCCTAATGTCCGGCTAGATTGGCAAAAAAACCCCTATGTGCGATGTTAAGAGTACCGTTAGCTTATGTTGATCAGACAGGTACGCACGTTAATGGCATTCTTTTATCTCCCATACAGTGTATTTCTTGGATAGTTCCTATGGAATCTGTAATGCAAGATTTGTTTTAAACCAATTCGGATAAATTCAGCAACGATCCATATAAAATTACGTACAATAATTTGCCCATTATTAATTATAAGAAAATCAATGGCACTAATGTACAATGGAGTGATAATGTTAAATATTTAGGTGTTTTACTGGACAAAAAACTAATATTTGAACTACATATCAAAAAACAGATTGAAAAATTCAACTTAGCAAAAGCAATGTTATATCCTCTAATCGGGCGTAGGTCATTTTTAAGTCATGATAACAAAATAATATTGGCTAAAGTAATTTTTCAATCTTTAATTTTGTATGCTTGTCCAGTTTGGGGAGTTTGCGCAAAAACCCACATTAAAAAAATTCAAATCTGTCAAAATAAGCTTTTAAAGATGATGCTTAATTTACCATGGCATTTCTCCACCACAGATCTTCACGAAGAAAATAATATAAAATTAATTATCGAAAAAATAAGTTTTTTAACAGAACGCTTCAAGGTTTCTTGTAGTATGTCTAGTAACCCACTAATTTCCGGCCTTTATTAAAGAAGACCAATTTATTTATTTGATTGTGTATCCATGCATACATATGTATATTGCGTATATGCTTAAATGTGTATATATGACTTACAATTATATAGGTATTCGTGGCGTATATGATTGTAACATACATTTTTCATTCATATTAATTTGTCTAAAATATCAAATCAGAGGTTTTTATAATGATACTTTCCTCTGAAGTAAAATATTTCTTTATAATAAACATCCTCTTATAAACTAAATTTTATTTTATAGATGAAAAGTTAGTATAATGACTAAAACTCTGTAAATTGTGTGATAACTTTAGGTTAAGTTTTAAATGTTTAAATAAATAAATATAAAAAAAAAATTAATTATAAGTTTTGTTGCTGCTGCTTTAAAATTTAAAAAGAACGAAAACAGCTGTGTTTTGTTTGTACACAACAACTAATATTTCCTAAAAAAAAAATTAATTAATAAAACCAATAAAATTTATTCAGTACTAAATGTTCTTAGTTAAATTTATTGCGCCGTTAATGCATTTTTTATTTGATTTATTTCTTTTATTTATTCGGGTTTCACTACAACGGGCTGAAGGCCAACGTTACTATTGCTCGCTTAATTAAGTTAGAATATATTTTTTTGTAGTTGTATTTGTATCTCCTATTAAATAAATAAATACATTTTTTTATAGTTTATTATTATGTACTTAAAATTTTAAATGATTTTCAGAATTCACAATTTTAAAGCAAAAACAAAATTTTGGTAAAATGTGTTCTTCAAAAAGTGAGTGATTGGCAAAATAACGATACCCTTAATAGCCTTTTCACACTTGTCAACATTTAACATCTAAAATTAATTTTCGAAGATGTTGAAATTTTCCCATAAGAAATACATTGGGCTAAAAATCAAAATTTTTAACATCTTTACAAAATGTTCCTATATCATTGTATTTCATTCTACATCTTCCGATTACTTTAGTGTTATCACTAGAAAAGTGGCAATAAATTCTATTATTATTGTGGCATCACTGACAGAATGGTATTTGCTTTGAAAGCAGCGTTACCATTTTTTATTGATAGCAAATGTTAGACGTTTCAAGTGTGAACGCATATTTCACATTTTCCATGCGTTCCTCCGCAATGTATGCAAGTGTACAAAGAGCATAAAAAAATTAAAAACAACGTAATTTGGGATAGTACACTTTTTAATGAATGTTAATAACATTTTATTGACACACGCTTTTGTGCCAAGACTTGTACACTTGCCTAGCTAACCATCCCCAGACGATAACTAAAAATCTATTTGGGGCGCTAGTCTGATGATGCGAAGTATTCATCGAAAATAAACAAAATAGTAAGTTATTACCTGTAACGGTTCCTTAATCATCGTTTTATTTCTTGTAAGAGAAATTAAACATAATAATTGCAAAACCAAAACAAAAATTACGAGTTTCGGTGCAATAGGAAAAAAGATAAAAGCAAAAAACAAATGAGCGAAGGAGGGGTGCTGACCTGATGGCGCGCAGTGTATATACCAAGTCCCTATCATGTCTGGGGTCTTAGGAAAACCCATTTCAGCGGAAACACGGACATCGTTAAATCAACTTCGCTCCTCATAAGGATCCAGAATATATATACTTTATTGGGTCTGAGATCAATATTGTTGATATTCCAAGCGGAATGACAAACTTACACTCAAAAGAAAAATCAATCCATCCGTACTCAAATCAATCCGAAGCGGTGCTAATAGTTCGGTGAGTAGGGATTTTCTTGAATCAAGTACAGAAAGATTGATTCAAATACGGATTTTCAATCGCAAAATACTTAAATTATCCATATTCAATCCCGATTTCGTACTTAAAATAATCCGAAAATGAGATTGATTTAAGTAAAACTAAGATTGAATCAATCTCAAAATGCGCATGATTCAAGTATTAAAATATTGATTTCATCCCGAATTCGTGCTTGAAAAAAACCAAAAAAAAAAATAATTAGAAAGAAGAAATTATTATGATTTATTTACTTACCCGTATCAGTGTTCCCAGTTCTATTTTAAGCCTTATCCCCAATGTGCGATTTCTCATCCCCAAAGTAGCTATTTTCTTATCCCCAAAAATCCATACATTTTCATACAAATAAAGTATGTACATAACATTGTGTCAATGGAAAAATATGCATGCATTGATTTATTTAAATACGTAAATCAATTTGTGTAATATTATTTAAACTAATGTTATTTATTCTTAAAGATAGACTCTGCTCTCTGACACGGAGCTCGATATTGACATATCAGCTCACAGTCAGACTACAGAGCCTGCCACTCTCATCTGTGAGGCCAGGGGACAGCAGAGGGGACACTCAGGAGAAGATTGTCCACAACTTTTTCGGCAGCACGCCGTGGAGGATGTGCCTAGCGCCCCTCCACGAGACATTAAGAACTCCAGCCGAACGAAGGAGGAGAAGGCGCAGAACGGTACAAGGAGCTCTCTGGCATATCTGGAAAAGATGTCGAAGAGAGATCCTTCAACGTTCTCCGCGAGGGATAGGCACCTTCTGAGAAGGCACCGTCAGAGCGTCACCAAATTCGAAAGAATTTACGGCCCTGTCAGTACCGTGCTTGGTTGGCCCTATCCCTGGAGAAAGCAGGTGGATGAAGTCGCCGGCCCGGTTAGTACTCAAAAGAGTACAGGGTCGCTGGAGTCGTCAACCTGCCGTGGAGAGAGGAAGAAAGGAGGGGTTGCCCCAATTACCAAAGCGCTCATGTCTTCGGAACGAGCTGCGGAGGATAAGGGGGCGATACCCAAGAAGGTCGGCAAAGTGGCTAAGGCAGTGGACACGGGGAAGAAGGCTGGTAATCCTCCGTCCGATTCCACTAGTGGCTCTCGTAAGGAGGCCATTAGAGGAAAAGGTGCGGGCAGGAACAAGCCTTCCGAACTAGTCGTGCCGAAGTCATCAAGCTCAGTGAAGAGGGCTGGTACATCTCCGGCTGAAGCTCCTAATGGCTCTAATAAGGAGACCATTAAGAGGATCAGATCTGGGGATGATCAGCCTTCTTCATCGAACAAAAGACTGAAGAAGTCGACGAGCCTGGAGAGTCATCTACAAGTGGCTGTCATCGATCGGAATGATCCGGATGGGAGGATCAGTGCCGAGCTATGGCAGCTAGTGGAGGCTAGGCTTATCGACGAGCTGGCAGCATTTAAGGGCAAAGAGGAGGACGTATCCTTCAATGGTGCGGACTGGGTTAAGGGAGTGAAAGTTGTCAATTGTGGTAACAAGAATTCTTTGGAATTCTTAAGGACTACAATTGACAAATGCAGCGACATTAACCCGGGGGCAAGGTTTGAAGTGATACAAGCCTCCGATTTGCCAATTAGGTCCATAGTGACAGTATGGATTCCACCACCCGTACGCCCGGTGGAAACTATACTGGCAGTATTGGGCAACCAGAATAACAGGCTTCTTACCGACCAATGGAGGCTAGTGACCTCACTGGTGTGTAAGGAGAACGCCGGCAGATACTTCCGCTTCGCGGTGGATCGGAAGTCCATGGAATTCTTGGAGGAGGTGGGGGGGGTAGTTAAGTTTGGTTTAGGTAACGTCAGGTTCCGGTATCCGAAGAATGACAGGACCAAAGAGGTTGTTAGTGGTGCAAATAAACCTGCACCACTGTGAAGCAGCCTCAACCGAACTGACAACCTTCCTCACCAGCACCCGGACGGACGTAGCCCTAATCCAAGAACCTTGGATTAATAAAAATAAGGTTTGCGGTTTAGGGGTTGCGGGATACACTCTGTTTGTCCCGTCCACGGAGGACAAGGTAAGAACGTGTATATTAGCGAGGAATGAATTGAATTTTCTCATATCTCATTCTTTCAGGTGCGGTGATTTAACCGTAGTAAATGGAGAAGCCAAAGGTAAGCGTACTCTTACACTGGCTTCGGTGTATTTGCCGTACGAGGCGTTGGACCCACCTGGAACGGAGGTGCGGGAACTGACGGCATATGCAAGGAGGAAGGGTGCAATCCTTGTATTGGGCTGCGATGCCAATGCTCATCATAGCCAATGGGGGAGTGCAGACATAAACAAAAGAGGTGAGATAATGTTTGATTTTATAACTACTAACAATCTTATTATCTGTAATATGGGTAACACGCCGACGTTCAGAAATAAAGATAGGCAGGCAGTGATAGATCTGACATTGGTGAACCGTGAGGAACAACTTGTTGTTGATTGGAGGGTGGCAACGGACTGTACATTTTCAGACCATAGCCGTATTACCTTCACAGTGAATTTTGACCCACCTGGGGTTGCTCCATTTAGGAACCCTAGGGGGACAAAATGGGACTCCTTTAAGGAAAGAGTCCGTATTGGATTGGCGCAAAGGGCCTTGAGCGACTTGCTGCCGAATGATCTGGAGGGGGTTGTGAACAAGTTCACTCATCTTCTAAGGGAAAGCTATGAGCAGTCCTGCCCGGTTACATTCCCGGGTAGGCGTAAACAGCCCAAATGGTGGACCAGGGAACTTCACGTTCAAAGGTCTACGGTTAGGAGACTGTTTAATAGGGCCAAGCTTACCAGAGCACCAGAGGATTGGAACAATCAAAGGGTGCAGTTCAACAAGTATAAGGCGGATCTGAAAAGAGCAAAGCGACTATCATGGAGGCAATTTTGCGCATCCATTGATAATGT
This sequence comes from Pollenia labialis, assembly GCA_949318255.1. Taxonomy (NCBI): domain Eukaryota; kingdom Metazoa; phylum Arthropoda; class Insecta; order Diptera; family Polleniidae; genus Pollenia; species Pollenia labialis. Next base: position 61,141,976 of record OX439139.1, on the reverse strand, counting down.
CAACGAGTTGTCAAGATTCCGACGGATCTTATCCAAGGACCCTAAAGCCCTTGGTTACATCCAAAGGAATGACGGCTCATGGACTGAGTCAAGCTCTGAGACCCTGACCTTACTTATGGAGACGCACTTTCCCGGGTGCAGGGAAACCGGAGGTATGGAAGATGGTCAATGGGACGTGACGTCCATGACATCGGGTTTTACTTCCGCCTGCGTCGAGGAAATGGTCACAGGAGAGAAGCTGGCGTGGGCGGTCAATACTTTTGACCCATATAAATCACCGGGTCCGGACGGTATTTTTCCGGCCATGCTCTGCAACATTCCGGACGGTGCATCACTTCTACTGATGGATGTATTCAGGAAGTGCCTCAGTAGGAGGTATCTGCCTAGGGGGTGGAGAGAGGTCAGGGTTATTTTTATACCCAAGGCTGGTAAAGCGGGCCACTCGAAACCGGGGGATTTTAGACCTATTAGTCTGTCTTCATTTTTGTTGAAGACTCTTGAAAGGCTAATAGATTTATATCTCAGGAGCAATATTGAGACCCGCCTTATTAGCAACGCTCAACATGCTTACCTGAAGGGTAAATCGGTTGAGAGCGCGTTACATGAGGTGGTTGGTTGTATTGAGCACGGTCTGAGGCATAAGGAATATACTCTCGCCGCGTTTCTGGACATAGAAGGAGCCTTTAATAACATTAAGATCGAGGCGATTAGAGATTCGTTGTTAGAGTTGGGAGTGGAGGACTTTCTGGTGGAGTGGATAGTCTGCATGCTTGGCAGTAGGATTATAAACTCGAGCCTGGGGGATCATGTGATAAGGAGGAGGGTTACCAGGGGGACACCACAAGGGGGGGTTCTATCACCTCTACTGTGGTTGCTTGCGGTCAACGGGATTCTTAGGTCATTTGATTCCATGGGCAGGAAAGTTGTTGCCTATGCGGACGACATAGTTCTGCTGGTCAGGGGAAAATTTTTGTCCACGATCGGGGAAATTATGCAGGTGATGCTAGGTGAACTCTCGGCTTGGGCAAAGGATAGGGGACTGGGTGTTAACCCTGTGAAGACTGAGCTGGTGCTATTTACCAGAAGGTATAGGATAGAGGAATTTAGGAGGCCAGTGCTAGATGGCGTCGAGTTACCTCTATCGAACGGAGCAAAGTATTTGGGTAACTTTCTGGACTGCAAACTGTCTTGGAAGAGAAATACTCAGGAAAGGATGAAAAGGGGACTCAATGCATACTACACATGCAGGAACTCCATTGGTAAGAACTGGGGTCTAAGGCCGGATATGGTAAACTGGATTTACACATCGGTTGTTAGGCCTATACTTACCTATGGATGCACTGTTTGGTGGGGGGCGTTGGGAGTGGATAGCTATAGGAAGATGCTCAGCAAGGTTCAAAGAAGTGCATCTCTTGGCATCACAGGGGCAAGGAGAAGCACTCCGCAGGCAGCGCTGGACATCCTACTATATCTGTCACCTATTGAACAGTACGTAAGGAGTGTGGCCGCTAGGAACTTAATTAGACTTTACGAGTCTTCGTTAGTTAGACCTAGGCGGGATGATCACACGAGAATCTTGTACGAGATGGGTCTGCTTGATCAGGGTATTTCTCTCGGGAGAATTTCGGATCATATGACTATGACCCTGGACTTCGGTGCAACACCACCAGTAGAGTTCCCGGATAGGGAAATTTGGAGTGGATCCAATGGACTGTTTGAGGGGTGGGCAGTATTTACGGATGGATCCAAGATGGAAACCGGCACTGGTGCCGGTGTATATATAGCGGACACCGAGGTGAAGAGGTCATTCAGACTCCCCGATGAGTGCAGTGTCTTCCAGGCTGAGATCCTAGCGATCTGGAGGGCGACGGAGGTGATACTGGAACACATCGTGGGTGGATCTGAGGTGACAATTTACGTCGATAGTCAGGCGGCGCTTAGGGCATTGACGAATTATACGGTGCGATCGTGCCTGGTCGCTCGGTGTAGGAATGCTCTTGGTGGACTCATGGAGGCATTCAATGTGAGGCTGTGTTGGGTACCTGGACACTGCATGGTTGGGGGAAATGAGGTGGCGGACGAACTCGCGAGAGGGGGTTCGAGTATGGACTTAGTGGTAAGGGACAGGGGGGTAAAGCCTCCCCTATGTTACTACTATGGTGTGATACGGGAGAAATTCCGTGATGACGTTAACCGATCCTGGGGGGACAGAGTGGATTGCAGGGTGTCTAGGGCATTATGGCCCGGATTGGACGCGGGGGCAACCAGGGTTCTATTGGGATTGGATAGGAGTAGTCTTAGAACGCTTATAGGGTTCTTGACGGGTCATTGTCCGGTCAGGGCTTTTGTGGGCAGATGGGACAATACCATACCGGACTTCTGCAGATTGTGCGAGGATTCGGAGGAGCTGGAGACGATCGAGCATGTACTTTGCCATTGTCCCAGGGTGCAGGGCCTCAGACAGAAGTGGCTAGGAAATAGGTTTCACGACGAACTGGGGTGCATCGCTGGATGTAGTCCAGCTGATCTACTGGGGTTTGTCAGGGAAATAGTGCGGTTGTTTCTGTTGAGGGGACAGTAGAGAGGGAATTTTGTTCTTCACATCACCTACTAACTTTCCTATATTCTATACTCTATCTACCTCATACTTCTTTTCTTAACCTTTCTCTTTTTCTATCTTCTTTATCTATTCTTCATCATATTGAAGGGATTCACAATGGACCGTACTGGTCTCCGAGTGGAAGTGTGCCCTTGGGCACATAACCCTTCTGAACCTAACCTAACCTATTCTTAAAGATATACTTATGTACACATGTATAGTATGTAACAAGGGTGACGCAAAACGGAAAAGAAAAATAATTATGCGTCAATATTTATCATTTCAGAAACTAGGGAATCAAAATCTTCTGATTCATCAGCCAATGCAATTTTGTTTTACATGTTGTTTTTAAAAAAGTGCATTTGAGATGATTGAATAAATTTGTCACAGCAAGCTGCATTACTTTAAAGTGTGCATTTATTCTAATAACTTATATTGCATTCTGTTGCAAATATTGATCTTGGTTGTATTCATTACAGCAAAGACTGGTTCAACAGAAGTAACGCTTGTTGGTACAAAAAGCATATATGTATAAAACTATTTCAACAAGCTCTTGAAAAAGTTTTAAAGAAAGACTTATGGCGTTCTTTTCTGAAAAACATTTGTTATTTTAAAAGTGTAAAGCGTTCTTTTCTGATGATGTTCCCTTTAAAATTAAAATAAATGCTACATGTTCAACTCTCATTTTAATTAAAGGGGCATGAGTGCAGCACTAGATCAAGGCGAATTCTGTACAAGGTGGTGGCAAGTTTCGAGCCGTAAACACTTACAATGCAATACAAAAAACTGTGGTTTCTGTTGGCTTTGAATTGTTGTAGTCTTGTCATTACCTGTAATTGAATTTACCTTGCGCTAATTATATGTACTTTATTGTTTAATGCCGAAATTTGTGTTCTTTTGTAAACGTAAAATATTAAACACTTATTAAAAATTAGGGGAGAATTAAAAAATGCTGCCAAGTCACATGTAACACTTATGCAACACTTTTTTTTAGAAAAGAAAACGCCATTAAATTTGTACCCACATCTTGACAAAATCGGTCTTGCCATTGCAAAAATGGAATTTATAATAATATATTATCCCCAAAAATCGCCAGCGAAAAAAGTGCTTTTCCCAACCAATGAAGGCACAAACAATATATTTATCCGTTTGAGAGCCTTTTATGGCATCGATTTGTAAATCCATTATTTTGCATTTTTAGTTTTTGCAGCATTTTTGGGCATAATTTTGTCAACAAGTATTTTGGCAGCAATTTTTAAGTTTATAAAGCATATTTTGCCTTTTTAAGGCATATTTTGGTGCAATTTCAATTCTGGTTAACTTTTCCGGATTGCTTTTCTGTTTTAAATATCTATCTGTTTAACCAATGTGTTGCTTCAGTTTCGACATCTATATTTCATTTTTACCCTAAAATTGTAAGGTAAAGCAGCTTGCAATTAGTGTATTTTAAATACGTTTTTCAAATACTGATGTGCATTAAGTGATATACAAATAAGAACGATAGTTTTGTTTTCTGTTTTGTAACATTTTAATTGAAATGGCTCTACGACCTGTTGCTGGAATTGGCCCGCTTAAGCACGCACTTCGATCTTGTGCGTTCTTCCACCGGAGTCTCGGTCTTCTTGTGCGTGCTTTCTCCAGTTCGTTATACTAATGATATGCATGTATTCTTTCATTTGGTCCTTCCACCGGAGTCTCGGTCTTCTCCGGCTGTGCTTTCCGTAGAAGTTGTGATCCCACGCCTTGTTGGTTTGAGCACACAGAAAAAAATAACAATGTTAAATTAATATGGCAAAATGTTCATTGATAATCATAATAAATTTCTGCAAAAGTATGAATTTTATTTAAATTTATAATTATGTATTTAATATTAATTTTATACAAAAAATATTAAAATAACCTTAATGCAAGTTAACTTAATATAATTAACTGTTAGTGCCGGTTCACACACGTCAAGTTTGACTCGTCAAGTCTTGAGTTTTTAGGAGAGAAGGGAAATGAAATGGCATTCTCTTTACCCTTCTTTCCTAAAAGCTCAAGACTTGACGAGTCAAACTTGACTTGTGTGAACCGGCACTTAAAATAACATTGTTCAATATTGAATCCATAAAAACCTGGTTTATATTAAAATCAAATCTTGTAAAATTAATTGCATACATACTTAAGTATGTACATTTTTTTATTTTCATGTTTAAAATATGTTATAAAAAGAAGACAATTCCCGTATTCTTCAAATTAAAATTATTTAGTTAAATAGTACATCAATTTTCAAAGTAGAATGAAGACGAAAACCAAATCGGGCGATTCTGCTGATGCTTCTGTTGACAAAGGAGAATACAAAATAAGTGAAACATGTGTTACAGGTAGGGTATTCATTCGGTTAACAGTTAATTTAATATGTTTAGAGAAATCCAGGAAAAAGTCTGAGAAATTAGATATTCTGTGTTATGGGTTGCTTTCGAGTTCTCCAACATCCAAGATAAGTGAACGAATTTTTTCCAAGTCAAGTTTTATCAAAACTAAAAAAGAATCGCTCAAATTCTAAACATTTAATCCAATTTATTTTTCTAAAACATTATTTAATAAAGCTATTGAAGTAATTAATAATATGATTTCAGAGTTTATTTTTTAATAAATACATAATAAGTATTAATTAAAAAATATGTATAACATAGTTATTGATTATTTTTTGTTTGCTCGTTTTGGTTCAAGTATTGTTATGTTATTATTTTTTTACCAATAAAATCCAAATAATAAATAATTTTTAATTTTTATATATTGAACTTACTTAAGTTATAAAAAAACCCTTATTAACCGGTTAACCGATCAAAAACAAAATTAACCGATTAAAGCAAAAGCCCGATTAATAAATACCCTAGTTACAGGGTAAGTGTTTCACACTGTTATATCACACTAAAACCAATTTGATTCTACATGAAATTCACGTTGTTTCAACTTGAAATAACTTTCATTCAACGTGATTCGGATTGTTATTTATATATAAATGAAATTTTGCTCTAACTTTACTGCAAAGTTAAATTGACATGAATTATAGTTATTTTGAAAGAACAAAATGTTGTTCGCTAGTTATTGTAAAATCATGTTTAATTAACATAAAGTAACAATGAAGAAAAATCAACACCGAAAAGCGTAAAATCATCCTTGTTTTCGACGATTTTACATTGATTTTTTCGAGTCCTACCGATGTTAAGAGTACCGTTAGCTTATGTTGATCAGACAGGTACGCACGTTAATGGCATTCTTTTATCTCCCATACAGTGTATTTCTTGGATAGGATATGGAATCTGTAATGCAAGATTTTTTTTAAACCAATTCGGATAAATTCAGCAACGATCCATATAAAATTACGTACAATAATTTGCCCATTATTAATTATAAGAAAATCAATGGCACTAATGTATAATGGAGTGATAATGTTAAATATTTAGGTGTTTTACTGGACAAAAAACTAATATTTGAACTACATATCAAAAAACAGATTGAAAAATTCAACTTAGCAAAAGCAATGTTATATCCTCTAATCGGGCGTAGGTCATTTTTAAGTCATGATAACAAAATAATATTGGCTAAAGTAATTTTTCAATCTTTAATTTTGTATGCTTGTCCAGTTTGGGGAGTTTGCGCAAAAACCCACATTAAAAAAATTCAAATCTGTCAAAATAAGCTTTTAAAGATGATGCTTAATTTACCATGGCATTTCTCCACCACAGATCTTCACGAAGAAAATAATATAAAATTAATTATCGAAAAAATAAGTTTTTTAACAGAACGCTTCAAGGTTTCTTGTAGTATGTCTAGTAACCCACTAATTTCCGGCCTTTATTAAAGAAGACCAATTTATTTATTTGATTGTGTATCCATGCATACATATGTATATTGCGTATATGCTTAAATGTGTATATATGACTTACAATTATATAGGTATTCGTGGCGTATATGATTGTAACATACATTTTTCATTCATATTAATTTGTCTAAAATATCAAATCAGAGGTTTTTATAATGATACTTTCCTCTGAAGTAAAATATTTCTTTATAATAAACATCCTCTTATAAACTAAATTTTATTTTATAGATGAAAAGTTAGTATAATGACTAAAACTCTGTAAATTGTGTGATAACTTTAGGTTAAGTTTTAAATGTTTAAATAAATAAATATAAAAAAAAAATTAATTATAAGTTTTGTTGCTGCTGCTTTAAAATTTAAAAAGAACGAAAACAGCTGTGTTTTGTTTGTACACAACAACTAATATTTCCTAAAAAAAAAATTAATTAATAAAACCAATAAAATTTATTCAGTACTAAATGTTCTTAGTTAAATTTATTGCGCCGTTAATGCATTTTTTATTTGATTTATTTCTTTTATTTATTCGGGTTTCACTACAACGGGCTGAAGGCCAACGTTACTATTGCTCGCTTAATTAAGTTAGAATATATTTTTTTGTAGTTGTATTTGTATCTCCTATTAAATAAATAAATACATTTTTTTATAGTTTATTATTATGTACTTAAAATTTTAAATGATTTTCAGAATTCACAATTTTAAAGCAAAAACAAAATTTTGGTAAAATGTGTTCTTCAAAAAGTGAGTGATTGGCAAAATAACGATACCCTTAATAGCCTTTTCACACTTGTCAACATTTAACATCTAAAATTAATTTTCGAAGATGTTGAAATTTTCCCATAAGAAATACATTGGGCTAAAAATCAAAATTTTTAACATCTTTACAAAATGTTCCTATATCATTGTATTTCATTCTACATCTTCCGATTACTTTAGTGTTATCACTAGAAAAGTGGCAATAAATTCTATTATTATTGTGGCATCACTGACAGAATGGTATTTGCTTTGAAAGCAGCGTTACCATTTTTTATTGATAGCAAATGTTAGACGTTTCAAGTGTGAACGCATATTTCACATTTTCCATGCGTTCCTCCGCAATGTATGCAAGTGTACAAAGAGCATAAAAAAATTAAAAACAACGTAATTTGGGATAGTACACTTTTTAATGAATGTTAATAACATTTTATTGACACACGCTTTTGTGCCAAGACTTGTACACTTGCCTAGCTAACCATCCCCAGACGATAACTAAAAATCTATTTGGGGCGCTAGTCTGATGATGCGAAGTATTCATCGAAAATAAACAAAATAGTAAGTTATTACCTGTAACGGTTCCTTAATCATCGTTTTATTTCTTGTAAGAGAAATTAAACATAATAATTGCAAAACCAAAACAAAAATTACGAGTTTCGGTGCAATAGGAAAAAAGATAAAAGCAAAAAACAAATGAGCGAAGGAGGGGTGCTGACCTGATGGCGCGAAATGTATATACCAAGTCCCTATCATGTCTGGGGTCTTAGGAAAACCCATTTCAGCGGAAACACGGACATCGTTAAATCAACTTCGCTCCTCATAAGGATCCAGAATATATATACTTTATTGGGTCTGAGATCAATATTGTTGATATTCCAAGCGGAATGACAAACTTACACTCAAAAGAAAAATCAATCCATCCGTACTCAAATCAATCCGAAGCGGTGCTAATAGTTCGGTGAGTAGGGATTTTCTTGAATCAAGTACAGAAAGATTGATTCAAGTACGGATTTTCAATCGCAAAATACTTAAATTATCCATATTCAATCCCGATTTCGTACTTAAAATAATCCGAAAATGAGATTGATTTAAGTAAAACTAAGATTGAATCAATCTCAAAATGCGCATGATTCAAGTATTAAAATATTGATTTCATCCCGAATTCGTGCTTGAAAAAAACCAAAAAAAAAAATAATTAGAAAGAAGAAATTATTATGATTTATTTACTTACCCGTATCAGTGTTCCCAGTTCTATTTTAAGCCTTATCCCCAATGTGCGATTTCTCATCCCCAAAGTAGCTATTTTCTTATCCCCAAAAATCCATACATTTTCATACAAATAAAGTATGTACATAACATTGTGTCAATGGAAAAATATGCATGCATTGATTTATTTAAATACGTAAATCAATTTGTGTAATATTATTTAAACTAATGTTATTTATTCTTAAAGATAGACTCTGCTCTCTGACACGGAGCTCGATATTGACATATCAGCTCACAGTCAGACTACAGAGCCTGCCACTCTCATCTGTGAGGCCAGGGGACAGCAGAGGGGACACTCAGGAGAAGATTGTCCACAACTTTTTCGGCAGCACGCCGTGGAGGATGTGCCTAGCGCCCCTCCACGAGACATTAAGAACTCCAGCCGAACGAAGGAGGAGAAGGCGCAGAACGGTACAAGGAGCTCTCTGGCATATCTGGAAAAGATGTCGAAGAGAGATCCTTCAACGTTCTCCGCGAGGGATAGGCACCTTCTGAGAAGGCACCGTCAGAGCGTCACCAAATTCGAAAGAATTTACGGCCCTGTCAGTACCGTGCTTGGTTGGCCCTATCCCTGGAGAAAGCAGGTGGATGAAGTCGCCGGCCCGGTTAGTACTCAAAAGAGTACAGGGTCGCTGGAGTCGTCAACCTGCCGTGGAGAGAGGAAGAAAGGAGGGGTTGCCCCAATTACCAAAGCGCTCATGTCTTCGGAACGAGCTGCGGAGGATAAGGGGGCGATACCCAAGAAGGTCGGCAAAGTGGCTAAGGCAGTGGACACGGGGAAGAAGGCTGGTAATCCTCCGTCCGATTCCACTAGTGGCTCTCGTAAGGAGGCCATTAGAGGAAAAGGTGCGGGCAGGAACAAGCCTTCCGAACTAGTCGTGCCGAAGTCATCAAGCTCAGTGAAGAGGGCTGGTACATCTCCGGCTGAAGCTCCTAATGGCTCTAATAAGGAGACCATTAAGAGGATCAGATCTGGGGATGATCAGCCTTCTTCATCGAACAAAAGACTGAAGAAGTCGACGAGCCTGGAGAGTCATCTACAAGTGGCTGTCATCGATCGGAATGATCCGGATGGGAGGATCAGTGCCGAGCTATGGCAGCTAGTGGAGGCTAGGCTTATCGACGAGCTGGCAGCATTTAAGGGCAAAGAGGAGGACGTATCCTTCAATGGTGCGGACTGGGTTAAGGGAGTGAAAGTTGTCAATTGTGGTAACAAGAATTCTTTGGAATTCTTAAGGACTACAATTGACAAATGCAGCGACATTAACCCGGGGGCAAGGTTTGAAGTGATACAAGCCTCCGATTTGCCAATTAGGTCCATAGTGACAGTATGGATTCCACCACCCGTACGCCCGGTGGAAACTATACTGGCAGTATTGGGCAACCAGAATAACAGGCTTCTTACCGACCAATGGAGGCTAGTGACCTCACTGGTGTGTAAGGAGAACGCCGGCAGAGACTTCCGCTTCGCGGTGGATCGGAAGTCCATGGAATTCTTGGAGGAGGTGGGGGGGGTAGTTAAGTTTGGTTTAGGTAACGTCAGGTTCCGGTATCCGAAGAATGACAGGACCAAAGAGGTTGTTAGTGGTGCAAATAAACCTGCACCACTGTGAAGCAGCCTCAACCGAACTGACAACCTTCCTCACCAGCACCCGGACGGACGTAGCCCTAATCCAAGAACCTTGGATTAATAAAAATAAGGTTTGCGGTTTAGGGGTTGCGGGATACACTCTGTTTGTCCCGTCCACGGAGGACAAGGTAAGAACGTGTATATTAGCGAGGAATGAATTGAATTTTCTCATATCTCATTCTTTCAGGTGCGGTGATTTAACCGTAGTAAATGGAGAAGCCAAAGGTAAGCGTACTCTTACACTGGCTTCGGTGTATTTGCCGTACGAGGCGTTGGACCCACCTGGAACGGAGGTGCGGGAACTGACGGCATATGCAAGGAGGAAGGGTGCAATCCTTGTATTGGGCTGCGATGCCAATGCTCATCATAGCCAATGGGGGAGTGCAGACATAAACAAAAGAGGTGAGATAATGTTTGATTTTATAACTACTAACAATCTTATTATCTGTAATATGGGTAACACGCCGACGTTCAGAAATAAAGATAGGCAGGCAGTGATAGATCTGACATTGGTGAACCGTGAGGAACAACTTGTTGTTGATTGGAGGGTGGCAACGGACTGTACATTTTCAGACCATAGCCGTATTACCTTCACAGTGAATTTTGACCCACCTGGGGTTGCTCCATTTAGGAACCCTAGGGGGACAAAATGGGACTCCTTTAAGGAAAGAGTCCGTATTGGATTGGCGCAAAGGGCCTTGAGCGACTTGCTGCCGAATGATCTGGAGGGGGTTGTGAACAAGTTCACTCATCTTCTAAGGGAAAGCTATGAGCAGTCCTGCCCGGTTACATTCCCGGGTAGGCGTAAACAGCCCAAATGGTGGACCAGGGAACTTCACGTTCAAAGGTCTACGGTTAGGAGACTGTTTAATAGGGCCAAGCTTACCAGAGCACCAGAGGATTGGAACAATCAAAGGGTGCAGTTCAACAAGTATAAGGCGGATCTGAAAAGAGCAAAGCGACTATCATGGAGGCAATTTTGCGCATCCATTGATAATGTCAACGAGTTGTCAAGATTCCGACGGATCTTATCCAAGGACCCTAAAGCCCTTGGTTACATCCAAAGGAATGACGGCTCATGGACTGAGTCAAGCTCTGAGACCCTGACCTTACTTATGGAGACGCACTTTCCCGGGTGCAGGGAAACCGGAGGTATGGAAGATGGTCAATGGGACGTGACGTCCATGACATCGGGTTTTACTTCCGCCTGCGTCGAGGAAATGGTCACAGGAGAGAAGCTGGCGTGGGCGGTCAATACTTTTGACCCATATAAATCACCGGGTCCGGACGGTATTTTTCCGGCCATGCTCTGCAACATTCCGGACGGTGCATCACTTCTACTGATGGATGTATTCAGGAAGTGCCTCAGTAGGAGGTATCTGCCTAGGGGGTGGAGAGAGGTCAGGGTTATTTTTATACCCAAGGCTGGTAAAGCGGGCCACTCGAAACCGGGGGATTTTAGACCTATTAGTCTGTCTTCATTTTTGTTGAAGACTCTTGAAAGGCTAATAGATTTATATCTCAGGAGCAATATTGAGACCCGCCTTATTAGCAACGCTCAACATGCTTACCTGAAGGGTAAATCGGTTGAGAGCGCGTTACATGAGGTGGTTGGTTGTATTGAGCACGGTCTGAGGCATAAGGAATATACTCTCGCCGCGTTTCTGGACATAGAAGGAGCCTTTAATAACATTAAGATCGAGGCGATTAGAGATTCGTTGTTAGAGTTGGGAGTGGAGGACTTTCTGGTGGAGTGGATAGTCTGCATGCTTGGCAGTAGGATTATAAACTCGAGCCTGGGGGATCATGTGATAAGGAGGAGGGTTACCAGGGGGACACCACAAGGGGGGGTTCTATCACCTCTACTGTGGTTGCTTGCGGTCAACGGGATTCTTAGGTCATTTGATTCCATGGGCAGGAAAGTTGTTGCCTATGCGGACGACATAGTTCTGCTGGTCAGGGGAAAATTTTTGTCCACGATCGGGGAAATTATGCAGGTGATGCTAGGTGAACTCTCGGCTTGGGCAAAGGATAGGGGACTGGGTGTTAACCCTGTGAAGACTGAGCTGGTGCTATTTACCAGAAGGTATAGGATAGAGGAATTTAGGAGGCCAGTGCTAGATGGCGTCGAGTTACCTCTATCGAACGGAGCAAAGTATTTGGGTAACTTTCTGGACTGCAAACTGTCTTGGAAGAGAAATACTCAGGAAAGGATGAAAAGGGGACTCAATGCATACTACACATGCAGGAACTCCATTGGTAAGAACTGGGGTCTAAGGCCGGATATGGTAAACTGGATTTACACATCGGTTGTTAGGCCTATACTTACCTATGGATGCACTGTTTGGTGGGGGGCGTTGGGAGTGGATAGCTATAGGAAGATGCTCAGCAAGGTTCAAAGAAGTGCATCTCTTGGCATCACAGGGGCAAGGAGAAGCACTCCGCAGGCAGCGCTGGACATCCTACTATATCTGTCACCTATTGAACAGTACGTAAGGAGTGTGGCCGCTAGGAACTTAATTAGACTTTACGAGTCTTCGTTAGTTAGACCTAGGCGGGATGATCACACGAGAATCTTGTACGAGATGGGTCTGCTTGATCAGGGTATTTCTCTCGGGAGAATTTCGGATCATATGACTATGACCCTGGACTTCGGTGCAACACCACCAGTAGAGTTCCCGGATAGGGAAATTTGGAGTGGATCCAATGGACTGTTTGAGGGGTGGGCAGTATTTACGGATGGATCCAAGATGGAAACCGGCACTGGTGCCGGTGTATATATAGCGGACACCGAGGTGAAGAGGTCATTCAGACTCCCCGATGAGTGCAGTGTCTTCCAGGCTGAGATCCTAGCGATCTGGAGGGCGACGGAGGTGATACTGGAACACATCGTGGGTGGATCTGAGGTGACAATTTACGTCGATAGTCAGGCGGCGCTTAGGGCATTGACGAATTATACGGTGCGATCGTGCCTGGTCGCTCGGTGTAGGAATGCTCTTGGTGGACTCATGGAGGCATTCAATGTGAGGCTGTGTTGGGTACCTGGACACTGCATGGTTGGGGGAAATGAGGTGGCGGACGAACTCGCGAGAGGGGGTTCGAGTATGGACTTAGTGGTAAGGGACAGGGGGGTAAAGCCTCCCCTATGTTACTACTATGGTGTGATACGGGAGAAATTCCGTGATGACGTTAACCGATCCTGGGGGGACAGAGTGGATTGCAGGGTGTCTAGGGCATTATGGCCCGGATTGGACGCGGGGGCAACCAGGGTTCTATTGGGATTGGATAGGAGTAGTCTTAGAACGCTTATAGGGTTCTTGACGGGTCATTGTCCGGTCAGGGCTTTTGTGGGCAGATGGGACAATACCATACCGGACTTCTGCAGATTGTGCGAGGATTCGGAGGAGCTGGAGACGATCGAGCATGTACTTTGCCATTGTCCCAGGGTGCAGGGCCTCAGACAGAAGTGGCTAGGAAATAGGTTTCACGACGAACTGGGGTGCATCGCTGGATGTAGTCCAGCTGATCTACTGGGGTTTGTCAGGGAAATAGTGCGGTTGTTTCTGTTGAGGGGACAGTAGAGAGGGAATTTTGTTCTTCACATCACCTACTAACTTTCCTATATTCTATACTCTATCTACCTCATACTTCTTTTCTTAACCTTTCTCTTTTTCTATCTTCTTTATCTATTCTTCATCATATTGAAGGGATTCACAATGGACCGTACTGGTCTCCGAGTGGAAGTGTGCCCTTGGGCACATAACCCTTCTGAACCTAACCTAACCTATTCTTAAAGATATACTTATGTACACATGTATAGTATGTAACAAGGGTGACGCAAAACGGAAAAGAAAAATAATTATGCGTCAATATTTATCATTTCAGAAACTAGGGAATCAAAATCTTCTGATTCATCAGCCAATGCAATTTTGTTTTACATGTTGTTTTTAAAAAAGTGCATTTGAGATGATTGAATAAATTTGTCACAGCAAGCTGCATTACTTTAAAGTGTGCATTTATTCTAATAACTTATATTGCATTCTGTTGCAAATATTGATCTTGGTTGTATTCATTACAGCAAAGACTGGTTCAACAGAAGTAACGCTTGTTGGTACAAAAAGCATATATGTATAAAACTATTTCAACAAGCTCTTGAAAAAGTTTTAAAGAAAGACTTATGGCGTTCTTTTCTGAAAAACATTTGTTATTTTAAAAGTGTAAAGCGTTCTTTTCTGATGATGTTCCCTTTAAAATTAAAATAAATGCTACATGTTCAACTCTCATTTTAATTAAAGGGGCATGAGTGCAGCACTAGATCAAGGCGAATTCTGTACAAGGTGGTGGCAAGTTTCGAGCCGTAAACACTTACAATGCAATACAAAAAACTGTGGTTTCTGTTGGCTTTGAATTGTTGTAGTCTTGTCATTACCTGTAATTGAATTTACCTTGCGCTAATTATATGTACTTTATTGTTTAATGCCGAAATTTGTGTTCTTTTGTAAACGTAAAATATTAAACACTTATTAAAAATTAGGGGAGAATTAAAAAATGCTGCCAAGTCACATGTAACACTTATGCAACACTTTTTTTTAGAAAAGAAAACGCCATTAAATTTGTACCCACATCTTGACAAAATCGGTCTTGCCATTGCAAAAATGGAATTTATAATAATATATTATCCCCAAAAATCGCCAGCGAAAAAAGTGCTTTTCCCAACCAATGAAGGCACAAACAATATATTTATCCGTTTGAGAGCCTTTTATGGCATCGATTTGTAAATCCATTATTTTGCATTTTTAGTTTTTGCAGCATTTTTGGGCATAATTTTGTCAACAAGTATTTTGGCAGCAATTTTTAAGTTTATAAAGCATATTTTGCCTTTTTAAGGCATATTTTGGTGCAATTTCAATTCTGGTTAACTTTTCCGGATTGCTTTTCTGTTTTAAATATCTATCTGTTTAACCAATGTGTTGCTTCAGTTTCGACATCTATATTTCATTTTTACCCTAAAATTGTAAGGTAAAGCAGCTTGCAATTAGTGTATTTTAAATACGTTTTTCAAATACTGATGTGCATTAAGTGATATACAAATAAGAACGATAGTTTTGTTTTCTGTTTTGTAACATTTTAATTGAAATGGCTCTACGACCTGTTGCTGGAATTGGCCCGCTTAAGCACGCACTTCGATCTTGTGCGTTCTTCCACCGGAGTCTCGGTCTTCTTGTGCGTGCTTTCTCCAGTTCGTTATACTAATGATATGCATGTATTCTTTCATTTGGTCCTTCCACCGGAGTCTCGGTCTTCTCCGGCTGTGCTTTCCGTAGAAGTTGTGATCCCACGCCTTGTTGGTTTGAGCACACAGAAAAAAATAACAATGTTAAATTAATATGGCAAAATGTTCATTGATAATCATAATAAATTTCTGCAAAAGTATGAATTTTATTTAAATTTATAATTATGTATTTAATATTAATTTTATACAAAAAATATTAAAATAACCTTAATGCAAGTTAACTTAATATAATTAACTGTTAGTGCCGGTTCACACACGTCAAGTTTGACTCGTCAAGTCTTGAGTTTTTAGGAGAGAAGGGAAATGAAATGGCATTCTCTTTACCCTTCTTTCCTAAAAGCTCAAGACTTGACGAGTCAAACTTGACTTGTGTGAACCGGCACTTAAAATAACATTGTTCAATATTGAATCCATAAAAACCTGGTTTATATTAAAATCAAATCTTGTAAAATTAATTGCATACATACTTAAGTATGTACATTTTTTTATTTTCATGTTTAAAATATGTTATAAAAAGAAGACAATTCCCGTATTCTTCAAATTAAAATTATTTAGTTAAATAGTACATCAATTTTCAAAGTAGAATGAAGACGAAAACCAAATCGGGCGATTCTGCTGATGCTTCTGTTGACAAAGGAGAATACAAAATAAGTGAAACATGTGTTACAGGTAGGGTATTCATTCGGTTAACAGTTAATTTAATATGTTTAGAGAAATCCAGGAAAAAGTCTGAGAAATTAGATATTCTGTGTTATGGGTTGCTTTCGAGTTCTCCAACATCCAAGATAAGTGAACGAATTTTTTCCAAGTCAAGTTTTATCAAAACTAAAAAAGAATCGCTCAAATTCTAAACATTTAATCCAATTTATTTTTCTAAAACATTATTTAATAAAGCTATTGAAGTAATTAATAATATGATTTCAGAGTTTATTTTTTAATAAATACATAATAAGTATTAATTAAAAAATATGTATAACATAGTTATTGATTATTTTTTGTTTGCTCGTTTTGGTTCAAGTATTGTTATGTTATTATTTTTTTACCAATAAAATCCAAATAATAAATAATTTTTAATTTTTATATATTGAACTTACTTAAGTTATAAAAAAACCCTTATTAACCGGTTAACCGATCAAAAACAAAATTAACCGATTAAAGCAAAAGCCCGATTAATAAATACCCTAGTTACAGGGTAAGTGTTTCACACTGTTATATCACACTAAAACCAATTTGATTCTACATGAAATTCACGTTGTTTCAACTTGAAATAACTTTCATTCAACGTGATTCGGATTGTTATTTATATATAAATGAAATTTTGCTCTAACTTTACTGCAAAGTTAAATTGACATGAATTATAGTTATTTTGAAAGAACAAAATGTTGTTCGCTAGTTATTGTAAAATCATGTTTAATTAACATAAAGTAACAATGAAGAAAAATCAACACCGAAAAGCGTAAAATCATCCTTGTTTTCGACGATTTTACATTGATTTTTTCGAGTCCTACCGATGTTAAGAGTACCGTTAGCTTATGTTGATCAGACAGGTACGCACGTTAATGGCATTCTTTTATCTCCCATACAGTGTATTTCTTGGATAGGATATGGAATCTGTAATGCAAGATTTTTTTTAAACCAATTCGGATAAATTCAGCAACGATCCATATAAAATTACGTACAATAATTTGCCCATTATTAATTATAAGAAAATCAATGGCACTAATGTACAATGGAGTGATAATGTTAAATATTTAGGTGTTTTACTGGACAAAAAACTAATATTTGAACTACATATCAAAAAACAGATTGAAAAATTCAACTTAGCAAAAGCAATGTTATATCCTCTAATCGGGCGTAGGTCATTTTTAAGTCATGATAACAAAATAATATTGGCTAAAGTAATTTTTCAATCTTTAATTTTGTATGCTTGTCCAGTTTGGGGAGTTTGCGCAAAAACCCACATTAAAAAAATTCAAATCTGTCAAAATAAGCTTTTAAAGATGATGCTTAATTTACCATGGCATTTCTCCACCACAGATCTTCACGAAGAAAATAATATAAAATTAATTATCGAAAAAATAAGTTTTTTAACAGAACGCTTCAAGGTTTCTTGTAGTATGTCTAGTAACCCACTAATTTCCGGCCTTTATTAAAGAAGACCAATTTATTTATTTGATTGTGTATCCATGCATACATATGTATATTGCGTATATGCTTAAATGTGTATATATGACTTACAATTATATAGGTATTCGTGGCGTATATGATTGTAACATACATTTTTCATTCATATTAATTTGTCTAAAATATCAAATCAGAGGTTTTTATAATGATACTTTCCTCTGAAGTAAAATATTTCTTTATAATAAACATCCTCTTATAAACTAAATTTTATTTTATAGATGAAAAGTTAGTATAATGACTAAAACTCTGTAAATTGTGTGATAACTTTAGGTTAAGTTTTAAATGTTTAAATAAATAAATATAAAAAAAAAATTAATTATAAGTTTTGTTGCTGCTGCTTTAAAATTTAAAAAGAACGAAAACAGCTGTGTTTTGTTTGTACACAACAACTAATATTTCCTAAAAAAAAAATTAATTAATAAAACCAATAAAATTTATTCAGTACTAAATGTTCTTAGTTAAATTTATTGCGCCGTTAATGCATTTTTTATTTGATTTATTTCTTTTATTTATTCGGGTTACACTACAACGGGCTGAAGGCCAACGTTACTATTGCTCGCTTAATTAAGTTAGAATATATTTTTTTGTAGTTGTATTTGTATCTCCTATTAAATAAATAAATACATTTTTTTATAGTTTATTATTATGTACTTAAAATTTTAAATGATTTTCAGAATTCACAATTTTAAAGCAAAAACAAAATTTTGGTAAAATGTGTTCTTCAAAAAGTGAGTGATTGGCAAAATAACGATACCCTTAATAGCCTTTTCACACTTGTCAACATTTAACATCTAAAATTAATTTTCGAAGATGTTGAAATTTTCCCATCAAAATTTTTAACATCTTTACAAAATGTTCCTATATCATTCTATTTCATTCTACATCTTCCGATTACTTTAGTGTTATCACTAGAAAAGTGGCAATAAATTCTATTATTATTGTGGCATCACTGACAGAATGGTATTTGCTTTGAAAGCAGCGTTACCATTTTTTATTGATAGCAAATGTTAGACGTTTCAAGTGTGAACGCATATTTCACATTTTCCATGCGTTCCTCCGCAATGTATGCAAGTGTACAAAGAGCATAAAAAAATTAAAAACAACGTAATTTGGGATAGTACACTTTTTAATGAATGTTAATAACATTTTATTGACACACGCTTTTGTGCCAAGACTTGTACACTTGCCTAGCTAACCATCCCCAGACGATAACTAAAAATCTATTTGGGGCGCTAGTCTGATGATGCGAAGTATTCATCGAAAATAAACAAAATAGTAAGTTATTACCTGTAACGGTTCCTTAATCATCGTTTTATTTCTTGTAAGAGAAATTAAACATAATAATTGCAAAACCAAAACAAAAATTACGAGTTTCGGTGCAATAGGAAAAAAGATAAAAGCAAAAAACAAATGAGCGAAGGAGGGGTGCTGACCTGATGGCGCGAAATGTATATACCAAGTCCCTATCATGTCTGGGGTCTTAGGAAAACCCATTTCAGCGGAAACACGGACATCGTTAAATCAACTTCGCTCCTCATAAGGATCCAGAATATATATACTTTATTGGGTCTGAGATCAATATTGTTGATATTTCAAGCGGAATGACAAACTTACACTCAAAAGAAAAATCAATCCATCCGTACTCAAATCAATCCGAAGCGGTGCTAATAGTTCGGTGAGTAGGGATTTTCTTGAATCAAGTACAGAAAGATTGATTCAAGTACGGATTTTCAATCGCAAAATACTTAAATTATCCATATTCAATCCCGATTTCGTACTTAAAATAATCCGAAAATGAGATTGATTTAAGTAAAACTAAGATTGAATCAATCTCAAAATGCGCATGATTCAAGTATTAAAATATTGATTTCATCCCGAATTCATGCTTGAAAAAAACCAAAAAAAAAAATAATTAGAAAGAAGAAATTATTATGATTTATTTACTTACCCGTATCAGTGTTCCCAGTTCTATTTTAAGCCTTATCCCCAATGTGCGATTTCTCATCCCCAAAATAGCTATTTTCTTATTCCCAAAAATCCATACATTTTCATACAAATAAAATATGTACATAACATTGTGTCAATGGAAAAATATGCATGCATTGATTTATTTAAATACGTAAATCAATTTGTGTAATATTATTTAAACTAATGTTATTTATTCTTAAAGATATACTTATGTACACATGTATAGTATGTAACAAGGGTGACGCAAAACGGAAAAGAAAAATAATTATGCGTTAATATTTATCATTTCAGAAACTAGGGAATCAAAATCTTCTGATTCATCAGCCAATGCAATTTTGTTTTACATGTTGTTTTTAAAAAAGTGCATTTGAGATGATTGAATAAATTTGTCACAGCAAGCTGCATTACTTTAAAGTGTGCATTTATTCTAATAACTTATATTGCATTCTGTTGCAAATATTGATCTTGGTTGTATTCATTACAGCAAAGACTGGTTCAACAGAAGTAACGCTTGTTGGTACAAAAAGCATATATGAATAAAACTATTTCAACAAGCTCTTGAAAAAGTTTTAAAGAAAGACTTATGGCGTTCTTTTCTGAAAAACATTTGTTATTTTAAAAGTGTAAAGCGTTCTTTTCTGATGATGTTCCCTTTAAAATTAAAATAAATGCTACATGTTCAACTCTCATTTTAATTAAAGGGGCATGAGTGCAGCACTAGATCAAGGCGAATTCTGTACAAGGTGGTGGCAAGTTTCGAGCCGTAAACACTAACAATGCAATACAAAAAACTGTGGTTTCTGTTGGCTTTGAATTGTTGTAGTCTTGTCATTACCTGTAATTGAATTTACCTTGCGCTCATTATATGTACTTTATTGTTTAATGCCGAAATTTGTGTTCTTTTGTAAACGTAAAATATTAAACACTTATTAAAAATTAGGGGAGAATTAAAAAATGCTGCCAAGTCACATGTAACACTTATGCAACACTTTTTTTTAGAAAAGAAAACGCCATTAAATTTGTACCCACATCTTGACAAAATCGGTCTTGCCATTGCAAAAATGGAATTTATAATAATATATTATCCCTTTTTCTGTTTTAAATATCTATCTGTTTAACCAATGTGTTGCTTCAGTTTCGCCATCTATATTTCATTTTTACTCTAAAATTGTAAGGTAAAGCAGCTTGCAATTAGTGTATTTTAAATACGTTTTTCAAATACTGATGTGCATTAAGTGATATACAAATAAGAACGATAGTTTTGTTTTCTGTTTTGTAACATTTTAATTGAAATGGCTCTACGACCTGTTGCTGGAATTGGCCCGCTTAAGCACGCACTTCGATCTTGTGCGTTCTTCCACCGGAGTCTCGGTCTTCTTGTGCGTGCTTTCTCCAGTTCGTTATACTAATGATATGCATGTATTCTTTCATTTGGTCCTTCCACCGGAGTCTCGGTCTTCTCCGGCTGTGCTTTCCGTAGAAGTTGTGATCCCACGCCTTGTTGGTTTGAGCACACAGAAAAAAATAACAATGTTAAATTAATATGGCAAAATGTTCATTGATAATCATAATAAATTTCTGCAAAAGTATGCATTTTATTTAAATTTATAATTATGTATTTAATATTAATTTTATACAAAAAATATTAAAATAACCTTAATGCAAGTTAACTTAATATAATTAACTGTTAGTGCCGGTTCACACACGTCAAGTTTGACTCGTCAAGTGTTGAGTTTTTAGGAGAGAAGGGAAATGAAATGGCATTCTCTTTACCCTTCTTTCCTAAAAGCTCAAGACTTGACGAGTCAAACTTGACTTGTGTGAACCGGCACTTAAAATAACATTGTTCAATATTGAATCCATAAAAACCTGGTTTATATTAAAATCAAATCTTGTAAAATTAATTGCATACATACTTAAGTATGTACATTTTTTTATTTTCATGTTTAAAATATGTTATAAAAAGAAGACAATTCCCGTATTCTTCAAATTAAAATTATTTAGTTAAATAGTACATCAATTTTCAAAGTAGAATGAAGACGAAAACCAAATCGGGCGATTCTGCTGATGCTTCTGTTGACAAAGGAGAATACAAAATAAGTGAAACATGTGTTACAGGTAGGGTATTCATTCGGTTAACAGTTAATTTAATATGTTTAGAGAAATCCAGGAAAAAGTCTGAGAAATTAGATATTCTGTGTTATGGGTTGCTTTCGAGTTCTCCAACATCCAAGATAAGTGAAAGAATTTTTTTCAAGTTTTATCAAAACTAAAAAAGAATCGCTCAAATTCTAAACATTTAATCCAATTTATTTTTCTAAAACATTATTTAATAAAGCTATTGAAGTAATTAATAATATGATTTCAGAGTTTATTTTTTAATAAATACATAATAAGTATTAATTAAAAAATATGTATAACATAGTTATTGATTATTTTTTGTTTGCTCGTTTTGGTTCAAGTATTGTTATGTTATTATTTTTTTACCAATAAAATCCAAATAATAAATAATTTTTAATTTTTATATATTGAACTTACTTAAGTTATAAAAAAAACCCTTATTAACCGGTTAACCGATCAAAAACAAAATTAACCGATTAAAGCAAAAGCCCGATTAATAAATACCCTAGTTACAGGGTAAGTGTTTCACACTGTTATATCACACTAAAACCAATTTGATTCTACATGAAATTCACGTTGTTTCAACTTGAAATAACTTTCATTCAACGTGATTCGGATTGTTATTTATATATAAATGAAATTTTGCTCTAACTTTACTGCAAAGTTAAATTGACATGAATTATAGTTATTTTGAAAGAACAAAATGTTGTTCGCTAGTTATTGTAAAATCATGTTTAATTAACATAAAGTAACAATGAAGAAAAATCAACACCGAAAAGCGTAAAATCATCCTTGTTTTCGACGATTTTACATTGATTTTTTCGAGTCCTACCGATGTTAAGAGTACCGTTAGCTTATGTTGATCAGACAGGTACGCACGTTAATGGCATTCTTTTATCTCCCATACAGTGTATTTCTTGGATAGGATATGGAATCTGTAATGCAAGATTTGTTTTAAACCAATTCGGATAAATTCAGCAACGATCCATATAAATTACGTACAATCATTTGCCCATTATTAATTATAAGTTTTGTTGCTGCTGCTTTAAAATTTAAAAAGAACGAAAACAGCTGTGTTTTGTTTGTAAACAACAACTAATATTTCCTAAAAAAAAATTAATTAATAAAACCAATAATAATTATTCAGTACTAAATGTACTTAGTTAAATTTATTGCGTCGTTAAAACATTTTTTATTTGATTTATTTCTTTTATTTATTCGGGTTTCACTACAACGGGCTGAAGGCCAACGTTACTATTGCTCGGTTAATTAAGTTAGAATATATTTTTTGTAGTTGTATTTGTATCTCTTATTAAATAAATAAATACATTTCTTTATAGTTTATTATTATGTACTTAAAATTTTAAACGATTTTCAGAATTCACAATTTTAAAGCAAAAACAAAATTTTGGTAAAATGTGTTCTTCAAAAAGTGAGTGATTGGCAAAATAACGATACCCTTATAGCCTTTTCACACTTGTCAACATTTAACATTTAACATTCATTTGCGAAGATGTTGGAATTTTCCCATAAGAAATATATAGGGCTAAAAATCAAAATTTTTCAACATTTTTATCCCTTTTACATTTTGCGATATTTTTAGTGTCTTCACTAGCTAAACTGACATTGAAAATGGCATTTAAGTGCTATGTCTGTGTTGAAGTTCCATCACTAACAAAACTGACATTTATTGTCAACAAAAAATATTTTAACAAACAAAATGAGCGGCGGTACATGTATTTTTTTTAATTTAATTTTTTGTAATATATGTATTTATAAAATATTTTTCCAATTTCAGGTTATCTTCAGAAAGATTTTCAATAGTTGCGCTTTTCTAACGGTATAGCTCTTCTAAAACGTGTGTATTTTTTTCGCATAACTTCTAACTTTTGTAAAAGTACTGAAAACATTTTTCTTTCGACTCGGAAGCATTCCTTAAAGAAATCGTCATTATTATTTGGGATATCTCTTTCCCACAAATTTCCATAGCGATTCTTAAAAATATATTTGTTTATATTAAAATAAAAGTTTTGATTACTCGTTTACATACAAACATCCCTACGTCCCTTGAAATAGGCATGTAAGCATCTAGTAAGACGACCTCATTATCATCTTCATCTGCTATAGAATCCATTATTATCTCTATAAAGTGCGATAATAACTAGGTATGCTCTTGCCAACGTATATTTAATCCCATTACTAAATCTTTTTCAAAATTCATTTTAATTTTTAATAGCGGCGTGGTGTTTATTGTTTATTTTGACAACTGATATAATGTTAAATGTTGCAAGTGTGAATGTCTGTTTCACAATTTCAACATATTCCAAGCGTTCCTCCGAAATGTATGCAAGTGTACAAAGGGTATTAATAACCTTTTCACACTTGTCAACATTTAAAATCTAAAATTAATTTTCGAAGATGTTGAAATTTTCCCATAAGAAATACATTGGGCTAAAAATCAAAATTTTTAACATCATTACAAAATGTTCCTATCTCATTGTATTTCATTCTACATCTTCCGATTACTTTAGTGTCATCACTAGAAAAGTGGCAATAAATTCTATTATTATTGTGGCATCACTGACAGAATGGCATTTGCTTTGAAAGCAGCGTTACCATTTTTTATTGATAGTATATGTTGGACGTTTCAAGTGTGAACGCGTATTTCACATTTTCCATGCGTTCCTCCGAAATGTATGCGAATGTACAAAGATCATAAAAAAATTAAAAACAACGTAATTTGGGATAGTACACTTTTTAATGAATGTTAGTAACATTTTATTGACACATTACTAAATCTTTTTCAAAATTCATTTTAATTTTTAATAGCGGCGTGGTGTTTATTGTTTATTTTGACAACTGATATAATGTTAAATGTTGCAAGTGTGAATGTCTGTTTCACAATTTCAACATATTCCAAGCGTTCCTCCGAAATGTATGCAAGTGTACAAAGGGTATTAATAACCTTTTCACACTTGTCAACATTTAAAATCTAAAATTAATTTTCGAAGATGTTGAAATTTTCCCATAAGAAATACATTGGGCTAAAAATCAAAATTTTTAACATCATTACAAAATGTTCCTATCTCATTGTATTTCATTCTACATCTTCCGATTACTTTAGTGTCATCACTGGAAAAGTGACAATAAATTCTATTATTATTGTGGCATCACTGACAGAATGGCATTTGCTTTGAAAGCAGCGTTACCATTTTTTATTGATAGTAAATGTTGGACGTTTCAAGTGTGAACGCGTATTTCACATTTTCCATGCGTTCCTCCGAAATGTATGCAAATGTACAAAGAGCATAAAAAAATTAAAAACAACGTAATTTGGGATAGTACACTTTTTAATGAATGTTAGTAACATTTTATTGACACACGCGAGTTGAAAATTAATTTTTTAAGGAATTATCCTGCACATGCCTCCTTAACGAAAACTAATACCATGTTCACACGGGCAGAAATATTCGTGTTTCGCTCTCGTATTCCTGTTTCGCGCCCCAAACAGTATTGAAACGACTTGTTTCCCCATACAAAATTTTGAGAGCGAAACAGGTCGTTTCATTTTGAAACAGGCTGCGAAACAGGAAAAATGTACAATCATCTCCCATTTTGATAACAGTTATCGTTAATTTATCTAAACTTGCTCTCAAAAAAATCAAAGCAAAGAAAAAACGGTTATAACTGGCCATTGGCCCATTGGGAGGCACGCCCAGAGGCTGGGGCTCCCTTATAATGACTTGTGTAGAAGTTTTGGTGACGAGGAGGAGGAAGAGTCAACGGAACACCTTCTCTGTAATTGCCCGGCATTCGGAGATTTAAGACTCGAAATGTTAAGTCGAAGAGCCCTTGGGGACAAAATTTGTCTCTCTTATGTTGATGTAAACAGGATCTACTCCTTTATTGAATGGACCGGATGGCTGCATGGGAATACTATAGACGGTGTGACATGGTAACACAACGGGAACTAATTAATGGACCCATGGGAGTTGTGCTTGATCACGGCTGCCAATGGAACCTAACCTAACCTACTTGTACAGCGAAGTTTATTTAACGATGTCCGTCTATTTTCCTGTATGTACGGAAAGAGAAAAAGTTTCCAAATTTGGTACAAGCATCTTGGTTATTAAAACACAACATCCGACATAATATGGACGATTTGGATAAGTGGGCGTGGCACAAAATATAATTATTTATATCTTAATGGTGTTTACATAACTTTTTGTTCTTATTGCACCGTGGTGAAGGGTATATAAGATTCGGCATTGCCGAATATAGCACTCTTACTTGTCTAATAAAAAACTATATTTTTGCCATTATTCAATTAAGAGCGTAAACATGAGATTAAATTATCCATAACAACAATAACAATGTTGACTAAAAACATACATATTTATGGATTGAAAGTTTAATTTATGAAGGCATGCTTTTTCAAAATATTTTTATACATTTAATTATTCAGACTTTATATTCAGACTATATATTCGAATGTTAAAAATATTTTTTTTTTCAATTATTGAAATATGTTGCTTTTATAAACAAATTTTGATTTCATAAATTTAATGGCATATTACATTAGATGTATGAAATAATTAAATCTTACATTTTTTAATAACCAATTAAACATTATTTAAGGAAACTGTAATTTTGTATTAATTTATGAATATAGTTATGTTTGTATATTGTTTTTTATGTTCCCAATTACAATTTTTTGTTTTACTTGGACAAACTTAAGTTTTCATATATCCCATGAAAATTTTTAACGTAATTACGAAATCCGATGAAGCGATTTTAACGAAAATACTTCATTATAGCTATGAAATTCCATTTAGATAATAAAAGTTAACCAATGAAAATTTTTTTATGAAAATGATTCATTAAATATATGAAGCATTTTTCTTTCAGTGCATAGTTGCTCAATGTAATTCAACTAAATGGTGGACCAAGCGTGTTTGATGCCTTCGATTAATTCGGCTTTTGTGCCAAGACTTGTACACTTGCCTAGCTAGCCATCCCCAGACGTTCTCGATGATATTTAGTATAGTTCTCTTTCCATTTTATGGCTTAATTTAAAACTAGTTTAATTTACACAAAAAATTTGGTAACCGTGATTTGGAACGATAGTTTTGTTTTCTGTTTTGTAACATTTTAATTGAAATGGCTCTACGACCTGTTGCAGGAATTGGTCCGCTTAAGCACGCACTTCGATCTTGTGCGTGCTTTCTCCAGTTCGCATGTATTCTTTCATTTGGTCCTTCCACCGAAGTCTCGGTCTTCTCCGGCTGTGCTTTCCGTAGAAGTTGTGATCCCACGCCTTGTTGGTTTGAGCACACAGAAAAAAATACCAATGTTAAATTAACATGGCAAAATGTTGATTGATAATCACAGTAAATTTCTGCAAAAATATGCATTTTATTTAAATTTATAATTATGTACTTCGTATTATTAATTTTATACAAAAAATATTAAAATAACCTTAAAGCAAGTTAACTTAATATAATTAACTGTTAAAATAACATTGTTCAATATTGAATCCATAAAAACCTGTTTTATATTAAAATCAAATCTTGTAAAATTAATTGCATACATACTTTTTTACATTTTTTTATTTTCATGTTTAAAATATGTTATAAAAAGAAGACAATTCCCGTATTCTTTAAATTAAAATTATTTAGTTAAATAGTACATCAAGTTTTCAAAGTAGAATGATGACGAAAACCAAATCGATTCTGCTGATGCTTCTGTTGACAAAGGAGAATACAAAATAAGTGAAACATGTGTTACAGGTAGGGTATTCATTCGGTTAACCGTTAATCGGTCAACCGATTATTTACTACCCGCTTAACTGATCGGTTAATTTAAAATTGGCTTTTTTCGATTAACGATTAAACCAGTTAATTTCAGTCGATTACCCGATGTAACAAAATTTTGAATTTTTTGTAGTATTAAACCATATTTTTTGTGTTTTTAATAATGGGTGAGTTCCAAAACGTCAGTTGCAAAGAAACCCAATTCTCTACAATGCAATGTAGAATTATACAATGTTATCTGTACCAAAGTTCATCAAAAAAATTACCAAAGTGCAGCCAAAAAGTTGCGTTTAGAAATATTTTTCCATACAATATTTATATTCTTAAAATACTTTACAAAAACAGATATTCGGCCTTATTATGAGTGTCGTATTTTTATTACGACAATTGTCGTAGTCGTTTTTAAATTTGTTTGGTACCATGTAAAATTTACGACAACGACATTTTTTGTAACAGAGTAAAAATAACAGATTGTTTCATAAATCGCACGATTTTAAGTATTTATGAACTACCCGGTTGTGAAAACTGTCAAAAACAGCTGTGTGACGGTAAAAATATATGTTTGAAAATTTATGGTCGTGAGCGTTAAAAATTTAAAGTGAAAAAATAATAGGACACATATTTTTAAAACAATATGTTAAGCGTTGCTGCATTTTCTTTTTCCGAAGATTAAAATGAAAATACCACAGCCGAAATGAATGCTAATCGGAGACAACTACGGGACCAGTCCAATATATTTGCCATGCCAAATTCCAAGTAAGTAAAAACAAAAATAAGTAAATATAATAGAAATGCATGATTTTTTTTAAGTTTTGTAAAATACTACAGAATAAATAAGCATGGTTTTAAATATGTTTTGGAAAAAATTTCTCCTCAACTGAAAGAACAGACAAGGGTAACATGTTTGCCATGCGGATACTCGCTGAGGGTAGTTACCAGAAAGGTGCTGGTAATGACTACAACATAAGTATGTGTCAGTCTTCTGTTAGCAATGCATTCAAAGAGTGCATTGATGCTATGTACAACGTACTTTGCCCCGAATGGATTTCCTTTCCAACGGAAGAAAATGAAAAGGACGAAATAAAAAAATTTTTTTACAACAAACCCGGGTTTCCAGGTGTAATAGGATGCATAGATGGAACCCACATAAATATAATCTCACCTGAAAAGGAAGCACAATTCAAATACAGAAACAGAAAAGGTTTCTACAGTCTTAATGCAACAGTGGTAAGTTTTTATGTTTAGAGCTAAAAAATTCAAAATTAAACATTTGTTTACTATACATATGTATGTATAGGTATGTGATCATAAGCTCAGAATAAGATTTATATCATC
The DNA here is from genome assembly GCA_949318255.1 of Pollenia labialis. Classification (NCBI taxonomy): domain Eukaryota; kingdom Metazoa; phylum Arthropoda; class Insecta; order Diptera; family Polleniidae; genus Pollenia; species Pollenia labialis. The sequence goes on along the minus strand of OX439139.1, from coordinate 61,113,149 downwards.
TCATCATCAGGGATCTGTTCACGACTCCTTAGTATGGAACATCAGTGACTTAAAAAAATTTCTGAGAGAACAATATGATAATGGCGAAAGAAATACTTGGTTATTAGGTAAGTTTAAAATATGTAACAGCTTTTTACAAAAAATTCTAAATGTGGTGCAGCAAACTATTGGAATTTAAACCAAATTAAAAATGAAAACTTTTAAATATTTGTTAATGGTCAAAAATTACAAAAATTTTTTCTTATTCAAATTAAAAATTCATATTACACAGTGTTATCATTTTCTGAACTTCAATTAACCTTTGTAAATTTCATTTTACCTTTTTTGAATATAAATTGTCATTTTCTATGTTCATTTGTAGGAGACGCAGGGTACCCCTTAGATGTTCATTTGTAGGAGACGCAGGGTACCCCTTAGAACAGTTTTTGATAACGCCATTCAGATCTGCTGGAGAAGGTTCTTTAGAAATGCAAGAACTAGAAATATAGTCGAACGAACTATTGGTGTTTTAAAAAACAGATTCCGGTGCATACTAGGCGCAAGGCAGTTGCATTACACACCAGATATGGCTGCTAAACTTACTTCTGTTTGCGCATCTTTACACAACATATGCATTCATTATAAAATGGATAATCCTGAAATTGATGAACTGAACGAATTTCCACCAACAAATTCTGTTGTTGATGACGATCTAAGCGCATTATATATAAGAACATTAATAATGCAATCATTAAATATTTAATTCAGTTTTATTGGTACATTATTAAATACATATTTTTAACTTAAAATAAAATAACAAAAATTGAAAGATAAAACAAATTTAATTTAGATTTTTTTAATTTATAAAAAATAAAAAACCAAAATTTACATACATACATACATACATATGTATATGGGCATTTCCATTTTGACGTGTCGTGATATTTGTACAACAAATTAAATAAAGAAGACAAATTTATAAAAATAGTTTTTATAAACACAAAGTAATGAAGTAGCACTATATTCAGAAAAAGAATCACTGCAATCGACGAAAAGGATTTGCAGATATAAGCAAAAATATGCCCTGGAGTGACGTTAAAAAAGGGAATTGGATTTTTACTTGCAATACAAAACTGAACAAGACTGCGAATTGAGCAAGACGTTTTGTATAAAACCTTTTTTAGTAAACTTGGGACTTGTGAAGACTTATTTTTCAAGATATAAAATTTAAAAATCTTTTCCCGTTTTGAAGTACATATGGGCATTTTCAGCGAAAAGTCTAATTTTTTTAATGTAACGCCAGAATGCAAATAAGGTTGTATTTTAGGACCATGTTGTTAAACCGTTATCCCTTTTGTTACTAAATGTAGAGCTAGTTGCGCTTTACACCAAAATATAAAAATGTAAACTATACATATAAAAATTTTTGACAAACAATTAAAATTACTTCTGGCGTTACGTTACAAAAAGTAGACTTTTGGCTGAAACTGCCCATATGAAAATTGTCTTTCAATAATTAAATTATCAGTTCGTGGTACATTTAATATTTACTAAATTTGTATGGCACCAAGCCTAAATTACAGCTTTATAAATTAACCACATAGCTATTTTCGTTAATAAAAAGCTATATGTATGTATGTATGTACATACATGTTATGTTCATAAACTCTCATCTAATTCAATAGTCTGTAAACCATTTCTAATTTCATCTATTGCAATACGTCCTTTTTCAATTTCTATTTCCTGTTTTCTAAGCTTTAAAAACTCTCTTCTAAATTCATCCTTACATTTTAATTCTTTCTTGTAAATGCTAACTTTTCTTCCTTTAGTTTGTAGTTTTTGCGTTGATACCTTTCAATTGCTGCTAAAGAATGTTTCTCTTCTGTATACAATGCTCTTTGGACTTCTAGTTGTTCTTCAAGGAGAGTTTTTTTCTTAGTTGGGGTCTTCTTTGTTGGTGGTATTGAACTTTGTTCTCCAAGAATTAGTGTTGGTTCTTTAGTAGGAGTTTTTTTTTGCTGACTGAGAAACGTACTTCTTCAACAATTTCATTGTTTTGAATAGGTATCTGTGTTGCAGTTTTTTGTGTTGAGTGTAAGGCGCGTACTGCTTTAGGAACATAATTGTGTTTTTTGGGTTTGGTGGATTGGTTTGAGCAGACTGGTTCTTCGTTCTCTAAATCATCACTCATTGGTATATCCTCATCATTACAACTATTTGTATTTTGTCTACGACGTTGAATACCAAACGAAACGCCGCCTGGATTCACAATTGAATCAATTTGTAATAAATTGGAGGCAGCTTCTTCTATTGGGGACAAAACGTATTGTTTAAAGGAAACATTCCCCGGTTGCACAACATTCGGCTTTATTGAAAATTAACTTTTGTATTCCCGAAAATAACTTTGATAATATACATACTTGCATGTGCCCGTGCAAAAAACTGAATTGGCAAATTGGTTTTTTTTTGTTGTTTTCTTACGAAGACAGTAGAATGAAGCAGTTTGTTTTTTAATTTTGTTTTTTCTTTTTACCCACTTACAACTACAATTCGAGTCGGAAAGAACCCAACCAATTGTAGGGGAATGTAAGAAAAGATAAACTCACTGTTTATTGTTGGTGTTTTGTTTTGGCTTTGATATTGTTACAAGTAAGACTTTGAGTGTTTATAATTCTTATTCGCTTTAGGGTTTTATTTGTATAATATTTTCGGCTTTTCTAAAATCTCTGGAAAAGGTTTCCTGATGAGCTGGCCTAAGCAACCAGTGAAATGCGCATAGAAGCTAGCTTTCCCTCAACAATAAATTTCAGTGTATTTATCAAATATGAAAAACTGGGAATTTAGCACGCCAAAATGTTGAGTTCTTCACCAATCTTGTTCCACTCCTCCTTAACATTTATTTTATTAATGCCACTTTTAAATCCTCTGGCTAAGCGTGGATTTTGCTCCAAAAGTGACACCATTCGGCTAAATTGCCTGTGGTTTGTTATTTTAGTTCTAAATTGATTGAATTGTAATTAAAAAAGTTAAAACCGTAAAAAGTCAATGAACACGCATGCAATTTAATCAACTTTCCTGGTTTTAACAGTGTCCCAAAACGACAAATCTCAAGCAAAAGACTTGAAAATTCACTATACGATGCAGAACTTTGCTGTCTGTCCAGCTGCGTACTTTTTTTTCCATTTCCATTTCTTAAATTTAATTTTTCGCCTAATGTCCGGCTAGATTGGCAAAAAAAAAAACCCTTTGTGCGATGTTAAGAGTACCGTTAGCTTATGTTGATCAGACAGGTACGCACGTTAATGGCATTCTTTTATCTCCCATACAGTGTATTTCTTGGATAGTTCCTATGGAATCTGTAATGCAAGATTTGTTTTAAACCAATTCGGATAAATTCAGCAACGATCCATATAAAATTACGTACAATCATTTGCCCATTATTAATTATAAGTTTTGTTGCTGCTGCTTTAAAATTTAAAAAGAACGAAAACAGCTGTGTTTTGTTTGTAAACAACAACTAATATTTCCTAAAAAAAAATTAATTAATAAAACCAATAATAATTATTCAGTACTAAATGTACTTAGTTAAATTTATTGCGCCGTTAATACATTTTTTATTTGATTTATTTCTTTTATTTATTCGGGTTTCACTACAACGGGCTAAAGGCCAACGTTACTATTGCTCGGTTAATTAAGTTAGAATATATTTTTTTGTAGTTGTATTTGTATCTCTTATTAAATAAATAAATACATTTCTTTATAGTTTATTATTATGTACTTAAATTTTTAAACGATTTTCACAATTCACAATTTTAAAGCAAAAACAAAATTTTGGTAAAATGTGTTCTTCAAAAAGTGAGTGATTGGCAAAATAACGATACCCTTATAGCCTTTTCACACTTGTCAACATTTAACATTCATTTGCGAAGATGTTGGAATTTTCCCATAAGAAATATATAGGGCTAAAAATCAAAATTTTTCAACATTTTTATCCCTTTTACATTTTGCGATATTTTTAGTGTCTTCACTAGCTAAACTGACATTGAAAATGGCATTTAAGTGCTATGTCTGTGTTGAAGTTCCATCACTAACAAAACTGACATTTATTGTCAACAAAAAATATTTTAACAAACAAAATGAGCGGCGGTACATGTATTTTTTTTTAATTTAATTTTTTGTAATATATGTATTTATAAAATATTTTTCCAATTTCAGGTTATCTTCAGAAAGATTTTCAATAGTTGCGCTTTTCTAACGGTATAGCTCTTCTAAAACGTGTGTATTTTTTTCGCATAACTTCTAACTTTTGTAAAAGTACTGAAAACATTTTTCTTTCGACTCGGAAGCATTCCTTAAAGAAATCGTCATTATTATTTGGGATATCTCTTTCCCACAAATTCCCATAGCGATTCTTAAAAATATATTTGTTTATATTAAAATAAAAGTTTTGATTACTCGTTTACATACAAACATCCCTACGTCCCTTGAAATAGGCATGTAAGCATCTAGTAAGACGACCTCATTATCATCGTCATCTGCTATAGAATCCATTATTATCTCTATAAAGTGCGATAATAACTGGGTATGCTCTTGCCAACGTATATTTAATCCCATTACTAAATCTTTTTCAAAATTCATTTTAATTTTTAATAGCGGCGTGGTGTTTATTGTTTATTTTGACAACTGATATAATGTTAAATGTTGCAAGTGTGAATGTCTGTTTCACAATTTCAACATATTCCAAGCGTTCCTCCGAAATGTATGCAAGTGTACAAAGGGTATTAATAACCTTTTCACACTTGTCAACATTTAAAATCTAAAATTAATTTTCGAAGATGTTGAAATTTTCCCATAAGAAATACATTGGGCTAAAAATCAAAATTTTTAACATCTTTACAAAATGTTCCTATCTCATTGTATTTCATTCTACATCTTCCGATTACTTTAGTGTCATCACTAGAAAAGTGACAATAAATTCTATTATTATTGTGGCATCACTGACAGAATGGCATTTGCTTTGAAAGCAGCGTTACCATTTTTTATTGATAGTATATGTTGGACGTTTCAAGTGTGAACGCGTATTTCACATTTTCCATGCGTTAATTCGAAATGTATGCAAATGTACAAAGAGCATAAAAAAATTAAAAACAACGTAATTTGGGATAGTACACTTTTTAATGAATGTTAGTAACATTTAATTGACACACGCGAGTTGAAAATTAATTTTTTAAGGAATTATCCTGCACATGCTTCCTAAATGAAAACTAATACTATGTTCACACGGGCAGCAATATTCGTGTTTCGCTCTCGTATTCCTGTTTCGCGCCCCAAACATGATTGAAACGACTTGTTTCCCCATAGAAGATTTTGAGAGCGAAGCAGGTCGTTTCATTTTGAAACAGGCTGCGAAACAGGAAAAATGTACTTTCATCTCCAATTTTGATAACAGTTATCGTTAGTTTATCTGAACTAGCTCTCAAAAAAATCGAAGCAAAGAAAATAACAAAATAAAAATTGATGTTTAATAAAATAAAGTGATAATAATAACATAATAATATTTTTAAGTATGTATTAAATAATATATTTTTAAGTTTTATTTACTTTTTATTTATTTTAAAAAAAATCACACTAACAACACATAAAAAAGTCAAAAAAAACAAGAACGAATCGTATGGACAGCATGTTTGGCGATGTTACCGGCTCAAAAGTTACCAGAGACTTTAACATAAAGTTTTGTTACAGGCGGCACGAACGAAGGCCCCAATGAACTAAGACCCCAAAACGAAAATGAACTAAGGCCCCAAATATTTGTACAGGGAACAACAACAACAGTTTTTGGGGAAATAGTTCATTATTTTGTGGTTTTATTTCATTTTTTGAATTGGGGGCTTAATTCATAATGAAATAAACCCCAGTTTGTAAAAAAGAACTCAGGTCCCACAAATAAAGTTGGGACATTAGTTCATTTTCTGAAAAATGTAATAAATTGCAATATTTCCAAATTGCTAACCGTTATACCGTTAAAAAAACATTGTTCTACTTCCCTGCAAACGTATGAAAGTTTGCGACGAGTGCAATCTCAAATTACAGGCTGATGCAATTTCCAAAGGCATGCAAAATTATATCTGCCCGTACTGCCGAACAATTGTGGAAGACACCATGCAGGTATAACTGACTTCTTATTGATTAAGTATTTATACAAATTTATCTAATTATTATATAAACAATGAAAAATTTTTGTTTTTTGTTATTTTTTTTTTTTTATGTATAAAATTTGAATACTTTGATATTTTTTTTCGTATTATATAACTATAATGTTTGTTTTGAATATTTAAAACAAAACAAGAGTCACTTTATTTTCGAATTTTTTTATTGGGGACTTTGTTCATTCTTACTTTGGGGACTTCATAATAACATTAGGGTTTTGATTCATAATGAATTAAGTCCCCATTAATGGGGGCTTAGTTCATTCCCATTTTGGGGGCTTAATTCATACCATCGTTGGGGTTTTACTTCATTATGAACTAATTCCCCCTTTTTCGGGCCTTAGTTCATTTTCGTTTTAGGGTCTTAGTTCATTGGGGCCTTCGTTCGTGCCGGCTTTGTTAGAATATTTGTGTTAATACAGTTCGCACACGCAAAGAAAAAACATTGTTGTGGTAAACATATTCTAAGAGCAACATATAATAATAAGACTCATGATTGTAGTTACCATATTACGATTGCTATTGAATTATATTATGACTCAATATATTCGTGATATTAAATCATAATATTCTCCCCTTAATTATATTCTTGGCGCCCTATGCTCCAGTGGGAGTTAAAGGAACATATATATATATATATATATATAATCATATTCTTATCATTATTATTGTCATGTTAATCATAATAAGATAAGAAGTAATCATATTATTGTCATGGTAATCATAATAAGATGATGAGATATCATATTAAGGTACAGTGGTGCTGTCACAACAATAAATTAAAAATTTTTTGCATCGATTTTTTAATTTGTGGCACTTTACAATTTCTTTTAATGTAAAAAAAAAATGTCTTTATTTTTTTCATTTCTTTAAACTCCTCTTTTTAAGGGTATTTTTTTAAATTGTGGTTCAACAACTCACTTACAAATAATTCGAAAGGCATATTTCAAACAAACGACACAACTGATTCAATATTATTTTACATTTTGTTTGCTTCCTAAGTAAACTATGACTACACGTATAGAAAGTTATCATGTTATGGCTATTAAATATCATGAAATGGTTATGGCTACTGTAATATGTTTTCAAAGTAATCATTATTTAAGTGTAAGAAAAATATTTCTCATGTTGAGTAACATTTATTATACAAATTTTCATATAATTCAAATGTGTATTCTAAGTCAAATTACAATCCTCAAAAGCTTTTTTACTTTAATAGTCTTATTCCTTCAATATTTACCTGGAATATTTTGTATGCACTATCAGAATTTTTGTTTCGTATATTTCTGTTGCGAGGCTTACTTTAGCTATCCTTTGGCTAGCAATGAAGTAAATTGTAAAGGAAATTAATACAAAAATCCATCGATGAATTTTGTAGAATTTGATTTTAAAACAATTTATTTCTAAATTTTCACTTACTATTTTGATTTGTTGATGAATGACGTTAAACTTTAAACAATTAATACAGTGGACTCCCGATAATTCGTAATCGTAAGGGACCTGCCATTTCTTACGAATTATAGAGGTTTTCGATTTAGCAGGGTTTCGAATAAACGGGGTTGAAATAAATAAATACGAATTAACGGGGTTTTTCAATTTATTTACTAAAACGATAAAAAAAACATAAAACACATCTTACGATCTTAAGAAAATAAACGCAACCACAAGCAAAAACCAACGCAAAAGAAAAAGAAATAGCAGTAAACAAAAAATTATTCATTCCATGTTTCATTGTTTTAATTACGAATTATAAGTGGTAGTTAGCAAACAATTACGATTTATAAAGCTGGGATCACACGATTGCCGCAAATGCACCAATATGACACAATTATTATTGTGCTTTATTGACGCACAATAATGAAATTGCCCCAACCAAATTTTCTGAAATCACACGATTGCCCTGTTTTATACAAATTTAATTGCCGCTAGTTGGTACAAAGCGAAATGGTTACAACAATTGCCGCAGCACAGTCACACGATTGTTCTTACTTATGTATATTAACTGCGAAAACAGCTGTTGTGGTAGCTTTTTTATTTGTTGAAAGTTCTTGTTGGTTTGTTCATTGAACAAAATTAATTAAATTTAAACAAATTATTGTTGAATAGTTTTATATAATTTTTTTTAGGATAAGCGTTGCTGCATTTTCTTTTTCCGAAGATTAAAATGAATATACCACAGCCGAAATGAATGTTAATCGGAGACAACTACGGGACCAGTCCAATATATTTGCCATGCCAAATTCCAAGTAAGTAAAAACAAAAATAAGTAAATATAATAGAAATGCATGATTTTTTTTAAGTTTTGTAAAATACTACAGAATAAATAAGCATGGTTTTAAATATGTTTTGGAAAAAATTTCTCCTCAACTGAAAGAACAGACAAGGGTAACATGTTTGCCATGCGGATACTCGCTGAGGGTAGTTACCAGAAAGGTGCTGGTAATGACTACAACATAAGTATGTGTCAGTCTTCTGTTAGCAATGCATTCAAAGAGTGCATTGATGCTATGTACAACGTACTTTGCCCCGAATGGATTTCCTTTCCAACGGAAGAAAATGAAAAGGACGAAATAAAAAAATTTTTTTACAACAAACCCGGGTTTCCAGGTGTAATAGGATGCATAGATGGAACCCACATAAATATAATCTCACCTGAAAAGGAAGCACAATTCAAATACAGAAACAGAAAAGGTTTCTACAGTCTTAATGCAACAGTGGTAAGTTTTTATGTTTAGAGCTAAAAAATTCAAAATTAAACATTTGTTTACTATACATATGTATGTATAGGTATGTGATCATAAGCTCAGAATAAGATTTATATCATCTCATCATCAGGGATCTGTTCACGACTCCTTAGTATGGAACATCCGTGACTTAAAAAATTTCTGAGAGAACAATATGATAATGGCGAAAGAAATACTTGGTTATTAGGTAAGTTTAAAATATGTAACAGCTTTTTACAAAAAATTCTAAATGTGGTGCAGCAAACTATTGGAATTTAAACCAAATTAAAAATGAAAACTTTTAAATATTTGTTAATGGTCAAAAATTACAAAAATTTTTTCTTATTCAAATTAAAAATTCATATTACACAGTGTTATCATTTTCTGAACTTCAATTAACCTTTGTAAATTTCATTTTACCTTTTTTGAATATAAATTGTCATTTTCTATGTTCATTTGTAGGAGACGCAGGGTACCCCTTAGAACAGTTTTTGATAACGCCATTCAGATCTGCTGGAGAAGGTTCTTTAGAAAGTCGTTTTAACTATATACATGCAAGAACTAGAAATATAGTCGAACGAACTATTGGTGTTTTAAAAAACAGATTCCGGTGCATACTAGGCGCAAGGCAGTTGCATTACACACCAGATATGGCTGCGAAAATTACTTCTGTTTGCGCATCTTTACACAACATATGCATTCATTATAAAATGGATAATCCTGAAATTAATGAACTGAACGAATTTCCACCAACAAATTCTGTTGTTGATGACGATCTAAGCGCATTATATATAAGAACATTAATAATGCAATCATTAAATATTTAATTCAGTTTTATTGGTACATTATTAAATACATATTTTTAACTAAAAATAAAATAACAAAAATTGAAAGATAAAACAAATTTAATTTAGATTTTTTTAATTTATAAAAAATAAAAAACCAAAATTTACATACATACATACATACATATGTATATGGGCATTTCCATTTTGACGTGTCGTGATATTTGTACAACAAATTAAATAAAGAAGACAAATTTATAAAAATGGTTTTTATAAACACAAAGTAATGAAGTACTATATCGATGGCTTAATATAAAAAAGGCGTAACTAATTTTTTTCTTAAATAACTTTTTCTGTTTATTGTGGTAGACAAATGCCAAACGCATCGTGCTTTAAAATTTCAGAAGGCTTTATTATAAAAATTGTTGCATCTTTTTATTAAAAATTGAACAAAAAAATTTTTTTTTTATCTTAAATTTAACGATCCAATTAAGATTTGTTCTTTCCCTTTAAGGAAACACAAAATCGAGTTACGCCTTTTTTATATTAAGCCATCGATATTCAGAAAAAGAATCACTGCAATCGACGAAAAGGATTTGCAGATATAAGCAAAAATATGCCCTGGAGTGACGTTAAAAAAGGGAATTGGATTTTTACTTGCAATACAAAACTGAACAAGACTGCGAATTGAGCAAGACGTTTTGTATAAAACCTTTTTTAGTAAACTTGGGACTTGTGAAGATTTATTTTTCAAGATATAAAATTTAAAAATCTTTTCCCGTTTTGAAGTACATACCCAGTAAAAAAATTTTAGGTTTCTGGAAGCACGAAACCTACATGAGCGCTGATATATGCGCTGGCTAATACACACTACAAAACAGCAGCAGAGAAGCGAATACCATTCAAGTGAATTTTTCATTTAAGTTAATAAAAATGATTGAATAGCTTTGATTTATCCGTTATAAGTAAGCAGGTGGTAAGTGAATAATTAAAATCATTATTTAAAAAAAAAATTCACGAACAATGTTCTAAGTGCTTCTGTAATTCCCTTACATGGAAGCAGGTTGTATTGCAATGATTTTAAAATGCGTTTACGATCATTCCCGAAATATTACCGAAGATAGAAATTACATTTCTTTATAACGCAATCAGTCATCAAATTATTTTTAAGCAGAGAGGAAAAAAAAGTAGTGCTTCCAAGTGGGAATTCACCATATAAAAATCATGCCTCTTGTAAGCAGGTTTGTAAGGGGGTATTGTGCTTCTCTCCCTTACAAAACTGCTTACCAGTAAGCTCCATTTTTTACTGGGTATGGGCATTTTCAGCGAAAAGTCTAATTTTTTTAATGTAACGCCAGAATGCAAATAAGGTTGTATTTTAGGACCATGTTGTTAAACCGTTATCCCTTTTGTTACTAAATGTAGAGCTAGTTGCGCTTTACACCAAAATATAAAAATGTAAACTATACATATAAAAATTTTTGACAAACAATTAAAATTACTTCTGGCGTTACGTTACAAAAAGTAGACTTTTGGCTGGAACTGCCCATATGAAAATTGTCTTTCAATAATTAAATTGTCAGTTCGTGGTACATTTAATATTTACTAAATTTGTATGGCACCAAGCCTAAATTACAGCTTTATAAATTAACCACATAGCTATTTTCGTTAATAAAAAGCTATATGTATGTATGTATGTACATACATGTTATGTTCATAAACTCATCTAATTCAATAGTCTGTAAACCATTTCTAATTTCATCTATTGCAATACGTCATTTTTCAATTTCTATTTCCTGTTTTCTAAGCTTTAAAAACTCTCTTCTAAATTCATCCTTACATTTTAATTCTTTCTTGTAAATGCTAACTTTTCTTCCTTTAGTTTGTAGTTTTTGCGTTGATACCTTTCAATTGCTGCTAAAGAATGTTTCACTTCTGTATACAATGCTTTTTGGACTTCTAGTTGTTCTTCAAGGAGAGTTTTTTTCTTAGTTGGGGTCTTCTTTGTTGGTGGTATTGAACTTTGTTCTCCAAGAATTAGTGTTGGTTCTTTAGTAGGAGTTTTTTTTTGCTGACTGAGAAACGTACTTCTTCAACAATTTCATTGTTTTGAATAGGTATCTGTGTTGCAGTTTTTTGTGTTTTAGGAACATAATTGTGTTTTTTGGGTTTGGTGGATTGGTTTGAGCAGACTGGTTCTTCGTTCTCTAAATCATCACTCATTGGTATATCCTCATCATTACAACTATTTGTATTTTGTCTACGACGTTGAATACCAAACGAAACACCGCCTGGATTCACAATTGAATCAATTTGTAATAAATTGGAGGCAGCTTCTTCTATTGGGGACAAAACGTATTGTTTAAAGGAAACATTCCCCGGTTGCACAACATTCGGCTTTATTGAAAATTAACTTTTGTATTCCCGAAAATAACTTTGATAATATACATACTTGCATGTGCCCGTGCAAAAAACTGAATTGGCAAATTGGTTTTTTTTTTGTTGTTTTCTTACGAAGACAGTAGAATGAAGCAGTTTGTTTTTTAATTTTGTTTTTTCTTTTTACCCACTTACAACTACAATTCGAGTCGGAAAGAACCCAACCAATTGTAAGGGAATGTAAGAAAAGATAAACTCACTGTTTATTGTTGGTGTTTTGTTTGGCTTTGATATTGTTACAAGTAAGACTTTGAGTGTTTATAATTCTTATTCGCTTTAGGGTTTTATTTGTATATTTTTTTTGGCTTTTCTAAAATCTCTGGAAAAGGTTTCCTGGTGAGCTGGCCTAAGCAACCAGTGAAATGCGCATAGAAGCTAGCTTTCCCTCAACAATAAATTTCAGTGTATTTATCAAATATGAAAAACTGGGAATTTAGCACGCCAAAATGTTGAGTTCTTCACCAATCTTGTTCCACTCCTCCTTAACATTTATTTTATTAATGCCACTTTTAAATCCTCTGGCTAAGCGTGGATTTTGCTCCAAAAGTGACACCATTCGGCTAAATTGCCTGTGGTTTGTTATTTTAGTTCTAATTGATTGAATTGTAATTAAAAAAGTTAAGTTTATCATTATTAAATAGTTTTTAAGTGTTATAAATACTAACTTTTTATCTATATCCATTTCAAATTTATTTTTGATAATTTTTTCGTACAGACGTTAACCAAAACTTTATCGACAATATTTGCAATTTTTGACATTTAACCCTAATCTTACCAACATGTGTCTGTGAGACACATTTTGATGTTTGATTCAATAAAACAACGAAACTTTGTTACATATTGACACCAAATTTTATGACTTTTATTTTACATCTGTTTAGTATAATTTCACAAAACAAAGTTGATAAATATTAAATTCCTCTATTTTTTATAAGCCAAAATAAAAAAATGTAACATAAACTACCAACATGTGTCTCAGAGACACATACAAAGAATTTAGTAGAATGCGCAAATTTAGAACAAAAGCAACTATCTGTCATATATGTTACAGAATTTATATTTGTTTAGCAGCAACTATCTTTCATATATATTTATACAAATTGCATATTTTCATATCACTATATTAAATTTGGGGAATTCCCTTTTATTGAAATCAATAATCACCTGATACTGAATGTTGAAAAACAACAAATTAGTTGCGGTTAGATTTTGTAGAGTATTGATGTGCAAGTTCATTTTATAAAAAAATATGCCAAAGCGACTTACAGAAGAGGAAATCCGACTAGCCGCGGAAGAAATTGATGAAGATACGGTTGATGATATAAAAGACGAGGATATGTTTTTGCAATCTGATATCGAAGATAGTCAAAATAATGAAAATATTGAAGATGATGCTTCCGAGATGTCTGATACTATTTCGGATATTGAGGAAGATGCAGGTGAGGAATATGGTGAAATATTTGTTGGTAAGGACGGAACTCAGTGGTATTCTATTCCAAAACCTCAAAGGCGTATTCCTGCTCGAAATATAATTCGGTGCCCATTGAACAAAGTTAACTTGCCACCAGGAAAACAAATTGAAGACCCTTTAGAGGCAATCGAGCTATATTTGAATGACGAAATTTTTGATTCAATTGTAAAATTAACCAATTTGTATGCAGTGACTACAAATCAGAATGCCTGGCGTCCAACAAATGTAACAGAAATAAGAGCCTATGTTGGACTTTTGATTACAGCGGGGACAAAAAAAGAAGCAAACACAGAGATTGCTGAGTTTTGGAGTTCGCGATATGGTTTCCCAATTTTTCGGGCTACTATGAGTCGAAATCGTTTTATGGAAATTTCCAAAAATTTGCGGTTTGACGACAAAAGCACTAGAAGCATTCGACAGCAAAAGGATAAACTGGCACCTGTAAGGGATTTATTTGAAATTGTCAATAAAAATCTAAAAAAAATTTACACTCCTAGTGACAACCTTACTGTCGATGAGCAGCTTGTTCCGTTTCGTGGAAGGTGTTCTTTCCGCCAATATATGCCTAGTAAACCAGATAAGTATGGACTAAAAATTTGGTGGGTATGTGACAGCAAAACAGCCTACCCACTCAACGCAATACCTTACTTAGGCAAAATAAACAACCAGAGGGGGTTTGGTTTGGGCCAAAGAGTTGTGGAGGAGTTAGTTCAACCCTTTGAAAACACAGGCCGAAATATAACATGTGATAATTATTTTACGAGTTTGGAACTTGCGAATAACTTATTGGCTAAAGGTTTGACAATAACGGGCACTCTAAAGAAAAATAAGCGCTGTGTTCCTTCATCATTTTTGCCAAACAGAAAAAGGCAAGTTGAAACAAATTTGTTTGGTTTTACCAATAATAAAACTTTGGTATCTTATGTCCCTACACCGAATAGAGCAGTTCTTTTACTCTCTACAATGCACTATGACACCCACTGCGACTCACAAAATAAGAACAAATCGGAGGTAAATTTACATTACAATCGAACTAAAGGAGCAGTTGACACTTTGGACCAACTTGCACATAGTTTTACTTGCCGGAGAAAATCAAACAGGTGGCCATTTACGTTCTTTTCCAATTTAATTGATGTTTGTGCAATTGCAGCATATATTATTTGGAAAAATTGACATCCATCATGGAAAGCAACACAAGCAAAAAAAGCTCGAAAACTCTTTTAACGAGAAGTTGCCGAAGGACTTATTGCCCCCCAAATACATCAAAGGTCAAGAAATAAATTACAACGTCCTATAGTTCAATGCATGGAAAAAGTTCTTCAAGAAGGAAATACACCAAGTACAACCACTTCTACAACAAATAAACGTAAAAGATGCTATATGTGCGATCCAAAAATAAGTCGTATAATAAAGCAATGCTGCCAAATATGTAAAAATAATGTCTGCAATGAGCATGCTACAAAAGTTATAAATTGTAAAGAATGTATTCAATAAAAAATTACTTAACATAAACTAATTTGTAATTGTCTTATGCTTTTTTCTTTTAATTTGTATGTATGTGTCTTAAAGACACATGTTGGTAGGATTTGTAAGTTTTTATGTCGGTATGATGAGGGTTAAATACGACACTCTTGGTACCGTAAATTGTACTAGAATTGCCAACAGTGTTGTATTTTTGTCGTTTTTCGACATTCATAATACCGATTTTAAAAAACGCCTAGTTTACGACACGCCAACGACACTCATAATAAGGCCGATTATGGCATTCGGAAATAAACTTTTTTGCATAATGTTTGGTGCTTGTCAGAACAAGTTAGATGATGACAAACCAACATAATGGCATAATGGATGTTTTTATATGTTTAGAGAAATCCAGGAAAAAGACTGAGAAATAAGATATTCTGTGTTATGGGTTGCTTTCGAGTTCTCCAACATCCAAGATAAGTGAAAGAATTTTTTCCAAGTCAAGTTTTATCAAAACTAAAAAAGAATCGCTCAAATTCTAAACATATAATCCAATTTATTTTTCTAAAACATTATTTTATAATGCTATTGAAGTAATTAATAAAATGATTTCAGAGTTTTTTTTTTAATAAATACATAATAAGTATTAATTATAAAATATGTATAACATAGTTATTGATTATTTTTTGTTTGCTCGTTTTGGTTCAAGTATTGTTATGTTATTATTTTTTTACCAATAAAATCCAAATAATAAATAATTTTTAATTTTTATATATTGAACTTACTTAAGTTATAAAAAACCCTTATTAACCGGTTAACCGATCAAAAACAAAATTAACCGATTAAAGCAAAAGCCCGATTAATAAATACCCTAGTTACAGGGTAAGTGTTTCACACTGTTATATCACACTTAAACCAATATGATTCTACATGAAATTCACGTTGTTTCAACTTGAAATAACTTTTATTGAATTATAGTTATTTTAAAAGAACAAAATTTTGTTCCCTAGTTATTGTAAAATCATGTTTAATTAACATAAAGTAACAATGAAGAAAAATCATTTCTTTAAGCACTGATTTACTACTGATATGTCACTATCTCCTTGACATTTTGAAATTTCGCACAATTGTCTAACTAAAAATTGTATTTTCTCTTCAACGAGTTTAGAACTACATTCTTGTATAATTTGGAATAACTCTAATTTCGTATACACTTTTTCCATTTTACTCTCGAAGCTTCAAAATGGTTCTGATAACAATTTTATGCAATAACCACAATATATGTATATTAAAAAAAACTAAGTACCTAGAGCCCAGATTTGATTTTTTATTATATATTATTTTTGTTGTTAATGATTTTAAAAGTTATGCAAAACAGGTACATTTATTTTGCTCCATAAAATAACGTCATTTAGCGGCCGCACAGGTGGTTAAACCCCGTTACTTACTGTGTCGCACATCCCTTTTTTTACACAGGTAATATTAGTCTTAGATGTAATAATTTAAATAAAAAACATCTACGTACAACCAAAACATTTTATGACTGACGAAAGGGTTTTTATCATATGTAATTACCTATGCAAGATGAGCATAAACAGAAAAAAGGTGAAATTTTCAAAATATGGTGCAACAACGCGTAACGTTTTTTTTTTAATTTAAAAGTAGAGATTTCAAATTTTATCGTGATGTATTACACTTTTATGAACTCAACTGGCTTCACCTTCAAAAACCTTTTAAAATTTTTTTTTACAAAAATATGAACAAAAAAATCGTTTTTTTTAATTTCGAACTAATTTTTTTATGATAAAACCTTCTAATGAAATTTTTCTAAAAATTTTCATAAGTAGCTGTTTATATAGTATTTCTCAGAAAAAAAAAATCAATGTAAAATCTTTATTCGTTTATCTACAAAAATATATATTGTAAACCTCCTAAAACCGTAAAAAGTCAATGAACACGCATGCAATTTAATCAACTTTCCTGGTTTTAACAGTGTCCCAAAACGACAAATCTCAAGCAAAAGACTTGAAAATTCACTATACGATGCAGAACTTTGCTGTCTGTCCAGCTGCGTACTTTTTTTTCCATTTCCATTTCTTAAATTTAATTTTTTGCCTAATGTCCGGCTAGATTGGCAAAAAAACCCCTATGTGCGATGTTAAGAGTACCGTTAGCTTATGTTGATCAGACAGGTACGCACGTTAATGGCATTCTTTTATCTCCCATACAGTGTATTTCTTGGATAGTTCCTATGGAATCTGTAATGCAAGATTTGTTTTAAACCAATTCGGATAAATTCAGCAACGATCCATATAAAATTACGTACAATCATTTGCCCATTATTAATTATAAGTTTTGTTGCTGCTGCTTTAAAATTTAAAAAGAACGAAAACAGCTGTGTTTTGTTTGTAAACAACAACTAATATTTCCTAAAAAAAAAATTAATTAATAAAACCAATAATAATTATTCAGTACTAAATGTACTTAGTTAAATTTATTGCGCCGTTAATACATTTTTTATTTGATTTATTTCTTTTATTTATTCGGGTTTCACTACAACGGGCTGAAGGCCAACGTTACTATTGCTCGGTTAATTAAGTTAGAATATATTTTTTTGTAGTTGTATTTGTATCTCTTATTAAATAAATAAATACATTTTTTTATAGTTTATTATTATGTACTTAAAATTTTAAACAATTTTCAGAATTCACAATTTTAAAGCAAAAAAAAATGTTGGTAAAATGTTTTCTTCAAGTGAGTGATTGGAAAAATAACGATACCCTTAATAGCCTTTTCACACTTGTCAACATTTAACATCTAAAATTAATTTTCGAAGATGTTGAAATTTTCCCATAAGAAATACATTGGGCTAAAAATCAAAATTTTCAACATCTGTACAAAATGTTCCTATCTCATTGTATTTCATCCTACATCTTCCGATTACTTTAGTGTCATCACTGCTCTTAACCAGGTTCATGTCGGGATATATGTAGCTCATACAGCGTATGTTTCGTTCGACATTCTCGTTAATACCGATCGGACCATAGATAGAGGATTTTTCTATCAAAAAACACCTAACACCGCCTTATCTGCCTTCGCAAGTCCATATGTTTCAGTGCCGCAAAGAAGCAATAAACCAGAATTCAGAGAAAGTCATATGTGATCGCTCATATTCAACCATTCTTGAATTTTTTTCATAAATGAAAAATGTAAAATATGGAAATTTTTGTCACAATCATAAATATTTGTTAATATTTCGCCAAATTCATTCATGTTTTTGAGGAAAAATCCAATTTTGCCTTTCTTCAGTCATGAAGAATGAGGAAAAAAAAGTTTTAAAAACGATCCTCACTAATAATATTGTTGTTGCTCGACAGTTTGCATGACTACAGGTCGAAATGCCTGTGTGTGTATTTGTTTGTGTAAAATATTTTTGGCAAAGGCAACCAGCCAAAGTGTCTGTTGGATTTTTTAGGAAAAAATTAAAAGAACTGCACATATCGTCATCTTAAATGCAGAATAACATAACATTTTATAAGTTTACATGCAAAGCAAAAAACTTTGTAAAATGTTAATTATTTGAGATTTAAAATCAATTTTGAATATTTCAGATAAAAATGCGAAAACCCATATACCTATTTTTGAAGAAAAAATATTACTTTTATTATTTTTTAAGATGTGTTATTTTATTTATTCTTATTTGACCTTTATTTTATAATTACTTTTAATTATTTAAGCTTGAGGTCTTTTTATTTATAAAAATTATATTTATTTGTTCCAATATTTTGCTAACCTTTGGTTAGCATCGCCAGGAAATTAAATTTAATAATAACAAAAAACGATAACATTTTTTGACTCATATTCATTCATACCTATTTGTCTCCAGTTCACGAATTATTTCAAAATAACTATGTAATTTCTGAAAAATATAAAGTAGAAGGGAAGAGTAGTCCAACTAAGAGTAGTTGTTGATAGCAGCTCCCGTATTAAGTAAACGTAAATGTTGGACAAAGTAGTACTTTTTCAAAGAAAGATATTATTAGAATTTAATAAAGCTGAAGAATTAACAAAATATAGCTAAACAGTCTATATTCCACTACTTAATAAAAAAATAAAAAAATGCGTTTATTCTAAAAATGTATAAAAATTGACTTTTTTAAGGATATTGATGAAGGGCCACTTGGAAGAATGCAATTCGAACACAAAAAAACCAGATAATTTTAAATAAACTAATAAAAAATATTTCTTTTGTATTATAAACTTTATATTTTATGGTCTCATACAGATTTATTGTAGGGAAGTTCGACTATATTTATATTTATTAAAAAGGAAATACATACATACATACATATATAAACTCAAAAATCTAAGGACCTGCAGATGTTGTCATTTATTCTTGGAAATTCTTAGCGTTTGGGAGTGCAATGGGGTAGGCTACAAAATTTCAAAATTACTAACGGTTCGGTTCTTTTAATTTTACAGCACTTTTTTATTTTTTCTTATGCTTTACTGAAAATTATTATTATAAATTATTATCTGATCCCAAAATTTACTAACACCGTAGTAACAGTTATAAAACAGATCACCCAATTTTGATGTTGTAAATAAAAATGTGTTCTTATAAAAAGAATTAAAAACTCTGCTAATATTTTTCTTGAGTGTGATTATACACTATGTTGTTAAGAAAAATGATATATGTATTTGATAACACTTCATTTTTATACCCTTCACCGAAGGTAGAAAGGTATATATAACTTTGTCATTCCGTTTGTAATTTCTACAATATGGATCCTACACCCTATAAAGTGTATATATTCTGGGTCCTTATGAAAAGCGAAGTTCAAATCCGGTTGTCCGTCTGTCTGTCTGAAAAAAGTGTGTTCCGAAGCCCCCAGATATGATGGGGACTTGGTTGTGGTATCTTTATGTCAGGTATTCTTATTATAATTTTGCTATGGAAATTCAGCCAGGTCGGTCCACAAATGGCTGAGATATGACCAAAAAACCACGACTACCTCTAATTTTTTCCAAAAATCCCTTGTGTTTGTTGTATTTTTATTACTTTTTGCTGTATATCTGGGGAACGGCAAAAGCCAAAGTTTCCAAATTAGGTACACACATTAAGGTTGCCAATACACACCATTCTACAAAATGTGGGCGGGATTGGAGAAGTGGGCGTGGTACCTCCCATACAAAAAAAATTAAAAATTGTATAAAAACAAAAATTTTAGGGCTGCCATATGTCCTATGGATATGACTTATATACCAAAATATCAGAAATTTTTAGAAGAACATATTTTATAAAAAACTCGGGAAAATCGGTGCAGATACAAAAAAGTTATGACCAAAATTAAATTTTTTTAAATACCCACTTTTGGGAACTATAGATTTCCCCGAGTCCAAGCTTTATAGCTAAAGTAAATGTTAAATTTTTTCTTTAACACGTCGGTATATAAATCTGTCAAATCGGTTAAAAAATGGCTGAGTTATGAGCAAAAAACCACGACTACCTCAAATTTTTTCGAAAAATCCCTTGTGGTTGTTGTATTTTTATTACTTTTTGCTGTATATCTGGGGAACGGCAAAAGCCAAAGCTTTCAAATTAGGTACACACATTTAAGTTACTAATACACACCATCCTACAAAATGTGGGCGGGATTGGGGAAGTGGGCGTGGTACCTCCCGAACAAAAAAAATTAAAAATTGTATAAAAACCTAAATTTTAGGGCTGCCATATGCCCTATGTATATGACTTATATACCAAAATGTCGGAAATTTGTATGAGTTATAACCGAAATACTGGGGTCTAATCACCGCATACGATATCGAGCAAAATCCAACGAAATTATTTATTTTGGTATCTTGAAACTCGATATCGAATGAAATGTATTGAATTTGAAATAATACCATTCGACATCGAGTAACTCGACATTACATTTATCGAGTTTTCATTCGATACGCCAGTGTCTATCGTATGCAGGGGTGATTAGACCCCTAACTTCCCGAAAATTACTCTTTTTATACCCTTCACCGAAGGTAAAAAAGGTATGTATGTATAACTGCAATTTCTACAATATTGATCCTACACCCTATAAAGTATATATATGCTGGGCCCTTACGAAAAGCGAAGTTCAAAACCGGTTGTCTCTTATTTAAAAAAAAAATATTTACCAGTTTTATTTAGTTTCTGTCTAATTGCTATGTATTTGCTCGCACAATGGTGAAGGGTATATAAGATTCGGCACAGCCGAATATAGCACTCTTACTTGTTAATTTTGTAAACAACTTTGTTATTTTTTAAGATAGATAATAGGACCAGTCCAAACACGCGTGTAAAGAGTAGCCCACAAGGGACTAGGACTAGTCCAAAAGTAACCAAAACATATGGAAAAACATGGTCTATTTAACATTACTATGTCCTAGGGCAGGACCATATAACCCATTTTTGGACTACAAAGGAGTAGTTTTAAAACTACTCCATTGTGTACACAATAGGATTAGTTTTAACTTCGTTTAAAAACGAAAACATGTCGTTAAAAAACGAAGTCATGTCGTCTCACTACAAACACTTTTTAACAATGACATGGTCTATGCTTGCATTACATCGGACCAGTCAATGGAGTAGTCCATTTTATGAAATGGGATCAGGTGGTCCAATAATATTTGCAGGGAAGTAAAAATATTAAAAAAAAAAAATTGAAAAGGTCTTGTTTTGCTACAATTTATGTGTAAATAACCTACATATATACATGAAAGCAAATGTGACAGTAGGTAAAGTATTTGGGTAAGAAGATGTGTTTTATTGACGTATTAATGAAACTTTATTGTTTCGCACGAAATTTGTTGCTTACTTTTTTATGCTACAATTATATAACAGTGCCCAAAGAGTTAACCTTACCATTTTATGGAAATTTTCTTGACGTAAATTTGAACTGTTATAATGACCTTATACATTTTTGCAGGCAAACACAGGTGCGCATTTTTTTGCATATTTTGTAAAAAGTTATGATACCAATAGGTAGAATTAAAATGTATGCACAGATGTTTGAATGAATTGTCCTGTTGCCTTTTCTTATTGTACATTTTTCTAAGTATTGTAGTTTATTATCATGTGGAAAACATTTTGCACTGGCAATGCAAAATATTAACATATATTCATATAGATAGTTTTTATTGAAAGCAGTTCTTAATAGGTGATTGACGTGGAGTGTGTCTAATTTAGGGTAGCCAGATATGGAATTGACAAAAAAAAGTACATTGATGAAAAAAAGCAGTACATTTAAGAAAAAAAAGTACATATATTTTTTTATTAAAAAACGTTTAAAAAATTCATTAAATAACATAAAAAACAATTTATTCAATAAAGAACATAAAAGTGAGATCGTAAATATTATTTACCTTTAAGAAAAGAGAATTTTTTTTTTTAAGTTTTGAAAATTCATATAAATAAATACATATAAATGAGATCGTAAATAAGACTAGTAATAACTTAAAATTAGTCAGGTCTTTTCAAATTCAATTCTTTTTTATTTTTAAATAAAATTAATTTAAATATTTTCTAATACAGTGGCCGACAAATGTCTACATACGACTACATTGAAGATTCGTTATCAAGAAAGTTAACAATAAAAGACCAAATTACTATCAAACAAGTTCTTTTGTAAAAAGTGCTGTTAAGATAATTTATCCAGCCTTAATTTAAGCTTAATGGCGCTCAGATTGATTAAATATGAAATCTGCTACGTACAAAAATTTCAATTTTTTAAATACAGTAAAATAATCGGCATTTCTTGACCTTCAATTCTTGTGACCACAAATTTTTTTTGTAAGCAATGAAAATGTTTAGTTTAGCCAGCAGTAGCTCTGCTTTTCTACTTATATAATGTTAGGAAACAATCTAAATTCAAAGCCAAAGCCTTCAATGTACTTGTACCCTCAATCGCCATTATAGATATTTTTACTGGGTGTTTCAAAGAACTTTTTTTTTCTACACATTAAAAAAAAATACTAAAAACGTTAAGCACAGAAAATAGTACAAAAAGAAGTACAAAAGGCTAAAAAAAGAACTTTATCGTACTTTTTTAGGTGTTATACAGAAAGCAGTACATTGATGAAAAAAAGTACGAGTACTGCTGAGAAAAGTACGTCTGGCAAGCCTAGTCTAATTTCAAAAGTTTAACAATGCCAAAAAAATTGTTTAACATAGAAAAATTTGTGTCGTATAATGCAACTTCAAACAAAAGCACTTGTTTAATAACAACATGCAAAAAAGAACTTTGTGGAAAGATAAAATCGAACATAAAAAGACATTATAAACTTGTTCATCGGCAGGACATCAAAAATGATAATGAAAGTGATAGTGATGATGTCCCTGATTGCAAAACAAATAGAAAAACAATTAAGTTAAACACTACAATTAACAAAACAGATTTTTTAAATGTTGTATTGGATTGGTGACGAAAAAAAATATTCCATTTAGATTATTTGACATCGTCATGTTAAATAGACCAGGTTTTTTTCATACGTTTGGGTTACTTTTGGACTAGTCCTGGTCCCTTGTGGACTACTCATTCCACTCTGAATTATTTTAAAATTTCTTTTATAATAGTTTTTATTAAATGTTTTAAAATTAAGATTTTCTGTTCTAAGATAAGGCCTGTCGAAATCGTTTTATTGTAGCAAGTTTAATTATTAATTTACTCACTTCACATTATTAGCAACAACAATTACACTGGGATAAAGCTTTATTCTTAATTATATTTAGAAGCCCTTTAAGGTAGATGCAAGAAGCCAAGGCGTTGGTATCCAATGACATACTGTGTAAATTAGAAATACAGTTGGAATGCGACTGGAAAACTTTATATCGCCAATAAGGCATTCTATAAGGCCTCTTTACTTCTTCATTTTCCCGCTGTTAATTGTCGGGCAAATCGCGTTTTTTCGTTATGAGGAATTTGAATGTGAATTTTTTAAATTTTTCATGTTTGACAAATTCACATATGAATTTTTTTGTTTGCTCATTTTTCATGAATGATGAAATTCCAAATATTTTTTTCCTCACCCTCATGAATGTGAAAAAGCAGTACAATTTAAAATTTTTCACGCTCGCTCATGACTGAAAAATGAGCGAATATTTCGGTACTCTGCAATAAACTCTTTTTCAC
Organism: Pollenia labialis; assembly: GCA_949318255.1. NCBI lineage: Eukaryota > Metazoa > Arthropoda > Insecta > Diptera > Polleniidae > Pollenia > Pollenia labialis. The sequence goes on along the minus strand of OX439139.1, from coordinate 61,088,918 downwards.
ACAGAAAAAATACCAATGTTAAATCAACATGGCAAAATGTTCATTGATAATCATAATAAATTTCTGCAAAAGTATGCATTTTATTGAAATTTATAATTATGTATTTTATATTAATTTTATACAAAAAATATTAAAATAACCTTAAAGCAAGTTAACTTAATACAATTAACTGTTAAAATAACATTGTTCAATATTGAATCCATAAAAACCTGTTTTATATTAAAATCAAATCTTGTAAAATTAATTGCATACATACTTAAGTATGTACATTTTTTTATTTTCATGTTTAAAATATGTTATAAAAAAAAGACAATTCCCGCATTCTTTAAATTAAAATTATTTAGTTAAATAGTACATCAAGTTTTCAAAGTAGAATGATGACGAAAACCAAATCGGGCGATTCTGCTGATGCTTCTGTTGACAAAGGAGAATACAAAATAACTGAAACATGTGTTACAGGTAGGGTATTCATTCGGTTAACCGTTAATCGGTCAACCGATTATTTACTACTCGCTTAACTGATCGGTTAATTTACCAGTTAATTTCAGTCGATTACCCGATGTAACAAAATTTTGAATTTTTTGTAGTATTAAACCATATATTTTTGTGTTTTTAATTATGGGTGAGTTCCAAAACGTCAGTTGCAAAGAAACCTAATTTTTTAAATGCGCTCTACAATGCAATGTAGAATTATACAATGTTATCTGCACCAAAGTTCACCAAAAAAGTTACCAAAGTGCAGCAAAAAAGTTGCGTTTAGAAATATTTTGCCATACAATATTTATATTCTTAAAATACTGTACAAAAACAGAAATTATGGAATTCGGAAATAAACTTTTTTGCATAATGTTTGGTGCTTGTCAGAACAAGTTAGATGATGACAAACCAACAGAATTAACAGAAACAATTCTCTAATGGCATAATGGATAATTTTATATGTTTAGAGAAATCCAGGAAAAAGACTGTGAAATTAGATATTCTGTGTTATGGGTTGCTTTCGAGTTCTCCAACATCCAAGATAAGTGAAAGAATTTTTTCCAAGTCAAGTTTTATCAAAACTAAAAAAGAATCGCTCAAATTCTAAACATTTAATCCAATTTATTTTTCTAAAACATTATTTAATAAAGCTATTGAAGTAATTAATAATATGATTTCAGAGTTTATTTTTTAATAAATACATAATAAGTATTAATTATAAAATATGTATAACATAGTTATTGATTATTTTTTGTTTGCTCGTTTTGGTTCAAGTATTGTTATGTTATTATTTTTTTACCAATAAAATCCAAATAATAAATAATTTTTAATTTTTATATATTGAACTTACTTAAGTTATAAAAAAAACCCTTATTAACCGGTTAACCGATCAAAAACAAAATTAACCGATTAAAGCAAAAACCCGATTAATAAATACCCTAGTTACAGGGTAAGTGTTTCACACTGTTATATCATACTAAAGCCAATTTGATTCTACATGAAATTCACGTTGTTTCAACTTGAAATAACTTTTATTGAATTATAGTTATTTTAAAAGAACAAAATTTTGTTCCCTAGTTATTGTAAAATCATGTTGAATTAACATAAAGTAACAATGAAGAAAAATCAACACCGAAAAGCGTAAAATCATCCTTGTTTTCGACGATTTTACATTGATTTTTTCGAGTCCTACCGATGGTAAGAGTACCGTTAGCTTATGTTGATCAGACAGGTACGCACGTTAATGGCTTTCTTTTATCTCCCATACAGTGTATTTCTTGGATAGGATATGGAATCTGTAATGCAAGATTTTTTTTAAACCAATTCGGATAAATTCAGCAACGATCCATATAAAATTACGTACAATAATTTGCCCATTCTTAATTATAAGTTTTGTTGCTGCTGCTTTAAAATTTAAAAAGAACGAAAACAGCTGTTTTTTGTTTGTACACAACAACTAATATTTTCTAAAAAAAAATTAATTAATAAAACCAATAAAATTTATTCAGTACTAAATGTACTTAGTTAAATTTATTGCGTCGTTAAAACATTTTTTATTTGATTTATTTCTTTTATTTATTCGGGTTTCACTACAACGGGCTGAAGGCCAACGTTACTATTGCTCGGTTAATTAAGTTAGAATATATTTTTTTGTAGTTGTATTTGTATCTCTTATTAAATAAATAAATACATTTTTTTATAGTTTATTATTATGTACTTAAAATTTTAAATGATTTTCAGAATTCACAATTTTAAAGCAAAAACAAAATTTTGGTAAAATGTGTTCTTCAAAAAGTGAGTGATTGGCAAAATAACGATACCCTTAATAGCCTTTTCACACTTGTCAACATTTAAAATCTAAAATTAATTTTCGGAGATGTTGAAATTTTCCCATAAGAAATACATTGGGCTAAAAATCAAAATTTTTAACATCTTTACAAAATGTTCCTATCTCATTGTATTTCATTCTACATCTTCCGATTACTTTAGAGTCATCACTAGAAAAGTGACAATAAATTCTATTATTATTGTGGCATCACTGACAGAATGGCATTTGCTTTGAAAGCAGCGTTACCATTTTTATTGATAGTAAATGTTGGACGTTTCAAGTGTGAACGCGTATTTCACATTTTCCATGCGTTCCTTCGAAATGTATGCAAGTGTACAAAGAGCATAAAAAAATAAAAACAACGTAATTTGGGATAGTACACTTTTTAATGAATGTTAGTAACATTTTATTGACACACGCGAGTTGAAAATTAATTTTTTAAGGAATTATCCTGCACATGCCTCCTTAACGAAAACTAATACCATGTTCACACGGGCAGAAATATTCGTGTTTCGCTCTCGTATTCCTGTTTCGCGCCCCAAACAGTATTGAAACGACTTGTTTCCCCATACAAAATTTTGAGAGCGAAACAGGTCGTTTCATTTTGAAACAGGCTGCGAAACAGGAAAAATGTACAATCATCTCCCATTTTGATAACAGTTATCGTTAATTTATCTAAACTTGCTCTCAAAAAAATCAAAGCAAAGAAAAAACGGTTATAACTGGCCATTGGCCCATTGGGAGGCACGCCCAGAGGCTGGGGCTCCCTTATAATGACTTGTGTAGAAGTTTTGGTGACGAGGAGGAGGAAGAGTCAACGGAACACCTTCTCTGTAATTGCCCGGCATTCGGAGATTTAAGACTCGAAATGTTAAGTCGAAGAGCCCTTGGGGACAAAATTTGTCTCTCTTATGTTGATGTAAACAGGATCTACTCCTTTATTGAATGGACCGGATGGCTGCATGGGAATACTATAGACGGTGTGACATGGTAACACAACGGGAACTAATTAATGGACCCATGGGAGTTGTGCTTGATCACGGCTGCCAATGGAACCTAACCTAACCTACTTGTACAGCGAAGTTTATTTAACGATGTCCGTCTATTTTCCTGTATGTACGGAAAGAGAAAAAGTTTCCAAATTTGGTACAAGCATCTTGGTTATTAAAACACAACATCCGACATAATATGGACGATTTGGATAAGTGGGCGTGGCACAAAATATAATTATTTATATCTTAATGGTGTTTACATAACTTTTTGTTCTTATTGCACCGTGGTGAAGGGTATATAAGATTCGGCATTGCCGAATATAGCACTCTTACTTGTCTAATAAAAAACTATATTTTTGCCATTATTCAATTAAGAGCGTAAACATGAGATTAAATTATCCATAACAACAATAACAATGTTGACTAAAAACATACATATTTATGGATTGAAAGTTTAATTTATGAAGGCATGCTTTTTCAAAATATTTTTATACATTTAATTATTCAGACTTTATATTCAGACTATATATTCGAATGTTAAAAATATTTTTTTTTTTCAATTATTGAAATATGTTGCTTTTATAAACAAATTTTGATTTCATAAATTTAATGGCATATTACATTAGATGTATGAAATAATTAAATCTTACATTTTTTAATAACCAATTAAACATTATTTAAGGAAACTGTAATTTTGTATTAATTTATGAATATAGTTATGTTTGTATATTGTTTTTTATGTTCCCAATTACAATTTTTTGTTTTACTTGGACAAACTTAAGTTTTCATATATCCCATGAAAATTTTTAACGTAATTACGAAATCCAATAGCTATGAAATTCCATTTAGATAATAAAAGTTAACCAATGAAAATTTTTTTATGAAAATGATTCATTAAATATATGAAGCATTTTTCTTTCAGTGCATAGTTGCTCAATGTAATTCAACTAAATGGTGGACCAAGCGTGTTTGATGCCTTCGATTAATTCGGCTTTTGTGCCAAGACTTGTACACTTGCCTAGCTAGCCATCCCCAGACGTTCTCGATGATATTTAGTATAGTTCTCTTTCCATTTTATGGCTTAATTTAAAACTAGTTTAATTTACACAAAAAATTTGGTAACCGTGATTTGGAACGATAGTTTTGTTTTCTGTTCTGTAACATTTTAATTGAAATGGCTCTACGACCTGTTGCAGGAATTGGTCCGCTTAAGCACGCACTTCGATCTTGTGCGTGCTTTCTCCAGTTCGCATGTATTCTTTCATTTGGTCCTTCCACCGAAGTCTCGGTCTTCTCCGGCTGTGCTTTCCGTAGAAGTTGTGATCCCACGCCTTGTTGGTTTGAGCACACAGAAAAAAATACCAATGTTAAATTAACATGGCAAAATGTTGATTGATAATCACAGTAAATTTCTGCAAAAATATGCATTTTATTTAAATTTATAATTATGTATTTCGTATTATTAATTTTATACAAAAAATATTAAAATAACCTTAAAGCAAGTTAACTTAATATAATTAACTGTTAAAATAACATTGTTCAATATTGAATCCATAAAAACCTGTTTTATATTAAAATCAAATCTTGTAAAATTAATTGCATACATACTTTTTTACATTTTTTTATTTTCATGTTTAAAATATGTTATAAAAAGAAGACAATTCCCGTATTCTTTAAATTAAAATTATTTAGTTAAATAGTACATCAAGTTTTCAAAGTAGAATGATGACGAAAACCAAATCGGGCGATTCTGCTGATGCTTCTGTTGACAAAGGAGAATACAAAATAAGTGAAACATGTGTTACAGGTAGGGTATTCATTCGGTTAACCGTTAATCGGTCAACCGATTATTTACCACCCGCTTAACTGATCGGTTAATTTAAAATTGGCTTTTTTCGATTAACGATTAAACCAGTTAATTTCAGTCGATTACCCGATGTAACAAAATTTTGAATTTTTTGTAGTATTAAACCATATTTTTTGTGTTTTTAATAATGCACGCAGAGAAAAAACATGATTAATGAATGGTCACTACCACCATTTTTATTTATATTAGCCAAATATGTTTACCCTAATAAATTTATTATAGTCCTAATATAACTTGAACAAATATTTTTTGTCATTAACATTTTTAAATTCACTATAATAATATTATATGGTGTTTTACACTTAAAAAGTTACTCTGATCTAGCTAAACATATTAAAATATGTGAAATGTTTGCTACTTAAATATTTTTATTTTCAACTTACAATTAAAATAAGTTGCACACAAAAGTTATGTTTAATACCATAATTTATGTTTGCTTTAAAATACATTTTCTAAATTAACAAACATTTATGGTCAGTGTGTATTATTTATACGCGAGCGTCAGTTAATCAGGAAAGATGAATGAATACAAAATAAATAAAACTTTTTTCGGGGAGAAAAAGGCCACGCTGCCTTTCAAAACTAACGAAATAAATTATTATATTTTTATCGAAACAGGTAAGATTTTTATATATACATAATTATAAAAATACATACGTACATTTATAAATATGCAATTACTTTGTCTTTCTTGCAGCCAACAAAAGCAACAACATTAAAACCGGCATAGAAATTTAGACGCAAAATTTTGTCATTAGCCCCGAATATTTTCCAATAAAAAAATAAAAGGTTAGTTTGTGTTATTTTTACAAGTCTTGAATGTATGTATTTAATTGAATTTTTTTACATATGCTAAGTATATGTACATAAATATGTATTTTTAATAAAAAATATATTTTTAAAATAAAATTGTTTATTGGTTTTATTGTGAGAACCATATCACATGGTGAAAAAGACAGTTTGCATGGTGTTGGGATATAAAGAAATATGGTTTAAGATATTGTTTGCGTTTTTCTTCTGAACATAATAATATGTTTGGGGCAATAATTAGCTATATACATTATGTCTAAACATATATTGTTACTTAAGACGTGTTTAACACAATCATAATCACAAACATTAATGATAGTTTGCGATTGTGATTGTATCAAACATGTTTTTTCTTTGCGTGTGGGTGAGTTCCAAAACGTCAGTTGCAAAGAAACCCAATTCTCTACAATGCAATGTAGAATTATACAATGTTATCTGTACCAAAGTTCATCAAAAAAATTACCAAAGTGCAGCCAAAAAGTTGCGTTTAGAAATATTTTTCCATACAATATTTATATTCTTAAAATACTTTACAAAAACAGATATTCGGCCTTATTATGAGTGTCGTATTTTTATTACGACAATTGTCGTAGTCGTAGTCGTTTTTAAATTTGTTTGGTACCATGTAAAATTTACGACAACGACATTTTTTGTAACAGAGTAAACATAACAGATTGTTTCATAAATCGCACGATTTTAAGTATTTATGAACTACCCGGTTGTGAAAACTGTCAAAAACAGCTGTGTGACGGTAAAAATATATGTTTGAAAATTTATGGTCGTGAGCGTTAAAAATTTAAAGTGAAAAAATAATAGGACACATATTTTTAAAACAATATGTTAAGCGTTGCTGCATTTTCTTTTTCCGAAGATTAAAATGAATATACCACAGCCGAAATGAATGCTAATCGGAGACAACTACGGGACCAGTCCAATATATTTGCCATGCCAAATTCCAAGTAAGTAAAAACAAAAATAAGTAAATATAATAGAAATGCATGATTTTTTTTAAGTTTTGTAAAATACTACAGAATAAATAAGCCTGGGTTTAAATATGTTTTGGAAAAAATTTCTCCTCAACTGAAAGAACAGACAAGGGTAACATGTTTGCCATGCGGATACTCGCTGAGGGTAGTTACCAGAAAGGTGCTGGTAATGACTACAACATAAGTATGTGTCAGTCTTCTGTTAGCAATGCATTCAAAGAGTGCATTGATGCTATGTACAACGTACTTTGCCCCGAATGGATTTCCTTTCCAACGGAAGAAAATGAAAAGGACGAAATAAAAAAATTTTTTTACAACAAACCCGGGTTTCCGGGTGTAATAGGATGCATAGATGGAACCCACATAAATATAATCTCACCTGAAAAGGAAGCACAATTCAAATACAGAAACAGAAAAGGTTTCTACAGTCTTAATGCAACAGTGGTAAGTTTTTATGTTTAGAGCTAAAAAATTCAAAATTAAACATTTGTTTACTATACATATGTATGTATATAGGTATGTGATCATAAGCTCAGAATAAGATTTATATCATCTCATCATCAGGGATCTGTTCACGACTCCTTAGTATGGAACATCAGTGACTTAAAAAAATTTCTGAGAGAACAATATGATAATGGCGAAAGAAATACTTGGTTATTAGGTAAGTTTAAAATATGTAACAGCTTTTTACAAAAAATTCTAAATGTGGTGCAGCAAACTATTGGAATTTAAACCAAATTAAAAATGAAAACTTTTAAATATTTGTTAATGGTCAAAAATTACAAAAATTTTTTCTTATTCAAATTAAAAATTCATATTACACAGTGTTATCATTTTCTGAACTTCAATTAACCTTTGTAAATTTCATTTTACCTTTTTTGAATATAAATTGTCATTTTCTATGTTCATTTGTAGGAGACGCAGGGTACCCCTTAGAACAGTTTTTGATAACGCCATTCAGATCTGCTGGAGAAGGTTCTTTAGAAATGCAAGAACTAGAAATATAGTCGAACGAACTATTGGTGTTTTAAAAAACAGATTCCGGTGCATACTAGGCGCAAGGCAGTTGCATTACACACCAGATATGGCTGCTAAACTTACTTCTGTTTGCGCATCTTTACACAACATATGCATTCATTATAAAATGGATAATCCTGAAATTGATGAACTGAACGAATTTCCACCAACAAATTCTGTTGTTGATGACGATCTAAGCGCACTATATATAAGAACATTATTAATGCAATCATTAAATATTTAATTCAGTTTTATTGGTACATTATTAAATACATATTTTTAACTAAAAATAAAATAACAAAAATTGAAAGATAAAACAAATTTAATTTAGATTTTTTTAATTTATAAAAAATAAAAAACCAAAATTTACATACATACATACATACATATGTATATGGGCATTTCCATTTTGACGTGTCGTGATATTTGTACAACAAATTAAATAAAGAAGACAAATTTATAAAAATGGTTTTTATAAACACAAAGTAATGAAGTACTATATTCAGAAAAAGAATCACTGCAATCGACGAAAAGGATTTGCAGATATAAGCAAAAATATGCCCTGGAGTGACGTTAAAAAAGGGAATTGGATTTTTACTTGCAATACAAAACTGAACAAGACTGCGAATTGAGCAAGACGTTTTGTATAAAACCTTTTTTAGTAAACTTGGGACTTGTGAAGATTTATTTTTCAAGATATAAAATTTAAAAATCTTTTCCCGTTTTGAAGTACATATGGGCATTTTCAGCGAAAAGTCTAATTTTTTTAATGTAACGCCAGAATGCAAATAAGGTTGTATTTTAGGACCATGTTGTTAAACCGTTATCCCTTTTGTTACTAAATGTAGAGCTAGTTGCGCTTTACACCAAAATATAAAAATGTAAACTATACATATAAAAATTTTTGACAAACAATTAAAATTACTTCTGGCGTTACGTTACAAAAAGTAGACTTTTGGCTGGAACTGCCCATATGAAAATTGTCTTTCAATAATTAAATTGTCAGTTCGTGGTACATTTAATATTTACTAAATTTGTATGGCACCAAGCCTAAATTACAGCTTTATAAATTAACCACATAGCTATTTTCGTTAATAAAAAGCTATATGTATGTATGTATGTACATACATGTTATGTTCATAAACTCATCTAATTCAATAGTCTGTAAACCATTTCTAATTTCATCTATTGCAATACGTCCTTTTTCAATTTCTATTTCCTGTTTTCTAAGCTTTAAAAACTCTCTTCTAAATTCATCCTTACATTTTAATTCTTTCTTGTAAATGCTAACTTTTCTTCCTTTAGTTTGTAGTTTTTGCGTTGATACCTTTCAATTGCTGCTAAAGAATGTTTCACTTCTGTATACAATGCTTTTTGGACTTCTAGTTGTTCTTCAAGGAGAGTTTTTTTCTTAGTTGGGGTCTTCTTTGTTGGTGGTATTGAACTTTGTTCTCCAAGAATTAGTGTTGGTTCTTTAGTAGGAGTTTTTTTTTGCTGACTGAGAAACGTACTTCTTCAACAATTTCATTGTTTTGAATAGGTATCTGTGTTGCAGTTTTTTGTGTTTTAGGAACATAATTGTGTTTTTTGGGTTTGGTGGATTGGTTTGAGCAGACTGGTTCTTCGTTCTCTAAATCATCACTCATTGGTATATCCTCATCATTACAACTATTTGTATTTTGTCTACGACGTTGAATACCAAACGAAACACCGCCTGGATTCACAATTGAATCAATTTGTAATAAATTGGAGGCAGCTTCTTCTATTGGGGACAAAACGTATTGTTTAAAGGAAACATTCCCCGGTTGCACAACATTCGGCTTTATTGAAAATTAACTTTTGTATTCCCGAAAATAACTTTGATAATATACATACTTGCATGTGCCCGTGCAAAAAACTGAATTGGCAAATTGGTTTTTTTTTTGTTGTTTTCTTACGAAGACAGTAGAATGAAGCAGTTTGTTTTTTAATTTTGTTTTTTCTTTTTACCCACTTACAACTACAATTCGAGTCGGAAAGAACCCAACCAATTTTAGGGGAATGTAAGAAAAGATAAACTCACTGTTTATTGTTGGTGTTTTGTTTTGGCTTTGATATTGTTACAAGTAAGACTTTGAGTGTTTATAATTCTTATTCGCTTTAGGGTTTTATTTGTATATTTTTTTTGGCTTTTCTAAAATCTCTGGAAAAGGTTTCCTGGTGAGCTGGCCTAAGCAACCAGTGAAATGCGCATAGAAGCTAGCTTTCCCTCAACAATAAATTTCAGTGTATTTATCAAATATGAAAAACTGGGAATTTAGCACGCCAAAATGTTGAGTTCTTCACCAATCTTGTTCCACTCCTCCTTAACATTTATTTTATTAATGCCACTTTTAAATCCTCTGGCTAAGCGTGGATTTTGCTCCAAAAGTGACACCATTCGGCTAAATTGCCTGTGGTTTGTTATTTTAGTTCTAAATTGATTGAATTGTAATTAAAAAAGTTAAGTTTATCATTATTAAATAGTTTATAAGTGTTATAAATACTAACTTTTTATCTATATCCATTTCAAATTTATTTTTGATAATTTTTTCGTACAGACGTTAACCAAAACTTTAACGACAATATTTGCAATTTTTGACATTTAAATATGACACTCTTGGTACCGTAAATTGTACTAGAATTGCCAACAGTGTTGTATTTTTGTCGTTTTTCGACATTCATAATACCGATTTTAAAAAACGCCTAGTTTACGACACGCCAACGACACTCATAATAAGGCCGATTATGGCATTCGGAAATAAACTTTTTTGCATAATGTTTGGTGCTTGTCAGAACAAGTTAGATGATGACAAACCAACATAATGGCATAATGGATGTTTTTATATGTTTAGAGAAATCCAGGAAAAAGACTGAGAAATAAGATATTCTGTGTTATGGGTTGCTTTCGAGTTCTCCAACATCCAAGATAAGTGAAAGAATATTTTCCAAGTCAAGTTTTATCAAAACTAAAAAAGAATCGCTCAAATTCTAAACATATAATCCAATTTATTTTTCTAAAACATTATTTTATAATGCTATTGAAGTAATTAATAAAATGATTTCAGAGTTTATTTTTTAATAAATACATAATAAGTATTAATTAAAAAATATGTATAACATAGTTATTGATTATTTTTTGTTTGCTCGTTTTGGTTCAAGTATTGTTATGTTATTATTTTTTTACCAATAAAATCCAAATAATAAATAATTTTAAATTTTTATATATTGAACTTACTTAAGTTATAAAAAACCCTTATTAACCGGTTAACCGATCAAAAACAAAATTAACCGATTAAAGCAAAAGCCCGATTAATAAATACCCTAGTTACAGGGTAAGTGTTTCACACTGTTATATCACACTTAAACCAATATGATTCTACATGAAATTCACGTTGTTTCAACTTGAAATAACTTTTATTGAATTATAGTTATTTTAAAAGAACAAAATTTTGTTCCCTAGTTATTGTAAAATCATGTTTAATTAACATAAAGTAACAATGAAGAAAAATCATTTCTTTAAGCACTGATTTACTACTGATATGTCACTATCTCCTTGACATTTTGAAATTTCGCACAATTGTCTAACTAAAAATTGTATTTTCTCTTCAACGAGTTTAGAACTACATTCTTGTATAATTTGGAATAACTCTAATTTCGTATACACTTTTTCCATTTTACTCTCGAAGCTTCAAAATGGTTCTGATAACAATTTTATGCAATAACCACAATATATGTATATTAAAAAAAACTAAGTACCTAGAGCCCAGATTTGATTTTTTATTATATATTATTTTTGTTGTTAATGATTTTAAAAGTTATGCAAAACAGGTACATTTATTTTGCTCCATAAAATAACGTCATTTAGCGGCCGCACAGGTGGTTAAACCCCGTTACTTACTGTTTCGCACATCCCTTTTTTTACACAGGTAATATTAGTCTTAGATGTAATAATTTAAATAAAAAACATCTACGTACAACCAAAACATTTTATGACTGACGAAAGGGTTTTTATCATATGTAATTACCTATGCAAGATGAGCAAAAACAGAAAAAAGGTGAAATTTTCAAAATATCATAAAAAAAATGGTGCAACAACGCGTAACGTTTTTTTTTTAATTTAAAAGTAGAGATTTCAAATTTTATCGTGATGTATTACACTTTTATGAACTCAACTGGCTTCACCTTCAAAAACCTTTTAAAATTTTTTTTTTTACAAAAATATGAACAAAAAAATCGTTTTTTTTAATTTCGAACTAATTTTTTTATGATAAAAACTTCTAATGAAATTTTTCTAAAAATTTTCATAAGTAGCTGTTTATATAGTATTTCTCAGAAAAAAAAATCAATGTAAAATCTTTATTCGTTTATCTACAAAAATATATATTGTAAACCTCCTAAAACCGTAAAAAGTCAATGAACACGCATGCAATTTAATCAACTTTCCTGGTTTTAACAGTGTCCCAAAACGACAAATCTCAAGCAAAAGACTTGAAAATTCACTATACGATGCAGAACTTTGCTGTCTGTCCAGCTGCGTACTTTTTTCCATTTCTTAAATTTAATTTTTTGCCTAATGTCCGGCTAGATTGGCAAAAAAAAACCCTTTGTGCGATGTTAAGAGTACCGTTAGCTTATGTTGATCAGACAGGTACGCACGTTAATGGCATTCTTTTATCTCCCATACAGTGTATTTCTTGGATAGTTCCTATGGAATCTGTAATGCAAGATTTGTTTTTAACCAATTCGGATAAATTCAGCAACGATCCATATAAAATTACGTACAATAATTTGCCCATTATTAATTATAAGTTTTGTTGCTGCTGCTTTAAAATTTAAAAAGAACGAAAACAGCTGTGTTTTGTTTGTAAACAACAACTAATATTTCCTAAAAAAAAATTAATTAATAAAACCAATAATAATTATTCAGTACTAAATGTACTTAGTTAAATTTATTGCGTCGTTAAAACATTTTTTATTTGATTTATTTCTTTTATTTATTCGGGTTTCACTACAACGGGCTGAAGGCCAACGTTACTATTGCTCGGTTAATTAAGTTAGAATATATTTTTTTGTAGTTGTATTTGTATCTCTTATTAAATAAATAAATACATTTTTTTATAGTTTATTATTATGTACTTAAAATTTTAAATGATTTTCAGAATTCACAATTTTAAAGCAAAAACAAAATTTTGTTAAAATGTGTTCTTCAAAAAGTGAGTGATTGGCAAAATAACGATACCCTTATAGCCTTTTCACACTTGTCAACATTTAACATTTAACATTCATTTGCGAAGATGTTGGAATTTTCCCATAAGAAATACATAGGGCTAAAAATCAAAATTTTTCAACATTTTTATCCCTTTTACATTTTGCGATATTTTTAGTGTCTTCACTAGCTAAACTGACATTGAAAATGGCATTTAAGTGCTATGTCTGTGTTGAAGTTCCATCACTAACAAAACTGACATTTATTGTCAACAAAAAATATTTTAACAAACAAAATGAGCGGCGGTACATGTATTTTTTTTAATTTAATTTTTTGTAATATATGTATTTATAAAATATTTTTCCAATTTTAGGTTATCTTCAGAAAGATTTTCAATAGTTGCGCTTTTCTAACGGTATAGCTCTTCTAAAACGTGTGTATTTTTTTCGCATAACTTCTAACTTTTGTAAAAGTACTGAAAACATTTTTCTTTCGACTCGGAAGCATTCCTTAAAGAAATCGTCATTATTATTTGGGATATCTCTTTCCCACAAATTCCCATAGCGATTCTTAAAAATATATTTGTTTATATTAAAATAAAAGTTTTGATTACTCGTTTACATACAAACATCCCTACGTCCCTTGAAATAGGCATGTAAGCATCTAGTAAGACGACCTCATTATCATCGTCATCTGCTATAGAATCCATTATTATCTCTATAAAGTGCGATAATAACTGGGTATGCTCTTGCCAACGTATATTTAATCCCATTACTAAATCTTTTTCAAAATTCATTTTAATTTTTAATAGCGGCGTGGTGTTTATTGTTTATTTTGACAACTGATATAATGTTAAATGTTGCAAGTGTGAATGTCTGTTTCACAATTTCAACATATTCCAAGCGTTCCTCCGAAATGTATGCAAGTGTACAAAGGGTATTAATAACCTTTTCACACTTGTCAACATTTAAAATCTAAAATTAATTTTCGAAGATGTTGAAATTTTCCCATAAGAAATACATTGGGCTAAAAATCAAAATTTTTAACATCTTTACAAAATGTTCCTATCTCATTGTATTTCATTCTACATCTTCCGATTACTTTAGTGTCATCACTAGAAAAGTGACAATAAATTCTATTATTATTGTGGCATCACTGACAGAATGGCATTTGCTTTGAAAGCAGCGTTACCATTTTTTATTGATAGTATATGTTGGACGTTTCAAGTGTGAACGCGTATTTCACATTTTCCATGCGTTCCTCCGAAATGTATGCAAATGTACAAAGAGCATAAAAAAATTAAAAACAACGTAATTTGGGATAGTACACTTTTTAATGAATGTTAGTAACATTTTATTGACACACGCGAGTTGAAAATTAATTTTTTAAGGAATTATCCTGCACATGCTTCCTAAATGAAAACTAATACTATGTTCACACGGGCAGCAATATTCGTGTTTCGCTCTCGTATTCCTGTTTCGCGCCCCAAACATGATTGAAACGGCTTGTTTCCCCATACAAGATTTTGAGAGCGAAGCAGGTCGTTTCATTTTGAAACAGGCTGCGAAACAGGCAAAATGTACTTTCATCTCCAATTTTGATAACAGTTATCGTTAGTTTATCTGAACTAGCTCTCAAAAAAATCGAAGCAAAGAAAATAACAAAATAAAAATTGATGTTTAATAAAATAAAGTGATAATAATAACATAATAATATTTTTAAGTATGTATTAAATAATATATTTTTAAGTTTTATTTACTTTTTATTTATTTTAAAAAGAATCACACTAACAACACATAAAAAAGTCAAAAAAAACAAGAACGAATCGTATGGACAGCATGTTTGGCGATGTTACCGGCTCAAAAGTTACCAGAGACTTTAACATAAAGTTTTGTTACAGGCGGCACGAACGAAGGCCCCAATGAACTAAGACCCCAAAACGAAAATGAACTAAGGCCCCAAATATTTGTACAGGGAACAACAACAACGGTTTTTGGGGAAATAGTTCATTATTTTGTGGTTTTATTTCATTTTTTGAATTGGGGGCATAATTCATAATGAAATAAAACCCCAGTTTGTAAAAAAGAACTAAGGTCCCACAAATAAAGTTGGGACATTAGTTCATTTTCTGAAAAATGTAATAAATTGCAATATTTCCAAATTGCTAACCGTTATACCGTTAAAAAAACATTATTCTACTTCCCTGCAAACGTATGAAAGTTTGCGACGAGTGCAACCTCAAATTACAGGCTGATGCAATTTCCAAAGGCATGCAAAATTATATCTGCCCGTACTGCCGAACAATTGTGGAAGACACCATGCAGGTATAACTGACTTCTTATTGATTAAGTATTTATACAAATTTATCTAATTATTATATAAACAATGAAAAATTTTTGTTTTTTGTTATTTTTTTTTTTTATGTATAAAATTTGAATACTTTGATATTTTTTTTCGTATTATATAACTATAATGTTTGTTTTGAATATTTAAAACAAAACAAGAGTCACTTTATTTTCGAATTTTTTTAGTGGGGACTTTGTTCATTCTTACTTTGGGGACTTCATAATAACATTAGGGTTTTGATTCATAATGAATTAAGTCCCCATTAATGGGGACTTAGTTCATTCCCATTTTGGGGGCTTAATTCATACCATCGTTGGGGTTTTACTTCATTATGAACTAATTCCCCCTTTTTCGGGCCTTAGTTCATTTTCGTTTTAGGGTCTTAGTTCATTGGGGCCTTCGTTCGTGCCGGCTTTGTTAGAATATTTGTGTTAATACAGTTCGCACACGCAAAGAAAAAACATTGTTGTGGTAAACATATTCTAAGAGCAACATATAATAATAAGATTCTAGTTGTAGTTACCATATTACGATTGCTATTGAATTATATTATGACTCAATATATTCGTGATATTAAATCATAATATTCTCCCCTTAATCATATTCTTGGCGCCCTATGCTCCAGTGGGAGTTAAAGGAACATATATATATATATATATATATAATCATATTCTTATCATTATTATTGTCATGTTAATCATAATAAGATAAGAAGTAATCATATTATTGTCATGGTAATCATAATAAGATGATGAGATATCATATTAAGGTACAGTGGTGCTGTCACAACAATAAATTAAAAATTTTTTGCATCGATTTTTTAATTTGTGGCACTTTACAATTTCTTTTAATGTAAAAAAAATGTCTTTATTTTTTTCATTTCTTAAAACTCCTTTTTTTAAGGGTATTTTTTTAAATTGTGGTTCAACAACTCACTTACAAATAATTCGAAAGGCATATTTCAAACAAACGACACAACTGATTCAATATTATTTTACATTTTGTTTGCTTCCTAAGTAAACTATGACTACACGTATAGAAAGTTATCATGTTATGGCTATTAAATATCATGAAATGGTTATGGCTACTGTAATATGTTTTCAAAGTAATCATTATTTAAGTGTAAGAAAAATATTTCTCATGTTGAGTAACATTTATTATACAAATTTTCATATAATTCAAATGTGTATTCTAAGTCAAATTACAATCCTCAAAAGCTTTTTTACTTTAATAGTCTTATTCCTTCAATATTTACCTGGAATATTTTGTATGCACTATCAGAATTTTTGTTTCGTATATTTCTGTTGCGAGGCTTACTTTAGCTATCCTTTGGCTAGCAATGAAGTAAATTGTAAAGGAAATTAATACAAAAATCCATCGATGAATTTTGTAGAATTTGATTTTAAAACAATTTATTTCTAAATTTTCACTTACTATTTTGATTTGTTGATGAATGACGTTAAACTTTAAACAATTAATACAGTGGACTCCCGATAATTCGTAATCGTAAGGGACCTGCCATTTCTTACGAATTATAGAGGTTTTCGATTTAGCAGGGTTTCGAATAAACGGGGTTGAAATAAATAAATACGAATTAACGGGGTTTTTCAATTTATTTACTAAAACGATAAAAAAAAAACATAAAACACATCTTACGATCTTAAGAAAATAAACACAACCACAAGCAAAAACCAACGCAAAAGAAAAAAAATAGCGGTAAACAAAAAATGATTCATTCCATGTTTCATTGTTTTAATTACGAATTATAAGTGGTAGTTAGCAAACAATTACGATTTATAAAGCTGGGATCACACGATTGCCGCAAATGCACCAATATGACACAATTATTATTGTGCTTTATTGACGCACAATAATGAAATTGCCCCAACCAAATTTTCTGAAATCACACGATTGCCCTGTTTTATACAAATTTAATTGCCGCTAGTTGGTACAAAGCGAAATGGTTACAACAATTGCCGCAGCACAGTCACACGATTGTTCTTACTTATGTATATTAACTGCGAAAACAGCTGTTGTGGTAGCTTTTTTATTTGTTGAAAGTTCTTGTTGGTTTGTTCATTGAACAAAATTAATTAAATTTAAACAAATTATTGTTGAATAGTTTTATATAATTTTTTTTAGGATATACCAAAAATTAGCGGTCTTTTCAACAATTTGTATGTTATGGTTCGAATAGAAATATCTTAAAAAAAATATTCGCACAGAACAGCTAAATATGTTTGTGTACATATGTATGTTAAAATAATTAATTGAAAAAAAATAAATGCAAAATAAATAAATACATACATATTTATTTTCATTACCTACTAAAAGAAACACAAAAAAGTAAATCTAATAGAAAAAGGCAAATATTGGCGCGTATTGTGTTGTTTGATTGCCGCACAAGAACACAATTAATATTGGTACATGTTTTTCATTTTTATTGACGCGCGGTTGCATATCAAACAGTCACACGATTGCCGCACCAGGGTTGCATTTGATTGGTAAAAGTAAGGACAATATTGTCCTAGATTGGTACATGAGCCATTTGGTTGTGCGGTCACACGATTAGGGTATTAAAAAGTGTGAAAATTGGTGAATTGCTGCAATCGTGAGATCCCAGCTTAAGAGGTATAGAAGATTTTATTTAAAAAACAAATTACGAATTAGCGAGGTGACCAAAATGTAAAGAAATTTTACGAATTAACGAGATTTTTTCAAGAGACCGACAATTTATTACGAATTGTCGGGAATTACGATTTGTCGGGGTACGAATTATCGGTATTTGACGGTATAAGCAATTTAGAGATATTCTTTAATGAAACATTTAAGATAATTCAGATAAAATATAAAAAAAATTAGTTTTACTTTAAATTACTTAACTGATTTGTAGTGATAAAATTCTCAGTGTAGCTCAATTTTACCAAAATTTCTTTCCATTTTGTTTAAATTTTCAACGTTTCTTCTTAAAAATTTGAAATTTGAAATCTTAAATATTATATATTTTGTGTTCAGAAAGTTATTTAAGATGACGATTTAATTTGTATGCAAATTTCTAAATTATCTTCTTCCAAGTGTTTTAATTAAAGTTTGAGAAATCAGCCTTCAGAATCTGCGTTTGGGAGCAATGTTTAGCGGAAATTTTATATTATTTTCATGGATTGCAATATTGTTCGCTATTAGATGACCCAAAGAATTGGATAACGGAGTAACAATATAATCCTTTATTAAAATTAATTCAGTCCTTTGTGTAATGTCTCTTTGGCAAACAGATATAAAATTACACGTATCTGGATAAACTTTCCGGTCAGGAAAGGATGTACATATTCCATTTTTTCCTCTTGGAAAATAATTATATATTTCGTATCCTTTAAAAAAAATATCCGACCTTCAAACCAAAACGACTGTTCTCTTCCATAATTTATTTTTTTCTTTCCAAAAAAAATTTGTTTCTGACTTCCGTTTTAAATATTTCTATTCTAAAATTAATTTTTTTCTTTTAATCTAAAGTATAAATTCATGTCCACAGTATTGAGCACGACCTCACAATATGTCTGTAAATGGATTTTAGTTTACACTAACTAACAGAATCGCAATTTGAGAAAATTTCATATCCACAGAGTAAAGACGGTATTAAACATAGCTGTAAAGTAATGATTAGTAATCGTAATAATTACTTATTAGATTCCTTTTTTAAGGGTAATGTAATGATTAAAATTACGATTACTTTTGGTTTTGCACGATTACAATTGATTACGATTACAAGTAATCAAAAAATAATCAGAAATACCGGCGATTATTACAAAATAATTTAAAAAAATCAAAAGTAGTCAAAATTTAATACGATTATTTTCAACGATTATTTCTGATTCATTTTGAATACTTTTAAAAATTATGTATTCATTCATACAATTATTTTTTTGGAAACAGTTAAATGCTATCATAATTAAAAAATGTACTGGTGAACACTTTTATCCATATAGTATTTGACTGTAATTATTTATTACCAAACAAAAATGTAATCAAATTGATCGGTATTATATTGAATAACTTGATACTTATTTTCCCTTCTCTCCTAAAAGCTCAAGGCTTGACGCCTAAAACTTGAAGAGTGGAAACAGCACTTAGGGCTAATAAATCAGTGCAAGTTAAATTCTCTTTTTAGTTTAAAATCTGTATAAACCAGCAAATCTACAAATCAGTAAACATATAAACCATCTCTTAACGCTTAAAATTGGGCGTTTAAACTACCAATACAAGCCATGCGAATTTGGCAACATTTATCGTAGTGCTGCCACATTTTATTTTTTAAACAGCATGTAATATATGGGGCACTAATTTACAGCTGTTGAGTTTAAACTACATATAAATGCAAGTTAAGTTCAACTAAACCAGCCTTTAAACGTTCAGTGATTTATCAGCCATTAGAAATCTAGATCAATCTTTTAGAATAGCGATCGACTTATGGCTAATAAATCACTGATGGTTTAAACGTTGGTTTAGTTGAACTAAACTTGAATTTATATGTAGTTTAAACTCAACAACTATAAATCAGTGTCCCATGTATTATATGTTGTTAAAAAATAACATGTGGCAGCACTACGATAAATCTTAGCAAATTCATATGGTCTGTATTGGTAGTTTAAAAGCCCAAATTTTAAGCGTGAAGAGATGGTTTATATGTTTATTGATTTGTAGATTTGCTGGTTTATACAGATTTTAAACTAAAAAGAGAATTTTATGCGTTTAAAAATGGTTTATATCTTTGGTGATTTTTAGGTTTGTTGGTTTAAACACATTTTAAAAAAAAAGAGAGTTTAACTCGCTCTGATTTTTAGCCCTTAGAATCACTGTTTAAAGTTAACTAACGATGTCCTTCTGGCTGGTTCTTTGTATATGGTGCCTAAAGATCCCATCCTTAACACTTTCAGACATTTTGCCCAATATATTGGTCATTTAAATTTTTCTCTTAGAAGTCATGTGAAGTTGACGCAAATGAACCGATTTTTATGATATTTACCGTTATAAAAAGAGTGTTTGGTATACTTTAAACACATGTGTTTTGGAAGTACTATTTGCCATTAATTTGTGTTAAATTGAGTGGTTTTCAGAAGTTCGTTTGCTATTGTGCAATATTGTAATCTTCGGTGTTAGTTTAAAGTGATAATTACGTTATTTTACACTTAGAAAAAAATGGTTAGCATTACTTGAGTAGTTCTTAAGATATTAGAATGTAGACGCTTTAAATGCTTCTTGGACAAATTGGCTTTGTGGTTGCAGTTTTTGGAATTGACGAGAACATACATATATTTTTGTCAGTACGGGTGTTAATTTTATGAAATGGCCTTAAAACGACTACTTAGTGAAGAAGAAAACTTGAAACTATTCGATGTAAGCGGTGCTAAAAAAGATGATGAGCTTTTCTCTTAGTTTCTTGAATTTAGGGCAAACTCGTCTAGGGATCTGTTGTTACACAGACGCGTCTTGACGGTTCTAAACTAGGGAATACAACAAGCATGGGTGTTTATGTTGAAAAGATAATCTACCGTCGTCCGGATAAAAACACAAGCTTCCAGGCGAAAGTCCGTGCTATTACGGAATTTGTGAGATGTATGAAATTAAATATGGGGCTAAAATATTTACCGACAACCAAAAGGCAATTAGGGCGATATCAGTTATTAAGCTTAAGTCCAGGAATCTGACGCGTGTAGAGCGTTTGGTGAGGACAGCGGGACGCTGAACACGTTAACAGCCTTCGTCAGGCCTTCATCGAATTAATATCCATACACCACTGGAGCGAAGTCATGTTGGATCCCTGAGGAACGCTGACTGAAAAATCTTAAGGAATTACGTCCATGAAACAGGGTTTCTTAACGCCGAACTTAACACCCTTCTTAAAGGTGGTGTAAGCACTACCCACTTAAATCACCATGTTTTCTAAGGATTGCACAAAAGGCCCGGTAGTGGTCTAGGTGCATATCATACCGATATTAGGTTGCATCCTTGATGATTCGTCATCCTTTCGACCTAACCTAACCTTAGTTTCTTAAAACGGTGAAGCATTGCTAGAAGAAATTGAAGATGAATAAGTCTTTGAAGAATTGAGCTGACCCACTTAATGGATTAAGTACCACAGACAAAAATTATAAAATCACCAAAAAGAAATTCAATCAAAAAATAAATTGTGTGGAAGAATAGGTTCATGCGAAATCAATAACTTGTAAAATGATAATATTATTATAAAAACTCTATTTCAATATTTCCAAAAATATTGCGACAATGAATGGTTTGATAATGCTGCATGTTACATAATTTTGTATGCCGTTCAGCAAGGCAAGTCATCTTTTAAACTTTATATTATAATAAAAAATGGTGCTTAATTAAGCAAGTGTGTCGTCGGCTTCACCATTTGCTCGTGAAGGAAAATATTTGCTTGGACGAGAAAATTAATCCATTCAAAGAAAAATGTATTTATACTGAGCCATTGCAAAATCCTA
The DNA here is from genome assembly GCA_949318255.1 of Pollenia labialis. NCBI lineage: Eukaryota > Metazoa > Arthropoda > Insecta > Diptera > Polleniidae > Pollenia > Pollenia labialis. Next base: position 61,066,871 of record OX439139.1, on the reverse strand, counting down.
TCAAGCACAAAAAACAAACCAAAGTGATCCTGCTCAAGAAGTTCAATGCGATGGTTACAACCACTTACCAGCATTTTTGGAAAATATTTACAAGCACTGTCGCTGCAAAATAGTCGGTAGTTCAAAAAAATAATTTTTTATTTGCAAACAATTTTATGTTTATCTTTTTGTAAAACGTTAAAGCAATTGCTTTGATACCTTTGCCTCATTAAATTACACCTTTTACCTTAAAGTTTACTTAAAAGAAACATGTCAACGAGTAATTTTGTCCAATATATTGGACAACACCTTGCGGCCAGGGGAGACAACCTACCTGTAATCTGACTCCAGAAATGGAGGAAACTGAAAATTTCAGATTTGTATCTCAACTGGTTCTATTTAATGTCTGAAAGGGTTAAATAGCTTTAACCTCCTTTTAAATGTTAACATTAATTACATATTAAGCGACCGTACCTAAAATCCCTTTAAGACAAAAACCCATATGGATATTAGTATCTACATAATGAATTTTAACCTAATATAGGCTTAAGCGATAATATTTTTTGTTCTTTTTTGTCTTTAAATTAGCAATTTTTGATTTTTCTTAGGCCATAGTTTGAATAATTTTCAGGGCAATGCTTATTTTATAAATTACCAATTATCTTAGGAAATTTAACTTATGGGTCGATTAAGGATGAAAACTGAACTGATGTTGAGTTGCAATTTCTTTTATGTTAAAAAAGGAAAAAAATATTGTATATTTAAATATGAGCGGCGCTGCCTAATTTCACTGCTGGCAACTCAACTTCAGTAGATTTTTTTCTGGCATTCTTTCATCTCCCATACCGTGTATTTCTTGGATAGTTCTTATGGAATCTGTAATGCAAATTTTTTTTTTAAACCAATTCGGATGAATTCAGCAACGATCCATATAAAATTACGTACAATAATTTGCGCATGATTAATTATAAGTTTTATTGCTGCTGCTTTAAAATTTAAAAAGAACGAAAACAGCTGTGTTTTGTTTGCACACAACAAGTTAAAGTAGAATATTCTCAATTTTAGCGACCAATCATGTATAAACATGTGTTTGTTATGCTTAACACAGGGTCTCCACGTGAGATAATATATAAGATTTTTATATCAGCAAACGTCAAATTCAATTGCAGAGAGTATTATCTTACGTGTAGACTATCAAATAGTGTTAATATTAAAATTATAATAATTATTATGAGAAATCTTATAACAACTATATTATAAGATGAGCTGTCAAAAATACACATCATACATACATACATACAAAATAATAAGAAGACGCATTCATTAAAATATTTAGTTTTTAGTGCAAATAGTGAAAATCTTGTGATAAGTGTTTAAAAAAACAAAATTTTTAACTAAAAAAATAGAAATAACTAAAAAAAATAATAAAAACGACACAAGTTTACTGTACGAGAGTCATTCGATTATGAAATCTTATAACATATGTACGTGTTCCCCTTGTTTAAGATTAAGATTAACATGAAGAAATTTGTTCGCTCATTCTGCCGACGTTCATTCACATATTAGATCAGATATTATCTCAGGTGAAGACCACATGTAAAGGCGACCGTACACGACATGTATTTGTCATCTGACATGCCAAATTTCCCACTGCAAAATACATACATGTTGTGTGTTACCTTTTTTAACTTTGCTTCTGTTAAAGTCAGACGCAAAGTCATCTGACAAAATTTCAATTAGAGCGTGCTCTATTTTCTTCTGACAAACCATCTGACATCAGAAATCTATGCCGGGAAGAAACCGGCAGCGGCGTCTACTATTGCCGGAATTATTAGCCAGCTGAAGTTAATATTTTACAATACAGATATATGTATGTATGATAATTTGACTATTGAATAGAAATTATTTACATATATTAAGAAAAAACGTTTCACTATAATATCCTAAATTGGTATCTTCCAATTTAAAGAAAAAAATGTTTAGATGGCTGAACTCTTTTTCGGCGCAAACAAAAATTTGTATGGCGGCCGCAAACTACAGTGAAACTTCGATATAACGAATCTAGAGGGGATCGAAAAATCCATCGTTATAGCTTTTGATTCGTTATACATATCCAGTGTGAAACCTTGGTATAACGAAATTTAAAGAAACACGAAAAAAAATCGTTACAACTACAGTTTTTTTCTGCCCAAATTCTATTTTACACGAAAATACTACGTACATAATACAAATTCATTATTTAAGAGGTAAATAAAAAATTATGTTGTTACTTTTGTTTTATTTTATTACATTTTAGTAAAATATTGTGTAATTTGTGTTTGTTTACGCAAGTTTAGAAGGCAACCATCAATATTTTTTTCGACAGATGCTAAGCTGTCAAATGTATTTTGCGGTGTAAAATCTTGTGCCTCAAAAAATGATAATTTTCGGCATTTTTCGGATTTAAACTCCATTGTTCGGTCTGGTGCGCATTTAAAAAATAGTCCAGTTTCATCTGCATTAAAAATATTGTGTGGCTCATATTCTGACAACAAACTTGGTAACAATGCTTTCCATTCAAAAATAACTTCATCACTTACACTGGCACTTTCTCCACTCACTTTTCGAATTCCGATATCATCGCGCTTTTTAAAATTATCAAGCCAACCGTTACTAGCTTTAAAATCGTTGTGTCCCAGACGTGCTGCAAACTGTTCAGCTTTGGTTTTTACCATCGGTCCTCCTAAAGGAATGTTTTGATTTCGACATTGTGTAAACCATTTAGATAAACATTGCTCAACGTCTTCATATTCTGCAAGGCGCAATCTTTTGCATTTGAAAGCTTTAGTGTTGCAAATAATCTCCCGATTTTTTTAACTTGCAGAAAGAATACTCGGCGGCATATTTAATTGTTTCGCAATTTCTTGCTAAGATTTGTCACCACGATTAACAGCATCAATTTTAGAATTTTGTTGAGTTTTTCGTTGTAACGAAGTTCGTAATATCGAAGTTTCACTGTATTTTGAAACCGAAAACAACTTTGTATTCTGCAATAACTATGCGAAAAAAACATAGACAATGTCAGAAACAAATTACATGTACGTTTGTGACCGAATATTATAAACCGTATGTAAAATAGCAATTTTGACAGACATGCACAATTACATGTGACTAGAAAAGTTTACATGTCAGATGTAAAAAACATTTCGTCTACATGCACCTTAACATTCAACTCGTTCGATTAAAAACAAGTAAGAGTGCTATATTCGGCTGTGCCGAATCTTTTATACCCTTCACCATTGTGCGAGCAGAATACAGAGCAACTTGACAAAAACTAAATAATTTTTACATACATGAACATACAATTCTAAAAACTTCATTATAAATTAAATTTAAAAATCTAAAAATCGTTTTTAGAACATAAAAATTAAAAAAAAAATTCCCTTTGAAAAACCAAGATTTAAATTCGCCTTGATTAAACACATTAAAATAAACTCCACCACTCATATAAAGGGTATAAAAAAAAACTTATATATACCCTATTCACCACCTGTGGTGAAGGGTATAACAACAAAAAACCACATTACCAACACTGCATTATCATATCCGTAGAAACCAAATTGTATGGTATGCTTATGTCATTTTGGTAATACAGTGGTTATGGTAAAGCAGCGTTAATAAGGTTATGTCGCTTCTAATTGGCTCTTTAGAAATTGAGGTAGTCGTGGTTTTTTACTCATATTTCAGCCATTTGTGGACCGATCTTTTTGAATTTCAATAGCAAACAATTCCGGACCATATGTGACATAAATGTACAATAACCTGGCCCCCATCATATATGGGGCCTTCGGAAAACCCATTTCAACAGACAGACGGACATCGTTAAATCAACTTCGCTTTTCATAACGACCCAGAATTTATATACTTTATAGGGTCTAACATCGATATTATAGAAATTACAAACGGAATGATATACTTATATATACCCTATTCACCACCTGTGGTGAAGGGTATAAAAACAAAAAAACAACAACTACAAGGGATTTTTTGGGAAAAGTTAGAGGCAGTAGTGGGTTTTTGCTCATATCTCAGCTATTTATGGACCGATCATGCTGGATTTCAATAGCAACAAATGGTGGACTATATGTGACATAAATGTAAAACAACCTACCAGCTACCATGTCTGGGGTCTCCGGAAAACACATATCAAACGTAAGACCGACAGACGGACGGACATCGATAAATCAACTTTTCTCCTCAGGGTCTAAGATCAATATTGTAAAAATTACAAACGGAATGACAAACTTATATATATCCTTTTACACCTGTGGTGAAGGGTATATATAGGCCACTATTACGGTTCACAACTCAAATAAGTTGAATTGTAATTTTTGTGTTATGGTTTACAACTTTGCTGAGTTGGGTTGACACAACTGTGTTGAGTTGTGAAACCTAAAACGGGCCATATTTCATTTTAATGATATTCAAACAACGTTATTTTAAGGTTCAGTTGTCTAGGGGGTTGAGTTTAGAAACTGTGAGTCCTCTGGTTCAAATCTTGGTTTTCAAAGAGAATTTTTTTTTTAATTTTTATGTTCTAAAAACGATTGTAAAAAAATATTTACCAGTTTTAGATTTTTAAATTTAATTTATAATGAAGTTTTTAGAATTGTGAAAAAATTATTTAGTTTTTGTCTAGTTGCTCTGCATTCTGCTCGCACATTGGTGAAGGGTATATAAGATTCGGTACAGCCGAATATAGCACTCTTACTTGTTATACCATTCACCGAATGTAAAAGGGTATATATAAGTTTGTCATTCCGTTTGTAATTTCTTCAATATTGATCCTACAACCTATAAAGTATATATATTCTGGGTCCTTATGAAAAGCGAAGTTGATTTAACGATGTCCGTCTGTCTGTTGAAATGGGTTTTCCGAAGACCCCATATATGATGGGGGCCAGGTTATTGTACATTTATGTCACATATGGTCCGGAATTGTTTGCTTTTGAAATTGAAAAAGATCGGTCCACAAATGGCTGAGATATGAGCAAAAAACCACGACTACCCCTAATTTTTCCCAAAAATCCCTTGTGGTTGTGGTATTTTTATTACTTTTTGCTGTATATCTGGGGAACGGCAAGAGCCAAAGTTTCCAAATTAGGTACATACATTTAGGTTGCCAATACACACCATCCTACAAAATGTGGGCGGGATTGGAGAAGTGGGCGTGGTACCTCCGGTACAAAAAAAATTAAAAATTGTATAAAAACCTACATTTTAGGGCTGCCATATGTCCAATGGATATGACTTATAAACCAAAATATCGGAAATTTTTTATGGAACATATTTTATAAAAAACTCGGAAAAATCGGTTCAGATACGATAAAGTTATGGCCAAAATTAATTTTTTTTTTTAAATACCCATTTTCGGGGACCAAAGATCTTTCCGAGTCCAAGCTTTATAACCCAAGTAAATGGTAAATTTCTTCTTAAACACATCGGTATATAAATCTTTCAAATCGGTTAAAAAATGGCTGAGTTATAACCAAAATACTGAAATCCCAAAATTACTCTTTTTATACCCTTCACCGAAGTAAAAGGGTATACATATATAAGTTTGTCATTCCGTTTGTAATTTCTACAATATTGATCCTACACCCTATAAAGTATATATATTCTGGGTCCTTATGAAAAGCGAAGTTCAAATCCAGTTGTCTCGTATCCCCCCCCCCCCACCCGCCCTTTCCATTTCTTTACATATATTAGCATAATGCCCAATATGATTTTCGTTATCACCCTTCTTTATTATTTCATCTCTTTAACGAAACAATTTTAACAAATAGAAACGGGGAATTTCTGATTATTTTTGTTACTTAAAAACTCGCCAAAAAAGCTAAATCTACGGTAAGGCAACACTGTCTATACTAAAAGAAACAAACAAACACACATTCATGGTACAAATCATTTTGGTAAATATAGGCCTTTTTTTACAACTTTGCTGAGTTGAGTTTACACAAGTGAGTTGAGTTGTGAAAACTAAAACGGGCCATATTTCATTTTAATGATATCCAAACAACGTTCGTTTATGGTTCAGTCGTCTAGGGGGTTGAGTTTAGAAACCTGAGTCCTCTGGTTCAAATCTTGGTTTTTCAAAGAGAATTTTTTTTTTAATTTTTATGTTCTAAAAACGATTGTAAAAAAATATTTACCATTATTAGATTTTTAAATTAAATTTATAATGAAGTTTTTAGAAATGTGAATATGTATGTCTATGTAAAAATTATTTAGTTTTTGTCTAGTTGCTCTGTATTCTGCTCGCACAATGGTGAAGGGTATATAAGATTCGGTAAATCCGAACATAGATAGCACTCTTACTTGTTTTTTGTTTATTAATTTTATTTATAATACTTTTTATAACGTATAAACAAATGAATTTATTAAAACCCATTTAAAATATTATAATTTTGTTGTTTTTGGAACTATAAACGATATAATTTTAACTGTAGATAAAATAAAAAATATTTATACACTGCTTTTAAAATAAAAAGTTTCAGAAGCACGCAGAGATAAAATATGGTTGTTTCTGTTTATTGTAACAATTTATAGTTGTCGTACACAAAAATTTGTTTCTCGTACTTTTTGGGTAAAGTTATTAAAATGAGAGTAAACCAAAAATTTATCTCACAAATAGTCAAAAATGTACAAAAGTACGGGAACAATAAAAACTAAATTTCTAGCCCAAAACAAAACGATACTATGAAAACGTTCAAATAAATATGTACATACATGACACATTAGCATGTATAAAAGAAAATTCAACATTTTCTATTGTTAATTTTCTTAATATTTTGTATTTTAATTCTTTTGGTAATACTTGGTTGTAATTTTTTATTGTTTATTTTCGGACACAGTTGATTGTATAACAAAACGGGACACTGTTGCCAAGTTTGGGATTTTCACCTGAAATTTGGGGGTTTCCTTTGCGTTTAGGGTCAGTTTCAGGGACTAAAAAGTAGTTAGGGGGCAATTTAGTGCGTATTAATAGCATTTGGGGATATTTAGGGTTATTAAATATTTTCAAAATTACAAAAAAGAATGGAAAAGACCAAATGAATTTTAAGGTGATTATTTAATATAAGTTTCATTACAAGTAAATGTTCAAATATTAGTAGGATAGCATCTGCGTTACTGGCACTACCATTTTCGAACGCAACTGTCGAGCGAGGATTCTCAATGTTTTTTAGTTTTGGTTATGGATTTTTTGTAGGGTAGTTTAATTTGACCACAAAAAAAAAAAAAAAAAAAAAAAAAAAAAAAAAAAAAAAAAAAAAAAAAAAAAAAAAAAAATGCATTCTATTTTCGATATATTGAAGTCGGTAGCCTACTGTCTCGAATGTGCTTACTGCAAAAGAAAGACATAACTGTTTTTTTAGAAACAGTTAACAACAACCAAGGCGAATTCAACTACAGGTGATGTCGGAACTACAACAATCCAAAAACAACATAGGGTTTTTGCATTGCATTGTTACCCTGCAGATGATAATGGACTACGTGCTCCATATTAATGAAATGGACTACTCCATGGACTGGTCCAATGTTATGCAAGCTTGGACCATGTCATTGTTGAAGAGTTTGTAGAAAAACGACATGTCTTCGTTTTGAAATGAAATGTTTTTCTTTTTAAACGAAGTTAAAACTAATCCTCTGGAGTATACCATTGAGTAGTTTTAAAACGAGTCCACTGGGTTACATGGTCCATCCCTAGGACATCGTAATGTTAAATAGACCATGTTTTTTCAAGACGCCTTTATGGACTACTCTTTATATGCATGTATGGACTAGTCTCGTAATCTGCAGGGTAGTACTTAAAGCTCGTAATGTCATCCATTCTAGCAAAACACTAACAAATCAAAACAAATAAGCTCGAACTGTGAAAATCAGATGCAGTTTCGACACATTCTGTAGTTAATTCACCTTGACAACAACAAATAACACTGATATGTTTTTTTTAAAGATAAACAAGTGTATTGTGCATAGTTTAAGCATTTAGACCCGAAAAATAAAAATTTTGATTTGAGTCACTTTTTAACTAGGATTGCGGTATGCAACTAAAACCTAACTCTATGATTGTTTTAGTGAGAAATGTGATAACTTTGTTGTTGCAACTTTACAAGCGTGGAATTTAAAACAGTTCCTACTCTAGTCGTTCCTTTATGATTTAATTTATATGTATGCCAGGATGGGAAAATCCAAATTAGTTAACACAGTTAAAGTTTATTTGTATTTCTTAATAAGCGTTTATAAAAAACTCATACAATTTTTGACAGTTCATTTGCGAGGGCGTAAAAATGCACAGTTTGCACAGATTGCTAGAATTTTAAGCGATATCACGAAAACCCTTATTATGTTTCTCTCTTTGGTTCCGGGGGAAAGTGCTTACAATTATTTATATGTAAATAAATACAAATGTTGTCTCTGAAGCTTCTTCTCACTGTTATTTCACACTTAAAGCAATTTGATTCTATAGAACAGTGTTGCCAGGTAAGTTTAAAGAAATTACCCCAACTCCAAAAAAATACCCCTAAATTTGTACTGAGAAAAAATAAAAAAAAACCCAAATTAAAAAGAATCATTTTTTATATAATTTTTTTTTACCACACACATACCATATTATTTCATTTAATTTTCTACTTATGTATGTATGTAACTATATTTTAACATATCGACCCCTTTGCGCGAAATTATGGTATTTGCCAATTTTTTTGAAATGGAGTTTTTGATGCAATCTTGTTCTACACCTACTCACCTGACAAAATATTGTAGGCGAATTTCACTTTGTTGCTCCAAAAATTCAATGTATATTTTCATTTTGATATTGCAAGCGAACGCATAGAAAAGTAGAAAAATTGCTGTACTGTAAAATTTGGTTTTTGTAACATACGATAATTTCGCGCAAAGGGGTCGATATACTTACATAAAAAAAGCTTTTAGAAAAACAGAATATATTATTATAACTCATTAAAAACGTCTAGTACATTTTCATCCCTCTAGTCCACGTACATGTTTTCATAACTTTTTGCTAAGTTTAATGAAACTGTCATTTGCTTAAGCAAGGTGCGAATCTAATCGCACATTCCATACGGAACCAAATGTTTCTTATTTTGTTTTTCTAAATACATTTGACATACTTTTTGTTAATTTTTGAGAGTAGGTTAAGCTAGGCTATGATAATGGTTAGGCCTTAACTCTTAAAATATGTGCTTTCGTTTACTTTTCCAGTAAAATCCAGTAGGTGAGTAATATGAAAATATTACAAATTTGTGTGTACGCGAACGCATTTCAGTAAAATCCAGTACAAATTTGTACAAATTTTGGGGTAAACGAACGCAGCTAATATTACATTCAACTGTTGAAGTTGCCAGTTGGTTTCTTATTTTATTTTTATAATACTAAACATTGAGAATGCTCGCTCGACAGTTGCGTTCGAAAATGGTAGTGCGACTACGCAGATGCTTTCCTACTAATATTTGAACATTTACTTCTAATGAAACTTATATGTATTAAATAATCACCTTTAAATTCATTTGGTCTTTTCCATTCTTTTTTGTAATTTTGAAAATATTTAATAATATCAAATTTGAAATCAACCATTTTTATGACGATTTTAAAAAAATATTTGGAATTTCCTCATTCATGAAAAATTCATATGTGAATTTGTCAGATATGAAAACTTTTAAAAAATTCACATTCAAATCCCTCATAAGGAAAAAAACGCGATTTGCCCGGCCATTAACAACGGGAAAATGAAGTAGTAAAGAGGCCTTATAGAAGGCCTTTTTGGTGATAAAGTTTTCCAGTCGCATTCCAACTGTATATCTAATAAACACCGTTTGTCATTGTAGACCAAAGCCTTGGCTTCTTACATCTACTTTAAAGTCTTTTGAAAGGCCTTCGAAAAATAAAAAAGAATTAAGAATGAAGTTTTATTCCAGTGTAATTCGCAACCTAAGGACAACAAGGTTCTATCTTACATGCAGTTAAGGTACAAATAGAACCTTGTTGTTCTAAGGTTGTGAGTCCTAAGTTTATGTTTGTATATTTTAATAGCAAAGTTACCTTGAATAATTCTACCTTGTTTAAACATTTTTATATTAAACGGAAATTTTGTCATTGGCGAAAATTGTCAAATTAAATATTCATTATAAATAAAAATTTTTTCAAGGCAATTTTGTTATTCGAGGATTTTGTTGTGTTTTAAAGAAAAAAAAAAGAAAAAGGGAAGGAAAAGAAAGGAAATGGAAAAAGAAAGGAAGTTGGTTTCAAAGTTGGTAAAAAATAATGAAAAACCAGTTCCCTTATTCAATTTTTTAAAACTGTATACTTAAATAGAATGATGACGAAAAACATATCGAGTTGGTCTGCTGCCGTTTTTGGTTACATTTCTTATTCTTAAGCCAAGGAAAGGATACAGCAACAGTGAGTGATGAAAAAAACATTGAGTGTTTATAAACAAAACTTCGTCCAAAAATAATTCCTACAAAAAAATGTGTCTCAAAGAAAGCCACCGCTCTGCTCCGTCTTCATCTTCTCCTTCTGTGATTGCTTGGGTGCGCGTCATTCCTTGTTCAAGAACTTTTTTATTTGATTCAGCAAAATTATTTGTTTGAAATTTATATGAATTTCAGTAAAGTTTTTGTTTGATTCAGTCAAATTATTTGTTTAAAAATATCAGTGTTATTTTTTTCAATAAACAAAATGCAAATAAATTGTTTGAATATGTAAATTTGTTTATAGGACCGATTTCAGACAAAAAATATTTTGACTCTACAAATTTTTTGTTTGAATTGGAAAAATAATTTTTTCTGTGTAATATAATATTCATGTTATTTATTAACATACATATATGTTTATTTTGAACATAATCTAGTTACTGTTTGAAAATCTCGGGTTCCTTTGAACCAAAAATTAATTTTAATATTAAATAAAACACCTTACAAACCTTTATATTACGTAATTTACTGTAACAAAACTCATTATAATTATTAAAAAAATTATATCTGTTTGTATATTTCAATTAAATGTCTAATAAAATCTATATATAAATCGGCTAAGGCAAAACAGTTAAGAACACTTTTCTCCTCTGTTTGCCCAGCGACTAGAATAAAAAATACACCATTTGAAAGGGTTTTAATGGCAGAAGTGCACAATATATATTTTATTAAAATCTGTTCAATATTTTCAGAGTTATGAGCGTTCAAGTTTGATACTAACACATAAATAAAAATTTTGTTTTTTCCAATTATCAAATAATAAAAAATTATTATTCGACATTTTCAAGAAAATATTTCGACTATATGAATCGGCACAGACAAACCAGTTAGGAACGATATCTTTTTTTGTTGTTTTTCAACCACTCACGTAGAACATAACATATGAACCGAAGGTTGGTCCATCGCAAATTCGATCCACTAAGACGGAAAAAATGAATGCTCGAAACATATTATTATTTCTTCATATTAAAAAAAATTATGGCCGAATTTCGACCATTAGGAAAACACTTGTTAATATAAATACATATTTATAATGAATTTAAATACATAGATAAATTTGCCTTAATTATTCCACGAAAGATTTAAAATGAAAATTAGCTAGATACCGAATTGGGCTATCTTAACCCCGGGTCTCCACGTAGCAATATTTATTGCGGCAAACGTCAAATTTGATTGCTCCATTAAATTTGCGACGTAAAGACCGCATATTGCCATGAGTGGCAATCCAATGTTTGCTCTTCTGATTGCTTGAGCAATGATTGCTTAGCAATCTGCTGTCAAATCAGTTGTCATTTATCTGTTTATCATTTCTGTCTACGGTTGTTTATTAATATATGTGTGTTTAGTTATTGAAAAAGCAATCAAGAAAGACGCCAAGCGGACATCTTAGAACAATTTGATATATGTTTACTTTATATTTTTAAAAATATTATTATATATTCAACATTTTTTTTATTTTTTCGAATTTATTCTATGAGCTAAATTTCAGTTATGTATTTTATAAAGCTTTTTTGTAAGTCATATTCATTCAATTTTTCAGAAATGACTTTATACACTACCAGACTATTATATTGTATTTTCTTGTTACATTTTACCTTAGCTCTCCTTTGGAAAGCAATGAGGTATATTGTATGTACAGAAAAATTTACAATTATTAGGCACCAGCAGAATGTAATGCATTTTCTGGCCCGCTACGGCCTTCGTCAGCATTCTTTGTGTCACACTGGATAGTGATACTTTATAAATTAAATGTATTTAACTCAACAAATTTAACAAATAGAAACTGGGAATTATTTCCTTCCGAAGGTTACTTTATATTATATTCAACATTTTTTTTATTTTTCAAATTTATTCTATGAGCTAAATTTCATTTCATTTATACAGCTTTTTTGGGCCGTCAGCCAGATGGAGACACAGGGGGACTAACACGCATCTTTGTGATCGTGCCGTAACTGTGTCTCACTTCTGGCTGGTAACAGATCCTCAGCATAGTCATGTCTCTGCTCTGGATGCTAGTCGGGCGGAGAGAAGACAACTCTACAAAAATCACCCCAATCCAAGGTGGAACAGCTTACGCCGATGGATGCATGGCCGAGGGGAGGTCGTTAGTAAGCGGATTTTGGATACAGGTCGACCTCCAGTTATAATTAAGACTTCTCATGGTACACGGGCTCTGCCATGCGTGACCATACCCATCCCTACATTATGAAAAATTATTAATGGATACAAATTTAAATGAAAAAAATGAGTTGGATGAGACTCTAAAACCATCAACCACCAACATTAGCGGGGCCATTGGGCACGTTAACGCTGGTAACAAGCTTCTAGAAGCGGACAGGTGGTTCGTGAATGAAGGAGCTGAGGAAACGACCTCAGCAGTTGGAAATCCGCAGCAAGAGGTACTGTCTTCTAGCTCGGAGAACCCAACAGACAACCTGGCAACCGACAACAATGGCAGCGCCACTAGGCAAGCAGTTGGAGGTACCAACTTGAGGGCGGAGGACAAAAGGTCCACGGAGGCGGCAACTTGTGCTGCGACCGAAGTGCCTAGAATAACGCAAGAGGAGATAATGTCCTCTGGCTCTGACACCGAAGTCGCTGAGCAGGATGATGCTTGCAGCTTGAACTCGGTGAAGTCTGGCAGCACAGTGCGAGGCGTAAATTTACAGGCGCTCAGCATGCCACAAGGGCTCCGGCAGTCGCAACATTAAAGATCGGAAAACTCTCCCTCTACTGGAGCTCCGGCAAAGCGTGCATGTGCGAGACAGACATATGCCCAAAAGGTCCAGACGCCAAAGGGCGTTAGACTGGGGTTTGTCTAAGCACTTGACGCTCCGTCACTAACTGCCGACCAGATTGAAAGGATCAAAAATACGATTCTTCAGGCAGTTATTGAGAAAGCAGGAACTTTCAAACCACAGTTTGAAAGCTGTCTACGGCACACCGACTGGTTGATGCTTGTGTGCGTCAACAATGAGACGGCGGAATGGACTAAGTCCAACCTTGATTACATCAAGGAGAAATCAGGGGTAGAATGCAAGATCGTCCTTGAAGAAGAATTCCCCCGCACGCATTTTGTGAGAGCATACTTCCCACATAGTCTTGAGTTGCCCAATGAGAGGGTCCTGGCCTTCATAGCGGCTCAAAATGACTTGGCTGCAACTCATTGGGCAGTGGCTCAAAGACAAGTACATGGCGAATTCCTCCATCTTCGTCTGGCTGTGGATACTAGCTCCTACCAGAAGCTTGTGAAGATGGGAGGAAAGGTCAGCTACTGCTTTGGGCAGGTGAGACTGCACCTCAAGAACACTGGTTCAAAGGATGGCGGCGAGAAAAAGGACGAGAAGCCGGCGGAGAATGCGGCAAAAAAGGCTGGCAAATCGTCACAAATCAAAGGGAGAGAATCCGCCCTTAATGATGGCCCGTCTACCAGCGGGGCAGCTGATGCTCGCGGGAATAAACGGGCAGATAAGGGAAGTGTGGCGAAAATCGTCCAAAGGCCTCAACCCCCGGCCAAGAGCAGAACCCCCAACCCTGGGGAAAGAACAGAGAAACCGACTAAAGGGTCGCGAGGGAAGGGACCCCGACGTAACCGGTTGGGGGAGTTAGTGCAGCGGTCCATTAGGGATAGCGATGGGTACCATTAGGGTGCTTCAGGCAAACCTGCATCACGCCAAAAGGATCTTTGCCGAAGAAAACATCGGTCTTGCGCTTTTGCAGGAGCCATGGATCAATAGTGGCCAGATCCGGGGAATTACGATCCCAATCAAGTAAGCTGATTTATGATCGGTCAGTGGACAAGCCGCGCGCAGCGTTGCTTGTCGACAATTGTGTTGACATAATTCCATTGACTAATTTTATTTTCAGAGATCTAGTGGCAGCACAGATGAATATACCCACTGAACGGGGGTCGTCGGAGATCGTCGTTGCGACGGCCTATTTCCCTGGCGAAGAAGAAGTAGCCCTACCAAAAGAGGTGGCGGACCTGGTGCTGTACTGCGGTATGCATGGAAAGCAGCTTATCCTGGGCTGCGATGCCAATGCCCATCACACCGTTTGGGGTAGCAGCAACATCAACAAAAGAGGTAAGTTACTACTGGAATATCTGGTAGGTACGAACTTGGACATAGCCAATGTCGGCTGTAAGCCGACCTTTATTAATGTGATCAGAGAGGAGGTATTAGACCTTACGCTGGTTAGCGGCGCTTTGCGCGATTCAATTCGTAACTGGAGGGTTACGGATAAGGCCTCGCTGTCGGACCATCAACATATTAGGTTTGACATACCGGGGGGGGGAGGATTTGCGTAGAGGCGCTTACAATCCCAGACGAACGGACTGCAATGAGTTCAGGCCCCTTGTGAACCGGAATGCTGAGCTCCTAATGACAGATATCGGGTCTGTTGATGAGATTGAGCTAGCAGCCAACCTTGTTGAAGAAACATTACTCTCCTCCTTTCGAGGGAGTACGACACAGCGACCCTTAAGCTCTAGCCGTAGGACTCCGTGGTGGAATGAGACGCTCGAGCAGAAGCGGAGGCATGTCAGGAGGTTATTCAACAAGGCAAAACGGACCAAAAACTGGCAGGAGTACAAAGGTGCCCTAACGGAATATAACAAATCCTTACGTAAATCCAAACGGGATTCATGGAGGAACTTTTGCAGTAGTGTCGCGGGCCTCCCTAGCGCGGCAAGACTTCACAGGGTAATGACCAAGGGACACTCAAATGGTGTGGGTCTGGTGGAGGGAACAGATCGTTCCTTCACAACAAACCGCAGGGAAACTTTGGAAACCTTGCTGAGGGTACACTTTCCGGGCTCGACTGTTGTGGATGATACTGGTCACCCAAACGTCGAGGCGGCAATCCCGGGGACTCGCCGGGCTAATGGGTTAGCCGGTAGGATTTTTGATGAGGATAGGGTACGGTGGGCAGTTGACTCGTTCGGCCCATTCAAGTCACCAGGAGGTGACGGAATCTTCCCTGTATTGTTACAGGAGAGTTTTGATATGATAATAGGGCCTCTGATTGGTCTTTTTAGGGCAAGCTTCACCTGGGGATACATTCCGACCACTTGGCGTACGGTCAGGGTTGTATTTATTCCCAAAGCTGGCAACAGGCCGCTGGAGAAGCCGAAATCCTATAGACCTATCAGCCTTACTTCATTTCTGCTCAAGACTGTTGAGCGGCTACTGGACCTTTCCGAACGAAAGGTCCTGGAGTGTTGGGAATCCATGTCGGGGAAACCATGAATTGCACTGGTATACTGACGGGTCAAAATCGGAGCACGGAGTCGGTGCAGGGGTTCTTGGACCTAATACACGACTCTCGATGGCAATGGGCGAATTACCGAGTGTTTTTCAGGCCGAAATTTACGCTATTGATGTGTGTTGCAGCAACATTCTTGATAGGGGAATGGTTGGCGGCAGTAATGTGATTTTCACTGATAGCCAAGCGGCAATTAGAGCACTCTATTCTTGGAGAATGTCCTCGAAGCTGGTGGCGGAGTGCCGTGGAAAGCTACAGGAGCTGGGGACAAGGAGCAGATTGACGCTCTGCTGGGTGCCGGGGCACTCAGGGATCCTGAGTGATGAGCTGCCCAGGGCTGGTTCTAACGGGCGGATGATAGGTCCCGAGCCCTTCTGTGGACTAAGTTGGGCAGGGGTCCAGTCCGTCATGGAGGACTGGGCTCTGGGCGAGCATAGGGGATACTGGGTATCGCTTCCGGGAATGCGTCAGGCAAGGAGATTTATCTCTCCCGGGAAGGTAATGAGGACGAATGGTCTCGGCAGATGGGATCTGCGACGGCTGGTGGCCTATTTGACTGGCCACCACACGATCAAATACCACCTTTATCGGATGGGCCTGGCTGAGGATCAGGAATGTAGACTATGTCTAGACGGGGACGAGACGACAGAGCATGTACTGTGTGACTGCCCGGCGTTGGCATGGGCCAGGAGGGGGCACTTGGTTCATGGTATAATGTGTGCGTCCCGAATCGGTGATATACCGGCAAAGGCCCTGTTTGGGTTCCTATGGGAAGCGGAGGGTCTTTTGGCCAACTAAGGGGAGTGGGTACAATAGACCTAACCTGGTCGCGGTACCTGTCACTGTGGGAAAACTCCCCGCTCTATCGTGAAAAAAAAGCTTTTTTGTAATAGTCATATTCCTTCAATTTTTCAGAAATGACTTTATACACTGTGACGAGCAAAAGTCGTAGCCCTCGTTTTTGAGTCACATGCCCTAGACTACACCTCCGCACC
This sequence comes from Pollenia labialis, assembly GCA_949318255.1. Taxonomy (NCBI): domain Eukaryota; kingdom Metazoa; phylum Arthropoda; class Insecta; order Diptera; family Polleniidae; genus Pollenia; species Pollenia labialis. Next base: position 61,050,100 of record OX439139.1, on the reverse strand, counting down.
AGACCAACCTGGCCCAAGATGAATCATAATTATTTAAATTTTTTATTATCTTTTGTATTACCGCATTGCATAGCTTATATTATCCTTTAGTTTTATTGAATTCATATTTTGTTTAACTTAATTTTAATAATTTGTATTATTTTCATCCTTTAATTATTTTTTGTATTAAATAATTTATGTATTAATTTTGAAGTTAACGGACCTATGGCGTCCGCCATCTAGTGGCGAGTAGAAAAGAATGGGACACGACAACACACACTTATGAGCAACCATGATAAATAATTACTTTAGTATGTGTGTGTAAATGTACACCGGCAAACAGTATAAAAGCAGAGTACGCCCCATTAAGCAGTCAAGGCCTCGTTACTCTTACGTAAACGTATACGTTGCTAATCAGCTGTTCCGTTTTCCTTACCAAGCTACTGTGCAAATAGGTACTCTTACGTAAACGTAACGTTGCGTTGCGGATGAACCTGATAAAATTAAAATTTCTCTCCGTTTTTACGTATCAGCTGTTAAGAATTGTATTTTTGTTTTGAAGCAGTGTTGTCAACAAAACTTATTAACCAGCGGTTTACTTTTAAATTTTATTAATGAGATTCTCATCAAAACGTTAATTTAAATTTGATGTAATGAAATCCAATGTTATGGGGTTTTTGTTCGAACTGAAATTAATGTTGGCTTTATGTGTCACAGAAACCAAAGTTATCGGATTTTTATTGAAAATAAAAGAAGCAGCTTACAGCTCTTGTTTATTCGTTGGAAATAAATATTGTTGTTAAAAGTTTAATTTTTTATTTTATTTTATCCAACAGTTAGATTATTTCCATAGATGGAAGTAAATAAAATTGATAAATGTTAAAATAGTATTTTTGCATGTTTCCGGCAGCGGGCTGCTGCTAGGGTTGCCATACGTACTGTTTTTAACAGTACATGTACTGATTTTTTGCAATTGTACTGTTTTATGCATAATGTCCAAAACAGTACGCAAATGTGCTGTTTTTTACACTTTGTACTGTTTTTTGTACTGTTTTTTTTGGTTCAGTCTACAAAAAACCAAGATATTAAGAAAAACCCTGTTTAAGTCATATTTTGAAAATATCCTAATATTTAACAGTACATAGATTAAAAAAAGGTTGTGTTCCAAACAAAAAAGCTCTAAAATAATAAGACTTTTTACGCTGTGGTCATTGTTTTCTCATAAACACGCAGTAGACATCTTAATTATAATGGGTGACTCGCAGCAGTTGTATATTTTCATGTTATTATTTTTAAGACATATGATTTTATAGCTACCTCTTCCAATAGTATTTTCCTTTAAACACCTGAGAAAGATAAAAACAAAATCGAAATTTTGTTAAAAATATTATATTTTTTAAATACTAACGTCTGTATTTATAAAAAATTTTTAAATTTAATAAAGGTTTACAAAACAAATTTTGTATAAAAATTCTCCTTAATAAACTTTTGTAAGATTTAATAATCGTTTATAAATACGGGGGTAAATAAATACTTATTCCAACACAACTATCGTTAATTCCTAGAATTTTTTTTTAATATTCGGGCAAGTTCTGGAAATCGAAATCACGTGAAATTGAAAAAACGAACAAATTTAAAAAATTCTCCGGGCTCAAAATTTATAAAAATACCTAATTCCTTTCGGACCACTTTTCTACGTGGCTACGTTAATTGTTACAAAAATTTTATTAAATATCTTCAGCGTATAAATTTTATTGAAATTTGTTTTTTACTATTTTAATATTTTCAGATTTTGTTAAATAAAAATACACCAAACTATGTTTTTTGGATTTTATAGATTATAGCTGAACTTGGTAAAATTGTCCGTAAATAGCTTAAAATTTTTTTGAAATTTGAAAATTAACTTGGACACATACATTTTTTCAAATTCTATTTGATTTGTGCAACTATGTGTGTGGTGAAAATTGCTTTAACTACCAGTATGCTTAAAGAAAGTCCTACTTACACAAATGGAGTAATTTCGTATACGTTTAAAATGTCATAAAACGGAAATCATTCCTTTGACGTTACACATTTCAAGTGTTTTTCGTTATATAATTGTTGCATATTCAATCAAAAGTTTTAAATATATAATAATTTAAATAAATAGTTGTGTTTTCGCCAAAAAAAAATGTACTGTTTTTTTCTTGATTGTACTGTTTTTTTGTGGTCAATGTACTGTTTTTCCGAATTTAAAATCTGGCTACCCTAGCTGCTGCAAATTTACAAAAGCCTTTTTCTCACTTTTTCTATGGTCAATTTATTTATTTATAAGTTTGAAACAAGAAATATTTTCGTATTTTAACTAAATTCGCTTTATATATTTACAAAACAATAAAAGTACACAAATATAAACAACAAATGCAAGTTATACAACGATGGTATTTATTTCATATTGCACATTAGTATGTTTACTGTATTTCCACTTCTTATTTTCTTTTCTATAGTTTTCATTTACATTTACAACAAAAGTTTTAACAATATTTTAACGCAAAAATCATAATTTATAAAATTATTAAATAAAAATTGAATTAATAGCTGTAAACACATGAGCCAAAACATTAAACAGCTGATTCGATTATTGATTTTATTATAAAATAATTATTTGCATACATTTTGGACAATGCAAATAGAAAAAAATCAGCGCATAGTTCCGAATATTCGCCTTAACCTTATTATATTAAATATATATATTATTTTTTTTTTTATTTGACCTTTCTTTTTTCATAATTATTTTGAATTATTTAAGCTTGAGGTCTTTTTTAAAAGAATATATTATATTTATTTATTTTTCTCATTATTGCGCTAACCTTTGGTTAGCATCTTTAGGAAATTAAATTAAGTTTACACTAAAATAATTTTTTTTTAAATTTTTGGTTAACACATATTGGTTATATCAAGTTTCATTTAAAGAGATATTAATAACGGCTAAATATATTTTAAGGTCCATAACTCCAAAACTTGATTCTCAGGCGCAATAAAAACTAGATCCGAAGGTGTGTTATCCGAATTATCCAGTAATCCAAACTGGCACTGTATATCTGTGGCATTTTGACAAAACATTAACAAACAACACATGGATTAAAAAAACAAAATTTCGAAAAATAAAACAAAAACAATTTGCACAATAGCGAAAATTCGCGAAAAAATTTTATATTTCAAACAAGCCATAAAATTGATTAAAACTCCGTAAAACTGTAAGGAATGGCTAAAATTCGCAAAAAAATACAAGATTTTAAACAACCCTAAAACTAATTTGACATCGCTAAATCGGTTAAAAAAAACAAATTGTCGAAAAATAACATAAAAAATTTTAACGTTATTTAGCTATAATTTTGAAAAACAAACCCTTTGTGTTTACATGTGCTTTCGACAATTGAGAACCACACCGAAAAACACAAAAACGGTGTGATTTACAGAACGCAGAAGCTTTTTGCTATGTTATCACGACTTAAGATGTTTTGTCAAAATGCCACAGATATGTATAAAGTATTTTAATTTTTGTACAAAAGCGCCGGTATCGGTATGTACTGGCGATTTTAAAAAAGAATGTTAGCAACATGTTTTGGAACAAGACTGTGAGCAAAACAAATAATGATTTACACACATATGTACGAGTACACGCATACACCTCAACAACATATGACACGTTTACGTTTTTGTAGTAACTACCAACATTTAAAGTCGACCGCAACGTTTACGTATCCGCTACATTTACGTAAGAGTAACGAGGCCTTCAGTCTGTCGGCAGCTGGCAAACGGGTAAGGTCTTATTTATCTGTGAGAGATTATACCTCTACAGCAGGGATGACAAATGACATTTTCGAAATTGTACTTAATTCAGTAAAAAATTGTACTTTTTTGGCACTAATTGTACTGAACCCCAAAAAAAATATTTTTTACTAGTTTTATTATTGAATAACAAAAGAATATACGTACATACATATATACATGTATTTAAAATGTGCCTTTGGCAATTATCAAAAAAATCCTTAAGTTAATAAATTAAAATTTAGACGAAGACTGTTTAGCTTGTTTTTTAACTGAGTAAAAATTTTGTCTTAAAATGTATATTCCCTTGGATTTGGTATCCCACTAAACGCCCTTATACCCCGTTTTGCTATGCTTTAGAACACCAAGCTAAAATGTCCGTCTAAATTCCGTACGAAAATATTTATATAGTAATTTACATAGTACTTCGTTATATGTTCTGTTATAAATGTACATAAAAACTTAAATTAAAAACTTACAACAAAGATCGCAGCAATATACTGAAGTAAGTGATCCCACCAAATTTTAAAGAAACTATTTTTTTATCAAAGTAATTTTTGGGAATACAAAATTGTTTAATTAATAATTTTATGTCAATAAATTTAATTATATATGATTTCTTTTTATTTGAATTGATATAAGTAACATATTTTTATTAGAAAAAGGAAATTTAAAAGAGGTTTTGTGGTTTTATGCATTATGTTCTTTTGCTTTGGCGATTTCAATAAGCAGCTGATTAAAATAATATTCCAAATATGCATGTTGGCAATGCTGAGAATAATATTAACAAAGTATTCAATCGCGAGCAACACGCGTGGGGTTTAGAACATGCTTCGCGATTTACAACACTTGTGATTTGATAATTGTGCGAGTATCAGAACAAAGCTAATTGCAGGCAACATAAAATGATTATTTTCAAGGAGATCAAAGTTCGAGTTATGTAGAAAATGAGTTTTTTTTACAAATTTTTACATAAGTTTTTGTTAATTTAAAACTATAGAAACAAGATTCATTAGACTGTCGTAAATCTTTCGTGTGAATTAAATTCGATACGGTATTTTTATAAAGGTGACTTCTTTGCATTGTTTTTATTTTTATCAAATTTTGGCAAAAAAAATATCCGCTCCACATTCGCCGACCTTTGGCTGTTCTACTGATACCCTGAAACATTAGTTCATTAATTTAATTTTTCAATTCTGCAACCCTAGACCAAAAAGTTTAAATTCTAAAACGATTGACATTTTTAAATTGTACTAAACATGTCAATGGAGTACTTCCGTACTTTTGCAATCCTAATAGTACTGAAAAAAGTACAATTGTACTGACTTTATCATCCCTGCTCTACAGCTAACTAATATCCAAGGTATATTTATAACAGGTAGCCGCGAGATTACAACAATTGTACAATAAAACAAATAACAGGGCTTTTTATAGTTGTTATGCGTTACGAACTGTCAAACAGCAAAGTGGTTGATAAGAGACAAAAAAGACAAAAGATAAAGACAAAAAACTTGTTTACTATACAACATTTGACAGTTCGTATCGCAAACCAAGCATATAAAAAATAAACAGCTGGCTTTCCGAGACTACCTGCTATAAATATACCTTGCTAATATCTAACGATCGTAGAAGAGAGGTTATACCTCTTTCGTGTGATCCCACTCGTTGCCGGTAAAGATTGCAAAGCAAGAGAACAGCGGTGTAGACTAAATTCTCTTGGTTTGTTTTCTGGCTTTTTCTTGGCTATCGTGAGGCAGCATCCGAGAGCAGGGTGATAACGCATTTCGAGAGAACAGCGGTGTAGACTAAATTCTCTCGACGTGCAGTAACACCATGTTCTCTTGTGTGTCGCTTCCCTCGTGTGTCAGTAAAGTGCCGAGTGTGTGTTGTCGGTTTCGTCCCGAGAGTGTCGTGTCCGTCGTTTGTGTACTGCGTAACATTTATTTTGTCGATAATTGTAAAATTTAAACGGAGCGAGAACAAATATACTGTGGTTACGTTTTATAACGTTTATGAAAAAAGAGCGAGTGCGGTGTTTAATTTCTCTGATCAAGAAATAAATTTTTTGTAACGAACCCTGGGAGCCGCGAGCTCTACCCCTGCATAAGGTGGAAAACACATCGTTACAACACTACCAGACTATTATATTGTATTTTCTTGTTACATTTTACCTTAGCTTTCCGTTGGAAAGCAATAAGTTATATTGTATGAACAGAAAAATTTACAACCACCAGACACCAGCAGAAAATACAATATAATAGTCTGATAGTCAGGGCTGCCAGAAATTTTCAGCAAAAAATCTTAATTTCACCAAAAAAAATCTTATTTTTAAAGAAAAAATCTTATTTTTGGAAAACAGTATTTTTTTTTATTATAAATAATAAAAACAATTCATATTTTATTTAATACATAAAATAAACAAGAAAAAAACATAACAAATCTTATACTTAATTGTATTATTTAGTTTAAAAATTTTTATATGGGAACAAAGAAGGTTTTTTTAATTGAACTAACCTTCGTCTAGACAAAACAGAAAATCTTATTTTTGGGGAAAAAATCTTAAAATCTTTTTTAGGTTAAAAAATCTTAAAAAATAAGGTAAAATCTTACTTCTGGCAGCGCTGCTGATAGTGTATAAAGTCATTTCCGAAAAATTGAAGGAATATGACTATTACAAAAAAGCTTTATAAAATACATAACTGAAATTTAGCTCATAGAATAAATTCGAAAAATAAAAAATGTTGCATATAATATAAAGTAACCTTCGGAAGGAAATAATTCCCAGTTTTTATGTTATTATAGAGCAATTCCATATGAAAACGATCAAAATTGGCAAATTTTTGGACGACCCCTCTCCGATTTTAAAATAAATAGTCTCAATCGATTGCCCAGCAAAAAATAATGTACCTACATTCAATCACATTTAAAGTCGGGCAGACGCATTAAAATATTTTTTGACCCAATATCTATGTTTTGATAAAAGAAAACACATTCCATTTTTTCCTATTTTATTACAAAAACCCTTTTATTTAAAAACAACAAAAAAAATGTATGTCAAGTTCCGTTATTAAATGTACATGTAGGCTAAACTAAGATAAGGACACTTTTCTGTCTCACATTTAAAGTCGGGCATTACATAAAAATCAATAAAAAATCAACAATATTAAGAAGAAAACGCAAAATCAGTATTTTGTTGCGCCACCTTTATGATTTTCTCGAGTGATAGCTCGTTGGAAAGGTATTTAATCAGGCTTTAATTGAAAAATATTTATTACCTGGTAATTTAAAAAATTTGCAAAACATTTTATGACCTGTGGTCGGCTTATTGGCAGTAACCAATTAAGTCCCTCTTTAAAAAACATTTTATGACCAGTAGTTCACGCAAATTTTCCTATTAAAGAAAAGCAAATATCGCTTATTTTATTTTACCTATTTTTTACCAAAAAATAAATATAAATACTTCACACACTCTGAGTCAAATTTCAGTTGAATACTAAACGTGAAAGTGTTAAAGTGTTTTTTTTTGTAAAGTAAAGAGTGAAGCTGTAAAGACAATTTAAAGTAAAATGAATAAATTTTGCTGCAATCCGTTTAACAAGAGTGGACATCGTTCGAAAAAGATAAAAGTATTAAAATTAACTGGTGTTTCGAAGCGATACATGAATGAATTAAATATACAATACGGTGAAGAAGCACAATTCATTTGCCCCAAGTGTAAAATCGATTTGTCTCAACAAGCAAATGCATTGAAACAAATGCAGCCACAATCCGAGAGTGAAATGACAAGTGAACAAAATGTTTCATCTGATAGTGAGGCAGACATTCCGATGGTCAATATGTCTTTGAGTCCTTTGAATGAGGCTATTACCACTTTAGGTGAAACGCCTATTAGAAAAAGAAAGTTGCGAAGTGAAACATACAGGAAAGAGAAAAAAAGGCAAGGTTATGAGTGCAATCGCGACAATATTTGATGAAGGCTCTGATAACGAATGCAGTCAAGCAGATGACGTTGATGAGTGCAAACAAATGATTGAGCAGTTGAAAAGAAAATTCAATTTAGCGACCACTTTTCCGGAGAAATATCTCATTTTATCTGCGCTGCCTCAATCATGGTCTATACGCAAGATTTCTGAACAGTTTCAAACATCTTTTTACATCGCGAGAAGAAGCAAAGAATTAGTTCGACAGAAGGGCATATTGGCGACTCCCACCAAGAAATTTGGCTCAAGGACCCTCAGCGAAGCAACGGTGAAATTGATTCAAGATTTTTACTGCAATGATGACAACAGCCGCGCCTGCCCAGGTACACGTGACTATGTTATCACACGTGTTATGTTTGTAACATATAATAAATAACAAAATTGGTTGGGTTTTTTAATTAACAATTCTCTATTTGCTGCTGTCCACTTCAAATGCAAGAAAACGAGTGAGTTCTAAATATGAATACATACTACACATTGTATTGTTGGAGTTTATCTTATTATCATACGATTATGAGTACTTTTTAATAACGGTTCTATTATAACTACAATACAGTGACTGACAAAATTACGTATACTAATTTGATACAGTGAATGGCAAAAGTACGTTTACTAACTTTTATTATACATCCTTACATTTCTTCCTTTTTTCAAAAATGGTGTAAACTTTTAATTCACAAAATGTTTTAGTAATTGAAATTCAGTTTTAAGCGTATTTATAAAAAATAAAATTTACATACATATTTAAATTAAATAAAAAAAATATTAACAAAAATACAAGATTGAATTATAGTTTGTAGTTTACATTAGGTTTTTTTTTAAGCGATCTTTTATAGGTATTTCCTCTTCCTTTATTAAAGAATCTTCAGCATCAATTAATGTTTCAACATCATTCTGAACCTGATGGTTTTGGCTATCTCTAGCAAATGTTACAACTACATCCTTTTCAACTTTTTTTAATTGATTTCTATGAGCTACCCTACGTCTTTTTTTAACTTCTATTAAATAAAGAGTATTGGAAATAATTTTGCAAATTGACCCTTTGATCCATTTTGCATCACTATTTCCATTTGGATTCAAATATAATATTTGTTCACCCACTTTTAAATAAAAATTGTTTGCCTTTGAGCTTTTTTCAAAATCTACTTTTTCTTTACTTTTTTGAATTTTATAGTTTGTAGGTGTTGAATTTATATTTGAAACATGCTTGCAACCACCATATGACAATGGAGTTATTGGTTTATAAGCTAACACTAGTTCACTTGGGCAAATACCAGTGACGGTTGTTGGAGTATTTCGATACTTAAATAAAAAATTTAAAATAATGTTCTGTATGGATAATTTTTTCACTTGATCAGACAAAAAATATGATTTTAAGCTACGCTTAACAGTCTGTACACCTCGCTCTGCCAATCCATTACTCGGAGGATGATATGCTGGACTAAACATCTGGTTTATGCCATTATATTTTAAAAATAATTGAAATTCCTCACTAAGAAATTGAGGTCCATTATCGCTTACCAAAATGTTACAAAATCCAAAATTTGAAAATATTAATTTCAATTTTTCTATGACGATAAATGTAGTTGTCTTTGACAAAATGTGCACATCAATCCATTTTGAAAAATCATCAACTATTATTAAAAAATCTGTGTCCTGAAATTGAAAAAGATCCACGTGGACACGTTCAAAAGGATATGAGGTAGCCGGCCAAGTAAAATTTGGACATTAATTTTAAGTCAGATACTGAAAGTTTAGCACAAAATTATAGGCATTTAATTTGTAAAAATATAAACGGAAGTTAACAATTTATTTATAATGTAATAGATTAGTTTTTTGTTTTTAATTGAAAATTGTTTTATGATTTTTTGCTAAATTTATTTCATTTGTTAAAATTGTTATTATTTGTCAAAAATTAAAGAAAAAAACCCTGAAGAAGGCACACAACGGAGTGCCGAAATATTGGTTCAATAAATTTAATATTTTTTTATAAAAAAAAATAGACCTCAAGCTTAATAAAATAATAATAAATTTTATAAAGGTCGAATAGCAGTCAATTTATATCTTTAGTTTTGTTTTGAGACTTTTGACATACTGAACAATTTGAAACAAATTTTTCAATATTTGCGTCAATTGACGGCCACCATACACAACTTCGAGCCAAAAGCTTCATACGTACAATACCAACATTGGTGTCATGTAACAATGACAACAATTTTCCCCTCAATATTGATGGTATTACCAACCGATCCGCGTAAAATAGACATTTATTCCTTACCTCAAGAGAAAGTTTTACATTCCCGTATGGACCTAAAATATCGTCCAACTTTTTCGACTCTGGCCAACAGTCATTTTCTATGAAATGAATTATCTGTCTAATATGCTCATCTTTTTCAGAAAACTTAGCAATGTCAGCAATTGAAATTGGAATATAATTTTTATCAAAATTAAAAAAATTTAAATTTCAGTTATTAATGTTTGTTGTACCCTCTAAAGGTAAACGGGATAGGGCATCGACGTTTTTTTGTTTCGCACCAGGGCGGTTTTTAATTGTACAATTATAATTTGAAAGAAATAAAATCCACCTATGGAAACGGACAGACACAATATTTGCCAAAGCCTTTTGGTCTCCCAAAAGTTTTTCCAATGGTTGGTGATCAGTGTACACTGTAAAATTATACCCATACACAAACTTATGAAACTTTTTTACAGCATATACCACCGCCAAAGCTTCTCTATGAATTTGAGAATAATTTTTCTCGGATTTAGTTAACGTAGTTGATGCCATAAAACATGGTCTCTCCTGGTCGTTGACAACAATACTGAGAATCGCACCTACCCCGTATGGCGAAGCATCACAAGCGATTACGATTTGCCTTGTTGGGTCAAAATGAAATAGAAGATCGTTTTCACAAAGTACTTTTTTGCAATTTACGAAAGCTCTGGAGCATTCTTCGTCCCAGTGCCACTTAGTTTCCTTACGAAGATGGTTATGTAAAGGTGCCAAAACAGTAGAACTGTTAGGCAAAAACTTCGAATAATAGTTTACCAATCCCAAAAAACTTTGAAGTTGATCCGCATTGACTGGGGCGGGAGCTAACATTATTGCTTCAATTTTTTTCTTTGAAGGTCTTATTCCTTCCGGAGTCAAAACATGCCCCAAATATTCCAGATTACTCTCCAAAAACTTACACTTTTCCCAGTTAATGCGAACATTGAATTCTTGTAGTCTACTCAAAACTTTAAACAATTTTTCACGACAAGCTTCTCTTCCAATACCGGCTACCAAAATGTCATCCAAATAAACTGCCACACCCTCTAGGCCCTGCGTTATTTGGTCCATGACCCGCTGAAAAATCATTGGTGCCGTTGAAACGCCAAAAGGCAATCTACAAAATTCAAACAACCCCATATGGGTATTGATTGTTAAAAATGACCTTGACGAGTCATTTAATGTCAACTGCAAATACGCTTTGCTTAAATCCAAAATACAAAAATGTGTTTTCCCTCTCATACTTGTAAGGATATCGTCTATTAGAGGCAGTGGATATACATCGATTTCAATTATTGGATTTATGGTCACTTTAAAATTTCCACATATTCTAACACTTGAATCTTTTTTCAAAACACAGACTATGGGTGCCGCCCATCTACTGTTACGAACCGGTTGTATAAACCCTTCTTCACACATATTCTTTAGTTCCGCCTCTACTTTGGTCTTTAAACTCATAGGCACCGAATATGGCTTGTAAAATTTAGGTTGTGAATTTGGCTGAACACAAACGTCAGCAGAAAACTGTTTAATGGGATTTTTATTTTTCAAAAACAACGAGGGAAATTTACATTTCAACTCCTCCATGATATTGGACCGGCAGATGTTTTGTACTAAAAAATTGTCACTTGACTTACCATTCTGACCAGTGAAAAAATTACGCCATGTAGGGTATATTACATCCAACCAATTTCTTCCCATTAACGGAGTAAATCGGTGACTCGAATTCACCACTAATAACTTCAACGTTACACCGTTTACCAACACTGATATTTCACCCATCAACTCAACCGTAGAACCTGTCACAACCTGTAATGGTGGGTAATTAATAACATTCAATTTTTCATTTTTAAAATAAAATTCATAATCTATACTAGAAATCACAGACACTACCGCTCCTGTATCCAGCTCCATTACCACCTCCTTGTCGTTGATCACCACATTTCTTAAACAGGCTCATTTTCTCGGTTTACCCAGTTAATTGTTGCCAATTTGTAGTCCAATTCATTAATATTTTGACTCTTGTCCTGATTGGTAGATGAAAATTTTTGATTTTTCTGATTAGATTTCGAAAAACAGGCTTTGGATGAGTGCCCTTTTTTCCCACACGTGAAGCAGTTCCAATTCTTTGCCGGACAACTGCCAACAGAATGTTTTGTGGTGCACTTTGAAAATTTTTCTAACGGTTGTTTTTGGTTATTTTTTTGCTGAAAATTGTTATTGTATTTCTGCTGATGTTGTAATTTATTCATATCGTACGACGACGACGGCTGCATGCCTTTTTGTTCTTTGTTCACCAACTCAAATGACTGCGCTAACTTGCATGCCTCTTCCCAAGTTAAATTTACAGTTGACAGCAGCTTAGTCTGTAACTGACTACACCTTACACCACATACCATTCGATCCCTCAATGCTTCTTTCAGAAAATTCCCAAAATTACACTGGGCTGCGATTAATTTCAAATTCACGATGAATTCACCAAAAGATTCATTTTGCTTTTGCGAACAATTATAAAATTTAAAACGTTCGGCTATGATGTTTTTTTCAGGTTGAAAATGCGGTGTGATAACTTCGATCAATTCTTTATAAGTTTTGGTTGTAGCTTTTTCCGGTAACAGAATGCTTTTGATTCTTTTGTATGTGTCGGGACCAACTAATGTCAAGAACATCGCCACTTTCGTTGCTTCCTGCGCCACATTTATCTTGAACAACTGATCCATCCTTTCCAAATATTCTTCAAAATCATCACCAAAAGCAAACTGCTCGATGCTACCAATCAAAGCCATTTTTTCTTTTATGTTTTTTTCCAAGCACTATGAATTTTTTTATTACGGGTTCTTTTTATTTTGTTTCCTTAATTTCGTCGCCAAAATATGTTATGTTTGTAATATATAATAAATAACAAAATTGGTTGGGTTTTTTAATTAACAATTCTTTATTTGCTAAATATGAATACATACTACACATTGTATTGTTGGAGTTTATCTTATTATCATACGAGTATGAGTACTTTTTAATAACGGTTCTATTATAACTACAATACAGTGACTGACAAAAGTACGTATACTAATTTGATACAGTGAATGGCAAAAGTACGTTTACTAATTTTTATTATATATCCTTACAACACGTGAAGATGGAGAAAAAGTACACAAGCAGCGCAGATTATTATTATGTAATTTATCCGAAGCATACCATCAGTTCAATGAGAAATACCCAGCAGAAAAAGTGGGATTTTCTAAGTTTGCCATCCTACGACCAAAAGAATGCGTGCTGGCATTAGACAGGCACGGAACGCATTCAGTCTGCGTTTGCATGTTTCATCAAAACATCAAATTAATTATCTTTCCATGCAGGAAATTGAAAGTATTTCACGGTGAAATTAAAACATATAGGGACCTCCTGTCGAAGTCGTTGTGCGCATACCCCACGGAAAATTGTCATCTGTCCAAATGCGACAATTGTCCGAAGATTGACGAGCTAGAGCAATATTTGGCGGAAAAGTTTGAACAGCTGTTAATTCAGGAGGTGCATTTCAAACAGTGGATAATTAGCAGAGGCAGATGTTCCCTTGAGACCGTGGTAAAGCAGATTCCGGAATTCATCGAGGAATTCGGATTCAAGTTGAATGAACTGAAGGCGCACCATTTCATATCCGAGATGCAATCGAAATTTCTAAAGGAAAGTAAGGAGAAATTAGCCCAAAATGAATTCATTGTGATAAGCGACTTTGCCGAGAATTACACTTTTCTCGTTCAGGATGAAATTCAGGCTTATTACTGGGCAAACGACCAGTGCACGGTGCATCCTTTTTGCATTTATTTCAAAAACGAAGATAACGAACTACAGACCGTAAGCCTTGTTGTTGTCGCGGAGAGTTTAGCTCATAATTATGTGTCCGTTTATTTATTTCAAATGAAACTGTTTGAATTCTTAAGATCAAAATTCGATGCAATCGACAAAGTAACGTTTTTCTCAGATGGCGCGGCTTCTCAGTACAAGAATAAAAAAAATTTTTACAATCTTTGCATAATTGAAGAAGAACAAAACTGCAAGGTCGAGTGGCACTTTTTCGCGACGTCCCACGGTAAGGGCCCATGCGATGCGTTAGGGGGAACCCTAAAACGCATGGCGACTAAGGCAAGTTTGCAAAGGCCATATACTGACCAGATCTTATATGTACAACATTTGTTTTGTTTCGCAAGGAAATTGCCATTAACACAGTTTTATGCACTCAAAAAGAACACGATGCCATGGAGCGACGAATTCAAAACAGATATAATAATGTCAAAACTTTAACTGGAACGCAAAAGTTTCATTGCTTCATACAAAATATTTCTGATATGTCAATTAATGTAAAGCGGTACTCTTCGTCTGCCGAATTTAAAGTTACTTTAATTTTATAATGACGCCAATACAATTGAAATTTTTAATAAATATTGTAATTAAGTATAAGCAGCAAAATAAGAAAGATTTTTTCTTCATAAATGTATTTTTAACTGTAAAATAATTTTTAAAATGTATTTTTAACAAGGTGGTCTCTTAAATGCTCTTCTCCTGTCCAAACAAGGAGTCGGGGCCCATTTTTTTATTGCTGATTCTTAAAGCAAAAATTATGAGGAATCCAAAAAAAAAATTAGCCGTAAAATTTAGGAGCTTCGGAAAATTTAATTTTCATGGGAAAATTTAAAGTTAAATTTCTAAGAAAAATTAGGAAAATTTTATTTTTCAATTAAAGCCTGATTCAATACCTTTCCAACGAGCTATCACTCGTTGCGATCGCTTTAGTAGGTCCCTTATGAAGAATTCTTCAATTTTGTCACATGACAGTGGTGTACACCACCACTAAACCAGTCACTATAAAAAAAAAAAAAAATGTATGTATGTAGGTACATTATTTTTTGCTGGGCAATCGATTGAGACTATTTATTTTAAAATCGGAGAGGGGTCGTCCAAAAGGTGATCGCTTTCATATGGAATTGCTCTATATATTATATTTTTAAATAAACGTCGATATCAACAAAAGCAAACGGCGGATTTGTTTTTTATATTTTATTTTTTTAATAGAACAATACAAGTTTAGGTTTTTTTTCAAACGCAAATAAACAAAAAAGTAATACAAAACACAGCTACGGCAATTACAATTTTATTAATTTAATATATTAATGTAAAAAAGAAAATTTAACAACCACTCAAAACACAACATAAGACATTTGTTATTAATACAGCCACAAAACCTTATTCAACAACTCGCGGTGAAATTGCAAATTTATGGCAAAGCAATTTCAAGTGTGCTCCAGCAATATAATTAGCAATTATTGCTACATTGTACTGTCATTGTTCTGCCGACGTTTTTGCTTGTACTTAGCAATAAAAATTGCTACGTGGAGACCCAGGTAAGAGTTAAATCTGTGAAGATAGCAATGGTTGGGTGGGTTTAGAGCAGTGAGAGATAATGGCATCAAACTCTCTTCCTATACGCTTCACGTTTCAATTACAATTACAATTTAAGTTTTGGTTTTGATTTTCTTTTTTGTTTGCTTTCTTTTGATATTTTTGTTTATATTGTATCAATAGTGGAAATATCTTTAAATTAATTGTAACGTGCCTTCTATTATTTGTTGAAAACAAGTACACCACCCTATTTTCCCTGAGCACGGCCGCACGGTGGGAAATTTTACGAGAAGGCGGTCAAAATTCCATAACTTTTGACTGGATCGGTATTTTTTTATGCAATTTTTTGCTCGATAGGTGCGATGTTAGGCTTTAATTTGCGCTATAAAACGTAAAATTCGACTGATAGGAGCAAAAGTTATGGGGAGTTCAAAATGCATTTTCATTTTTTTGTTGAGTTTCGGTGTAAAAGTTGAAAATTTCATATAAGATTTTTTTATAATTTATTATTATTTCTCTTGTATTTTACAACTGATACTTATTTTTTATTGTCGAACTTAGATGTCAAAAATGCCAACATTTGGCCCCTGTAAATTTGTTAGTCCTAATATTCACAGGGGCCAAAGGTTGGGGTTTTTGGCACGAAACGAGTTGTTATAAGGATAAAACTGAAAAGGAATATTTTGAAAAATGCCCAAACGGCACTCTTAGCTATCGATAACATTTTAGGTAATTCAACTTTTATTTTTCGTTTGAGATGTATGTGTATTTTATTTGTATATATTAATACAAATATATACTTAAATCCAAAACAATTTATAATCTATAAACAATTTTAAATTAAACAATATTAGAAAAAATTTCTTTTAAATAGCTTTGGGTTTCATTTTCCAGAAGTTGTTTATCTTCTACCTCTAATTCGATTGAGGTTGATTTCCATATTTATCGAATACTGGACATATATGGATCTGATGTGCACAACAAAATAGTAATAAGATCTACATTACACAGAAAAAATTATTGCCGAATTATTTTCAAACAAACGATTGTTTGAAATTTTTTTTTAATTTCTACAAATTTTTTTACTGATTCAATTAATATTTTTGTTTGATTTTTATTTAACCAACAAAAATGTTGACAACTTTTCAATAATATAATATACGCGCTATTGGTTTCAATTTTTCATAATTTTGTATGAAATATTTAACGCTCTTTAATGTTGTCGTTTTTTGCATTTTTTATTTGATCGAAAGCAACACTTCTTTATGTGAAATATAAGAACAACAACACAAAACACATACAGTTTATTTTTGGACGCTTTAAAAAAGTACAACAAGAAGAAAGATGATAAAATAGCGCGACGAGGTTATTAGTCAAAAAACAAAAAAAAATAGCAGGTAAAAAAAGGTTTCATTCTTTTTTAAACAACAACAACATTATAAGAAACAAAATAAATTTTTGGTTGGTTTCAAAGTTGGAAAAAAAGAATGAAAAACAAAATCCCGTATTCAATTTTTGAAAACTGTTTACTTAAATACATCAAATACAAAAATAAAATGATGACGAAAAACATATCGAGTCGGTCTTCTGCCGTTGTTTGTTACATTTCTTCTTCTTTAGCCAAGGAAAGGATACAGCAACAGTGAGTGATGAAGAAAAACATTGTGTGTATAAACAAGACTTCGTTCAAAAATTATCCCAACAAAACATGTGTCTTAAAGCCAGCCGCCGCTCTGCTTCTGCCTTCATCTTCTCCTTCAGTGATAGCTTGGGTGCGCGTCATTGCTCGTGCAAAAAATTTTTGTTTGATTCAGCAAAATTATTTGTTTGAAATTTATATGAATTTCAGTAAACTTTTTGTTTGATTCTGTAAATTATTTGTTTGAAAAAATCAGTGTTTTTTTTTAGTAAACAAAATGCAAATAAATTGTTTGAATATGCGAATTTGTTTGTAGGACCGATTTCAGACAAAAAATGTTTTGATACTACAAATTTTTTGTTTGAATTCGAAAAATAATTTTTTCTGTGTAGTACAACATCTGGATATTTATCTTGTGTTATGCTCGCGGAAGAATCTGTAGTCTTTGTTCCTTTTTTCTTGCGCTTCTTCAGATAGATCTCCAATTGGTAGCATATTGTGTTGAACTATTTGTTCCCCATGGTATAAAATTTTATAAGCTGTGGTTGGCATATGTCTCCAAGAGTATTTTTTTGTTATAAAAAATTGCTGTTTCATTTGCATACTGGCCAAATTTTTTTGAATTTATCTTTCTGCTACATGATATATCTTGTAAAATGATCTGGAATCGTCTTATTAATTCAAAATGTACTCCTGTGATAGATGCTGCAGTTTCTGGACCGGAAAAGAATCTCCTTGCAGTGTTTCCATCATTTGAATTTCCTTCTCCTTGTTTTGGCTGATCAATTATAAGGCCTAGGTGAAGGTATTTTTCTTGAATTTGTTTTTTTGTTTGCTTCCTTTTTTCCACATTTCCTTTGTTTTTTCTCACTGTTTCGCCTAACGGGCCAAATTCCAAATCATAACCCAATTTAAGAATATGCTCCATAAAACGAATTCTGGTATGAAGAGGGGACATTCTAAATTCGTATGCTTCATTGAAACTATTGTCTTGTGATAGGGGTTGGCTTAATTGACTTGGTGTCTTTTGGCATATGGTACAGCTTGACGAAGACTTTGTTTCAGTTAATGCTTGTGCAACTTTTCCATCGATCTTTGTAAGGAACATTTGAAAATTAAATTCAATGCATTGGTCATCAAATTTAAATATTGCCGGTTGAAGTTCTTTAGTTGGCTAAAAATTCTCTCCACGCATGCATTCGAAAATGGAAGTACAAATGTTAAACCAACTACTTTTTTCAAATTTTTAAACATCGGCTCATTAACAACATTTTTTAAATTAAAATTTAATATTTTATTTCTGCACATTTTACTTACAGATTCAAAGGATACGAAAAATGTCGGGATTATACATGGAACATGAAGTCATCAAAAGATACGAAAAATGTATCTTTCGTATCCTAACGGCAACACTGATACATATACAAAAAACAAAGAGCAAAAGAGCATAAAACCAACAAATGCAAACGTAATCACAGGGTTGTGAACTATTTCTAATCAAAAAGCGCCGTGCCCCCAATCAAAAAGCGCTAAATAAAATTTAAATAAAATACTTTATGAAATGTTTAAGAACTAAGTTTTATTAATTACACTGGGTGCAAAAAGTGATCGTCTTAAATAAAAATATATGGAATACAAAGATTTTACAGAACTAAATTCAAATCCGTTTTCAGTATTTTCTATCATGTCTAGTTTATTTATGGACTAGACTAATTTTCGACCGAAATAAGGCGTTTATGGTACATACATTTTATCATAACTTAAGAACGATTTGTGCGATTTTGATCTTGTACGAATGATTATTTTCAAAATTATTTCTTAATTATAGCGACCATTTTTTCATGCAAATTAGTATTTACACATTATTATCATTTTGCAGAAATCCAGGTATATTATGAATAAAATATGACATCAAATCATGAAGATGTTAACTAGACGTGATTGAATAAACTATCTGGATCCAGCACGCTAAAGTCAATTAAAATCACATGATCAAGTTCTCTATACCGACTTTCTTTGTCATTTGCCGCACTGTGTTAATAAAACATTAGGTTTTCTGATATTTCATGAAAAGTAAAATAATATAATTTCAAATATAAATACATGGAAAGAATTGTTTACTAAATCACCAGAAAATATGTCTTAACCCAAGAAAATGTTGCACGATTCTCATCCAAGGCAAAAATTTCTTACTGTAAACATATCGCAAGTTATTGTGTTCTATACCGCAAAATATAAAAAATTAAGATAAGTTTGATTTTAAGGTAAACTTTTAGAGATCTGTCGATCGTATCATTTATAGTTTTCGAAATATGAGACATTGACTTTGTGCTATACAACACCTTAGTGACAAGCAGGGTTGTCAGATGTGGCGATTTCTCGCCAAACGTGGCGATTTTGAAACGGGTTTGGCGATGGGATTTTCCATTTGGCGACTGGCGATTTAAAAAAAAAGTTGGCGATTTTGTTGGCTATTTTTGATAACAAAAAATTTTATTTCTATTCTAGTATTTTTATGTATGAAATTATGGCTCGTGTAAATGGTGTGTTAAGAACATTTTAGTGTAGCGTTTTTTCTTATTTAAATGTTTTAATCTAAAAAAAATAAAATGTTTTAATTAATAATAAATTTATTGTTTATTTGCCCCTTTAAATTTTCGAAAAGAAAACTCTGGAGTCAGCACGTTCTTGTACATAGACAAAGTTCTTTTAACGTCTACATATTTAAAATTGAGTATCATTTAGTACCGAAAATCCTTAATTTTTTAATAAAATTGATTTAAATTTTTTTATTAACTTTGCTTCCTATATCCCCTGTAACATCGGATATTTTTGTTTTAAATTTTGTTACAACTTCGTGTAAAAAACTCAAAATTTGCAGAAATTAATAATATTTGGCTTCGCTAATCACTTTCATTTCATATATACAGAGAAAGTCTTTATACAAAAACTATATTTAAAAAGAAAAAAAGACGTTACAAACTATGATGGTAAAAAGACGTTTCAGAAAGAGTATTATTGTATGAAATGATTGTGTGACTGAGGAATTTAATCGTTAGAGTACAGCTATGGAATTGTCGAGAGAAAAGAAGGATTAAGGATTTTTATGGATCCAAACGTACCATTGGATGTTTATGAAACACAATGGACAAAATTACCGTTCGTTAATTGGAAATCGTATTTTAATGATGATATTCCATCTAATTTAAACCAGTTTTGGCCAAAAGTTTATAGCTATAATGATACGGCAGGTACGTACCATTTTAAAGAACTTGCTCTCGCTGTAATATATATGTTAGTAATTCCAACTAGTAATGCCTGCGTTGAAAGAGTATTTTCAATAATGAACTCCACTAAAACTCGACTTCGGAATAGAATGCAATACGAACTTCTTGACGCGTTATTACGAGTTATGGATTATATGAATGTAAATAGTACATGTTGCACTTCTTTTGTACCTCCACAAGATATGTTAAATAAATTTAATTCCCATACAATGTATTCCAAAAAAGAAGACAATGAGGAATGTCTTGACGATGAAGTATATAGAGTTTTAGATATATAAAAGAACTTAAACTACATAAATACTATGTATGAATTTTCAGTTTAATGCTAACAAAAAATTTTTCTGCTGCTTTAAGTAGACTACTATAAATTATTTTATAGTAAACATTGTTCCTTTTTTGTGCTTACTAATCATATTTATTTGTTCTAAATAAAAATTAACAAAATATTATAATGGCTACTTTTTTTTAATTTTTGGCGGATTTTAGGGATTTGAACAAATAAATTTTTTAGGATTTAAAAAAATATTGTTAATAATTTAAAAAATTTTAAATTTTTTTTTTTAAAACTGAAAAATAAAGGCTTTGGCGATTTTGGCGATTTTTAACTTTGAATTTGGCGAAAAAGGTCAAAATCAATCTGACAACCCTGGTGACAAGCTTCGTAACCTATTGTGTTCTATATGCAAAAAATCGTGCATATAGAACAAAAACGGAGCAAAAATACTAAATAAAAAAAATAATTTTTTATTTTGTTCTATATGAAAGTGGAAATAAAGTTTGTGGTACTTTGGAAATCTTTGGAATGTCTGTTTTAGTTTTATTTCCTTTTTGTGACTTCACATTGCAGCTGGCAAATCAAATGAAACAAAAAAAAAATATATATAAACAGTATGCAAAAATCCTTTAATTTTTAATTAGGTCCGCCTGTTTTCTAATCGATGATATCAATGAAATGTAATTGCAACTTGTTGTGTTGCAAAATAGGATAGTTGTAAATTAATTAAGGCTAGTTTACACTATTATACTTTGTGTTAACCCAGCAAATAAAATTGGACCACCTGACCCATTTTGATAAAATGGACTACTCCATGGACTGGTCCGATGTAATGCAAGCATGGACCATGTCATTGTTAAAAAGTGTTTGTAGTGAGATGACATGTCTTCGTTTTTTAACGACGTGCTTTCGTTTTTAAACGACTTCAAAACTAATCCTCTTGAGTATACCATGGAGTAGTTTTAAAACTACTCCTTAGTGGTCCAAAGGTGGGTTATATACCATGGAGTAGTTTTAAAACTACTCCTTAGTGGTCCAAAGGTGGGTTATATAATCCTCTCCTAGGACATCGTAATGTTAAATAGACCAGGTTTTTTCCATACGTTTGGGTTACTTTTGGACTAGTCCTGGTCCTTTGTGGACTACTCTTTACACGCGTGTTTGGACTGGTCCTATTATTTGCAGGGAATACATGTCAAAAACTCAAGTAATAAGTAAAAGTCTGATAGTGTGAATGTATGTGTGATGAAAATGACAAGTATTATGAAAAAAGTTTGACATTGTATACCACACCACGTACGTAAGACTTGTGAGATATTGTAAACTAGCCTACAAAATTACTGATTTCATGATATTTTCTTTGTTATCATTTGCTTTTTTCAAACAATTTATTTGATGAACATTTTCAGAATTCTGCTATTAAATAGGTATCAAAGAAATATTCATACAAAATTTGTTTTGTAAACCTTTATTAAATCTAAAATATTTTTATGAATACGGCAGTGTGTGTTTGTTTTAATTAAAATTAAAAATCGAAGTCAAATAAATTAGATTAATTTTTTCTTATTTTATAGACGAAACATACCTTCTTTTAAGAAATTACCAAGTATTGCATAAGTGGATTTAAAAAAACATAACTATAAGATTTAGTTTGAAATGAAGTCAATATTATATGAAATAAAGTTTTTGTTTCGTGAAAACAAATTGTTTTTCATTTCTTAAGCTTAGTCTAGACGATATGTTGAATCAGCAAATGTATGCTTACACTGATATGTTTAAAAATAATAACAAATGCCTCTATCAGCATATGCAATATGTTAGGTGTCTAGACGATATGCTGAAAATACTAAATTTTTCAAATTCAACATATGACAGCAAATGATATTTCAACATATAAGTTAGCATACAATTTTTGTGTCTACACGATATGTTGAATTTCGTATGTTGATATGTATGTTGAGTATTGAGAACATTTGTTTAATAACTATACAATATAAATTTGACAATACTCTTTTTTATTATTTATATTTTATTATTTTTTTTATTTAAAATTTGTTTTCATTCATCGCCTTAAGTGCAAAAATTAATAGTTTAATGTACATATTGTATATTAATGCTGAATAAATAAGAATGATATATTTGGCTGGGTCAAATCCGCAAATATGTAGCTAAAATAAGTATGAACTGGATTGATCTAAAATTTATTAATAAAACCTCACAGTTTTATAACTTGTTGCAGTTCTACACCTAAGATAAATTATGGGCCGATGAGCAGTATATTTTATGGGTTTATTTTAATAACCACACCACCATTGTTTCTGTAACACCTAAACATATTGGCCCTATAACCATTTTTCAGTATACCGATCGACACAATCACTATATGAGTCGATATAACGATGTCCGTCCGGCCATATAACTTTATTTGACGAAATTTGAATAAACTATAATGATTTGTATCAGTTTAGCCATATAAAACGGATTTTTGGGTCAATCATCACAAAATTCGGTTGAATTAGGCCAAATTTCAATACAACTATAAAAAAAATGTTAACTGTTTTAAAGTACCGCTTTATACGAAACCTACAGTTAGTTGTATGAATCGTGTTATTTCTAGCAATTTAATGCTAAGATGGACTATATTTTTCCACAACATCGATATTTTTTACGGTTTAAGGCGTATTTAAATGATTTCTTAAAGTGGGCTTTATATGAAAGTTATGGTAAATTGTGGGCCGATCTTCTCCAAAGTTAGTTGTGAAATTTATAGTTTTATGAAACTATGACAGACTAAATTTTTCTATAATAGCGTTGTTTGGTACGTCTTAGGCATATTGAATTATTTCCGAGAATGTGTTTTATATGGGCCCTATGGTAAATAATGGAGCGATCATCGTAGTGTTATATCTAGTCATAGAAAAGGAGTTATTTCTTGCAAAATTAAATTACAATCGGTTCATTTTGTCACCAATTGTTGTTAGTTTCTTTAACAAAAACATCAATTTTTAAGGGTGTTGGGGTTCTGGTTTAAATTAAGAAAATTAACTCAGCTGAACGAAGTCAGTGCTCGACATACCATAAAACTAATGGTGTTTTCTTTTCTACAAAAAAATGTGCCTTTTGTAAAAAAAAATGCAATTTGGTGTCTGTTTCTTAAAAAGTTTGCTCCCGAAAAGCATGAGTTTTTTAGAATAAAACCAGCCACCCTTTTCGGGAGCAAAATTTTTAAGAAAAAGACACCAAATTGAATTTTTTTTTAAAAAAAGGCACATTTTTTTGTAGAAAAGAAAACACCATAAGAACCCTGATGTCCAATCAAAGACCTGCAATAAAGACAAATTTTATTAAACGGAGCTGGTGTTTGTCGTACATTAGAGGTAAATAATACCCATATTAAAGCAATTACAAAAAGTATTAACATTTTTCCACATGTTTACTCACACCTGCTTATATATAATTCGAAATGTTTTATATACCATGTAAAAGGTATTTGGAAACACTCTTCAGCGTTACCCATATTGCTTAGATCAAAATTATACTTAAAGAGATATTGGATAAGAATTAATCAACTCTTATCGGCTATAACTCTTAAACAAAGTTCGTTGGCAAACATTTTTATTTTCAAAGCACTTCTAAATGCATGTTTTTGTTCCTTGTTTGCCAATATGCCAAAAATCTTGATAAGTTCCGGAGTTCTGTACAAAATTAAGCAATTAATTGAAGGAATATCAAGTTTTATATATTTGATATGCTAACAAATTTGCCGTATGCTGAAAAGCTTGCATACGACTTTCAACAAATAACATATTTGTCAACATATGTAGAACATTTGATGAAAAGTGAAAAATATTGTGTCTAGACGATATGCTATAATTTTGAACAAACGTTTGCTGACATCGTTAACAAATGCCTGTCATATGTTGCTAAGCATACGTTTGCTGAAAAAATTTGGTGTCTACACGATATGTTGGCACTGAAAGCAAGTTTTTCAACATAAATTTGCTGATTCAACATATCGTGTAGACTTAGCTTTACAATAATTTTTTACATTTTGTTCTATATGCTATAAAACAATAAGAGTTTCGTAAATAAGTGCATATAGAACAAAGCTTTTTTTATAAAACACGCTTATTACTCTTAGAGGCTTTTCCAATGACTGAAATTTTTTTTACCAAAAAAACCAGATACTCTAGAAGTTTCTTTGGTAAAAAGGTTGCGACAAATTTTTCGGTTCAGTTTTTTGTAACTAACAACTAAACAGCGTATTACCAAAAAAACATTTTTGGCATTTAGAACACAATAACTTGCAAACGACGATATGTGTGGCTTGGCTTAAGCAAAAAGTAGTGACTCAAAGCGACCTAAAATTTACTTAACCACAGCTAAAAAAAATTGTTGTATTCTATAATTACTTAAATCTAGCACTAGCTAGATTAAGAAAACTTGATAAAAAATTCTAGCATTTGTTTCTTGATGCAAAAAATTCGATTCTCTTTAAAAATCAAGAAAATCAGACAATATTTATTAAATAAATACTGCTTGATTTCAGAACTACGTATATTTCTTCTTTTTAATAAAAATAAGCTACTTTTGTATATCTTGTTTTAAGAAATTTTTGATCTTATATCAAAAACATAAATTTTTTTATCAGGACAAAATATTTTTTTATTTAAGAAAGTTTCACAAATTACGAACAAAACAAATTAAAATCAGAAAATTATTTTTGGATTTTCTTGTTTTAAGAAACGAAATGGATTTCTTTAGAAAATATACTTCTTTCCGTGTACAGTATGCATTTCAGAGTTCTATATATTAAAAATATTTGAAAAAAGGAAACAAATTTTGGTTTAATTGTTCTTGATTTAAATATATGCAAATTAAAGTACAAAAACGTTGGGTATCTATAAAATCAGCAAAAAACCATAATTTTCCATCAAAAAATCTGCAAATCTGCGTCAAGATATTAAAAATCTTCAAGAAATCTTGAAATCTCATTTATTACATTTTTTTATGTAGTTTATTTAGAAAACGATATAACAATTCATTTCAAAATATACGGTGATGTCCTGTAATTTGAAATCGATGGTAAATATCTTCTATAAGTGGTCCTCGAAGTATGAGGTATAAAAAAAGGGAAATATTTTTTTTAACTTTCAACACAGAAAAGTTTCAAAAATTTTTCTCTTTTAATTTCACTCGAATGTGATTTTCAGAACATGGCTGATAATTTTTGGATATTAGGGATTAATCACACCTTTGGTATCTTAAACAACAAATTAAAAGTTAATGGCTTGGCATGTTCTATCTAACTTATCTGAAACTATTATTAAAAATTTACAAGAGATCAAATATTGCAATTATTAAACATATTTTTAAATAAGTAAATATCCATATAAACGTACATATGCAAATTATTTCGTGTTAAATCAGACAACATTAGTCTGGCGATATTAATGTGTGCGAATGCGAATTTTTAATTTTTAAATAAATTTTTGTGAATAAAATTACTGCTAACTATTTCCAAACGGTTCTTTCATGAATGGTTGATATATTTCGTTTATTAATGCAAGAAGTGAAAATAGTACAAACATAAGAGGCATTATAAAGATGTTTCCACCGAGCTAAAAAATCTGCAATTTTACTCCAAAATTCTTCAAATCTGCATTTTGACAATTTTGGGGGATAAAATCTGCAAAATGCAGATAAATCTGCACTTCTGGCATCGCTGCTTATAAGTGCGGCTTTTTTTGTTCTCTGTGTTTTTACCAGCCAGGGAAAATTTTGATTTTTAGATTTTTTAGTTTTGTCTTTTTTATTTATACCCTTCACCGAAGGTAAAAAGGGTATATATAAGTTTGTCATTCCGTTTGTAATTTCTACAATATTGATATTAGACCCTATAAAGTATATATATTCTGGGTCTTTATGATTTTGCGATTGTCATAGTATATCATAATCTGGCAACTACGTTTATGAACATCTCATAAGTCCCCTTTTACAATGTGACAGACAGAAGGCAGGCAGACAAAGTTTGTAGGCGAGAGAGGAAAAAAGTAAAGGGTGTCACGCATACAGCGTCGCCTCCTTACCTACAAATTCGTCTGTCTGCCTTCTGTCTGTCACATTGTAAAAGGGGACCAACATAATATAGCAAAAAGAAGCCCATACGAAGAGAAATTCATTGAGTATTTCATCAGCCAGACAATAACTTTTGATACTTTTTTATATTATATTTTACATCAATAAACTTACATACATATATTTAATCAAACATTAAATCACCTAGTATCATTACAACGATGTCCGTCTGTCCGTCTTACGCTTGAAATGTGTTTTCCGGAGACCCTAGACATACGGCTAGGTTGTTTTACATTTATGTCACATGTAGTCTACCATCGGTTGCTATTGAAATTTAGCAAGATCGGTCCACAAATGGCTGACATATGAGCAAAAATCCACGACTACCTCTAATTTTTTCCAAAAATCCCTTGTGGTTGTTTGTAATTTTATTACTTTTTGCTGTATATCTGTGAAACGGCAAAAGCCAAAGTTTCCAAATTAGGTACACACATTTAGGTAGTCAATACACACCATCCTACAAAATTTGGGCGGGATTGGAGAAGTGGGCGTGGTACCTCCGGTACAAAAAAAATTAAAAATTGTATAAAAACCTACATTTTAGGGCTGCCATATGTCCTATGGATATGACTTATATACTTAAATATCGGATTTTTAGTAGAACATATTTTATAAAAAACTCGGAAAAATCAGTTTAGATACAAAAAAGTTATGACCAAAATTAATTTTTTATTTATATACCCACTTTCGGGAACCATAGATCTCCCCGAGTCCAAGCTTTATAACTCAAGTAAATGGTAAATTCCTTCTTAAACACGTCGGTATATAAATCTGTTAAATCGGTTAAAAAATGGCTGAGTTATAACAAAAATACTTTTTTATAATTAAGTTTGTTAAAATATATACAAGTGCTTACAAATGTATATATATGTATGCACAGCGTGTAGTTTGGGTACATTTTATGTATGTACCTTATATTTTGATGACATTTGCATTCTATGTGGACTGTACCCAAAGTTTTATGTGCCTTCTGTGTAATATGAAGACATTGTAGATTGAAGACATTTTTTACGGATTTTTTTTTTTGTTCAATTTATTCCGCTGTGTATATATATTGATTTATTATTGTAAAATGTTCGATATATGCGCTTTAAATGCATTAATTTATCATTTTTGTAAAACTTTCGATTTTTATAGTTGCCATACTTGCTACAAAAATTTTATTTTTAACGCGATTTAAATACATATTTGTATATATGTGAGTTTGACGTCAGCCATATGCTACTTGCAAGAGTGAAAGAAACAACGCCATTTAAATACATATTTGTATATATGTGAGTTTGAAGTCAGCCATATGCCACTTGTAAGATTGAAAGAAACAACGAGATTTAAATACACATTTGTATATATGTGAGTTTGAAGTCAATCATATGTTACATTTTTACAAGAAGCTTAAAGGTGCTGCGTCTTTATACGTGTTTGTTTTATAATATTTCAAAAATTTTATTTTAAAAAGAGTGGTTTATAGTGATTTATAGCTTAATTCACTTAATATTTTAACAATTTAGCTATTTTTTATTGTTTGTTTTATAATATTTCATTAATTTAATATAAAAAAGTGTGGTTTTTAGCGATTATACCTAAATTCACCTAATTTTTAAAAAATACAGCTATTTTATTGTTTGTTTTATAATATTTCAATAATTTTATATCAAAAAGGGTTGTTTTGAGCGATTAAAAGCAAAATTCACCTATTATTTAAAAAAAGTAGCTATTTTTAAAACCTTTTCTTTAGCTTCACTGCGGAAAATCAAATCTTGTAACGTTAATTTAACCGCCTTATACTCAATGCAAATGGATAAAACTTTGCAGGCATACATATTCCCGATGACAATACACGAATGCATTGGCGTAGCGAGTATAAAATCTAGGGAGGGAAAACATTTATTTTTTGGTAAAATGCTTTTTTGACCGCCTTTTAGTAAGGCGGCCAGATTTTGAAAATAAAAATAGAGGACATAAAGAAAATAATAAAAAAATTATTTGACTTCAAGATTTTTTACATATTTTACAGTCAGATTTATATATATATATTCCCCTCGATCCTATAAGGAGCATAGGGCCTCAACAAATTTCTTCCATTCAGATCTGTTTATCGCAATATTTTTTACTTCACTCCAGCTTTTGTGCATTTTTTTAGCCTCGCTATAAATTTGCCTACGCCATGTATATGCTGGTCGGCCTCTTCTGCGACTTCCCTGCGGGTTCCATTCGATAGCATTCCTGGCAAGATCGGACTGTGGCTTACGGAGTGTGTGTCCAATCCAGTTCCACTTTCTCCTCTGAATTTCTACACACAACGGTATTTGACGTGTTTCAGCCCACAGATTGTTGTTTGAGATGGTTCTTGGCCAGAAGATTCGTAAAACTCTTCGGAGACATTTATTTACGAAAACTTGCAATGTGTTAATATCTCGGGAGGCAGCGTTCCAAGTTTCGCATCCATATAAAAGAGTTGATTTTACATTAGTGTTGAAAATGTTGATTTTAACGCGGCGTGATAATGAGGACGATTTCCATACTTTACTGAGCTTTTTTATTCGGCCTACAATGTCTTCACTCGATCCACCAGTTCGATTTATTACAGCTCCGAGATAACAGAATGTTTCAACTTCTTCTAATAATTCATTATTTATTAAAAAAACAGTCAGATTTACATTCCCATATTTATATATATAAAGTAAATTTAAAAAAATAACATATCGTCGGCTTAATATGCAAACCCTGTTAAATTCACTTTTTAAGTAAATTGAGATTTTGAAGCCGTGTGGTGGAGAAATATATGCCTCGTCGACCAGCATGTAGTTTTTCTCAATTTGAGTCTTGAAGTGTGTCAAATCAACTTTATTTTTGGGTTTCTTCTCAAGCAGCAAATAGGAAAAGTAAAACGGTTGACACGGAAGTTAGCAGGTTTGCATATTAAGCCGACGATATATAAAAATGGACAACTACTAAAGTAAAATTAGTAAAAAAAATAACGAAACTTAAAAATTCATTGCACTAAATAATCCAAAATTTTATACTGCAAATGTATGAGAGTTCAGTAGGAGTATGAACATAACAAGCATGGCACGACATTTTCCATACGATTTGACAGAAAAACCCGGTGATCGCCGTGAAATAAAATTTATTTTAATTTATAAAAATAAAAGCAAATATTGGTCATGCTTTTAAAAATAAAGAGGACAAAGATGACAGATTATGAAAAAAGATGATAAAAGAGGACACAAATTTTATAGATGACAGCCATTTAAAATAGATGATTGTCCTCTAAAAAAGAGTACGTATGGTCACCTTACTTTTACTCAATTCAAACTTTACAGGCATACGTATTCCCGATGACAATACACGAATACATGGGCGTAGCCAGGATAAAATCTAGGGGGGAAAAATTTTTTTATAAGTTCTTTTTAAGAAAAGCGTTTCTTAAATAAATTTTTTTTAAATGTTCTTATTTATTGTTTGTTTTATATTATTTCAATAATTTTATTTCAAAAAGTGTGGGTTTTAGCGATTAATAGCTAAATTCGCCTGTTATTAAAAAATTTTAGATATTTTTTATTGTTTGTTTTATAATATTTCATTAATAATTTAACAAAAAGTGTGGGTTTTGAGCGATTAATAGCTAAATTCACCTTTTATTAAAATAATTAGCTATTTTTTATTGTTTGTTTTATAATATTTCAATTATTTTATTTCAAAAAGTGTGAGTTTAAGCGATTAATAGCTAAATTCACCTATTATTTTAAAAATTTAGCTATTTTTTATTGTTTGTTTATAATATTTGTTTGCGTCTGGCTGGTGTAAGCCGAGCATGATGTTTCCCATTATTTTACGCGTGTGAAACCGGACTACATGTGATGCTGGCAACACCCCAGGTTGAATGTAGCCCAGCTGGTGGTTAACGTCACCTTGAGAATGGCTCTTTTATTTACTTGCTTTCATATACCTCAACCAGCCAGACGCCATTTAAAGGCCAAAAATTTGTGAATTTTAAAATTAAAAGTTGTGCTCCATATAAAATAAAAATAAGTAAAGTTAGAATAAATTAAAAGAACAAGTGTTAACTGAAGATTTTGAAAAATAAAGAAATTCAAAAAAAAACCATAAGAGAACAACAGGTGTTTGTTTTTGTTCAAGTGAGCCGCAAAATAAGGGTTGTTTTTGTGATTTGAGCCAAAGAGTGTGTTTTTGTTACAACCCAACAAAGCCAAAAGAGCCTCGAGAGAAAGTGCCACAACAAGTGACACGACCTGCCCCAACCAGCCACATATTGAGCCTTCAGAACCAGGCAAGCACAGGTAACCCATTATTCACCCCAACATTTTGGTCCTTCTACCGGGAATTTGGAGAAATAAAAAGTGCGTACATATCAATTTTGTTAAAATTTAAAAGTGGTACATATTGAGGCTCGTGCTAATTTGTGTTTCGAAAAAGTGATTTAAGGTCACGTTGAAAAGGTTAACACGCGATTTTTTAGAAAAGAAAAAAAGGGACCGCTATTCAAGTGTTTTGTTGTTTTAATTTTACATTGAAAAATATTACATAGATCCCGTTTATTATTGTAACCTTTTTGAAGAAACGAGATTTGCCCTTTTTACACTTGACCCTATGCTTACGGCCAACTTTCGAATTTTTTAATAAAAATTTTTTGTTTTTGGTGTTTCTCATTGTACGTGAGGAAATTTTTCGTTTTAAATTCGTGGTGCAGTTTTAAACTTTACTAGTTTTTGGAAAATTTTATAACAATATATTGGAAAAGTGCTAATTTTGCCTCGTTGGAAAAAGAAAAACTGTCTCGCTAATTTTTGTTGTTGTTCGGTAGTGCACTTTTTTTAAAACAAAATGTCTATTTTTGAGCAATTTATTCGGGCAGCAGATGAAATTGTGAGCGTTGAGGTTATGTTGAAAAAGGAAGTCTTTTCTTCATATACCAATGAGGCTTTTCAATTTGAAAAAAGCGAATTAGACAAAAGTTGGGAGAAGTTTAAGAACATTTTTGACGAGTGTACCGGGGACACTATAGAGGAGAAAAAAGAATTAGTAGCGGTTAAGACAAAATTCCTTCAAGTGAGGAAAGTTTATGTGAGGTGCATAAATATTTTGGCTAATGCGAAACAGGTATTAGACGATGAGAAACAAAAAAGTAAGGAAGCAGTGGCTCCCAACATTTGTTCTATACCTGTATCCCCATGTGATACTGGTGTTTTTCATGGCGATTACGTATCGTGGCCCACCTTTAGGGACATGTTTACGGCAATCTACATAAATAATTCCAGACTTAGCCCAGTAGAAAAATTATTTTATTTATTTCAAAAGACAGATAGTGAAGCACGGGAAATAAATAGAAATATTTCGTTGACGGCTGAAAATTTTGAGATAGCGTGGAACAATTTAAAATCCCAGTATGAGAATAAAAGGGTTTTAATTAACAGTCAGTTAAAAACTTTATTTAATTTGTCCCCATGCCAGCGAGAAACAGCTTCAGAAATTAAGCGGCTCCAGAGGGAGATAAATAATTGTATTTGTGTTTTGAAATTGTACAAGGTAGATATTGCCTCGTGGGACCCGATTTTTGTTTTTCAATGTTCGTCTCGGCTCTCAGAAAATACTTTACATCTGTGGGAGCAATCGGTGAAAAATAAAACAGAGGTTCCCAAATGGGAAGAATTAAATAATTTTCTGACCGATAGATTTCATACACTTGAAAGTGTTTCTGACATTATAATAGCGAACAATGTAGCCGCCTGTGGTTTCCAATCAGGCACTTCACATAATAACAGCAATTCTACAAAAGCTAAGCAATTTAAGGCACATCACACAAAAGTTGACTCTAGCACGTGCAAATTATGTAGGGAAAATCATAAGATTAGTGTTTGTAATAAATTTTTGAGCATGGATCACAAGGACCGTGTTTCTACTTTGAAAAAATATCATTTTTGTTTCAATTGTCTTACTATGGGGCATATGTATGGGGATTGTACGAGTCCCAATAGTTGTTCGAAATGTAAAAAGAAACACCATACATTAATACATAAAGAAGTAGTAAGAAATAGAAGTAGTAACCAAAGCAATTCAAACACTAATTCGCAAGATCAAGGTCAAAACAATCAAGTTCAAATACAGTCCACTAATGTTGCAGGCCCTTCTGGTGTGGTTCAAGCGCATCATACCTCTGTTGCAAAAAAGGTTATGTTAGCCACAGCATGGGCTTACATTATTAGTTTGGGTACAAGTTACAAGGTACGAGCACTGATAGATCCATGTTCTGACGAGAGTTTTATTTCGGAAAAAATACAAAAATTATTAAACCTGCCAACGAATCCAGTTTCTGCAGAAGTCTCAGGTTTAGGCGGAGATATAATTAGCACATCTTCGAAAATGGCAGTGTTTACGATTGTTTCTCTTTTCGATCAGAACTTGTCCCTTAATATACAGGCCCTAGTTTTCCCTCGTGTAACTGGTAGTATTCCAACGCATTCCTTTTTGCCCCAAAAAGATATTGAGCTACCCAGATTATTTTATGCTGATCCGAAGTTTTATGAAAGCAGTAAAATAGATTTGTTATTAGGAGGTGATCTGTACCCCTCCATTCGTCGTGGCGGAGTTAGGCATGGTGTTTTTGAGTCATTAGTGGCTCAAGAAACCATTTTTGGTTGGATAGTTACAGGTCCAACGCCTACTAGAGTTTCCCCTCGAATTGTTAGTGTGTCTCATATGACAAAAGTAGCCATTGATGACCAATTGTCGAAGTTTTGGGAGTTAGAAGAAGTTTCTCATAGGCGTGTTTTATCAGAAGAGGATAAAAAATGTGAGGAGATTTATAATTCTACTACCACTAGAAACTCTGCAGGGAGATACACCGTTAGTCTGCCCTTCAAAAATAGTTTGCTTTCGCTTGGTCCCAATAGGCATATAGCTGTTTGTCAATTTTTGAGAAACGAAAAATCATTAATGCGCAATGCTGAGCGTAAGGCCCAGTACGATGAGGTCCTTAAAGAATATATAGCGCTAGGGCACATGGAAAAAGCAGAGAATGCTAGAAGTGGCCCAGGCTATTATTTACCCCATCATGGCGTTTTTAAGCCAGAAAGTACAACTACGAAATTGAGGGTAGTCTTTAATGCCTCAAGTCCTTCGGCAAATGGCAGAAGCTTAAATGATTTGTTGTACACTGGCCCTATTTTGCAAGCTGAAATAGTGAATCTAATTTTAAGATGGCGATTTTTTCAGTTTGTATTTAATGCAGACATTTCAAAAATGTACCGGCAGATTTTTGTAAATCCCACACATAGGCCCTTCCAAAAAATTGTTTTTCGTAGTAGTGACAGTGCGGAAATTGCTGATTACCAGCTGAAAACGGTGACTTTTGGCGTAAATTGTGCCCCATATTTGGCCCTTAGAACCATTTTGCAGTTGGCTAATGATGAAGAGCGACGGTTTCCGTTAGGCGCTAGAATCTTGCGGGAAAATATGTATGTAGACGATGCCCTAGTTGGTGCTCATTCGATCGCTGATGCTTTGGTGGCGCGGGAAGAATTGATTTGTATTTTAGATAGGGGAGGATTTGAGCTCAGAAAATGGACCTCAAATTCTGAAGAAATTTTGAAAAATTTGCCCCATGATCAATTGCTTAATTTCTCATTTGTGTCACTTGATGAAAAAAGCACAACAAAAACGTTAGGGATTCGCTGGATTGCGGCAGAAGATGTGTTTTTCTTTGTGTGTGAAAAGATAACACTCAAAAACTCGTATACAAAAAGAGAGGTTCTTTCTACCATTGCTCGGCTATACGATCCTGCGGGTTGGTTGGCTCCGGTGGAAGTTGCAGCAAAAATTATAATGCAGCAAATGTGGCTTGATAAGATCGAGTGGGACGAGGCTATCAAACCAGTGGCTCTGCAGAAATGGCAGAATTTTGTTGCTAATTATGCGGATATTGGGAAAATTAAGTTGCCACGTTGGGTTCAATATTCGCCTGGCTGTACTATTCAATTTCACGGGTTCTGTGACTCGTCTGAGTTGGCGTATGCGGCTACAATATATATAAGGGTACAGCTCGAAAATAAAGTTTTGTCTAGTTTGCTCACATGTAAAACAAAAGTGGCCCCAATAAAAAAGCCATCTTTGCCTCGTTTGGAGTTATGTGGAGCAGTTCTTTTGGCAAATTAAGTCGATAGTGTGGTACCTACTTTTGATGTAAACAAGT
Source organism: Pollenia labialis (assembly GCA_949318255.1). Lineage (NCBI taxonomy): Eukaryota > Metazoa > Arthropoda > Insecta > Diptera > Polleniidae > Pollenia > Pollenia labialis. The sequence goes on along the minus strand of OX439139.1, from coordinate 61,015,118 downwards.
CCCCCCTTTATCTGTGGTCCGATTCCACAATTGTCTTAGCTTGGCTAAGAAAACCACCTTGTAGCTGGAAAACGTTCGTGGCAATTAGGGTGGCTACAATATTAGAAAAAGTGGGGAATAAAAATTGGTGTCACGTGGCGTCAGGCGATAATCCTGCCGATCTAGCAACCCGGGGGTTGATCCCTGCGGACCTGATAGAAAATAGGCTCTGGTGGTACGGACCTGAGTGGCTCACCTTGGAGCAATCTTCTTGGCCTGTAGGTGCCGCGGAGTTCGAAACGACAGAAGAGTCGAAAGGAGCCCAAGTTTTTGTTGCTAGATCGACTGATCAAGAAGACATTTTAGACAGGTTTTCAAGTTTAGCTAGAGCATATCACGTAATCGCCTACATGTTTCGATTTGTTGCCCAGGCAAGAAAGAAAAGACGCGAAAAGGTCGAGTATGGTTCCTTAAAGATTTCGGATAATGAGTTGAGGTTCGTTAGAAATCGTTTATTTTATCTCTCTCAACAAATTCACTTCTCAGGGGAATTTAGTTGCCTTAAGGCGAGTAAGAAAATTGATTCACGGAGCCCCCTGTTAACGCTTACCCCCTTTGTTGCTAAAGACAATATTATTCGGTCTAATAGTCGTCTGAGCTCGAGTACTTGTCTGTCCTACAATGAAAGGCACCCTATTATATTGGCGTATGGCAGTAGATTGGCTCGCCTTTATGTTGAATTCGTTCACACTTTAGTCCTTCACGGAGGCCCTCGTCTAGTTTTGAATGTAGTCCGCCAGGAGTGCTGGATCATTCGGGCAAAAAACCTGATCAAGACAGTAGTTCGTAATTGCAAGGCTTGTGTTCTTTATAAAAGAAAGCTGCAAAATCAAATTATGGCTGCTTTGCCTGCTGAAAGAACTACCCTTTGCCGCCCTTTTACGAATACTGGCGTTGATTTTGCTGGCCCGTTCGAAATAAAAAGTTTCACTGGCAGGTATTGTAGAATCTCCAAAGGCTATGTGTGTCTCTTTGTCTGTTTCGCTACGAAGGCGATTCACCTTGAAGCGGTTAGCGACTTATCTACCCCTGCCTTTCTAGCAGCCTTGGCCCGCTTCGTTGCCCGTCGTGGTTGCCCAAGCTGCATGTATTCCGACAACGGCAGAAACTTCGTTGGCGCCGCTCGAGAAATTGACGCAGACTTCGCCAAGCACGTGAGAGAGCATCGTGACACGGCTGTAGAAAATTACGGTCACCAGCGCTTGGCGTGGCATTTTATCCCTGCGGCAGCACCTCACATGGGAGGACTTTGGGAGGCAGGGGTAAAAAGCGCAAAAATGCACCTTAAAAAGTCAGCTGGTCAGCTTAAATTTACGTTCGAGGAGTTCTCAACCGTGTTGGCAAAAATAAAGGCGTGTCTCAATTCGCGTCCTCTTGGCCCTGTGTCAGAAAACGCTGAAGATTTGTCTGCCCTTACCCCAGGCCACTTTCTGATAGGCACCGCTATGCTTACCCCTGCGGAGCCCGAAGAGCTGTCCTCACCCCTTAGCATTTTAAATCGGTGGCGTAAAGTTAAGGCCCTACAGCAAGAGTGCTGTCGCCGATGGAAGCAGGAGTACCTTAAGGAGCTAAATAAGCGCAACAAGTGGCAACACCCTCAGCTAGACTTAAAAGCAGGCGATCTTGTGGCTCTGAAAGGTGAACCAGGCTGTCCAACTGAGTGGCGTTTGGGGCGTATTACTAGCGTTTACCTAGGCAGTGATGGCAAAGTCCGAGTGGCGGAACTAAAAACGCAAAATGGCGTATCCACAAATTAGTCCTTTTACCTCACGAGCGCCAATAAAACTTTTATTTAAATTCACCCTTTAATTACACTGTTTATTTTGTTCCAGATGTCATTGGGCGTATCCTTTTAGGTCCAGCGACGGGCAAGCCAGGCGGTCTTTTGGTCCAAGACACAGTTTTCGGGTTCGCCTACTTTGGGGAGGTGGATGCGGACAACTCCGACTAGTGTATTTCTGACAAGTATTTAAAACACCGGATCTCATTTTTTTTTTTTTATATATACGTATGAAATAATAAAATTTATTGTTAAGTTATCTTAAATTATAATATTTGTATAAATAATTATTTGCACCACGTTGCAAGGCGGGGTGTATGTTGGCGTCTGGCTGGTGTAAGCCGAGCATGATGTTTCCCATTATTTTACGCGTGTGAAACCGGACTACATGTGATGCTGGCAACACCCCAGGTTGAATGTAGCCCAGCTGGTGGTTAACGTCACCTTGAGAATGGCTCTTTTATTTACTTGCTTTCATATACCTAGGGTAGCCAGATTTTAAATTCATAAAAACAGTACATTGAACACAAAAAAACAGTACAATCAAGAAAAAAACAGTACATTTTTTTTGGCGAAAACACAACTATTTACATATTTAAATTATTATATATTTAAAACTTTTGATTGAATATGCAACAATAATATAACGAAAAACACTTCAAATGTGTAACGTCAAAGGAATGATTTCCGTTTTAAGGCATTTTATACGTATACGAAATTACTCCATTTGCGTTAAAAAAAAAACACTAAAACGAAGCATTTGCCCTAAATATTTTTTATTTTGAAGACAGGAAAACCATAACATTCCTGTAAGCCATATAATAAAGGAGAAAAGCCTAATTTTGCTTTCTTTAAGCATATTGGTATTTAAACCAATTTTTACCACACACATAGTTGTACAAATCATATACATAGAATTTGAGAAAATGTATGTGTCCTAAGTTAATTTTCCAATTTCAAACACCTGAAAGGAATTAGGTATTTTTATAAATTTTAAGCACGGAGAATTTTTTAAATTCGTACGTTTTCAATTTCACGTGATTTCGATTTCCAGAACTTGCCCGAATATAAAAAAAATTTTTTAGAAATGAAAGATAATTGTGTTGGAATAAGTATGTATTAAGTATTTAAAAAATATAATATTTTAAACAAAATTTCGATTTTGGTTTTGTCTTTTTCAGGTGTTTAAAGTAAAATACTATTGGAAGAGGTAGTCTTATAATTAAGATTTCTACGGCGTATTTATGAGAAAACACTGACCACAGCATAAAAAGTCTTATTATTTTAGAACTTTTTTGTTTGGAACACGACATTTTTGTAAGCTATGTACTGTTAAATATTAGGATATTTTCAAAATATGACTTTAACAGGGTTTTTCTTAATATCTTGGTTTTTTGTAGACTGAACAAAAAAAAACAGTACAAAGTGTAAAAAACAGTACATTTGCGTACTGTTTTGGACATTATGAATAAAACAGTACAACTGCAAAAAAACAGTACATGTACTGTTAAAAACAGTACGTATGGCAACCCTACATATACCTCAACCAGCCAGACGCCATTTAAAGGCCAAAAATTTGTGAATTTTAAAATTAAAAGTTGTGCTCCATATAAAATAAAAATAAGTAAAGTTAGAATAAATTAAAAGAACAAGTGTTAACTGAAGATTTTGAAAAATAAAGAAATTCAAAAAAAAACCATAAGAGAACAACAGGTGTTTGTTTTTGTTCAAGTGAGCCGCAAAATAAGGGTTGTTTTTGTGATTTGAGCCAAAGAGTCTGTTTTTGTTACAACCCAACAAAGCCAAAAGAGCCTCGAGAGAAAGTGCCACAACAAGTGACACGACCTGCCCCAACCAGCCACATATTGAGCCTTCAGAACCAGGCAAGCACAGGTAACCCATTATTCACCCCAACAATATTTCAATAATTTTATTTCAAAAGGGCGGTTTTAGCGATTTATAGCTAAATTCACTTATTTTTTAAAAAATGTAAATATTTTTTATTGTTTGTTTTATAATATTTCAATATTATCTCCTCTCGTTTTCCAGGAATTCATCCAACAGTGAATTTCAAAATTTTAAAATACGGACAAATTTAAAAATTTGTATAAAGACGCAACACCTTTAAGCTTCTGATAATTAATTTTCATAAAAGGCCACTTTGTCAACAAATTCCATCAAATTTCAGCCGCCCATCGCCTCCCGTTTTCCTGGAATTCATCTAAAAATAAATTTCAAAATTTAAAAATATGGACAAATTGCAAAATTCGTGTTAAGACGCAACTCCTTTAAGCTTCTGTAAGAATTTTATGTATTAATAATAATATTTTTTATGTGATATATTTTTGTTTCTTTCTCTCTTGCAAGAAGTAAAGGGCTGACTTCAAACTCACATATATACAAATATTTAAATGGCGTTTAAATTAAAAAAATTCGTAAAAATGTCTTCATATTAAACGTAAAGCATGTAAAACTTTGAGAACAGGCCTCATAGTATGCAAATGTCCTCAAAATATAAGGTGAATACAAAAAATGTATACAAACTACACGCTGTGAATGGATATATATTCAGATTTTACCCGTTTACTTCTTATAAGGGCCGAATTTCAGATAGTTAATTACCTATTGCCCAGCAACATTCCCATTGATTTGCTTTACTTGTGTTATTACTTATGTTGTTTACTGATGTTTTTTTAAATTATTATTTTAAATTTTTAAATAAACAACCTAAAATTGTGTGTTTTATTTTATTTAAAGCACGTGTAATTAAGTTTGTATATAGTTGGTCACTCTAACTAATGGTTTTTGATATGACGACTTTTTCTTTTAAGATATTATTTTAGTGTTGTAGTATTTTATTTATTTATAAATCACTAAAAACCGCCCTTTTGATATAAAAATATTGAAATATTATAAACCAAACAATAAAAAATAGCTACATTTTTTAAATAATAGGTGAAAATAAGCATTAATCGCTAAAACCCATACTTTTTTAAATAAAATTATTGAAATATTATAAAACAATCAATAAAAAATAGCTACATTGTTTAAATAATAGGCGTATTAAGCTATTAATCGCTAAAACCCACACTTTTTGAAATAAAATTATTGAAATATTATAAAACAATAAAAAATTGTTAAATTTTTTAAATAATAGGTGTATTTAGCTATTAATCGCTAAAACCCACACTTTTTTTAAATAAAATTATTTAAATATTAAAAAACAAACAATAAAAAATAGCTACATTTTTTAAATAATAGGTGAATTTAGGTATTAACCGCTAAAAACAACCCTTTTTGAAATAAAATTATTGAAAAATTATAAAACAAACAATAAAAAATAGTTAAATTGTTTAAATAATAGGTGGATTTAGCTATTAATCGCTAAAAACCCAAAGTTTTTGATACTAAATTAATGAAATATTACAAAACAAACAATAAAAAATAGCTAAATTTCTTCAATTATAATTGAATTTTACTATATATCGCTAAAAGCACCCGTTTTGAAATAAAATTATTGAAATATTTTAAAATAAAAAATTGTTAAATTTTTTAAATAATAGGTGTATTTAGCTATTAATCGCTCAAAACCCACTCTTATTGTTATTAAATGAATGAAATATTAAAAAACAAACAATAAAAAATATTTAAATTTTTTAAATAATAGGTGGATTTAACTATTAATGACCAAAAACCCAAAGTTTTTGATACTAAATTAATGAAATATTACAAAACAAACAATAAAAAATAGTTAAATTGTTTAAATAATATGTGGATTTATCTATTAATCGCTAAAAACCCAAAGTTTTTGATACTAAATTAATGAAATATTACAAAACAAACAATAAAAAATTGTTAAATTTTTTAAATAATAGGTGTATTTAGCTATTAATCGCTAAAACCCACACTTTTTGAAATAAAATTATTGAAATATTTAAAAGCAAACAATAAAAAATAGCTAAATTGTTTAAATAATAGGTGAATTTAGCTATAAATCGCTCAAAACCCAGTCTTATTGTTATTAAATGAATGAAATATTAAAAAACAAACAATAAAAAATAGCTACATTTTTTTAATAACAGGTGAATTTAGCTATTAATCGCTGAAAACAACCTTTTTTGAAATAATATTATTGAAATATTATAAACAAACAATAAATCGCTAAAAACCGCTAAAAGAATTCTGCATAGTAAAATACTACAACACTTAAATAATATCTTACAAAAAGAAGTTATGATATCAAAAACCATTAGTTAGAGTGACCAACTATATATAAAACTTATTACAAAAACCATAAGTTAGAGTGACCAACTATATACAAACTTAATTACACGTGCTTTAAATAAAATAAAACAAACAAGTTTGGTATGTTTATTTAAAAATTTAAAATAATAATTTAAATTAACATCAGTAAACAACATAAGTAATAACACAAGTAAAGCAAATCAATGGGATTGTTGCTGGGCAATAGGTAATTAACTATCTGAAATCCGGCCCTTATAAGAAGTAAACGGGTAAAATCTGAATATATATGCATGCACAGCGTGTAGTTTGAATACATTATTTTGTATGCACCTTATATTTTGTGGACATTTACATACTATGAGGCCTGTCCTCAAAGTTTTACATGCTTTACGTTTAATATGAAGACATTTTTTACAAATTTTTTTTTATTTTAAACGCCATTTAAATATTTGTATATATGTGAGTTTGAAGTCAGCCCTTTACTTCTTGCAAGAGAGAAAGAAACAAATATATAGCACATAAAAAATATTATTATTAATACATAAAAGTTCTTACAGAAGCTTAAAGGAGTTGGGTCTTAATACGAATTTTGCAATTTGTCCATATTTTGAAATTCATTGTTACACGAATTCCAGGAAAACGGGAGGCGGTTGAAATTTGATGGAATTTGTGGACAAAGTGGACTTTTATTAAAATTAATTATCAGAAGCTTAAAGGTGTTGCGTCTTCATACGTTTTTGTTTTATAATATTTCAATAATTTTATTAAAAAAAGAGTGGTTTTTTAGCGATTTATAGCAAAATTCACTTATTATTTAAAAAATTTATTTATTGTTTGTTTTATAACATTTCAATACTTTTATTTAAAAAATGGTGGTATTTACTAATTAATAGCTAAATTCACTTATTATTTAACAAATGTAGCTATTTTTTATTGTTTGTTTTATAATATTTCAATAATTTTATTAAAAAAAGAGTGGTTTTTATGGATTTATAGATATATTCACTTATTATATAAACAAATTCTGGGGATGGAAAACTATGGAGAATAGTATTGTCCACAAATCCTAATCATTTTTTTCGCCCGCGATGACTCCTTTTCCAGAAATCTAGATTCATCCCTTGAGAATTCTAAAGAGTAAATTGGCCATAAGTCGGCCCAACTCGCTCTGTTAAAAATTCTTGGGATGGAAAACGTTGGAGAATAGTATTGTCCAAAAATCCTTATTATTTTTTTTTGGCCACGTTGACTCCTTTTCCAGAAATCTTGATTCATCCCCTAGAGAATTCAAAAGAGTAAACTGGCCATAAGTCGTTCCAACTCGCTCTTATAAAAATTCTTGGGATGGAAAACGTTGGAGTATTGTCTACAAATCGTAATCATTTTTTTCGCCCTCGTTGACTCCTTTTCCAGAAATCTGGATTCATCCCCTAGAGAATTCAAAAGAGTAAATTGGCCATAAGTCGGTTCAACTCGCTCTGTTAAAAATTCTGAAGATGGAAAGCGATGAAGAATAGTATTGTCCACAAATCCTAATCATTCTTTTTCGCCCACGTTGACTCCTTTGCCAGAAATCTGGATTCATCCCCTAGAGAATTCAGAAGAGTAAATTGACCATAAGTCGGTCCAACTCGCTCTGTTAAAAATGCTTGGGATAAAAAACGTTCGTTAATAGTATTGTCCACCAATCCTAATCATTTTTTTTTGCCCACGTTGACTTTTCCAGAAATCTGGATTCATCCCCTAGAGAATTCAAAAGAGTAAATTGGCCATAAGTCGGTCCAATTCGCTCTGTTAAAAATTCTTGGGATGGAAAACGTAGGAGAATAGTATTGTCCATAAATCCTTATCATTTTTTTTCGCCCAAGTTGACTCCTTTTCCAGAAATCTGTATTCAACCCCTAGAGAATTCAAAAGAGTAAATTGGCCATAAGTCGGTCCAACTCGCTCTGTTAAAAATTCTGGGGATAAAACACGATAGAGAATAGTATTGTCCACAAATCCTAATCATTTTTTTCACCCACGTTGCCTCCTTTTCCAGAAATCTGGATTCATCCCCTAGAGAATTCAAAAGAGTAAATTGGCCATAAGTCGGTCCAACTCGCTCTGTTAAAAATTCTTGGGATGGAAAACGTTGGAGAATAGTATTGTCCATATATCCTCATCATTTTTTTTCGCCCACGTTGACTCCTTTTCCAGAAATCTGGATTCAACCCCTAGAGAATTCAAAAGAGTAAATTGGCCATAAATCGGTCCAACTCGCTCTGTTAAAATTCTGGGGATAAAAAACGATAGAGAATAGTATTGTCCACAAATCCTAATCATTTTTTTTCGCCCACGTTGACTCCTTTTCCCGAAATCTAGATTCATCCCCTTGAGAATTCTAAAGAGTAAATTGGCCATTAGTCGGTCCAACTCGCTCTGTTAAAAATTCTGGGGATAAAAAACGATAGAGAATAGTATTGTCCACAAATCCTAATCATTTTTTTTCGCTTACGTTGACTCCTTTTCCAGAAATCTGGATTCATCCCCTTGAGAATTCTAAAGAGTAAATTGGCCATAAGTCGGTCCAACTCGCTCTGTTAAAAATTCTGAGTAGAAACCGATGGAGAATAGTATTGCCCATAAATCCTAATCATTTTTTTTCGCCCTCGTTGACTCCTTTTCCAGAAATCTGGATTCATCCCCTAGAGAATTCAAAAGAGTAAATTGGCCATAAGTCGGTCCGACTCGCTCTGGTAAAAATTCTGGGGATGGGAAGCGATGGAGAATAGTATTGTCTACAATTCCTTGTCATTCATTTTTGCCCACGTTGACTCCTTTTCCAGAAATCTGGATTCATCCCCTAGAGAATTCAAAAGATTAAATTGGCCATAAGTCTGCCCAACTCGCTCTGTTAAAAATTCTGGGGATAAAAAACGATAGAGAATAGTATTGTCCACAAATCCTAATCATTTTTTTTCGCTTACGTTGACTCCTTTTCCAGAAATCTGGATTCATCCCCTTGAGAATTCTAAAGAGTAAATTGGCCATTAGTCGGTCCAACTCGCTCTGTTAAAAATTCTGGGGATAAAAACGATAGAGAATAGTATTGTCCACAAATCCTAATCATTTTTTTTCGCTTACGTTGACTCCTTTTCCAGAAATCTGGATTCATCCCCTTGAGAATTCTAAAGAGTAAATTGGCCATAAGTCGGTCCAACTCGCTCTGTTAAAAATTCTTGGGATGGAAAACGTTGGAGAATAGTATTGTCCATATATCCTCATCATTTTTTTTCGCCCACGTTGACTCCTTTTCCAGAAATCTGGATTCAACCCCTAGAGAATTCAAAAGAGTAAATTGGCCATAAATCGGTCCAACTCGCTCTGTTAAAATTCTGGGGATAAAAAACGATAGAGAAAAGTATTGTCCACAAATCCTAATCATTTTTTTTCGCTTACGTTGACTCCTTTTCCAGAAATCTGGATTCATCCCCTTGAGAATTCTAAAGAGTAAATTGGCCATAAGTCGGCCCAACTCGCTCTGTTAAAAATTCTTGGGATGGAAAACGTTGGAGAATAGTATTGTCCAAAAATCCTTATTATTTTTTTTTTGCCACGTTGACTCCTTTTCCAGAAATCTTGATTCATCCCCTAGAGAATTCAAAAGAGTAAACTGGCCATAAGTCGTTCCAACTCGCTCTTATAAAAATTCTTGGGATGGAAAACGTTGGAGTATTGTCTACAAATCGTAATCATTTTTTTCGCCCTCGTTGACTCCTTTTCCAGAAATCTGGATTCATCCCCTAGAGAATTCAAAAGAGTAAATTGGCCATAAGTCGGTTCAACTCGCTCTGTTAAAAATTCTGAAGATGGAAAGCGATGAAGAATAGTATTGTCCACAAATCCTAATCATTCTTTTTCGCCCACGTTGACTCCTTTGCCAGAAATCTGGATTCATCCCCTAGAGAATTCAGAAGAGTAAATTGACCATAAGTCGGTCCAACTCGCTCTGTTAAAAATGCTTGGGATAAAAAACGTTCGAGAATAGTATTGTCCACCAATTCTAATCATTTTTTTTTGCCCACGTTGACTTTTCCAGAAATCTGGATTCATCCCCTAGAGCATTCAAAAGAGTAAATTGGCCATAAGTCGGTCCAATTCGCTCTGTTAAAAATTCTTGGGATGGAAAACGTAGGAGAATAGTATTGTCCATAAATCCTTATCATTTTTTTTCGCCCAAGTTGACTCCTTTTCCAGAAATCTGTATTCAACCCCTAGAGAATTCAAAAGAGTAAATTGGCCATAAGTCGGTCCAACTCGCTCTGTTAAAAATTCTGGGGATAAAACACGATAGAGAATAGTATTGTCCACAAATCCTAATCTTTTTTTTCAGCCACGTTGCCTCCTTTTCCAGAAATCTGGATTCATCCCCTAGAGAATTCAAAAGAGTAAATTGGCCATAAGTCGGTCCAACTCGCTCTGTTAAAAATTCTTGGGATGGAAAACGTTGGAGAATAGTATTGTCCATATATCCTCATCATTTTTTTTCGCCCACGTTGACTCCTTTTCCAGAAATCTGGATTCAACCCCTAGAGAATTCAAAAGAGTAAATTGGCCATAAATCGGTCCAACTCGCTCTGTTAAAATTCTGGGGATAAAAAACGATAGAGAATAGTATTGTCCACAAATCCTAATCATTTTTTTTCGCTTACGTTGACTCCTTTTCCAGAAATCAAGATTCATCCCCTTGAGAATTCTAAAGAGTTAATTGGCCATTAGTCGGTCCAACTCGCTCTGTTAAAAATTCTGGGGATAAAAAACGATAGAGAATAGTATTGTCCACAAATCCTAATCATTTTTTTTCGCTTACGTTGACTCCTTTTCCAGAAATCTGGATTCATCCCCTTGAGAATTCTAAAGAGTAAATTGGCCATAAGTCGGTCCAACTCGCTCTGTTAAAAATTCTTGGGATGGAAAACGTTGGAGAATAGTATTGTCCATATATCCTCATCATTTTTTTTCGCCCACGTTGACTCCTTTTCCAGAAATCTGGATTCAACCCCTAGAGAATTCAAAAGAGTAAATTGGCCATAAATCGGTCCAACTCGCTCTGTTAAAATTCTGGGGATAAAAAACGATAGAGAATAGTATTGTCCACAAATCCTAATCATTTTTTTTCGCTTACGTTGACTCCTTTTCCAGAAATCTGGATTCATCCCCTTGAGAATTCTAAAGAGTAAATTGGCCATAAGTCGGCCCAACTCGCTCTGTTAAAAATTCTTGGGATGGAAAACGTTGGAGAATAGTATTGTCCAAAAATCCTTATTATTTTTTTTTGGCCACGTTGACTCCTTTTCCAGAAATCTTGATTCATCCCCTAGAGAATTCAAAAGAGTAAACTGGCCATAAGTCGTTCCAACTCGCTCTTATAAAAATTCTTGGGATGGAAAACGTTGGAGTATTGTCTACAAATCGTAATCATTTTTTTCGCCCTCGTTGACTCCTTTTCCAGAAATCTGGATTCATCCCCTAGAGAATTCAAAAGAGTAAATTGGCCATAAGTCGGTTCAACTCGCTCTGTTAAAAATTCTGAAGATGGAAAGCGATGAAGAATAGTATTGTCCACAAATCCTAATCATTCTTTTTCGCCCACGTTGACTCCTTTGCCAGAAATCTGGATTCATCCCCTAGAGAATTCAGAAGAGTAAATTGACCATAAGTCGGTCCAACTCGCTCTGTTAAAAATGCTTGGGATAAAAAACGTTCGAGAATAGTATTGTCCACCAATTCTAATCATTTTTTTTTGCCCACGTTGACTTTTCCAGAAATCTGGATTCATCCCCTAGAGAATTCAAAAGAGTAAATTGGCCATAAGTCGGTCCAATTCGCTCTGTTAAAAATTCTTGGGATGGAAAACGTAGGAGAATAGTATTGTCCATAAATCCTTATCATTTTTTTTCGCCCAAGTTGACTCCTTTTCCAGAAATCTGTATTCAACCCCTAGAGAATTCAAAAGAGTAAATTGGCCATAAGTCGGTCCAACTCGCTCTGTTAAAAATTCTGGGGATAAAACACGATAGAGAATAGTATTGTCCACAAATCCTAATCTTTTTTTTCAGCCACGTTGCCTCCTTTTCCAGAAATCTGGATTCATCCCCTAGAGAATTCAAAAGAGTAAATTGGCCATAAGTCGGTCCAACTCGCTCTGTTAAAAATTCTTGGGATGGAAAACGTTGGAGAATAGTATTGTCCATATATCCTCATCATTTTTTTTCGCCCACGTTGACTCCTTTTCCAGAAATCTGGATTCAACCCCTAGAGAATTCAAAAGAGTAAATTGGCCATAAATCGGTCCAACTCGCTCTGTTAAAATTCTGGGGATAAAAAACGATAGAGAATAGTATTGTCCACAAATCCTAATCATTTTTTTTCGCTTACGTTGACTCCTTTTCCAGAAATCAAGATTCATCCCCTTGAGAATTCTAAAGAGTTAATTGGCCATTAGTCGGTCCAACTCGCTCTGTTAAAAATTCTGGGGATAAAAAACGATAGAGAATAGTATTGTCCACAAATCCTAATCATTTTTTTTCGCTTACGTTGACTCCTTTTCCAGAAATCTGGATTCATCCCCTTGAGAATTCTAAAGAGTAAATTGGCCATAAGTCGGTCCAACTCGCTCTGTTAAAAATTCTTGGGATGGAAAACGTTGGAGAATAGTATTGTCCATATATCCTCATCATTTTTTTTCGCCCACGTTGACTCCTTTTCCAGAAATCTGGATTCAACCCCTAGAGAATTCAAAAGAGTAAATTGGCCATAAATCGGTCCAACTCGCTCTGTTAAAATTCTGGGGATAAAAAACGATAGAGAATAGTATTGTCCACAAATCCTAATCATTTTTTTTCGCTTACGTTGACTCCTTTTCCAGAAATCTGGATTCATCCCCTTGAGAATTCTAAAGAGTAAATTGGCCATAAGTCGGCCCAACTCGCTCTGTTAAAAATTCTTGGGATGGAAAACGTTGGAGAATAGTATTGTCCAAAAATCCTTATTATTTTTTTTTGGCCACGTTGACTCCTTTTCCAGAAATCTTGATTCATCCCCTAGAGAATTCAAAAGAGTAAACTGGCCATAAGTCGTTCCAACTCGCTCTTATAAAAATTCTTGGGATGGAAAACGTTGGAGTATTGTCTACAAATCGTAATCATTTTTTTCGCCCTCGTTGACTCCTTTTCCAGAAATCTGGATTCATCCCCTAGAGAATTCAAAAGAGTAAATTGGCCATAAGTCGGTTCAACTCGCTCTGTTAAAAATTCTGAAGATGGAAAGCGATGAAGAATAGTATTGTCCACAAATCCTAATCATTCTTTTTCGCCCACGTTGACTCCTTTGCCAGAAATCTGGATTCATCCCCTAGAGAATTCAGAAGAGTAAATTGACCATAAGTCGGTCCAACTCGCTGTGTTAAAAATGCTTGGGATAAAAAACGTTCGAGAATAGTATTGTCCACCAATTCTAATCATTTTTTTTTGCCCACGTTGACTTTTCCAGAAATCTGGATTCATCCCCTAGAGCATTCAAAAGAGTAAATTGGCCATAAGTCGGTCCAATTCGCTCTGTTAAAAATTCTTGGGATGGAAAACGTAGGAGAATAGTATTGTCCATAAATCCTTATCATTTTTTTTCGCCCAAGTTGACTCCTTTTCCAGAAATCTGTATTCAACCCCTAGAGAATTCAAAAGAGTAAATTGGCCATAAGTCGGTCCAACTCGCTCTGTTAAAAATTCTGGGGATAAAACACGATAGAGAATAGTATTGTCCACAAATCCTAATCATTTTTTTCACCCACGTTGCCTCCTTTTCCAGAAATCTGGATTCATCCCCTAGAGAATTCAAAAGAGTAAATTGGCCATAAGTCGGTCCAACTCGCTCTGTTAAAAATTCTTGGGATGGAAAACGTTGGAGAATAGTATTGTCCATATATCCTCATCATTTTTTTTCGCCCACGTTGACTCCTTTTCCAGAAATCTGGATTCAACCCCTAGAGAATTCAAAAGAGTAAATTGGCCATAAATCGGTCCAACTCGCTCTGTTAAAATTCTGGGGATAAAAAACGATAGAGAATAGTATTGTCCACAAATCCTAATCATTTTTTTTCGCTTACGTTGACTCCTTTTCCAGAAATCAAGATTCATCCCCTTGAGAATTCTAAAGAGTTAATTGGCCATTAGTCGGTCCAACTCGCTCTGTTAAAAATTCTGGGGATAAAAAACGATAGAGAATAGTATTGTCCACAAATCCTAATCATTTTTTTTCGCTTACGTTGACTCCTTTTCCAGAAATCTGGATTCATCCCCTTGAGAATTCTAAAGAGTAAATTGGCCATAAGTCGGTCCAACTCGCTCTGTTAAAAATTCTGAGTAGAAACCGATGGAGAATAGTATTGCCCATAAATCCTAATCATTTTTTTTCGCCCTCGTTGACTCCTTTTCCAGAAATCTGGATTCATCCCCTAGAGAATTCAAAAGAGTAAATTGGCCATAAGTCGGTCCGACTCGCTCTGGTAAAAATTCTGGGGATGGGAAGCGATGGAGAATAGTATTGTCTACAATTCCTTGTCATTCATTTTTGCCCACGTTGACTCCTTTTCCAGAAATCTGGATTCATCCCCTAGCAGGCGCGGATCCAGCTCGAGCCTTAGGGGGGGGAAATTTTTTTTTGATACAAAAAAGTAAAAATTTGTTTTTAAAAAAAACTTAACAATATGGTTAAATGAAATATAAGATCAGTTCATTATAAATTGATTTTTTTAAATAAGCAATTTATGAATTCCTCGTGAGGCGAATTTAGATAGTACAGTCTTTCTTCTGTCATTGTTGATCTGAGCCATGTTTTTATTAGACGACGGGTAAGAAATGACCTCTCTCTCGCAGTATTACTGAAGAGTAGGGCAAGTTTTTATTGCATATCCCATTTTTGCCATTTCTTCACATATATTTTTAAATAGAAATTTTTGGTCCAGCTTGCCAAAGAATAGTTTTTTGCAACCTAGAAAAAAATTTTTAAATAAGCTTAGCGAATATGAGGCAGAATCTATTAAAAATGCTAGCTGAATAATGCAAAAATCGGACGTAAAAAGTACTTTCAATGCATCTGCTCAAGCCTCTTGAAGTTACAAACGAAAGCGATTTCTATGAATGAAAGCTTTGGCAGTGCTAAGGAAAATAATACAAGATGTCAGTAAAAAAGATTTTGTTGAAAAGTTGTCGGTAAATTATTCAATACTCCTGAAAAATCTATATGGCTTGGCATTTTAATTTTAAATAAAGTGTTTTAATCAATTTTCTCCCAATTTTGATTTAATGAAAGTGAGACGGATGAATTTATTGACAACCTTTCTCCATCTGAACTTTTAGTGTTCAAATATGCTCCAGTTACATCTCGCGACGTTGAAAGAGTGTTTTTCATTTATAGAACTGTTTTATGTGATAACAGGAAATAATCAGGGGTATTCTAGAAATCAAAGACTCAAAACGCAAGAATTTTAAACGTCGTTATTTAATCAGATTTCCCTGATATTATAAAAATATTTCTTTATTAAACAGAATTTTATAACAAAAATTAGATTAAAGTGTATTAAAAACAACTTCCAAATTCTTGCGTCTTGCCACAAGAATTTTTTTTTTTTTGACAATTTAAAGAAACATACTATTGTAATAAAATAAATGTTTCTTAAATAACATGTTTATTTTTGCAATTTTTCGTGCCATTTGCCAGCGTTTTTAGCCATTTTTCGTGCCATTTTAAACTTGCCCTACTGACGAGCATTAAAACGAAAATTTGAAATATTTTTCTTAGATTTCAGTAGACATCTTCATCACAGTTTATTAAAGCATCTACAACGTTATCTGGTAGATTTTCAGATATTTTCCATGTTTGTTGCAAATGCAACAGTTCAGACTCAATTTTAGTAGGTGTTTATCTATCTCTTTTATCAAACATATTCAGCTCATCAGATAGTTGTGATTTTAAAAGTTTTGTATCTGTATTTGACTTGATTACACTTTGAGGTAGAAGTTTAGGTATGTTCAATACATTTAGGATATCTATTGGGAAACGTGTTTTGAGATTTTCTGAAATAAATGCAAAAAGAGGAATGTAACCTACAACTGGGTAGTAATCTTCAACATTTTGAATGTGATTTGAACCTTGATTTGAACGCAGATAACTTTAACTTTTTCATGTAGAGAGTTTGGCTCCCAAATACTTTGCTAAAACTGCGTTTCGCTTGGGATTATTATATTTAATAAAACTTGTTTTATAATTTTTTTAATATTTTTTTCTTGTATGTTGAAATATCTTTAAGATAAGGAAATCTGGGTTTTCCTCGAAAAATCTGTGTTTTCGTCAAAAATTATCGAATAGAATTTTGATTCATATAATAAAGGCTTATTAATAATTCAACCGCATTTTCAAGTCAAAATTTATTCTTTGGATATAAATAGATGCCACCTGCTGGGATTGAATGTAGAATAATAAGTATTAGAATCCTATTAGAATTAAGTTTTGGATACTTATTGTAAATTTCGTTAGATTCAATAAAAAAAAACAAAAAAAACCTTGCTGGGATTTCCTAAAATTTTGTGCATATAAAAAAATATTATTATTGGGAATTCTTGTATTGTATATTTTTATAATTTAGGGGGGGGAAATTTCCTTATTTCCCCCCCCCTGAATCCGCGCCTGTCCCCTAGAGAATTCAAAAGATTAAATTGGCCATAAGTCTGCCCAACTCGCTCTGTTAAAAATTCTGGGGATAAAAAACGATAGAGAATAGTATTGTCCACAAATCCTAATCATTTTTTTTCGCTTACGTTGACTCCTTTTCCAGAAATCTGGATTCATCCCCTTGAGAATTCTAAAGAGTAAATTGGCCATTAGTCGGTCCAACTCGCTCTGTTAAAAATTCTGGGGATAAGAACGATAGAGAATAGTATTGTCCACAAATCCTAATCATTTTTTTTCGCTTACGTTGACTCCTTTTCCAGAAATCTGGATTCATCCCCTAGAGAATTCAAAAGAGTAAATTGGCCATAAGTCGGTTCAACTCGCTCTGTTAAAAATTCTGAAGATGGAAAGCGATGAAGAATAGTATTGTCCACAAATCCTAATCATTCTTTTTCGCCCACGTTGACTCCTTTGCCAGAAATCTGGATTCATCCCCTAGAGAATTCAGAAGAGTAAATTGACCATAAGTCGGTCCAACTCGCTCTGTTAAAAATGCTTGGGATAAAAAACGTTCGAGAATAGTATTGTCCACCAATTCTAATCATTTTTTTTTGCCCACGTTGACTTTTCCAGAAATCTGGATTCATCCCCTAGAGCATTCAAAAGAGTAAATTGGCCATAAGTCGGTCCAATTCGCTCTGTTAAAAATTCTTGGGATGGAAAACGTTGGAGAATAGTATTGTCCAAAAATCCTTATTATTTTTTTTTGGCCACGTTGACTCCTTTTCCAGAAATCTTGATTCATCCCCTAGAGAATTCAAAAGAGTAAACTGGCCATAAGTCGTTCCAACTCGCTCTTATAAAAATTCTTGGGATGGAAAACGTTGGAGTATTGTCTACAAATCGTAATCATTTTTTTCGCCCTCGTTGACTCCTTTTCCAGAAATCTGGATTCATCCCCTAGAGAATTCAAAAGAGTAAATTGGCCATAAGTCGGTTCAACTCGCTCTGTTAAAAATTCTGAAGATGGAAAGCGATGAAGAATAGTATTGTCCACAAATCCTAATCATTCTTTTTCGCCCACGTTGACTCCTTTGCCAGAAATCTGGATTCATCCCCTAGAGAATTCAGAAGAGTAAATTGACCATAAGTCGGTCCAACTCGCTCTGTTAAAAATGCTTGGGATAAAAAACGTTCGAGAATAGTATTGTCCACCAATCCTAATCATTTTTTTTTTCCCACGTTGACTTTTCCAGAAATCTGGATTCATCCCCTAGAGAATTCAAAAAAGTAAATTGGCCATAAGTCGGTCCAATTCGCTCTGTTAAAAATTCTTGGGATGGAAAACGTAGGAGAATAGTATTGTCCATAAATCCTTATCATTTTTTTTCGCCCAAGTTGACTCCTTTTCCAGAAATCTGTATTCAACCCCTAGAGAATTCAAAAGAGTAAATTGGCCATAAGTCGGTCCAACTCGCTCTGTTAAAAATTCTGGGGATAAAACACGATAGAGAATAGTATTGTCCACAAATCCTAATCATTTTTTTCACCCACGTTGCCTCCTTTTCCAGAAATCTGGATTCATCCCCTAGAGAATTCAAAAGAGTAAATTGGCCATAAGTCGGTCCAACTCGCTCTGTTAAAAATTCTTGGGATGGAAAACGTTGGAGAATAGTATTGTCCATATATCCTCATCATTTTTTTTCGCCCACGTTGACTCCTTTTCCAGAAATCTGGATTCAACCCCTAGAGAATTCAAAAGAGTAAATTGGCCATAAATCGGTCCAACTCGCTCTGTTAAAATTCTGGGGATAAAAAACGATAGAGAATAGTATTGTCCACAAATCCTAATCATTTTTTTTTCGCTTACGTTGACTCCTTTTCCAGAAATCTAGATTCATGCCCTTGAGAATTCTAAAGAGTAAATTGGCCATTAGTCGGTCCAACTCGCTCTGTTAAAAATTCTGGGGATAAAAAACGATAGAGAATAGTATTGTCCACAAATCCTAATCATTTTTTTTCGCTTACGTTGACTCCTTTTCCAGAAATCTGGATTCATCCCCTTGAGAATTCTAAAGAGTAAATTGGCCATAAGTCGGTCCAACTCGCTCTGTTAAAAATTCTGAGTAGAAACCGATGGAGAATAGTATTGCCCATAAATCCTAATCATTTTTTTTCGCCCTCGTTGACTCCTTTTCCAGAAATCTGGATTCATCCCCTAGAGAATTCAAAAGAGTAAATTGGCCATAAGTCGGTCCGACTCGCTCTGGTAAAAATTCTGGGGATGGGAAGCGATGGAGAATAGTATTGTCTACAATTCCTTGTCATTCATTTTTGCCCACGTTGACTCCTTTTCCAGAAATCTGGATTCATCCCCTAGAGAATTCAAAAGATTAAATTGGCCATAAGTCTGCCCAACTCGCTCTGTTAAAAATTCTTGGGATAAAAAACGATAGAGAATAGTATTGTCCAAAAATCCTAATCATTTTTTTTCGCTTACGTTGACTCCTTTTCCAGAAATCTGGATTCATCCCCTTGAGAATTCTAAAGAGTAAATTGGCCATTAGTCGGTCCAACTCGCTCTGTTAAAAATTCTGGGGATAAAAACGATAGAGAATAGTATTGTCCACAAATCCTAATCATTTTTTTTCGCTTACGTTGACTCCTTTTCCAGACATCTGGATTCATCCCCTTGAGAATTCTAAAGAGTAAATTGGCCATAAGTCGGTCCAACTCGCTCTGTTAAAAATTCTGGGGATGGAAAACGATGGAGAATAGTATTGTCCACAATTCCTTGTCATTCATTTTTGCCCACGTTGACTCCTTTTCCAGAAATCTGGATTCATCCCCTAGAGAATTCAAAAGAGTAAATTGGCCATAAGTCGGCCCAACTCGCTCTGTTAAAAATTCTGGGGATGGAAAACGATGGAGAATAGTATTGTCCACAATTCCTTGTCATTCATTTTTGCCCACGTTGACTCCTTTTCCAGAAATCTGGATTCATCCCCTAGAGAATTCAAAAGAGTAAATTGGCCATAAGTCGGCCCAGCTCGCTCTGTTCAAAATTCTGGGTATGGAAAACGATTTCGCCCACGTTGACTCCTTTCCAGAAATCTGGACTTATCCATTTTTACAGCATTAACATTAGGTCTGTTAAGTGGTTAACATTGTTCCGTAAGAATAACGGAATGTGTCTAGGGTTATAAATTTTAAAATTTAGCTTCACACACATAAAGATTTCAAAAATTTTATTTAAAAAAAGAGTGGTTTTTAGCGATTTATAGCTAAATACACCTATTATTTAAACAATTTAGCTGTTTTTTATTTTTTGATTTATAATATTTCAATAATTCGCGACCTTAGAACAACAAGGTTGTAACTGACAATTTTTGATAAATTGAGTTATATATCACATCGTACTAAAATTGGTATGCTCTTTCGATTACTGCTATCGCCCTAAAGATATATCTAGGTGTTTACGAGATACCCAAAGCAGCAAAGTTCTAACTATGCATTTTTGTATAATAATTTGGTAAACAAAATTCTAACAACCAGCTAGAACCTTGTGTTCCTTAACTAAATGAAAAATGTTGAAGATAGAACAATGTTTCATCATATGTCATGATGAAAGAGCAGAAAGCCTTGGATAAAGAATCTGGTATTCCTGTGTTAACTTTCGATCTACAAAATGTTCTATCTTGTCCTGGGGCTGAAATTGGTCCAATATTTTATCATTCCAAACTGTGTACATATAATTTGACAGCACAATTGTCCACTACAAAGAAAATATATTGTGCAATATGGACAGAATATACAGGTGGAAGAAGTGGTAATGAAATAGCTTTAGCTTTATGGAAGATTTTGGAAAAAGTTTGTGAGGATAACAATATAACTATTTTAATAACATGGAGCGATTCTTGTGTTCCTCAGAATAAAAATTCAATCATGACTCTAGCAATACCACACTTCATAAAAACACATCCTCAAATAGAAAATATTACTATGAAATATGCCTTACCAGGGCATTCGGCTTTACAGGAAGTTGATAATGCTCATAGTCAAATAGAGAAATGTTTGTCGGTTAACGAATATTTTTCACCAATTGGACTATTAAGAATTCTCAAAAAGGTGAACCGCAAAAATTCGTTTGTGATAATTGAAATGAAATCATCAGATTTCAGAAATTTTAGCAAATATACAAAAACTTGTTTTGACTATAAACATTTCCCATTTAGTTCACTGAAAATTCTTATCCTTAAGGGGGTAGAGCATGAACTTGAATATTCTTTAGATTACAAATCTGAAAGTTTGAAATCTGTAAGCATAAGAAAGCAAGGAGTTAAGCTTCGTAGAAACAAAAATGTTTTTCCAAATGTTCCCAATGTGCCACAAGTTATTGAGCCAATCTCAGAACAAAGAATCATATCTAAGGAAAAATCGAGTCATCTAATAGCAATGTTCAAATATATGGGGACAGCTGACATATCATATTACTGAACAATTCTTAAAATATGTATGTAAAAATGTTTTCTTTATCTCTACTGATTTAATTTTATTCCGATTTTTATCTTTTTAGGTACAACATCAGTGGATTCTACACCAAGATAATAATGACTTCAGAGGCTTCTAATGGTGGATAATATAAATTAATTAAATACATTCATGTCATTTTGTTATATTGTTTTCTAAAAATTTAGTACCTGCAGTGTGAATTTGGTAGCCATATTATTTTTCCTTTTTAATTTATTAATTAACATTCTTGGAAATATTCTAATTTAAAGAAGTAAAACCCATTAATAGACTTAAATAAACAAATAAAATCTTGTCTTGTGTCAAAATAAATTAATGCAACAAAGTTCTATGTGATAATTTTAAGTTCTTACAGATCCACAAGGTTCTATGTGGCTCATAGAACATTGTAGTTCCAAGTTATTGTGCCAAATAAATGAGCATCAAAGTTCTACCCCGTTTTTTAAATGCAAAATTCCAGAAAACTACAAACTTATTCGGGATTATCTTTCAGGTTTAAATTATTTCAACAAATTGAAACACATTAGTTAATTGTGATTGCCAAAATAAAATTGCTTATAACAACTAAACTATATTTAACATTCAAGTTAAGTTTTCACAAAACACACATTGGTGTAGTTAGAACCTTGTTGTTCTAAGGTCGCGAATTTTATTTCAAAAAGGGTTTGTTATTTATACCTATTAATAGCTAAATTCACCTTTTATTTAAAAAACTTAGCTATTTTTTAATGTTTCTTTTGTAATAATTTAATAATTTTTTTTATTATAAAAAAACACAATAAAAAATAACTAAATTTTTTAAATATTAAGTGAATTTAGCTATGAATCGCTAAAAACCACCATTTAAAAAAAAAATTGAAATATTATAAAACAAAAACGTATGAAGACACAACACCTTTAAGCTTCTGATAATTAATTTTCATAAAAGTCCACTTTGTCCAAAAATTCCATCAAATTTCATCCGCCCATCTCCTCCCGTTTTCCTGGAATTCATCTTACAGTGAATTTCAAAATTTGAAATTATGGACATATTAAAAAATTCGTATAAAGACGCAACACCTTTAAGCTTCTGATAAATAATTTTCCTACAAGACCACATCTCCTCCCCATTTCCTGGAATTCATCTAACAATGAAATTCCAATTTGAAAATACGGACAAATTGAAAAAAGCAATACCTTTAAGCGTCTGATAACTAATTTTCATAAAAGTCCACTTTGTCCACAAATTCCATCAAATTTCATCCGCCCATCTCCTCCCGTTTCCCTGGAATTCATCCAGCAGTAAATTTCAAAATATGGACAAATTGAAAAATTCGTTAAAGACGCAACACCTTTAAGCTTCTGATAATAACTTTTCATAAAAGTCCAATGGTGGCGGGAAATACTACAACAAAAACCATAGTTTTTTGTATTAGATTGTTAGTGCTTACTGTTTGAAATGTCATCCCTTTGTAATAAAACATTGTAAAGCTTAAAACAATCAGTTTGAACTGTCAAAATTGCTGCCACCTCATATAAATTTGCCCTGGACATGTATAATATTGTTTATGTGCTATTTATTTGTTTCTTTCACTCTTGCAAGTAGTATAGGGCTGACTTCAACCAAGGCGAATTGACTTTCAGGTGGCGTTGAAAACACAGCTGTGCTACTTTTTTTTCTTAATTAGAGAGAGGAACGTCAAAAGTTACTTGTGTTTTTGACATATCGGCCAACGAAAGCAACAAAAAAATACATTGTTGTGTTTTTGGTGTTGTTACTTGTTGTAGTATCGACACCACCGTTTACATAAATTCGCCTTGACTTCAACCTTACATATATACAAATATTTATTTTTCTTTTTGTTTAAAATCATATGTAATTAAGTTTGTATGTAGTTGGTCACTCTGACTAATGGTTTTTGATATCATGACTTTTTTTTTAAGATATTATTTAAGTGTTGTAGTATTTTACTATGTAGAATTCTTTTAGCGGGTTTTCTTGCAAAAAATCACTATAATGCTCAATTTTAGCGTTTCAATAAGTAATTTTTTGTGTTGGTAACACTAACAAAC
Source organism: Pollenia labialis (assembly GCA_949318255.1). Classification (NCBI taxonomy): domain Eukaryota; kingdom Metazoa; phylum Arthropoda; class Insecta; order Diptera; family Polleniidae; genus Pollenia; species Pollenia labialis. The sequence continues at coordinate 60,991,762 of OX439139.1, read as the reverse complement.
TAAAACGCCAATTTTCTGAAATATATGTCAAAGTATGGCAACATTAATTTTCTTATACGCAGCATGTTTTTTGAGTCACAGAATATACAGAACTGACACGAGACGGAAGATTTTGCCTTTTTTTTTTGTCTCTTTCTAAGAAAGCTGCCCTTTTGCATTTTTTGTTTTGATTACGCAATTCGTGTTGATAGTAGCGGCCTGTTTTTACACATTGCCACTTTACTACCAAAAAACATTTTCTTTCTCTTTCTTCGAAAGCTGCCCTCGCAAATGATTTGGGCCTTTTGCACACGTCACTTTTTACAGTTCTGTGTATTCTGTGTTTTGAGTGCATGGTCTCACACATTACGCTACGAATATATATGTCCTCAATTGTTGCGATACATACTTAATTCGATATTTGGGGCTTTTTAACCGGCCATTAAATAAACTATGCTTATAAACCGTTAAAGTAATCCAGAATTTATCAAAAAATGGTATAAAACAATCGATTTTTTTGTGTCCTCATCCTATAAGCTGTGCATACATATATATATATATATATATATATATATATATAACTAAAGTAAATGGTGAAATTATTCCTTAACACCCCGGTATATAAAACAATCAAATCGGTTAGACAAGGGCCAATTTATTAGCAAAATGCTCCAAAAATGGGATAAAAAACATCAAAATTTTTATACAATCCTACATTTTAGGGCTATGGAAACGACTTATATATCAAAACATCGGCAATTTTTAGTAGAACATAATTTCCAAAAAATTGGTTATTAAAACATAACATCCGTCATAATGTGGACGGTTTGGATAAGTGGGCGTGGCATAAAATATAATTTGTTATATCTTAAGAATGGTGTTCACATAATTTTTTGTGCTTATTGCACCATGGTGAAGGGTATATAAGATTCGGCATAGCCGAATATAGCAGTCTTACTTGTTTTTAACTAGCTCTGCTTTTAGGACAAAGCAAAAAAAGGAAAAGGCATAAGAATCATTTTGAGCTTTTGCTTTTTATGTGGCTGACCTTTCTTGTCGCTAGCTGGTAAAAAAGCAATTGTAAAAAATAAAAATATACAAAAAAGGAGATTTGCTTTTTTGCACAAACGAATAGCAAAACATTGGCTATTGGAAAAAAAAATTAAAAATTTCAATAGCAGTGGCAAAACCAAAAATAAAAAGCATCCAGCTGATGGGTGCTTTTAAACCCCGAAAAAAAGCTGCATACAAATATTGTACAGTAGTTTTCGCTTATAGTCCACTACTAAAGTTGCACAACTTTTGTGGACTATAAGCGAATTTGGACTATTACCGATTTTTTTATAAGCCATTTTATGGATAATAAGTGAAACCTTGTTTAATCTATATTTTGGACTACATACAAATTATTTTCTTCAATAAAACAACTTTTTTTTAACAAAAAAAATATTATTTAAAACATATCCAAATATTGATTTAATTTAATTAGATAGTTAAAAGAAAAATCTTTTTTATTTATTAATTCAAATGCTTTAAAAGCTAACAATAACAACAAAAATGCAAATAATTTCAATGCTTCATAAGGCTTAAGTATGAGATTTATTTTAATTCTTTGGATGACGAAATCAAACAAAACATAAATATCAATTTCATTGGTTCTTTACATGGGGTCTTCACCGTCTATAAAAAAAGCTCTAATATTTTTGTTGTCGTTTTTTTATGAAGTTTGACGTTTATTATGACAAAAAATTGTCAGATGAAGATACCATGTTATGAAATATAAATTGCGAAATTTGGCATTTTTAATAGTTGCCAGACAAATAATTTGTATGAAATTTTAAAAAATCTGTTTGTGAATATGACAGTATTGGCTTATATCCGTTTTTGGCCTTTAAGCGGAATGGACTATAAGTGAAAAGTACTGTATCACTAAAATTTAAAATATGTAAATATGTAACTTTGAATGTGCATGGTTTTTTAATTTTTTGTAGGATATGCATTGTTGAATTCAGTCTTTATTCTGATATTTTTTTATTAAGATGTAATAATAATATCGATAACTTAATTTACTTGGTGGCCACACGATCAAGTTTTGCCTTTCAATTCCTTTCAATTTGCAATACACTCTCACTTTTTAACTAACCCACTCACACTTTTTAAATTGACCACGAGATTGCTTTCAATTTCACCTCTACATTTGTTTGGCAATTTTACTTTCAATTTAACAGCTGATTACATGTTTGTCTTTATAAATTGTTTTCGTGATGATATTTTGAAAGAATATTGAGTGCCGCCTACGTCACAGCTTTCAATTTATATAAATCTTGACAAGCAGTATATCGTTATTAACAATAGGGTGCTTCATATATTACTTAAATGTTTATGTATAGTAATATTTTACATTTACATTATTTTTAATATATTTATTATATTTACAAAATCTTCCTTTTTATAAAATTAAAAACTTTTTAGTTAATAACTTACATTTTTTTTGTTCTAATATTAAACATGAAAATTTTATATTAATTCATTAAGTAATTTGTAATAATTTTTTTTTTAAATTGGCTTGAGATTTAATCGTAATACATACAAAATATATTACAGAAATTCATTAAATTGTTTCTAATCAAACTCTGTGTAAAGCTGGGATCACACGATTGTCGCAATGCACCAATTTTCACACTTTTTTATACCCCAATCGTGTGACTGAACAACCAAATGGCTCTTGTACCAATCGAGGACAATATTGTGCTTACTTTTACCAATCAAATGCTATGCAACCGCGCGTCAATAAAAATGACAAAAATGCACCAATATTTATTGTGTTCTTGTGCGGCAATCAAACAACACAATACGCGCCAATATTTGCCATTTTTTTTTTTTAAATTTACTTTTTTGTGTTTCTTTTAGTAGGTAAAAGGCTGTAATTGAAAAAAAAAGTTAAAAATTGTAAAAATTTTATTAAAAAAAATGTAAATAGATGAAAATATTAAATGGACGATGTCGACGTTTTTTGTTTTGACTCCGATGTATCGCACATCAAAACACCGATATTTATGCTCCCTACTCACAATTCGATACAAAAACTACTCTTCACCAATTACTTACACATTCTTAAAGGATTAACAATAAATCTTTGCTTATTTTTATGCTGGAAATATAATTCTAATGTTTTATTTTAAAACAACCCAAAATAATAAATAGTAGTTTTTACATGTATTTTTTAATGGAAAAAGTTATAAAGTTATGTGGGCTTTTTCTGCAAGTAATCATTCATAAACTCCTTGAGGCTTCCCAATTTTTCTTTTGACCACTTTAAATTGAATTCTACATTGTTCTCTGCCGCTTTTAAAATCGAAATTGAATGTTCGAATTTTGCGGAGTATTGGTTAATAAAGGAACTCAGTTTTTTAAATTGATCTTCAGTGGTGAAATACCCTGCAATTTCATAAACAGTCGCAGCAATGGCAGGGTAACCACCAATGCTGTAAAATAAATTAACGTTATTGATTTCTCTATTTTTTTTATAATGTAAATTATAAGCTTACGCTTTAGCAAGTTTTTCAAAGTTTTGGACAATCAAATCGAAAACCATGTCAACATTTTCGTTGTTTTTAATGCACAAATTACACAACTGTGCGGCCTTGTCTATTTTATGTTCGGCGTCGGAAATGATTATTTTGAAGAATTTGTCCACCAATTGCTTGTCCTTTATGCAACTCAAAGAATCAAAAATCAAAGTTTTTTCGCTAGCAATATTTTCGGTTTTGTATTTGGTATAAAGTGTGTTGAAATCAGATTCTTTGCCTTCACGCATAATGGTACAATAAACAATAGAACGAATGTCGGCTGGAATATCGGGTTTATTGAAATATGACTTGGCTATGGTTATGCAGTCAGATATTCCCAATTTGCAGGACCAATCTAAAATATTTTCACGGTTGAAAATATCTAAAGTATTGTAATTGTTATTATTTTTCGCTTGGAAGCCCAACGTGTTGTATGGGCCTTTAATGATGTCACGGATGAAGGGAGCAAAGATATCAGATTTATTACCCAAACGAGTCATTAAATATCCGAATCCATTGAAGGCAGCAGTCCATGGCAAATAATCGTTTTCAAATTCAAGATATTTAAAAATATTTAAAGCCAAACTGTAACCAATAACACCAGCACGAGCTAAGTTGAATAGATCATCAACGATTTGGGCACGATTCAATGCATGAATTTCATTCCTACTTTCAGAAAACAATTTGTTACTGATTTGATACCAAGATTCATTATCATAATTGACGCGATAGAAACCGGTTTCCTGAATATTGCCAATGACCCAAGTAGTATCCTCACTAACACTTATGTTAGCGGGATATGGTTCAAGAAACAATTTCGGCTGTATGCTTTCAAAATCATTTTCAGAACTTGTTGTGTATGTTATAGGAACAGTGTATGTTAGTGTGGTATCCACAATGTCAAAATCCTTCAATAAGAAACGTTTTTGGCTGATTTCTACAGTGGTTTTGGAGGTACGTTTAAAGGTGACAACAGGGTAACCGACTTGCCTGGTGAAGGAATTGAAGTATTTTTCGGAGTAATTACGAAATTTAACAGGCCAGTACTGCTCCCAAATTGTAAAGAGATCCAAAGGAATTGTGTTTTTGTATTTACTAAAATATACAAAATAATTTGAATTACATTTCGATGTTTTACTAAAGTAATAAAAAAACAGTGTTTAAATTGCTTGCTTTAAAATAAAAACTGAAAATTAAAAAAACTGTGATTTTTAAATGACAACGTAACGTGTTGATAGAGAGTGAGCAAAAGCAGAAACAGAAAGATTATCTGTGTATTGTAAATTCAATTTTATTCAGGCAAACAATTTTTTTTATTATACGTTGTTTTCGGTTAAGTGAGCCCCGCTTAATTGAGTTTCCCGTTTTATTGCACTTAAAATCATTGAACGAAATTATTCAGTATAACTGTATGTAAATAAACCCGTTTAATTGCGTTACCCGCTTAATTATTTCGCAAAATAAGACGGCATTGCGAAAAACAAAAGCAAATGTTTCGGTTAATTATTTTTGATTTGTTTTTGCTCCTTTTATATTGAATTTTGTGATTTTTGCTCCTATTTAAACATTTTGTTTTTTAATAAACCTAAACAATTTTTTAACTTAATAAATAAAGAAATGATTTTTATTTTCTATTTTAACATATGGGTGTTTCGCTTTATTGCACATCATGCTCAATTAAGCGATTTTTGTTTTAATTGCGTCGGCGATTCAATTAACCGAGTATCGCTTAATTAAGTTTCCCGTTTAATTGCGTCAAAAGTCGTGCATTTTTAGAAACTCAATTAAGCGGATATAACTGTATCTATATAAAGAAAGACATATCGTTAACAAAAACGCAAAAGGCTCTTAACTAACCAAAAATTTTAAATCGACACTTTTATTGATTCTGATGTATTGCATCAACACAAATCACCACAAAATTTGGAATCTTTCGACCAAAATTAACAAGAAACAACGGTCGTGTACACAAAAGATAATTTGCATAATATGCAACATTGTCAATTGTCAAAACAACTGGAAGTTTTTCGCTGCTCATGTAAAATTTTCAAAATGTTAGATACGAACTTTTGCGCTTCAGATATAAAAAAATGTTAATTACAAACCAGTGTTGCCAAAAGTAGGGAAAAATCTTTACATGTAGGGTTTTTTGATACTAAAGTAGGAGCGTAGGGAAAATCGGACGGATTTTTCATATTATTTAATAACATACATGAGTTGTACATATTCTTCATTAAATTAGTTTCCATATCTTTTGCTATGCAGTAGCAAGCAACGGAAAAGAAGTTAATACTTGCTGAACTTGCAGCAAAAAAAAATAAATAAATAAACAGTAACTGCAATTTGTTTAAGTGGTTCTTTGCTGACTGATTAAGTTGAGAACATACACAAAGTAAGACTTACCAAATTATTTACTCTCTTTTTCTGCTTTTGGTTTTTGATTTTACTGTGGTCTTTTTCTTAAGTTAAGTTACGCAATAACAAAAGCATTTAAAACGGCCAAGCATTTTTAAACACTGAAAAAACTTACTGAATATACAGATATTTCCCCAAAGATTCTCTAAAGTTACTTTCCCCCAAAATGTGTTTAGTCATATGTATAAAAGAGGCTCCTTTGTAGTTAGAAATGCTGTTAAACATGAGCATGATATCGGTTTTGGTGCGAACATTTTCGTTACTAATTGGATAGGTTTTGCTTGTAGCATCATAGGTCATCATAGTATGGATTACATCAACAACAAACTGGCTTGGCATATTAAAGGAGCTATCAGCCTAAAATTGAATAGTCAAACATGTTTTTAAAAATTTATTGTGAATTATTTACGAATAATTGCAATTGATTTGTTATAATTTCTTTATTTAAAATCTACTTTTAATTTGATTATTTATTGGTTAAACTGTGCAATTAATTAGGAGATTTCGACTGTAGTATTAATGAAAATATTGGAAGATGATTTAGATGTTGTGTTTAGCCAATGATCAGCCAGTCTACTGTAAGAAGAGTGCTATATTTGTGTTTACCGAATCTTAAAAACCCTTAACCATAGTATTGAAAACGCAAATTTTAATTAAATCTACAAAAAGAGATGAAACTAAAGCGTTTTGGATTGAAATACATAACTTTAAGGGATAAGAAATCAGAGCAAGTTACTCTCCTTTTGGTTTAAAATGTGTTTAAACCCACAAATCTATAAATCACTAAATATATAAACCATCTTTAAACGCATAAAATTGGGCGTTTAAACCAGAACTGTGGTGTCGTCAAGAAATAGTGATAACTCCAACTCCATCCAATGCAATTTTTTAAGTTCGACTCCAACTCCGACTCCTTTGATTTGCAGTGTATATGAGACTGGTCCTCATTTGACTTTAAACTCTTATTTTAATGAAGTTCATTTTAAATGGTTAAATACAGCAAAAAAAGATTCCATAAAAATTTCAAATCCGTATATCAATTTTAACAATTAAGCATTGAGCTTAAATATAGGTTTATACATATGAGTAGGTAAGATGCAAAACTCGTTCGTTACACTTTATTCGAATTTTGGGAAAATGCAAAAAACATATAGCGCCCGATTAAATGGATCAAATTAGTTAAACTATTTTGATTCTGAAGTGTTATGTCATTCTTGATTAAAAACTCAACAGTTGAAAAAATTAAACCAGGCTTAAGGTCATCAAATTTAATTTTCATTAAATGGTAACCAGCCGCCTGGGTTCGAATCTCAGGTCAGTCAAGAATGAATGATTATCAATTATAATTTTAATTAATTTTCATGTTGTAAAATTCATTTCTTCATAAAAATAATTTAATGAAAATTAAATTTGATGAACTTAAGCCTGATTAAAATATTAAAAATTTGGATAAAAACCATAAATAGTTCAACAAAATAACCACATTTCTAATTATAAAAACAATAGATTTAATTTTGCAACGAACGAGTTTTCGAAAGAACAAGTTTTGCTTCAATCTATATGGGATCGAACTAGTTTTCAAATACACTATAGACCACCAGCTTGAGTATATTTTGAAAGTTAAATTAATTTATTAAAATTATGCAAACAGTGCTAAAAAATGCAACAGAATCAGAATTTTTCCTCTATGGATGAGTAAATTCCCAGAAGTCTTATCTAATGTAGTTTTCGAGATAGAAAAGTTGAAAACAACACCGAGTCCAACTTGCTTCGACGTAATTTGTATCAAATGTGGTTTACCATTGAATTTGTAGATGCGCCTTGTCGTTTTACTTGAAAAATTTATGTAGAACATTTCGAAGATAAAATTAAGGTAAAATAAATTGTTGTAAGCCTTGTATTATTTTTGGGAAATCGCAAAGCTTTTGTTGTTGGACTTGGTACTGTAAGTCTCAAGGGATTGAACAGTACCTATACCATCATGGGATATACAAAACACCAATTCCATTTTAATAAGTACAGTTATGTTACCATATATAACGTAATTTTATTAAGGAAATCATCGAGATGAAAAAAAAACATATTAGATTCATATAACATATTCGAACAAAGGCAAATTTTTAATATAGAAATTGAAGTATTTGTGATTTTCAACATGTTTTTGCGGTAGTTTATCTCCCACCTGCAGAGTTAAAAATATATGAATAGAAATCTTTTTCTTCAGTGTATTCGCCACAGTTTTTCCGTCCCATAGTTAATCAATTGTTATCTCAATTTCTGAAACTCACCTACTCATAACTTTTAAATTTTTAAAGCCGAATCTCTTAAAATATTTTTTTTTTTTGAAAATTTTGGAAAAGTTTTTATGCCGAAAAATGTTGGAATCGGAGTCGCGAGTTTTTGTGGGTACGACTCCACAGCCCTGGTTTAAGCTACCAATACAGGCCATATGAATTTGTGCTGCCACATGTTATTTTTTTAACAATATATAATGCATGGGAGACTGATTTATAGTTGTTGAGTTTAAACTACATATGAATTCAAGTTAAGCTAAACTAAACCAGCGTTTAATTCAGTAAACGAAACCCCTTTTGTTAAATCATCAATGTTTGTAATAAACTTATTGGGCCGGTTTAAGTGTTTTTTTAGTTTTTTAAGTTTTTATGACGCCACATAATTTTTCACATAGAAAACAAATTTTTTACCCAATTTTAAAGATCTCCAGAATGTTTTTTTTAAAGTTTTTGTTTGTATGTATTATAAATAATGTTTAATATTATTTTACTTTATATCGGGGTAATTCCATGTCAAATTGACCAAGAGTGGGGTCCGGTGAGAAAGTTCCTTTTATCCTATAAGGAACATAAACTTATGAACGAAAAAAAATTAGTAAATTTTTTTCTCAAAACTAATTTCGCCGAATTAGCCGAATGTGTTGAGATTATTTCTTCAAACTACGTAACATACGAAGATGATTTTAATGTCATTTTAAAGAGAATGCTTGCGGCTACAAGCCATACATTTGGCCCATCTAGGAGCATCCTATGCGCTGCAGGGGCCAAATTAAAATAATTTTATTCAACCGTCATATTTGTATGGTACAGCGCTTAGGATGCTCCTAGATGGGCCAAATGTATGACCAACCCCACTTTATTATTTATCGCGGAATTTCGGTTTTTTAAGTAATTTTAATAAACTAAACCGTTTGGAGTTACGCGAATATATGCAGTGCAACCTCCTACATTTTCAAAATAATGGTATATCTTGAAAACAAGAGCTAACGTAAGAAACGGTTAGCACCACTGGATTCAGCGTGCCACCATTAGGCTAAAAGGCCAGGTGCCTGACTTGTCTGTTTTTTGTAACTAGCACAGTGTACTTATTGCTCAAAATTACAATATTAAAATTCTATTTTAAAATTAATTTTTAAATATATGGCTTGTAGCCCCAAGTATTCTCTTTAAAATTACATTAAAATCATCTTTGTATGTTAAATAGTTCTCGATATATTGAAGAAATAATCTTAACACATTCGGCTAATTCGGCGAAATTGTGACATTTTGAATATGACATAACTTTTGAAAAAAAAAAAATTAATATATTTTTTTTGTTTCATATATGTATGTATGTTCCTTATATGATAAAAGGAACCTTCTCACCAAATTTCATTAAAATAGAAAGGGCGACCCCTTTCCCACTCTTGGTTGATTTAACATGGCATTACCCATGGGTATAATATTAAATTATTCTACTTTCCCTGAAATATTACTGGAAAAATCTTTGTAAAATAATACTTAATTTAAATAAAATTTTGGTTGTTTAGCATTTCATTTCATTTATTTAATACAGTAGAATCCAGATAACTCGTAATCGTAAGGGACCGGCAATTTCTTACGAATAATAGTGGTTTTCGATTTAGCGGGGTTTCGATTAAACGGGGTTAAAATAAAATAAATACGAATTAACGGGGTTTTTCAATAAAATATGTTTGTATATAAAAATTATAAATAACAAGTTAAAGTACTATATTCGGCTGCGCCGAATCTTTGATACCCTCCACCAAGAAAAAAAGTAATTTTATTTATTTTTAATTATCAATCACGAACCTTTTTTACAATACAACGGCTGCTACCAAATGCAGATAAAGGAAATAAAAATTAGCCCAAATAAAAAAAAAGAATATTAGATAGACCTAAATAAGTAAATTGATAAAAAAACAACTAAAAATGTCACAAAACTTCATATTTTTTTATTAAAAACAAGATATAAATAACAGTTAAACTAAGTAATAGTTTTTACTTTAATAATTCGTAAAAATCTGCAAATAAGGCAAGTTAAAAAGCAATAACCATTACCTGCATTTTTGACTTCCTTTTTCAATAAATACAAATACATCTAGTAGTTAAGATCGATGATCTTTTTACGTTAACTACCTGCTACCTGCGGTAGGGTTTATATGGGGCCTAAGATAAATTTTGGACCGATCACCACGAAATTTCACAGCGTCATTTCTAGTCCTTTAAAACTGTAACGTACCAATTTCTATTGTCATAGCATTATTAATTATGGTTTTAGGCGTACTGAACTGTTTTCCGATAGTAGGGTTTGTATGGGGCCTAAGGTAAATTATTAACAGATCACCACGAAATTTAACAGCGGCATTTCTGGTCCTTTAAAACTGTAACGTTCCAATTTCTATTACGATATCATTATTAATTATGTTTTATGATATATGCAGTGTTGGTTTGCGGTATTTAAAATACAAAATGCAAAATACTAGCAGATCTGTATGTATGAAAAATACAAAATACTTCCATTTATTGCACGTATTTCAAATACAAAATACTTAAACGTCATGTACATTGTACATGTATGTATTTATAATACGAAATGCACCATTATTATTCAAACCAAAAAATACTTTAGATAAAACTAATTTACAAAACAATTGTTTCCTTTCATAAATAAAGGAAACCTGCTGATTAAAATAAACTTTCTACAGGTCCTGATGAGCACAAACCTGTATAAAATTCTATGAATACTCTTTTTATATTTGGATAGCAGTCAAAAGGGATAAGGGGTTTCTCTTGTCACTGACGAAACAGACAAATTCCAACTCCAAATTTGATGTCCTAGATTCACTATAATTCCCATCTACGAAAAAAACAAAATCCTCGTCTTCTTTACTGGTGATTCTACTTCTGATATTTCCATATACTGATAGTTACGTTTTTTTATCGATTCTAGTTTTTGGGAGATCAAAATGCAAATAACCATCAATAAGCTGTAGACTATGTTTTTCAAATACAAAATACTCCCATTTTTTTATGTATTTAAAATACAAACTAAAAACCACTTCTATTTTTTGTATGTATTTCAAATACTGCCCAGCCCAGTTCATATTGTTACGTTACATGCATTTCTGTTGGCAACTGTATCGAACTGGAACTTAAAAATATTTAATGGTACACTTCCGTCAAAACTTGGGACCTTTATTCTACTAGAGACTTCTGCAATAACTCGCACTGGTCCTTCTTGGCATTGAATGTTATTAACTTTTGCCTCCAGATGTTGTAGTTTCCATCAAAACCGTGACTTGTGTTTTTACATCAGACAGCTTGTGATTAAATTCTATTTCCATTTCGTTTACTCTTTCGTTTATTTCACTGGAAATCTCCTTTAGTTTCTCGTTCGTTATTCTAGAATTTTCTTGAATTTCAGCCAGAATGGTGCTAGACTTCTCTTCCATTTTTCTAGAAGTTTCCTCAATCTTTCTTGAAGTTTCAGCTAGAATATCGCTCGAATTTTCTTTTATCATCTGTACCATGCTTTTGGAATTATCGTCCATTTTTGCCATCATAGCAGCAAACATCGATTTAAATCCATACCGCTAGCAACTGCACCAGTACATACCTCAATTTCTTCTTTGACCTGGAATTCGTAGCTCACAATGACAACATTGCGTCGCTCGAATTCATCTATTAGTTACTTCTGCAACTCTGCTTTATTACCTGCAGTTGGCAGATCCAACTTGCTCAACTCTTTCTTGAGCTGTTCCACTTTAAGCTCTTCAAATTTCATTGCTGTCTATTTTTTCACTTTTATTTATTTTATTTATGCAATTTCACTTCTGTCACCAATTGTTACGTTACTGCCTTTCAATAACGTTTTGGTTTATTTCCTTTATAATAAACCGTTTCGAGTTCTTTTTTTGCAATTCAAATAAAACAAATAAACACAACACTTTAATGTATAACACTAAAGCATTAAATGTTTATATGTAGTAACATTGACAAAGTCTGAACTAATACTGTTTTTGATGCAAGCCGCCGCAAGTATTTATACTGTAATTCAGCCATCTAGAATATTCGAAATGTTTTTCGAAGGTTCGAGGCTTTACTTATTCACTACTCTATCGTCTATTATGATTTATGTCGGCACTTATGTTTACATAATTTCACCACTTATACTAAAGCTTATTTAACGGTCATTTCTAGGGCTTTCTGCACATTGGGATTGAAGTGTACTAAATTATAACAATTTTTAGTAACAATGTAAACTAATAAAATTACTTATGAATACAAACAACTAATAAATACAAGATAAATACATAAATTCATCTAATTCCTAACCAATAATAACAACTGATTCTTAGCTAAAGTTACTTTCGTAACAATATGTATAAAGATATCCCACTGCCACACATTGTACGGCCAGTGCTAAATTTGTCGAAAGTACGACTACTGCCACTTTGATTTTTACTTGTTGTAGTTAAGTGTTATGTTTGTTATAATTATATTATTAACTATTTTTTAATTTGTTTAGAGAATATTAAACACTTTTAGCCAGACCTGCACCGCAACATTCACGTTTGACATATTTTTAAAAGTGAACTTTCTTAACTACTGTCTGGACGATTACGTCACGAAGACAGTTAGTGGTATTTTTGGCAACTAATATATATTTTCTTACTGAATTGCCAAGACTGTTAAATGTAAAGGCCATGTCAGATAAAATTTTTGCTTCGCGTTGCGTAAGAGATTCGCTTTGACATCCAAGATGAAATATTCATACTTATACGAAACATGTCACATAAAGAACTTTTAACACAGAGCGAAGCGAAAAGTTAGTCAACTCTCATCTTTTTGCGCGCTTTGACAGTCTGCTAGTATAATTTTTTTTATTCATTGTGACATTCACGTTACGCTTTTCTGTCAAAGTAAGAAATGCCACGCAAAGCGAAGAAGTTTTACCTGACATGGACTTAAGGGCAGTGCACGAGTTGAATTAGGCTTGCCAGATGGTCTGTAATGGCCTTAATTTTCAATTTTTTTCATGTCGTGTCCGTTTCCAGTTAAAATATAAATTTTCCAGTTTTTTAGTCAAATATTGGTTTTTATTTATAATATATATTTTTATCAAAATAATTTTCGTAGGAATACAAAATTTAATTTAAATGATTTTGTTATTCGTGCTTAATTCCCAATTTTTATTATTTGATAAAAACACTGAAATTTATTGTTGATGGGATAAGCTAGTCCTATGCGCATTTCACTGTTTGGTTAAGTCAGATCATCAGGAAACTCCATCCAAAAAGATTTTAGAAAAACTAAAGATATTAAACCCAATAAAACTGTTAAACGTATAAGAATTACAGCAACAGTTCAACTTGTATCAATATCAAAGTTTAAACAAAATCATCAACAATAAACAGTCAGTTCATCTCTTCTTATAACAAATAATAAAATATTGTTTTTGTTTTACATCTTTGTTAAGCGACCGAAGTCTTCTTTTAAAAATAGATGAACATGCAATTAATAAAATTTTACTTTTTTGAACAAAAAGTGCACTTTAAAATTTTCCAGTTTTTTTCCAAATCCAGTTTATTTTTTTCAGTTTTTTACTTTTGGCATCTGGCAAGCCTACTTTGATACATATTGTTAATTTCGAAAAAAAAAAATGTTTATGTATGGGCACGTGTACGTGTGAAAAAATAATAAGAGAATTGCACCGTGCGCATGTTTTTCCGATAGCTGGTGTAGAACCAGTGCTTAGAGTAACTCACATCAGCACAAACGCTTTATACCCTCTCCACAATTGTGCATTGAGGACATAAAAGAGGAGTAATTTAATTTGTCTACAAATAACAGTATTGTGATAAGTATATTAAGGATTACAGTAAAAATGTCATTTGTGGAACAATTTGTCTGAAATATCTTGGGTACACACAACAATTAAGTAAATTGGTTTTTGTATGGTTGTTTAACTTATGGATATAATATTATTCGAACTTACCAAATGAATACCAAAATATTGGAAGTAAGTGGCGAAACCTTCATTCATCCAGGTAAAACTCCACCATGCACAGGTTACCAGGTAGCCAAAAAACAATCGAGCAATTTCATAAGCAACAATATTAGCAACCGCCTGTTTCGCTTTCAATGTACTCTGGCGTTCGTCGTAGAGTAGCATAGATTCACTGATTTCAGAATTTAAAATAGCTTTCAAAATTATGCTATGTTTAAATATTTTTTCACTTGTGTAAAAGTAAATGTAAAGTGCTTTAGTAATCTCTGTTCCACACTTGTAGGCATAGTATGTTTGCGCTTGGTGTGGATCTTTGTAAAACATAATAAATTTACCATCATCTACATCGGACAAATCGGCAATGATGAAGTTCAAAAAATAAGTAGGCATTATATCAGTAGTCGTATAAACCTTAATTAAATATCTGTAAGGAAGATTTATATCAGGATAATTTTTTTTTGCTAGTGATGGAAGTATTAGATAATAGTAAACTAACTTTGAGAAGTTCAGTTCATCTTTCTCAATAGTAGTGCTCTTAGAAAGAAAAAATTTTTTGTCATGTTTCAACTTAAGATTAAAGGGTGCCTTGAAGTTCGGTTCATCAAAGCAGGGCAATACACGGCGGGTGTCAAATGGTTGCAACTGGGAAGACACAACAGATCTATGAAAAAATTTTAAAAATATGAATTTTGTATTAAATAGAGTTTTTAAAACATACTTGGTAGCATTTTTCTTGTTTCTGAATTCACTGCGGTATAAACCGCGCATATCTGTATTTATGACGCCTTTATAAACATAAGATAAGACGTAGGATACATTTGCTTGTAATTCTTCGTCTAAGTTGTAAACGACAATATTTGTCAAACTGTTAGGAGAGGCTTTGGGAAGAGGACGAGAAGTTTCTGATGCATTCAGTTTGTAATATTCAGCCGATTCAATATTCAAATCCATAATATGCAATTGAATTTGTTTGGTTTTTTGTAAAGCTTGGATTGTAATGCGACACTCACCATCGAAAGTAAATTTTCTGGAATCATTGTTATTCATGAAAAGTGTGAGATAAACGTCGTAATTGGTGGGCTTAATGTTTAAAGGTAAACGGTAATTAACTTCGGAGATGGGTGTTGGTTTGGCTGTTGGTTTGGCTGTTGGTTTGGGTTTTGGTTTCCATGTTGAAGTGCGTCTGCTCACTCTCTTTTCATATTGTTCTGTCTCATTTGTCACTGTCATAATTCCCGCTGATGCTATTACAAAACCAAGTTTTATCCAAAAAATAATTGGGAGTGCCATTTTGGAGGTATGTATGCTTATTAAATATTTTTATTTCTTTAGAAATGTATATATATTTTTTTCACGAAATCTAATTTGTTTTTTTCCTTTACTTTTATAAACTTTTTACTTCACAGTCAAATTTTAATTAAATAAGTAGTTGCCGAACTTTTATAACTTACTAATGTTTTTATCACTGTCGCGCTTCTTTTTATATAAAAAAAAATAGTAATAATTTATACACACAAACGTAAAAACTTTTGGTTTATCGTTATTGAGAATTAATGATTATTTACACAAGTGTTCAATAAACTCTTAATTACCAAAACAAAAGCTTTATTCTAAATTCTTTAAAAAAAAGTTTTTAAGTTTCCATATTTTAAATTTTTTGTCAAAGAAGTATTTATTTAAGTTATTTTTATTTAAGAACTTTACTTGTACCTAAATAAACTGCCGATTCCAGAGTTTAATTTGTCAAGGTCAACTTAGGCCGGGGTTTTAAGATGTGGATTAAGTTTAAACTTAATTTAACGAAGTCAAAAACTCGGATTTTTCCGGCGAAACGTGATTTTTTTTAATATTTAAGGCTTACCAGACGTACTGTTTTCAGCAGTACGCGTACTTTTTGTTACTATTTGTTCTGCTTTCTACATAACCTTTAAAAATGTATGCAATTGTACTTTTTTTTAGCTTTTGCACTTAATTTTCTGCATAATGTACAATATAATGTACAACAAACAAGAATTCGAGATCAACTAAAAAGAAATGCTGCGTAACGAAAGGGCTTGCCAATGGGATCTCCGATAGTCGCAGATATTGTGATTGAAAAACTATTAAGGGCCAAATACACTTGTCAAATGCTTGTCCAGCCGGCGAATTCAACGTGTACGTGTGCTGGACGTAATATTCGCCGTCATATCTAAATTTTTTGATTTTTCATCAAGCGTATCAGTGTATTTTGTATGCAAAAATTGACTAACAAGCCAAAAATACTTATTAAAAATGTAAAAGAAGATGAAATAGAAGATATAATCAAACATCTAAATAGTTTCCATAGAAGTATACAATTTACGATGGGAAAAGAAATTAGGTCCAAACATCCATATTTGAAAACTCTTGTAATAAGAGAGGATAACATCATAAAAATTTATTGGTACCAAAAACCAACCGCATCCCAAGAAAAATAATTATCAACAGCGCGAATAATCTGATTAAAAGAGTATTAAATATTGGTGATAGTGAGTGTCACCATGCGAATGTAAACAAAATTAGACACATTTTACATTCTAACGATTTTCCAAGAAATATCACCGAAAAACTGATTCGGGAATGTGGAAAAGACAAGGCTCAAAGAAAGAAAGACAAAGAAGAAGAAAAAGTTTACAAATCCATTATTTATGTGCAAGAAATATCAAAACGTTTTGAAAAATCAAAACTTTTTAATGGAGAAAGATACAGTATGGCTTTCAAAACCTTTAATTTATTTAGTAAGACAAAGGACAAAATTGACCACCTTGAAAAATCAAATATTGTAAATAAAATACCCTGTTATGGCAACAATACCAACAAACATAATATGGTTTGTATTGGAACAGCTAAAAACAAATTTAGAACAAGATTATCCGCAAACAAATCAGACCAAAAATCTCGTACTCATGATGTTACACATAAAACAGCATAAGCGGCACAAACATTAGACTAAAGGATAAGCGACTATGGTCAGAGAAGAAAAAGCAAAGCCACCCTACAGACCTTTACTAATTCCCTACTGTCCGTCAATGTTATATCTATCACTGCCTCTCTATCCATATTTCTGAACGTTGGCTTATTCTCCCTGTTACAGATCAAAGGATTGCTGGCAATAATAAAATCAAACATAGACTCACCTCTTTTGTTGATGTCGGCACTTCCCCATTGGGTATGGTGTGCATTGGCGTCACAACCAAGTACCAGTCTCGAGCCTCTTCTGCCCGAGTGCTCCATCAACTCCCGTACTTTCTCACCGGGTGGATCGGTAGCATCGTATGACAAGTATACCGATGCAAGTGACAGAACCGTTCTGTCCCTGGCCTTTCCTGTCATAACCGTGATGTCTCCATTACTAAAAGAATAAGAAATCATAAATTTATATTCAGTTCTCGCCAGTGTACAAGTTCGTACCTTCCCATCCGTGTGGGGTATGAAAAAAGTATACCCGTGACCTTTAATCCAACTACCCGGTTTTTGTTAATACAGGGCTCTTGGATTAAAGTCACGTACACGTTGTTGTCGATGAGGTGGGTTGCTAATTCGCCTGAGGCTGCCTCGCAGTGGTGCAAGTTTAGCTGCACCACTTTCAGCCTCTTGGGGTCTATCAAATTAGGTTCCCTAAAGAACCTAAATTGAATTAGGTTCCCTAAAGAACCTAAATTTGATAGACCCCAACCCGAATACAGCAACCCCTCCCATCGACTTCGACCTGCCATTTCTCGACACTGATCCTTCCATCGGGATCCATACGATCATTGGAAGCCGCCAGAATACCGTCCTTACCCGACGACTCCCTCAGCTTCCTTGACGTGGAGGATTGGTCCTTCCGGAGCCAGTCCCCTTAGTGATCTCCTTAAGAGGGCCAGCACCAGCCTGACACGTCCTCTTAGCCGCTGGGGATTTCTGGTCATCACCAGGCCTAACTCTCTTAACAACCCACCTTTTGGGGGCCTTAGCAGAGCTCTGTCGGTGATCACCCGATTTCCCTGCAGATGTTGACTGGTTTGTCCCGGTAGTTCCTTTAGTGACTCCCTTTTGGGGGTGACTGTCGGAGATTATCGGGACTTTTCCAGTCCTCATTGCGCGACTAGTATTGGGTGATTCGTCCGCAGGCTCAGCTCCTTTGTAACGGTTAAGAGGAACTGGTGCTGACTCTTTACCCTCTTTTTTTTCATCCGCTCCTTTATTGGAGGATTCCTCAGCAGGGGTTGCTGGGGATTCGTTGTCTTTACTGACAACCTTTGAGTCCTCAGCAACCCTTGCTGTGTATCCCGCAGGATAGGGAATGCCTAGGATATCACCGACAGAACCGTGGATTCGTTCGAATGTAGCAACGTTCTTCCGGTGCTTCCTCAGCAAATGCCTATCCCGCCCATCGTGCAATGAGGAGTCTTTCTTAGATATCTTTTCTAGAAAGGCTAAGGAGGCTCTCACACCACTCTTGGGTTTTTTAAGCTCGTTCGGCTATCTGATGTGACCTGTTCTGTCGCATCCTGCCGAAGAATGGGTTTTGATACACTCGCCAATCCACTTTCCATCTCGAGTGTGACCTCAGAAGCCGATTGTCCAGCCCTTTGGCCTTGATCATCAGCCGAAATCATTGTAATTTCGTGCTCATCATCAGAGCCCAGAGATAGATCACTGAGTTAGATCACCGAGTCTTTCCGTCAGAGTTGTCAGAGACATTCCCTGCACCGCGTCCTAAGATCGCGTCCTTTTTGTTTTTTGTTTTTTTTTCTTTTTTATTTCGTCCAGTTTTTGGTCCCACGAGTATGCACGTAAGAAAAGGACCGTCGCGCGCAGTGACGGCTTGCACGGACTAGGTTAAGTTACAACTGACCCTTGCCATCGTCATCAGGGGGATGTGGGAAAACAAAAAGGGGGGATAGGATTATAGGTAATGGGATATGGGATGGATGGATAACCCTTAGTCATGCTGGCCTTAGAGCTTATGCTTTATAACTTGTTTCGGCTAGACTTACCGACTCAAGTTACAAGACATACATTACAGCCAGCATTTAAGCCACCACATCGCGGCAATATAGTTATCCAGGTGGGTTAATTCAATTAATCTTCTGTAACTTTGACATTTTTTGCACCGATCTGGATCCTATTGGCCACAAAATGTTCGTATTGAAATAGGCTAATGTAGTAAGTGATAAAACTTAAAAAAATTTTATTTTTTGTTTTAAAAAATTACTTGAAAAGAGCAAAATTGCAAAAAATCATCAAATTTATAATGAAGTTTGAAATTTTGTCCACTATAACTCTGCCATTTATTGACTCATCTTCACAAACGACCCATGGTTATTTTAGAAATGTTATAACCTGTCAACCAAAAGACAAAGAAATACATAATCCGCTTAAAATTGTTTAAGATATTTGCATTTCAGTCACTTCAACTTTTTTAAAAACACAAATAACGGTTATTTTGGAATATCTCAAAAACTGTTCTACTTTTGACAATTCTGACTTCATATTCGGATTCAGCGCAAAATAAAGCAAAGTGCGAAACTGATCGCACATTCCGTACGAAATCAGATGGTTTTTGATTTTGTTATTGTTTTTTTAAATACATTTGAGAGACTTTTTGGTAATTTTTGACAGTATGTTAAGCACGGGTATGCATATTATGGTTGGGCCTTAACCCTTTGGGCTCGGTCATATAATTGTAGTATAAACAAGTAAGAGTGCTATATTCGGCTATGCCGAATCTTATATACCCTTCACCATGAAAAGAACAGAAGTTTATATATATATATTTAAATATATGTATATATACATGTATATTTATAAAATATATATCGTTTAGTTTTATTTAATTATTTGCACATGATTGCGTGCTATTAAATATATTAAAAGTTAAATTAATATATAGCACGTTTAGCTTTGATCTAATTTCAGTATTTGGTCATACCGACATCTTAAAGTATAAAATTACCATTTACTTTGGTGATAAAACTTGTGGTCGGGAAGTTCTATGGTTCCCGAAAATAGCTTTAAAAAAAAAACTATATTGTTGACAATACTTTTTTTTACCGATATTCCGAGTTTTTCTAAAGATTTCCGATATTGTGTTCTTCTAAAGATTTCCGATATTTTAATATCTAAAACGTATGAATAGGTCATAATACTTAAAAATAATATTTCCATTAAATTGGCTTATAGGCATATATGTATATATACCTACATATATGTACATATATTTAAGCAAACTTAATTATGAAAAAAACAAACTTAATTATAACAAGTAAGAGTGCTATATTCGGCTGTGCCGAATCTTATATACCCTTCACCATTGTGCGAGCAGAATACATAGCAATTAGACAGAAACTAAATAAAACTGGTAAATATTTTTTTTTTAAATAAGAGACAACCGGTTTTGAACTACGCCTTTTGTAAGGGCCTAGAATATATATACTTTATAGGGTGTAGGATCAATATTGTAGAAATTACAGTTATACATACATACCTTTTTTACCTTCGGTGAAGGGTGTAAAAAGAGTAATTTTCGGGAAGTTAGGGGTCTAATCACCCCTGCATACGATAGACACTGGCGTATCGAATGAAAACTCGATAAATGTAATGTCGAGTTACTCGATGTCGAATGGTATTATTTCAAATTCAATACATTTCATTCGATATCGAGTTTCAAGATACCAAAATAAATAATTTCGATGGATTTTGATCGATATCGTATGCGGTGATTAGACCCCAGTATTTCGGTTATAACTCATACAAATTTCCGACATTTTGGTATATAAGTCATATACATAGGGCATATGGCAGCCCTAAAATTTAGGTTTTTATAAAAATGTTGATGTTTTTTAGCCCATTTTTGGAGTATTTTGCTCATAAATTACCCATTGTCTAACCGATTATATATTTTTAAATAGGAAGAATTTTACCATTTACTTAAGTTATATTTATATATAAACATTTATATATACTTGTATACATATATTTTAACAAAGTTAATTAAAAAAAGAGTAATTTTGGGGATTCAGTATTTCGGTTGTAACTCTGCCATTTTTTAACCGATTTGACAGATTTATATACCGACGTGTTTAAGAAGAAATTTGCCATTTACTTTAGTTATAAAACTTGGACTCGGGGAGATCTATGGTTCCCGAAAGTGGGTATTTAAAAAAAAAAATTTAATTTTGGTCATAACTTTTTTGTATTTGCACCGATTTTCCCGAGTTTTTTATAAAATATGTCCTACTAAAAATTTCCGATATTTTGATATATAAGTCATATCCATAGGACATATGGCAGCCCAAAAATTTAGGTTTTTATACATTTTTTAATTTTTTTTGTATGGGAGGTATCACGCCCACTTCTCCAATCCCGCCCACATTTTGTAAGATGGTGTGTATTGGCAACCTAAATGTGTGTACCTGATTTGGAAACTTTGGCTCTTGCCGTTCTCAAGATATACAGAAATAAAAAAAATACAACAACAACAAGGGTTTTTTGGAAAAATTTAGAGGTAGTCGTGGTTTTTTTCTCATATCTCCGTCATTTTTGGACCGATCTGGCTGAATTTCAATATCAAACTTGAACGGAGTATATGTGACATAAATATACATCAACCTAGTCCAGATCATTTCTGGGGTTTTCGGAAAACCCATTTCAACATACACACGGACAGACGGACAACCGGATTTGAACTTCGCTTTTCATAAGGACCCAAAATATATATACTTTATAGGGTGTAGGATCAATATTGTGGAACATACAAACGGAATGACAAAGTTATATATACCCTCTTACCTTCGGTGAAGGGTATAAAAAGTAAGCAATAAAAATAGTGCGAAACAATAAAGTTTCATTAATACATCAATAAAACACATCTTCTTACCCAAATCTCAATCTCAAATAATTACCCTTTTACAAAGTTTTTTTCTTCGAATGTAAACTTATGAAATGTTATAAAATCACTAAATCACTATGATTCATCAAAATTTAAGAGTCCATCTTGCGACAATCATTACCGAACTTCTAAATATATATATATATTTAATGATTGACGTATTTTCTTGAAAATAAACCGAGACATTGGTATTAGAAGACTGTGCGTTTTTTTAGCAACAATATTGAAAAATAAATAAATGCCATCACTGAAATCGAATATTGCTTTTTTTAGGTACCTATCTGAAGTAGGAATTTTAAATAACACCTGAATTACACCTACGAGAAATTACCCACGCTCTACCCAGGACAGTAAAAATTATACCAAATTCGGGTAATTACCCACAAAGTGGCAACACTGATTGCATTAGCACAATTGTGCTATGAAATGTTTAACTCTTTTTTACACTTAGAAAAAAATTGTTAGCATTACTTGAGTAGTTCTTAAGATATTATGTATAAACTTTAGACGCTTTTATATGCACGTCTATTATATTAGACAAATTGACTTTGTGGTTGCAGTTTTTGGAATTGACGAGAACATACAGTGATCGAAATAACTAAATGTGCATATGTCTTTTCTACATGTTTCGCTCTCTATAATTTAATAATCCAACTAACGGTAAAATTGAGGTATACAAAAAGGTTGATAGATTCTCTTCACATCATTTTGTGAAATTATTTTTAGAATTTGCTTCTCAATAGTACCGTTATCAGCATGTATTAATTGTTAATACTTCTTTGTCAATGGAAACAATTATAAGTGCATTGATCTTTGAACGTGCGGGAGCAAGGTTTAAAAAATAAATAAATATATCTTTTATGTGTCTAATCAGAGAAATAATAATAAGAGGTATAATAAAAAAAAATTTTGTTTATTAAATTAAGTTTTTAGAATTTTACTATTTTATTCAGTGAAATATGCCTCGTGGGTGTGCATTGACTGAGCTCGAACAGAATCAAATTAAAATTTTGTTTGAAACTGGGTCAAGTATTAAAGAAATATTAACGAGGATAAAAAGACATAGAAATACTGCTTAAAACTATTTGAAAAATCCAAATAATTATGGTTGCATAAAACGAAATGGTCACAAGCCAACTGTTGACGATAGGTGCAAACGGAAAATTAGACGCTTAGCTGCTTTAAAAGACATGAGTGCTGGACAGATAAAGCACCAATTGGGACTTAATGTCACAAAAAGAAGAGTTCAGCAAATATTAAGCACTTGTGAACATCTTTATTATTTTACAAGCATAAATAAGTTTTTACCATATTTTATTAAAATAGATCTGAAATAAAACAAAATTTTAATCTTGCACATATAATTGTTTCCATTGACAAAGAAGTTTTAACAATTAATACATGATGATAGCGGTACTATTGAGAAGCAAATTCTAAAAATAATTTCACAAAATGATGTGAAGAGAATCTATCAACATATTTGTATACCTCAATTTTACCGTTAGTTGGATTATTAAATTATAGAGAGCGAAACATGTAGAAAAGACATATGAACATTTAGTTATTTTGATCACTGTACATATATTTTTGCCAGTACGGGTGTTAATTTTATGAAATGGCTTTAAAACGACTACTTAGTGAAGAAGAAAACTTGAAACTATTAGATGTAAGCGGTGCTAAAAAAGATGATGAGCTTTTCTCTTAGTTTCTTGAATTTAGGGCAAACTCTTCTAGGGATCTGTTGTTACACAGACGCGTCTTGACGGCTCTAAGCTAGGGAATACAACAAGCATGGGTGTTTATGTTAAAAAGATAATCTACCGTCGTCCGGATAAAAACACAAACTTCCAGGCGGAAGTCCGTGCTATTACGGAATTTGTGAGATGTATGAAATTAAATATGGGGCTAAAATATTTACCGACAGCCAAAAGGCAATTAGGGCGATATCAGTTATTAAGCTTAAGTCCAGGAATCTGACGCGTGTAGAGCGTTTGGTGAGGACAGCGGGACGCTGAACACGTTAACAGCCTTCGTCAGGCCTTCATCGAATTAATATCCATACACCACTGGAGCGAAGTCATGTTGGATCCCTGAGGAACGCTGACTGAAAAATCTTAAGGAATTACGTCCGTGAATCAGGGTTTCTTAACGCCGAACTTAACACCCTTCTTAAAGGTGGTGTTAGCACTACCCACTTAAATCACCATGTTTTCTAAGGATTGCACAAAAAGCCCGGTAGTGGTCTAGGTGCATATCATACCGATATTAGGTTGCATCCTTGATGCTTCGTCATCCTTTCGACCTAACCTAACCTTAGTTTCTTAAAACGGTGAAGCATTGCTAGAAGAAATTGAAGATGAATAAGTCTAAGAAGAATTGAGCTGACCCACTTAATGGATTAAGTACCACAGACAAAAATTATGAAATCACCAAAAAGAAATTCAATCAAAAAATAAATTGTGTGGAAGAATAGGCTCATGCGAAATCAATAACTTGTAAAATGATAATATTATTATAAAAGCTCTATTTCAATATTTCCAAAAATATTGCGACAATGAATGGTTTGATAATGTTACATGTTACACAATTTTGTATGCCGTTCAGCAAGGCAAGTCATCTTTTAAACTTTATATTATAATAAAAAATGGTGCTTAATTAAGCAAGTGTGTCGTCGGCTTCACCATTTGCTCGTGAAGGAAAATATTTGCTTGGACGAGAAAATTAATCCATTCAAAGAAAAATGTATTTATACTGAGCCATTGCAAAATCCTATCAAGCACAAAAAACAAACCAAAGTGATCCTGATCAAGAAGTTCAATGCGATGGTTACAACCACTTACCAGCATTTTTGGAAAATATTTACAAGCACTGTCGCTGCAAAATAGTCGGTAGTTCAAAAAAATAATTTTTTATTTGCAAAAAATTTTATGTTTATCTTTTTGTAAAACGTTAAAGCAATTGCTTTAATACCTTTGCCTCATTAAATTACACCTTTTACCTTAAAGTTTACTTAAAAGAAACATGTCAACGATTAATTTTGTCCAATATATTGGACAACACCTTGCGGCCAGGGGAGACAACCTACCTGTAATCTGACTCCTGAAATGGAGGAAACTGAAAATTTCAGATTTGTATCTCAACAGGTTCTATTTAATGTCTGAAAGGGTTAAATAGCTTTAACCTCCTTTTAAGTGTTAACATTAATTACATATTAAGCGACCGTACCTAAAATCCCTTTAAGACAAATACCCATATGGATATTAGTATCTACATAATGAATTTTAACCTAATATAGGCTTAAGCGATAATGTTTTTTGTTCTTTTTTGTCTTTAAATTAGCAATTTTTGATTTTTCTTAGGCCATAGTTTGAATAATTTTCAGGGCAATGCTTATTTTATAAATTACCAATTATCTTAGGAAATTTAACTTATGGGTCGATTAAGGATGAAAACTGAACTGATGTTGAGTTGCAATTTCTTTTATGTTAAAAAAGGAAAAAAATATTGTATATTTAAATATGAGCGGCGCTGCCTAATTTCACTGCTGGCAACTCAACTTCAGTAGATTTTTTTCTGGCATTCTTTCATCTCCCATACCGTGTATTTCTTGGATAGTTCTTATGGAATCTGTAATGCAAATTTTTTTTTTAAACCAATTCGGATGAATTCAGCAACGATCCATATAAAATTACGTACAATAATTTGCGCATGATTAATTATAAGTTTTGTTGCTGCTGCTTTAAAATTTAAAAAGAACGAAAACAGCTGTGTTTTGTTTGCACACAACAACTAATATTTTCTAAAAAATTAATTAATAAAAACAATAATAACTACATACATACATATGTATTTCAGTACATAAATGTACACTAATTACAAAATTAGTGTTGTTAATGAGCACTCAGTTTTTAGAGCAACTGTATATTTTTTTTAGAAACTATTAGTTGCTCGAATAAATAAAGGAAATGAATTAAATAAAAATGTTTTAAACGGCGGAATATATTTAACTAAGTACATTGGATATGAACTAAAATTGTTATTATTGTTTTTATTAATTAATTTTAGTTGTTGAGTGCAAATAAAACACAGCTGTTTTCGCTCTTTTTAAATATTAAAGCAGCAGCAACAAAACTTATAATTAATAATGCGCAAATATTTGTACGTAATTTCATATGGGTCGTTGCTGAATTTGTCGAATTACAGATTCCATAGCAACTATCCAAGAAATACACTGTATCACAGAAAATTTTTTTTATCAAAATTTTTTCAATAAACAAATAATGCTGTTTAAAACAATTTTTTAATCGTTCCATTTAATTTGCCTTAATTAAAAATTATAATTTGTATTTTTGCTAATATGAAAACAAACACTCAAACTTCAAAATATTTAAAAGTTTCAAACAATGTTTTAAATGTTTTAATAAACTATGTTGCTTGAGAAAAATATCATGATTCGTAACAGTTTTAGCCGAAATATAATGATTTTTAGGAGGGTAATGTATATTGGGCCCATGGTAAATTATGGACCAACCACCTCAAAATTCTGTAGACTGATTAAATTTGCACGACTTCTAGTGCTTAAAAATGCATAAATAAAAAATCAAGCCAAGAAAAAAAAGCATTTGCTTAATTTTTGGTATACAAGATAGAATAATTTTGATTGAAATCAAATTCTGATCATAAAAAAAAACAAACAAAAAATTAGCTACATATGGGTAGTTCCAAAGTGTTGAACGTGACAGTTGTACGCATCTTAAATGCAATAACATTTTACACAACAAATATTTTTAAGTCTTTTTAACCCTTAAATTATAGCACTAAGAAAGGATTGTTATCTATGCTAAAGTTTATGGAGGGCGCGATAATAGGTCAAAGATAATGACAAAAGAAGTAGCGGTTCGAACGTGAAAAAAATAAAAGTAGTTTTTGTGGCCATGTATAAAAAGGCGTAATTCAGCAAAACCTGTCACAATTTTTTAGTCAAACTACTTTCAGAATTTTACGTAGCAATGTAACATCAAAATATTTTTGGTTTGATTCCAAAATCTTCTGAATTTTTTTTTTCTAAGCCAAAATCTGGGTAGATACGTGACATTTCGAACGTGAAATTTTTTCCATAATAATTTAACGGAATAATAATTAAAACAAAATGAAAATTAACCGACAATCCGAATAGGAATGGGCAAAAAATATCGATATATCAAAATGTCGATATTTAAAAAAAATATAATCGATATATCGCCGATATACATATATATACCGATATATCGATGTATCGATATTGAAATACGACTATCGAATTCGATATTTTTTAAAGTCAGTCTTCATTAAGAACTCAAAATTTTAGGCGTTTTTCAAACAATATGTTTTTTAAGAATTGGAATCATTGCATGCATCATATGTTTTTTTTAACAAATATGAAGATCTAAAATAATTGGCATTTATAAGAAGCAGTGCCGGATACAAGAAGCAGATTGTCTGGAGTGCACATAAAACAGAGAGTGCTCCTGATGTCCATATCTGATGATTACTGGTTTGACTAAAACCAGTTGGTACTTTTGGGGTGCAATTCAAATTTTAAGAAAAGTTTGTACTTCCATGACTTATTTACTTCCATTTAAATTTTTCGTAATTTATTTTTTTTTCTTATGGGTTTTTTGTATTCTTCCCTTTTGTTGTTGTTATAATTGAATTTTTTTTGATTAAATTTTGTTGTTTTTATTATTTGTTTTTTAATAAAATGAAACAATAAAAAGTAACAATGCAATTACATAATTAATTTGTTCATACATATGTTTGTAAAAAGGTATACTAATTTTTTTATTTGGTAATAGTTTCAGCAAAAGACGTTCGATATATCGATATTTTTGAAATAATAAATATCGATACTCTAAAAAAATATCGATTCGATATATATCGATATATTTTTTCAACTTGCCCATCCCTAAATCCGAACAAAATATTTCTCTTCGAACTCTTTCTTAGATTACAGGCCACGTAAGAAAATTTTTTTGGAATAGTTTTTATCAAATATCAACTCTTTTAAGGAAGACAATCTTAACGAAAACATGCATAAAACATTCTCACAAATAAGAAATTACGTTTGCACAAGTTTGAAGTTTGATTGTTCATCTAAGTGAACAAATTTATGGGTAAATTTATTAAATTAGTAAAATCTAAATATTTCTCTATAACAATATCGTAAAATAATCAGCTTTTAATAACTTTTAAATTTTCGGTCACGGCGGACCTTTTGACGGAAATGCCCACATATTTGTTAGGGCTTTTTTGCTTATTTTGGCAATATCGACTTTTTTAGTTATTTTTTATTCTACTTATTTAGCCATCAAAAGATAATTTTTAATTTTTTCATACGAAAAAAAACTTACTTCATAAATTTTTGCAAAAATCGTTATTATTTCTTTTGATGTGGCAACCTTTTCTTTTGTGAGGTTACAGCTCTGGTTAGAAAAATTCTTTTAAATTTATGGTGATATTTTGTGTTTCCCTTGTACAATATCATTTAAAAAACCCGGAGGCGAATCGAGTGATTACAATATCGGTTATTTTCAACTTTCTTTTATACAGTCAATCATTCATAAAAACCCGGTGGCGAACGTCATAGTTATTCAGCGTGACAAACGCTGACAATATTAAGGCCCTAATTTTGTAAAACAGAAATTTATTTACCGTTTTAAAATTTTCAACGCCACAAGCAATGAGGCGTATGAAATCTTAACAACCAATGTGAATTTCTGTTAGAGGCAACAACAAAATTACAAAATATATATGAATTTGTTTTTGCTTTCAATGTAATTCTTTGTCGTTGCGTTGTGTTTTACAAAATTAGGGCCTAAATCATAGATGACAAGTGTTGATTTAACTTTGGAGTCGTATATGCATTTTTAAAGTATCTGTCCAAACTGTAATAAATGACCAATGTTGATTTTGTCGTGTAGGCGTCCATTTGTTTGTGAGACCTAACAGACAATATCATCAACTTTCATTAGGGAATTTTTTCAGGTAGAGTGACAAGGAATAAACACAGAATAAACTCAAGTAATAAATGGAACAGAAAAACAGAAAAAAGAAACGGTCCGTTATTTTTTTATTTATTCATTGACAGAGACGTGTAGCTGACAAAGTCCTGCAGCGATCACTTCGTGACCTATTCATAACAGACAATGTCGCTAGGTTTTTCCTTTTAAGGAAATAGTGACATTGCCAAGCCGTTATCATGCATAACACCCTAAATATCAACTTGTTACTGACTCTGTTGCGATTATTCTTCGATGAAAATGTCATAATGACAATGTCGCTCATAAACGCCACGGGGTATTATGCATTTGTGCTGATGTGTGTAACACCTTTAAATATTGATCCTAAATAGGGTTGCCATTCGTACTGATTTTACCAGTACACGTACTGGTTTTTATTCAATGTACTGGTTTATGCATAACATCCAAATCAGTACGCAAAAGTACTGGTTTTTTTTTAAATTTTGCCTCCTAATAATTTTAATTGTTTAAAATTGGTTAACTTCCCTAATTACTTGTGATTTGTTATGAATCACCCATTTAAAATTCAGTCTTTACTCTTAACTTACCATATGCTTTGCATTTAAATAAATAGAAGTGCCATTAGTGAAAACAGGTAGATATAACCCGGGGTTTACACATGAAAGAACTTTCTTGCAAGTATAGTATACGTATTATCACTCTGCAAATATTAGTACTAGTCCAAACACGCGTGTAAAATGTAGCCCACAAGGGACTAGTCCAAAAGTAACCCAAATGTATTGAAAAACATGGTATATTTAACATTACGATGTCCTAGGTCAGGGCCATATAACCCAGCTTTGGATTACAAAGGAGTAGTCTTAAAACTACTTCATTGTATACACAAGAGGATTAGTTTTAACTTTGTTTAGAAGCGGTAACATGTCGTAAAAAAATGAGACATATTGTCTCACTACAAACAATTTTTGACAATGACATGGTCCATGCTTGCATTACATCGGACCAGTCCATGGAGTAGTCCATTTAATAAAAATGGATCAGGCGGTCCAATATTATTTGCAGGCCAGCGAAAAATCGTAGAAACAGCCGATTGGCTGTAAGTACAAAAATTGTGTGAATGTTAGTGAAAAAGTGTGAGTGTATTGAACTTTCAAGAAATTACTTTCATGTGTAAATGCTAGGTAAGCGAAATATATCAGGGAGTCATCAAAAAACAGTATATTCATTTCATTCATGGCCACAGCTGCGCTCTTCCCTGATTCCAAAGTTGCTTCCACTTTAAGTTGCGGAAGAACAAAGTGTTCTAAAGTTGCAACCAGATTAATGGCAAAGTATTTAGGGTATTCACAAGGTCTCCTATCCAGCCACATTTTCATAAGTCATAATTTAAAAATTGCTCCAAACTATTGTTCTTGACGTTAAAAAAATTTCTTAAACTAATAAATTTTAATTAGTATTGTGGCTATTTTGTTGAACTATTTATGGTTTTTTAATCTTTTTAATATGTATTTTAATTCGGCTCAAGTTCATCAAATTTAATTTTCATTAAATTATTTTTATAAAGAAAGGAATTTTACAACATGAAAAATAATTAAAATTGTTATTGATAATCTTTCATTCTTGAACGTGGCCGTGGCTCGAACCCCGGCCGGCAGGTTACCATGACATGTTGCGATCGCAACCACTCGATCTCCTCAGATGGATTTGCCGTCTTACACTCGCAGCCATCGACGACTGCTGGCGTCAATAGTCAAACATCAATCCAAATTGTATTTTAACCTTTGGTAGATCGAAATTTGAATTTTTTTTTTTTGAATGATCATCCATTTTAATTGATTTTACATGTTTTCCGTACTTCTATTCTTTCCGTAAAGAAAAATAATAAATTTTTTTCTGCTAAGACCCCTTCTACACTCGGCAAGTTACTTGCGCAACTCTTGGTTTGTAGAAGTCAGCGGTAAGGTCGGGGTAAGGAAAAAAATATTTAGTACAGACTTTGTTGTACTCGGCAAGTTACTTGCGCAACTTACTTGCCGAGTCTGAAAGGGGTCTAACTATTTTATTTTAAGGCATTTTTTTGTTTGTAATTCAAAAACAAAAAATTTTAAGGGGTTTTAATTTTATAGCCTATGACAATATGGCTAGATTGGAGTCATCGTGAATACCCTCATTATATTGACAATAATTTGTATGAATTTAGAATTTTTTGTGCATTTACAACATTACTTCTACTTCTATCTATTTTTAATATTGTGACGTGATTGTTTTGTTGCATGTATTTTGTTAAGTTCCTGCTTTAAAAAATAGAAAAATTAATTATTTTTAATGTATAATTTTCTTTTTGCTTTAATAATCGTTTAAAACTTATGAACTCAATAAAATGTTGGGTCAAAATTTGTGTACTGGTTTTTTCCGAATGTACTGGTATTTTTCTTACGATGTACGGATTTTTCCAATTTCAAAAATGGCAACCCTAATCCTAAAGTATACCGATCGATTCAGAATCATTTTTTGAGTCGATCTAACGATGTCAGGCTGGCTGGCTGTCCATGTTACCTTGTGCGCAAAGTACAGGTCGTAAAATTAAAGCTAATTTAATAAAATTTGGTACAAAGGTTCTAATTGGCATAAGGTCTAATTGACAATCGGTCCATAATTTCATATGGCCCCCATACAAGCTACTTTCCGAAATAGGGTCTTTGTTTTTTTTTTAATTTCCTAAGCTAACTATTAAACCGATTTTAATGAAATTTAAAACATAGATAGATCCCTATTCATTTAGCCATACACTCTCGAAAATTTGTTTTGAAATACTGTGGTGTTGGTTATCATATGCTAGGGCTTGACTGACTATATGTTCATACTTACTGGATTTTTATATCTCTGTACTGGAACGTACTATTTATATTGTGTTATATATATTTTTTTGCGTGTTTAAGTTTTAAGTATTAGGCCTTTTTATCAACGTATTTTATTATCTGCTTGTTTAAGTTCACTTCATACAATAATATTCATTCGGTAACGTCATTTAACCATCAAAGTTTGTAACGTCTTATTTCTTTAAATTTAGTTTTTGTGTAAAGTAACGTCTATTAGTTCCCCTTCTCAATATTTTTGGTAAAGTAACCTATTTTTCGCCGCCCCAAGGAAACTATATAATAACGATATAAGATTTTAAGTAACTGGCAGAAAATAAAAACATTGCAACAAAACACAAGAGTATGAGTGCTGAGGATTATAATCACCGGTCGGCGAAAAATTGGGTAAGGTTTTTTTTCTATTTTGTACCCTTCACCAAAGGTAAAAGGGTATATATAAGTTTGTCATTCCGTTTGTTATTTCTACAATATTGATCCTACACCCTATAAAGTATATATATTTTGGGTCCTTATGAAATGCGAACGACAAACTTATATATGCCCTTTTCCACCTGGGTTGAAGGGTATAATTAAGGGTTTTCGGTACTTAAAGATATTGGGGGTATTTTGGGAGGCAAGCGCAATTGTGTGTCCAATCGTATAAAATAAATGTACTTCAAAGTAAATACTCAATTTTGAAAGGTTCCCTTATCATCTGTAGACGTAGAAAAAACTTTTTCTATGTACAATAATGTGCTGATTCCAAATAGACAGAGTTTTCTTTTCGAAAATTTATCGCATTAATTTTGTAATTTACTGTAACAACGTATTGAACGAATAAAGTGGAAAATAAACAATAAATTAAATTGCTTTTTTAAATTCTAACAGCTTATTTTCATCATTTCCTATTTTTAAGCTTGTTAGGCCCGGAGCTTTAATGTAAATAAAACATCAATTTTATTACAGTTTTTTCCCAACGTTTCGTAGAGTGTTTTTCTACTTCTTCAGGGGGTGTCTATTTAAATATGTGTAAAAACGTACATTATAATACAATATTTTTTTAAACCATGTATATAACTTAAACATTTTTTGATTATATTACAATTTTAAATATTTTATTTCAGTGTGGAAATTTTTTTGTAAAAACAAAAACAAAAAGCAATTAACAATAACAATTTTCAACCACATCTTATTCTAGTATCACAGTGAAAAACTTTTTAAATTTGTTTATCAATTTAAAACAACCCTGTAATTAATGTTGATGTTGTCTGTATCTTCTTTCAGATTCATCTTCTTATTTATTTTTTGTTGAATTCGTAAACTTTCAATCGTGTATCTATTTTTTTCAACATTCTCTCTATCCAATAAAAATTTCATGTTTTTGAACGAGTTTTTTAATAGCTTAAAACTATTGTTTTAGTGCTTTTTTGGATGCTCTACTAATATGCATCGACAATGGTTATAGAAAAACTCGCTTATTTGCATCGGTGGTGCATATATAAACATTATTTTATGTGCATCAGTGTTGGGCAAAATACATGTTTTGCGGTATTAAAAATACAAAATACTTGCTCGTCATTTATTAAAAAAAAAAAATACTTCCACGTCATGTACATGTATGTTTGTGTAAACACGAGTGTTTGCTTTAGTTTCAATTTTAAAACTAACTTTATTTATCAATATATTTTTCTTAAGTGCTAACATAAAAAATCTTAAAACTAGTGTCGTATATACATATAATCTTAACTACCCTGTAGGAAATGTCACTAGTGAATCTGTACTGATTTACTATTGACACAGTCACCAGTACAAGTGACTTATTATACCCCAGTCAATGTTATTTACTATAGACATTTAACATGTGCGTGTCATTGGAAATCTACTACTGACGTTGGCACTACTGACAAGGTACTGACTAGGTAGTTCCTTTGGGAACATATGAAGACATTGGAACCAGGGAATCACTAGTACATTTAAGTAAATGTAGTCTACACTTTTGGTACGAATACGAAATCATAACAATATTTTTTTATTATATATTCAACTTTTATAGGAATTGTACTTCTCAGTTGTTATTAATAAACATTTTTGCGTTTCAAAGCCAAATATAGTGGCAAATGTAGTGAAGTGTAGACACTATGCAGACAATGTCACCAAAATAGTCGACAAAACTGGTGACTTGGAGACACTTGCACCCAGGTTTCCTTCAGGGTATAAACATGTTTATTATGGTGACCATACACACACATGATAAGAGAACTGAAAACAGATGTGATATTTTATTTATCAGTTATTTTAAAAGATGCACTCTATTTTTAAATATTTTAAATAAATATAATCTTTTTTATCTACGCATGTGTGCATTTGGAAGAAATGTAAAAACAACCCTTACCCACATCTGTTGTCAACATGTTCAGTTCTGAAAATTTTGCCGGGTGCGCATTGGTATTGGTGTGGAAAACTCCACTTTTATTTTTTATTTATTCTTACAGTAATAGCTCTTAATGCAGATAAAACTAAAAATTAAAATAACAATACAAATTAAAATTAAGGATGCGTGACCAGATACTTCATGAAACTGCAGATCCTTTAAGTTGACCTTCTTCTTCATATTTTGTAACTCGATCTTCTGCTGATTTATGTCGTGCGTGTTGTTGATAATAGTAACATCAAAAGGTTTGACTATTTTATCTGCTATCGTTTTGGAATCTACCCCCCATGATGACGACTGGATATTTGACTTTGCTTCAGATTTAAAATGATTTGAGGCCGATAACGTCATACCTTCATATGTTGCAGTACACCCGTAGGATAGTTTTAGTATGCCTTTGAACGGTAATGTTATCCTTTTACGATTATTCTGACCGCAGTCCACAGTTAACATAAAATTATCAAAAACAGCAAAAATTCTTTATATGTGTTTAATTTGGGACACTCGCCTTGTAGCTGTTCCTTAATTTTTCCGATCTTTTCAATCTCTTTCAAATATAATGTTAAATTGTAGTATACTATTAGATTCCATTTCGAGTTTACTGTATTTAACTGTCCAACATTGTTAAGGTAGATAGCCTTATTTGATGAAAGTTCTTCTATTGAGACCGCATTGTTCTCGTTAATTGGGGGTGCTTTTGCTGGTTTTATCAACATTAATAATAAAAATACAATTGTGATAACATTCATCTTCTTCATCTTGTCTGGTTTTTTGAGCTCTGTTAAGCAGCTTCTTACCGGAGGTGAATTATCTTCTATTACATCTCTGGTAACTAATGGGCACAGTTTGTTAATAGGCCTCTTTAATGTGCTATTTTGAAGTCTTAATGTAACTACTCTTACTTTTCCATCTTTGCCATAATGTGTTTCACTAATTCTAGCAAGCAGCCAACTAGCTGGGTGACTATTTCCATCCTTTATCAGAACGGTAGTACCTACTTTTATATTCTCGTAGGGAATTTTCCATTTATTTCGCTGTTGCAAAGTGGTAAGATACTCATTCTTCCATCTATTCCAAAAGTCTTTCCTTAGTTTTTGGATTAACTTCCACCAGTCATTTAACGGCCTTCCAATTAGAAAATGCCCTGGTGTTAGCACATCTATTTGAGTGACATCATTATTATGCATTCCAACCAGAGGTCTTGAGTTTAAGACTGCTTCGATTTGTGTAAGTAAAGTACTCATTTCCTCATATGTAAGTTTAGCTTCGCCAATAGTTCTTTTTAAAAGAAATTTAACTGACTTGACACCAGCTTCCCAAATTCCTCCAAAATGAGGAGCTGCCGGGGGAATAAAATGCCAGCGAATTTTTTGTGAGGCAAGTATTGGAATTATTGTTTTGTTATTCCGAACTGCTTCTTTTAAATCTTTATCTATTCTTCTGTCTGTGCCAACAAAATTTGTCCCATTATCAGAATTAATATCTGAACTAAGACCTCTTCTTCCAAAGAATCTCTTTAACGCTTCAAGGTAAATTGCTTTTGTTGTCATGCACACAAAAACTGCTATATACGCCTCAAACGTTTTTTGCCCTTTTCCTTTTGAACACTTTAAATGAATTGGCCCAGCGTAATCTACACCGACATGTCGAAATGGAGCGAATATTGTTACCCTTGGTTCTGGCAGATTGCCCATTAATTGCTTTGAATTTTCTTGGTTGTACCGAATACATTTTGAACAGCCTCTAATATATTTCCTAATCGAATTCTTCATATCTATGATCCAATATTTTCTTCTTAATGTAGCTTCAACTAAACGAGCATCACCATGAAATGTTGCTAAATGCGCCTTTTCAATCAGCAACGTTGTCAAAAAAGATTTCCTCAAAATTATAGGATGCTGTTGATCATATGGCAAATTTGCATTTTGCAATCTACCGCCGACTCGAAGTAACCCATCTTTATCTATAAAGGGAAACAAATTAGCTAGTTTGCTGCTTTTGTTCACCATGCCATTTTTTTTAAGTCGATTATATCTTCTTTCCTCTCAGCTTCTTGCTGACAGCGTAATATTCTCTTCTCCGATATTAATAGCTCGTTTGCAGATAAATATTGTAAAAACTGCTGCGTTCTACGCATTTTATTTATGTATGAATCTAAAGATATACGCCACTACTCGTTGAAGTTTAGAAAAGCTGGAATATTTATCAATTAATTCTTCTAACAGCGTAGATTTCATTACTATGGTAGTAGCAAATGCAGATTTAACTCCTTCACCTCTTTTGGGCCAGCTTTCAGATGATAACTGCAACCACGTTGGACCATTCCACCACAACGAGTGTGTAATTAGCTTATGTGCACTTATACCTCGTGATGCCACATCTGCAGGATTTTCTTTGCTGCATACATAATTCCATTTTGCATTAGGAATTGTATTTATTATTTCAGCTACACGGTTCCTTACAAATTTATCTTTATTTTTGTTATTTGCTATCCATGCTAATGTAATTGTCGAATCGCTCCAAGCATATAACAAATACTGTCTTTTTATTGTATTTGACACCTTATATATACGTTTTGCCAGGAGGTTCGCTGCACATAGCTCGAGTTTCGATAGACTTTTTCAATTTTTTATAGGATTAACTTTTGTCTTAGCTGCTAAAAGTGTTACTGATTCATTAATCTTTAGATAAATGACTGCAGCATATGCCCTCTCGGATGCGTCTGCAAAACCATGCAGCTCAAAATTAAAATTTTCTATGGTCCGCAACCATCTTGGTATTCGTATTCTTTGCAAATCTGGAAGGTCCTCTGTAGGTAAACTGCAACCATTCTTTCTTTAAATCATCATGTAGTTCTTCATCCCACGTACAATGCAAAAGCCATAGTTTTTCAATAAATAATTTAGCAACAACAGTCACTGGAGATAACCATCCTAGAGGATCGAAAATTTTTGACACTACTGCTAGTGCATATCTTTTTGTTATGTTGCTGCTTCTGGAAAAATTTATGTTGAAGCGGAAGCTGTCCTTCACTGGATCCCATTGTAACCCTAGCGTTTTAAGTGATTCATCATCTCTTATTTGAATAATTTTGTTGTCACTGGAGCTGCTTATGTCGTTAAGTATATCCCAGTTATTAGATACATACCTATTTTCTTTAATTAAATCCATACTTGGCAAGGTGATAACGTACCCCATGCTAAATATTTCTGCACTTTTCAATTGAATCTGCTCCTGTTATTAGATCATCCATGTAAAAATCTTCTTTGATTATATCTTTTAATTCTTCGCTATGACAATTATCAGCTATATACAATAAAGCTCTCACAGCTAAAAACGGGGCGGATGCAGTTCCGTAGGTAACCGTTGTGAGTTTATACTCTTTGATGGGGTTTTCTTTACATTCTCTCCATAATATGTGCTGATATAACTGATGTTTTGGGGTAATTCTAATTGGTCGGTACATCTTTTCTACATCAGCTGTGACAACAAATTTCCACAGCCTCCACTTAGTCAGAATATCAAAAATATCATGTCGCAACCTAGGTCCTGTAAGCATTATATCGTGTAAGCTTTTACCATTTGATGTTTTTGCAGATGCATCAAAAACCACTCTCAACTTAGTCGTCAGGCTGCAATCTCGAACTACTGCTTGGTGAGGTAAATAATATTTACCGCTGTTAAATTCGTCTACTAGCTTCATACTTCTAATTTTCTTTCAAGAGAAAGCATTCTAGCTACAGCTTGTTTTCTAGAATCGCCAAGCTCACGATCTTCCTTTCTAATGGGTAGATTAACTTCTATTCTGTTATCTGCATTTATTTTTGTAGTTTCATTAAATATGTTTAGACAAGCTTCATCTTCGTCATTGTGGTTGAAGTTTAATGGCAACTCTTCCAGTCACTTGGGAACCATGGTCAATTAACGCTCTCAATAAAATGTATTCACCATGTGCTGACTTCACCTTTACTTGTGCAGTGGCAAGCAACACGTTTGCTGGAGAATTTGCATTCATGGACTTGGCTGTTTCATTTTTTGTTGTCTGTCCATAATTAATATGTAATATGGAATGATGCATTTTTCCACATTGATCACAATTTATTTTTTGGAAACACCTCTTGTCCATTCTGTGATTTAAACACATATTACATATTTTAGCCTCTCGAACCCAAGAATTTTTTTCTTCTACTGCTAAGGCCAAAAACTTTTTACAGTTTCGCAGCTTATGACCATTCTTTTTGCAATAGTTGCAGAAGCCATTTTCCGTTGACATCATCGTTGCTCGATCTCCGGTGTTGTACTTTTTGCTTGATGATGCCTCTAATGCTTCACAATGTAGTTCTATAAAAGTCATCACATCTTTTAAATTTTGTATTTCTTTCGATTTTTTGGTGGTTTGTTCATATAATACAAGCCCCTCTTTGTCCAATTTTCTTATGACAATTCGAGCAAGTATTGGGTCGGCATCTATTAAGGAAACATTCATTGCCTTAAGCGCTTCAATGCTTTCGTTTGTAACGTTCAGCAAATTTCTTAAGTTGTTTGCTGAATTAATATTAATATTTGGTTGATCTAGTATTTTGTCCAATTTTGTAAATAATATCCTTCTATTGCCAAACCTTTGATTTAAAATCTCCCATGCAGCTTCATAATTACTGTCATTAATGGGAAGGTTTTTTAATGCTTCTCCCTTTACGGGAGTTTTTAGTCTTAGCAATTTCTCTACCGCCGGAACTTTAGTCATATGTACTAATTTATTGAACATATTATAAAACGAAGACCATTCTTCAATGTCGCCATTAAAATATGGTACTTTCACTGTTTCTTATGCCACCACTTTCTCTTCTTTTCGTAGCTCTGATATTTTGCGGAGTATATTTTGTACTGCCTCTTCATACCGTTTTTCTATAATCTCCAGCTCCTCATCTATGTCTTCTTCCAGGAAGTGTTTGGTTATAAGCTCATTATGGATGTTTTTTATATCCACCATGACTTCTTTAATCGAACTTTTTTATGTTCTAAGAGTAAAATGTCTTCTGCATTCTCTTCTAACAACCATTCCTCCAATTTTTGTACTCTTCTGCGAAATCGTATGAGCATGTTTGATGCAGTTTCCTCTCTTGCATTTAGTTGCAATACTTTTTCAGGACCAGAATCTTTTCTTTGTCCAATGTAGTTTTTTGGTTCTTGTGGAGAACTTACAAACTCTTTAGTTTTGCATTAGCAACATTTGTTCAAAATGTTGAGCCAACATTGTCTGCATTTGATTTTGCATTTGAACAAACTGTTCTTGCGTGACGTATGACATACTTTTTTCAGGTTTTTTTCCTCTTCTTGTGTTGCCAATTTTGCCATTGTATGCTTGAACATTTCCATGACTTTTTCATAGTAATTGTTTATGAAGTAGTCTTCAGAA
The DNA here is from genome assembly GCA_949318255.1 of Pollenia labialis. Classification (NCBI taxonomy): domain Eukaryota; kingdom Metazoa; phylum Arthropoda; class Insecta; order Diptera; family Polleniidae; genus Pollenia; species Pollenia labialis. The sequence continues at coordinate 60,951,874 of OX439139.1, read as the reverse complement.
GCGATTGAAGCAGTTCTCACTGTCCCGCTTTCCAATTTCACGAGAATGGCCGCAAGTTCATATCTTATTTGCTTTTAGTTCTCGTATAATTGTTGTCTTTGACTCATTTTTACTAATTAGTTTTATTTGATTTTTGTTTTAAAAAATTTTTTTTTTTTATTATTATTTGGGAGTAGACTTTCTAGCTGATTCCGTTTTTTTTATCGCAGGACCATGTAAACGCGAGTGTTTGCTTTAGTTTCAATTTTAAAACTAGCTTTATTTATCAATATATTTTTCTTAAGTGCTAACATAAAAAATCTTAAAACTAGTGTAGTATGTATAATCTTAACTATAAACATGTGTCTTATCTATTCGTGTGGTGACCATACACACACATGATTACAGCACTGAAAACAGATGTGATATTTTATTTATCTGTTATTTTAAAAGATGCACTCTATTTTTAAATATTTTAAATAAATATAATCTTTTTTATCCACGCATGTGTGCATTTGGAAGAAATGTAAAAACAACCCTTACCCACATCTGTTGTCAACATGTTCAGTTCTGAACAGTATGTATTTAAAATACGAAATGCACCATTATTATTCAACCCAAAAAATACTTTAGATAAAACTAATAACAAAACAATTGTTTCCTATCATAAATCATAAATGATTTTTTATCAAAATAATTTTCGTGGGAATACAAAATTTAATTTAAATGATTTTGTTATTCATGCTTATCCCATCAACAATAAATTTCAGTGTTTTCATCAAGAATAAAAATTGGGAATTAAGCACGAATAACAAAATCATTAAAATATCAGATTTTTTAATGTAGCATCAGACAAACAGTTTCTTATTGGATAATAAATAAAACATGCTGAAGTAAATAATCTTTCTGCAGGTCCTGATGAGCACAAACTTGTATAAAACTCTATGAATACTCTTTTTATTTTTGGATAGCTGTCAAGAATTTTGTTTACCAGTTCTAGTTTTTGGTAGATCAAAATGCAAACAACCATCAATAAACTGACAAAATATATTTTTTAAATTATGTTTTTAAAATACAAAATACTCCCATATTTTATGCATCTAAAATACAAAATACAAACTATGGACTTCTATTTATTGTAGGTATGTATTTAAAATACAAAATACTTGCTGGACATATATTTAAAATACAAAATACTTGCACGTCATGTATTTATAATACAAATTCAAAATACGAATTTGTATTTAACATACGTATTTCAAATACTGCCCAGCTCTGATGTCCTTTAAGTGATATACAAATAAGAACGATAGTTTTGTTTTCTGTTTTGTAACATTTTAATTGAAATGGCTCTACGACCTGTTGCTGGAATTGGCCCGCTTAAGCACGCACTTCGATCTTGTGCGTTCTTCCACCGGAGTCTCGGTCTTCCCCGGCTGTGCTTTCCGTGGAAGTTGTGATCCCACGCCTTATTGGTTTGAGCATTTATTTGACCGACATGGCCGAGCCACAGCAGTCGCTGTATTTTGATGCGCTTAACCAGGTTCATGTCGGGATATAGCTCATAGAGCGTACGTTTCCTTCGACATTCTCGTTAATACCGATCGGACCATTGATAGAGGATTTTTCTCTCAAAAAACACCTAAAACCGCCTTATCTGCCTTCGCAAGTCCCTATGTTTCAGTGCCTCAAAGAAGCAATAAACTCTTTTTCACACAGAAAAAAATACCAATGTTAAATTAACATGGCAAAATGTTCATTGATAATCATAATAAATTTTTGCAAAAGTATGCATTTTATTTAAATTTATAATTATGTATTTCATATTAATTTTATACAAAAAATATTTAAATAACCTTAAAGCAAGTTAACTTAATACAATTAACTGTTAAAATAACATTGTTCAATATTGAATCCATAAAAACCTGTTTTATATTAAAATCAAATCTTGTAAAATTAATTGCATACATACTTAAGTATGTACATTTTTTATTTTCATGTTTAAAATATGTTATAAAAAGAAGACAATTCCCGCATTCTTTAAATTAAAATTATTTAGTTAAATAGTACATCAAGTTTTCAAAGTAGAATGATGACGAAAACCAAATCGGGCGATTCTGCTGATGCTTCTGTTGACAAAGGAGAATACAAAATAAGTGAAACATGTGTTACAGGTAGGGTATTCATTCGGTTAACCGTTAATCGGTCAACCGATTATTTACTACCCGCTTAACTGATCGGTTAATTTAAAATTGGCTTTTTTCGATTAACGATTAAACCAGTTAATTTCAGTCGATTACCCGATGTAACAAAATTTTGAATTTTTTGTTGTATTAAACCATTTTTTTTTTGTGTATTTAATTATGGGTGAGTTCCAAAACGTCAGTTGCAAAGAAATCCAATTTTTTAAATGCGCTCTACAATGAAATGTAGAATTATACAATGTTATCTGCACCAAAGTTCACCAAAAAAGTTACCAAAGTGCAGCAAAAAAGTTGCGTTTAGAAATATTTTGCCATACAATATTTATATTCTTAAAATACTGTACAAAAACAGAAATTATGGAATTCGGAAATAAACTTTTTTGCAAAATGTTTGGTGCTTGTCAGAACAAGTTAGATGATGATCAACCAACAGAATTAACCGAAACAATTCTCTAATGGCATAATGGATGATTTTATATGTTTAGAGAAATGCAGGAAAAAGACTGCGAAATTAGATATTCTGTGTTATGGGTTGCTTTCGAGTTCTCCAACATCCAAGATAAGTGAAAGAATTTTTTTCAAGTTTTATCAAAACTAAAAAAGAATCGCTCAAATTCTAAACATTTAATCCAATTTATTTTTCTAAAACATTATTTTATAATGCTTTTGAAGTAATTAATAATATGAATTCAGAGTTTATTTTTTAATAAATACATAATAAGTATTAATTAAAAAATATGTATAACATAGTGATTGATTATTTTTTGTTTGCTCGTTTTGGTTCAAGTATTGTTATGTTATTATTTTTTTACCAATAAAATCCAAATAATAAATAATTTTTAATTTTTATATATTGAACTTACTTAAGTTATAAAAAACCCTTATTAACCGGTTAACCGATCAAAAACAAAATTAACCGATTAAAGCAAAAGCCCGATTAAGTAATCGAGCGTTTAACCGATTAAAGCAAAAGCAGGGTAAGTGTTTCACACTGTTATATCACACTAACACCAATTTGATTCTACATGAAATTCACGTTGTTTCAACTTGAAATAACTTTCATTCAACGTGATTCGGATTGTTATTTCTATATAAATGAAATTTTGCTCTAACTTTACTGCAAAGTTAAATTGACATGAATTATAGTTATTTTAAAAGAACAAAATGTTGTTCGCTAGTTATTGTAAAATCATGTTTAATTAACATAAAGTAACAATGAAGAAAAATCACCACCGAAAAGGGTACAATCAACCTTGTTTTCGACGATTTTACATTGATTTTTTCGAGTCCTACCGATGTTAAGAGTACCGTTAGCTTATGTTGATCAGACAGGTACGCACGTTAATGGCATTCTTTTATCTCCCATACAGTGTATTTCTTGGATAGGATATGGAATCTGTAATGCAAGATTTGTTTTAAACCAATTCGGATAAATTCAGCAACGATCCATATAAAATTACGTACAATAATTTGCCCATTATTAATTATAAGTTTTGTTGCTGCTGCTTTAAAATTTAAAAAGAACGAAAACAGCTGTGTTTTGTTTGTACACAACAACTAATATTTCCTAAAAAAAAATTAATTAATAAAACCAATAATAATTATTCAGTACTAAATGTACTTAGTTAAATTTATTGCGTCGTTAAAACATTTTTTATTTGATTTATTTCTTTTATTTATTCGGGTTTCACTACAACGGGCTGAAGGCCAACGTTACTATTGCTCGGTTAATTAAGTTAGAATATATTTTTTTGTAGTTGTATTTGTATCTCTTATTAAATAAATAAATACATTTTTTTATAGTTTATTATTATGTACTTAAAATTTTAAACGATTTTCAGAATTCACAATTTTAAAGCAAAACCCAAACTTTGGTAAAATGTTTTCTTCAAAAGTGAGTGATTGAAAAAAAACGATACCCTTAATAGCCTTTTCACACTTGTCAACATTTAACATCTTAAATTAATTTTCGAAGATGTTGAAATTTTCCCATAAGAAATACATTGGGCTAAAAATCAAAATTTTTTACATCTTTACAAAATGTTCCTGTATCATTGTATTTCATTCTACATCTTCCGATTACTTTAGTGTCATCACTAGAAAAGTGGCAATAAATTATATTATTATTGTGGCATCACTGACAGAATGGCATTTTATATTTTGTTTGCTTCCTAAGTATACTATGACTACACGTATAGAAAGTTATCATGTTATGGCTATTAAATATCATGAAATGGTTATGGCAACTGTAATATGTTTTCAAAGTTATCATTATTTAAGTGCTAGAAAAATATTTCTCATGTTGAGTAACATTTATTATACAAATTTTCATATAATTCAAATGTGTATTCTAAGTCAAATTACAATCCTCAAAAGCTTTTTTACTTTAATAGTCTTATTCCTTCAATATTTACCTGGAATATTTTGTATGCATATCAGAATTTTTGTTTTGTATATTTCTGTTGCGAGGCTTACTTACGTAAAGAAAATTAATACAAAAATCCATCGATGAATTTTGTAGAATTTGATTTTAAAACAATTTATTTCAAAATTTTCACTTACTTAATGGCAGGTATTTTGTTTTGTTGATGTGTTATAACCGCTAGAATATTTATATTATAAATATTACATTTTTATACATGTTTGTGTGTATGACAAATTTATTACTAAACAAACGCAAACCAACACACATACATCTATACTTTAAAATTCTTTATTTTCCAAATCGATTTTATCAAGTACTTAAAATTCTTGGAATTTTAAGTGTTACAACAAACTCTCGCTTGTTGAACTTTTATTGTCAAAATTTCAAAGAATTTTAAGTGTTACAATAAACTCTCGCTTAAATCAAAATTGATGATTTAAGCAAGAGTATGAACTTTTAGTATTAAGCAATATTGTACCCTATTTTTTATTAAGTATATAATATATTGATTTTAATAAAGAAGGGCAGTAAGAACTGGGCAGCATTGAACTGAACAACAAAAAAGTGTTTTTCTAAATTTATTTCACAAAAGTATTCGGACATTTATTTGGCGCAGTCGGTAGGATTCCGCGGAGTGTTATCCTTTCAGGAGAAAATAACTTGTTTCAAATCATTGAATTAACGCGGTAACGTAAGTCCTTTCGAAAGATCGAAGGACGTGGAAAAAAAACATTCGTTAAATTTAAGTCTCTTTGAAAGACCAAAGGACACAAAAAACACTTATACTTTTAAAAGATTAAAAGTAGTTTCTTCGAATTTTTTTTGTTTTGTGAAATCCTTCGAAAGATCGAAGGACGTGAAAAAAAAACATTTGTTAAATTTAAGTCTCTTTGAAAGATCAAAGGACACAAAAAAAAAACACATCCTTTTAAAAGATTAAAAGTAGTTTCTTCGAATTTTTTTTGTTGTTTTGTGAAATCCCTCGAAAGATCGAAGGCAGTGAAAAAAAAAGAACTTTTTGTGAAATTTAATTGCTTTGAAAGTTTAAAAGAAACGTAAAGCAAAATATTTCTAAATAGAAAAAGAAAGTAATTAAACTTAAAACGTGAAGAACATTCAATAAAAAGTTAAGAAGAAGAAGTTCAATAAAAGAAACAACCTCATAAAAAAAATACAACTTTAACAACGAAGTCCTGCAACACCAACCAGAGGAAACGAGCAACTCCACTACAAAGTAAGGCGATTCTAAATTATTGTTATTTCATTTCCACAAATTGTTTTTTTTTTTTATTATTATTATATTACCCTAAAATTATTTTTAATACTAAATGCGTACAATTGAAATTTTTTTTTTATAGAATCGGAGATAGAAATAATTATTTTTCCTCTCTTTACAATTTTTCTTTAAAATTATTTTTAAATGCATAAATGCATACAATTGAAAAAATTAATATAGAATCGGAGATAGAAAGAATTATATTATACACGCCTAAAGAAGAAGATATTGAAAGATTACAAAGCTTTTTACGCAAAATAACTTTAATAAAATTAAGAGCAAGGAAAAAGTATTCAAGAAATAAGAAAAATAATAATAAACAAAAGTATATTAGAATTTAATTTTTAAAACAGATTTACTGCTGCTCTGACTTTAGTAAAAATGGTAGACGAAATACGAAACCAACCCAATAGGCTAGTTATTGACCCACTGAAATATTTAAGTAACTTACCAGACTTCTTTGGAGACAGTAAAGATTTACAAAACTTTACAGCACTCATAGACAGAATAAATCCTCATTTAGAAACTTACGATGAGCTATCAAAACAACTTTTCTTGGACATTATAAAATCGAAATTAAAAGGTAAGGCCAGACAGACTATAGAAATCAACTGTCATGCCACTTCCTGTTACGAAGTTAAGGATAAATTACACAGACTCAATAACAAAATTGTAATCATATTAGGAGAAACAGACGCTGCTAGACAAAGTGCCAGAAATAACATGCAAACAGCATTAAATATATTTAAAAGTAAAATACCCGAACCCATGAAGACAATTCTTTTCTGTAGAAATCCAGTAGACATAGAGGAAGCAATGGACATCTTATTCCAAGTAGGATATGCATATTCCAGCAATCCTGATAATCAAAAACACTTTACACCCAGACACCAACAAACTCACAATAACGGCAACAATTATAATCGCGGTTCATACAAAAACTCTTCCCATAATCGACCAAATAACCAAAATAATTTCCATAACAGTCAGAATTATAGGGAAAACCAAAGATATACTACTTACAACCAAAGACAAAACAACAGAAACCCAGTCCAACAACACTATGGACAAAACAATGCACCCGATCTAAGACCCCAAAACCAATTTCACCGACAAAATATACCTAGGGAAAGCATTCAGTGGCACAACAACCACAACTTCCAACCAACACAACGACAGGAACCTATGGACGTTAATGTTAACGTAATATCAGAAAATTTTCGGGACAGAGCCTCGGGAAGCAACTTCCACATATAAAAATAAAAACAAAATTAGGACATATAAAATTAATAGTGGATACTGGAGCCACCAATTCAATAATTAACCCAGGAATTTGTCATCCAAAGTGGATACACCAAATTAAACCCCTTATAATTAAAACAATTCAAAACGAAGTAAACGTAAAAGAAAAAGTAATAATTCCAGCATTCGAAGAATTTAAAATTACTGATAAAATGCTACAGTTTTATGTTTTAAAATTCCATAACCATTACGATGGCCTACTAGGCAATGATATACTTAAAACATATAATGCTTGCATAAATTATGCAAATAATTCTATCCAAATAAATGGACAGAATATACCAAAATTTTTTGACGATAAAAAAGAGATAAAAAGTAAATCAATTTTTTGTGAAGAACAGTACAACATTCCTAATAGGATGATCGCTACGCAGAAGATAGACGATTATAGTAACAATGTGAAAGAATATAAAACCTTGGAACACCAAATTAGAACACAGCACCTTAATTCTGAAGAAAAACAACGTCTCTTACTACTTATAAAAAAATATTCATCAATATTTTTCAAAGAAAATACACAACTTAGCTTTACAAACGCCATTAAACATAAAATTAGAACTATAAACGATGTTCCAATAGTCTCAAAATCTTATAGATACCCATATATACACAAATTTGAAGTTGAAAAACAAATACAAGAGATGTTAGAAAGTAATATAATAAGAGATAGCAATTCGCCCTATTCCGCCCCAATCTGGATCGTGCCAAAGAAAGCCGATGCAAGTGGGGAAAGCAAATGGAGACTCGTCATTGATTATCGCAAATTAAATGAGATTACAATTGACGATAAATATCCTTTGAAAAATTTGAATTCTATAAAATTAATATTTGAAAAATTAAAAGAAGCCAATTTAAAAATTCAGTTAGACAAGTCCGAATTTTTGAAAAAGGAAACAGAATTTTTAGGACACATTGTTACAATTGAAGGGATAAAACCAAATCCAAAAAAAATTCAATGCGTATCTAACTTTCGAATTCCAACCACCGTAAAACAAATCAAACAATTTTTAGGTCTTACGGGTTACTATAGGAAATTTATTAAAGATTATTCAGCAATAGCGAAACCTATGACAAAATACTTAAAAAAGGATATAAAATTAAATATTTCCGATCCAGAATATCAAAAATGTTTCAATACACTAAAAACTTTACTCATTAATGAACCAATATTAGCATACCCCGACTTTACAAAGAAGTTTACACTTACCACAGATGCTAGCAATTATGCATTAGGAGCCATTTTATCTCAAGACAACCATCCAATTTGCTATGCTAGTCGAACCCTTAATGATCACGAAATAAACTATAGCACCATCGAAAAAGAACTACTTGCTATAGTATGGGCAACAAAATATTTCAGGCCTTAATTATTTGGAAGAAAATTCACTATAGAAACAGACCACAAACCATTAACGTGGCTTTTTTCAATTAAAGAACCAAACTCTATACTCGTGAGATGGCGTCTAAGACTTTCTGAATTTAATTATGATATAAAGTATAAAAAGGGAACTAAAAACAGCAATGCCGACGCATTTTCAAGAATAGAAAACGAACCAATTAGTATAAACGTGATGAATTTAAGTGATACAACAATAAAAGAAACCCCAACAGCTATTAACCTATTTAAAAACCAAATTATTATAAAGAAGTTAACGTCCGGATCAGTTAGAATAAGAAATAGGAATGTCTTTAAAAACAAAAGAAAAACTATCTTTATGAAAGAATTAGATAAAGAATGTGCTATCACTTTGCTAAAAACGCATTTTAATCCCACTCAACTAAATGCAATCTTAATGGATGACGATTTTTTCCCTGTTTTCAAAGAGACGTTTGACGAATTGTTCTCAACTAATACAAATTTCAAAATAGTACGATGTTTCAATTTGGTAGAAGACATAGAAGACGAAGAAAAATTAAGTGAAGAAATAAAAATAGAGCACCATGATAAAAACCATAGAGGTATCACAGCAGTTTTTGAAGAGTTGAAAAATCGAATCTACCATCCTCAACTTAAATTAAGAATAACTCAATTTATAAACAATTGTGAAGTATGTAACGTAGAAAAATACGACAGAAAGCCTCCTAAAGTACCCTATAAAATTACAGAAACACCCAACAAGCCTCGAGACATTATTCATATTGACGTTTTCTATACTTTACAAAAACAACTATTTCTGACTATAATAGACAAATTTACAAAATTCGCTTCAGCATTTAGAATTTGTGGAAGAACTTGGGTAGAATTTAAATCAAAACTTATTCAATACTTCTCAATATATGGTAAACCAAGAAAAATTGTTACAGATAACGAACTCGGGTTTAAAGCAATCCCATTAGTACAATTTTTAAAGGATGAAAACGTTATAATACACTATACCTCCAATAGCAATCACACCTCGAATGCAGACATCGAGAGACTACATAATACCATTAATGAACATATTAGACTTTTGCGACATGACGAAAGAACCCACAACGAAACTATCGAAGATAAAATATCCAGAATAATAGGGTTTTACAATAATACAATACATAGTACTACAAAGGTAAAACCAATTGACTTCATAAACGGAAAAATCTCAGAAGAAGAATACCCAAAATTTTATGAACTAATACTAAGAAAAAAAACTAAATATATTAATACATTAAACAAAGACAGGACTGATGTCGAAATAGAGAACGGAGAAAATTTTATTAAAGAAATAAGAGGCGGGAAAAACCACCGTAAGTATAGGAAAATTAACGCGACCAAAATAGATAATGAACACCTAAAAGAGAATAAAACAAATCTTAAATATTACAAAACCCATGTTAAACCATTTAAAAAATTCCAGATTAGAGCAAACAATGCTTAGATATTGATTAACACGCACATATATTTTTAGATGCAAACCCGGACTATAATTTTCATCTTATTCACACCCATAAGAGCGCAACTACTGAACATCCAAGACTTGACAAGTAATAATGGTTACCTCCCAATCAAAGTGGACGAAGTTAAAACAATCGAACAATATAATAAAATCCTTCATGTAATCAACATAACGGCATATACAGACAGTCTTTACCTCTTACAGCAGAACATAAAAACAATAAACAGCAGCCTTACTAAAACTAACCCCGAAACGAGCTCTCTACTTGACAGTATAACAAAAAACTATGAGATATTAAATGTAAAAATAAGTAACTTAAAACCGCACTTCAGAGAAAAAAGAGGCCTTATTAACGTATTAGGAAAAGGGTTAAAATATATTGCCGGATCTATGGACAGCGACGACGAGGCTCAGATAAACAATGCCCTCAATTCAATGAAAACTCAAGTAAATAATCTCACAACTTTTAATAATCTCATAAGTAATCAAATTAAGAATATTACTAATCACATCAACCAAAAACAAATAATAATCAGCACTTATTTCAATAAATTTAAAAACTTTCTTCAAAATAAAATTAGAGATTTGGAAGACGAATTTAGACTTATAAGCCACATATATCAAGTAAATAATGACATTACCCTTTTAAAAAACCATGTGGACGACATTGGCCAAATAATTTTTTCCAGCAAATTAGGAATAATCCCAACAGACATACTTACGAAGACAGAACTAGATTTAATTGCCAGCTTTGATAGCTATACTAATATCAAAGTAGCAGTAATATTTGAAAATGAAAACATCGTTATAATTCTTTTAATTCCACAATATTCAAATTCTGTACTGTCAAAAATTATATTTGAACCAATACCTAATTCAAAAAACAAATCTATATCACTTAAAAGTAACGAAGTACTTGTTAGCAAAAATAATAAAATATATGAAACAAATGTTAAAGAAAATCTAATGAAAAATTTAATACAGATTAATGATAATTGCTTAGAAAATATTGTTAATTTTAAAGAAGCCCATTGCAATATGACAACCATGGATTTTACCAGTGTAAACGAAATAATACCAGGTATTCTAATATTTAAGAATTTTTATTCCAAAATAACACATAATTGTAATAATAAATATGACTTAAAAATAACGGGCACTTTTCTTATCAAATTCGAAAATTGTGAAATTTATACATTAGATAATAATTTCACAAATGTTAAAATAAAATTATACGAAAATTTTATCTTACCCAATTTTATAACTAAAATAAAAGAAAACTCTAATACAACTTTTGCTGATTTAAAACTAGAAACTCTATACTTAGAGCAAATTAAACATGAAGAAACTATTAAAAAAATACTTTACCATAACAATAAATCAAAAATTATTAATACAAGCATTAATATAATAATAATACTAGCAATTTTGATATTGATTTTAATTTTATTCTATATGAAACCTAAAAGTAAAGTTCTAATTTCGCCGGAGCCTCAATCTAACGGTGGGGGTGTTATAACCGCTAGAACATTTATATTATAAATATTACATTTTTATACATGTTTGTGTGTATGACAAATTTAATACTAAACAAACGCAAACCAACACACATACATCTATACTTTAAAATTCTTTATTTTCCAAATCGATTTTATCAAGTACTTAAAATTCTTGGAATTTTAAGTGTTACAACAAACTCTCGCTTGTTGAACTTTTATTGTCAAAATTTCAAAGAATTTTAAGTGTTACAATAAACTCTCGCTTAAATCAAAATTGATGATTTAAGCAAGAGTATGAACTTTTAGTATTAAGCAATATTGTACCCTATTTTTTATTAAGTATATAATATATTGATTTTAATAAAGAAGGGCAGTAAGAACTGGGCAGCATTGAACTGAACAACAAAAAAGTGTTTTTCTAAATTTATTTCACAAAAGTATTCGGACATTTATTTTTGATGCTCTCAAATAGACGAATTCTGGCGTGCAAAGTAGATAATCCGAAAGAAAGTGCATCTACGTCTATATCCCTTTTGATTTTCAAATTGTTAAATTCTTTCGAAGTAGCCCCACAAATATAGCACTTCATTGTGGACGTAGTTTGTGTTGCGGCATTACATACTTTTGCATCTATCATCGTAAATACCATTGTATGTTTTATTGAATATAACTTTCCTTCCATTAAAAAATTAGTGTTTTGTAATGAACTAATGGCACATAATTAATTTCTTCTTGGATTACATCTTCAGTTTCTTTAACAAATCTGATGCGAATAGGTCTGCAATATCGAGGTGATGAAGGAGTTGGATTTTGCCATAATATTTTCTCCTTTTTTGCACCATATATTAGTCGAAGCGGTACGAAACTACTCTGAAAAATATGAGAATCAGAAGCATAATTTTTCATCTTTTGCTTAAATTGTGCCTGGTGTGAGCCATCGCAGCCCCATTTGCTTATTAGTTCGATAGAGTTGCATTCTTCTATTTGTGAATCACATAAAACATCTTTTAAATATGTAAGTAATCTACTTGCAGTATGATTAAGCAAATCCTGAAGATTTATTTGAGCACATGTTTCCGTTACTTTAAATGATTCTTTTGGAGGATAGCATTCACTTTTTTCTCTCTGCAGAATATTGTAGCTAGGATACACCTTCTTATCGGCACTTCGGATTATTTCAAATTGTTTTCGAGAAAGATCAGCTTCTACAAATATAGAAAGAGCCTTTAGAGGGGTTAGCTGTTTTACTTTATCCTCTTGTGCAGCTTTGTATGCTTTTTTTTAACTTTGTAGCTCTTGTCGGAGAAGACACAATTTCTTTAACCTGACGCATCTATTTTTTCAGACGTTTGCAGTTGTGTTTGGGCAGCGTGCATCAATAAATCAGTATCGTATTGAGTTCGCAAGATTTCAGTTTTTCTTCTCTTACTTCTTTCGGCCAATTCAACGAACGGCTTTTGTAGTCGTTTTGAAGACGAACTCCCAAATAAAGGTATTGTCACTGTTGCTTCCAGCCATTTGGCATGCATGCTTACAAATCGATACTGTTTTCTTTGTGCTGAATGCCAAAATATTTTAAAAAAATATTTGAATTTCTTTAAGCACTGATTTACTACTGATATGTCACTATCTCCTTGACATTTTGAAATTTCGCACAATTGTCTAACTAAAAATTGTATTTTCTCTTCAACGAGTTTAGAACTACATTCTTGTATAATTTGGAATAACTCTAATTTCGTATACACTTTTTCCATTTTACTCTCGAAGCTTCAAAATGGTTCTGATAACAATTTTATGCAATAACCACAATATATGTATATTAAAAAAAACTAAGTACCTAGAGCCCAGATTTGATTTTTTATTATATATTATTTTTGTTGTTAATGATTTTAAAAGTTATGCAAAACAGGTACATTTATTTTGCTCCATAAAATAACGTCATTTAGCGGCCGCACAGGTGGTTAAAACCCGTTACTTACTGTTTCGCACATCCCTTTTTTACACAGGTAATATTAGTCTTAGATGTAATAATTTAAATAAAAAACATCTACGTACAACCAAAACATTTTATGACTGACGAAAGGGTTTTTATCATATGTACATACCTATGCAAGATGAGCAAAAACAGAAAAAAGGTGAAATTTTCAAAATATGGTGCAACAACGCGCAACGTTTTTTTTTAATTTAAAAGTAGAGATTTCAAATTATATCGTGATGTATTACACTTTTATGAACTCAACTGGCTTCACCTTCAAAAACCTTTTAAAATTTTTTTTTTACAAAAATATGAACAAAAAAATCGTTTTTTTTAATTTCGAACTAATTTTTTTATGATAAAAACTTCTAATGAAATTTTTCTAAAAATTTTCATAAGTAGCTGTTTATATGGTATTTCTCAGAAAAAAAAATCAATGTAAAATCTTTATTCGTTTATCTACAAAAATATATATTGTAAACCTCCTAAAACCGTAAAAAGTCAATGAACACGCATGCAATTTAATCAACTTTCCTGGTTTTAACAGTGTCCTAAAACGACAAATCTCAAGCAAAAGACTTGAAAATTCACTATACGATGCAGAACTTTGTTGTCTGTCGAGCTGCGTACTTAAATTTTTCCATTTCTTAAATTTAATTTTTTGCCTAATGTCCGGCTAGATTGGCAAAAAAACCCCTATGTGCGATGTTAAGAGTACCGTTAGCTTATGTTGATCAGACAGGTACGCACGTTAATGGCATTCTTTTATCTCCCATACAGTGTATTTCTTGGATAGTTCCTATGGAATCTGTAATGCAAGATTTGTTTTAAACCAACGATCCATATAAAATTACGTACAATCATTTGCCCATTATTAATTATAAGTTTTGTTGCTGCTGCTTTAAAATTTTAAAAGAACGAAAACAGCTGTGTTTTGTTTGTAAACAACAACTAATATTTCCTAAAAAAAAATTAATTAATAAAACCAATAATAATTATTCAGTACTAAATGTACTTAGTTAAATTTATTGCGCCGTTAATACATTTTTTATTTGATTTATTTCTTTTATTTATTCGGGTTTCACTACAACGGGCTGAAGGCCAACGTTACTATTGCTCGGTTAATTAAGTTAGAATATATTTTTTTGTAGTTGTATTTGTATCTCCTATTAAATAAATAAATACATTTTTTTATAGTTTATTATTATGTACTTAAAATTTTAAATGATTTTCAGAATTCACAATTTTAAAGCAAAAACAAAATTTTGGTAAAATGTGTTCTTCAAAAAGTGAGTGATTGGCAAAATAACGATACCCTTAATAGCCTTTTCACACTTGTCAACATTTAACATCTAAAATTAATTTTCGGAGATGTTGAAATTTTCCCAAATCAAAATTTTTAACATCTTTACAAAATGTTCCTATATCATTGTATTTCATTCTACATCTTCCGATTACTTTAGTGTTATCACTAGAAAAGTGGCAATAAATTCTATTATTATTGTGGCATCACTGACAGAATGGTATTTGCTTTGAAAGCAGCGTTACCATTTTTTATTGATAGCAAATGTTAGACGTTTCAAGTGTGAACGCATATTTCACATTTTCCATGCGTTCCTCCGCAATGTATGCAAGTGTACAAAGAGCATAAAAAAATTAAAAACAACGTAATTTGGGATAGTACACTTTTTAATGAATGTTAATAACATTTTATTGACACACGCTTTTGTGCCAAGACTTGTACACTTGCCTAGCTAACCATCCCCAGACGATAACTAAAAATCTATTTGGGGCGCTAGTCTGATGATGCGAAGTATTCATCGAAAATAAACAAAATAGTAAGTTATTACCTGTAACGGTTCCTTAATCATCGTTTTATTTCTTGTAAGAGAAATTAAACATAATAATTGCAAAACCAAAACAAAAATTACGAGTTTCGGTGCAATAGGAAAAAAGATAAAAGCAAAAAACAAATGAGCGAAGGAGGGGTGCTGACCTGATGGCGCGCAGTGTATATACCAAGTCCCTATCATGTCTGGGGTCTTAGGAAAACCCATTTCAGCGGAAACACGGACATCGTTAAATCAACTTCGCTCCTCATAAGGATCCAGAATATATATACTTTATTGGGTCTGAGATCAATATTGTTGATATTCCAAGCGGAATGACAAACTTACACTCAAAAGAAAAATCAATCCATCCGTACTCAAATCAATCCGAAGCGGTGCTAATAGTTCGGTGAGTAGGGATTTTCTTGAATCAAGTACAGAAAGATTGATTCAAGTACGGATTTTCAATCGCAAAATACTTAAATTATCCATATTCAATCCCGATTTCGTACTTAAAATAATCCGAAAATGAGATTGATTTAAGTAAAACTACGATTGAATCAAGCTCAAAATGCGCATGATTCAAGTATTAAAATATTGATTTCATCCCGAATTCGTGCTTGAAAAAAACCAAAAAAAAAAATAATTAGAAAGAAGAAATTATTATGATTTATTTACTTACCCGTATCAGTGTTCCCAGTTCTATTTTAAGCCTTATCCCGAATGTGCGATTTCTCATCCCCAAAATAGCTATTTTTTTATTCCCAAAAATCCATACATTTTCATACAAATAAAATATGTACATAACATTGTGTCAATGGAAAAATATGCATGCATTGATTTATTTAAATACGTAAATCAATTTGTGTAATATTATTTAAACTAATGTTATTTATTCTTAAAGATAGACTCTGCTCTCTGACACGGAGCTCGATATTGACATATCAGCTCACAGTCAGACTACAGAGCCTGCCACTCTCATCTGTGAGGCCAGGGGACAGCAGAGGGGACACTCGGGAGAAGATTGTCCACAACTTGTTCGGCAGGACGCCGTGGAGGATGTGCCTAGCGCCCCTCCACGAGACATTAAGAACTCCAGCCGAACGAAGGAGGAGAAGGCGCAGAACGGTACAAGGAGCTCTCTGGCATATCTGGAAAAGATGTCGAAGAGAGATCCTTCAACGTTCTCCGCGAGGGATAGGCACCTTCTGAGAAGGCACCGTCAGAGCGTCACCAAATTCGAAAGAATTTACGGCCCTGTCAGTACCGTGCTTGGTTGGCCCTATCCCTGGAGAAAGCAGGTGGATGAAGTCGCCGGCCCGGTAAGTACTCAAAAGAGTACAGGGTCGCTGGAGTCGTCAACCTGCCGTGGAGAGAGGAAGAAAGGAGGGGTTGCCCCAATTACCAAAGCGCTCATGTCTTCGGAACGAGCTGCGGAGGATAAGGGGGCGATACCCAAGAAGGTCGGCAAAGTGGCTAAGGCAGTGGACACGGGGAAGAAGGCTGGTAATCCTCCGTCCGATTCCACTAGTGGCTCTCGTAAGGAGGCCATTAGAGAAAAAGGTGCGGGCAGGAACAAGCCTTCCGAACTAGTCGTGCCGAAGTCATCAAGCTCAGTGAAGAGGGCTGGTACATCTCCGGCTGAAGCTCCTAATGGCTCTAATAAGGAGACCATTAAGAGGATCAGATCTGGGGATGATCAGCCTTCTTCATCGAACAAAAGACTGAAGAAATCGACGAGCCTGGAGAGTCATCTACAAGTGGCTGTCAGTGGGAGGATCAGTGCCGAGCTATGGCAGCTAGTGGAGGCTAGGCTTATCGACGAGCTGGCAGCATTTAAGGGCAAAGAGGAGGACGTATCCTTCAATGGTGCGGACTGGGTTAAGGGAGTGAAAGTTGTCAATTGTGGTAACAAGAATTCTTTGGAATTCTTAAGGACTACAATTGACAAATGCAGCGACATTAACCCGGGGGCAAGGTTTGAAGTGATACAAGCCTCCGATTTGCCAATTAGGTCCATAGTGACAGTATGGATTCCACCACCCGTACGCCCGGTGGAAACTATACTGGCAGTATTGGGCAACCAGAATAACAGGCTTCTTACCGACCAATGGAGGCTAGTGACCTCACTGGTGTGTAAGGAGAACGCCGGCAGAGACTTCCGCTTCGCGGTGGATCGGAAGTCCATGGAATTCTTGGAGGAGGTGGGGGGGGTAGTTAAGTTTGGTTTAGGTAACGTCAGGTTCCGGTATCCGAAGAATGACAGGACCAAAGAGGTTGTTAGTGGTGCAAATAAACCTGCACCACTGTGAAGCAGCCTCAACCGAACTGACAACCTTCCTCACCAGCACCCGGACGGACGTAGCCCTAATCCAAGAACCTTGGATTAATAAAAATAAGGTTTGCGGTTTAGGGGTTGCGGGATACACTCTGTTTGTCCCGTCCACGGAGGACAAGGTAAGAACGTGTATATTAGCGAGGAATGAATTGAATTTTCTCATATCTCATTCTTTCAGGTGCGGTGATTTAACCGTAGTAAATGGAGAAGCCAAAGGTAAGCGTACTCTTACACTGGCTTCGGTGTATTTTCCGTACGAGGCGTTGGACCCACCTGGAACGGAGGTGCGGGAACTGACGGCATATGCAAGGAGGAAGGGTGCAATCCTTGTATTGGGCTGCGATGCCAATGCTCATCATAGCCAATGGGGGAGTGCAGACATAAACAAAAGAGGTGAGTTAATGTTTGATTTTATAACTACTAACAATCTTATTATCTGTAATATGGGTAACACGCCGACGTTCAGAAATAAAGATAGGCAGGCAGTGATAGATCTGACATTGGTGAACCGTGAGGAACAACTTGTTGTTGATTGGAGGGTGGCAACGGACTGTACATTTTCAGACCATAGCCGTATTACCTTCACAGTGAATTTTGACCCACCTGGGGTTGCTCCATTTAGGAACCCTAGGGGGACAAAATGGGACTCCTTTAAGGAAAGAGTCCGTATTGGATTGGCGCAAAGGGCCTTGAGCGACTTGCTGCCGAATGATCTGGAGGGGGTTGTGAACAAGTTCACTCATCTTCTAAGGGAAAGCTATGAGCAGTCCTGCCCGGTTACATTCCCGGGTAGGCGTAAACAGCCCAAATGGTGGACCAGGGAACTTCACGTTCAAAGGTCTACGGTTAGGAGACTGTTTAATAGGGCCAAGCTTACCAGAGCACCAGAGGATTGGAACAATCATAGGGTGCAGTTCAACAAGTATAAGGCGGATCTGAAAAGAGCAAAGCGACTATCATGGAGGCAATTTTGCGCATCCATTGATAATGTCAACGAGTTGTCAAGATTCCGACGGATCTTATCCAAGGACCCTAAAGCCCTTGGTTACATCCAAAGGAATGACGGCTCATGGACTGAGTCAAGCTCTGAGACCCTGACCTTACTTATGGAGACGCACTTTCCCGGGTGCAGGGAAACCGGAGGTATGGAAGATGGTCAATGGGACGTGACGTCCATGACATCGGGTTTTACTTCCGCCTGCGTCGAGGAAATGGTCACAGGAGAGAAGCTGGCGTGGGCGGTCAATACTTTTGACCCATATAAATCACCGGGTCCGGACGGTATTTTTCCGGCCATGCTCTGCAACATTCCGGACGGTGCATCACTTCTACTGATGGATGTATTCAGGAAGTGCCTCAGTAGGAGGTATCTGCCTAGGGGGTGGAGAGAGGTCAGGGTTATTTTTATACCCAAGGCTGGTAAAGCGGGCCACTCGAAACCGGGGGATTTTAGACCTATTAGCCTGTCTTCATTTTTGTTGAAGACTCTTGAAAGGCTAATAGATTTATATCTCAGGAGCAATATTGAGACCCGCCTTATTAGCAACGCTCAACATGCTTACCTGAAGGGTAAATCGGTTGAGAGCGCGTTACATGAGGTGGTTGGTTGTATTGAGCACGGTCTGAGGCATAAGGAATATACTCTCGCCGCGTTTCTGGACATAGAAGGAGCCTTTAATAACATTAAGATCGAGGCGATTAGAGATTCGTTGTTAGAGTTGGGAGTGGAGGACTTTCTGGTGGAGTGGATAGTCTGCATGCTTGGCAGTAGGATTATAAACTCGAGCCTGGGGGATCATGTGATAAGGAGGAGGGTTACCAGGGGGACACCACAAGGGGGGGTTCTATCACCTCTACTGTGGTTGCTTGCGGTCAACGGGATTCTTAGGTCATTTGATTCCATGGGCAGGAAAGTTGTTGCCTATGCGGACGACATAGTTCTGCTGGTCAGGGGAAAATTTTTGTCCACGATCGGGGAAATTATGCAGGTGATGCTAGGTGAACTCTCGGCTTGGGCAAAGGATAGGGGACTGGGTGTTAACCCTGTGAAGACTGAGCTGGAGCTATTTACCAGAAGGTATAGGATAGAGGAATTTAGGAGGCCAGTGCTAGATGGCGTCGAGTTACCTCTATCGAACGGAGCAAAGTATTTGGGTAACTTTCTGGACTGCAAACTGTCTTGGAAGAGAAATACTCAGGAAAGGATGAAAAGGGGACTCAATGCATACTACACATGCAGGAACTCCATTGGTAAGAACTGGGGTCTAAGGCCGGATATGGTAAACTGGATTTACACATCGGTTGTTAGGCCTATACTTACCTATGGATGCACTGTTTGGTGGGGGGCGTTGGGAGTGGATAGCTATAGGAAGATGCTCAGCAAGGTTCAAAGAAGTGCATCTCTTGGCATCACAGGGGCAAGGAGAAGCACTCCGCAGGCAGCGCTGGACATCCTACTATATCTGTCACCTATTGAACAGTACGTAAGGAGTGTGGCCGCTAGGAACTTAATTAGACTTTACGAGTCTTCGTTAGTTAGACCTAGGCGGGATGATCACACGAGAATCTTGTACGAGATGGGTCTGCTTGATCAGGGTATTTCTCTCGGGAGAATTTCGGATCATATGACTATGACCCTGGACTTCGGTGCAACACCACCAGTAGAGTTCCCGGATAGGGAAGTTTGGAGTGGATCCAATGGACTGTTTGAGGGGTGGGCAGTATTTACGGATGGATCCAAGATGGAAACCGGCACTGGTGCCGGTGTATATATAGCGGACACCGAGGTGAAGAGGTCATTCAGACTCCCCGATGAGTGCAGTGTCTTCCAGGCTGAGATCCTAGCGATCTGGAGGGCGACGGAGGTGATACTGGAACACATCGTGGGTGGATCTGAGGTGACAATTTACGTCGATAGTCAGGCGGCGCTTAGGGCATTGACGAATTATACGGTGCGATCGTGCCTGGTCGCTCGGTGTAGGAATGCTCTTGGTGGACTCATGGAGGCATTCAATGTGAGGCTGTGTTGGGTACCTGGACACTGCATGGTTGGGGGAAATGAGGTGGCGGACGAACTCGCGAGAGGGGGTTCGAGTATGGACTTAGTGGTAAGGGACAGGGGGGTAAAGCCTCCCCTATGTTACTACTATGGTGTGATACGGGAGAAATTCCGTGATGACGTTAACCGATCCTGGGGGGACAGAGTGGATTGCAGGGTGTCTAGGGCATTATGGCCCGGATTGGACGCGGGGGCAACCAGGGTTCTATTGGGATTGGATAGGAGTAGTCTTAGAACGCTTATAGGGTTCTTGACGGGTCATTGTCCGGTCAGGGCTTTTGTGGGCAGATGGGACAATACCATACCGGACTTCTGCAGATTGTGCGAGGATTCGGAGGAGCTGGAGACGATCGAGCATGTACTTTGCCATTGTCCCAGGGTGCAGGGCCTCAGACAGAAGTGGCTAGGAAATAGGTTTCACGACGAACTGGGGTGCATCGCTGGATGTAGTCCAGCTGATCTACTGGGGTTTGTCAGGGAAATAGTGCGGTTGTTTCTGTTGAGGGGACAGTAGAGAGGGAATTTTGTTCTTCACATCACCTACTAACTTTCCTATATTCTATACTCTATCTACCTCATACTTCTTTTCTTAACCTTTCTCTTTTTCTATCTTCTTTATCTATTCTTCATCATATTGAAGGGATTCACAATGGACCGTACTGGTCTCCGAGTGGAAGTGTGCCCTTGGGCACATAACCCTTCTGAACCTAACCTAACCTATTCTTAAAGATATACTTATGTACACATGTATAGTATGTAACAAGGGTGACGCAAAACGGAAAAGAAAAATAATTATGCGTCAATATTTATCATTTCAGAAACTAGGGAATCAAAATCTTCTGATTCATCAGCCAATGCAATTTTGTTTTACATGTTGTTTTTAAAAAAGTGCATTTGAGATGATTGAATAAATTTGTCACAGCAAGCTGCATTACTTTAAAGTGTGCATTTATTCTAATAACTTATATTGCATTCTGTTGCAAATATTGATCTTGGTTGTATTCATTACAGCAAAGACTGGTTCAACAGAAGTAACGCTTGTTGGTACAAAAAGCATATATGTATAAAACTATTTCAACAAGCTCTTGAAAAAGTTTTAAAGAAAGACTTATGGCGTTCTTTTCTGAAAAACATTTGTTATTTTAAAAGTGTAAAGCGTTCTTTTCTGATGATGTTCCCTTTAAAATTAAAATAAATGCTACATGTTCAACTCTCATTTTAATTAAAGGGGCATGAGTGCAGCACTAGATCAAGGCGAATTCTGTACAAGGTGGTGGCAAGTTTCGAGCCGTAAACACTAACAATGCAATACAAAAAACTGTGGTTTCTGTTGGCTTTGAATTGTTGTAGTCTTGTCATTACCTGTAATTGAATTTACCTTGCGCTAATTATATGTACTTGATTGTTTAATGCCGAAATTTGTGTTCTTTTGTAAACGTAAAATATTAAACACTTATTAAAAATTAGGGGAGAATTAAAAAATGCTGCCAAGTCACATGTAACACTTATGCAACACTTTTTTTTAGAAAAGAAAACGCCATTAAATTTGTACCCACATCTTGACAAAATCGGTCTTGCCATTGCAAAAATGGAATTTATAATAATATATTATCCCTTTTTCTGTTTTAAATATCTATCTGTTTAACCAATGTGTTGCTTCAGTTTCGCCATCTATATTTCATTTTTACTCTAAAATTGTAAGGTAAAGCAGCTTGCAATTAGTGTATTTTAAATACGTTTTTCAAATACTGATGTGCATTAAGTGATATACAAATAAGAACGATAGTTTTGTTTTCTGTTTTGTAACATTTTAATTGAAATGGCTCTACGACCTGTTGCTGGAATTGGCCCGCTTAAGCACGCACTTCGATCTTGTGCGTTCTTCCACCGGGGTCTCGGTCTTCTTGTGCGTGCTTTCTCCAGTTCGTTATACTAATGATATGCATGTATTCTTTCATTTGGTCCTTCCACCGGAGTCTCGGTCTTCTCCGGCTGTGCTTTCCGTAGAAGTTGTGATCCCACGCCTTGTTGGTTTGAGCACACAGAAAAAAATAACAATGTTAAATTAATATGGCAAAATGTTCATTGATAATCATAATAAATTTCTGCAAAAGTATGCATTTTATTTAAATTTATAATTATGTATTTAATATTAATTTTATACAAAAAATATTAAAATAACCTTAATGCAAGTTAACTTAATATAATTAACTGTTAGTGCCGGTTCACACACGTCAAGTTTGACTCGTCAAGTCTTGAGTTTTTAGGAGAGAAGGGAAATGAAATGGCATTCTCTTTACCCTTCTTTCCTAAAAGCTCAAGACTTGACGAGTCAAACTTGACTTGTGTGAACCGGCACTTAAAATAACATTGTTCAATATTGAATCCATAAAAACCTGGTTTATATTAAAATCAAATCTTGTAAAATTAATTGCATACATACTTAAGTATGTACATTTTTTTATTTTCATGTTTAAAATATGTTATAAAAAGAAGACAATTCCCGTATTCTTCAAATTAAAATTATTTAGTTAAATAGTACATCAATTTTCAAAGTAGAATGAAGACGAAAACCAAATCGGGCGATTCTGCTGATGCTTCTGTTGACAAAGGAGAATACAAAATAAGTGAAACATGTGTTACAGGTAGGGTATTCATTCGGTTAACAGTTAATTTAAGTTTAGAGAAATCCAGGAAAAAGTCTGAGAAATTAGATATTCTGTGTTATGGGTTGCTTTCGAGTTCTCCAACATCCAAGATAAGTGAACGAATTTTTTCCAAGTCAAGTTTTATCAAAACTAAAAAAGAATCGCTCAAATTCTAAACATTTAATCCAATTTATTTTTCTAAAACATTATTTAATAAAGCTATTGAAGTAATTAATAATATGATTTCAGAGTTTATTTTTTAATAAATACATAATAAGTATTAATTAAAAAATATGTATAACATAGTTATTGATTATTTTTTGTTTGCTCGTTTTGGTTCAAGTATTGTTATGTTATTATTTTTTTACCAATAAAATCCAAATAATAAATAATTTTTAATTTTTATATATTGAACTTACTTAAGTTATAAAAAACCCTTATTAACCGGTTAACCGATCAAAAACAAAATTAACCGATTAATGCAAAAGCCCGATTAAGTAATCGAGCGTTTAACCGATTAAAGCAAAAGCAGGGTAACACAGAGCCAAAACTGCCTAATAGAATCAAGAAGATTTTCTCTATAAAACGTTTTTAGGCTAAGGGGTATCCCAGCAGAAAGAAGCGAAGATTTTTCCAAAGAGATTCCTTATTATTTTAATGTTGTAAATCTTTTTAATTTAATCAAGAAGGAAAAAATATAAAATCAAGAAGGAAACTTGTTATTCTCAATTTTTTTCACTCTATTACCGTTATTTTGGCACAAAAAAAACCATCCATAGAGAAAAACTTTTTGATTCTATAAGGTTTTCTTCTGAATTGTATAAAAAGGGATTTCTTATTGATTTTATTAGGCTACCTAATAGATTTTTTCAAAAAGGTTTTCCTTATTGATTTCATTAGGTTCCTATATGATCATGTGTAAATCATCTTATTATTATTATTATTTTATTAGTTTGCTTGTTATTTCATATATAAATCCACATAGAGACAATTTTTTTTCATGATCTTTTTCGTTTTTGCACTGCACTTTTTCTCTGCTGCAGAGACTTAGATATTAAGCTGTGTTATATGTATGCATGTTTGTACATGTACTGCCGCTTATAACTGTACTTCTTAGTTTTTTGTACTTGACATAGGTATTAAAGTTAAAATTTTAGTTGACAGTGAACAAGTGAAAGGTGAACAAGTCGGAAGAACAAATAAATATTTATCCACTAAAATAAAATTTTTCTTTAATTAAAACAAATTTGCAATAAATAGTGCATCTGATTAATAATAACAAACGTACAATATAGTTAATAATGTACAAATAATGGCGGACCAAAAAAGTTTAACTGAAGATATCGATCTTTTGCCTATTTTAAAATCATGGGAAATGTGCGATGAAACGTGCCACGTTCTTTTTACTTATGGAATAACGTCAACAACTTAAAAAAAATGGAAATTGAAGACATTGAAAATGTATATAATAAATTGGACCAAAAATATACTGGAGAAATAATAAAGTTCAAAGCAGGCTTAAGGGAATGGAGGAAGAATATTGTACGTACAAAATAATTTTTATGAAAAAATATATTTTCACTTAAGTATGTTTTCAGAATTTTCCATTTATATGCGAAAGGGATACGTTATCGGCAAATAGTCGGATTTTGGAGTGGTTGGAAAAAATTTCTGACAGACTTAGAACTTCCGGGTTTACGGAATCCACACTCAGTACACAGATGGCAGCAGAAAATTCTATATGCGTCACTAGCCTTATAAACCTTCTTAAAAGTAGTGTGAAAGGACAGTTAGTACTTACATTTAATGAAAGAAATAATTATATTGATTCAAAAAACCAAAAGACATTAGTTCATTGCATTGTTGAAAAATATGTTGAAAATAGAGCCAAATTAACATATGCAGAAATGCAGCAATGGTCTCATGCTATCTGCGAAGTATTCACCAAAGAAAAAGCGGTAAGTTTTTGTTTTAATCAAATTTGATTTAATATCTGTATTTCATTTTCAAATAATTCCGATTCTTCTAGGAAACATACTTCTTAAAACGAAAAGAAGGGAAGAAAAATCCGACAGGAAAATTATTTTCTCCATATTTTACAAGAATGGCCACGATACAATGATTTTTTAGGTTATGAACTTTTTTTATTTTAAAAATGTCGAAATAGATTTTGATTTTTTATACCCGGACAAAGCAAATAAATTATTCTTAAAATTGGAAACTTTTTATAAAAAGTTGTTTAAAATTTTTGACCAAGAAATAAAGAACCGTGCATCAAGGGAATATTACATACAATATTTACGTAATGAAAATATTTCAAAAGGTAAATGTTCTTTAAAATATTGACATACATAAATATACTACATACATATATAATATCTTACATTTACTAATTTTTTATTTCACTTCAGATTACTTAGAATACTTATTCATGCTTTACTACAACCACAACGTCTTAATAAAGAAGCCTTCAATAGCCGATGCCCAAACAGATTTCGTGACTTTAGTACCAACTATTAATGACATGCAGCCAAAAATCCTTGAAATTGTTAAAATGTATGCAGAATGAAGACAAACGCTTCAGCCAAGAATAATGGTTATTGGACCAGATTTTTCCAAAATTTCCGAGTTCTTCGTATTTTGTGACGGCCTGAAGTGGAAGTGCGCTACGTATATGAAGTGTGTAGATATTATTATTAAATGTATTTCTAAGTAATAATAAAAATAAAAAATTAATATAATTATCAAATAAAATCAAGAAGAATATTTTTTTTAGAAAATCAATTAGATAGGCTCATAAAATCAAGATGAAAATCTTGTTAAAGAAATCAATTAGACCCCCTAATGAAATCAAGACGAAACCCACCTTGAAAAATTCAATAAGGCAGCCTAATTAAATCAAGAAGAAAACCTTGTTGAAAAAATCAATAAGACAGCTTAATGAAATCAAGAAGAAATCCGTTTTGAAAAAAATCAAAAAGAATGTCTAATAAAAACCCTAAGTTTCCTTCTTGATTTTTTCAAAAAGGTTTTCCTTATAAAAATAATACGACTTCCTTCTTGAAAAAAAACCATAGAGATATCTTATTAATTTTGTACTATTTTATTAGGTATTTATTAGGCTCTGTTTTTTCTGTGAAGTGTTTCACACTGTTATATCACACAAAACCCAATTTGATTCTACATGAAATTCACGTTGTTTCAACTTGAAATAACTTTCATTCAACGTGATTCGGATTGTTATTTCTATATAAATGACATTTTGCTCTAACTTTACTGCAAAGTTAAATTGACATGAATTATAGTTATTTTAAAAGAACAAAATGTTGTTCGCTAGTTATTGTAAAATAATGTTTAATTAACATAAAGTAACAATGAAGAAAAATCACCACCGAAAAGGGTACAATCAACCTTGTTTTCGACGATTTTACATTGATTTTTTCGAGTCCTACCGATGTTAAGAGTACCGTTAGCTTATGTTGATCAGACAGATACGCACGTTAATGGCATTCTTTTATCTCCCATACAGTGTATTTCTTGGATAGGATATGGAATCTGTAATGCAAGATTTTTTTTAAACCAATTCGGATAAATTCAGCAACGATCCATATAAAATTACGTACAATAATTTGCCCATTATTAATTATAAGTTTTGTTGCTGCTGCTTTAAAATTTAAAAAGAACGAAAACAGCTGTGTTTTGTTTGTACACAACAACTAATATTTCCTAAAAAAAAAATTAATTAATAAAACCAATAATAATTATTCAGTACTAAATGTACTTAGTTAAATTTATTGCGTCGTTAAAACATTTTTTATTTGATTTATTTCTTTTATTTATTCGGGTTTCACTACAACGGGCTGAAGGCCAACGTTACTATTGCTCGGTTAATTAAGTTAGAATATATTTTTTTGTAGTTGTATTTGTATCTCTTATTAAATAAATAAATACATTTCTTTATAGTTTATTATTATGTACTTAAAATTTTAAACGATTTTCAGAATTCACAATTTTAAAGCAAAAACAAAATTTTGGTAAAATGTTTTCTCCAAAGTGAGTGATTGGCAAAATAACGATACCCTTAATAGCCTTTTCACACTTGTCAACATTTAAAATCTAAAATTAATTTTCGGAGATGTTGAAATTTTCCCATAAGAAATACATTGGGCTAAAAATCAAAATTTTTAACATCTTTACAAAATGTTCCTATATCATTGTATTTCATTCTACATCTTCCGATTACTTTAGTGTCATCACTAGAAAAGTGTCAATAAATTATATTATTATTGTGGCATCACTGACAGAATGGCATTTTATATTTTGTTTGCTTCCTAAGTATACTATGACTACACGTATAGAAAGTTATCATGTTATGGCTAGTAAATATCATGAAATGGTTATGGCAACTGTAATATGTTTTCAAAGTTATCATTATTTAAGTGCTAGAAAAATATTTCTCATGTTGAGTAACATTTATTATACAAATTTTCATATAATTCAAATGTGTATTCTAAGTCAAATTACAATCCTCAAAAGCTTTTTTACTTTAATAGTCTTATTCCTTCAATATTTACCTGGAATATTTTGTATGCATATCAAAATTTTTGTTTTGTATATTTCTTTTGCGTGGCTTACTTTAGCTATCCTTTGGCTAGCAATGAAGTAAATTGTAAAGAAAATTAATACAAAAATCCATCGATGAATTTTGTAGAATTTGATTTTAAAACAATTTATTTCAAAATTTTCTTAAGGGCAGGTATTTTGTTTTGTTGATGCTCTCAAATAGACGAATTCTGGCGTGCAAAGTAGATAATTTTGATTTTCAAATTGTTTAATTCTTTCGAAGTAGCCCCACAAATATAGCACTTCATTGTGGACGTAGTTTGTGTTGCGGCATTACATACTTTTGCATCTATCGTAAATACCATTGTATGTTTTATTGAATATAACTTTCCTTCCATTAAAAAATTAGTGTTTTGTAATGAACTAATGGCACATAATTAATTTCTTCTTGGATTACATCTACAGTTTCTCTAACAAATCTGATGCGAATAGGTCTCCAATATCGAGGTGATGAAGGAGTTGGATTTAGCCATAATATTTTCTCCTTTTATGCACCATATATTAGTCGAAGCGGTACGAAACTACTCTGAAAAATATGAGAATCAGAAGCATAATTTTTCATCTTTTGCTTAAATTGTGCCTGGTGTGAGCCATCGCAGCCCCATTTGCTTATTAGTTCGAGAGAGTTGCATTCTTCTATTTGTGAATCACATAAAACATCTTTTAAATATGTAAGTAATCTACTTGCAGTATGATTAAGCAAATCCTGAAGATTTATTTGAGCACATGTTTCCGTTACTTTAAATGATTCTTTTGGAGGATAGCATTCACTTTTTTCTCTCTGCAGAATATTGTAGCTAGGATAAGCCTTCTTATCGGCACTTCGGATTATTTCAAATTGTTTTCGAGAAAATTGTAATTTCTCTTCAACGAGTTTAGAACTACATTCTTGTATAATTTGGAATAACTCTAATTTCGTATACACTTTTTCCATTTTGCTCTCGAAGCTTCAAAATGGTTCTGATAACAATTTTATGCAATAACCACAATATATGTATATTAAAAAAAACTAAGTACCTAGAGCCCAGATTTGATTTTTTATTATATATTATTTTTGTTGTTAATGATTTTAAAAGTTATGCAAAACAGGTACATTTATTTTGCTCCATAAAATAACGTCATTTAGCGGCCGCACAGGTGGTTAAACCCCGTTACTTACTGTTTCGCACATCCCTTTTTTTACACAGGTAATATTAGTCTTAGATGTAATAATTTAAATAAAAAACATCTACGTACAACCAAAACATTTTATGACTGACGAAAGGGTTTTTATCATATGTACATACCTATGCAAGATGAGCAAAAACAGAAAAAAGGTGAAATTTTCAAAATATCATAAAAAAATGGTGCAACAACGCGTAACGTTTTTTTTTTAATTTAAAAGTAGAGATTTCAAATTTTATCGTGATGTATTACACTTTTATGAACTCAACTGGCTTCACCTTCAAAAACCTTTTAAAATTTTTTTTTACAAAAATATGAACAAAAAAATCGATTTTTTTTAATTTCGAACTAATTTTTTTATGATAAAAACTTCTAATCAAATTTTTCTAAAAATTTTCATAAGTAGCTGTTTATATAGTATTTCTCAGAAAAAAAAATCAATGTAAAATCTTTATTCGTTTATCTACAAAAATATATATTGTAAACCTCCTAAAACCGTAAAAAGTCAATGAACACGCATGCAATTTAATCAACTTTCCTGGTTTTAACAGTGTCCCAAAACGACAAATCTCAAGCAAAAGACTTGAAAATTCACTATACAGAACTTTGTTGTCTGTCGAGCTGCGTACTTAAATTTTTGCATTTCTTAAATTTAATTTTTTGCCTAATGTCCGGCTAGATTGGCAAAAAAATCCCTATGTGCGATGTTAAGAGTACCGTTAGCTTATGTTGATCAGACAGGTACGCACGTTAATGGCATTCTTTTATCTCCCATACAGTGTATTTCTTGGATAGTTCCTATGGAATCTGTAATGCAAGATTTGTTTTAAACCAATTCGGATAAATTCAGCAACGATCCATATAAAATTACGTACAATAATTTGCCCATTATTAATTATAAGTTTTGTTGCTGCTGCTTTAAAATTTAAAAAGAACGAAAACAGCTGTGTTTTGTTTGTACACAACAACTAATATTTCCTAATAAAAAAATTAATTAATAAAACCAATAAAATTTATTCAGTACTTAGTTAAATTAATTGCGACGTTAAAACATTTTTTATTTGATTTATTTCTTTTATTTATTCGGGTTTCACTACAACGGGCTGAAGGCCAACGTTACTATTGCTCGGTTAATTAAGTTAGAATATATTTTTTTGTAGTTGTATTTGTATCTCTTATTAAATAAATAAATACATTTTTTACAGTTTATTATTATGTACTTAAAATTTTAAACGATTTTCAGAATTCACAATTTTAAAGCAAAAACAAAATTTTGGTAAAATGTGTTCTTCAAAAAGTGAGTGATTGGCAAAATAACGATACCCTTAATAGCCTTTTCACACTTGTCAACATTTAAAATCTAAAATTAATTTTCGGAGATGTTGAAATTTTCCCATAAGAAATACATTGGGCTAAAAATCAAAATTTTTAACATCTTTACAAAATGTTCCTATATCATTGTATTTCATTCTACATCTTCCGATTACTTTAGTGTTATCACTAGAAAAGTGGCAATAAATTCTATTATTATTGTGGCATCACTGACAGAATGGTATTTGCTTTGAAAGCAGCGTTACCATTTTTTATTGATAGCAAATGTTAGACGTTTCAAGTGTGAACGCATATTTCACATTTTCCATGCGTTCCTCCGCAATGTATGCAAGTGTACAAAGAGCATAAAAAAATTAAAAACAACGTAATTTGGGATAGTACACTTTTTAATGAATGTTAATAACATTTTATTGACACACGCGAGTTGAAAATTAATTTTTTAAGGAATTATCCTGCACATGCTTCCTAAATGAACACGGGCAGCAATATTCTTGTTTCGCTCTCATATTCCTGTTTCGCGCCCCAAACAGTATTGAAACGACTTGCTTCCCCATACAAGATTTTGAGAGCGAAGCAGGTCGTTTAATTTTGAAACAGGCTGCAAAACAGGAAAAATGTACTATCATCTCCAATTTTGATAACAGTTATCGTTAGTTTATCTGAACAAGCTCTCAAAAAAATCAAAGCAAAGAAAAAAACGGCTATAACTGGCCACTGGCCCATTAAGAGGAACGCCCAGAGGCTGGGGCTCCCTTATAATGACTTGTGTAGAAGTTTTGCCGACGAGGAGGAGGAAGAGTCAACGGAACACCTTCTCTGTAATTTCCCGGCATTCGGAGATTTAAGACTCACGTTGTTTCAACTTGAAATAACGTTCATTCAACGTGATTCGGATTGTTATTTCTATATAAATGACATTTTGCTCTAACTTTACTGCAAAGTTAAATTGACATGAATTATAGTTATTTTGAAAGAACAAAATGTTGTTCGCTAGTTATTGTAAAATCATGTTTAATTAACATAAAGTAACAATGAAGAAAAATCACCACCGAAAAGCGTAAAATCATCCTTGTTTTCGACGATTTTACATTGATTTTTTCGAGTCCTACCGATGTTAAGAGTACCGTTAGCTTATGTTGATCAGACAGGTACGCACGTTAATGGCATTCTTTTATCTCCCATACAGTGTATTTCTTGGATAGTTCCTATGGAATCTGTAATGCAAGATTTGTTTTAAACCAATTCGGATAAATTCAGCAACGATCCATATAAAATTACGTACAATCATTTGCCCATTATTAATTATAAGTTTTGTTGCTGCTGCTTTAAAATTTAAAAAGAACGAAAACAGCTGTGTTTTGTTTGTACACAACAACTAATATTTCCTAAAAAAAAATTAATTAATAAAACCAATAATAATTATTCAGTACTAAATGTACTTAGTTAAATTTATTGCGTCGTTAAAACATTTTTTATTTGATTTATTTCTTTTATTTATTCGGGTTTCACTACAACGGGCTGAAGGCCAACGTTACTATTGCTCGGTTAATTAAGTTAGAATATATTTTTTTGTAGTTGTATTTGTATCTCTTATTAAATAAATAAATACATTTTTTTACAGTTTATTATTATGTACTTAAAATTTTAAACGATTTTCAGAATTCACAATTTTAAAGCAAAACCCAAACTTTGGTAAAATGTTTTCTCCAAAGTGAGTGATTGAAAAAAAACGATACCCTTAATAGCCTTTTCACACTTGTCAACATTTAACATCTTAAATTAATTTTCGAAGATGTTGAAATTTTCCCATAAGAAATACATTGGGCTAAAAATCAAAATTTTTTACATCTTTACAAAATGTTCCTTTATCATTGTATTTCATTCTACATCTTCCGATTACTTTAGTGTCATCACTGCTCTTAACCAGGTTCATGTCGGGATATATGTAGCTCATACAGCGTATGTTTCGTTCGACATTCTCGTTAATACCGATCGGACCATAGATAGAGGATTTTTCTATCAAAAAACACCTAACACCGCCTTATCTGCCTTCGCAAGTCCATATGTTTCAGTGCCGCAAAGAAGCAATAAACCAGAATTCAGAGAAAGTCATATGTGATCGCTCATATTAAACCATTCTTGAATTTTTTTCATAAATGAAAAATGTAAAATATGGAAATTTTTGTCACAATCATAAATAATTGTTAATATTTCGCCAAATTCATTCATGTTTTTGAGGAAAAATCCAATTTCGCCTTTCTTCAGTCATGAAGAATGAGGAAAAAAAAGTTTTAAAAACGATCCTCACTAATAATATTGTTGTTGCTCGACAGTTTGCATGACTACAGGTCGAAATGCCTGTGTGTGTATTTGTTTGTGTAAAATATTTTTGGCAAAGGCAACCAGCCAAAGTGTCTGTTGGATTTTTTAGGAAAAAATTATTAGAAAAAAATTAAAAGAACTGCACATATCGTCATCTTAAATGCAGAATAACATAACATTTTATAAGTTTACATGCAAAGCAAAAAACTTTGTGAAATGTTAATTATTTGAGATTTAAAATCAATTTTGAATATTTCAGATAAAAATGCGAAAACCCATATACCTATTTTTGAAGAAAAAATATTACTTTTATTATTTTTTAAGATGTGTTATTTTATTTATTCTTATTTGACTTTTATTTTACAATTACTTTTAATTATTTAAGCTTGAGGTCTTTTTATTTATAAAAATTATATTTATTTGTTCCAATATTTTGCTAACCTTTGGTTAGCATCGCCAGGAAATTAAATTTAATAATAACAAAAAACAAAAAACGATAACAAAATAATGACAAAATTTTTTGACTCATATTCATTCATACCTATTTGTCTCCAGTTCACGAATTATTTCAAAATAACTCTGCATCATATACTTACAACGCTAATGCAAAAAGTTAATTTTAACTAGGTAATTTCTGAAAAATATAAAGAAGAAGGAAAGAGTAGTCCAACTAAGAGTAGTTGTTGATAGCAGCTCCCGTATTAAGTAAACGTAAATGTTGGACAAAGTAGTACTTTTTCAAAGAAAGATATTATTAGAATTTAATAAAGCTGAAGAATTAACAAAATATAGCTAAACAGTCTATATTCCACTACTTAATAAAAAAATGCGTTTATTCTAAAAATGTATAAAAATTGACTTTTTTAAGGATATTGATGAAGGGCCACTTGGAAGAATGCAATTCGAACACAAAAAACCAGATAATTTTAAATAAACTAATAAAAAATATTTCTTTTGTATTATAAACTTTATATTTTATGGTCTCATACAGATTTATTATAGGGAAGTTCGACTATATTTATATTTATTAAAAAGGAAATACATACATACATACATATATAAACTCAAAAATCTAAGGGCCTGCAGATGTTGTCATTTATTCTTGGAAATTCTTAGCGTTTGGGAGTGCAATGGGGTAGGCTACAAAATTTCAAAATTACTAACGGTTCGGTTCTTTTAATTTTACAGCACTTTTTTTTATACCCTTCACCTCAGGTGGAAAAGGGTATTAATAAGTTTGTCATTCCGTTTGTAATTTCTACAATATTGATCTTAGACCCTATAAAGTATATATATTCTGGGTCCTTATGGGGAGAGAAGTTGATTTAACGATATCCGTCCGTCTGTCCGTCTGTCCGTCTTACGCTTGATATGTGTTTTCCGGAGACTCCAGACATGATAGCGGCTAGGTTGTTTTACATTTGTGTCACATATAGTCTACCATCGGTTGCTATTGAAATTCAGCAAGATCGATCCACAAATGGCTGAGTTATGAGCAAAAAACCACGACTACCTCTAATATTTTCCAAAAATCCCTTGTGGTTGTTGTAATTTTATTACTTTTTGCTGTATATCTGGGGAACGGCAAAAGCCAAAGCTTCCAAATTAATTACACACATTTAGGTAGCCCATACACACGATCCTACAAAATGTGGGCGGGATTGGAGAAGTGGACGTGGTACCTCCCGTACAAAAAAAATTAAAAATTGTATAAAAACCTAAAATTTAGGGCTGCCATATGTCCTATGGATATGACTTATATACCAAAATATCGAATTTTTAGTAGAACATATTTTATAAAAAATTCAGAAAAATCGGTTCAGATACAAAAAAGTTATGACCAAAACTAATTTTTTTTTTTTAAATACCCACTTTCGGGAACCACAGATCTCCCCGAGTCCAAGCTTTATAACACAAGTACATGGTAAATTCCTTCTTAAACACGTCGGTATATAAATCTGTCAAATCGGTTAAAAAATGGCTGAGTTATGAGCAAAAAACCACGACTACCTCTAATATTTTCCAAAAATCCCTTGTGGTTGTTGTTTTTTTTTGTTTGTGCTTTTATTTGAACGTGTTGAATGTTAGGCATATCAAACACACACATGTTTGTACATGATTGGTCGCTTAAATTGAAAAATACGTACCTACATATTAAATAAGCAAAGTGACGGAATATATTCTACTTTAATCGTGTATTTGCATAAGCGTTAATGGCTGAGTTGTCTGGGCGGTTGGACACGCAGCGTCGTTAGTAGTTGCCGGGGTTCAAATCTCGGCATCCACCTTTTCAAAAAAAAATTTTTTTTAACTTTTTTATATTCTATAAACGATTTTAAAATAATTCAGCAATTTTTGATTTTTTTGACAGTGTAAATATTAATCGTTCGCTTAACTTACATGTAAAACAAAAATCATATTCTATACCTATTTGTTGTTTATTATACCCTTCACCTCAGGTGGAAAAGGGATAAGACTAAAAATAAAACTGGGAAGCCTGCACAGAAGCAGCGTTGTTTGATGTGTATAGTTGACCTCAACTTCTAATGAATTCGCCTTGGTTAGAATGAAACAATTTATTTTAAATGTGTGCTTTTATAATATGAAAGCTCACACTCATGCGCGCCTCAACTTCTAATGAAACAATTTATTTTAAATGTGTGCTTTTATAATATGAAAGCTCACACTCATGCGTGCCTTTGTACACAAAGAGAGTATTACCATTTTTTTTATTTAAATTTACTGAAGTAGTTTATATGCAATAATAAGGTGGGCCCAGTTCTCAGCTGATTCCAGTGCTTATTGCATGTTGTTTTTTTTTATTTATTATTTAAGTTTATAGTGTTGTTGCATTGAGGTAACCTCTATGTAGAGTCTTGTATACTCTTTAAAACTTTTCGGTAGTTATTTTACCGTTACAATTTATACAATAATAAAAACAAGTGTCTACAAAAGAGAACGCATTTGGAACAAAACAATTGGGAAATTTTTAATTGTTTGTCAGCAGTCATTGAAGACACAACGATTTTCATTCATTAATAACAAATTTTGTGACAAAAAAGTTTTTCTTAAAACTACAAAACAAAAATAAAAACTTCAAAATACCTATAGGTATATATATATACAAAGTGAGTGATTGTGCCAAAAAATCGAGCAACTGTGTGGTTCCCTTGCGTTTAGGATATACATATGTATGTATGCATGTATGTAGGTACCTATTACAGTAAATACTTTTATATGTATTTACATAAAGGTAAATATAATTATACATATGTATATATATAATAGACATATGGATATATATAATGTATATACATATGTATATATATATATATATGTATGTATATATACCTATATATAGAAAGATACTCATCTCAAACTATTAAAAATTTCTATATGCCTAAGTGTTATTGTACAGTAAAAGGTCCTTAATAAGGAGTTTGATTGTCCTTAATAAGGAGTTTGATTAATTAATTTCTGATTAAGGCCCTTTTACGTAATAGAATAGAAAATTTAAAATTTTTTTTTTAAATCTAATGATTTGTTTTTATCAAAGGTAAAAGGAAATATATAAATTTCAAAGCTTTAAACGATTCCAAACGCAATCAATTCAATCGGTAATGAATGCTAAATTTTTGATTGTATTTAAAATCGGAAAAGGATTTGTATGATTTTGTTTTAATTTTTAATAATTACTCAATTTTCTGATTTCAAATGCAATAAATTTTTTACATCAATTTATACCTATAATTTAATGGCTACACCTTGTATTTATGCAAAATGTTTTTGATAGCATGTTCAAACGAAAATGCATATAACAGATAAGCCTGGAAAGACATCGTTTAAAAAGCGCCCAAATTAATCAAATTAAGAAATTAATAGCAATTTCAATAAATTTGGATTTTTTTAATATTATTTTGAAAGGGAAACAAAATACGTTTACGTTACGTTTCATATATATGTACATAAACTGACTTATACCCTTCACAGAAGTTAAATATAAGTTTCTCATTTTGATTTGAATTACATTTATTTTAAATTGTTTTTATTATACCCTTCACCTCAGGTGGAAAAGGGTATTAATAAGTTTGTCATTCCGTTTGTAATTTCTACAATATTGATCTTAGACCCTATAAAGTATATATATTCTGGGTCCTTATGGGGAGAGAAGTTGATTTAACGATATCCGTCCGTCTGTCCGTCTGTCCGTCTTACGCTTGATATGTGCTTTCCGGAGACTCCAGACATGATAGCGGCTAGGTTGTTTTACATTTGTGTCACATATAGTCTACCATCGGTTGCTATTGAAATTCAGCAAGATCGATCCACAAATGGCTGAGTTATGAGCAAAAAACCACGACTACCTCTAATATTTTCCAAAAATCCCTTGTGGTTGTTGTAATTTTATTACTTTTTGCTGTATATCTGGGGAACGGCAAAAGCCAAAGCTTCCAAATTAATAACACACATTTAGGTAGCCCATACACACGATCCTGCAAAATGTGGGCGGGATTGGAGAAGTGGGCGTGGTACCTCCCGTACAAAAAAAATTAAAAATTGTATAAAAACCTAAAATTTAGGGCTGCCATATGTCCTATGGATATGACTTATATACCAAAATATCGAAAATTTTTAGTAGAACATATTTTATAAAAAATTCAGAAAAATCGGTTCAGATACAAAAAAGTTATGACCAAAACTAATTTTTATACCCTTCACCTCAGGTGGAAATGGGTATTAATAAGTTTGTCATTCCGTTTGTAATTTCTACAATATTGATCTTAGACCCTATAAAGTATATATATTCTGGGTCCTTATGGGGAGAGAAGTTGATTTAACGATATCCGTCCGTCTGTCCGTCTTACGTTTGATATGTGTTTTCCGGAGACTCCAGACATGATAGCGGCTAGGTTGTTTTACATTTGTGTCACATATAGTCTACCATCGGTTGCTATTGAAATTCAGCAAGATCGAT
The DNA here is from genome assembly GCA_949318255.1 of Pollenia labialis. Lineage (NCBI taxonomy): Eukaryota > Metazoa > Arthropoda > Insecta > Diptera > Polleniidae > Pollenia > Pollenia labialis. The sequence continues at coordinate 60,914,052 of OX439139.1, read as the reverse complement.
CCACAAATGGCTGAGTTATGAGCAAAAAACCACGACTACCTCTAATATTTTCCAAAAATCCCTTGTGGTTGTTGTAATTTTATTACTTTTTGCTGTATATCTGGGGAACGGCAAAAGCCAAAGCTTCCAAATTAGGTACACACACTTAGGTAGCCCATACACACGATCCTACAAAATGTGGGCGGGATTGGAGAAGTGGGCGTGGTACCTCCCGTACAAAAAAAATTAAAAATTGTATAAAAACCTAAAATTTAGGGCTGCCATATGTCCTATGGATATGACTTATATACCAAAATATCGAAAATTTTTAGTAGAACATATTTTATAAAAAATTCAGAAAAATCGGTTCAGATACAAAAAAGTCATGACCAAAACTAATTTTTTTTTTTTAAATACCCACTTTCGGGAACCACAGATCTCCCCGAGTCCAAGCTTTATAACACAAGTAAATGGTAAATTCCTTCTTAAACACGTCGGTATATAAATCTGTCAAATCGGTTAAAAAATGGCTGAGTTATGAGCAAAAAACCACGACTACCTCTAATATTTTCCAAAAATCCCTTGTGGTTGTTGTTTTTTTGTTTGTGCTTTTATTCGAACGTGTTGAATGTTAGGCATATCAAACACACACATGTTTGTACATGATTGGTCGCTTAAATTGAAAAATACGTACATACCTACATATTAAACAAACAAAGTGACGGAATATATTCTACTTTAATTCTTTATTAGCATAAGTGTTAATGGATGAGTTGTCTGGGCGGTTGCTGAAAGCAGCGTTGTTGGTAGCTGCCGGGGTTCAAATCCAGCATCCACCTTTTCCAAAAAAATTTTTTTTAACTTTTTTTATATTCTATATAACGATTTTAAAATAATTCAGCAATTTTTGATTTTGTAAATATTAATCGTTCGCTTAACTTACATGTAAAACAAAAATCATATTCTATACCTATTTGTTTTTTATTTTTTATTTAATTTGTTTATGTCCTAAAAACGATTTTAAAATTACTTAGTTATAAAGCTTTTCGATATTTTAATTTTATTGGCAATGACACAGTGTTTTTTTTATTTCGGCAAGCATATATGTACGTACCTACATATGTACATAAAAAGTTGTATGTAATTTAAATAAATCCATACTAACTAGTAGGTTAACCTAGCTATTGCAAAGCCATACATATGTATGCACATGAGTGTGTATGAATGAGCAAAAGTTATTTATGTATAAAGGCATTGCTTTCGTAATTGTTGTTGTTGCATTTTATTTTTATCTCTTATTGCTGTAGTAATTGTTGTTATTGTGTTTCGTCTAATAAGCTGTTGCTACGTTGATCTCTTCTTGCATTTCTCTTGGTTGCGGTTTTTTTTGTTGTTTTTTTTTATAATCTTTACCACAAGTGGTGGATTTTAATGTGTTTTTTACGCATACACATGTATGTATGTTCATAAAATTCTCTCAATATATTTTAATTTAACGCTTGTTCAATAAAACCGTTCGTAGTTGAGTTGTCTAAGTTCTCGCTTAAGGCTCGTAAGATTGCGAGTTCAAGTCTCCAAAATAAATTTTTTTTTATTTTTATTAAATTTTTTTATACACGATTTTAAGATTAAATATAATTAAAACTTATATAACGAATTTTAAACATCAACTTTTTCAAAAGAGGAAACGGACTTAGTTATATACATACATTTTTTGATTTTGTCATAGGTATTCTTTTTAAAAACTTCTTGTTCTTATCTCACCATGGTGAAGGGTATTTAAGATTCGGCATAGCCGAATATAGCACTCTTACTTGTTTTTTCTTATGCTTTACTGAAAATTATTATTATAAATTATTATCTGATCCCAAAATTTACTAACACCGTAGTAACAGTTATAAAACAGATCACCCAATTTTGATGTTGTAAATAAAAATATGTTCTTATAAAAAGAATTAAAAACTCTGCTAATATTTTTCTTGAGTGTGATTATACACTATGTTGTTAAGAAAAATGATATATGTATTTGATAACACTTCATTTTTATACCCTTCACCGAAGGTAGAAAGGTATATATAACTTTGTCATTCCGTTTGTAATTTCTACAATATGGATCCTACACCCTATAAAGTGTATATATTCTGGGTCCTTATGAAAAGCGAAGTTCAAATCCGGTTGTCCGTCTGTCTGTCTGAAAAAAGTGTGTTCCGAAGCCCCCAGATATGATGGGGACTTGGTTGGGGTATCTTTATGTCAGGTATTCTTATTATAATTTTGCTATTGAAATTCAGCCAGGTCGGTCCACAAATGGCTGAGATATGACCAAAAAACCACGACTACCTCTAATTTTTTCCAAAAATCCCTTGTGTTTGTTGTATTTTTATTACTTTTTGCTGTATATCTGGGGAACGGCAAAAGCCAAAGTTTCCAAATTAGGTACACACATTTAAGTTACTAATACACACCATCCTACAAAATGTGGGCGGGATTGGGGAAGTGTACCTCCCGAACAAAAAAAAATTAAAAATTGTATAAAAACCTAAATTTTAGGGCTGCCATATGTCCTATGGGTATGACTTATATACCAAAATATCGGAAATTTTAAGTAGAACATATTTTATGAAAAACTCGGGAAAATCGGTTCAGATACAAAAAAGTTATGACCAAAATAAAATAAAAAATAAAAATACCCACTTTCGGGAACCATAGATCTCCCCGAGTCCAATTTTTATAACTAAAGTAAATGGTAAATTTCTTCTTCAACACGTCGGTATATAAATCTGCCAAATCGGTTATAAAATGGCTGAGTTACAACCGAAATACTGAATCCCCAAAAATTACTCTTTTTATAATTAACTTTGTTAAAATATATGTATACAAGTATATATAAATGTTTATATACGAATAAAACTAAAGTAAATGGTAAAATTCTTCCTATTTAAAAATATCAAATCGGTTAGACAATGGGTAATTTATGAGCAAAATACTCCAAAAATGAGCTAAAAACATCAACATTTTTATAAAAACCTAAATTTTAGGGCTGCCATATGCCCTATGTATATGACTTATATACCAAAATGTCGGAAATTTGTATGAGTTATAACCGAAATACTGGGGTCTAATCACCGCATACGATATCGAGCAAAATCCAACGAAATTATTTATTTTGGTATCTTGAAACTCGATATCGAATGAAATGAATTTGAAATAATACCATTCGACATCGAGTAACTCGACATTACATTTATCGAGTTTTCATTCGATACGCCAGTGTCTATCGTATGCAGGGGTGATTAGACCCCTAACTTCCCGAAAATTACTCTTTTTATACCCTTCACCGAAGGTAAAAAAGGTATATATGTATAACTGTAATTTCTACAATATTGATCCTACACCCTATAAAGTATATATATGCTGGGCCCTTACGAAAAGCGAAGTTCAAAACCGGTTGTCTCTTATTTAAAAAAAAAATAATTACCAGTTTTATTTAGTTTCTGTCTAATTGCTATGTATTCTGCTCGCACAATGGTGAAGGGTATATAAGATTCGGCACAGCCGAATATAGCACTCTTACTTGTTAATTTTGTAAACAACTTTGTTATTTTTTAAGATAGAAGTTTAAAATTTTATAAAAATATGTTGTAACGTGAATCGTAATCAACAAAACAATTCAATTTCAAATTTTCCAATAATATCTTCATTGTTTTGCATTTATGCTAACGATATGTGTTTTGTTTGTGAAAAATAAAAATTCTTTGATGCCTTTAAAAGGGTTACTTTTTCGTTTCGTTAAAAAGACGTACCTGAAGGCAGAAATATTAAGAGAAAAAATAGCCACAAGAACTTGTTGGTATTTTGTGCTTGTAAAAATATTTTGGTTTCTGTACCAATCGCGTCGGTGGGTTTTTTTTTCTTTGAAAACACTTTTCTTGTGTAACCCTGCAAATAATAGGACCAGTCCAAACACGCGTGTAAAGAGTAGCCCACAAGGGACTAGGACTAGTCCAAAAGTAACCAAAACATATGGAAAAACATGGTCTATTTAACATTACTATGTCCTAGGGCAGGACCATATAACCCATTTTTGGAATACAAAGGAGTTGTTTTAAAACTACTCCATTGTGTACACAAGAGGATTAGTTTTAACTTCGTTTAAAAACGAAAACATGTCGTTAAAAAACGAAGTCATGTCGTCTCACTACAAACACTTTTTAACAATGACATGGTCCATGCTTGCATTACATCGGACCAGTCCATGGAGTAGTCCATTTTATGAAATGGGATCAGGTGGTCCAATAATATTTGCATGGAAGTAAAAATATTTAAAAAAAAAAAATTGAAAAGGCCTTGTTTTGCTACAATTTATGTGTAAATAACCTACATATATACATGAAAGCAAATGTGACAGTAGGTAAAGTATTTGGGTAAGAAGATGTGTTTTATTGACGTATTAATGAAACTTTATTGTTTCGCACGAAATTTGTTGCTTACTTTTTTATGCTACAATTATATAACAGTGCCCAAAGAGTTAACCTTACCATTTTATGGAAATTTTCTTGACGTAAATTTGAACTGTTATAATGACCTTATACATTTTTGCAGGCAAACACAGGTGCGCATTTTTTTGCATATTTTGTAAAAAGTTATGATACCAATAGGTAGAATTAAAATGTATGCACAGATGTTTGAATGAATTGTCCTGTTGCCTTTTCTTATTGTACATTTTTCTAAGTATTGTAGTTTATTATCATGTGGAAAACATTTTGCACTGGCATTGAAAATATTAACATATATTCATATAGATAGTTTTTATTGAAAGCAGTTCTTAATAGGTGATTGACGTGGAGTGTGTCTAATTTAGGGTAGCCAGATATGGAATTGACAAAAAAAGTACATTGATGAAAAAAAGCAGTACATTTAAGAAAAAAAAGTACATATATTTTTTTATTAAAAAACGTTTAAAAAATTCATTAAATAACATAAAAAACAATTTATTCAATAAAGAACATAAAAGTGAGATCGTAAATATTATTTACCTTTAAGAAAAGAGAATTTTTTTTTTTAAGTTTTGAAAATTCATATAAATAAATATAAATGAGATCGTAAATAAGACTAGTAATAACTTAAAATTAGTCAGGTCTTTTCAAATTCAATTCTTTTTTATTTTTAAATAAAATTAATTTAAATATTTTCTAATACAGTGGCCGACAAATGTCTACATACGACTACATTGAGGATTCGTTATCAAGAAAGTTAACAATAAAAGACCAAATTACTATCAAACAAGTTCTTTTGTAAAAAGTGCTGTTAAGATAATTTATCCAGCCTTAATTTAAGCTTAATGGCGCTCAGATTGATTAAATATGAAATCTGCTACGAACAAAAATTTCAATTTTTTAAATACAGTAAAATAATCGGCATTTCTTGACCTTCAATTCTTGTGACCACAAATTTTTTTTGTAAGCAATGAAAATGTTTAGTTTAGCCAGCAGTAGCTCTGCTTTTCTACTTATATAATGTTAGGAAACAATCTAAATTCAAAGCCAAAGCCTTCAATGTACTTGTACCCTCAATCGCCATTGTAGATATTTTTACTGGGTGTTTCAAAGAACTTTTTTTTTCTACACTAAAAAAAAAATACTAAAAACGTTAAGCACAGAAAATAGTACAAAAAGAAGTACAAAAGACTAAAAAAAGAACTTTATCGTACTTTTTTAGGTGTTATACAGAAAGCAGTACATTGATGAAAAAAAGTACGAGTACTGCTGAGAAAAGTACGTCTGGCAAGCCTAGTCTAATTTCAAAAGTTTAACAATGCCAAAAAAATTGTTTAACATAGAAAAATTTGTGTCGTATAATGCAACTTCAAACAAAAGCACTTGTTTAATAACAACATGCAAAAAAGAACTTTGTGGAAAGATAAAATCGAACATAAAAAGACATTATAAACTTGTTCATCGGCAGGACATCAAAAATGATAATGAAAGTGATAGTGATGATGTCCCTGATTGCAAAACAAATAGAAAAAAAAATAAGGTAAACACTACAATTAACAAAACAGATTTTTTAAATGTTGTATTGGATTGGTGACGAAAAAAAATATTCCATTTAGATTATTTGACATCGTCATGTTAAATAGACCAGGTTTTTTTCATACGTTTGGGTTACTTTTGGACTAGTCCTGGTCCCTTGTGGACTACTCATTCCACTCTGAATTATTTTAAAATTTCTTTTATAATAGTTTTTATTAAATGTTTTAAAATTAAGATTTTCTGTTCTAAGATAAGGCCTGTCGAAATCGTTTTATTGTAGCAAGTTTAATTATTAATTTACTCACTTCACATTATTAGCAACAACAATTACACTGGGATAAAGCTTTATTCTTAATTATATTTAGAAGCCCTTTAAGGTAGATGCAAGAAGCCAAGGCGTTGGTATCCAATGACATACTGTGTAAATTAGAAATACAGTTGGAATGCGACTGGAAAACTTTATATCGCCAATAAGGCATTCTATAAGGCCTCTTTACTTCTTCATTTTCCCGCTGTTAATGGTCGGGCAAATCGCGTTTTTTTCATTATGAGGAATTTGAATGTGAATTTTTTAAATTTTTCATGTTTGACAAATTCACATATGAATTTTTTTGTTTGCTCATTTTTCATGAATGATGAAATTCCAAATATTTTTTTCCTCACCCTCATGAATGTGAAAAAGCAGTACAATTTAAAATTTTTCACGCTCGCTCATGACTGAAAAATGAGCGAATATTTCGGTACTCTGCAATAAACTCTTTTTCACACAGAAAAAATACCAATGTTAAATCAACATGGCAAAATGTTCATTGATAATCATAATAAATTTCTGCAAAAGTATGCATTTTATTGAAATTTATAATTATGTATTTTATATTAATTTTATACAAAAAATATTAAAATAACCTTAAAGCAAGTTAACTTAATACAATTAACTGTTAAAATAACATTGTTCAATATTGAATCCATAAAAACCTGTTTTATATTAAAATCAAATCTTGTAAAATTAATTGCATACATACTTAAGTATGTACATTTTTTTATTTTCATGTTTAAAATATGTTATAAAAAAAAGACAATTCCCGCATTCTTTAAATTAAAATTATTTAGTTAAATAGTACATCAAGTTTTCAAAGTAGAATGATGACGAAAACCAAATCGGGCGATTCTGCTGATGCTTCTGTTGACAAAGGAGAATACAAAATAACTGAAACATGTGTTACAGGTAGGGTATTCATTCGGTTAACCGTTAATCGGTCAACCGATTATTTACTACTCGCTTAACTGATCGGTTAATTTACCAGTTAATTTCAGTCGATTACCCGATGTAACAAAATTTTGAATTTTTTGTAGTATTAAACCATATATTTTTGTGTTTTTAATTATGGGTGAGTTCCAAAACGTCAGTTGCAAAGAAACCTAATTTTTTAAATGCGCTCTACAATGCAATGTAGAATTATACAATGTTATCTGCACCAAAGTTCACCAAAAAAGTTACCAAAGTGCAGCAAAAAAGTTGCGTTTAGAAATATTTTGCCATACAATATTTATATTCTTAAAATACTGTACAAAAACAGAAATTATGGAATTCGGAAATAAACTTTTTTGCATAATGTTTGGTGCTTGTCAGAACAAGTTAGATGATGACAAACCAACAGAATTAACAGAAACAATTCTCTAATGGCATAATGGATGATTTTATATGTTTAGAGAAATCCAGGAAAAAGACTGTGAAATTAGATATTCTGTGTTATGGGTTGCTTTCGAGTTCTCCAACATCCAAGATAAGTGAAAGAATTTTTTCCAAGTCAAGTTTTATCAAAACTAAAAAAGAATCGCTCAAATTCTAAACATTTAATCCAATTTATTTTTCTAAAACATTATTTAATAAAGCTATTGAAGTAATTAATAATATGATTTCAGAGTTTATTTTTTAATAAATACATAATAAGTATTAATTAAAAAATATGTATAACATAGTTATTGATTATTTTTTGTTTGCTCGTTTTGGTTCAAGTATTGTTATGTTATTATTTTTTTACCAATAAAATCCAAATAATAAATAATTTTTAATTTTTATATATTGAACTTACTTAAGTTATAAAAAAAACCCTTATTAACCGGTTAACCGATCAAAAACAAAATTAACCGATTAAAGCAAAAGCCCGATTAATAAATACCCTAGTTACAGGGTAAGTGTTTCACACTGTTATATCACACTAAAACCAATTTGATTCTACATGAAATTCACGTTGTTTCAACTTGAAATAACTTTTATTGAATTATAGTTATTTTGAAAGAACAAAATGTTGTTCGCTAGTTATTGTAAAATCATGTTTAATTAACATAAAGTAACAATGAAGAAAAATCAACACCGAAAAGCGTAAAATCATCCTTGTTTTCGACGATTTTACATTGATTTTTTCGAGTCCTACCGATGTTAAGAGTACCGTTAGCTTATGTTGATCAGACAGGTACGCACGTTAATGGCATTCTTTTATCTCCCATACAGTGTATTTCTTGGATAGGATATGGAATCTGTAATGCAAGATTTGTTTTAAACCAATTCGGATAAATTCAGCAACGATTCATATAAAATTACGTACAATAATTTGCCCATTATTAATTATAAGTTTTGTTGCTGCTGCTTTAAAATTTAAAAAGAACGAAAACAGCTGTGTTTTGTTTGTACACAACAACTAAGATTTCCTAAAAAAAATTAATTAATAAAACCAATAATAATTATTCAGTACTAAATGTACTTAGTTAAATTTATTGCGTCGTTAAAACATTTTTTATTTGATTTATTTCTTTTATTTATTCGGGTTTCACTACAACGGGCTGAAGGCCAACGTTACTATTGCTCGGTTAATTAAGTTAGAATATATTTTTTTGTAGTTGTATTTGTATCTCCTATTAAATAAATAAATACATTTTTTTATAGTTTATTATTATGTACTTAAAATTTTAAACGATTTTCAGAATTCACAATTTTAAAGCAAAAACAAAATTTTGGTAAAATGTGTTCTTCAAAAAGTGAGTGATTGGCAAAATAACGATACCCTTAATAGCCTTTTCACACTTGTCAACATTTAAAATCTAAAATTAATTTTCGGAGATGTTGAAATTTTCCCATAAGAAATACATTGGGCTAAAAATCAAAATTTTTAACATCTTTACAAAATGTTCCTATATCATTGTATTTCATTCTACATCTTCCGATTACTTTAGTGTCATCACTAGAAAAGTGTCAATAAATTATATTATTATTGTGGCATCACTGACAGAATGGCATTTTATATTTTGTTTGCTTCCTAAGTATACTATGACTACACGTATAGAAAGTTATCATGTTATGGCTATTAAATATCATGAAATGGTTATGGCAACTGTAATATGTTTTCAAAGTTATCATTATTTAAGTGCTAGAAAAATATTTCTCATGTTGAGTAACATTTATTATACAAATTTTCATATAATTCAAATGTGTATTCTAAGTCAAATTACAATCCTCAAAAGCTTTTTTACTTTAATAGTCTTATTCCTTCAATATTTACCTGGAATATTTTGTATGCATATCAGAATTTTTGTTTTGTATATTTCTGTTGCGAGGCTTACTTTAGCTATCCTTTGGCTAGCAATGAAGTAAATTGTAAAGAAAATTAATACAAAAATCCATCGATGAATTTTGTAGAATTTGATTTTAAAACAATTTATTTCAAAATTTTCACTTACATAATGGCAGGTATTTTGTTTTGTTGATGCTCTCAAATAGACGAATTCTGGCGTGCAAAGTAGATAATCCGTCTATATCCCTTTTGATTTTCAAATTGTTTAATTCTTTCGAAGTAGCCCCACAAATATAGCACTTCATTGTGGACGTAGTTTGTGTTGCGGCATTACATACTTTTGCATCTATCGTAAATACCATTGTATGTTTTATTGAATATAACTTTCCTTCCATTAAAAAATTAGTGTTTTGTAATGAACTAATGGCACATAATTAATTTCTTCTTGGATTACATCTACAGTTTCTTTAACAAATCTGATGCGAATAGGTCTCCAATATCGAGGTGATGAAGGAGTTGGATTTTGCCATAATATTTTCTCCTTTTTTGCACCATATATTAGTCGAAGCGGTACGAAACTACTCTGAAAAATATGAGAATCAGAAGCATAATTTTTCATCTTTTGCTTAAATTGTGCCTGGTGTGAGCCATCGCAGCCCCATTTGCTTATTAGTTCGAGAGAGTTGCATTCTTCTATTTGTGAATCACATAAAACATCTTTTAAATATGTAAGTAATCTACTTGCAGTATGATTAAGCAAATCCTGAAGATTTATTTGAGCACATGTTTCCGTTACTTTAAATGATTCTTTTGGAGGATAGCATTCACTTTTTTCTCTCTGCAGAATATTGTAGCTAGGATAAGCCTTCTTATCGGCACTTCGGATTATTTCAAATTGTTTTCGAGAAAATTGTAATTTCTCTTCAACGAGTTTAGAACTACATTCTTGTATAATTTGGAATAACTCTAATTTCGTATACACTTTTTCCATTTTGCTCTCGAAGCTTCAAAATGGTTCTGATAACAATTTTATGCAATAACCACAATATATGTATATTAAAAAAAACTAAGTACCTAGAGCCCAGATTTGATTTTTTATTATATATTATTTTTGTTGTTAATGATTTTAAAAGTTATGCAAAACAGGTACATTTATTTTGCTCCATAAAATAACGTCATTTAGCGGCCGCACAGGTGGTTAAACCCCGTTACTTACTGTTTCGCACATCCCTGTTTTTACACAGGTAATATTAGTCTTAGATGTAATAATTTAAATAAAAAACATCTACGTACAACCAAAACATTTTATGACTGACGAAAGGGTTTTTATCATATGTAATTACCTATGCAAGATGAGCATAAACAGAAAAAAGGTGAAATTTTCAAAATATGGTGCAACAACGCGTAACGTTTTTTTTTTAATTTAAAAGTAGAGATTTCAAATTTTATCGTGATGTATTACACTTTTATGAACTCAACTGGCTTCACCTTCAAAAACCTTTTAAAATTTTTTTTTTACAAAAATATGAACAAAAAAATCGTTTTTTTTAATTTCGAACTAATTTTTTTATGATAAAAACTTCTAATGAAATTTTTCTAAAAATTTTCATAAGTAGCTGTTTATATGGTATTTCTCAGAAAAAAAAATCAATGTAAAATCTTTATTCGTTTATCTACAAAAATATATATTGTAAACCTCCTAAAACCGTAAAAAGTCAATGAACACGCATGCAATTTAATCAACTTTCCTGGTTTTAACAGTGTCCCAAAACGACAAATCTCAAGCAAAAGACTTGAAAATTCACTATACAGAACTTTGTTGTCTGTCGAGCTGCGTACTTAAATTTTTGCATTTCTTAAATTTAATTTTTTGCCTAATGTCCGGCTAGATTGGCAAAAAAATCCCTATGTGCGATGTTAAGAGTACCGTTAGCTTATGTTGATCAGACAGGTACGCACGTTAATGGCATTCTTTTATCTCCCATACAGTGTATTTCTTGGATAGTTCCTATGGAATCTGTAATGCAAGATTTGTTTTAAACCAATTCGGATAAATTCAGCAACGATCCATATAAAATTACGTACAATAATTTGCCCATTATTAATTATAAGTTTTGTTGCTGCTGCTTTAAAATTTAAAAAGAACGAAAACAGCTGTGTTTTGTTTGTACACAACAACTAATATTTCCTAATAAAAAAATTAATTAATAAAACCAATAAAATTTATTCAGTACTTAGTTAAATTAATTGCGACGTTAAAACATTTTTTATTTGATTTATTTCTTTTATTTATTCGGGTTTCACTACAACGGGCTGAAGGCCAACGTTACTATTGCTCGGTTAATTAAGTTAGAATATATTTTTTTGTAGTTGTATTTGTATCTCTTATTAAATAAATAAATACATTTTTTACAGTTTATTATTATGTACTTAAAATTTTAAACGATTTTCAGAATTCACAATTTTAAAGCAAAAACAAAATTTTGGTAAAATGTGTTCTTCAAAAAGTGAGTGATTGGCAAAATAACGATACCCTTAATAGCCTTTTCACACTTGTCAACATTTAAAATCTAAAATTAATTTTCGGAGATGTTGAAATTTTCCCATAAGAAATACATTGGGCTAAAAATCAAAATTTTTAACATCTTTACAAAATGTTCCTATATCATTGTATTTCATTCTACATCTTCCGATTACTTTAGTGTCATCACTAGAAAAGTGTCAATAAATTATATTATTATTGTGGCATCACTGACAGAATGGTATTTGCTTTGAAAGCAGCGTTACCATTTTTTATTGATAGCAAATGTTAGACGTTTCAAGTGTGAACGCATATTTCACATTTTCCATGCGTTCCTCCGCAATGTATGCAAGTGTACAAAGAGCATAAAAAAATTAAAAACAACGTAATTTGGGATAGTACACTTTTTAATGAATGTTAATAACATTTTATTGACACACGCTTTTGTGCCAAGACTTGTACACTTGCCTAGCTAACCATCCCCAGACGATAACTAAAAATCTATTTGGGGCGCTAGTCTGATGATGCGAAGTATTCATCGAAAATAAACAAAATAGTAAGTTATTACCTGTAACGGTTCCTTAATCATCGTTTTATTTCTTGTAAGAGAAATTAAACATAATAATTGCAAAACCAAAACAAAAATTACGAGTTTCGGTGCAATAGGAAAAAAGATAAAAGCAAAAAACAAATGAGCGAAGGAGGGGTGCTGACCTGATGGCGCGCAGTGTATATACCAAGTCCCTATCATGTCTGGGGTCTTAGGAAAACCCATTTCAGCGGAAACACGGACATCGTTAAATCAACTTCGCTCCTCATAAGGATCCAGAATATATATACTTTATTGGGTCTGAGATCAATATTGTTGATATTCCAAGCGGAATGACAAACTTACACTCAAAAGAAAAATCAATCCATCCGTACTCAAATCAATCCGAAGCGGTGCTAATAGTTCGGTGAGTAGGGATTTTCTTGAATCAAGTACAGAAAGATTGATTCAAGTACGGATTTTCAATCGCAAAATACTTAAATTATCCATATTCAATCCCGATTTCGTACTTAAAATAATCCGAAAATGAGATTGATTTAAGTAAAACTAAGATTGAATCAATCTCAAAATGCGCATGATTCAAGTATTAAAATATTGATTTCATCCCGAATTCGTGCTTGAAAAAAACCAAAAAAAAAAATAATTAGAAAGAAGAAATTATTATGATTTATTTACTTACCCGTATCAGTGTTCCCAGTTCTATTTTAAGCCTTATCCCCAATGTGCGATTTCTCATCCCCAAAGTAGCTATTTTCTTATCCCCAAAAATCCATACATTTTCATACAAATAAAATATGTACATAACATTGTGTCAATGGAAAAATATGCATGCATTGATTTATTTAAATACGTAAATCAATTTGTGTAATATTATTTAAACTAATGTTATTTATTCTTAAAGATAGACTCTGCTCTCTGACACGGAGCTCGATATTGACATATCAGCTCACAGTCAGACTACAGAGCCTGCCACTCTCATCTGTGAGGCCAGGGGACAGCAGAGGGGACACTCGGGAGAAGATTGTCCACAACTTGTTCGGCAGGACGCCGTGGAGGATGTGCCTAGCGCCCCTCCACGAGACATTAAGAACTCCAGCCGAACGAAGGAGGAGAAGGCGCAGAACGGTACAAGGAGCTCTCTGGCATATCTGGAAAAGATGTCGAAGAGAGATCCTTCAACGTTCTCCGCGAGGGATAGGCACCTTCTGAGAAGGCACCGTCAGAGCGTCACCAAATTCGAAAGAATTTACGGCCCTGTCAGTACCGTGCTTGGTTGGCCCTATCCCTGGAGAAAGCAGGTGGATGAAGTCGCCGGCCCGGTAAGTACTCAAAAGAGTACAGGGTCGCTGGAGTCGTCAACCTGCCGTGGAGAGAGGAAGAAAGGAGGGGTTGCCCCAATTACCAAAGCGCTCATGTCTTCGGAACGAGCTGCGGAGGATAAGGGGGCGATACCCAAGAAGGTCGGCAAAGTGGCTAAGGCAGTGGACACGGGGAAGAAGGCTGGTAATCCTCCGTCCGATTCCACTAGTGGCTCTCGTAAGGAGGCCATTAGAGGAAAAGGTGCGGGCAGGAACAAGCCTTCCGAACTAGTCGTGCCGAAGTCATCAAGCTCAGTGAAGAGGGCTGGTACATCTCCGGCTGAAGCTCCTAATGGCTCTAATAAGGAGACCATTAAGAGGATCAGATCTGGGGATGATCAGCCTTCTTCATCGAACAAAAGACTGAAGAAATCGACGAGCCTGGAGAGTCATCTACAAGTGGCTGTCAGTGGGAGGATCAGTGCCGAGCTATGGCAGCTAGTGGAGGCTAGGCTTATCGACGAGCTGGCAGCATTTAAGGGCAAAGAGGAGGACGTATCCTTCAATGGTGCGGACTGGGTTAAGGGAGTGAAAGTTGTCAATTGTGGTAACAAGAATTCTTTGGAATTCTTAAGGACTACAATTGACAAATGCAGCGACATTAACCCGGGGGCAAGGTTTGAAGTGATACAAGCCTCCGATTTGCCAATTAGGTCCATAGTGACAGTATGGATTCCACCACCCGTACGCCCGGTGGAAACTATACTGGCAGTATTGGGCAACCAGAATAACAGGCTTCTTACCGACCAATGGAGGCTAGTGACCTCACTGGTGTGTAAGGAGAACGCCGGCAGAGACTTCCGCTTCGCGGTGGATCGGAAGTCCATGGAATTCTTGGAGGAGGTGGGGGGGGTAGTTAAGTTTGGTTTAGGTAACGTCAGGTTCCGGTATCCGAAGAATGACAGGACCAAAGAGGTTGTTAGTGGTGCAAATAAACCTGCACCACTGTGAAGCAGCCTCAACCGAACTGACAACCTTCCTCACCAGCACCCGGACGGACGTAGCCCTAATCCAAGAACCTTGGATTAATAAAAATAAGGTTTGCGGTTTAGGGGTTGCGGGGTTGCGGGATACACTCTGTTTGTCCCGTCCACGGAGGACAAGGTAAGAACGTGTATATTAGCGAGGAATGAATTGAATTTTCTCATATCTCATTCTTTCAGGTGCGGTGATTTAACCGTAGTAAATGGAGAAGCCAAAGGTAAGCGTACTCTTACACTGGCTTCGGTGTATTTGCCGTACGAGGCGTTGGACCCACCTGGAACGGAGGTGCGGGAACTGACGGCATATGCAAGGAGGAAGGGTGCAATCCTTGTATTGGGCTGCGATGCCAATGCTCATCATAGCCAATGGGGGAGTGCAGACATAAACAAAAGAGGTGAGTTAATGTTTGATTTTATAACTACTAACAATCTTATTATCTGTAATATGGGTAACACGCCGACGTTCAGAAATAAAGATAGGCAGGCAGTGATAGATCTGACATTGGTGAACCGTGAGGAACAACTTGTTGTTGATTGGAGGGTGGCAACGGACTGTACATTTTCAGACCATAGCCGTATTACCTTCACAGTGAATTTTGACCCACCTGGGGTTGCTCCATTTAGGAACCCTAGGGGGACAAAATGGGACTCCTTTAAGGAAAGAGTCCGTATTGGATTGGCGCAAAGGGCCTTGAGCGACTTGCTGCCGAATGATCTGGAGGGGGTTGTGAACAAGTTCACTCATCTTCTAAGGGAAAGCTATGAGCAGTCCTGCCCGGTTACATTCCCGGGTAGGCGTAAACAGCCCAAATGGTGGACCAGGGAACTTCACGTTCAAAGGTCTACGGTTAGGAGACTGTTTAATAGGGCCAAGCTTACCAGAGCACCAGAGGATTGGAACAATCATAGGGTGCAGTTCAACAAGTATAAGGCGGATCTGAAAAGAGCAAAGCGACTATCATGGAGGCAATTTTGCGCATCCATTGATAATGTCAACGAGTTGTCAAGATTCCGACGGATCTTATCCAAGGACCCTAAAGCCCTTGGTTACATCCAAAGGAATGACGGCTCATGGACTGAGTCAAGCTCTGAGACCCTGACCTTACTTATGGAGACGCACTTTCCCGGGTGCAGGGAAACCGGAGGTATGGAAGATGGTCAATGGGACGTGACGTCCATGACATCGGGTTTTACTTCCGCCTGCGTCGAGGAAATGGTCACAGGAGAGAAGCTGGCGTGGGCGGTCAATACTTTTGACCCATATAAATCACCGGGTCCGGACGGTATTTTTCCGGCCATGCTCTGCAACATTCCGGACGGTGCATCACTTCTACTGATGGATGTATTCAGGAAGTGCCTCAGTAGGAGGTATCTGCCTAGGGGGTGGAGAGAGGTCAGGGTTATTTTTATACCCAAGGCTGGTAAAGCGGGCCACTCGAAACCGGGGGATTTTAGACCTATTAGTCTGTCTTCATTTTTGTTGAAGACTCTTGAAAGGCTAATAGATTTATATCTCAGGAGCAATATTGAGACCCGCCTTATTAGCAACGCTCAACATGCTTACCTGAAGGGTAAATCGGTTGAGAGCGCGTTACATGAGGTGGTTGGTTGTATTGAGCACGGTCTGAGGCATAAGGAATATACTCTCGCCGCGTTTCTGGACATAGAAGGAGCCTTTAATAACATTAAGATCGAGGCGATTAGAGATTCGTTGTTAGAGTTGGGAGTGGAGGACTTTCTGGTGGAGTGGATAGTCTGCATGCTTGGCAGTAGGATTATAAACTCGAGCCTGGGGGATCATGTGATAAGGAGGAGGGTTACCAGGGGGACACCACAAGGGGGGGTTCTATCACCTCTACTGTGGTTGCTTGCGGTCAACGGGATTCTTAGGTCATTTGATTCCATGGGCAGGAAAGTTGTTGCCTATGCGGACGACATAGTTCTGCTGGTCAGGGGAAAATTTTTGTCCACGATCGGGGAAATTATGCAGGTGATGCTAGGTGAACTCTCGGCTTGGGCAAAGGATAGGGGACTGGGTGTTAACCCTGTGAAGACTGAGCTGGTGCTATTTACCAGAAGGTATAGGATAGAGGAATTTAGGAGGCCAGTGCTAGATGGCGTCGAGTTACCTCTATCGAACGGAGCAAAGTATTTGGGTAACTTTCTGGACTGCAAACTGTCTTGGAAGAGAAATACTCAGGAAAGGATGAAAAGGGGACTCAATGCATACTACACATGCAGGAACTCCATTGGTAAGAACTGGGGTCTAAGGCCGGATATGGTAAACTGGATTTACACATCGGTTGTTAGGCCTATACTTACCTATGGATGCACTGTTTGGTGGGGGGCGTTGGGAGTGGATAGCTATAGGAAGATGCTCAGCAAGGTTCAAAGAAGTGCATCTCTTGGCATCACAGGGGCAAGGAGAAGCACTCCGCAGGCAGCGCTGGACATCCTACTATATCTGTCACCTATTGAACAGTACGTAAGGAGTGTGGCCGCTAGGAACTTAATTAGACTTTACGAGTCTTCGTTAGTTAGACCTAGGCGGGATGATCACACGAGAATCTTGTACGAGATGGGTCTGCTTGATCAGGGTATTTCTCTCGGGAGAATTTCGGATCATATGACTATGACCCTGGACTTCGGTGCAACACCACCAGTAGAGTTCCCG
Source organism: Pollenia labialis (assembly GCA_949318255.1). Lineage (NCBI taxonomy): Eukaryota > Metazoa > Arthropoda > Insecta > Diptera > Polleniidae > Pollenia > Pollenia labialis. The sequence goes on along the minus strand of OX439139.1, from coordinate 60,896,386 downwards.
GATAGGGAAGTTTGGAGTGGATCCAATGGACTGTTTGAGGGGTGGGCAGTATTTACGGATGGATCCAAGATGGAAACCGGCACTGGTGCCGGTGTATATATAGCGGACACCGAGGTGAAGAGGTCATTCAGACTCCCCGATGAGTGCAGTGTCTTCCAGGCTGAGATCCTAGCGATCTGGAGGGCGACGGAGGTGATACTGGAACACATCGTGGGTGGATCTGAGGTGACAATTTACGTCGATAGTCAGGCGGCGCTTAGGGCATTGACGAATTATACGGTGCGATCGTGCCTGGTCGCTCGGTGTAGGAATGCTCTTGGTGGACTCATGGAGGCATTCAATGTGAGGCTGTGTTGGGTACCTGGACACTGCATGGTTGGGGGAAATGAGGTGGCGGACGAACTCGCGAGAGGGGGTTCGAGTATGGACTTAGTGGTAAGGGACAGGGGGGTAAAGCCTCCCCTATGTTACTACTATGGTGTGATACGGGAGAAATTCCGTGATGACGTTAACCGATCCTGGGGGGACAGAGTGGATTGCAGGGTGTCTAGGGCATTATGGCCCGGATTGGACGCGGGGGCAACCAGGGTTCTATTGGGATTGGATAGGAGTAGTCTTAGAACGCTTATAGGGTTCTTGACGGGTCATTGTCCGGTCAGGGCTTTTGTGGGCAGATGGGACAATACCATACCGGACTTCTGCAGATTGTGCGAGGATTCGGAGGAGCTGGAGACGATCGAGCATGTACTTTGCCATTGTCCCAGGGTGCAGGGCCTCAGACGGAAGTGGCTAGGAAATAGGTTTCACGACGAACTGGGGTGCATCGCTGGATGTAGTCCAGCTGATCTACTGGGGTTTGTCAGGGAAATAGTGCGGTTGTTTCTGTTGAGGGGACAGTAGAGAGGGAATTTTGTTCTTCACATCACCTACTAACTTTCCTATATTCTATACTCTATCTACCTCATACTTCTTTTCTTAACCTTTCTCTTTTTCTATCTTCTTTATCTATTCTTCATCATATTGAAGGGATTCACAATGGACCGTACTGGTCTCCGAGTGGAAGTGTGCCCTTGGGCACATAACCCTTCTGAACCTAACCTAACCTATTCTTAAAGATATACTTATGTACACATGTATAGTATGTAACAAGGGTGACGCAAAACGGAAAAGAAAAATAATTATGCGTCAATATTTATCATTTCAGAAACTAGGGAATCAAAATCTTCTGATTCATCAGCCAATGCAATTTTGTTTTACATGTTGTTTTTAAAAAAGTGCATTTGAGATGATTGAATAAATTTGTCACAGCAAGCTGCATTACTTTAAAGTGTGCATTTATTCTAATAACTTATATTGCATTCTGTTGCAAATATTGATCTTGGTTGTATTCATTACAGCAAAGACTGGTTCAACAGAAGTAACGCTTGTTGGTACAAAAAGCATATATGTATAAAACTATTTCAACAAGCTCTTGAAAAAGTTTTAAAGAAAGACTTATGGCGTTCTTTTCTGAAAAACATTTGTTATTTTAAAAGTGTAAAGCGTTCTTTTCTGATGATGTTCCCTTTAAAATTAAAATAAATGCTACATGTTCAACTCTCATTTTAATTAAAGGGGCATGAGTGCAGCACTAGATCAAGGCGAATTCTGTACAAGGTGGTGGCAAGTTTCGAGCCGTAAACACTAACAATGCAATACAAAAAACTGTGGTTTCTGTTGGCTTTGAATTGTTGTAGTCTTGTCATTACCTGTAATTGAATTTACCTTGCGCTAATTATATGTACTTTATTGTTTAATGCCGAAATTTGTGTTCTTTTGTAAACGTAAAATATTAAACACTTATTAAAAATTAGGGGAGAATTAAAAAATGCTGCCAAGTCACATGTAACACTTATGCAACACTTTTTTTTAGAAAAGAAAACGCCATTAAATTTGTACCCACATCTTGACAAAATCGGTCTTGCCATTGCAAAAATGGAATTTATAATAATATATTATCCCCAAAAATCGCCAGCGAAAAAAGTGCTTTTCCCAACCAATGAAGGCACAAACAATATATTTATCCGTTTGAGAGCCTTTTATGGCATCGATTTGTAAATCCATTATTTTGCATTTTTACTTTTTGCAGCATTTTTGGGCATAATTTTGTCAACAAGTATTTTGGCAGCAATTTTTAAGTTTATAAAGCATATTTTGCCTTTTTAAGGCATATTTTGGTGCAATTTCAATTCTGGTTAACTTTTCCGGATTGCTTTTCTGTTTTAAATATCTATCTGTTTAACCAATGTGTTGCTTCAGTTTCGACATCTATATTTCATTTTTACCCTAAAATTGTAAGGTAAAGCAGCTTGCAATTAGTGTATTTTAAATACGTATTTCAAATACTGATGTGCATTAAGTGATATACAAATAAGAACGATAGTTTTGTTTTCTGTTTTGTAACATTTTAATTGAAATGGCTCTACGACCTGTTGCTGGAATTGGCCCGCTTAAGCACGCACTTCGATCTTGTGCGTTCTTCCACCGGAGTCTCGGTCTTCTTGTGCGTGCTTTCTCCAGTTCGTTATACTAATGATATGCATGTATTCTTTCATTTGGTCCTTCCACCGGAGTCTCGGTCTTCTCCGGCTGTGCTTTCCGTAGAAGTTGTGATCCCACGCCTTGTTGGTTTGAGCACACAGAAAAAAATAACAATGTTAAATTAATATGGCAAAATGTTCATTGATAATCATAATAAATTTCTGCAAAAGTATGAATTTTATTTAAATTTATAATTATGTATTTAATATTAATTTTATACAAAAAATATTAAAATAACCTTAATGCAAGTTAACTTAATATAATTAACTGTTAGTGCCGGTTCACACACGTCAAGTTTGACTCGTCAAGTCTTGAGTTTTTAGGAGAGAAGGGAAATGAAATGGCATTCTCTTTACCCTTCTTTCCTAAAAGCTCAAGACTTGACGAGTCAAACTTGACTTGTGTGAACCGGCACTTAAAATAACATTGTTCAATATTGAATCCATAAAAACCTGGTTTATATTAAAATCAAATCTTGTAAAATTAATTGCATACATACTTAAGTATGTACATTTTTTTATTTTCATGTTTAAAATATGTTATAAAAAGAAGACAATTCCCGTATTCTTCAAATTAAAATTATTTAGTTAAATAGTACATCAATTTTCAAAGTAGAATGAAGACGAAAACCAAATCGGGCGATTCTGCTGATGCTTCTGTTGACAAAGGAGAATACAAAATAAGTGAAACATGTGTTACAGGTAGGGTATTCATTCGGTTAACAGTTAATTTAATATGTTTAGAGAAATCCAGGAAAAAGTCTGAGAAATTAGATATTCTGTGTTATGGGTTGCTTTCGAGTTCTCCAACATCCAAGATAAGTGAACGAATTTTTTCCAAGTCAAGTTTTATCAAAACTAAAAAAGAATCGCTCAAATTCTAAACATTTAATCCAATTTATTTTTCTAAAACATTATTTAATAAAGCTATTGAAGTAATTAATAATATGATTTCAGAGTTTATTTTTTAATAAATACATAATAAGTATTAATTAAAAAATATGTATAACATAGTTATTGATTATTTTTTGTTTGCTCGTTTTGGTTCAAGTATTGTTATGTTATTATTTTTTTACCAATAAAATCCAAATAATAAATAATTTTTAATTTTTATATATTGAACTTACTTAAGTTATAAAAAACCCTTATTAACCGGTTAACCGATCAAAAACAAAATTAACCGATTAATGCAAAAGCCCGATTAAGTAATCGAGCGTTTAACCGATTAAAGCAAAAGCAGGGTAACACAGAGCCAAAACTGCCTAATAGAATCAAGAAGATTTTCTCTATAATACGTTTTTAGGCTAAGGGGTATCCCAGCAGAAAGAAGCGAAGATTTTTCCAAAGAGATTCCTTATTATTTTAATGTTGTAAATCTTTTTAATTTAATCAAGAAGGAAAAAATATAAAATCAAGAAGGAAACTTGTTATTCTCAATTTTTTTCACTCTATTACCGTTATTTTGGCACAAAAAAAACCATCCATAGAGAAAAACTTTTTGATTCTATAAGGTTTTCTTCTGAATTGTATAAAAAGGGATTTCTTATTGATTTTATTAGGCTACCTAATAGATTTTTTCAAAAAGGTTTTCCTTATTGATTTCATTAGGTTCCTATATGATCATGTGTAAATCATCTTATTATTATTATTATTTTATTAGTTTGCTTGTTATTTCATATATAAATCCACATAGAGACAATTTTTTTTCATGATCTTTTTCGTTTTTGCACTGCACTTTTTCTCTGCTGCAGAGACTTAGATATTAAGCTGTGTTATATGTATGCATGTTTGTACATGTACTGCCGCTTATAACTGTACTTCTTAGTTTTTTGTACTTGACATAGGTATTAAAGTTAAAATTTTAGTTGACAGTGAACAAGTGAAAGGTGAACAAGTCGGAAGAACAAATAAATATTTATCCACTAAAATAAAATTTTTCTTTAATTAAAACAAATTTGCAATAAATAGTGCATCTGATTAATAATAACAAACGTACAATATAGTTAATAATGTACAAATAATGGCGGACCAAAAAAGTTTAACTGAAGATATCGATCTTTTGCCTATTTTAAAATCATGGGAAATGTGCGATGAAACGTGCCACGTTCTTTTTACTTATGGAATAACGTCAACAACTTAAAAAAAATGGAAATTGAAGACATTTAAAATGTATATAATAAATTGGACCAAAAATATACTGGAGAAATAATAAAGTTCAAAGCAGGCTTAACGGAATGGAGGAAGAATATTGTACGTACAAAATAATTTTTATGAAAAAATATATTTTCACTTAAGTATGTTTTCAGAATTTTCCATTTATATGCGAAAGGGATACGTTATCGGCAAATAGTCGGATTTTGGAGTGGTTGGAAAAAATTTCTGACAGACTTAGAACTTCCGGGTTTACGGAATCCACACTCAGTACACAGATGGCAGCAGAAAATTCTATATGCGTCACTAGCCTTATAAACCTTCTTAAAAGTAGTGTGAAAGGACAGTTAGTACTTACATTTAATGAAAGAAATAATTATATTGATTCAAAAAACCAAAAGACATTAGTTCATTGCATTGTTGAAAAATATGTTGAAAATAGAGCCAAATTAACATATGCAGAAATGCAGCAATGGTCTCATGCTATCTGCGAAGTATTCACCAAAGAAAAAGCGGTAAGTTTTTGTTTTAATCAAATTTGATTTAATATCTGTATTTCATTTTCAAATAATTCCGATTCTTCTAGGAAACATACTTCTTAAAACGAAAAGAAGGGAAGAAAAATCCGACAGGAAAATTATTTTCTCCATATTTTACAAGAATGGCCACGATACAATGATTTTTTAGGTTATGAACTTTTTTTATTTTAAAAATGTCGAAATAGATTTTGATTTTTTATACCCGGACAAAGCAAATAAATTATTCTTAAAATTGGAAACTTTTTATAAAAAGTTGTTTAAAATTTTTGACCAAGAAATAAAGAACCGTGCATCAAGGGAATATTACATACAATATTTACGTAATGAAAATATTTCAAAAGGTAAATGTTCTTTAAAATATTGACATACATAAATATACTACATACATATATAATATCTTACATTTACTAATTTTTTATTTCACTTCAGATTACTTAGAATACTTATTCATGCTTTACTACAACCACAACGTCTTAATAAAGAAGCCTTCAATAGCCGATGCCCAAACAGATTTCGTGACTTTAGTACCAACTATTAATGACATGCAGCCAAAAATCCTTGAAATTGTTAAAATGTATGCAGAATGAAGACAAACGCTTCAGCCAAGAATAATGGTTATTGGACCAGATTTTTCCAAAATTTCCGAGTTCTTCGTATTTTGTGACGGCCTGAAGTGGAAGTGCGCTACGTATATGAAGTGTGTAGATATTATTATTAAATGTATTTCTAAGTAATAATAAAAATAAAAAATTAATATAATTATCAAATAAAATCAAGAAGAATATTTTTTTTAGAAAATCAATTAGATAGGCTCATAAAATCAAGATGAAAATCTTGTTAAAGAAATCAATTAGACCCCCTAATGAAATCAAGACGAAACCCACCTTGAAAAATTCAATAAGGCAGCCTAATAAAATCAAGAAGAAAACCTTGTTGAAAAAATCAATAAGACAGCTTAATGAAATCAAGAAGAAATCCGTTTTGAAAAAAATCAAAAAGAATGTCTAATAAAAACCCTAAGTTTCCTTCTTGATTTTTTCAAAAAGGTTTTCCTTATAAAAATAATACGACTTCCTTCTTGAAAAAAAACCATAGAGATATCTTATTAATTTTGTACTATTTTATTAGGTATTTATTAGGCTCTGTTTTTTCTGTGAAGTGTTTCACACTGTTATATCACACAAAACCCAATTTGATTCTACATGAAATTCACGTTGTTTCAACTTGAAATAACTTTCATTCAACGTGATTCGGATTGTTATTTCTATATAAATGACATGTTGCTCTAACTTTACTGCAAAGTTAAATTGACATGAATTATAGTTATTTTAAAAGAACAAAATGTTGTTCGCTAGTTATTGTAAAATAATGTTTAATTAACATAAAGTAACAATGAAGAAAAATCACCACCGAAAAGGGTACAATCAACCTTGTTTTCGACGATTTTACATTGATTTTTTCGAGTCCTACCGATGTTAAGAGTACCGTTAGCTTATGTTGATCAGACAGATACGCACGTTAATGGCATTCTTTTATCTCCCATACAGTGTATTTCTTGGATAGGATATGGAATCTGTAATGCAAGATTTTTTTTAAACCAATTCGGATAAATTCAGCAACGATCCATATAAAATTACGTACAATAATTTGCCCATTATTAATTATAAGTTTTGTTGCTGCTGCTTTAAAATTTAAAAAGAACGAAAACAGCTGTGTTTTGTTTGTACACAACAACTAATATTTCCTAAAAAAAAATTAATTAATAAAACCAATAATAATTATTCAGTACTAAATGTACTTAGTTAAATTTATTGCGTCGTTAAAACATTTTTTATTTGATTTATTTCTTTTATTTATTCGGGTTTCACTACAACGGGCTGAAGGCCAACGTTACTATTGCTCGGTTAATTAAGTTAGAATATATTTTTTTGTAGTTGTATTTGTATCTCTTATTAAATAAATAAATACATTTTTTTATAGTTTATTATTATGTACTTAAAATTTTAAACGATTTTCAGAATTCACAATTTTAAAGCAAAACCCAAACTTTGGTAAAATGTTTTCTCCAAAGTGAGTGATTGAAAAAAAACGATACCCTTAATAGCCTTTTCACACTTGTCAACATTTAAAATCTAAAATTAATTTTCGGAGATGTTGAAATTTTCCCATAAGAAATACATTGGGCTAAAAATCAAAATTTTTAACATCTTTACAAAATGTTCCTATATCATTGTATTTCATTCTACATCTTCCGATTACTTTAGTGTCATCACTAGAAAAGTGTCAATAAATTATATTATTATTGTGGCATCACTGACAGAATGGCATTTTATATTTTGTTTGCTTCCTAAGTATACTATGACTACACGTATAGAAAGTTATCATGTTATGGCTATTAAATATCATGAAATGGTTATGGCAACTGTAATATGTTTTCAAAGTTATCATTATTTAAGTGCTAGAAAAATATTTCTCATGTTGAGTAACATTTATTATACAAATTTTCATATAATTCAAATGTGTATTCTAAGTCAAATTACAATCCTCAAAAGCTTTTTTACTTTAATAGTCTTATTCCTTCAATATTTACCTGGAATATTTTGTATGCATATCAGAATTTTTGTTTTGTATATTTCTGTTGCGAGGCTTACTTTAGCTATCCTTTGGCTAGCAATGAAGTAAATTGTAAAGAAAATTAATACAAAAATCCATCGATGAATTTTGTAGAATTTGATTTTAAAACAATTTATTTCAAAATTTTCACTTACATAATGGCAGGTATTTTGTTTTGTTGATGCTCTCAAATAGACGAATTCTGGCGTGCAAAGTAGATAATCCGAAAGAAAGTGCATCTACGTCTATATCCCTTTTGATTTTCAAATTGTTTAATTCTTTCGAAGTAGCCCCACAAATATAGCACTTCATTGTGGACGTAGTTTGTGTTGCGGCATTACATACTTTTGCATCTATCGTAAATACCATTGTATGTTTTATTGAATATAACTTTCCTTCCATTAAAAAATTAGTGTTTTGTAATGAACTAATGGCACATAATTAATTTCTTCTTGGATTACATCTACAGTTTCTTTAACAAATCTGATGCGAATAGGTCTCCAATATCGAGGTGATGAAGGAGTTGGATTTTGCCATAATATTTTCTCCTTTTTTGCACCATATATTAGTCGAAGCGGTACGAAACTACTCTGAAAAATATGAGAATCAGAAGCATAATTTTTCATCTTTTGCTTAAATTGTGCCTGGTGTGAGCCATCGCAGCCCCATTTGCTTATTAGTTCGAGAGAGTTGCATTCTTCTATTTGTGAATCACATAAAACATCTTTTAAATATGTAAGTAATCTACTTGCAGTATGATTAAGCAAATCCTGAAGATTTATTTGAGCACATGTTTCCGTTACTTTAAATGATTCTTTTGGAGGATAGCATTCACTTTTTTCTCTCTGCAGAATATTGTAGCTAGGATAAGCCTTCTTATCGGCACTTCGGATTATTTCAAATTGTTTTCGAGAAAATTGTAATTTCTCTTCAACGAGTTTAGAACTACATTCTTGTATAATTTGGAATAACTCTAATTTCGTATACACTTTTTCCATTTTGCTCTCGAAGCTTCAAAATGGTTCTGATAACAATTTTATGCAATAACCACAATATATGTATATTAAAAAAAACTAAGTACCTAGAGCCCAGATTTGATTTTTTATTATATATTATTTTTGTTGTTAATGATTTTAAAAGTTATGCAAAACAGGTACATTTATTTTGCTCCATAAAATAACGTCATTTAGCGGCCGCACAGGTGGTTAAACCCCGTTACTTACTGTTTCGCACATCCCTTTTTTTACACAGGTAATATTAGTCTTAGATGTAATAATTTAAATAAAAAACATCTACGTACAACCAAAACATTTTATGACTGACGAAAGGGTTTTTATCATATGTACATACCTATGCAAGATGAGCAAAAACAGAAAAAAGGTGAAATTTTCAAAATATCATAAAAAAATGGTGCAACAACGCGTAACGTTTTTTTTTTAATTTAAAAGTAGAGATTTCAAATTTTATCGTGATGTATTACACTTTTATGAACTCAACTGGCTTCACCTTCAAAAACCTTTTAAAATTTTTTTTTTACAAAAATATGAACAAAAAAATCGTTTTTTTTAATTTCGAACTAATTTTTTTATGATAAAAACTTCTAATGAAATTTTTCTAAAAATTTTCATAAGTAGCTGTTTATATAGTATTTCTCAGAAAAAAAAATCAATGTAAAATCTTTATTCGTTTATCTACAAAAATATATATTGTAAACCTCCTAAAACCGTAAAAAGTCAATGAACACGCATGCAATTTAATCAACTTTCCTGGTTTTAACAGTGTCCCAAAACGACAAATCTCAAGCAAAAGACTTGAAAATTCACTATACGATGCAGAACTTTGCTGTCTGTCCAGCTGCGTACTTTTTTTTCCATTTCCATTTCTTAAATTTAATTTTTTGCCTAATGTCCGGCTAGATTGGCAAAAAAACCCCTATGTGCGATGTTAAGAGTACCGTTAGCTTATGTTGATCAGACAGGTACGCACGTTAATGGCATTCTTTTATCTCCCATACAGTGTATTTCTTGGATAGTTCCTATGGAATCTGTAATGCAAGATTTGTTTTAAACCAATTCGGATAAATTCAGCAACGATCCATATAAAATTACGTACAATCATTTGCCCATTATTAATTATAAGTTTTGTTGCTGCTGCTTTAAAATTTAAAAAGAACGAAAACAGCTGTGTTTTGTTTGTAAACAACAAATAATATTTCCTAAAAAAAAATTAATAAATAAAACCAATAATAATTATTCAGTACTAAATGTACTTAGTTAAATTTATTGCGCCGTTAATACATTTTTTATTTGATTTATTTCTTTTATTTATTCGGGTTTCACTACAACGGGCTGAAGGCCAACGTTACTATTGCTCGGTTAATTAAGTTAGAATATATTTTTTGTAGTTGTATTTGTATCTCTTATTAAATAAATAAATACATTTCTTTATAGTTTATTATTATGTACTTAAAATTTTAAACGATTTTCAGAATTCACAATTTTAAAGCAAAAACAAAATTTTGGTAAAATGTGTTCTTCAAAAAGTGAGTGATTGGCAAAATAACGATACCCTTATAGCCTTTTCACACTTGTCAACATTTAACATTTAACATTCATTTGCGAAGATGTTGGAATTTTCCCATAAGAAATACATAGGGCTAAAAATCAAAATTTTTCAACATTTTTATCCCTTTTACATTTTGCGATATTTTTAGTGTCTTCACTAGCTAAACTGACATTGAAAATGGCATTTAAGTGCTATGTCTGTGTTGAAGTTCCATCACTAACAAAACTGACATTTATTGTCAACAAAAAATATTTTAACAAACAAAATGAGCGGCGGTACATGTATTTTTTTTTAATTTAATTTTGTGTAATATATGTATTTATAAAATATTTTTCCAATTTCAGGTTATCTTCAGAAAGATTTTCAATAGTTGCGCTTTTCTAACGGTATAGCTCTTCTAAAACGTGTGTATTTTTTTCGCATAACTTCTAACTTTTGTAAAAGTACTGAAAACATTTTTCTTTCGACTCGGAAGCATTCCTTAAAGAAATCGTCATTATTATTTGGGATATCTCTTTCCCACAAATTTCCATAGCGATTCTTAAAAATATATTTGTTTATATTAAAATAAAAGTTTTGATTACTCGTTTACATACAAACATCCCTACGTCCCTTGAAATAGGCATGTAAGCATCTAGTAAGACGACCTCATTATCATCTTCATCTGCTATAGAATCCATTATTATCTCTATAAAGTGCGATAATAACTGGGTATGCTCTTGCCAACGTATATTTAATCCCATTACTAAATCTTTTTCATAATTCATTTTAATTTTTAATAGCGGCGTGGTGTTTATTGTTTATTTTGACAACTGATATAATGTTAAATGTTAAATGTTGCAAGTGTGAATGTCTGTTTCACAATTTCAACATATTCCAAGCGTTCCTCCGAAATGTATGCAAGTGTACAAAGGGTATTAATAACCTTTTCACACTTGTCAACATTTAAAATCTAAAATTAATTTTCGAAGATGTTGAAATTTTCCCATAAGAAATACATTGGGCTAAAAATCAAAATTTTTAACATCTTTACAAAATGTTCCTAGCTCATTGTATTTCATTCTACATCTTCCGATTACTTTAGTGTCATCACTAGAAAAGTGACAATAAATTCTATTATTATTGTGGCATCACTGACAGAATGGCATTTGCTTTGAAAGCAGCGTTACCATTTTTTATTGATAGTAAATGTTGGACGTTTCAAGTGTGAACGCGTATTTCACATTTTCCATGCGTTCCTCCGAAATGTATGCAAATGTACAAAGAGCATAAAAAAATTAAAAACAACGTAATTTGGGATAGTACACTTTTTAATGAATGTTAGTAACATTTTATTGACACACGCGAGTTGAAAATTAATTTTTTAAGGAATTATCCTGCACATGCCTCCTTAACGAAAACTAATACCATGTTCACACGGGCAGAAATATTCGTGTTTCGCTCTCGTATTCCTCTTTCGCGCCCCAAACAGTATTGAAACGACTTGTTTCCCCATACAAAATTTTGAGAGCGAAACAGGTCGTTTCATTTTGAAACAGGCTGCGAAACAGGAAAAATGTACAATCATCTCCCATTTTGATAACAGTTATCGTTAATTTATCTAAACTTGCTCTCAAAAAAATCAAAGCAAAGAAAAAACGGTTATAACTGGCCATTGGCCCATTGGGAGGCACGCCCAGAGGCTGGGGCTCCCTTATAATGACTTGTGTAGAAGTTTTGGTGACGAGGAGGAGGAAGAGTCAACGGAACACCTTCTCTGTAATTGCCCGGCATTCGGAGATTTAAGACTCGAAATGTTAAGTCGAAGAGCCCTTGGGGACAAAATTTGTCTCTCTTATGTTGATGTAAACAGGATCTACTCCTTTATTGAATGGACCGGATGGCTGCATGGGAATACTATAGACGGTGTGACATGGTAACACAACGGGAACTAATTAATGGACCCATGGGAGTTGTGCTTGATCACGGCTGCCAATGGAACCTAACCTAACCTACTTGTACAGCGACGTTTATTTAACGATGTCCGTCTATTTTCCTGTATGTACGGAAAGAGAAAAAGTTTCCAAATTTGGTACAAGCATCTTGGTTATTAAAACACAACATCCGACATAATATGGACGATTTGGATAAGTGGGCGTGGCACAAAATATAATTATTTATATCTTAATGGTGTTTACATAACTTTTTGTTCTTATTGCACCGTGGTGAAGGGTATATAAGATTCGGCATTGCCGAATATAGCACTCTTACTTGTCTAATAAAAAACTATATTTTTGCCATTATTCAATTAAGAGCGTAAACATGAGATTAAATTATCTATAACAACAATAACAATGTTGACTAAAAACATACATATTTATGGATTGAAAGTTTAATTTATGAAGGCATGCTTTTTCAAAATATTTTTATACATTTAATTATTCAGACTTTATATTCAGACTATATATTCGAATGTTAAAAATATTTTTTTTTTCAATTATTGAAATATGTTGCTTTTATAAACAAATTTTGATTTCATAAATTTAATGGCATATTACATTAGATGTATGAAATAATTAAATCTTACATTTTTTAATAACCAATTAAACATTATTTAAGGAAACTGTAATTTTGTATTAATTTATGAATATAGTTATGTTTGTATATTGTTTTTTATGTTCCCAATTACAATTTTTTGTTTTACTTGGACAAACTTAAGTTTTCATATATCCCATGAAAATTTTTAACGTAATTACGAAATCCGATGAAGCGATTTTAACGAAAATACTTCATTATAGCTATGAAATTCCATTTAGATAATAAAAGTTAACCAATGAAAATTTTTTTATGAAAATGATTCATTAAATATATGAAGCATTTTTCTTTCAGTGCATAGTTGCTCAATGTAATTCAACTAAATGGTGGACCAAGCGTGTTTGATGCCTTCGATTAATTCGGCTTTTGTGCCAAGACTTGTACACTTGCCTAGCTAGCCATCCCCAGACGTTCTCGATGATATTTAGTATAGTTCTCTTTCCATTTTATGGCTTAATTTAAAACTAGTTTAATTTACACAAAAAATTTGGTAACCGTGATTTGGAACGATAGTTTTGTTTTCTGTTTTGTAACATTTTAATTGAAATGGCTCTACGACCTGTTGCAGGAATTGGTCCGCTTAAGCACGCACTTCGATCTTGTGCGTGCTTTCTCCAGTTCGCATGTATTCTTTCATTTGGTCCTTCCACCGAAGTCTCGGTCTTCTCCGGCTGTGCTTTCCGTAGAAGTTGTGATCCCACGCCTTGTTGGTTTGAGCACACAGAAAAAAATACCAATGTTAAATTAACATGGCAAAATGTTGATTGATAATCACAGTAAATTTCTGCAAAAATATGCATTTTATTTAAATTTATAATTATGTATTTCGTATTATTAATTTTATACAAAAAATATTAAAATAACCTTAAAGCAAGTTAACTTAATATAATTAACTGTTAAAATAACATTGTTCAATATTGAATCCATAAAAACCTGTTTTATATTAAAATCAAATCTTGTAAAATTAATTGCATACATACTTTTTTACATTTTTTTATTTTCATGTTTAAAATATGTTATAAAAAGAAGACAATTCCCGTATTCTTTAAATTAAAATTATTTAGTTAAATAGTACATCAAGTTTTCAAAGTAGAATGATGACGAAAACCAAATCGGGCGATTCTGCTGATGCTTCTGTTGACAAAGGAGAATACAAAATAAGTGAAACATGTGTTACAGGTAGGGTATTCATTCGGTTAACCGTTAATCGGTCAACCGATTATTTACTACCCGCTTAACTGATCGGTTAATTTAAAATTGGCTTTTTTCGATTAACGATTAAACCAGTTAATTTCAGTCGATTACCCGATGTAACAAAATTTTGAATTTTTTGTAGTATTAAACCATATTTTTTGTGTTTTTAATAATGGGTGAGTTCCAAAACGTCAGTTGCAAAGAAACCCAATTCTCTACAATGCAATGTAGAATTATACAATGTTATCTGTACCAAAGTTCATCAAAAAAATTACCAAAGTGCAGCCAAAAAGTTGCGTTTAGAAATATTTTTCCATACAATATTTATATTCTTAAAATACTTTACAAAAACAGATATTCGGCCTTATTATGAGTGTCGTATTTTTATTACGACAATTGTCGTAGTCGTAGTCGTTTTTAAATTTGTTTGGTACCATGTAAAATTTACGACAACGACATTTTTTGTAACAGAGTAAAAATAACAGATTGTTTCATAAATCGCACGATTTTAAGTATTTATGAACTACCCGGTTGTGAAAACTGTCAAAAACAGCTGTGTGACGGTAAAAATATATGTTTGAAAATTTATGGTCGTGAGCGTTAAAAATTTAAAGTGAAAAAATAATAAGACACATACATATTTTTAAAACAATATGTTAAGCGTTGCTGCATTTTCTTTTTCCGAAGATTAAAATGAAAATACCACAGCCGAAATGAATGCTAATCGGAGACAACTACGGGACCAGTCCAATATATTTGCCATGCCAAATTCCAAGTAAGTAAAAACAAAAATAAGTAAATATAATAGAAATGCATGATTTTTTTTAAGTTTTGTAAAATACTACAGAATAAATAAGCATGGTTTTAAATATGTTTTGGAAAAAATTTCTCCTCAACTGAAAGAACAGACAAGGGTAACATGTTTGCCATGCGGATACTCGCTGAGGGTAGTTACCAGAAAGGTGCTGGTAATGACTACAACATAAGTATGTGTCAGTCTTCTGTTAGCAATGCATTCAAAGAGTGCATTGATGCTATGTACAACGTACTTTGCCCCGAATGGATTTCCTTTCCAACGGAAGAAAATGAAAAGGACGAAATAAAAAAAAATTTTTACAACAAACCCGGGTTTCCAGGTGTAATAGGATGCATAGATGGAACCCACATAAATATAATCTCACCTGAAAAGGAAGCACAATTCAAATACAGAAACAGAAAAGGTTTCTACAGTCTTAATGCAACAGTGGTAAGTTTTTATGTTTAGAGCTAAAAAATTCAAAATTAAACATTTGTTTACTATACATATGTATGTATATAGGTATGTGATCATAAGCTCAGAATAAGATTTATATCATCTCATCATCAGGGATCTGTTCACGACTCCTTAGTATGGAACATCAGTGACTTAAAAAAATTTCTGAGAGAACAATATGATAATGGCGAAAGAAATACTTGGTTATTAGGTAAGTTTAAAATATGTAACAGCTTTTTACAAAAAATTCTAAATGTGGTGCAGCAAACTATTGGAATTTAAACCAAATTAAAAATGAAAACTTTTAAATATTTGTTAATGGTCAAAAATTACAAAAATTTTTTCTTATTCAAATTAAAAATTCATATTACACAGTGTTATCATTTTCTGAACTTCAATTAACCTTTGTAAATTTCATTTTACCTTTTTTGAATATAAATTGTCATTTTCTATGTTCATTTGTAGGAGACGCAGGGTACCCCTTAGATGTTCATTTGTAGGAGACGCAGGGTACCCCTTAGAACAGTTTTTGATAACGCCATTCAGATCTGCTGGAGAAGGTTCTTTAGAAATGCAAGAACTAGAAATATAGTCGAACGAACTATTGGTGTTTTAAAAAACAGATTCCGGTGCATACTAGGCGCAAGGCAGTTGCATTACACACCAGATATGGCAGCTAAACTTACTTCTGTTTGCGCATCTTTACACAACATATGCATTCATTATAAAATGGATAATCCTGAAATTGATGAACTGAACGAATTTCCACCAACAAATTCTGTTGTTGATGACGATCTAAGCGCACTATATATAAGAACATTATTAATGCAATCATTAAATATTTACATAATTCAGTTTTATTGGTACATTA
Organism: Pollenia labialis; assembly: GCA_949318255.1. Taxonomy (NCBI): domain Eukaryota; kingdom Metazoa; phylum Arthropoda; class Insecta; order Diptera; family Polleniidae; genus Pollenia; species Pollenia labialis. The sequence goes on along the minus strand of OX439139.1, from coordinate 60,880,048 downwards.
TTAAATACATATTTTTAACTAAAAATAAAATAACAAAAATTGAAAGATAAAACAAATTTAATTTAGATTTTTTTAATTTATAAAAAATAAAAAACCAAAATTTACATACATGCATACATACATATGTATATGGGCATTGCCATTTTGACGTGTCGTGATATTTGTACAACAAATTAAATAAAGAAGACAAATTTATAAAAATGGTTTTTATAAACACAAAGTAATGAAGTAGCACTATATTCAGAAAAAGAATCACTGCAATCGACGAAAAGGATTTGCAGATATAAGCAAAAATATGCCCTGGAGTGACGTTAAAAAAGGGAATTGGATTTTTACTTGCAATACAAAACTGAACAAGACTGCGAATTGAGCAAGACGTTTTGTATAAAACCTTTTTTAGTAAACTTGGGACTTGTGAAGATTTATTTTTCAAGATATAAAATTTAAAAATCTTTTCCCGTTTTGAAGTACATATGGGCATTTTCAGCGAAAAGTCTAATTTTTTTAATGTAACGCCAGAATGCAAATAAGGTTGTATTTTAGGACCATGTTGTTAAACCGTTATCCCTTTTGTTACTAAATGTAGAGCTAGTTGCGCTTTACACCAAAATATAAAAATGTAAACTATACATATAAAAATTTTTGACAAACAATTAAAATTACTTCTGGCGTTACGTTACAAAAAGTAGACTTTTGGCTGAAACTGCCCATATGAAAATTGTCTTTCAATAATTATATTATCAGTTCGTGGTACATTTAATATTTACTAAATTTGTATGGCACCAAGCCTAAATTACAGCTTTATAAATTAACCACATAGCTATTTTCGTTAATAAAAAGCTATATGTATGTATGTATGTACATACATGTTATGTTCATAAACTCTCATCTAATTCAATAGTCTGTAAACCATTTCTAATTTCATCTATTGCAATACGTCCTTTTTCAATTTCTATTTCCTGTTTTCTAAGCTTTAAAAACTCTCTTCTAAATTCATCCTTACATTTTAATTCTTTCTTGTAAATGCTAACTTTTCTTCCTTTAGTTTGTAGTTTTTGCGTTGATACCTTTCAATTGCTGCTAAAGAATGTTTCTCTTCTGTATACAATGCTCTTTGGACTTCTAGTTGTTCTTCAAGGAGAGTTTTTTTCTTAGTTGGGGTCTTCTTTGTTGGTGGTATTGAACTTTGTTCTCCAAGAATTAGTGTTGGTTCTTTAGTAGGAGTTTTTTTTTGCTGACTGAGAAACGTACTTCTTCAACAATTTCATTGTTTTGAATAGGTATCTGTGTTGCAGTTTTTTGTGTTGAGTGTAAGGCGCGTACTGCTTTAGGAACATAATTGTGTTTTTTGGGTTTGGTGGATTGGTTTGAGCAGACTGGTTCTTCGTTCTCTAAATCATCACTCATTGGTATATCCTCATCATTACCTACAACTATTTGTATTTTGTCTACGACGTTGAATACCAAACGAAACGCCGCCTGGATTCACAATTGAATCAATTTGTAATAAATTGGAGGCAGCTTCTTCTATTGGGGACAAAACGTATTGTTTAAAGGAAACATTCCCCGGTTGCACAACATTCGGCTTTATTGAAAATTAACTTTTGTATTCCCGAAAATAACTTTGATAATATACATACTTGCATGTGCCCGTGCAAAAAACTGAATTGGCAAATTGGTTTTTTTTTGTTGTTTTCTTACGAAGACAGTAGAATGAAGCAGTTTGTTTTTTAATTTTGTTTTTTCTTTTTACCCACTTACAACTACAATTCGAGTCGGAAAGAACCCAACCAATTGTAGGGGAATGTAAGAAAAGATAAACTCACTGTTTATTGTTGGTGTTTTGTTTTGGCTTTGATATTGTTACAAGTAAGACTTTGAGTGTTTATAATTCTTATTCGCTTTAGGGTTTTATTTGTATAATATTTTCGGCTTTTCTAAAATCTCTGGAAAAGGTTTCCTGATGAGCTGGCCTAAGCAACCAGTGAAATGCGCATAGAAGCTAGCTTTCCCTCAACAATAAATTTCAGTGTATTTATCAAATATGAAAAACTGGGAATTTAGCACGCCAAAATGTTGAGTTCTTCACCAATCTTGTTCCACTCCTCCTTAACATTTATTTTATTAATGCCACTTTTAAATCCTCTGGCTAAGCGTGGATTTTGCTCCAAAAGTGACACCATTCGGCTAAATTGCCTGTGGTTTGTTATTTTAGTTCTAAATTGATTGAATTGTAATTAAAAAAGTTAAGTTTATCATTATTAAATAGTTTATAAGTGTTATAAATACTAACTTTTTATCTATATCCATTTCAAATTTATTTTTGATAATTTTTTCGTACAGACGTTAACCAAAACTTTAACGACAATATTTGCAATTTTTGACATTTAAATATGACACTCTTGGTACCGTAAATTGTACTAGAATTGCCAACAGTGTTGTATTTTTGTCGTTTTTCGACATTCATAATACCGATTTTAAAAAACGCCTAGTTTACGACACGCCAACGACACTCATAATAAGGCCGATTATGGCATTCGGAAATAAACTTTTTTGCATAATGTTTGGTGCTTGTCAGAACAAGTTAGATGATGACAAACCAACATAATGGCATAATGGATGTTTTTATATGTTTAGAGAAATCCAGGAAAAAGACTGAGAAATAAGATATTCTGTGTTATGGGTTGCTTTCGAGTTCTCCAACATCCAAGATAAGTGAAAGAATTTTTTCCAAGTCAAGTTTTATCAAAACTAAAAAAGAATCGCTCAAATTCTAAACATATAATCCAATTTATTTTTCTAAAACATTATTTTATAATGCTATTGAAGTAATTAATAAAATGATTTCAGAGTTTTTTTTTTAATAAATACATAATAAGTATTAATTATAAAATATGTATAACATAGTTATTGATTATTTTTTGTTTGCTCGTTTTGGTTCAAGTATTGTTATGTTATTATTTTTTTACCAATAAAATCCAAATAATAAATAATTTTGAATTTTTATATATTGAACTTACTTAAGTTATAAAAAACCCTTATTAACCGGTTAACCGATCAAAAACAAAATTAACCGATTAAAGCAAAAGCCCGATTAATAAATACCCTAGTTACAGGGTAAGTGTTTCACACTGTTATATCACACTTAAACCAATATGATTCTACATGAAATTCACGTTGTTTCAACTTGAAATAACTTTTATTGAATTATAGTTATTTTAAAAGAACAAAATTTTGTTCCCTAGTTATTGTAAAATCATGTTTAATTAACATAAAGTAACAATGAAGAAAAATCATTTCTTTAAGCACTGATTTACTACTGATATGTCACTATCTCCTTGACATTTTGAAATTTCGCACAATTGTCTAACTAAAAATTGTATTTTCTCTTCAACGAGTTTAGAACTACATTCTTGTATAATTTGGAATAACTCTAATTTCGTATACACTTTTTCCATTTTACTCTCGAAGCTTCAAAATGGTTCTGATAACAATTTTATGCAATAACCACAATATATGTATATTAAAAAAAACTAAGTACCTAGAGCCCAGATTTGATTTTTTATTATATATTATTTTTGTTGTTAATGATTTTAAAAGTTATGCAAAACAGGTACATTTATTTTGCTCCATAAAATAACGTCATTTAGCGGCCGCACAGGTGGTTAAACCCCGTTACTTACTGTTTCGCACATCCCTTTTTTTACACAGGTAATATTAGTCTTAGATGTAATAATTTAAATAAAAAACATCTACGTACAACCAAAACATTTTATGACTGACGAAAGGGTTTTTATCATATGTAATTACCTATGCAAGATGAGCATAAACAGAAAAAAGGTGAAATTTTCAAAATATGGTGCAACAACGCGTAACGTTTTTTTTTTAATTTAAAAGTAGAGATTTCAAATTTTATCGTGATGTATTACACTTTTATGAACTCAACTGGCTTCACCTTCAAAAACCTTTTAAAATTTTTTTTTACAAAAATATGAACAAAAAAATCGTTTTTTTTAATTTCGAACTAATTTTTTTATGATAAAAACTTCTAATGAAATTTTTCTAAAAATTTTCATAAGTAGCTGTTTATATAGTATTTCTCAGAAAAAAAAATCAATGTAAAATCTTTATTCGTTTATCTACAAAAATATATACTATTGTAAACCTCCTAAAACCGTAAAAAGTCAATGAACACGCATGCAATTTAATCAACTTTCCTGGTTTTAACAGTGTCCCAAAACGACAAATCTCAAGCAAAAGACTTGAAAATTCACTATACGATGCAGAACTTTGCTGTCTGTCCAGCTGCGTTCTTTTTTTTCATTTCCATTTCTTAAATTTAATTTTTTGCCTAATGTCCGGCTAGATTGGCAAAAAAAAACCCTTTGTGCGATGTTAAGAGTACCGTTAGCTTATGTTGATCAGACAGGTACGCACGTTAATGGCATTCTTTTATCTCCCATACAGTGTATTTCTTGGATAGTTCCTATGGAATCTGTAATGCAAGATTTGTTTTAAACCAACGATCCATATAAAATTACGTACCTACAATCATTTGCCCATTATTAATTATAAGTTTTGTTGCTGCTGCTTTAAAATTTAAAAAGAACGAAAACAGCTGTGTTTTGTTTGTAAACAACAACTAATATTTCCTAAAAAAAAATTAATTAATAAAACCAATAATAATTATTCAGTACTAAATGTTCTTAGTTAAATTTATTGCGCCGTTAATGCATTTTTTATTTGATTTATTTCTTTTATTTATTCGGGTTTCACTACAACGGGCTGAAGGCCAACGTTACTATTGCTCGGTTAATTAAGTTAGAATATATTTTTTTGTAGTTGTATTTGTATCTCCTATTAAATAAATAAATACATTTCTTTATAGTTTATTATTATGTACTTAAAATTTTAAACGATTTTCAGAATTCACAATTTTAAAGCAAAAACAAAATTTTGGTAAAATGTGTTCTTCAAAAAGTGAGTGATTGGCAAAATAACGATACCCTTATAGCCTTTTCACACTTGTCAACATTTAACATTTAACATTCATTTGCGAAGATGTTGGAATTTTCCCATAAGAAATACATAGGGCTAAAAATCAAAATTTTTCAACATTTTTATCCCTTTTACATTTTGCGATATTTTTAGTGTCTTCACTAGCTAAACTGACATTGAAAATGGCATTTAAGTGCTATGTCTGTGTTGAAGTTCCATCACTAACAAAACTGACATTTATTGTCAACAAAAAATATTTTAACAAACAAAATGAGCGGCGGTACATGTATTTTTTTTAATTTAATTTTTTGTAATATATGTATTTATAAAATATTTTTCCAATTTCAGGTTATCTTCAGAAAGATTTTCAATAGTTGCGCTTTTCTAACGGTATAGCTCTTCTAAAACGTGTGTATTTTTTTCGCATAACTTCTAACTTTTGTAAAAGTACTGAAAACATTTTTCTTTCGACTCGGAAGCATTCCTTAAAGAAATCGTCATTATTATTTGGGATATCTCTTTCCCACAAATTTCCATAGCGATTCTTAAAAATATATTTGTTTATATTAAAATAAAAGTTTTGATTACTCGTTTACATACAAACATCCCTACGTCCCTTGAAAAAGGCATGTAAGCATCTAGTAAGACGACCTCATTATCATCTTCATCTGCTATAGAATCCATTATTATCTCTATAAAGTGCGATAATAACTGGGTATGCTCTTGCCAACGTATATTTAATCCCATTACTAAATCTTTTTCATAATTCATTTTAATTTTTAATAGCGGCGTGGTGTTTATTGTTTATTTTGACAACTGATATAATGTTAAATGTTAAATGTTGCAAGTGTGAATGTCTGTTTCACAATTTCAACATATTCCAAGCGTTCCTCCGAAATGTATGCAAGTGCACAAAGGGTATTAATAACCTTTTCACACTTGTCAACATTTAAAATCTAAAATTAATTTTCGAAGATGTTGAAATTTTCCCATAAGAAATACATTGGGCTAAAAATCAAAATTTTTAACATCATTACAAAATGTTCCTATCTCATTGTATTTCATTCTACATCTTCCGATTACTTTAGTGTCATCACTGGAAAAGTGACAATAAATTCTATTATTATTGTGGCATCACTGACAGAATGGCATTTGCTTTGAAAGCAGCGTTACCATTTTTTATTGATAGTAAATGTTGGACGTTTCAAGTGTGAACGCGTATTTCACATTTTCCATGCGTTCCTCCGAAATGTATGCAAATGTACAAAGAGCATAAAAAAATTAAAAACAACGTAATTTGGGATAGTACACTTTTTAATGAATGCTAATAACATTTTATTGACACACGCGAGTTGAAAATTAATTTTTTAAGGAATTATCCTGCACATGCTTCCTAAATGAAAACTAATACTATGTTCACACGGGCAGCAATATTCGTGTTTCGCTCTCGTATTCCTGTTTCGCGCCCCAAACATGATTGAAACGACTTGTTTCCCCATAGAAGATTTTGAGAGCGAAGCAGGTCGTTTCATTTTGAAACAGGCTGCGAAACAGGAAAAATGTACTTTCATCTCCAATTTTGATAACAGTTATCGTTAGTTTATCTGAACTAGCTCTCAAAAAAATCGAAGCAAAGAAAATAACAAAATAAAAATTGATGTTTAATAAAATAAAGTGATAATAATAACATAATAATATTTTTAAGTATGTATTAAATAATATATTTTTAAGTTTTATTTACTTTTTATTTATTTTAAAAAGAATCACACTAACAACACATAAAAAAGTCAAAAAAAACAAGAACGAATCGTATGGACAGCATGTTTGGCGATGTTACCGGCTCAAAAGTTACCAGAGACTTTAACATAAAGTTTTGTTACAGGCGGCACGAACGAAGGCCCCAATGAACTAAGACCCCAAAACGAAAATGAACTAAGGCCCCAAATATTTGTACAGGGAACAACAACAACGGTTTTTGGGGAAATAGTTCATTATTTTGTGGTTTTATTTCATTTTTTGAATTGGGGGCTTAATTCATAATGAAATAAACCCCAGTTTGTAAAAAAGAACTAAGGTCCCACAAATAAAGTTGGGACATTAGTTCATTTTCTGAAAAATGTAATAAATTGCAATATTTCCAAATTGCTAACCGTTATACCGTTAAAAAAACATTGTTCTACTTCCCTGCAAACGTATGAAAGTTTGCGACGAGTGCAATCTCAAATTACAGGCTGATGCAATTTCCAAAGGCATGCAAAATTATATCTGCCCGTACTGCCGAACAATTGTGGAAGACACCATGCAGGTATAACTGACTTCTTATTGATTAAGTATTTATACAAATTTATCTAATTATTATATAAACAATGAAAAATTTTTGTTTTTTGTTATTTTTTTTTTTTATGTATAAAATTTGAATACTTTGATATTTTTTTTCGTATTATATAACTATAATGTTTGTTTTGAATATTTAAAACAAAACAAGAGTCACTTTATTTTCGAATTTTTTTATTGGGGACTTTGTTCATTCTTACTTTGGGGACTTTATAATAACATAAGGGTTTTGATTCATAATGAATTAAGTCACCATTAATGGGGGCTTAGTTCATTCCCATTTTGGGGGCTTAATTCATACCATCGTTGGGGTTTTACTTCATTATGAACTAATTCCCCCTTTTTCGGGCCTTAGTTCATTTTCGTTTTAGGGTCTTAGTTCATTGGGGCCTTCGTTCGTGCCGGCTTTGTTAGAATATTTGTGTTAATACAGTTCGCACACGCAAAGAAAAAACATTGTTGTGGTAAACATATTCTAAGAGCAACATATAATAATAAGATTCATGATTGTAGTTACCATATTACGATTGCTATTGAATTATATTATGACTCAATATATTCGTGATATTAAATCATAATATTCTCCCCTTAATTATATTCTTGGCGCCCTATGCTCCAGTGGGAGTTAAAGGAACATATATATATATATATATATAATCATATTCTTATCATTATTATTGTCATGTTAATCATAATAAGATAAGAAGTAATCATATTATTGTCATGGTAATCATAATAAGATGATGAGATATCATATTAAGGTACAGTGGTGCTGTCACAACAATAAATTAAAAATTTTTTGCATCGATTTTTTAATTTGTGGCACTTTACAATTTCTTTTAATGTAAAAAAAAATGTCTTTATTTTTTTCATTTCTTAAAACTCCTTTCTTTAAGGGTATTTTTTTAAATTGTGGTTCAACAACTCACTTACAAATAATTCGAAAGGCATATTTCAAACAAACGACACAACTGATTCAATATTATTTTACATTTTGTTTGCTTCCTAAGTAAACTATGACTACACGTATAGAAAGTTATCATGTTATGGCTATTAAATATCATGAAATGGTTATGGCTACTGTAATATGTTTTCAAAGTAATCATTATTTAAGTGTAAGAAAAATATTTCTCATGTTGAGTAAATGTGTATTCTAAGTCAAATTACAATCCTCAAAAGCTTTTTTACTTTAATAGTCTTATTCCTTCAATATTTACCTGGAATATTTTGTATGCACTATCAGAATTTTTGTTTCGTATATTTCTGTTGCGAGGCTTACTTTAGCTATCCTTTGGCTAGCAATGAAGTAAATTGTAAAGGAAATTAATACAAAAATCCATCGATGAATTTTGTAGAATTTGATTTTAAAACAATTTATTTCTAAATTTTCACTTACTATTTTGATTTGTTGATGAATGACGTTAAACTTTAAACAATTAATACAGTGGACTCCCGATAATTCGTAATCGTAAGGGACCTGCCATTTCTTACGAATTATAGAGGTTTTCGATTTAGCAGGGTTTCGAATAAACGGGGTTGAAATAAATAAATACGAATTAACGGTGTTTTTCAATTTATTTACTAAAACGATAAAAAAAACATAAAACACATCTTACGATCTTAAGAAAATAAACGCAACCACAAGCAAAAACCAACGCAAAAGAAGAAGAAATAGCAGTAAACAAAAAATTATTCATTCCATGTTTCATTGTTTTAATTACGAATTATAAGTGGTAGTTAGCAAACAATTACGATTTATAAAGCTGGGATCACACGATTGCCGCAAATGCACCAATATGACACAATTATTATTGTGCTTTATTGACGCACAATAATGAAATTGCCCCAACCAAATTTTCTGAAATCACACGATTGCCCTGTTTTATACAAATTTAATTGCCGCTAGTTGGTACAAAGCGAAATGGTTACAACAATTGCCGCAGCACAGTCACACGATTGTTCTTACTTATGTATATTAACTGCGAAAACAGCTGTTGTGGTAGCTTTTTTATTTGTTGAAAGTTCTTGTTGGTTTGTTCATTGAACAAAATTAATTAAATTTAAACAAATTATTGTTGAATAGTTTTATATAATTTTTTTTAGGATAAGCGTTGCTGCATTTTCTTTTTCCGAAGATTAAAATGAATATACCACAGCCGAAATGAATGCTAATCGGAGACAACTACGGGACCAGTCCAATATATTTGCCATGCCAAATTCCAAGTAAGTAAAAACAAAAATAAGTAAATATAATAGAAATGCATGATTTTTTTTAAGTTTTGTAAAATACTACAGAATAAATAAGCATGGTTTTAAATATGTTTTGGAAAAAATTTCTCCTCAACTGAAAGAACAGACAAGGGTAACATGTTTGCCATGCGGATACTCGCTGAGGGTAGTTACCAGAAAGGTGCTGGTAATGACTACAACATAAGTATGTGTCAGTCTTCTGTTAGCAATGCATTCAAAGAGTGCATTGATGCTATGTACAACGTACTTTGCCCCGAATGGATTTCCTTTCCAACGGAAGAAAATGAAAAGGACGAAATAAAAAAATTTTTTTACAACAAACCCGGGTTTCCAGGTGTAATAGGATGCATAGATGGAACCCACATAAATATAATCTCACCTGAAAAGGAAGCACAATTCAAATACAGAAACAGAAAAGGTTTCTACAGTCTTAATGCAACAGTGGTAAGTTTTTATGTTTAGAGCTAAAAAATTCAAAATTAAACATTTGTTTACTATACATATGTATGTATATAGGTATGTGATCATAAGCTCAGAATAAGATTTATATCATCTCATCATCAGGGATCTGTTCACGACTCCTTAGTATGGAACATCAGTGACTTAAAAAAATTTCTGAGAGAACAATATGATAATGGCGAAAGAAATACTTGGTTATTAGGTAAGTTTAAAATATGTAACAGCTTTTTACAAAAAATTCTAAATGTGGTGCAGCAAACTATTGGAATTTAAACCAAATTAAAAATGAAAACTTTTAAATATTTGTTAATGGTCAAAAATTACAAAAATTTTTTCTTATTCAAATTAAAAATTCATATTACACAGTGTTATCATTTTCTGAACTTCAATTAACCTTTGTAAATTTCATTTTACCTTTTTTGAATATAAATTGTCATTTTCTATGTTCATTTGTAGGAGACGCAGGGTACCCCTTAGATGTTCATTTGTAGGAGACGCAGGGTACCCCTTAGAACAGTTTTTGATAACGCCATTCAGATCTGCTGGAGAAGGTTCTTTAGAAATGCAAGAACTAGAAATATAGTCGAACGAACTATTGGTGTTTTAAAAAACAGATTCCGGTGCATACTAGGCGCAAGGCAGTTGCATTACACACCAGATATGGCAGCTAAACTTACTTCTGTTTGCGCATCTTTACACAACATATGCATTCATTATAAAATGGATAATCCTGAAATTGATGAACTGAACGAATTTCCACCAACAAATTCTGTTGTTGATGACGATCTAAGCGCACTATATATAAGAACATTATTAATGCAATCATTAAATATTTACATAATTCAGTTTTATTGGTACATTATTAAATACATATTTTTAACTAAAAATAAAATAACAAAAATTGAAAGATAAAACAAATTTAATTTAGATTTTTTTAATTTATAAAAAATAAAAAACCAAAATTTACATACATGCATACATACATATGTATATGGGCATTGCCATTTTGACGTGTCGTGATATTTGTACAACAAATTAAATAAAGAAGACAAATTTATAAAAATGGTTTTTATAAACACAAAGTAATGAAGTAGCACTATATTCAGAAAAAGAATCACTGCAATCGACGAAAAGGATTTGCAGATATAAGCAAAAATATGCCCTGGAGTGACGTTAAAAAAGGGAATTGGATTTTTACTTGCAATACAAAACTGAACAAGACTGCGAATTGAGCAAGACGTTTTGTATAAAACCTTTTTTAGTAAACTTGGGACTTGTGAAGATTTATTTTTCAAGATATAAAATTTAAAAATCTTTTCCCGTTTTGAAGTACATATGGGCATTTTCAGCGAAAACTCTAATTTTTTTAATGTAACGCCAGAATGCAAATAAGGTTGTATTTTAGGACCATGTTGTTAAACCGTTATCCCTTTTGTTACTAAATGTAGAGCTAGTTGCGCTTTACACCAAAATATAAAAATGTAAACTATACATATAAAAATTTTTGACAAACAATTAAAATTACTTCTGGCGTTACGTTACAAAAAGTAGACTTTTGGCTGAAACTGCCCATATGAAAATTGTCTTTCAATAATTATATTATCAGTTCGTGGTACATTTAATATTTACTAAATTTGTATGGCACCAAGCCTAAATTACAGCTTTATAAATTAACCACATAGCTATTTTCGTTAATAAAAAGCTATGTATATGTATGTATGTATGTACATACATGTTATGTTCATAAACTCTCATCTAATTCAATAGTCTGTAAACCATTTCTAATTTCATCTATTGCAATACGTCCTTTTTCAATTTCTATTTCCTGTTTTCTAAGCTTTAAAAACTCTCTTCTAAATTCATCCTTACATTTTAATTCTTTCTTGTAAATGCTAACTTTTCTTCCTTTAGTTTGTAGTTTTTGCGTTGATACCTTTCAATTGCTGCTAAAGAATGTTTCTCTTCTGTATACAATGCTCTTTGGACTTCTAGTTGTTCTTCAAGGAGAGTTTTTTTCTTAGTTGGGGTCTTCTTTGTTGGTGGTATTGAACTTTGTTCTCCAAGAATTAGTGTTGGTTCTTTAGTAGGAGTTTTTTTTTGCTGACTGAGAAACGTACTTCTTCAACAATTTCATTGTTTTGAATAGGTATCTGTGTTGCAGTTTTTTGTGTTGAGTGTAAGGCGCGTACTGCTTTAGGAACATAATTGTGTTTTTTGGGTTTGGTGGATTGGTTTGAGCAGACTGGTTCTTCGTTCTCTAAATCATCACTCATTGGTATATCCTCATCATTACAACTATTTGTATTTTGTCTACGACGTTGAATACCAAACGAAACGCCGCCTGGATTCACAATTGAATCAATTTGTAATAAATTGGAGGCAGCTTCTTCTATTGGGGACAAAACGTATTGTTTAAAGGAAACATTCCCCGGTTGCACAACATTCGGCTTTATTGAAAATTAACTTTTGTATTCCCGAAAATAACTTTGATAATATACATACTTGCATGTGCCCGTGCAAAAAACTGAATTGGCAAATTGGTTTTTTTTTGTTGTTTTCTTACGAAGATAGTAGAATGAAGCAGTTTGTTTTTTAATTTTGTTTTTTCTTTTTACCCACTTACAACTACAATTCGAGTCGGAAAGAACCCAACCAATTGTAAGGGAATGTAAGAAAAGATAAACTCACTGTTTATTGTTGGTGTTTTGTTTTGGCTTTGATATTGTTACAAGTAAGACTTTGAGTGTTTATAATTCTTATTCGCTTTAGGGTTTTATTTGTATAATATTTTTGGCTTTTCTAAAATCTCTGGAAAAGGTTTCCTGGTGAGCTGGCCTAAGCAACCAGTGAAATGCGCATAGAAGCTAGCTTTCCCTCAACAATAAATTTCAGTGTATTTATCAAATATGAAAAACTGGGAATTTAGCACGCCAAAATGTTGAGTTCTTCACCAATCTTGTTCCACTCCTCCTTAACATTTATTTTATTAATGCCACTTTTAAATCCTCTGGCTAAGCGTGGATTTTGCTCCAAAAGTGACACCATTCGGCTAAATTGCCTGTGGTTTGTTATTTTAGTTCTAATTGATTGAATTGTAATTAAAAAAGTTAAGTTTATCATTATTAAATAGTTTTTAAGTATTATAAGTACTAACTTTTTATCTATATCCATTTCAAATTTATTTTTGATAATTTTTTCGTACAGACGTTAACCAAAACTTTAACGACAATATTTGCAATTTTTGACATTTAACCCTAATCTTACCAACATGTGTCTGTGAGACACATTTTGATGTTTGATTCAATAAAACAACGAAACTTTGTTACATATTGACACCAAATTTTATGACTTTTATTTTACATCTGTTTAGTATAATTTCACAAAACAAAGTTGATAAATATTAAATTCCTCTATTTTTTATAAGCCAAAATAAAAAAATGTAACATAAACTACCAACATGTGTCTCAGAGACACATACAAAGAATTTAGAAGAATGCGCAAATTTAGAACAAAAGCAACTATCTGTCATATATGTTACAGAATTTATATTTGTTTAGCAGCAACTATCTTTCATATATATTTATACAAATTGCATATTTTCATATCACTATATTAAATTTGGGGAATTCCCTTTTATTGAAATCAATAATCACCTGATACTGAATGTTGAAAAACAACAAATTAGTTGCGGTTAGATTTTGTAGAGTATTGATGTGCAAGTTCATTTTATAAAAAAATATGCCAAAGCGACTTACAGAAGAGGAAATCCGACTAGCCGCGGAAGAAATTGATGAAGATACGGTTGATGATATAAAAGACGAGGATATGTTTTTGCAATCTGATATCGAAGATAGTCAAAATAATGAAAATATTGAAGATGATGCTTCCGAGATGTCTGATACTATTTCGGATATTGAGGAAGATGCAGGTGAGGAATATGGTGAAATATTTGTTGGTAAGGACGGAACTCAGTGGTATTCTATTCCAAAACCTCAAAGGCGTATTCCTGCTCGAAATATAATTCGGTGCCCATTGAACAAAGTTAACTTGCCACCAGGAAAACAAATTGAAGACCCTTTAGAGGCAATCGAGCTATATTTGAATGACGAAATTTTTGATTCAATTGTAAAATTAACCAATTTGTATGCAGTGACTACAAATCAGAATGCCTGGCGTCCAACAAATGTAACAGAAATAAGAGCCTATGTTGGACTTTTGATTACAGCGGGGACAAAAAAAGAAGCAAACACAGAGATTGCTGAGTTTTGGAGTTCGCGATATGGTTTCCCAATTTTTCGGGCTACTATGAGTCGAAATCGTTTTATGGAAATTTCCAAAAATTTGCGGTTTGACGACAAAAGCACTAGAAGCATTCGACAGCAAAAGGATAAACTGGCACCTGTAAGGGATTTATTTGAAATTGTCAATAAAAATCTAAAAAAAATTTACACTCCTAGTGACAACCTTACTGTCGATGAGCAGCTTGTTCCGTTTCGTGGAAGGTGTTCTTTCCGCCAATATATGCCTAGTAAACCAGATAAGTATGGACTAAAAATTTGGTGGGTATGTGACAGCAAAACAGCCTACCCACTCAACGCAATACCTTACTTAGGCAAAATAAACAACCAGAGGGGGTTTGGTTTGGGCCAAAGAGTTGTGGAGGAGTTAGTTCAACCCTTTGAAAACACAGGCCGAAATATAACATGTGATAATTATTTTACGAGTTTGGAACTTGCGAATAACTTATTGGCTAAAGGTTTGACAATAACGGGCACTCTAAAGAAAAATAAGCGCTGTGTTCCTTCATCATTTTTGCCAAACAGAAAAAGGCAAGTTGAAACAAATTTGTTTGGTTTTACCAATAATAAAACTTTGGTATCTTATGTCCCTACACCGAATAGAGCAGTTCTTTTACTCTCTACAATGCACTATGACACCCACTGCGACTCACAAAATAAGAACAAATCGGAGGTAAATTTACATTACAATCGAACTAAAGGAGCAGTTGACACTTTGGACCAACTTGCACATAGTTTTACTTGCCGGAGAAAATCAAACAGGTGGCCATTTACGTTCTTTTCCAATTTAATTGATGTTTGTGCAATTGCAGCATATATTATTTGGAAAAATTGACATCCATCATGGAAAGCAACACAAGCAAAAAAAGCTCGAAAACTCTTTTTACGAGAAGTTGCCGAAGGACTTATTGCCCCCCAAATACATCAAAGGTCAAGAAATAAATTACAACGTCCTATAGTTCAATGCATGGAAAAAGTTCTTCAAGAAGGAAATACACCAAGTACAACCACTTCTACAACAAATAAACGTAAAAGATGCTATATGTGCGATCCAAAAATAAGTCGTATAATAAAGCAATGCTGCCAAATATGTAAAAATAATGTCTGCAATGAGCATGCTACAAAAGTTATAAATTGTAAAGAATGTATTCAATAAAAAATTACTTAACATAAACTAATTTGTAATTGTCTTGTGCTTTTTTCTTTTAATTTGTATGTATGTGTCTTAAAGACACATGTTGGTAGGATTTGTACCGTAAATTGTACTAGAATTGCCAACAGTGTTGTATTTTTGTCGTTTTTCGACATTCATAATACCGATTTTAAAAAACGCCTAGTTTACGACACGCCAACGACACTCATAATAAGGCCGATTATGGCATTCGGAAATAAACTTTTTTGCATAATGTTTGGTGCTTGTCAGAACAAGTTAGATGATGACAAACCAACATAATGGCATAATGGATGTTTTTATATGTTTAGAGAAATCCAGGAAAAAGACTGAGAAATAAGATATTCTGTGTTATGGGTTGCTTTCGAGTTCTCCAACATCCAAGATAAGTGAAAGAATTTTTTCCAAGTCAAGTTTTATCAAAACTAAAAAAGAATCGCTCAAATTCTAAACATATAATCCAATTTATTTTTCTAAAACATTATTTTATAATGCTATTGAAGTAATTAATAAAATGATTTCAGAGTTTTTTTTTTAATAAATACATAATAAGTATTAATTATAAAATATGTATAACATAGTTATTGATTATTTTTTGTTTGCTCGTTTTGGTTCAAGTATTGTTATGTTATTATTTTTTTACCAATAAAATCCAAATAATAAATAATTTTTAATTTTTATATATTGAACTTACTTAAGTTATAAAAAACCCTTATTAACCGGTTAACCGATCAAAAACAAAATTAACCGATTAAAGCAAAAGCCCGATTAATAAATACCCTAGTTACAGGGTAAGTGTTTCACACTGTTATATCACACTTAAACCAATATGATTCTACATGAAATTCACGTTGTTTCAACTTGAAATAACTTTTATTGAATTATAGTTATTTTAAAAGAACAAAATTTTGTTCCCTAGTTATTGTAAAATCATGTTTAATTAACATAAAGTAACAATGAAGAAAAATCATTTCTTTAAGCACTGATTTACTACTGATATGTCACTATCTCCTTGACATTTTGAAATTTCGCACAATTGTCTAACTAAAAATTGAAATTTCTCTTCAACGAGTTTAGAACTACATTCTTGTATCATTTGGAATAACTCTAATTTCGTATACACTTTTTCCATTTTACTCTCGAAGCTTCAAAATGGTTCTGATAACAATTTTATGCAATAACCACAATATATGTATATTAAAAAAACTAAGTACCTAGAGCCCATATTTGATTTTTTATTATATATTATTTTTGTTGTTAATGATTTTAAAAGTTATGCAAAACAGGTACATTTATTTTGCTCCATAAAATAACGTCATTTAGCGGCCGCACAGGTGGTTAAACCCCGTTACTTACTGTGTCGCACATCCCTTTTTTTACACAGGTAATATTAGTCTTAGATGTAATAATTTAAATAAAAAACATCTACGTACAACCAAAACATTTTATGACTGACGAAAGGGTTTTTATCATATGTAATTACCTATGCAAGATGAGCATAAACAGAAAAAAGGTGAAATTTTCAAAATATGGTGCAACAACGCGTAACGTTTTTTTTTTAATTTAAAAGTAGAGATTTCAAATTTTATCGTGATGTATTACACTTTTATGAACTCAACTGGCTTCACCTTCAAAAACCTTTTAAAATTTTTTTTTACAAAAATATGAACAAAAAAATCGTTTTTTTTAATTTCGAACTAATTTTTTTATGATAAAAACTTCTAATGAAATTTTTCTAAAAATTTTCATAAGTAGCTGTTTATATAGTATTTCTCAGAAAAAAAAATCAATGTAAAATCTTTATTCGTTTATCTACAAAAATATATACTATTGTAAACCTCCTAAAACCGTAAAAAGTCAATGAACACGCATGCAATTTAATCAACTTTCCTGGTTTTAACAGTGTCCCAAAACGACAAATCTCAAGCAAAAGACTTGAAAATTCACTATACGATGCAGAACTTTGCTGTCTGTCCAGCTGCGTTCTTTTTTTTCATTTCCATTTCTTAAATTTAATTTTTTGCCTAATGTCCGGCTAGATTGGCAAAAAAACCCCTATGTGCGATGTTAAGAGTACCGTTAGCTTATGTTGATCAGACAGGTACGCACGTTAATGGCATTCTTTTATCTCCCATACAGTGTATTTCTTGGATAGTTCCTATGGAATCTGTAATGCAAGATTTGTTTTAAACCAATTCGGATAAATTCAGCAACGATCCATATAAAATTACGTACAATCATTTGCCCATTATTAATTATAAGTTTTGTTGCTGCTGCTTTAAAATTTAAAAAGAACGAAAACAGCTGTGTTTTGTTTGTAAACAACAACTAATATTTCCTAAAAAAAAAATTAATTAATAAAACCAATAATAATTATTCAGTACTAAATGTACTTAGTTAAATTTATTGCGCCGTTAATACATTTTTTATTTGATTTATTTCTTTTATTTATTCGGGTTTCACTACAACGGGCTGAAGGCCAACGTTACTATTGCTCGGTTAATTAAGTTAGAATATATTTTTTTGTAGTTGTTTTTGTATCTCTTATTAAATAAATAAATACATTTTTTTACAGTTTATTATTATGTACTTAAAATTTTAAACGATTTTCAGAATTCACAATTTTAAAGCAAAAAAAAAATGTTGGTAAAATGTGTTCTTCAAAAAGTGAGTGATTGGCAAAATAACGATACCCTTAATAGCCTTTTCACACTTGTCAACATTTAACATCTAAAATTAATTTTCGAAGATGTTGAAATTTTCCCATAAGAAATACATTGGGCTAAAAATCAAAATTTTCAACATCTGTACAAAATGTTCCTATCTCATTGTATTTCATCCTACATCTTCCGATTACTTTAGTGTCATCACTGCTCTTAACCAGGTTCATGTCGGGATATATGTAGCTCATACAGCGTATGTTTCGTTCGACATTCTCGTTAATACCGATCGGACCATAGATAGAGGATTTTTCTATCAAAAAACACCTAACACCGCCTTATCTGCCTTCGCAAGTCCATATGTTTCAGTGCCGCAAAGAAGCAATAAACCAGAATTCAGAGAAAGTCATATGTGATCGCTCATATTCAACCATTCTTGAATTTTTTTCATAAATGAAAAATGTAAAATATGGAAATTTTTGTCACAATCATAAATATTTGTTAATATTTCGCCAAATTCATTCATGTTTTTGAGGAAAAATCCAATTTTGCCTTTCTTCAGTCATGAAGAATGAGGAAAAAAAAGTTTTAAAAACGATCCTCACTAATAATATTGTTGTTGCTCGACAGTTTGCATGACTGCAGGTCGAAATGCCTGTGTGTGTATTTGTTTGTGTAAAATATTTTTGGCAAAGGCAACCAGCCAAAGTGTCTGTTGGATTTTTTAGGAAAAAATTAAAAGAACTGCACATATCGTCATCTTAAATGCAGAATAACATAACATTTTATAAGTTTACATGCAAAGCAAAAAACTTTGTAAAATGTTAATTATTTGAGATTTAAAATCAATTTTGAATATTTCAGATAAAAATGCGAAAACCCATATACCTATTTTTGAAGAAAAAATATTACTTTTATTATTTTTTAAGATGTGTTATTTTATTTATTCTTATTTGACCTTTATTTTATAATTACTTTTAATTATTTAAGCTTGAGGTCTTTTTATTTATAAAAATTATATTTATTTGTTCCAATATTTTGCTAACCTTTGGTTAGCATCGCCAGGAAATTAAATTTAATAATAACAAAAAACGATAACATTTTTTGACTCATATTCATTCATACCTATTTGTCTCCAGTTCACGAATTATTTCAAAATAACTATGTAATTTCTGAAAAATATAAAGTAGAAGGAAAGAGTAGTCCAACTAAGAGTAGTTGTTGATAGCAGCTCCCGTATTAAGTAAACGTAAATGTTGGACAAAGTAGTACTTTTTCAAAGAAAGATATTATTAGAATTTAATAAAGCTGAAGAATTAACAAAATATAGCTAAACAGTCTATATTCCACTACTTAATAAAAAAATAAAAAAATGCGTTTATTCTAAAAATGTATAAAAATTGACTTTTTTAAGGATATTGATGAAGGGCCACTTGGAAGAATGCAATTCGAACACAAAAAAACCAGATAATTTTAAATAAACTAATAAAAAATATTTCTTTTGTATTATAAACTTTATATTTTATGGTCTCATACAGATTTATTGTAGGGAAGTTCGACTATATTTATATTTATTAAAAAGGAAATACATACATACATACATATATAAACTCAAAAATCTAAGGACCTGCAGATGTTGTCATTTATTCTTGGAAATTCTTAGCGTTTGGGAGTGCAATGGGGTAGGCTACAAAATTTCAAAATTACTAACGGTTCGGTTCTTTTAATTTTACAGCACTTTTTTATTTTTTCTTATGCTTTACTGAAAATTATTATTATAAATTATTATCTGATCCCAAAATTTACTAACACCGTAGTAACAGTTATAAAACAGATCACCCAATTTTGATGTTGTAAATAAAAATGTGTTCTTATAAAAAGAATTAAAAACTCTGCTAATATTTTTCTTGAGTGTGATTATACACTATGTTGTTAAGAAAAATGATATATGTATTTGATAACACTTCATTTTTATACCCTTCACCGAAGGTAGAAAGGTATATATAACTTTGTCATTCCGTTTGTAATTTCTACAATATGGATCCTACACCCTATAAAGTGTATATATTCTGGGTCCTTATGAAAAGCGAAGTTCAAATCCGGTTGTCCGTCTGTCTGTCTGAAAAAAGTGTGTTCCGAAGCCCCCAGATATGATGGGGACTTGGTTGTGGTATCTTTATGTCAGGTATTCTTATTATAATTTTGCTATTGAAATTCAGCCAGGTCGGTCCACAAATGGCTGAGATATGACCAAAAAACCACGACTACCTCTAATTTTTTCCAAAAATCCCTTGTGTTTGTTGTATTTTTATTACTTTTTGCTGTATATCTGGGGAACGGCAAAAGCCAAAGTTTCCAAATTAGGTACACACATTAAGGTTGCCAATACACACCATTCTACAAAATGTGGGCGGGATTGGAGAAGTGGGCGTGGTACCTCCCATACAAAAAAAATTAAAAATTGTATAAAAACAAAAATTTTAGGGCTGCCATATGTCCTATGGATATGACTTATATACCAAAATATCAGAAATTTTTAGAAGAACATATTTTATAAAAAACTCGGGAAAATCGGTGCAGATACAAAAAAGTTATGACCAAAATTAAATTTTTTTTTTAAATACCCACTTTTGGGAACTATAGATTTCCCCGAGTCCAAGCTTTATAGCTAAAGTAAATGTTAAATTTTTTCTTTAACACGTCGGTATATAAATCTGTCAAATCGGTTAAAAAATGGCTGAGTTATGAGCAAAAAACCACGACTACCTCAAATTTTTTCGAAAAATCCCTTGTGGTTGTTGTATTTTTATTACTTTTTGCTGTATATCTGGGGAACGGCAAAAGCCAAAGCTTTCAAATTAGGTACACACATTTAAGTTACTAATACACACCATCCTACAAAATGTGGGCGGGATTGGGGAAGTGGGCGTGGTACCTCCCGAACAAAAAAAATTAAAAATTGTATAAAAACCTAAATTTTAGGGCTGCCATATGCCCTATGTATATGACTTATATACCAAAATGTCGGAAATTTGTATGAGTTATAACCGAAATACTGGGGTCTAATCACCGCATACGATATCGAGCAAAATCCAACGAAATTATTTATTTTGGTATCTTGAAACTCGATATCGAATGAAATGTATTGAATTTGAAATAATACCATTCGACATCGAGTAACTCGACATTACATTTATCGAGTTTTCATTCGATACGCCAGTGTCTATCGTATGCAGGGGTGATTAGACCCCTAACTTCCCGAAAATTACTCTTTTTATACCCTTCACCGAAGGTAAAAAAGGTATGCATGTATAACTGTAATTTCTACAATATTGATCCTACACCCTATAAAGTATATATATGCTGGGCCCTTACGAAAAGCGAAGTTCAAAACCGGTTGTCTCTTATTTAAAAAAAAAATATTTACCAGTTTTATTTAGTTTCTGTCTAATTGCTATGTATTTGCTCGCACAATGGTGAAGGGTATATAAGATTCGGCACAGCCGAATATAGCACTCTTACTTGTTAATTTTGTAAACAACTTTGTTATTTTTTAAGATAGATAATAGGACCAGTCCAAACACGCGTGTAAAGAGTAGCCCACAAGGGACTAGGACTAGTCCAAAAGTAACCAAAACATATGGAAAAACATGGTCTATTTAACATTACTATGTCCTAGGGCAGGACCATATAACCCATTTTTGGACTACAAAGGAGTAGTTTTAAAACTACTCCATTGTGTACACAATAGGATTAGTTTTAACTTCGTTTAAAAACGAAAACATGTCGTTAAAAAACGAAGTCATGTCGTCTCACTACAAACACTTTTTAACAATGACATGGTCTATGCTTGCATTACATCGGACCAGTCCATGGAGTAGTCCATTTTATGAAATGGGATCAGGTGGTCCAATAATATTTGCAGGGAAGTAAAAATATTAAAAAAAAAAAAAAATTGAAAAGGTCTTGTTTTGCTACAATTTATGTGTAAATAACCTACATATATACATACATAAAAACAAATGTGACAGTAGGTAAAGTAATTGGGTAAGAAGATGTGTTTTATTGACGTATTAATGAAACTTTATTGTTTCGCACGAAATTTGTTGCTTACTTTTTTATGCTACAATTATATAACAGTGCCCAAAGAGTTAACCTTACCATTTTATGGAAATTTTCTTGACGTAAATTTGAACTGTTATAATGACCTTATACATTTTTGCAGGCAAACACAGGTGCGCATTTTTTTGCATATTTTGTAAAAAGTTATGATACCAATAGGTAGAATTAAAATGTATGCACAGATGTTTGAATGAATTGTCCTGTTGCCTTTTCTTATTGTACATTTTTCTAAGTATTGTAGTTTATTATCATGTGGAAAACATTTTGCACTGGCAATGCAAAATATTAACATATATTCATATAGATAGTTTTTATTGAAAGCAGTTCTTAATAGGTGATTGACGTGGAGTGTGTCTAATTTAGGGTAGCCAGATATGGAATTGACAAAAAAAAGTACATTGATGAAAAAAAGCAGTACATTTAAGAAAAAAAAGTACATATATTTTTTTATTAAAAAACGTTTAAAAAATTCATTAAATAACATAAAAAACAATTTATTCAATAAAGAACATAAAAGTGAGATCGTAAATATTATTTACCTTTAAGAAAAGAGAATTTTTTTTTTAAGTTTTGAAAATTCATATAAATAAATATAAATGAGATCGTAAATAAGACTAGTAATAACTTAAAATTAGTCAGGTCTTTTCAAATTCAATTCTTTTTTATTTTTAAATAAAATTAATTTAAATATTTTCTAATACAGTGGCCGACAAATGTCTACATACGACTACATTGAAGATTCGTTATCAAGAAAGTTAACAATAAAAGACCAAATTACTATCAAACAAGTTCTTTTGTAAAAAGTGCTGTTAAGATAATTTATCCAGCCTTAATTTAAGCTTAATGGCGCTCAGATTGATTAAATATGAAATCTGCTACGAACAAAAATTTCAATTTTTTAAATACAGTAAAATAATCGGCATTTCTTGACCTTCAATTCTTGTGACCACAAATTTTTTTTGTAAGCAATGAAAATGTTTAGTTTAGCCAGCAGTAGCTCTGCTTTTCTACTTATATAATGTTAGGAAACAATCTAAATTCAAAGCCAAAGCCTTCAATGTACTTGTACCCTCAATCGCCATTGTAAATATTTTTACTGGGTGTTACAAAGAACTTTTTTTTTCTACACTAAAAAAAAAATACTAAAAACGTTAAGCACAGAAAATAGTACAAAAAGAAGTACAAAAGACTAAAAAAATAACTTTATCGTACTTTGTTAGGTGTTATACAGAAAGCAGTACATTGATGAAAAAAAGTACGAGTACTGCTGAGAAAAGTACGTCTGGCAAGCCTAGTCTAATTTCAAAAGTTTAACAATGCCAAAAAAATTGTTTAACATAGAAAAATTTGTGTCGTATAATGCAACTTCAAACAAAAGCACTTGTTTAATAACAACATGCAAAAAAGAACTTTGTGGAAAGATAAAATCGAACATAAAAAGACATTATAAACTTGTTCATCGGCAGGACATCAAAAATGATAATGAAAGTGATAGTGATGATGTCCCTGATTGCAAAACAAATAGAAAAACAATTAAGTTAAACACTACAATTAACAAAACAGATTTTTTAAATGTTGTATTGGATTGGTGACGAAAAAAAATATTCCATTTAGATTATTTGACATCGTCATGTTAAATAGACCAGGTTTTTTTCATACGTTTGGGTTACTTTTGGACTAGTCCTGGTCCCTTGTGGACTACTCATTCCACTCTGAATTATTTTAAAATTTCTTTTATAATAGTTTTTATTAAATGTTTTAAAATTAAGATTTTCTGTTCTAAGATAAGGCCTGTCGAAATCGTTTTATTGTAGCAAGTTTAATTATTAATTTACTCACTTCACATTATTAGCAACAACAATTACACTGGGATAAAGCTTTATTCTTAATTATATTTAGAAGCCCTTTAAGGTAGATGCAAGAAGCCAAGGCGTTGGTATCCAATGACATACTGTGTAAATTAGAAATACAGTTGGAATGCGACTGGAAAACTTTATATCGCCAATAAGGCATTCTATAAGGCCTCTTTACTTCTTCATTTTCCCGCTGTTAATGGTCGGGCAAATCGCGTTTTTTTCATTATGAGGAATTTGAATGTGAATTTTTTAAATTTTTCATGTTTGACAAATTCACATATGAATTTTTTTGTTTGCTCATTTTTCATGAATGATGAAATTCCAAATATTTTTTTCCTCACCCTCATGAATGTGAAAAAGCAGTACAATTTAAAATTTTTCACGCTCGCTCATGACTGAAAAATGAGCGAATATTTCGGTACTCTGCAATAAACTCTTTTTCACACAGAAAAAATACCAATGTTAAATCAACATGGCAAAATGTTCATTGATAATCATAATAAATTTCTGCAAAAGTATGCATTTTATTGAAATTTATAATTATGTATTTTATATTAATTTTATACAAAAAATATTAAAATAACCTTAAAGCAAGTTAACTTAATACAATTAACTGTTAAAATAACATTGTTCAATATTGAATCCATAAAAACCTGTTTTATATTAAAATCAAATCTTGTAAAATTAATTGCATACATACTTAAGTATGTACATTTTTTTATTTTCATGTTTAAAATATGTTATAAAAAAAAGACAATTCCCGCATTCTTTAAATTAAAATTATTTAGTTAAATAGTACATCAAGTTTTCAAAGTAGAATGATGACGAAAACCAAATCGGGCGATTCTGCTGATGCTTCTGTTGACAAAGGAGAATACAAAATAACTGAAACATGTGTTACAGGTAGGGTATTCATTCGGTTAACCGTTAATCGGTCAACCGATTATTTACTACTCGCTTAACTGATCGGTTAATTTACCAGTTAATTTCAGTCGATTACCCGATGTAACAAAATTTTGAATTTTTTGTAGTATTAAACCATATATTTTTGTGTTTTTAATTATGGGTGAGTTCCAAAACGTCAGTTGCAAAGAAACCTAATTTTTTAAATGCGCTCTACAATGCAATGTAGAATTATACAATGTTATCTGCACCAAAGTTCACCAAAAAAGTTACCAAAGTGCAGCAAAAAAGTTGCGTTTAGAAATATTTTGCCATACAATATTTATATTCTTAAAATACTGTACAAAAACAGAAATTATGGAATTCGGAAATAAACTTTTTTGCATAATGTTTGGTGCTTGTCAGAACAAGTTAGATGATGACAAACCAACAGAATTAACAGAAACAATTCTCTAATGGCATAATGGATGATTTTATATGTTTAGAGAAATCCAGGAAAAAGACTGTGAAATTAGATATTCTGTGTTATGGGTTGCTTTCGAGTTCTCCAACATCCAAGATAAGTGAAAGAATTTTTTCCAAGTCAAGTCTTGTCAAAACTAAAAAAGAATCGCTCAAATTCTAAACATTTAATCCAATTTATTTTTCTAAAACATTATTTAATAAAGCTATTGAAGTAATTAATAATATGATTTCAGAGTTTATTTTTTAATAAATACATAATAAGTATTAATTAAAAAATATGTATAACATAGTTATTGATTATTTTTTGTTTGCTCGTTTTGGTTCAAGTATTGTTATGTTATTATTTTTTTACCAATAAAATCCAAATAATAAATAATTTTTAATTTTTATATATTGAACTTACTTAAGTTATAAAAAAAACCCTTATTAACCGGTTAACCGATCAAAAACAAAATTAACCGATTAAAGCAAAAGCCCGATTAATAAATACCCTAGTTACAGGGTAAGTGTTTCACACTGTTATATCACACTAAAACCAATTTGATTCTACATGAAATTCACGTTGTTTCAACTTGAAATAACTTTTATTGAATTATAGTTATTTTGAAAGAACAAAATGTTGTTCGCTAGTTATTGTAAAATCATGTTTAATTAACATAAAGTAACAATGAAGAAAAATCAACACCGAAAAGCGTAAAATCATCCTTGTTTTCGACGATTTTACATTGATTTTTTCGAGTCCTACCGATGTTAAGAGTACCGTTAGCTTATGTTGATCAGACAGATACGCACGTTAATGGCATTCTTTTATCTCCCATACAGTGTATTTCTTGGATAGGATATGGAATCTGTAATGCAAGATTTTTTTTAAACCAATTCGGATAAATTCAGCAACGATCCATATAAAATTACGTACAATAATTTGCCCATTATTAATTATAAGTTTTGTTGCTGCTGCTTTAAAATTTAAAAAGAACGAAAACAGCTGTGTTTTGTTTGTACACAACAACTAATATTTCCTAAAAAAAAAATTAATTAATAAAACCAATAATAATTATTCAGTACTAAATGTACTTAGTTAAATTTATTGCGTCGTTAAAACATTTTTTATTTGATTTATTTCTTTTATTTATTCGGGTTTCACTACAACGGGCTGAAGGCCAACGTTACTATTGCTCGGTTAATTAAGTTAGAATATATTTTTTGTAGTTGTATTTGTATCTCTTATTAAATAAATAAATACATTTCTTTATAGTTTATTATTATGTACTTAAAATTTTAAACGATTTTCAGAATTCACAATTTTAAAGCAAAAACAAAATTTTGGTAAAATGTGTTCTTCAAAAAGTGAGTGATTGGCAAAATAACGATACCCTTAATAGCCTTTTCACACTTGTCAACATTTAAAATCTAAAATTAATTTTCGGAGATGTTGAAATTTTCCCATAAGAAATACATTGGGCTAAAAATCAAAATTTTTAACATCTTTACAAAATGTTCCTATATCATTGTATTTCATTCTACATCTTCCGATTACTTTAGTGTCATCACTAGAAAAGTGTCAATAAATTATATTATTATTGTGGCATCACTGACAGAATGTCATTTTATATTTTGTTTGCTTCCTAAGTATACTATGACTACACGTATAGAAAGTTATCATGTTATGGCTATTAAATATCATGAAATGGTTATGGCAACTGTAGTATGTTTTCAAAGTTATCATTATTTAAGTGCTAGAAAAATATTTCTCATGTTGAGTAACATTTATTATACAAATTTTCATATAATTCAAATGTGTATTCTAAGTCAAATTACAATCCTCAAAAGCTTTTTTACTTTAATAGTCTTATTCCTTCAATATTTACCTGGAATATTTTGTATGCATATCAGAATTTTTGTTTTGTATATTTCTGTTGCGAGGCTTACTTTAGCTATCCTTTGGCTAGCAATGAAGTAAATTGTAAAGAAAATTAATACAAAAATCCATCGATGAATTTTGTAGAATTTGATTTTAAAACAATTTATTTCAAAATTTTCACTTACATAATGGCAGGTATTTTGTTTTGTTGATGCTCTCAAATAGACGAATTCTGGCGTGCAAAGTAGATAATCCGAAAGAAAGTGCATCTACGTCTATATCCCTTTTGATTTTCAAATTGTTTAATTCTTTCGAAGTAGCCCCACAAATATAGCACTTCATTGTGGACGTAGTTTGTGTTGCGGCATTACATACTTTTGCATCTATCGTAAATACCATTGTATGTTTTATTGAATATAACTTTCCTTCCATTAAAAAATTAGTGTTTTGTAATGAACTAATGGCACATAATTAATTTCTTCTTGGATTACATCTACAGTTTCTTTAACAAATCTGATGCGAATAGGTCTCCAATATCGAGGTGATGAAGGAGTTGGATTTTGCCATAATATTTTCTCCTTTTTTGCACCATATATTAGTCGAAGCGGTACGAAACTACTCTGAAAAATATGAGAATCAGAAGCATAATTTTTCATCTTTTGCTTAAATTGTGCCTGGTGTGAGCCATCGCAGCCCCATTTGCTTATTAGTTCGAGAGAGTTGCATTCTTCTATTTGTGAATCACATAAAACATCTTTTAAATATGTAAGTAATCTACTTGCAGTATGATTAAGCAAATCCTGAAGATTTATTTGAGCACATGTTTCCGTTACTTTAAATGATTCTTTTGGAGGATAGCATTCACTTTTTTCTCTCTGCAGAATATTGTAGCTAGGATAAGCCTTCTTATCGGCACTTCGGATTATTTCAAATTGTTTTCGAGAAAATTGTAATTTCTCTTCAACGAGTTTAGAACTACATTCTTGTATAATTTGGAATAACTCTAATTTCGTATACACTTTTTCCATTTTGCTCTCGAAGCTTCAAAATGGTTCTGATAACAATTTTATGCAATAACCACAATATATGTATATTAAAAAAAACTAAGTACCTAGAGCCCAGATTTGATTTTTTATTATATATTATTTTTGTTGTTAATGATTTTAAAAGTTATGCAAAACAGGTACATTTATTTTGCTCCATAAAATAACGTCATTTAGCGGCCGCACAGGTGGTTAAACCCCGTTACTTACTGTTTCGCACATCCCTGTTTTTACACAGGTAATATTAGTCTTAGATGTAATAATTTAAATAAAAAACATCTACGTACAACCAAAACATTTTATGACTGACGAAAGGGTTTTTATCATATGTACATACCTATGCAAGATGAGCAAAAACAGAAAAAAGGTGAAATTTTCAAAATATCATAAAAAAATGGTGCAACAACGCGTAACGTTTTTTTTTTAATTTAAAAGTAGAGATTTCAAATTTTATCGTGATGTATTACACTTTTATGAACTCAACTGGCTTCACCTTCAAAAACCTTTTAAAATTTTTTTTTTACAAAAATATGAACAAAAAAATCGTTTTTTTTAATTTCGAACTAATTTTTTTATGATAAAAACTTCTAATGAAATTTTTCTAAAAATTTTCATAAGTAGCTGTTTATATAGTATTTCTCAGAAAAAAAAATCAATGTAAAATCTTTATTCGTTTATCTACAAAAATATATATTGCAAACCTCCTAAAACCGTAAAAAGTCAATGAACACGCATGCAATTTAATCAACTTTCCTGGTTTTAACAGTGTCCCAAAACGACAAATCTCAAGCAAAAGACTTGAAAATTCACTATACAGAACTTTGTTGTCTGTCGAGCTGCGTACTTAAATTTTTGCATTTCTTAAATTTAATTTTTTGCCTAATGTCCGGCTAGATTGGCAAAAAAATCCCTATGTGCGATGTTAAGAGTACCGTTAGCTTATGTTGATCAGACAGGTACGCACGTTAATGGCATTCTTTTATCTCCCATACAGTGTATTTCTTGGATAGTTCCTATGGAATCTGTAATGCAAGATTTGTTTTAAACCAACGATCCATATAAAATTACGTACAATAATTTGCCCATTATTAATTATAAGTTTTGTTGCTGCTGCTTTAAAATTTAAAAAGAACGAAAACAGCTGTGTTTTGTTTGTACACAACAACTAATATTTCCTAATAAAAAAATTAATTAATAAAACCAATAAAATTTATTCAGTACTAAATGTTCTTAGTTAAATTTATTGCGCCGTTAATACATTTTTTATTTGATTTATTTCTTTTATTTATTCGGGTTTCACTACAACGGGCTGAAGGCCAACGTTACTATTGCTCGGTTAATTAAGTTAGAATATATTTTTTTGTAGTTGTATTTGTATCTCCTATTAAATAAATAAATACATTTTTTTATAGTTTATTATTATGTACTTAAAATTTTAAATGATTTTCAGAATTCACAATTTTAAAGCAAAAACAAAATTTTGGTAAAATGTGTTCTTCAAAAAGTGAGTGATTGGCAAAATAACGATACCCTTAATAGCCTTTTCACACTTGTCAACATTTAACATCTTAAATTAATTTTCGAAGATGTTGAAATTTTCCCATAAGAAATACATTGGGCTAAAAATCAAAATTTTTAACATCTTTACAAAATGTTCCTATATCATTGTATTTCATTCTACATCTTCCGATTACTTTAGTGTTATCACTAGAAAAGTGGCAATAAATTCTATTATTATTGTGGCATCACTGACAGAATGGTATTTGCTTTGAAAGCAGCGTTACCATTTTTTATTGATAGCAAATGTTAGACGTTTCAAGTGTGAACGCATATTTCACATTTTCCATGCGTTCCTCCGCAATGTATGCAAGTGTACAAAGAGCATAAAAAAATTAAAAACAACGTAATTTGGGATAGTACACTTTTTAATGAATGTTAATAACATTTTATTGACACACGCTTTTGTGCCAAGACTTGTACACTTGCCTAGCTAACCATCCCCAGACGATAACTAAAAATCTATTTGGGGCGCTAGTCTGATGATGCGAAGTATTCATCGAAAATAAACAAAATAGTAAGTTATTACCTGTAACGGTTCCTTAATCATCGTTTTATTTCTTGTAAGAGAAATTAAACATAATAATTGCAAAACCAAAACAAAAATTACGAGT
Source organism: Pollenia labialis (assembly GCA_949318255.1). Classification (NCBI taxonomy): domain Eukaryota; kingdom Metazoa; phylum Arthropoda; class Insecta; order Diptera; family Polleniidae; genus Pollenia; species Pollenia labialis. The sequence goes on along the minus strand of OX439139.1, from coordinate 60,849,457 downwards.
TTCGGTGCAATAGGAAAAAAGATAAAAGCAAAAAACAAATGAGCGAAGGAGGGGTGCTGACCTGATGGCGCGCAGTGTATATACCAAGTCCCTATCATGTCTGGGGTCTTAGGAAAACCCATTTCAGCGGAAACACGGACATCGTTAAATCAACTTCGCTCCTCATAAGGATCCAGAATATATATACTTTATTGGGTCTGAGATCAATATTGTTGATATTCCAAGCGGAATGACAAACTTACACTCAAAAGAAAAATCAATCCATCCGTACTCAAATCAATCCGAAGCGGTGCTAATAGTTCGGTGAGTAGGGATTTTCTTGAATCAAGTACAGAAAGATTGATTCAAGTACGGATTTTCAATCGCAAAATACTTAAATTATCCATATTCAATCCCGATTTCGTACTTAAAATAATCCGAAAATGAGATTGATTTAAGTAAAACTAAGATTGAATCAATCTCAAAATGCGCATGATTCAAGTATTAAAATATTGATTTCATCCCGAATTCGTGCTTGAAAAAAACCAAAAAAAAAAATAATTAGAAAGAAGAAATTATTATGATTTATTTACTTACCCGTATCAGTGTTCCCAGTTCTATTTTAAGCCTTATCCCCAATGTGCGATTTCTCATCCCCAAAGTAGCTATTTTCTTATCCCCAAAAATCCATACATTTTCAAACAAATAAAATATGTACATAACATTGTGTCAATGGAAAAATATGCATGCATTGATTTATTTAAATACGTAAATCAATTTGTGTAATATTATTTAAACTAATGTTATTTATTCTTAAAGATAGACTCTGCTCTCTGACACGGAGCTCGATATTGACATATCAGCTCACAGTCAGACTACAGAGCCTGCCACTCTCATCTGTGAGGCCAGGGGACAGCAGAGGGGACACTCGGGAGAAGATTGTCCACAACTTGTTCGGCAGGACGCCGTGGAGGATGTGCCTAGCGCCCCTCCACGAGACATTAAGAACTCCAGCCGAACGAAGGAGGAGAAGGCGCAGAACGGTACAAGGAGCTCTCTGGCATATCTGGAAAAGATGTCGAAGAGAGATCCTTCAACGTTCTCCGCGAGGGATAGGCACCTTCTGAGAAGGCACCGTCAGAGCGTCACCAAATTCGAAAGAATTTACGGCCCTGTCAGTACCGTGCTTGGTTGGCCCTATCCCTGGAGAAAGCAGGTGGATGAAGTCGCCGGCCCGGTAAGTACTCAAAAGAGTACAGGGTCGCTGGAGTCGTCAACCTGCCGTGGAGAGAGGAAGAAAGGAGGGGTTGCCCCAATTACCAAAGCGCTCATGTCTTCGGAACGAGCTGCGGAGGATAAGGGGGCGATACCCAAGAAGGTCGGCAAAGTGGCTAAGGCAGTGGACACGGGGAAGAAGGCTGGTAATCCTCCGTCCGATTCCACTAGTGGCTCTCGCAGTATTTACGGATGGATCCAAGATGGAAACCGGCACTGGTGCCGGTGTATATATAGCGGACACCGAGGTGAAGAGGTCATTCAGACTCCCCGATGAGTGCAGTGTCTTCCAGGCTGAGATCCTAGCGATCTGGAGGGCGACGGAGGTGATACTGGAACACATCGTGGGTGGATCTGAGGTGACAATTTACGTCGATAGTCAGGCGGCGCTTAGGGCATTGACGAATTATACGGTGCGATCGTGCCTGGTCGCTCGGTGTAGGAATGCTCTTGGTGGACTCATGGAGGCATTCAATGTGAGGCTGTGTTGGGTACCTGGACACTGCATGGTTGGGGGAAATGAGGTGGCGGACGAACTCGCGAGAGGGGGTTCGAGTATGGACTTAGTGGTAAGGGACAGGGGGGTAAAGCCTCCCCTATGTTACTACTATGGTGTGATACGGGAGAAATTCCGTGATGACGTTAACCGATCCTGGGGGGACAGAGTGGATTGCAGGGTGTCTAGGGCATTATGGCCCGGATTGGACGCGGGGGCAACCAGGGTTCTATTGGGATTGGATAGGAGTAGTCTTAGAACGCTTATAGGGTTCTTGACGGGTCATTGTCCGGTCAGGGCTTTTGTGGGCAGATGGGACAATACCATACCGGACTTCTGCAGATTGTGCGAGGATTCGGAGGAGCTGGAGACGATCGAGCATGTACTTTGCCATTGTCCCAGGGTGCAGGGCCTCAGACAGAAGTGGCTAGGAAATAGGTTTCACGACGAACTGGGGTGCATCGCTGGATGTAGTCCAGCTGATCTACTGGGGTTTGTCAGGGAAATAGTGCGGTTGTTTCTGTTGAGGGGACAGTAGAGAGGGAATTTTGTTCTTCACATCACCTACTAACTTTCCTATATTCTATACTCTATCTACCTCATACTTCTTTTCTTAACCTTTCTCTTTTTCTATCTTCTTTATCTATTCTTCATCATATTGAAGGGATTCACAATGGACCGTACTGGTCTCCGAGTGGAAGTGTGCCCTTGGGCACATAACCCTTCTGAACCTAACCAAACCTATTCTTAAAGATATACTTATGTACACATGTATAGTATGTAACAAGGGTGACGCAAAACGGAAAAGAAAAATAATTATGCGTCAATATTTATCATTTCAGAAACTAGGGAATCAAAATCTTCTGATTCATCAGCCAATGCAATTTTGTTTTACATGTTGTTTTTAAAAAAGTGCATTTGAGATGATTGAATAAATTTGTCACAGCAAGCTGCATTACTTTAAAGTGTGCATTTATTCTAATAACTTATATTGCATTCTGTTGCAAATATTGATCTTGGTTGTATTCATTACAGCAAAGACTGGTTCAACAGAAGTAACGCTTGTTGGTACAAAAAGCATATATGTATAAAACTATTTCAACAAGCTCTTGAAAAAGTTTTAAAGAAAGACTTATGGCGTTCTTTTCTGAAAAACATTTGTTATTTTAAAAGTGTAAAGCGTTCTTTTCTGATGATGTTCCCTTTAAAATTAAAATAAATGCTACATGTTCAACTCTCATTTTAATTAAAGGGGCATGAGTGCAGCACTAGATCAAGGCGAATTCTGTACAAGGTGGTGGCAAGTTTCGAGCCGTAAACACTAACAATGCAATACAAAAAACTGTGGTTTCTGTTGGCTTTGAATTGTTGTAGTCTTGTCATTACCTGTAATTGAATTTACCTTGCGCTAATTATATGTACTTGATTGTTTAATGCCGAAATTTGTGTTCTTTTGTAAACGTAAAATATTAAACACTTATTAAAAATTAGGGGAGAATTAAAAAACGCTGCCAAGTCACATGTAACACTTATGCAACACTTTTTTTTAGAAAAGAAAACGCCATTAAATTTGTACCCACATCTTGACAAAATCGGTCTTGCCATTGCAAAAATGGAATTTATAATAATATATTATCCCCAAAAATCGCCAGCGAAAAAAGTGCTTTTCCCAACCAATGAAGGCACAAACAATATATTTATCCGTTTGAGAGCCTTTTATGGCATCGATTTGTAAATCCATTATTTTGCATTTTTACTTTTTGCAGCATTTTTGGGCATAATTTTGTCAACAAGTATTTTGGCAGCAATTTTTAAGTTTATAAAGCATATTTTGCCTTTTTAAGGCATATTTTGGTGCAATTTCAATTCTGGTTAACTTTTCCGGATTGCTTTTCTGTTTTAAATATCTATCTGTTTAACCAATGTGTTGCTTCAGTTTCGACATCTATATTTCATTTTTACCCTAAAATTGTAAGGTAAAGCAGCTTGCAATTAGTGTATTTTAAATACGTATTTCAAATACTGATGTGCATTAAGTGATATACAAATAAGAACGATAGTTTTGTTTTCTGTTTTGTAACATTTTAATTGAAATGGCTCTACGACCTGTTGCTGGAATTGGCCCGCTTAAGCACGCACTTCGATCTTGTGCGTTCTTCCACCGGAGTCTCGGTCTTCTTGTGCGTGCTTTCTCCAGTTCGTTATACTAATGATATGCATGTATTCTTTCATTTGGTCCTTCCACCGGAGTCTCGGTCTTCTCCGGCTGTGCTTTCCGTAGAAGTTGTGATCCCACGCCTTGTTGGTTTGAGCACACAGAAAAAAATAACAATGTTAAATTAATATGGCAAAATGTTCATTGATAATCATAATAAATTTCTGCAAAAGTATGAATTTTATTTAAATTTATAATTATGTATTTAATATTAATTTTATACAAAAAATATTAAAATAACCTTAATGCAAGTTAACTTAATATAATTAACTGTTAGTGCCGGTTCACACACGTCAAGTTTGACTCGTCAAGTCTTGAGTTTTTAGGAGAGAAGGGAAATGAAATGGCATTCTCTTTACCCTTCTTTCCTAAAAGCTCAAGACTTGACGAGTCAAACTTGACTTGTGTGAACCGGCACTTAAAATAACATTGTTCAATATTGAATCCATAAAAACCTGGTTTATATTAAAATCAAATCTTGTAAAATTAATTGCATACATACTTAAGTATGTACATTTTTTTATTTTCATGTTTAAAATATGTTATAAAAAGAAGACAATTCCCGTATTCTTCAAATTAAAATTATTTAGTTAAATAGTACATCAATTTTCAAAGTAGAATGAAGACGAAAACCAAATCGGGCGATTCTGCTGATGCTTCTGTTGACAAAGGAGAATACAAAATAACTGAAACATGTGTTACAGGTAGGGTATTCATTCGGTTAACCGTTAATCGGTCAACCGATTATTTACTACTCGCTTAACTGATCGGTTAATTTACCAGTTAATTTCAGTCGATTACCCGATGTAACAAAATTTTGAATTTTTTGTAGTATTAAACCATATATTTTTGTGTTTTAAAAAATATTTACCAGTTTTATTTAGTTTCTGTCTAATTGCTATGTATTTGCTCGCACAATGGTGAAGGGTATATAAGATTCGGCACAGCCGAATATAGCACTCTTACTTGTTAATTTTGTAAACAACTTTGTTATTTTTTAAGATAGATAATAGGACCAGTCCAAACACGCGTGTAAAGAGTAGCCCACAAGGGACTAGGACTAGTCCAAAAGTAACCAAAACATATGGAAAAACATGGTCTATTTAACATTACTATGTCCTAGGGCAGGACCATATAACCCATTTTTGGACTACAAAGGAGTAGTTTTAAAACTACTCCATTGTGTACACAATAGGATTAGTTTTAACTTCGTTTAAAAACGAAAACATGTCGTTAAAAAACGAAGTCATGTCGTCTCACTACAAACACTTTTTAACAATGACATGGTCTATGCTTGCATTACATCGGACCAGTCCATGGAGTAGTCCATTTTATGAAATGGGATCAGGTGGTCCAATAATATTTGCAGGGAAGTAAAAATATTAAAAAAAAAAAAAAATTGAAAAGGTCTTGTTTTGCTACAATTTATGTGTAAATAACCTACATATATACATACATAAAAACAAATGTGACAGTAGGTAAAGTAATTGGGTAAGAAGATGTGTTTTATTGACGTATTAATGAAACTTTATTGTTTCGCACGAAATTTGTTGCTTACTTTTTTATGCTACAATTATATAACAGTGCCCAAAGAGTTAACCTTACCATTTTATGGAAATTTTCTTGACGTAAATTTGAACTGTTATAATGACCTTATACATTTTTGCAGGCAAACACAGGTGCGCATTTTTTTGCATATTTTGTAAAAAGTTATGATACCAATAGGTAGAATTAAAATGTATGCACAGATGTTTGAATGAATTGTCCTGTTGCCTTTTCTTATTGTACATTTTTCTAAGTATTGTAGTTTATTATCATGTGGAAAACATTTTGCACTGGCAATGCAAAATATTAACATATATTCATATAGATAGTTTTTATTGAAAGCAGTTCTTAATAGGTGATTGACGTGGAGTGTGTCTAATTTAGGGTAGCCAGATATGGAATTGACAAAAAAAAGTACATTGATGAAAAAAAGCAGTACATTTAAGAAAAAAAAGTACATATATTTTTTTATTAAAAAACGTTTAAAAAATTCATTAAATAACATAAAAAACAATTTATTCAATAAAGAACATAAAAGTGAGATCGTAAATATTATTTACCTTTAAGAAAAGAGAATTTTTTTTTTAAGTTTTGAAAATTCATATAAATAAATATAAATGAGATCGTAAATAAGACTAGTAATAACTTAAAATTAGTCAGGTCTTTTCAAATTCAATTCTTTTTTATTTTTAAATAAAATTAATTTAAATATTTTCTAATACAGTGGCCGACAAATGTCTACATACGACTACATTGAAGATTCGTTATCAAGAAAGTTAACAATAAAAGACCAAATTACTATCAAACAAGTTCTTTTGTAAAAAGTGCTGTTAAGATAATTTATCCAGCCTTAATTTAAGCTTAATGGCGCTCAGATTGATTAAATATGAAATCTGCTACGAACAAAAATTTCAATTTTTTAAATACAGTAAAATAATCGGCATTTCTTGACCTTCAATTCTTGTGACCACAAATTTTTTTTGTAAGCAATGAAAATGTTTAGTTTAGCCAGCAGTAGCTCTGCTTTTCTACTTATATAATGTTAGGAAACAATCTAAATTCAAAGCCAAAGCCTTCAATGTACTTGTACCCTCAATCGCCATTGTAAATATTTTTACTGGGTGTTTCAAAGAACTTTTTTTTTCTACACTAAAAAAAAAATACTAAAAACGTTAAGCACAGAAAATAGTACAAAAAGAAGTACAAAAGACTAAAAAAATAACTTTATCGTACTTTTTTAGGTGTTATACAGAAAGCAGTACATTGATGAAAAAAAGTACGAGTACTGCTGAGAAAAGTACGTCTGGCAAGCCTAGTCTAATTTCAAAAGTTTAACAATGCCAAAAAAATTGTTTAACATAGAAAAATTTGTGTCGTATAATGCAACTTCAAACAAAAGCACTTGTTTAATAACAACATGCAAAAAAGAACTTTGTGGAAAGATAAAATCGAACATAAAAAGACATTATAAACTTGTTCATCGGCAGGACATCAAAAATGATAATGAAAGTGATAGTGATGATGTCCCTGATTGCAAAACAAATAGAAAAACAATTAAGTTAAACACTACAATTAACAAAACAGATTTTTTAAATGTTGTATTGGATTGGTGACGAAAAAAAATATTCCATTTAGATTATTTGACATCGTCATGTTAAATAGACCAGGTTTTTTTCATACGTTTGGGTTACTTTTGGACTAGTCCTGGTCCCTTGTGGACTACTCATTCCACTCTGAATTATTTTAAAATTTCTTTTATAATAGTTTTTATTAAATGTTTTAAAATTAAGATTTTCTGTTCTAAGATAAGGCCTGTCGAAATCGTTTTATTGTAGCAAGTTTAATTATTAATTTACTCACTTCACATTATTAGCAACAACAATTACACTGGGATAAAGCTTTATTCTTAATTATATTTAGAAGCCCTTTAAGGTAGATGCAAGAAGCCAAGGCGTTGGTATCCAATGACATACTGTGTAAATTAGAAATACAGTTGGAATGCGACTGGAAAACTTTATATCGCCAATAAGGCATTCTATAAGGCCTCTTTACTTCTTCATTTTCCCGCTGTTAATGGTCGGGCAAATCGCGTTTTTTTCATTATGAGGAATTTGAATGTGAATTTTTTAAATTTTTCATGTTTGACAAATTCACATATGAATTTTTTTGTTTGCTCATTTTTCATGAATGATGAAATTCCAAATATTTTTTTCCTCACCCTCATGAATGTGAAAAAGCAGTACAATTTAAAATTTTTCACGCTCGCTCATGACTGAAAAATGAGCGAATATTTCGGTACTCTGCAATAAACTCTTTTTCACACAGAAAAAATACCAATGTTAAATCAACATGGCAAAATGTTCATTGATAATCATAATAAATTTCTGCAAAAGTATGCATTTTATTGAAATTTATAATTATGTATTTTATATTAATTTTATACAAAAAATATTAAAATAACCTTAAAGCAAGTTAACTTAATACAATTAACTGTTAAAATAACATTGTTCAATATTGAATCCATAAAAACCTGTTTTATATTAAAATCAAATCTTGTAAAATTAATTGCATACATACTTAAGTATGTACATTTTTTTATTTTCATGTTTAAAATATGTTATAAAAAAAAGACAATTCCCGCATTCTTTAAATTAAAATTATTTAGTTAAATAGTACATCAAGTTTTCAAAGTAGAATGATGACGAAAACCAAATCGGGCGATTCTGCTGATGCTTCTGTTGACAAAGGAGAATACAAAATAACTGAAACATGTGTTACAGGTAGGGTATTCATTCGGTTAACCGTTAATCGGTCAACCGATTATTTACTACTCGCTTAACTGATCGGTTAATTTACCAGTTAATTTCAGTCGATTACCCGATGTAACAAAATTTTGAATTTTTTGTAGTATTAAACCATATATTTTTGTGTTTTTAATTATGGGTGAGTTCCAAAACGTCAGTTGCAAAGAAACCTAATTTTTTAAATGCGCTCTACAATGCAATGTAGAATTATACAATGTTATCTGCACCAAAGTTCACCAAAAAAGTTACCAAAGTGCAGCAAAAAAGTTGCGTTTAGAAATATTTTGCCATACAATATTTATATTCTTAAAATACTGTACAAAAACAGAACTTATGGAATTCGGAAATAAACTTTTTTGCATAATGTTTGGTGCTTGTCAGAACAAGTTAGATGATGACAAACCAACAGAATTAACAGAAACAATTCTCTAATGGCATAATGGATGTTTTTATATGTTTAGAGAAATCCAGGAAAAAGACTGAGAAATAAGATATTCTGTGTTATGGGTTGCTTTCGAGTTCTCCAACATCCAAGATAAGTGAAAGAATTTTTTCCAAGTCAAGTTTTATCAAAACTAAAAAAGAATCGCTCAAATTCTAAACATATAATCCAATTTATTTTTCTAAAACATTATTTTATAATGCTATTGAAGTAATTAATAAAATGATTTCAGAGTTTATTTTTTAATAAATACATAATAAGTATTAATTAAAAAATATGTATAACATAGTTATTGATTATTTTTTGTTTGCTCGTTTTGGTTCAAGTATTGTTATGTTATTATTTTTTTACCAATAAAATCCAAATAATAAATAATTTTTAATTTTTATATATTGAACTTACTTAAGTTATAAAAAACCCCTTATTAACCGGTTAACCGATCAAAAACAAAATTAACCGATTAAAGCAAAAGCCCGATTAATAAATACCCTAGTTACAGGGTAAGTGTTTCACACTGTTATATCACACTAAAACCAATTTGATTCTACATGAAATTCACGTTGTTTCAACTTGAAATAACTTTCATTCAACGTGATTCGGATTGTTATTTATATATAAATGAAATTTTGCTCTAACTTTACTGCAAAGTTAAATTGACATGAACTATAGTTATTTTGAAAGAACAAAATGTTGTTCGCTAGTTATTGTAAAATCATGTTTAATTAACATAAAGTAACAATGAAGAAAAATCAACACCGAAAAGCGTAAAATCATCCTTGTTTTCGACGATTTTACATTGATTTTTTCGAGTCCTACCGATGTTAAGAGTACCGTTAGCTTATGTTGATCAGACAGATACGCACGTTAATGGCATTCTTTTATCTCCCATACAGTGTATTTCTTGGATAGGATATGGAATCTGTAATGCAAGATTTTTTTTAAACCAATTCGGATAAATTCAGCAACGATCCATATAAAATTACGTACAATAATTTGCCCATTATTAATTATAAGTTTTGTTGCTGCTGCTTTAAAATTTAAAAAGAACGAAAACAGCTGTGTTTTGTTTGTACACAACAACTAATATTTCCTAAAAAAAAAATTAATTAATAAAACCAATAATAATTATTCAGTACTAAATGTACTTAGTTAAATTTATTGCGTCGTTAAAACATTTTTTATTTGATTTATTTCTTTTATTTATTCGGGTTTCACTACAACGGGCTGAAGGCCAACGTTACTATTGCTCGGTTAATTAAGTTAGAATATATTTTTTGTAGTTGTATTTGTATCTCTTATTAAATAAATAAATACATTTCTTTATAGTTTATTATTATGTACTTAAAATTTTAAACGATTTTCAGAATTCACAATTTTAAAGCAAAAACAAAATTTTGGTAAAATGTGTTCTTCAAAAAGTGAGTGATTGGCAAAATAACGATACCCTTAATAGCCTTTTCACACTTGTCAACATTTAAAATCTAAAATTAATTTTCGGAGATGTTGAAATTTTCCCATAAGAAATACATTGGGCTAAAAATCAAAATTTTTAACATCTTTACAAAATGTTCCTATATCATTGTATTTCATTCTACATCTTCCGATTACTTTAGTGTCATCACTAGAAAAGTGTCAATAAATTATATTATTATTGTGGCATCACTGACAGAATGGCATTTTATATTTTGTTTGCTTCCTAAGTATACTATGACTACACGTATAGAAAGTTATCATGTTATGGCTATTAAATATCATGAAATGGTTATGGCAACTGTAATATGTTTTCAAAGTTATCATTATTTAAGTGCTAGAAAAATATTTCTCATGTTGAGTAACATTTATTATACAAATTTTCATATAATTCAAATGTGTATTCTAAGTCAAATTACAATCCTCAAAAGCTTTTTTACTTTAATAGTCTTATTCCTTCAATATTTACCTGGAATATTTTGTATGCATATCAGAATTTTTGTTTTGTATATTTCTGTTGCGAGGCTTACTTTAGCTATCCTTTGGCTAGCAATGAAGTAAATTGTAAAGAAAATTAATACAAAAATCCATCGATGAATTTTGTAGAATTTGATTTTAAAACAATTTATTTCAAAATTTTCTTAAGGGCAGGTATTTTGTTTTGTTGATGCTCTCAAATAGACGAATTCTGGCGTGCAAAGTAGATAATCCGAAAGAAAGTGCATCTACGTCTATATCCCTTTTGATTTTCAAATTGTTTAATTCTTTCGAAGTAGCCCCACAAATATAGCACTTCATTGTGGACGTAGTTTGTGTTGCGGCATTACATACTTTTGCATCTATCGTAAATACCATTGTATGTTTTATTGAATATAACTTTCCTTCCATTAAAAAATTAGTGTTTTGTAATGAACTAATGGCACATAATTAATTTCTTCTTGGATTACATCTACAGTTTCTTTAACAAATCTGATGCGAATAGGTCTCCAATATCGAGGTGATGAAGGAGTTGGATTTTGCCATAATATTTTCTCCTTTTTTGCACCATATATTAGTCGAAGCGGTACGAAACTACTCTGAAAAATATGAGAATCAGAAGCATAATTTTTCATCTTTTGCTTAAATTGTGCCTGGTGTGAGCCATCGCAGCCCCATTTGCTTATTAGTTCGAGAGAGTTGCATTCTTCTATTTGTGAATCACATAAAACATCTTTTAAATATGTAAGTAATCTACTTGCAGTATGATTAAGCAAATCCTGAAGATTTATTTGAGCACATGTTTCCGTTACTTTAAATGATTCTTTTGGAGGATAGCATTCACTTTTTTCTCTCTGCAGAATATTGTAGCTAGGATAAGCCTTCTTATCGGCACTTCGGATTATTTCAAATTGTTTTCGAGAAAATTGTAATTTCTCTTCAACGAGTTTAGAACTACATTCTTGTATAATTTGGAATAACTCTAATTTCGTATACACTTTTTCCATTTTGCTCTCGAAGCTTCAAAATGGTTCTGATAACAATTTTATGCAATAACCACAATATATGTATATTAAAAAAAACTAAGTACCTAGAGCCCAGATTTGATTTTTTATTATATATTATTTTTGTTGTTAATGATTTTAAAAGTTATGCAAAACAGGTACATTTATTTTGCTCCATAAAATAACGTCATTTAGCGGCCGCACAGGTGGTTAAACCCCGTTACTTACTGTTTCGCACATCCCTTTTTTTACACAGGTAATATTAGTCTTAGATGTAATAATTTAAATAAAAAACATCTACGTACAACCAAAACATTTTATGACTGACGAAAGGGTTTTTATCATATGTACATACCTATGCAAGATGAGCAAAAACAGAAAAAAGGTGAAATTTTCAAAATATCATAAAAAAATGGTGCAACAACGCGTAACGTTTTTTTTTTAATTTAAAAGTAGAGATTTCAAATTTTATCGTGATGTATTACACTTTTATGAACTCAACTGGCTTCACCTTCAAAAACCTTTTAAAATTTTTTTTTTACAAAAATATGAACAAAAAAATCGTTTTTTTTAATTTCGAACTAATTTTTTTATGATAAAAACTTCTAATGAAATTTTTCTAAAAATTTTCATAAGTAGCTGTTTATATAGTATTTCTCAGAAAAAAAAATCAATGTAAAATCTTTATTCGTTTATCTACAAAAATATATATTGTAAACCTCCTAAAACCGTAAAAAGTCAATGAACACGCATGCAATTTAATCAACTTTCCTGGTTTTAACAGTGTCCCAAAACGACAAATCTCAAGCAAAAGACTTGAAAATTCACTATACGATGCAGAACTTTGTTGTCTGTCGAGCTGCGTACTTAAATTTTTGCATTTCTTAAATTTAATTTTTTGCCTAATGTCCGGCTAGATTGGCAAAAAAAAACCCTTTGTGCGATGTTAAGAGTACCGTTAGCTTATGTTGATCAGACAGGTACGCACGTTAATGGCATTCTTTTATCTCCCATACAGTGTATTTCTTGGATAGTTCCTATGGAATCTGTAATGCAAGATTTGTTTTAAACCAATTCGGATAAATTCAGCAACGATCCATATAAAATTACGTACAATCATTTGCCCATTATTAATTATAAGTTTTGTTGCTGCTGCTTTAAAATTTAAAAAGAACGAAAACAGCTGTGTTTTGTTTGTAAACAACAACTAATATTTCCTAAAAAAAAATTAATTAATAAAACCAATAATAATTATTCAGTACTAAATGTACTTAGTTAAATTTATTGCGTCGTTAAAACATTTTTTATTTGATTTATTTCTTTTATTTATTCGGGTTTCACTACAACGGGCTGAAGGCCAACGTTACTATTGATCGGTTAATTAAGTAAGAATATATTTTTTTGTAGTTGTATTTGTATCTCCTATTAAATAAATAAATACATTTTTTTATAGTTTATTATTATGTACTTAAAATTTTAAATGATTTTCAGAATTCACAATTTTAAAGCAAAAACAAAATTTTGGTAAAATGTGTTCTTCAAAAAGTGAGTGATTGGCAAAATAACGATACCCTTAATAGCCTTTTCACACTTGTCAACATTTAAAATCTAAAATTAATTTTCGGAGATGTTGAAATTTTCCCATAAGAAATACATTGGGCTAAAAATCAAAATTTTTAACATCTTTACAAAATGTTCCTATCTCATTGTATTTCATTCTACATCTTCCGATTACTTTAGAGTCATCACTAGAAAAGTGACAGTAAATTCTATTATTATTGTGGCATCACTGACAGAATGGCATTTGCTTTGAAAGCAGCGTTACCATTTTTATTGATAGTAAATGTTGGACGTTTCAAGTGTGAACGCGTATTTCACATTTTCCATGCGTTCCTTCGAAATGTATGCAAGTGTACAAAGAGCATAAAAAAATAAAAACAACGTAATTTGGGATAGTACACTTTTTAATGAATGCTAATAACATTTTATTGACACACGCGAGTTGAAAATTAATTTTTTAAGGAATTATCCTGCACATGCCTCCTTAACGAAAACTAATACCATGTTCACACGGGCAGAAATATTCGTGTTTCGCTCTCGTATTCCTGTTTCGCGCCCCAAACAGTATTGAAACGACTTGTTTCCCCATACAAAATTTTGAGAGCGAAACAGGTCGTTTCATTTTGAAACAGGCTGCGAACAGGAAAAATGTACAATCATCTCCCATTTTGATAACAGTTATCGTTAATTTATCTAAACTTGCTCTCAAAAAAATCAAAGCAAAGAAAAAACGGTTATAACTGGCCATTGGCCCATTGGGAGGCACGCCCAGAGGCTGGGGCTCCCTTATAATGACTTGTGTAGAAGTTTTGGTGACGAGGAGGAGGAAGAGTCAACGGAACACCTTCTCTGTAATTGCCCGGCATTCGGAGATTTAAGACTCGAAATGTTAAGTCGAAGAGCCCTTGGGGACAAAATTTGTCTCTCTTATGTTGATGTAAACAGGATCTACTCCTTTATTGAATGGACCGGATGGCTGCATGGGAATACTATAGACGGTGTGACATGGTAACACAACGGGAACTAATTAATGGACCCATGGGAGTTGTGCTTGATCACGGCTGCCAATGGAACCTAACCTAACCTACTTGTACAGCGAAGTTTATTTAACGATGTCCGTCTATTTTCCTGTATGTACGGAAAGAGAAAAAGTTTCCAAATTTGGTACAAGCATCTTGGTTATTAAAACACAACATCCGACATAATATGGACGATTTGGATAAGTGGGCGTGGCACAAAATATAATTATTTATATCTTAATGGTGTTTACATAACTTTTTGTTCTTATTGCACCGTGGTGAAGGGTATATAAGATTCGGCATTGCCGAATATAGCACTCTTACTTGTCTAATAAAAAACTATATTTTTGCCATTATTCAATTAAGAGCGTAAACATGAGATTAAATTATCTATAACAACAATAACAATGTTGACTAAAAACATACATATTTATGGATTGAAAGTTTAATTTATGAAGGCATGCTTTTTCAAAATATTTTTATACATTTAATTATTCAGACTTTATATTCAGACTATATATTCGAATGTTAAAAATATTTTTTTTTTCAATTATTGAAATATGTTGCTTTTATAAACAAATTTTGATTTCATAAATTTAATGGCATATTACATTAGATGTATGAAATAATTAAATCTTACATTTTTTAATAACCAATTAAACATTATTTAAGGAAACTGTAATTTTGTATTAATTTATGAATATAGTTATGTTTGTATATTGTTTTTTATGTTCCCAATTACAATTTTTTGTTTTACTTGGACAAACTTAAGTTTTCATATATCCCATGAAAATTTTTAACGTAATTACGAAATCCGATGAAGCGATTTTAACGAAAATACTTCATTATAGCTATGAAATTCCATTTAGATAATAAAAGTTAACCAATGAAAATTTTTTTATGAAAATGATTCATTAAATATATGAAGCATTTTTCTTTCAGTGCATAGTTGCTCAATGTAATTCAACTAAATGGTGGACCAAGCGTGTTTGATGCCTTCGATTAATTCGGCTTTTGTGCCAAGACTTGTACACTTGCCTAGCTAGCCATCCCCAGACGTTCTCGATGATATTTAGTATAGTTCTCTTTCCATTTTATGGCTTAATTTAAAACTAGTTTAATTTACACAAAAAATTTGGTAACCGTGATTTGGAACGATAGTTTTGTTTTCTGTTTTGTAACATTTTAATTGAAATGGCTCTACGACCTGTTGCAGGAATTGGTCCGCTTAAGCACGCACTTCGATCTTGTGCGTGCTTTCTCCAGTTCGCATGTATTCTTTCATTTGGTCCTTCCACCGAAGTCTCGGTCTTCTCCGGCTGTGCTTTCCGTAGAAGTTGTGATCCCACGCCTTGTTGGTTTGAGCACACAGAAAAAAATACCAATGTTAAATTAACATGGCAAAATGTTGATTGATAATCACAGTAAATTTCTGCAAAAATATGCATTTTATTTAAATTTATAATTATGTATTTCGTATTATTAATTTTATACAAAAAATATTAAAATAACCTTAAAGCAAGTTAACTTAATATAATTAACTGTTAAAATAACATTGTTCAATATTGAATCCATAAAAACCTGTTTTATATTAAAATCAAATCTTGTAAAATTAATTGCATACATACTTTTTTACATTTTTTTATTTTCATGTTTAAAATATGTTATAAAAAGAAGACAATTCCCGTATTCTTTAAATTAAAATTATTTGGTTAAATAGTACATCAAGTTTTCAAAGTAGAATGATGACGAAAACCAAATCGGGCGATTCTGCTGATGCTTCTGTTGACAAAGGAGAATACAAAATAAGTGAAACATGTGTTACAGGTAGGGTATTCATTCGGTTAACCGTTAATCGGTCAACCGATTATTTACTACCCGCTTAACTGATCGGTTAATTTAAAATTGGCTTTTTTCGATTAACGATTAAACCAGTTAATTTCAGTCGATTAACCGATGTAACAAAATTTTGAATTTTTTGTAGTATTAAACCATATTTTTTGTGTTTTTAATAATGGGTGAGTTCCAAAACGTCAGTTGCAAAGAAACCCAATTCTCTACAATGCAATGTAGAATTATACAATGTTATCTGTACCAAAGTTCATCAAAAAAATTACCAAAGTGCAGCCAAAAAGTTGCGTTTAGAAATATTTTTCCATACAATATTTATATTCTTAAAATACTTTACAAAAACAGATATTCGGCCTTATTATGAGTGTCGTATTTTTATTACGACAATTGTCGTAGTCGTAGTCGTTTTTAAATTTGTTTGGTACCATGTAAAATTTACGACAACGACATTTTTTGTAACAGAGTAAAAATAACAGATTGTTTCATAAATCGCACGATTTTAAGTATTTATGAACTACCCGGTTGTGAAAACTGTCAAAAACAGCTGTGTGACGGTAAAAATATATGTTTGAAAATTTATGGTCGTGAGCGTTAAAAATTTAAAGTGAAAAAATAATAAGACACATATTTTTAAAACAATATGTTAAGCGTTGCTGCATTTTCTTTTTCCGAAGATTAAAATGAAAATACCACAGCCGAAATGAATGCTAATCGGAGACAACTACGGGACCAGTCCAATATATTTGCCATGCCAAATTCCAAGTAAGTAAAAACAAAAATAAGTAAATATAATAGAAATGCATGATTTTTTTTAAGTTTTGTAAAATACTACAGAATAAATAAGCATGGTTTTAAATATGTTTTGGAAAAAATTTCTCCTCAACTGAAAGAACAGACAAGGGTAACATGTTTGCCATGCGGATACTCGCTGAGGGTAGTTACCAGAAAGGTGCTGGTAATGACTACAACATAAGTATGTGTCAGTCTTCTGTTAGCAATGCATTCAAAGAGTGCATTGATGCTATGTACAACGTACTTTGCCCCGAATGGATTTCCTTTCCAACGGAAGAAAATGAAAAGGACGAAATAAAAAAATTTTTTTACAACAAACCCGGGTTTCCAGGTGTAATAGGATGCATAGATGGAACCCACATAAATATAATCTCACCTGAAAAGGAAGCACAATTCAAATACAGAAACAGAAAAGGTTTCTACAGTCTTAATGCAACAGTGGTAAGTTTTTATGTTTAGAGCTAAAAAATTCAAAATTAAACATTTGTTTACTATACATATGTATGTATATAGGTATGTGATCATAAGCTCAGAATAAGATTTATATCATCTCATCATCAGGGATCTGTTCACGACTCCTTAGTATGGAACATCAGTGACTTAAAAAAATTTCTGAGAGAACAATATGATAATGGCGAAAGAAATACTTGGTTATTAGGTAAGTTTAAAATATGTAACAGCTTTTTACAAAAAATTCTAAATGTGGTGCAGCAAACTATTGGAATTTAAACCAAATTAAAAATGAAAACTTTTAAATATTTGTTAATGGTCAAAAATTACAAAAATTTTTTCTTATTCAAATTAAAAATTCATATTACACAGTGTTATCATTTTCTGAACTTCAATTAACCTTTGTAAATTTCATTTTACCTTTTTTGAATATAAATTGTCATTTTCTATGTTCATTTGTAGGAGACGCAGGGTACCCCTTAGATGTTCATTTGTAGGAGACGCAGGGTACCCCTTAGAACAGTTTTTGATAACGCCATTCAGATCTGCTGGAGAAGGTTCTTTAGAAATGCAAGAACTAGAAATATAGTCGAACGAACTATTGGTGTTTTAAAAAACAGATTCCGGTGCATACTAGGCGCAAGGCAGTTGCATTACACACCAGATATGGCAGCTAAACTTACTTCTGTTTGCGCATCTTTACACAACATATGCATTCATTATAAAATGGATAATCCTGAAATTGATGAACTGAACGAATTTCCACCAACAAATTCTGTTGTTGATGACGATCTAAGCGCACTATATATAAGAACATTATTAATGCAATCATTAAATATTTACATAATTCAGTTTTATTGGTACATTATTAAATACATATTTTTAACTAAAAATAAAATAACAAAAATTGAAAGATAAAACAAATTTAATTTAGATTTTTTTAATTTATAAAAAATAAAAAACCAAAATTTACATACATACATACATACATATGTATATGGGCATTTCCATTTTGACGTGTCGTGATATTTGTACAACAAATTAAATAAAGAAGACAAATTTATAAAAATGGTTTTTATAAACACAAAGTAATGAAGTAGCACTATATTCAGAAAAAGAATCACTGCAATCGACGAAAAGGATTTGCAGATATAAGCAAAAATATGCCCTGGAGTGACGTTAAAAAAGGGAATTGGATTTTTACTTGCAATACAAAACTGAACAAGACTGCGAATTGAGCAAGACGTTTTGTATAAAACCTTTTTTAGTAAACTTGGGACTTGTGAAGACTTATTTTTCAAGATATAAAATTTAAAAATCTTTTCCCGTTTTGAAGTACATATGGGCATTTTCAGCGAAAAGTCTAATTTTTTTAATGTAACGCCAGAATGCAAATAAGGTTGTATTTTAGGACCATGTTGTTAAACCGTTATCCCTTTTGTTACTAAATGTAGAGCTAGTTGCGCTTTACACCAAAATATAAAAATGTAAACTATACATATAAAATTTTTTGACAAACAATTAAAATTACTTCTGGCGTTACGTTACAAAAAGGAGACTTTTGGCTGGAACTGCCCATATGAAAATTGTCTTTCAATAATTAAATTATCAGTTCGTGGTACATTTAATATTTACTAAATTTGTATGGCACCAAGCCTAAATTACAGCTTTATAAATTAACCACATAGCTATTTTCGTTAATAAAAAGCTATATGTATGTATGTATGTACATACATGTTATGTTCATAAACTCTCATCTAATTCAATAGTCTGTAAACCATTTCTAATTTCATCTATTGCAATACGTCCTTTTTCAATTTCTATTTCCTGTTTTCTAAGCTTTAAAAACTCTCTTCTAAATTCATCCTTACATTTTAATTCTTTCTTGTAAATGCTAACTTTTCTTCCTTTAGTTTGTAGTTTTTGCGTTGATACCTTTCAATTGCTGCTAAAGAATGTTTCTCTTCTGTATACAATGCTCTTTGGACTTCTAGTTGTTCTTCAAGGAGAGTTTTTTTCTTAGTTGGGGTCTTCTTTGTTGGTGGTATTGAACTTTGTTCTCCAAGAATTAGTGTTGGTTCTTTAGTAGGAGTTTTTTTTTGCTGACTGAGAAACGTACTTCTTCAACAATTTCATTGTTTTGAATAGGTATCTGTGTTGCAGTTTTTTGTGTTGAGTGTAAGGCGCGTACTGCTTTAGGAACATAATTGTGTTTTTTGGGTTTGGTGGATTGGTTTGAGCAGACTGGTTCTTCGTTCTCTAAATCATCACTCATTGGTATATCCTCATCATTACAACTATTTGTATTTTGTCTACGACGTTGAATACCAAACGAAACGCCGCCTGGATTCACAATTGAATCAATTTGTAATAAATTGGAGGCAGCTTCTTCTATTGGGGACAAAACGTATTGTTTAAAGGAAACATTCCCCGGTTGCACAACATTCGGCTTTATTGAAAATTAACTTTTGTATTCCCGAAAATAACTTTGATAATATACATACTTGCATGTGCCCGTGCAAAAAACTGAATTGGCAAATTGGTTTTTTTTTGTTGTTTTCTTACGAAGACAGTAGAATGAAGCAGTTTGTTTTTTAATTTTGTTTTTTCTTTTTACCCACTTACAACTAAAATTCGAGTCGGAAAGAACCCAACCAATTGTAGGGGAATGTAAGAAAAGATAAACTCACTGTTTATTGTTGGTGTTTTGTTTTGGCTTTGATATTGTTACAAGTAAGACTTTGAGTGTTTATAATTCTTATTCGCTTTAGGGTTTTATTTGTATAATATTTTCGGCTTTTCTAAAATCTCTGGAAAAGGTTTCCTGATGAGCTGGCCTAAGCAACCAGTGAAATGCGCATAGAAGCTAGCTTTCCCTCAACAATAAATTTCAGTGTATTTATCAAATATGAAAAACTGGGAATTTAGCACGCCAAAATGTTGAGTTCTTCACCAATCTTGTTCCACTCCTCCTTAACATTTATTTTATTAATGCCACTTTTAAATCCTCTGGCTAAGCGTGGATTTTGCTCCAAAAGTGACACCATTCGGCTAAATTGCCTGTGGTTTGTTATTTTAGTTCTAAATTGATTGAATTGTAATTAAAAAAGTTAAGTTTATCATTATTAAATAGTTTATAAGTGTTATAAATACTAACTTTTTATCTATATCCATTTCAAATTTATTTTTGATAATTTTTTCGTACAGACGTTAACCAAAACTTTAACGACAATATTTGCAATTTTTGACATTTAAATATGACACTCTTGGTACCGTAAATTGTACTAGAATTGCCAACAGTGTTGTATTTTTGTCGTTTTTCGACATTCATAATACCGATTTTAAAAAACGCCTAGTTTACGACACGCCAACGACACTCATAATAAGGCCGATTATGGCATTCGGAAATAAACTTTTTTGCATAATGTTTGGTGCTTGTCAGAACAAGTTAGATGATGACAAACCAACATAATGGCATAATGGATGTTTTTATATGTTTAGAGAAATCCAGGAAAAAGACTGAGAAATAAGATATTCTGTGTTATGGGTTGCTTTCGAGTTCTCCAACATCCAAGATAAGTGAAAGAATTTTTTCCAAGTCAAGTTTTATCAAAACTAAAAAAGAATCGCTCAAATTCTAAACATATAATCCAATTTATTTTTCTAAAACATTATTTTATAATGCTATTGAAGTAATTAATAAAATGATTTCAGAGTTTTTTTTTTAATAAATACATAATAAGTATTAATTATAAAATATGTATAACATAGTTATTGATTATTTTTTGTTTGCTCGTTTTGGTTCAAGTATTGTTATGTTATTATTTTTTTACCAATAAAATCCAAATAATAAATAATTTTTAATTTTTATATATTGAACTTACTTAAGTTATAAAAAACCCTTATTAACCGGTTAACCGATCAAAAACAAAATTAACCGATTAAAGCAAAAGCCCGATTAATAAATACCCTAGTTACAGGGTAAGTGTTTCACACTGTTATATCACACTTAAACCAATATGATTCTACATGAAATTCACGTTGTTTCAACTTGAAATAACTTTTATTGAATTATAGTTATTTTAAAAGAACAAAATTTTGTTCCCTAGTTATTGTAAAATCATGTTTAATTAACATAAAGTAACAATGAAGAAAAATCATTTCTTTAAGCACTGATTTACTACTGATATGTCACTATCTCCTTGACATTTTGAAATTTCGCACAATTGTCTAACTAAAAATTGAAATTTCTCTTCAACGAGTTTAGAACTACATTCTTGTATAATTTGGAATAACTCTAATTTCGTATACACTTTTTCCATTTTACTCTCGAAGCTTCAAAATGGTTCTGATAACAATTTTATGCAATAACCACAATATATGTATATTAAAAAAAACTAAGTACCTAGAGCCCAGATTTGATTTTTTATTATATATTATTTTTGTTGTTAATGATTTTAAAAGTTATGCAAAACAGGTACATTTATTTTGCTCCATAAAATAACGTCATTTAGCGGCCGCACAGGTGGTTAAACCCCGTTACTTACTGTTTCGCACATCCCTTTTTTTACACAGGTAATATTAGTCTTAGATGTAATAATTTAAATAAAAAACATCTACGTACAACCAAAACATTTTATGACTGACGAAAGGGTTTTTATCATATGTACATACCTATGCAAGATGAGCAAAAACAGAAAAAAGGTGAAATTTTCAAAATATCATAAAAAAATGGTGCAACAACGCGTAACGTTTTTTTTTTAATTTAAAAGAAGAGATTTCAAATTTTATCGTGATGTATTACACTTTTATGAACTCAACTGGCTTCACCTTCAAAAACCCTTTAAAATTTTTTTTTTACAAAAATATGAACAAAAAAATCGTTTTTTTTAATTTCGAACTAATTTTTTTATGATAAAAACTTCTAATGAAATTTTTCTAAAAATTTTCATAAGTAGCTGTTTATATAGTATTTCTCAGAAAAAAAAAATCAATGTAAAATCTTTATTCGTTTATCTACAAAAATATATATTGTAAACCTCCTAAAACCGTAAAAAGTCAATGAACACGCATGCAATTTAATCAACTTTCCTGGTTTTAACAGTGTCCCAAAACGACAAATCTCAAGCAAAAGACTTGAAAATTCACTATACGATGCAGAACTTTGCTGTCTGTCCAGCTGCGTTCTTTTTTTTCATTTCCATTTCTTAAATTTAATTTTTTGCCTAATGTCCGGCTAGATTGGCAAAAAAAAACCCTTTGTGCGATGTTAAGAGTACCGTTAGCTTATGTTGATCAGACAGGTACGCACGTTAATGGCATTCTTTTATCTCCCATACAGTGTATTTCTTGGATAGTTCCTATGGAATCTGTAATGCAAGATTTGTTTTAAACCAATTCGGATAAATTCAGCAACGATCCATATAAAATTACGTACAATCATTTGCCCATTATTAATTATAAGTTTTGTTGCTGCTGCTTTAAAATTTAAAAAGAACGAAAACAGCTGTGTTTTGTTTGTAAACAACAACTAATATTTCCTAAAAAAAAATTAATTAATAAAACCAATAATAATTATTCAGTACTAAATGTTCTTAGTTAAATTTATTGCGCCGTTAATGCATTTTTTATTTGATTTATTTCTTTTATTTATTCGGGTTTCACTACAACGGGCTGAAGGCCAACGTTACTATTGCTCGGTTAATTAAGTTAGAATATATTTTTTTGTAGTTGTATTTGTATCTCCTATTAAATAAATAAATACATTTCTTTATAGTTTATTATTATGTACTTAAAATTTTAAACGATTTTCAGAATTCACAATTTTAAAGCAAAAACAAAATTTTGGTAAAATGTGTTCTTCAAAAAGTGAGTGATTGGCAAAATAACGATACCCTTATAGCCTTTTCACACTTGTCAACATTTAACATTCATTTGCGAAGATGTTGGAATTTTCCCATAAGAAATACATAGGGCTAAAAATCAAAATTTTTCAACATTTTTATCCCTTTTACATTTTGCGATATTTTTAGTGTCTTCACTAGCTAAACTGACATTGAAAATGGCATTTAAGTGCTATGTCTGTGTTGAAGTTCCATCACTAACAAAACTGACATTTATTGTCAACAAAAAATATTTTAACAAACAAAATGAGCGGCGGTACATGTATTTTTTTTTAATTTAATTTTGTGTAATATATGTATTTATAAAATATTTTTCCAATTTCAGGTTATCTTCAGAAAGATTTTCAATAGTTGCGCTTTTCTAACGGTATAGCTCTTCTAAAACGTGTGTATTTTTTTCGCATAACTTCTAACTTTTGTAAAAGTACTGAAAACATTTTTCTTTCGACTCGGAAGCATTCCTTAAAGAAATCGTCATTATTATTTGGGATATCTCTTTCCCACAAATTTCCATAGCGATTCTTAAAAATATATTTGTTTATATTAAAATAAAAGTTTTGATTACTCGTTTACATACAAACATCCCTACGTCCCTTGAAATAGGCATGTAAGCATCTAGTAAGACGACCTCATTATCATCTTCATCTGCTATAGAATCCATTATTATCTCTATAAAGTGCGATAATAACTGGGTATGCTCTTGCCAACGTATATTTAATCCCATTACTAAATCTTTTTCATAATTCATTTTAATTTTTAATAGCGGCGTGGTGTTTATTGTTTATTTTGACAACTGATATAATGTTAAATGTTAAATGTTGCAAGTGTGAATGTCTGTTTCACAATTTCAACATATTCCAAGCGTTCCTCCGAAATGTATGCAAGTGTACAAAGGGTATTAATAACCTTTTCACACTTGTCAACATTTAAAATCTAAAATTAATTTTCGAAGATGTTGAAATTTTCCCATAAGAAATACATTGGGCTAAAAATCAAAATTTTTAACATCTTTACAAAATGTTCCTATCTCATTGTATTTCATTCTACATCTTCCGATTACTTTAGTGTCATCACTAGAAAAGTGACAATAAATTCTATTATTATTGTGGCATCACTGACAGAATGGCATTTGCTTTGAAAGCAGCGTTACCATTTTTTATTGATAGTATATGTTGGACGTTTCAAGTGTGAACGCGTATTTCACATTTTCCATGCGTTCCTCCGAAATGTATGCAAATGTACAAAGAGCATAAAAAAATTAAAAACAACGTAATTTGGGATAGTACACTTTTTAATGAATGTTAGTAACATTTTATTGACATTTTATTGATAAATGAAAACTAATACTATGTTCACACGGGCAGCAATATTCGTGTTTCGCTCTCGTATTCCTGTTTCGCGCCCCAAACATGATTGAAACGACTTGTTTCCCCATAGAAGATTTTGAGAGCGAAGCAGGTCGTTTCATTTTGAAACAGGCTGCGAAACAGGAAAAATGTACTTTCATCTCCAATTTTGATAACAGTTATCGTTAGTTTATCTGAACTAGCTCTCAAAAAAATCGAAGCAAAGAAAATAACAAAATAAAAATTGATGTTTAATAAAATAAAGTGATAATAATAACATAATAATATTTTTAAGTATGTATTAAATAATATATTTTTAAGTTTTATTTACTTTTTATTTATTTTAAAAAAAATCACACTAACAACACATAAAAAAGTCAAAAAAAACAAGAACGAATCGTATGGACAGCATGTTTGGCGATGTTACCGGCTCAAAAGTTACCAGAGACTTTAACATAAAGTTTTGTTACAGGCGGCACGAACGAAGGCCCCAATGAACTAAGACCCCAAAACGAAAATGAACTAAGGCCCCAAATATTTGTACAGGGAACAACAACAACAGTTTTTGGGGAAATAGTTCATTATTTTGTGGTTTTATTTCATTTTTTGAATTGGGGGCTTAATTCATAATGAAATAAACCCCAGTTTGTAAAAAAGAACTAAGGTCCCACAAATAAAGTTGGGACATTAGTTCATTTTCTGAAAAATGTAATAAATTGCAATATTTCCAAATTGCTAACCGTTATACCGTTAAAAAAACATTGTTCTACTTCCCTGCAAACGTATGAAAGTTTGCGACGAGTGCAATCTCAAATTACAGGCTGATGCAATTTCCAAAGGCATGCAAAATTATATCTGCCCGTACTGCCGAACAATTGTGGAAGACACCATGCAGGTATAACTGACTTCTTATTGATTAAGTATTTATACAAATTTATCTAATTATTATATAAACAATGAAAAATTTTTGTTTTTTGTTATTTTTTTTTTTTTATGTATAAAATTTGAATACTTTGATATTTTTTTTCGTATTATATAACTATAATGTTTGTTTTGAATATTTAAAACAAAACAAGAGTCACTTTATTTTCGAATTTTTTTATTGGGGACTTTGTTCATTCTTACTTTGGGGACTTCATAATAACATTAGGGTTTTGATTCATAATGAATTAAGTCCCCATTAATGGGGGCCAAATTCCAAGTAAGTAAAAACAAAAATAAGTAAATATAATAGAAATGCATGATTTTTTTTAAGTTTTGTAAAATACTACAGAATAAATAAGCATGGTTTTAAATATGTTTTGGAAAAAATTTCTCCTCAACTGAAAGAACAGACAAGGGTAACATGTTTGCCATGCGGATACTCGCTGAGGGTAGTTACCAGAAAGGTGCTGGTAATGACTACAACATAAGTATGTGTCAGTCTTCTGTTAGCAATGCATTCAAAGAGTGCATTGATGCTATGTACAACGTACTTTGCCCCGAATGGATTTCCTTTCCAACGGAAGAAAATGAAAAGGACGAAATAAAAAAATTTTTTTACTACAAACCCGGGTTTCCAGGTGTAATAGGATGCATAGATGGAACCCACATAAATATAATCTCACCTGAAAAGGAAGCACAATTCAAATACAGAAACAGAAAAGGTTTCTACAGTCTTAATGCAACAGTGGTAAGTTTTTATGTTTAGAGCTAAAAAATTCAAAATTAAACATTTGTTTACTATACATATGTATGTATATAGGTATGTGATCATAAGCTCAGAATAAGATTTATATCATCTCATCATCAGGGATCTGTTCACGACTCCTTAGTATGGAACATCAGTGACTTAAAAAAATTTCTGAGAGAACAATATGATAATGGCGAAAGAAATACTTGGTTATTAGGTAAGTTTAAAATATGTAACAGCTTTTTACAAAAAATTCTGAATGTGGTGCAGCAAACTATTGGAATTTAAACTAAATTAAAAATGAAAACTTTTAAATATTTGTTAATGGTCAAAAATTACAAAATTTTTTTCTTATTCAAATTAAAAATTCATATTACACAGTGTTATCATTTTTGAACTTCAATTAACCTTTGTAAATTTCATTTTACCTTTTTTGAATATAAATTGTCATTTTATATGTTCATTTGTAGGAGACGCAGGGTACCCCTTAGAACAGTTTTTGATAACGCCATTCAGATCTGCTGGAGAAGGTTCTTTAGAAAGTCGTTTTAACTATATACATGCAAGAACTAGAAATATAGTCGAACGAACTATTGGTGTTTTAAAAAACAGATTCCGGTGCATACTAGGCGCAAGGCAGTTGCATTACACACCAGATATGGCTGCGAAAATTACTTCTGTTTGCGCATCTTTACACAACATATGCATTCATTATAAAATGGATAATCCTGAAATTGATGAACTGAACAAATTTCCACCAACAAATTCTGTTGTTGATGACGATCTAAGCGCACTATATATAAGAACATTATTAATGCAATCATTAAATATTTAATTCAGTTTTATTGGTACATTATTAAATACATATTTTTAACTAAAAATAAAATAACAAAAATTGAAAGATAAAACAAATTTAATTTAGATTTTTTTAATTTATAAAAAATAAAAAACCAAAATTTACATACATACATACATACATATGTATATGGGCATTTCCATTTTGACGTGTCGTGATATTTGTACAACAAATTAAATAAAGAAGACAAATTTATAAAAATTATTTTTATAAACACAAAGTAATGAAGTAGCACTATATTCAGAAAAAGAATCACTGCAATCGACGAAAAGGATTTGCAGATATAAGCAAAAATATGCCCTGGAGTGACGTTAAAAAAGGGAATTGGATTTTTACTTGCAATACAAAACTGAACAAGACTGCGAATTGAGCAAGACGTTTTGTATAAAACCTTTTTTAGTAAACTTGGGACTTGTGAAGACTTATTTTTCAAGATATAAAATTTAAAAATCTTTTCCCGTTTTGAAGTACATATGGGCATTTTCAGCGAAAAGTCTAATTTTTTTAATGTAACGCCAGAATGCAAATAAGGTTGTATTTTAGGACCATGTTGTTAAACCGTTATCCCTTTTGTTACTAAATGTAGAGCTAGTTGCGCTTTACACCAAAATATAAAAATGTAAACTATACAAACAATTAAAATTACTTCTGGCGTTACGTTACAAAAAGTAGACTTTTGGCTGAAACTGCCCATATGAAAATTGTCTTTCAATAATTATATTATCAGTTCGTGGTACATTTAATATTTACTAAATTTGTATGGCACCAAGCCTAAATTACAGCTTTATAAATTAACCACATAGCTATTTTCGTTAATAAAAAGCTATATGTATGTATGTATGTACATACATGTTATGTTCATAAACTCTCATCTAATTCAATAGTCTGTAAACCATTTCTAATTTCATCTATTGCAATACGTCCTTTTTCAATTTCTATTTCCTGTTTTCTAAGCTTTAAAAACTCTCTTCTAAATTCATCCTTACATTTTAATTCTTTCTTGTAAATGCTAACTTTTCTTCCTTTAGTTTGTAGTTTTTGCGTTGATACCTTTCAATTGCTGCTAAAGAATGTTTCACTTCTGTATACAATGCTTTTTGGACTTCTAGTTGTTCTTCAAGGAGAGTTTTTTTCTTAGTTGGGGTCTTCTTTGTTGGTGGTATTGAACTTTGTTCTCCAAGAATTAGTGTTGGTTCTTTAGTAGGAGTTTTTTTTTGCTGACTGAGAAACGTACTTCTTCAACAATTTCATTGTTTTGAATAGGTATCTGTGTTGCAGTTTTTTGTGTTTTAGGAACATAATTGTGTTTTTTGGGTTTGGTGGATTGGTTTGAGCAGACTGGTTCTTCGTTCTCTAAATCATCACTCATTGGTATATCCTCATCATTACAACTATTTGTATTTTGTCTACGACGTTGAATACCAAACGAAACACCGCCTGGATTCACAATTGAATCAATTTGTAATAAATTGGAGGCAGCTTCTTCTATTGGGGACAAAACGTATTGTTTAAAGGAAACATTCCCCGGTTGCACAACATTCGGCTTTATTGAAAATTAACTTTTGTATTCCCGAAAATAACTTTGATAATATACATACTTGCATGTGCCCGTGCAAAAAACTGAATTGGCAAATTGGTTTTTTTTTGTTGTTTTCTTACGAAGACAGTAGAATGAAGCAGTTTGTTTTTTAATTTTGTTTTTTCTTTTTACCCACTTACAACTACAATTCGAGTCGGAAAGAACCCAACCAATTGTAAGGGAATGTAAGAAAAGATAAACTCACTGTTTATTGTTGGTGTTTTGTTTTGGCTTTGATATTGTTACAAGTAAGACTTTGAG
Source organism: Pollenia labialis (assembly GCA_949318255.1). Lineage (NCBI taxonomy): Eukaryota > Metazoa > Arthropoda > Insecta > Diptera > Polleniidae > Pollenia > Pollenia labialis. Next base: position 60,820,461 of record OX439139.1, on the reverse strand, counting down.
TGTTTATAATTCTTATTCGCTTTAGGGTTTTATTTGTATAATATTTTTGGCTTTTCTAAAATCTCTGGAAAAGGTTTCCTGGTGAGCTGGCCTAAGCAACCAGTGAAATGCGCATAGAAGCTAGCTTTCCCTCAACAATAAATTTCAGTGTATTTATCAAATATGAAAAACTGGGAATTTAGCACGCCAAAATGTTGAGTTCTTCACCAATCTTGTTCCACTCCTCCTTAACATTTATTTTATTAATGCCACTTTTAAATCCTCTGGCTAAGCGTGGATTTTGCTCCAAAAGTGACACCATTCGGCTAAATTGCCTGTGGTTTGTTATTTTAGTTCTAATTGATTAAATTGTAATTAAAAAAGTTAAGTTTATCATTATTAAATAGTTTTTAAGTGTTATAAATACTAACTTTTTATCTATATCCATTTCAAATTTATTTTTGATAATTTTTTCGTACAGACGTTAACCAAAACTTTAACGACAATATTTGCAATTTTTGACATTTAACCCTAATCTTACCAACATGTGTCTGTGAGACACATTTTGATGTTTGATTCAATAAAACAACGAAACTTTGTTACATATTGACACCAAATTTTATGACTTTTATTTTACATCTGTTTAGTATAATTTCACAAAACAAAGTTGATAAATATTAAATTCCTCTATTTTTTATAAGCCAAAATAAAAAAATGTAACATAAACTACCAACATGTGTCTCAGAGACACATACAAAGAATTTAGAAGAATGCGCAAATTTAGAACAAAAGCAACTATCTGTCATATATGTTACAGAATTTATATTTGTTTAGCAGCAACTATCTTTCATATATATTTATACAAATTGCATATTTTCATATCACTATATTAAATTTGGGGAATTCCCTTTTATTGAAATCAATAATCACCTGATACTGAATGTTGAAAAACAACAAATTAGTTGCGGTTAGATTTTGTAGAGTATTGATGTGCAAGTTCATTTTATAAAAAAATATGCCAAAGCGACTTACAGAAGAGGAAATCCGACTAGCCGCGGAAGAAATTGATGAAGATACGGTTGATGATATAAAAGACGAGGATATGTTTTTGCAATCTGATATCGAAGATAGTCAAAATAATGAAAATATTGAAGATGATGCTTCCGAGATGTCTGATACTATTTCGGATATTGAGGAAGATGCAGGTGAGGAATATGGTGAAATATTTGTTGGTAAGGACGGAACTCAGTGGTATTCTATTCCAAAACCTCAAAGGCGTATTCCTGCTCGAAATATAATTCGGTGCCCATTGAACAAAGTTAACTTGCCACCAGGAAAACAAATTGAAGACCCTTTAGAGGCAATCGAGCTATATTTGAATGACGAAATTTTTGATTCAATTGTAAAATTAACCAATTTGTATGCAGTGACTACAAATCAGAATGCCTGGCGTCCAACAAATGTAACAGAAATAAGAGCCTATGTTGGACTTTTGATTACAGCGGGGACAAAAAAAGAAGCAAACACAGAGATTGCTGAGTTTTGGAGTTCGCGATATGGTTTCCCAATTTTTCGGGCTACTATGAGTCGAAATCGTTTTATGGAAATTTCCAAAAATTTGCGGTTTGACGACAAAAGCACTAGAAGCATTCGACAGCAAAAGGATAAACTGGCACCTGTAAGGGATTTATTTGAAATTGTCAATAAAAATCTAAAAAAAATTTACACTCCTAGTGACAACCTTACTGTCGATGAGCAGCTTGTTCCGTTTCGTGGAAGGTGTTCTTTCCGCCAATATATGCCTAGTAAACCAGATAAGTATGGACTAAAAATTTGGTGGGTATGTGACAGCAAAACAGCCTACCCACTCAACGCAATACCTTACTTAGGCAAAATAAACAACCAGAGGGGGTTTGGTTTGGGCCAAAGAGTTGTGGAGGAGTTAGTTCAACCCTTTGAAAACACAGGCCGAAATATAACATGTGATAATTATTTTACGAGTTTGGAACTTGCGAATAACTTATTGGCTAAAGGTTTGACAATAACGGGCACTCTAAAGAAAAATAAGCGCTGTGTTCCTTCATCATTTTTGCCAAACAGAAAAAGGCAAGTTGAAACAAATTTGTTTGGTTTTACCAATAATAAAACTTTGGTATCTTATGTCCCTACACCGAATAGAGCAGTTCTTTTACTCTCTACAATGCACTATGACACCCACTGCGACTCACAAAATAAGAACAAATCGGAGGTAAATTTACATTACAATCGAACTAAAGGAGCAGTTGACACTTTGGACCAACTTGCACATAGTTTTACTTGCCGGAGAAAATCAAACAGGTGGCCATTTACGTTCTTTTCCAATTTAATTGATGTTTGTGCAATTGCAGCATATATTATTTGGAAAAATTGACATCCATCATGGAAAGCAACACAAGCAAAAAAAGCTCGAAAACTCTTTTTACGAGAAGTTGCCGAAGGACTTATTGCCCCCCAAATACATCAAAGGTCAAGAAATAAATTACAACGTCCTATAGTTCAATGCATGGAAAAAGTTCTTCAAGAAGGAAATACACCAAGTACAACCACTTCTACAACAAATAAACGTAAAAGATGCTATATGTGCGATCCAAAAATAAGTCGTATAATAAAGCAATGCTGCCAAATATGTAAAAATAATGTCTGCAATGAGCATGCTACAAAAGTTATAAATTGTAAAGAATGTATTCAATAAAAAATTACTTAACATAAACTAATTTGTAATTGTCTTATGATTTTTTCTTTTAATTTGTATGTATGTGTCTTAAAGACACATGTTGGTAGGATTTGTACCGTAAATTGTACTAGAATTGCCAACAGTGTTGTATTTTTGTCGTTTTTCGACATTCATAATACCGATTTTAAAAAACGCCTAGTTTACGACACGCCAACGACACTCATAATAAGGCCGATTATGGCATTCGGAAATAAACTTTTTTGCATAATGTTTGGTGCTTGTCAGAACAAGTTAGATGATGACAAACCAACATAATGGCATAATGGATGTTTTTATATGTTTAGAGAAATCCAGGAAAAAGACTGAGAAATAAGATATTCTGTGTTATGGGTTGCTTTCGAGTTCTCCAACATCCAAGATAAGTGAAAGAATTTTTTCCAAGTCAAGTTTTATCAAAACTAAAAAAGAATCGCTCAAATTCTAAACATATAATCCAATTTATTTTTCTAAAACATTATTTTATAATGCTATTGAAGTAATTAATAAAATGATTTCAGAGTTTTTTTTTTAATAAATACATAATAAGTATTAATTATAAAATATGTATAACATAGTTATTGATTATTTTTTGTTTGCTCGTTTTGGTTCAAGTATTGTTATGTTATTATTTTTTTACCAATAAAATCCAAATAATAAATAATTTTTAATTTTTATATATTGAACTTACTTAAGTTATAAAAAACCCTTATTAACCGGTTAACCGATCAAAAACAAAATTAACCGATTAAAGCAAAAGCCCGATTAATAAATACCCTAGTTACAGGGTAAGTGTTTCACACTGTTATATCACACTTAAACCAATATGATTCTACATGAAATTCACGTTGTTTCAACTTGAAATAACTTTTATTGAATTATAGTTATTTTAAAAGAACAAAATTTTGTTCCCTAGTTATTGTAAAATCATGTTTAATTAACATAAAGTAACAATGAAGAAAAATCATTTCTTTAAGCACTGATTTACTACTGATATGTCACTATCTCCTTGACATTTTGAAATTTCGCACAATTGTCTAACTAAAAATTGAAATTTCTCTTCAACGAGTTTAGAACTACATTCTTGTATCATTTGGAATAACTCTAATTTCGTATACACTTTTTCCATTTTACTCTCGAAGCTTCAAAATGGTTCTGATAACAATTTTATGCAATAACCACAATATATGTATATTAAAAAAACTAAGTACCTAGAGCCCATATTTGATTTTTTATTATATATTATTTTTGTTGTTAATGATTTTAAAAGTTATGCAAAACAGGTACATTTATTTTGCTCCATAAAATAACGTCATTTAGCGGCCGCACAGGTGGTTAAACCCCGTTACTTACTGTGTCGCACATCCCTTTTTTTACACAGGTAATATTAGTCTTAGATGTAATAATTTAAATAAAAAACATCTACGTACAACCAAAACATTTTATGACTGACGAAAGGGTTTTTATCATATGTAATTACCTATGCAAGATGAGCATAAACAGAAAAAAGGTGAAATTTTCAAAATATGGTGCAACAACGCGTAACGTTTTTTTTTAAATTTAAAAGTAGAGATTTCAAATTTTATCGTGATGTATTACACTTTTATGAACTCAACTGGCTTCACCTTCAAAAACCTTTTAAAATTTTTTTTTACAAAAATATGAACAAAAAAATCGTTTTTTTTAATTTCGAACTAATTTTTTTATGATAAAAACTTCTAATGAAATTTTTCTAAAAATTTTCATAAGTAGCTGTTTATATAGTATTTCTCAGAAAAAAAAATCAATGTAAAATCTTTATTCGTTTATCTACAAAAATATATACTATTGTAAACCTCCTAAAACCGTAAAAAGTCAATGAACACGCATGCAATTTAATCAACTTTCCTGGTTTTAACAGTGTCCCAAAACGACAAATCTCAAGCAAAAGACTTGAAAATTCACTATACGATGCAGAACTTTGCTGTCTGTCCAGCTGCGTACTTTTTTTTCCATTTCCATTTCTTAAATTTAATTTTTTGCCTAATGTCCGGCTAGATTGGCAAAAAAACCCCTATGTGCGATGTTAAGAGTACCGTTAGCTTATGTTGATCAGACAGGTACGCACGTTAATGGCATTCTTTTATCTCCCATACAGTGTATTTCTTGGATAGTTCCTATGGAATCTGTAATGCAAGATTTGTTTTAAACCAATTCGGATAAATTCAGCAACGATCCATATAAAATTACGTACAATCATTTGCCCATTATTAATTATAAGTTTTGTTGCTGCTGCTTTAAAATTTAAAAAGAACGAAAACAGCTGTGTTTTGTTTGTAAACAACAACTAATATTTCCTAAAAAAAAATTAATTAATAAAACCAATAATAATTATTCAGTACTAAATGTACTTAGTTAAATTTATTGCGCCGTTAATACATTTTTTATTTGATTTATTTCTTTTATTTATTCGGGTTTCACTACAACGGGCTGAAGGCCAACGTTACTATTGCTCGGTTAATTAAGTTAGAATATATTTTTTTTGTAGTTGTTTTGTATCTCTTATTAAATAAATAAATACATTTTTTTACAGTTTATTATTATGTACTTAAAATTTTAAACGATTTTCAGAATTCACAATTTTAAAGCAAAAAAAAAATGTTGGTAAAATGTGTTCTTCAAAAAGTGAGTGATTGGCAAAATAACGATACCCTTAATAGCCTTTTCACACTTGTCAACATTTAACATCTAAAATTAATTTTCGAAGATGTTGAAATTTTCCCATAAGAAATACATTGGGCTAAAAATCAAAATTTTCAACATCTGTACAAAATGTTCCTATCTCATTGTATTTCATCCTACATCTTCCGATTACTTTAGTGTCATCACTGCTCTTAACCAGGTTCATGTCGGGATATATGTAGCTCATACAGCGTATGTTTCGTTCGACATTCTCGTTAATACCGATCGGACCATAGATAGAGGATTTTTCTATCAAAAAACACCTAACACCGCCTTATCTGCCTTCGCAAGTCCATATGTTTCAGTGCCGCAAAGAAGCAATAAACCAGAATTCAGAGAAAGTCATATGTGATCGCTCATATTCAACCATTCTTGAATTTTTTTCATAAATGAAAAATGTAAAATATGGAAATTTTTGTCACAATCATAAATATTTGTTAATATTTCGCCAAATTCATTCATGTTTTTGAGGAAAAATCCAATTTTGCCTTTCTTCAGTCATGAAGAATGAGGAAAAAAAAGTTTTAAAAACGATCCTCACTAATAATATAATTGTTGTTCGACAGTTTGCATGACTACAGGTCGAAATGCCTGTGTGTGTATTTGTTTGTGTAAAATATTTTTGGCAAAGGCAACCAGCCAAAGTGTCTGTTGGATTTTTTAGGAAAAAATTAAAAGAACTGCACATATCGTCATCTTAAATGCAGAATAACATAACATTTTATAAGTTTACATGCAAAGCAAACAACTTTGTAAAATGTTAATTATTTGAGATTTAAAATCAATTTTGAATATTTCAGATAAAAATGCGAAAACCCATATACCTATTTTTGAAGAAAAAATATTACTTTTATTATTTTTTAAGATGTGTTATTTTATTTATTCTTATTTGACCTTTATTTTATAATTACTTTTAATTATTTAAGCTTGAGGTCTTTTTATTTATAAAAATTATATTTATTTGTTCCAATATTTTGCTAACCTTTGGTTAGCATCGCCAGGAAATTAAATTTAATAATAACAAAAAAACGATAACATTTTTGACTCATATTCATTCATACCTATTTGTCTCCAGTTCACGAATTATTTCAAAATAACTATGTAATTTCTGAAAAATATAAAGTAGAAGGAAAGAGTAGTCCAACTAAGAGTAGTTGTTGATAGCAGCTCCCGTATTAAGTAAACGTAAATGTTGGTCAAAGTAGTACTTTTTCAAAGAAAGATATTATTAGAATTTAATAAAGCTGAAGAATTAACAAAATATAGCTAAACAGTCTATATTCCACTACTTAATAAAAAAATAAAAAAATGCGTTTATTCTAAAAATGTATAAAAATTGACTTTTTTAAGGATATTGATGAAGGGCCACTTGGAAGAATGCAATTCGAACACAAAAAAACCAGATAATTTTAAATAAACTAATAAAAAATATTTCTTTTGTATTATAAACTTTATATTTTATGGTCTCATACAGATTTATTGTAGGGAAGTTCGACTATATTTATATTTATTAAAAAGGAAATACATACATACATACATATATAAACTCAAAAATCTAAGGACCTGCAGATGTTGTCATTTATTCTTGGAAATTCTTAGCGTTTGGGAGTGCAATGGGGTAGGCTACAAAATTTCAAAATTACTAACGGTTCGGTTCTTTTAATTTTACAGCACTTTTTTATTTTTTCTTATGCTTTACTGAAAATTATTATTATAAATTATTATCTGATCCCAAAATTTACTAACACCGTAGTAACAGTTATAAAACAGATCACCCAATTTTGATGTTGTAAATAAAAATGTGTTCTTATAAAAAGAATTAAAAAACTCTGCTAATATTTTTCTTCAGTGTGATTATACACTATGTTGTTAAGAAAAATGATATATGTATTTGATAACACTTCATTTTTATGCCCTTCACCGAAGGTAGAAAGGTATATATAACTTTGTCATTCCGTTTGTAATTTCTACAATATGGATCCTACACCCTATAAAGTGTATATATTCTGGGTCCTTATGAAAAGCGAAGTTCAAATCCGGTTGTCCGTCTGTCTGTCTGAAAAAAGTGTGTTCCGAAGCCCCCAGATATGATGGGGACTTGGTTGTGGTATCTTTATGTCAGGTATTCTTATTATAATTTTGCTATTGAAATTCAGCCAGGTCGGTCCACAAATGGCTGAGATATGACCAAAAAACCACGACTACCTCTAATTTTTTCCAAAAATCCCTTGTGTTTGTTGTATTTTTATTACTTTTTGCTGTATATCTGGGGAACGGCAAAAGCCAAAGTTTCCAAATTAGGTACACACATTAAGGTTGCCAATACACACCATTCTACAAAATGTGGGCGGGATTGGAGAAGTCGGCGTGGTACCTCCCATACAAAAAAAATTAAAAATTGTATAAAAACAAAAATTTTAGGGCTGCCATATGTCCTATGGATATGACTTATATACCAAAATATCAGAAATTTTTAGAAGAACATATTTTATAAAAAACTCGGGAAAATCGGTGCAGATACAAAAAGTTATGACCAAAATTTTTAAATACCCACTTTTGGGAACTATAGATTTCCCCGAGTCCAAGCTTTATAGCTAAAGTAAATGTTAATTTTTTCTTTAACACGTCGGTATATAAATCTGTCAAATCGGTTAAAAAATGGCTGAGTTATGAGCAAAAAACCACGACTACCTCAAATTTTTTCGAAAAATCCCTTGTGGTTGTTGTATTTTTATTACTTTTTGCTGTATATCTGGGGAACGGCAAAAGCCAAAGCTTTCAAATTAGGTACACACATTTAAGTTACTAATACACACCATCCTACAAAATGTGGGCGGGATTGGGGAAGTGGGCGTGGTACCTCCCGAACAAAAAAAATTAAAAATTGTATAAAAACCTAAATTTTAGGGCTGCCATATGCCCTATGTATATGACTTATATACCAAAATGTCGGAAATTTGTATGAGTTATAACCGAAATACTGGGGTCTAATCACCGCATACGATATCGAGCAAAATCCAACGAAATTATTTATTTTGGTATCTTGAAACTCGATATCGAATGAAATGTATTGAATTTGAAATAATACCATTCGACATCGAGTAACTCGACATTACATTTATCGAGTTTTCATTCGATACGCCAGTGTCTATCGTATGCAGGGGTGATTAGACCCCTAACTTCCCGAAAATTACTCTTTTTATACCCTTCACCGAAGGTAAAAAAGGTATGTATGTATAACTGTAATTTCTACAATATTGATCCTACACCCTATAAAGTATATATATGCTGGGCCCTTACGAAAAGCGAAGTTCAAAACCGGTTGTCTCTTATTTAAAAAAAAATATTTACCAGTTTTATTTAGTTTCTGTCTAATTGCTATGTATTTGCTCGCACAATGGTGAAGGGTATATAAGATTCGGCACAGCCGAATATAGCACTCTTACTTGTTAATTTTGTAAACAACTTTGTTATTTTTTAAGATAGATAATAGGACCAGTCCAAACACGCGTGTAAAGAGTAGCCCACAAGGGACTAGGACTAGTCCAAAAGTAACCAAAACATATGGAAAAACATGGTCTATTTAACATTACTATGTCCTAGGGCAGGACCATATAACCCATTTTTGGACTACAAAGGAGTAGTTTTAAAACTACTCCATTGTGTACACAATAGGATTAGTTTTAACTTCGTTTAAAAACGAAAACATGTCGTTAAAAAACGAAGTCATGTCGTCTCACTACAAACACTTTTTAACAATGACATGGTCTATGCTTGCATTACATCGGACCAGTCCATGGAGTAGTCCATTTTATGAAATGGGATCAGGTGGTCCAATAATATTTGCAGGGAAGTAAAAATATTAAAAAAAAAAAAAAATTGAAAAGGTCTTGTTTTGCTACAATTTATGTGTAAATAACCTACATATATACATACATAAAAACAAATGTGACAGTAGGTAAAGTAATTGGGTAAGAAGATGTGTTTTATTGACGTATTAATGAAACTTTATTGTTTCGCACGAAATTTGTTGCTTACTTTTTTATGCTACAATTATATAACAGTGCCCAAAGAGTTAACCTTACCATTTTATGGAAATTTTCTTGACGTAAATTTGAACTGTTATAATGACCTTATACATTTTTGCAGGCAAACACAGGTGCGCATTTTTTTGCATATTTTGTAAAAAGTTATGATACCAATAGGTAGAATTAAAATGTATGCACAGATGTTTGAATGAATTGTCCTGTTGCCTTTTCTTATTGTACATTTTTCTAAGTATTGTAGTTTATTATCATGTGGAAAACATTTTGCACTGGCAATGCAAAATATTAACATATATTCATATAGATAGTTTTTATTGAAAGCAGTTCTTAATAGGTGATTGACGTGGAGTGTGTCTAATTTAGGGTAGCCAGATATGGAATTGACAAAAAAAAGTACATTGATGAAAAAAAGCAGTACATTTAAGAAAAAAAAGTACATATATTTTTTTATTAAAAAACGTTTAAAAAATTCATTAAATAACATAAAAAACAATTTATTCAATAAAGAACATAAAAGTGAGATCGTAAATATTATTTACCTTTAAGAAAAGAGAATTTTTTTTTTAAGTTTTGAAAATTCATATAAATAAATATAAATGAGATCGTAAATAAGACTAGTAATAACTTAAAATTAGTCAGGTCTTTTCAAATTCAATTCTTTTTTATTTTTAAATAAAATTAATTTAAATATTTTCTAATACAGTGGCCGACAAATGTCTACATACGACTACATTGAAGATTCGTTATCAAGAAAGTTAACAATAAAAGACCAAATTACTATCAAACAAGTTCTTTTGTAAAAAGTGCTGTTAAGATAATTTATCCAGCCTTAATTTAAGCTTAATGGCGCTCAGATTGATTAAATATGAAATCTGCTACGTACAAAAATTTCAATTTTTTAAATACAGTAAAATAATCGGCATTTCTTGACCTTCAATTCTTGTGACCACAAATTTTTTTTGTAAGCAATGAAAATGTTTGGTTTAGCCAGCACTAGCTCTGCTTTTCTACTTATATAATGTTAGGAAACAATCTAAATTCAAAGCCAAAGCCTTTAATGTACTTGTACCCTCAATCGCCATTGTAGATATTTTTACTGGGTGTTTCAAAGAACTTTTTTTTTCTACACTAAAAAAAATACTAAAAACGTTAAGCACAGAAAATAGTACAAAAAGAAGTACAAAAGGCTAAAAAAAGAACTTTATCGTACCTTTTTTAGGTGTTATACAGAACGCAGTACATTGATGAAACAAAGTACGAGTACTGCTGAGAAAAGTACGTCTGGCAAGCCTAGTCTAATTTCAAAAGTTTAACAATGCCAAAAAAATTGTTAAACATAGAAAAATTTGTGTCGTATAATGCAACTTCAAACAAAAGCACTTGTTTAATAACAACATGCAAAAAAGAACTTTGTGGAAAGATAAAATCGAACATAAAAAGACATTATAAACTTGTTCATCGGCAGGACATCAAAAATGATAATGAAAGTGATAGTGATGATGTCCCTGATTGCAAAACAAATAGAAAAACAATTAAGTTAAACACTACAATTAACAAAACAGATTTTTTAAATGTTGTATTGGATTGGTGACGAAAAAAAATATTCCATTTAGATTATTTGACATCGTCATGTTAAATAGACCAGGTTTTTTTCATACGTTTGGGTTACTTTTGGACTAGTCCTGGTCCCTTGTGGACTACTCATTCCACTCTGAATTATTTTAAAATTTCTTTTATAATAGTTTTTATTAAATGTTTTAAAATTAAGATTTTCTGTTCTAAGATAAGGCCTGTCGAAATCGTTTTATTGTAGCAAGTTTAATTATTAATTTACTCACTTCACATTATTAGCAACAACAATTACATTGGGATAAAGCTTTATTCTTAATTATATTTAGAAGCCCTTTAAGGTAGATGCAAGAAGCCAAGGCGTTGGTATCCAATGACATACTGTGTAAATTAGAAATACAGTTGGAATGCGACTGGAAAACTTTATATCGCCAATAAGGCATTCTATAAGGCCTCTTTACTTCTTCATTTTCCCGCTGTTAATTGTCGGGCAAATCGCGTTTTTTCGTTATGAGGAATTTGAATGTGAATTTTTTAAATTTTTCATGTTTGACAAATTCACATATGAATTTTTTTGTTTGCTCATTTTTCATGAATGATGAAATTCCAAATATTTTTTTCCTCACCCTCATGAATGTGAAAAAGCAGTACAATTTAAAATTTTTCACGCTCGCTCATGACTGAAAAATGAGCGAATATTTCGGTACTTTTTTCACAGAAAAAATACCAATGTTAAATCAACATGGCAAAATGTTCATTGATAATCATAATAAATTTCTGCAAAAGTATGCATTTTATTGAAATTTATAATTATGTATTTTATATTAATTTTATACAAAAAATATTAAAATAACCTTAAAGCAAGTTAACTTAATACAATTAACTGTTAAAATAACATTGTTCAATATTGAATCCATAAAAACCTGTTTTATATTAAAATCAAATCTTGTAAAATTAATTGCATACATACTTAAGTATGTACATTTTTTTATTTTCATGTTTAAAATATGTTATAAAAAAAGACAATTCCCGCATTCTTTAAATTAAAATTATTTAGTTAAATAGTACATCAAGTTTTCAAAGTAGAATGATGACGAAAACCAAATCGGGCGATTCTGCTGATGCTTCTGTTGACAAAGGAGAATACAAAATAACTGAAACATGTGTTACAGGTAGGGTATTCATTCGGTTAACCGTTAATCGGTCAACCGATTATTTACTACTCGCTTAACTGATCGGTTAATTTACCAGTTAATTTCAGTCGATTACCCGATGTAACAAAATTTTGAATTTTTTGTAGTATTAAACCATATATTTTTGTGTTTTTAATTATGGGTGAGTTCCAAAACGTCAGTTGCAAAGAAACCTAATTTTTTAAATGCGCTCTACAATGCAATGTAGAATTATACAATGTTATCTGCACCAAAGTTCACCAAAAAAGTTACCAAAGTGCAGCAAAAAAGTTGCGTTTAGAAATATTTTGCCATACAATATTTATATTCTTAAAATACTGTACAAAAACAGAACTTATGGAATTCGGAAATAAACTTTTTTGCATAATGTTTGGTGCTTGTCAGAACAAGTTAGATGATGACAAACCAACAGAATTAACAGAAACAATTCTCTAATGGCATAATGGATGATTTTATATGTTTAGAGAAATCCAGGAAAAAGACTGTGAAATTAGATATTCTGTGTTATGGGTTGCTTTCGAGTTCTCCAACATCCAAGATAAGTGAAAGAATTTTTTCCAAGTCAAGTTTTATCAAAACTAAAAAAGAATCGCTCAAATTCTAAACATTTAATCCAATTTATTTTTCTAAAACATTATTTAATAAAGCTATTGAAGTAATTAATAATATGATTTCAGAGTTTATTTTTTAATAAATACATAATAAGTATTAATTAAAAAATATGTATAACATAGTTATTGATTATTTTTTGTTTGCTCGTTTTGGTTCAAGTATTGTTATGTTATTATTTTTTTACCAATAAAATCCAAATAATAAATAATTTTTATATATTGAACTTACTTAAGTTATACAAACCCCTTATTAACCGGTTAACCGATCAACAACAAAATTAACCGATTAAAAAAAAAGCCCGATTAATAAATACCCTAGTTACAGGGTAAGTGTTTCACACTGTTATATCACACTTAAACCAATATGATTCTACATGAAATTCACGTTGTTTCAACTTGAAATAACTTTTATTGAATTTGAAAGAACAAAATGTTGTTCGCTAGTTATTGTAAAATCATGTTTAATTAACATAAAGTAACAATGAAGAAAAATCAACACCGAAAAGCGTAAAATCATCCTTGTTTTCGACGATTTTACATTGATTTTTTCGAGTCCTACCGATGTTAAGAGTACCGTTAGCTTATGTTGATCAGACAGGTACGCACGTTAATGGCTTTCTTTTATCTCCCATACAGTGTATTTCTTGGATAGGATATGGAATCTGTAATGCAAGATTTTTTTTAAACCAATTCGGATAAATTCAGCAACGATCCATATAAAATTACGTACAATAATTTGCCCATTCTTAATTATAAGTTTTGTTGCTGCTGCTTTAAAATTTAAAAAGAACGAAAACAGCTGTTTTTTGTTTGTACACAACAACTAATATTTCCTAAAAAAAAATTAATTAATAAAACCAATAATAATTATTCAGTACTAAATGTTCTTAGTTAAATTTATTGCGCCGTTAATGCATTTTTTATTTGATTTATTTCTTTTATTTATTCGGGTTTCACTACAACGGGCTGAAGGCCAACGTTACTATTGCTCGGTTAATTAAGTTAGAATATATTTTTTTGTAGTTGTATTTGTATCTCTTATTAAATAAATAAATACATTTTTTTATAGTTTATTATTATGTACTTAAAATTTTAAATGATTTTCAGAATTCACAATTTTAAAGCAAAAACAAAATTTTGGTAAAATGTGTTCTTCAAAAAGTGAGTGATTGGCAAAATAACGATACCCTTAATAGCCTTTTCACACTTGTCAACATTTAAAATCTAAAATTAATTTTCGGAGATGTTGAAATTTTCCCATAAGAAATACATTGGGCTAAAAATCAAAATTTTTAACATCTTTACAAAATGTTCCTATCTCATTGTATTTCATTCTACATCTTCCGATTACTTTAGAGTCATCACTAGAAAAGTGACAGTAAATTCTATTATTATTGTGGCATCACTGACAGAATGGCATTTGCTTTGAAAGCAGCGTTACCATTTTTATTGATAGTAAATGTTGGACGTTTCAAGTGTGAACGCGTATTTCACATTTTCCATGCGTTCCTTCGAAATGTATGCAAGTGTACAAAGAGCATAAAAAAATAAAAACAACGTAATTTGGGATAGTACACTTTTTAATGAATGCTAATAACATTTTATTGACACACGCGAGTTGAAAATTAATTTTTTAAGGAATTATCCTGCACATGCCTCCTTAACGAAAACTAATACCATGTTCACACGGGCAGAAATATTCGTGTTTCGCTCTCGTATTCCTGTTTCGCGCCCCAAACAGTATTGAAACGACTTGTTTCCCCATACAAAATTTTGAGAGCGAAACAGGTCGTTTCATTTTGAAACAGGCTGCGAACAGGAAAAATGTACAATCATCTCCCATTTTGATAACAGTTATCGTTAATTTATCTAAACTTGCTCTCAAAAAAATCAAAGCAAAGAAAAAACGGTTATAACTGGCCATTGGCCCATTGGGAGGCACGCCCAGAGGCTGGGGCTCCCTTATAATGACTTGTGTAGAAGTTTTGGTGACGAGGAGGAGGAAGAGTCAACGGAACACCTTCTCTGTAATTGCCCGGCATTCGGAGATTTAAGACTCGAAATGTTAAGTCGAAGAGCCCTTGGGGACAAAATTTGTCTCTCTTATGTTGATGTAAACAGGATCTACTCCTTTATTGAATGGACCGGATGGCTGCATGGGAATACTATAGACGGTGTGACATGGTAACACAACGGGAACTAATTAATGGACCCATGGGAGTTGTGCTTGATCACGGCTGCCAATGGAACCTAACCTAACCTACTTGTACAGCGAAGTTTATTTAACGATGTCCGTCTATTTTCCTGTATGTACGGAAAGAGAAAAAGTTTCCAAATTTGGTACAAGCATCTTGGTTATTAAAACACAACATCCGACATAATATGGACGATTTGGATAAGTGGGCGTGGCACAAAATATAATTATTTATATCTTAATGGTGTTTACATAACTTTTTGTTCTTATTGCACCGTGGTGAAGGGTATATAAGATTCGGCATTGCCGAATATAGCACTCTTACTTGTCTAATAAAAAACTATATTTTTGCCATTATTCAATTAAGAGCGTAAACATGAGATTAAATTATCTATAACAACAATAACAATGTTGACTAAAAACATACATATTTATGGATTGAAAGTTTAATTTATGAAGGCATGCTTTTTCAAAATATTTTTATACATTTAATTATTCAGACTTTATATTCAGACTATATATTCGAATGTTAAAAATATTTTTTTTTTCAATTATTGAAATATGTTGCTTTTATAAACAAATTTTGATTTCATAAATTTAATGGCATATTACATTAGATGTATGAAATAATTAAATCTTACATTTTTTAATAACCAATTAAACATTATTTAAGGAAACTGTAATTTTGTATTAATTTATGAATATAGTTATGTTTGTATATTGTTTTTTATGTTCCCAATTACAATTTTTTGTTTTACTTGGACAAACTTAAGTTTTCATATATCCCATGAAAATTTTTAACGTAATTACGAAATCCAATAGCTATGAAATTCCATTTAGATAATAAAAGTTAACCAATGAAAAATTTTTAAAAAAATTTTTATGAAAATGATTCATTAAATATATGAAGCATTTTTCTTTCAGTGCATAGTTGCTCAATGTAATTCAACTAAATGGTGGACCAAGCGTGTTTGATGCCTTCGATTAATTCGGCTTTTGTGCCAAGACTTGTACACTTGCCTAGCTAGCCATCCCCAGACGTTCTCGATGATATTTAGTATAGTTCTCTTTCCATTTTATGGCTTAATTTAAAACTAGTTTAATTTACACAAAAAATTTGGTAACCGTGATTTGGAACGATAGTTTTGTTTTCTGTTCTGTAACATTTTAATTGAAATGGCTCTACGACCTGTTGCAGGAATTGGTCCGCTTAAGCACGCACTTCGATCTTGTGCGTGCTTTCTCCAGTTCGCATGTATTCTTTCATTTGGTCCTTCCACCGAAGTCTCGGTCTTCTCCGGCTGTGCTTTCCGTAGAAGTTGTGATCCCACGCCTTGTTGGTTTGAGCACACAGAAAAAAATACCAATGTTAAATTAACATGGCAAAATGTTGATTGATAATCACAGTAAATTTCTGCAAAAATATGCATTTTATTTAAATTTATAATTATGTATTTCGTATTATTAATTTTATACAAAAAATATTAAAATAACCTTAAAGCAAGTTAACTTAATATAATTAACTGTTAAAATAACATTGTTCAATATTGAATCCATAAAAACCTGTTTTATATTAAAATCAAATCTTGTAAAATTAATTGCATACATACTTTTTTACATTTTTTTATTTTCATGTTTAAAATATGTTATAAAAAGAAGACAATTCCCGTATTCTTTAAATTAAAATTATTTAGTTAAATAGTACATCAAGTTTTCAAAGTAGAATGATGACGAAAACCAAATCGGGCGATTCTGCTGATGCTTCTGTTGACAAAGGAGAATACAAAATAAGTGAAACATGTGTTACAGGTAGGGTATTCATTCGGTTAACCGTTAATCGGTCAACCGATTATTTACTACCCGCTTAACTGATCGGTTAATTTAAAATTGGCTTTTTTCGATTAACGATTAAACCAGTTAATTTCAGTCGATTACCCGATGTAACAAAATTTTGAATTTTTTGTAGTATTAAACCATATTTTTTGTGTTTTTAATAATGGGTGAGTTCCAAAACGTCAGTTGCAAAGAAACCCAATTCTCTACAATGCAATGTAGAATTATACAATGTTATCTGTACCAAAGTTCATCAAAAAAATTACCAAAGTGCAGCCAAAAAGTTGCGTTTAGAAATATTTTTCCATACAATATTTATATTCTTAAAATACTTTACAAAAACAGATATTCGGCCTTATTATGAGTGTCGTATTTTTATTACGACAATTGTCGTAGTCGTTTTTAAATTTGTTTGGTACCATGTAAAATTTACGACAACGACATTTTTTGTAACAGAGTAAAAATAACAGATTGTTTCATAAATCGCACGATTTTAAGTATTTATGAACTACCCGGTTGTGAAAACTGTCAAAAACAGCTGTGTGACGGTAAAAATATATGTTTGAAAATTTATGGTCGTGAGCGTTAAAAATTTAAAGTGAAAAAATAATAAGACACATATTTTTAAAACAATATGTTAAGCGTTGCTGCATTTTCTTTTTCCGAAGATTAAAATGAAAATACCACAGCCGAAATGAATGCTAATCGGAGACAACTACGGGACCAGTCCAATATATTTGCCATGCCAAATTCCAAGTAAGTAAAAACAAAAATAAGTAAATATAATAGAAATGCATGATTTTTTTTAAGTTTTGTAAAATACTACAGAATAAATAAGCATGGTTTTAAATATGTTTTGGAAAAAATTTCTCCTCAACTGAAAGAACAGACAAGGGTAACATGTTTGCCATGCGGATACTCGCTGAGGGTAGTTACCAGAAAGGTGCTGGTAATGACTACAACATAAGTATGTGTCAGTCTTCTGTTAGCAATGCATTCAAAGAGTGCATTGATGCTATGTACAACGTACTTTGCCCCGAATGGATTTCCTTTCCAACGGAAGAAAATGAAAAGGACGAAATAAAAAAATTTTTTTACAACAAACCCGGGTTTCCAGGTGTAATAGGATGCATAGATGGAACCCACATAAATATAATCTCACCTGAAAAGGAAGCACAATTCAAATACAGAAACAGAAAAGGTTTCTACAGTCTTAATGCAACAGTGGTAAGTTTTTATGTTTAGAGCTAAAAAATTCAAAATTAAACATTTGTTTACTATACATATGTATGTATATAGGTATGTGATCATAAGCTCAGAATAAGATTTATATCATCTCATCATCAGGGATCTGTTCACGACTCCTTAGTATGGAACATCAGTGACTTAAAAAAATTTCTGAGAGAACAATATGATAATGGCGAAAGAAATACTTGGTTATTAGGTAAGTTTAAAATATGTAACAGCTTTTTACAAAAAATTCTAAATGTGGTGCAGCAAACTATTGGAATTTAAACCAAATTAAAAATGAAAACTTTTAAATATTTGTTAATGGTCAAAAATTACAAAAATTTTTTCTTATTCAAATTAAAAATTCATATTACACAGTGTTATCATTTTCTGAACTTCAATTAACCTTTGTAAATTTCATTTTACCTTTTTTGAATATAAATTGTCATTTTCTATGTTCATTTGTAGGAGACGCAGGGTACCCCTTAGAACAGTTTTTGATAACGCCATTCAGATCTGCTGGAGAAGGTTCTTTAGAAATGCAAGAACTAGAAATATAGTCGAACGAACTATTGGTGTTTTAAAAAACAGATTCCGGTGCATACTAGGCGCAAGGCAGTTGCATTACACACCAGATATGGCTGCTAAACTTACTTCTGTTTGCGCATCTTTACACAACATATGCATTCATTATAAAATGGATAATCCTGAAATTGATGAACTGAACGAATTTCCACCAACAAATTCTGTTGTTGATGACGATCTAAGCGCACTATATATAAGAACATTATTAATGCAATCATTAAATATTTAATTCAGTTTTATTGGTACATTATTAAATACATATTTTTAACTAAAAATAAAATAACAAAAATTGAAAGATAAAACAAATTTAATTTAGATTTTTTTAATTTATAAAAAATAAAAAACCAAAATTTACATACATACATACATACATATGTATATGGGCATTTCCATTTTGACGTGTCGTGATATTTGTACAACAAATTAAATAAAGAAGACAAATTTATAAAAATGGTTTTTATAAACACAAAGTAATGAAGTAGCACTATATTCAGAAAAAGAATCACTGCAATCGACGAAAAGGATTTGCAGATATAAGCAAAAATATGCCCTGGAGTGACGTTAAAAAAGGGAATTGGATTTTTACTTGCAATACAAAACTGAACAAGACTGCGAATTGAGCAAGACGTTTTGTATAAAACCTTTTTTAGTAAACTTGGGACTTGTGAAGACTTATTTTTCAAGATATAAAATTTAAAAATCTTTTCCCGTTTTGAAGTACATATGGGCATTTTCAGCGAAAAGTCTAATTTTTTTAATGTAACGCCAGAATGCAAATAAGGTTGTATTTTAGGACCATGTTGTTAAACCGTTATCCCTTTTGTTACTAAATGTAGAGCTAGTTGCGCTTTACACCAAAATATAAAAATGTAAACTATACAAACAATTAAAATTACTTCTGGCGTTACGTTACAAAAAGGAGACTTTTGGCTGGAACTGCCCATATGAAAATTGTCTTTCAATAATTAAATTATCAGTTCGTGGTACATTTAATATTTACTAAATTTGTATGGCACCAAGCCTAAATTACAGCTTTATAAATTAACCACATAGCTATTTTCGTTAATAAAAAGCTATATGTATGTATGTATGTACATACATGTTATGTTCATAAACTCTCATCTAATTCAATAGTCTGTAAACCATTTCTAATTTCATCTATTGCAATACGTCCTTTTTCAATTTCTATTTCCTGTTATCTAAGCTTTAAAAACTCTCTTCTAAATTCATCCTTACATTTTAATTCTTTCTTGTAAATGCTAACTTTTCTTCCTTTAGTTTGTAGTTTTTGCGTTGATACCTTTCAATTGCTGCTAAAGAATGTTTCACTTCTGTATACAATGCTTTTTGGACTTCTAGTTGTTCTTCAAGGAGAGTTTTTTTCTTAGTTGGGGTCTTCTTTGTTGGTGGTATTGAACTTTGTTCTCCAAGAATTAGTGTTGGTTCTTTAGTAGGAGTTTTTTTTTGCTGACTGAGAAACGTACTTCTTCAACAATTTCATTGTTTTGAATAGGTATCTGTGTTGCAGTTTTTTGTGTTTTAGGAACATAATTGTGTTTTTTGGGTTTGGTGGATTGGTTTGAGCAGACTGGTTCTTCGTTCTCTAAATCATCACTCATTGGTATATCCTCATCATTACAACTATTTGTATTTTGTCTACGACGTTGAATACCAAACGAAACGCCGCCTGGATTCACAATTGAATCAATTTGTAATAAATTGGAGGCAGCTTCTTCTATTGGGGACAAAACGTATTGTTTAAAGGAAACATTCCCCGGTTGCACAACATTCGGCTTTATTGAAAATTAACTTTTGTATTCCCGAAAATAACTTTGATAATATACATACTTGCATGTGCCCGTGCAAAAAACTGAATTGGCAAATTGGTTTTTTTTTGTTGTTTTCTTACGAAGACAGTAGAATGAAGCAGTTTGTTTTTTAATTTTGTTTTTTCTTTTTACCCACTTACAACTACAATTCGAGTCGGAAAGAACCCAACCAATTGTAGGGGAATGTAAGAAAAGATAAACTCACTGTTTATTGTTGGTGTTTTGTTTTGGCTTTGATATTGTTACAAGTAAGACTTTGAGTGTTTATAATTCTTATTCGCTTTAGGGTTTTATTTGTATAATATTTTCGGCTTTTCTAAAATCTCTGGAAAAGGTTTCCTGATGAGCTGGCCTAAGCAACCAGTGAAATGCGCATAGAAGCTAGCTTTCCCTCAACAATAAATTTCAGTGTATTTATCAAATATGAAAAACTGGGAATTTAGCACGCCAAAATGTTGAGTTCTTCACCAATCTTGTTCCACTCCTCCTTAACATTTATTTTATTAATGCCACTTTTAAATCCTCTGGCTAAGCGTGGATTTTGCTCCAAAAGTGACACCATTCGGCTAAATTGCCTGTGGTTTGTTATTTTAGTTCTAAATTGATTGAATTGTAATTAAAAAAGTTAAGTTTATCATTATTAAATAGTTTATAAGTGTTATAAATACTAACTTTTTATCTATATCCATTTCAAATTTATTTTTGATAATTTTTTCGTACAGACGTTAACCAAAACTTTAACGACAATATTTGCAATTTTTGACATTTAAATATGACACTCTTGGTACCGTAAATTGTACTAGAATTGCCAACAGTGTTGTATTTTTGTCGTTTTTCGACATTCATAATACCGATTTTAAAAAACGCCTAGTTTACGACACGCCAACGACACTCATAATAAGGCCGATTATGGCATTCGGAAATAAACTTTTTTGCATAATGTTTGGTGCTTGTCAGAACAAGTTAGATGATGACAAACCAACATAATGGCATAATGGATGTTTTTATATGTTTAGAGAAATCCAGGAAAAAGACTGAGAAATAAGATATTCTGTGTTATGGGTTGCTTTCGAGTTCTCCAACATCCAAGATAAGTGAAAGAATTTTTTCCAAGTCAAGTTTTATCAAAACTAAAAAAGAATCGCTCAAATTCTAAACATATAATCCAATTTATTTTTCTAAAACATTATTTTATAATGCTATTGAAGTAATTAATAAAATGATTTCAGAGTTTTTTTTTTAATAAATACATAATAAGTATTAATTATAAAATATGTATAACATAGTTATTGATTATTTTTTGTTTGCTCGTTTTGGTTCAAGTATTGTTATGTTATTATTTTTTTACCAATAAAATCCAAATAATAAATAATTTTTATATATTGAACTTACTTAAGTTATACAAACCCCTTATTAACCGGTTAACCGATCAACAACAAAATTAACCGATTAAAAAAAAACCTCGATTAAGTAATCGAGCGATTAACCGATTAAAGCAAAATCCCGATTAAATGAAAACCCTAGTTACAGGGTAAGTGTTTCACACTGTTATATCACACTAAAACCAATATGATTCTACATGAAATTCACGTTGTTTCAACTTGAAATAACTTTTATTGAATTATAGTTATTTTAAAAGAACAAAATTTTGTTCCCTAGTTATTGTAAAATCATGTTTAATTAACATAAAGTAACAATGAAGAAAAATCATTTCTTTAAGCACTGATTTACTACTGATATGTCACTATCTCCTTGACATTTTGAAATTTCGCACAATTGTCTAACTAAAAATTGAAATTTCTCTTCAACGAGTTTAGAACTACATTCTTGTATAATTTGGAATAACTCTAATTTCGTATACACTTTTTCCATTTTACTCTCGAAGCTTCAAAATGGTTCTGATAACAATTTTATGCAATAACCACAATATATGTATATTAAAAAAAACTAAGTACCTAGAGCCCAGATTTGATTTTTTATTATATATTATTTTTGTTGTTAATGATTTTAAAAGTTATGCAAAACAGGTACATTTATTTTGCTCCATAAAATAACGTCATTTAGCGGCCGCACAGGTGGTTAAACCCCGTTACTTACTGTTTCGCACATCCCTTTTTTTACACAGGTAATATTAGTCTTAGATGTAATAATTTAAATAAAAAACATCTACGTACAACCAAAACATTTTATGACTGACGAAAGGGTTTTTATCATATGTACATACCTATGCAAGATGAGCAAAAACAGAAAAAAGGTGAAATTTTCAAAATATCATAAAAAAATGGTGCAACAACGCGTAACGTTTTTTTTTTAATTTAAAAGTAGAGATTTCAAATTTTATCGTGATGTATTACACTTTTATGAACTCAACTGGCTTCACCTTCAAAAACCTTTTAAATTTTTTTTTTTACAAAAATATGAACAAAAAAATCGATTTTTTTAATTTCGAACTAATTTTTTTATGATAAAAACTTCTAATCAAATTTTTCTAAAAATTTTCATAAGTAGCTGTTTATATAGTATTTCTCAGAAAAAAAAATCAATGTAAAATCTTTATTCGTTTATCTACAAAAATATATATTGTAAACCAAACCTCCTAAAACCGTAAAAAGTCAATGAACACGCATGCAATTTAATCAACTTTCCTGGTTTTAACAGTGTCCCAAAACGACAAATCTCAAGCAAAAGACTTGAAAATTCACTATACAGAACTTTGTTGTCTGTCGAGCTGCGTACTTAAATTTTTGCATTTCTTAAATTTAATTTTTTGCCTAATGTCCGGCTAGATTGGCAAAAAAATCCCTATGTGCGATGTTAAGAGTACCGTTAGCTTATGTTGATCAGACAGGTACGCACGTTAATGGCATTCTTTTATCTCCCATACAGTGTATTTCTTGGATAGTTCCTATGGAATCTGTAATGCAAGATTTGTTTTAAACCAACGATCCATATAAAATTACGTACAATCATTTGCCCATTATTAATTATAAGTTTTGTTGCTGCTGCTTTAAAATTTAAAAAGAACGAAAACAGCTGTGTTTTGTTTGTAAACAACAACTAATATTTCCTAAAAAAAAATTAATTAATAAAACCAATAATAATTATTCAGTACTAAATGTACTTAGTTAAATTTATTGCGCCGTTAATACATTTTTTATTTGATTTATTTCTTTTATTTATTCGGGTTTCACTACAACGGGCTGAAGGCCAACGTTACTATTGCTCGGTTAATTAAGTTAGAATATATTTTTTTGTAGTTGTATTTGTATCTCCTATTAAATAAATAAATACATTTTTTTATAGTTTATTATTATGTACTTAAAATTTTAAACGATTTTCAGAATTCACAATTTTAAAGCAAAAACAAAATTTTGGTAAAATGTGTTCTTCAAAAAGTGAGTGATTGGCAAAATAACGATACCCTTATAGCCCTTTCACACTTGTCAACATTTAACATTTAACATTCATTTGCGAAGATGTTGGAATTTTCCCATAAGAAATACATAGGGCTAAAAATCAAAATTTTTCAACATTTTTATCCCTTTTACATTTTGCGATATTTTTAGTGTCTTCACTAGCTAAACTGACATTGAAAATGGCATTTAAGTGCTATGTCTGTGTTGAAGTTCCATCACTAACAAAACTGACATTTATTGTCAACAAAAAATATTTTAACAAACAAAATGAGCGGCGGTACATGTATTTTTTTTAATTTAATTTTTTGTAATATATGTACATATTTATAAAATATTTTTCCAATTTCAGGTTATCTTCAGAAAGATTTTCAATAGTTGCGCTTTTCTAACGGTATAGCTCTTCTAAAACGTGTGTATTTTTTTCGCATAACTTCTAACTTTTGTAAAAGTACTGAAAACATTTTTCTTTCGACTCGGAAGCATTCCTTAAAGAAATCGTCATTATTATTTGGGATATCTCTTTCCCACAAATTCCCATAGCGATTCTTAAAAATATATTTGTTTATATTAAAATAAAAGTTTTGATTACTCGTTTACATACAAACATCCCTACGTCCCTTGAAATAGGCATGTAAGCATCTAGTAAGACGACCTCATTATCATCGTCATCTGCTATAGAATCCATTATTATCTCTATAAAGTGCGATAATAACTGGGTATGCTCTTGCCAACGTATATTTAATCCCATTACTAAATCTTTTTCAAAATTCATTTTAATTTTTAATAGCGGCGTGGTGTTTATTGTTTATTTTGACAACTGATATAATGTTAAATGTTGCAAGTGTGAATGTCTGTTTCACAATTTCAACATATTCCAAGCGTTCCTCCGAAATGTATGCAAGTGTACAAAGGGTATTAATAACCTTTTCACACTTGTCAACATTTAAAATCTAAAATTAATTTTCGAAGATGTTGAAATTTTCCCATAAGAAATACATTGGGCTAAAAATCAAAATTTTTATCATCTTTACAAAATGTTCCTATCTCATTGTATTTCATTCTACATCTTCCGATTACTTTAGTGTCATCACTAGAAAAGTGACAATAAATTCTATTATTATTGTGGCATCACTGACAGAATGGCATTTGCTTTGAAAGCAGCGTTACCATTTTTTATTGATAGTATATGTTGGACGTTTCAAGTGTGAACGCGTATTTCACATTTTCCATGCGTTCCTCCGAAATGTATGCAAATGTACAAAGAGCATAAAAAAATTAAAAACAACGTAATTTGGGATAGTACACTTTTTAATGAATGCTAATAACATTTTATTGACACACGCGAGTTGAAAATTAATTTTTTAAGGAATTATCCTGCACATGCTTCCTAAATGAAAACTAATACTATGTTCACACGGGCAGCATTATTCGTGTTTCGCTCTCGTATTCCTGTTTCGCGCCCCAAACATGATTGAAACGACTTGTTTCCCCATAGAAGATTTTGAGAGCGAAGCAGGTCGTTTCATTTTGAAACAGGCTGCGAAACAGGAAAAATGTACTTTCATCTCCAATTTTGATAACAGTTATCGTTAGTTTATCTGAACTAGCTCTCAAAAAAATCGAAGCAAAGAAAATAACAAAATAAAAATTGATGTTTAATAAAATAAAGTGATAATAATAACATAATAATATTTTTAAGTATGTATTAAATAATATATTTTTAAGTTTTATTTACTTTTTATTTATTTTAAAAAGAATCACACTAACAACACATAAAAAAGTCAAAAAAAACAAGAACGAATCGTATGGACAGCATGTTTGGCGATGTTACCGGCTCAAAAGTTACCAGAGACTTTAACATAAAGTTTTGTTACAGGCGGCACGAACGAAGGCCCCAATGAACTAAGAGCCCAAAACGAAAATGAACTAAGGCCCCAAATATTTGTACAGGGAACAACAACAACGGTTTTTGGGGAAATAGTTCATTATTTTGTGGTTTTATTTCATTTTTTGAATTGGGGGCATAATTCATAATGAAATAAAACCCCAGTTTGTAAAAAAGAACTAAGGTCCCACAAATAAAGTTGGGACATTAGTTCATTTTCTGAAAAATGTAATAAATTGCAATATTTCCAAATTGCTAACCGTTATACCGTTAAAAAAACATTGTTCTACTTCCCTGCAAACGTATGAAAGTTTGCGACGAGTGCAACCTCAAATTACAGGCTGATGCAATTTCCAAAGGCATGCAAAATTATATCTGCCCGTACTGCCGAACAATTGTGGAAGACACCATGCAGGTATAACTGACTTCTTATTGATTAAGTATTTATACAAATTTATCTAATTATTATATAAACAATGAAAAATTTTTGTTTTTTGTTATTTTTTTTTTTATGTATAAAATTTGAATACTTTGATATTTTTTTTCGTATTATATAACTATAATGTTTGTTTTGAATATTTAAAACAAAACAAGAGTCACTTTATTTTCGAATTTTTTTAGTGGGGACTTTGTTCATTCTTACTTTGGGGACTTCATAATAACATTAGGGTTTTGATTCATAATGAATTAAGTCCCCATTAATGGGGACTTAGTTCATTCCCATTTTGGGGGCTTAATTCATACCATCGTTGGGGTTTTACTTCATTATGAACTAATTCCCCCTTTTTCGGGCCTTAGTTCATTTTCGTTTTAGGGTCTTAGTTCATTGGGGCCTTCGTTCGTGCCGGCTTTGTTAGAATATTTGTGTTAATACAGTTCGCACACGCAAAGAAAAAACATTGTTGTGGTAAACATATTCTAAGAGCAACATATAATAATAAGATTCTAGTTGTAGTTACCATATTACGATTGCTATTGAATTATATTATGACTCAATATATTCGTGATATTAAATCATAATATTCTCCCCTTAATTATATTCTTGGCGCCCTATGCTCCAGTGGGAGTTAATGTTCCTTTAACTCCCACTGGAGCATATATATATATATATATATATATATATAATCATATTCTTATCATTATTATTGTCATGTTAATCATAATAAGATAAGAAGTAATCAGATTATTGTCATGGTAATCATAATAAGATGATGAGATATCATATTAAGGTACAGTGGTGCTGTCACAACAATAAATTAAAAATTTTTTGCATCGATTTTTTAATTTGTGGCACTTTACAATTTCTTTTAATGTAAAAAAAATGTCTTTATTTTTTTCATTTCTTAAAACTCCTTTCTTTAAGGGTATTTTTTTAAATTGTGGTTCAACAACTCACTTACAAATAATTCGAAAGGCATATTTCAAACAAACGACACAACTGATTCAATATTATTTTACATTTTGTTTGCTTCCTAAGTAAACTATGACTACACGTATAGAAAGTTATCATGTTATGGCTATTAAATATCATGAAATGGTTATGGCTACTGTAATATGTTTTCAAAGTAATCATTATTTAAGTGTAAGAAAAATATTTCTCATGTTGAGTAAATGTGTATTCTAAGTCAAATTACAATCCTCAAAAGCTTTTTTACTTTAATAGTCTTATTCCTTCAATATTTACCTGGAATATTTTGTATGCACTATCAGAATTTTTGTTTCGTATATTTCTGTTGCGAGGCTTACTTTAGCTATCCTTTGGCTAGCAATGAAGTAAATTGTAAAGGAAATTAATACAAAAATCCATCGATGAATTTTGTAGAATTTGATTTTAAAACAATTTATTTCTAAATTTTCACTTACTATTTTGATTTGTTGATGAATGACGTTAAACTTTAAACAATTAATACAGTGGACTCCCGATAATTCGTAATCGTAAGGGACCTGCCATTTCTTACGAATTATAGAGGTTTTCGATTTAGCAGGGTTTCGAATAAACGGGGTTGAAATAAATAAATACGAATTAACGGGGTTTTTCAATTTATTGACTAAAACGATAAAAAAAACATAAAACACATCTTACGATCTTAAGAAAATAAACACAACCACAAGCAAAAACCAACGCAAAAGAAAAAAAATAGCGGTAAACAAAAAATTATTCATTCCATGTTTCATTGTTTTAATTACGAATTATAAGTGGTAGTTAGCAAACAATTACGATTTATAAAGCTGGGATCACACGATTGCCGCAAATGCACCAATATGACACAATTATTATTGTGCTTTATTGACGCACAATAATGAAATTGCCCCAACCAAATTTTCTGAAATCACACGATTGCCCTGTTTTATACAAATTTAATTGCCGCTAGTTGGTACAAAGCGAAATGGTTACAACAATTGCCGCAGCACAGTCACACGATTGTTCTTACTTATGTATATTAACTGCGAAAACAGCTGTTGTGGTAGCTTTTTTATTTGTTGAAAGTTCTTGTTGGTTTGTTCATTGAACAAAATTAATTAAATTTAAACAAATTATTGTTGAATAGTTTTATATAATTTTTTTTAGGATATACCAAAAATTAGCAGTCTTTTCAACAATTTGTATGTTATGGTTCGAATAGAAATATCTTAATAAAAATATTCGCACAGAACAGCTAAATATGTTTGTGTACATATGTATGTTAAAATAATTAATTGAAAAAAACTAAATGCAAAATAAATAAATACATACATATTTATTTTCATTACCTACTAAAAGAAACACAAAAAAGTAAATCTAATAGAAAAAGGCAAATATTGGCGCGTATTGTGTTGTTTGATTGCCGCACAAGAACACAATAAATATTGGTACATGTTTTTCATTTTTATTGACGCGCGGTTGCATATCAAACAGTCACACGATTGCCGCACCAGGGTTGCATTTGATTGGTAAAAGTAAGCACAATATTGTCCTAGATTGGTACATGAGCCATTTGGTTGTGCGGTCACACGATTAGGGTATTAAAAAGTGTGAAAATTGGTGAATTGCTGCA
Organism: Pollenia labialis; assembly: GCA_949318255.1. Taxonomy (NCBI): domain Eukaryota; kingdom Metazoa; phylum Arthropoda; class Insecta; order Diptera; family Polleniidae; genus Pollenia; species Pollenia labialis. Next base: position 60,791,586 of record OX439139.1, on the reverse strand, counting down.
ATCGTGAGATCCCAGCTTAAGAGGTATAGAAGATTTTATTTAAAAAACAAATTACGAATTAGCGAGGTGACCAAAATGTAAAGAAATTTTACGAATTAACGAGATTTTTTCAAGAGACCGACAGTTTATTACGAATTGTCGGGAATTACGATTTGTCGGGGTACGAATTATCGGTATTTGACGGTATAAGCAATTTAGAGATATTCTTTAATGAAACATTTAAGATAATTCAGATAAATTATAAAAAAAATTAGTTTTACTTTAAATTACTTAACTGATTTGTAGTGATAAAATTCTCAGTGTAGCTCAATTTTACCAAAATTTCTTTCCATTTTGTTTAAATTTTCAACGTTTCTTCTTAAAAATTTGAAATTTGAAATCTTAAATATTATATATTTTGTGTTCAGAAAGTTATTTAAGATGACGATTTAATTTGTATGCAAATTTCTAAATTATCTTCTTCCAAGTGTTTTAATTAAAGTTTGAGAAATCAGCCTTCAGAATCTGCGTTTGGGAGCAATGTTTAGCGGAAATTTTATATTATTTTCATGGATTGCAATATTGTTCGCTATTAGATGACCCAAAGAATTGGATAACGGAGTAACAATATAATCCTTTATTAAAATTAATTCAGTCCTTTGTGTAATGTCTCTTTGGCAAACAGATATAAAATTACACGTATCTGGATAAACTTTCCTGTCAGGAAAGGATGTACATATTCCATTTTTTCCTCTTGGAAAATAATTATATATTTCGTATCCTTTAAAAAAAATATCCGACCTTCAAACCAAAACGACTGTTCTCTTCCATAATTTATTTTTTTCTTTCCAAAAAAAATTTGTTTCTGACTTCCGTTTTAAATATTTCTATTCTAAAATTAATTTTTTTCTTTTAATCTAAAGTATAAATTCATGTCCACAGTATTGAGCACGACCTCACAATATGTCTGTAAATGGATTTTAGTTTACACTAACTAACAGAATCGCAATTTGAGAAAATTTCATATCCACAGAGTAAAGACGGTATTAAACATAGCTGTAAAGTAATGATTAGTAATCGTAATAATTACTTATTAGATTCCTTTTTTAAGGGTAATGTAATGATTAAAATTACGATTACTTTTGGTTTTGCACGATTACAATTGATTACGATTACAAGTAATCAAAAAATAATCAGAAATACCGGCGATTATTACAAAATAATTTAAAAAAATCAAAAGTAGTCAAAATTTAATACGATTATTTTCAACGATTATTTCTGATTCATTTTGAATACTTTTAAAAATTATGTATTCATTCATACAATTATTTTTTTGGAAACAGTTAAATGCTATCATAATTAAAAAATGTACTGGTGAACACTTTTATCCATATAGTATTTGACTGTAATTATTTATTACCAAACAAAAATGTAATCAAATTGATCGGTATTATATTGAATAACTTGATACTTATTTTCCCTTCTCTCCTAAAAGCTCAAGACTTGACGCCTAAAACTTGAAGAGTGGAAACAGCACTTAGGGCTAATAAATCAGTGCAAGTTAAATTCTCTTTTTAGTTTAAAATCTGTATAAACCAGCAAATCTACAAATCAGTAAACATATAAACCATCTCTTAACGCTTAAAATTGGGCGTTTAAACTACCAATACAAGCCATGCGAATTTGGCAACATTTATCGTAGTGCTGCCACATTTTATTTTTTAAACAGCATGTAATATATGGGGCACTAATTTACAGCTGTTGAGTTTAAACTACATATAAATGCAAGTTAAGTTCAACTAAACCAGCCTTTAAACGTTCAGTGATTTATCAGCCATTAGAAATCTAGATCAATCTTTTAGAATAGCGATCGACTTATGGCTAATAAATCACTGATGGTTTAAACGTTGGTTTAGTTGAACTAAACTTGAATTTATATGTAGTTTAAACTCAACAACTATAAATCAGTGTCCCATGTATTATATGTTGTTAAAAAATAACATGTGGCAGCACTACGATAAATCTCAGCAAATTCATATGGTCTGTATTGGTAGTTTAAAAGCCCAAATTTTAAGCGTGAAGAGATGGTTTATATGTTTATTGATTTGTAGATTTGCTGGTTTATACAGATTTTAAACTAAAAAGAGAATTTTATGCGTTTAAAAATGGTTTATATCTTTGGTGATTTTTAGGTTTGTTGGTTTAAACACATTTTAAACCAAAAAGAGAGTTTAACTCGCTCTGATTTTTAGCCCTTAGAATCACTGTTTAAAGTTAACTAACGATGTCCTTCTGGCTGGTTCTTTGTATATGGTGCCTAAAGATCCCATCCTTAACACTTTCAGACATTTTGCCCAATATATTGGTCATTTAAATTTTTCTCTTAGAAGTCATGTGAAGTTGACGCAAATGAACCGATTTTTATGATATTTACCGTTATAAAAAGAGTGTTTGGTATACTTTAAACACATGTGTTTTGGAAGTACTATTTGCCATTAATTTGTGTTAAATTGAGTGGTTTTCAGAAGTTCGTTTGCTATTGTGCAATATTGTAATCTTCGGTGTTAGTTTAAAGTGATAATTACGTTATTTTACACTTAGAAAAAAATGGTTAGCATTACTTGAGTAGTTCTTAAGATATTAGAATGTAGACGCTTTAAATGCTTCTTGGACAAATTGGCTTTGTGGTTGCAGTTTTTGGAATTGACGAGAACATACATATATTTTTGTCAGTACGGGTGTTAATTTTATGAAATGGCCTTAAAACGACTACTTAGTGAAGAAGAAAACTTGAAACTATTCGATGTAAGCGGTGCTAAAAAAGATGATGAGCTTTTCTCTTAGTTTCTTGAATTTAGGGCAAACTCGTCTAGGGATCTGTTGTTACACAGACGCGTCTTGACGGTTCTAAACTAGGGAATACAACAAGCATGGGTGTTTATGTTGAAAAGATAATCTACCGTCGTCCGGATAAAAACACAAGCTTCCAGGCGAAAGTCCGTGCTATTACGGAATTTGTGAGATGTATGAAATTAAATATGGGGCTAAAATATTTACCGACAACCAAAATTCAATTAGGGCGATATCAGTTATTAAGCTTAAGTCCAGGAATCTGACGCGTGTAGAGCGTTTGGTGAGGACAGCGGGACGCTGAACACGTTAACAGCCTTCGTCAGGCCTTCATCGAATTAATATCCATACACCACTGGAGCGAAGTCATGTTGGATCCCTGAGGAACGCTGACTGAAAAATCTTAAGGAATTACGTCCATGAAACAGGGTTTCTTAACGCCGAACTTAACACCCTTCTTAAAGGTGGTGTAAGCACTACCCACTTAAATCACCATGTTTTCTAAGGATTGCACAAAAGGCCCGGTAGTGGTCTAGGTGCATATCATACCGATATTAGGTTGCATCCTTGATGATTCGTCATCCTTTCGACCTAACCTAACCTTAGTTTCTTAAAACGGTGAAGCATTGCTAGAAGAAATTGAAGATGAATAAGTCTTTGAAGAATTGAGCTGACCCACTTAATGGATTAAGTACCACAGACAAAAATTATGAAATCACCAAAAAGAAATTCAATCAAAAAATAAATTGTGTGGAAGAATAGGCTCATGCGAAATCAATAACTTGTAAAATGATAATATTATTATAAAAACTCTATTTCAATATTTCCAAAAATATTGCGACAATGAATGGTTTGATAATGCTACATGTTACACAATTTTGTATGCCGTTCAGCAAGGCAAGTCATCTTTTAAACTTTATATTATAATAAAAAATGGTGCTTAATTAAGCAAGTGTGTCGTCGGCTTCACCATTTGCTCGTGGAGGAAAATATTTGCTTGGACGAGAAAATTAATCCATTCAAAGAAAAATGTATTTATACTGAGCCATTGCAAAATCCAATCAAGCACAAAAAACATACCAAAGTGATCCTGCTCAAGAAGTTCAATGCGATGGTTACAACCACTTACCAGCATTTTTGGAAAATATTTACAAGCACTGTCGCTGCAAAATAGTCGGTAGTTCAAAAAAATAATTTTTTATTTGCAAAAAATTTTATGTTTATCTTTTTGTAAAACGTTAAAGCAATTGCTTTAATACCTTTGCCTCATTAAATTACACCTTTTACCTTAAAGTTTACTTAAAAGAAACATGTCAACGATTAATTTTGTCCAATATATTGGACAACACCTTGCGGCCAGGGGAGACAACCTACCTGTAATCTGACTCCAGAAATGGAGGAAACTGAAAATTTCAGATTTGTATCTCAACTGGTTCTATTTAATGTCTGAAAGGGTTAAATAGCTTTAACCTCCTTTTAAATATTAACATTAATTACATATTAAGCGACCGTACCTAAAATCCCTTTAAGACAAATACTCATATGGATATTAGTATCTACATAATGAATTTTAACCTAATATAGGCTTAAGCGATAATATTTTTTGTTCTTTTTTGTCTTTAAATTAGCAATTTTTGATTTTTCTTAGGCCATAGTTTGAATAATTTTCAGGGCAATACTTATTTTATAAATTACCAATTATCTTAGGAAATTTAACTTATGGGTCGATTAAGGATGAAAACTGAACTGATGTTGAGTTGCAATTTCTTTTATGTTAAAAAAGGAAAAAAATATTGTATATTTAAATATGAGCGGCGCTGCCTAATTTCACTGCTGGCAACTTAACTTCAGTTGTTTTTTTTCTGGCATTCTTTCATCTCCCATACCGTGTATTTCTTGGATAGTTCTTATGGAATCTGTAATGCAAATTTTTTTTTAAACCAATTCGGATGAATTCAGCAACGATCCATATAAAATTACGTACAATAATTTGCGCATGATTAATTATAAGTTTTATTGCTGCTGCTTTAAAATTTAAAAAGAACGAAAACAGCTGTGTTTTGTTTGCACACAACAAGTTAAAGTAGAATATTCTCAATTTTAGCGACCCATCATGTATAAACATGTGTTTGTTATGCTTAACACAGGGTCTCCACGTGAGATAATATATAAGATTTTTATATCAGCAAACGTCAAATTCAATTGCAGAGAGTATTATCTTACGTGTAGACTATCAAATAGTGTTAATATTAAAATTATAATAATTATTATGAGAAATCTTATAACAACTATATTATAAGATGAGCTGTCAAAAATACACATACATACATACATACATTGTACATACATACATACATACAAAATAATAAGAAGACGCATTCATTAAAACCCAGCGGGAAAAAGAAGGAGTACGAAGGCCTTCTAGAAGGCCTCTGTACCCCTTCTTTTGGATGTACAAGGCCTTCTTGCTCCATTCCATACTCATATCTTTTTTACACGCGTTGTCATTGCGGAGAAGGCCTTCCGCTTTCCTTTCTTTCGCCAGAGCTTCTTAAAGGCATTCAAATATATGGCTCTTAGAAGGCTTTCCTGAGAAGGACTGTTAAAAGGCTTTAGAATAAAGGTTATCTTAAAGGGTTTTTAAGAAAGGTATGTTAAAAGGCCTTTTAATTAATGGCTCTTAAAAGGCCTTTCGGACCATCCTTGTAAAAAGTGATGGAAATTGGCTGACCATTTTCATTCGCATCGCATCGAAAAAAACATCGATGTTTTTTACAGTGTCAATCCCTACACAGAACCTTCTTTTTCAGTGAACAAAACACAACTAAAAAGATTTACATTATTGTTTTCACTTGGTATTTTAATATGTATGTATTTTTATTTTTATAACGGGATCTGAATTCTTTCGCTTTTGCTTTGGCGAAAAAACAGAACAAAAAATTTTACTCTTTCTCTTTTTAACAACAACTAAAAAGATTTACGTTATTGTTTTCATTTGGAAGTTATTTTATTATGTATGTTACTTTGTTTTTGTAAAGGAATCTGAACTGTTTTGCTTTTGCGTGTGCAAAAAAACAAAACAAAAAATGTTACTCCTTTTTTTATCGCTTCTCATAGAAGCGAGTGTGGAAGGTGTATCTTATCTTTTATACCAAAGAGCCAAGGCCTTCTATGAGGCATTCTTTAGCAGTTACATAAGAATAGTAATTAAATCAAAAAAATTTTTAATCAGGCCTTCAAAAAGGCCTGAAGTAAGAAGGTCTTCTAAGTTTTACCGCTGGGAATATTTAGTTTTTAGTGCAAATAGTGAAAATCTTGTGATAAGTGTTTAAAAAAACAAAATTTTTAACTAAAAAAATAGAAATAACTAAAAAAAATAATAAAAACGACACAAGTTTACTGTACGAGAGTCATTCGATTATGAAATCTTATAACATATGTACGGGTTCCCCTTGTTTAAGATTAAGATTAACATGAAGAAATTTGTTCTCTCATTCTGCCGACGTTCATTCACATATTAGATCAGATATTATCTCAGGTGAAGATAGGGTTGCCATACGTACTGTTTTAAACAGTACATGTACTGATTTTTTGCAATTGTACTGTTGTATGCATAATGTCCGAAACAGTACGCAAATGTACTGTTTTTTACACATTGTACTGTTTTTTGTACTGTTTTTTTTGTGTTCAGTCTACAAAAAACCAAGATATTAGGAAAATCCCTGTTAAACTCATATTTTGAAAATATTCTAATATTTAACAGTACATAGCTTAATAAAAATATTGTGTTCCAAACAAAAAAGCTCTAAAATAATAAAACTTTTTACGCTGTGGTTATTGTTTTCTCATAAATACGCAGTAGAAATCTTAATTATAATAGGTGACTCGCAGCAGTTGTATATTTTCATGTTATTATTTTTAAGACATATGATTTTATAGCTACCTCTTCCAATAGTATTTTCCTTTAAACACCTGAGAAAGATAAAAACAAAATCGAAATTTTGTTAAAAATATTATATTTTTTAAATACTTATTCCAACACAATTATCTTTAATTCATTTAATTTAATATTCGGGCAAGTTCTGGAAATCGAAATCACGTGAAATTGAAAACGTACAAATTTAAAAATTCTCCGGGCTCAAAATTTATAAAAATACCTAATTGCTTTCAGGACCACTTTTCTCCACCTAAACTACTTTTGAAATATGTTTTTTGGATTTTATAGATTATAGCTGAACTTGGTCAAATTGGCCGTAAATAATTTAAGAATTGTTTAAAATTGGAAAATTAACTTAGGACACATAAATTTTCTCAAATTCTATATGATATGTGCAACTATGTGTGTGGTGAAAATTGCTTTAAATACCAATATAATACTTACACAATCAACGAGTTAATAGTTTTAAGCTAAGTTAGGCTTTTCTCCTTTCTTATATGGCTTACAGGAATGTTATGGTTTTCCTGTCTTCAAATAAAAAAAAACCTTTAGTCCAAATGCTTCGTTTTACTGTTTTTTTTTTAACGCAAATGGAGTAATTTCGTATACGTATAAAATGCCATAAAACGGAAATCATTCGTTTGGTGTTACACATTTTAAGTGTTTTTCGTTATATAATTGTTGCATATTCAATCAAAAGTTTTAAATATATAATAATTTAAATAAATAGTTGTGTTTTCGCAAAAAAAAATGTACTGTTTTTTTCTTGATTGTACTGTTTTTTTGTGTTCAATGTACTGTTTTTCCGAATTTAAAATCTGGCTACCCTAGGTGAAGACCACATGTAAAGGCGACCGTACACGACATGTATTTGTCATCTGACATGCCAAATTTCCCACTGCAAAATACATACATGTTGTGTGTTACCTTTTTTAACTTTGCTTCTGTTAAAGTCAGACGCAAAGTCATCTGACAAAATTTCAATTAGAGCGTGCTCTATTTTCTTCTGACAAACCATCTGACATCAGAAATCTATGCCGGGAAGAAACCGGCAGCGGCGTCTACTATTGCCGGAATTATTAGCCAGCTGAAGTTAATATTTTACAATACAGATATATGTATGTATGATAATTTGACTATTGAATAGAAATTATTTACATATATTAAGAAAAAACGTTTCACTATAATATCCTAAATTGGTATCTTCCAATTTAAAGAAAAAAATGTTTAGATGGCTGAACTCTTTTTCGGCGCAAACAAAAATTTGTATGGCGGCCGCAAACTACAGTGAAACTTCGATATAACGAATCTAGAGGGGATCGAAAAATCCATCGTTATAGCTTTTGATTCGTTATACATATCCAGTGTGAAACCTTGGTATAACGAAATTTAAAGAAACACGAAAAAAATCGTTACAACTACAGTTTTTTTCTGCCCAAATTCTATTTTACACGAAAATACTACGTACATAATACAAATTCATTATTTAAGAGGTAAATAAAAAATTATGTTGTTACTTTTGTTTTATTTTATTACATTTTAGTAAAATATTGTGTAATTTGTGTTTGTTTAAGCAAGTTTAGAAGGCAACCATCAATATTTTTTTCGACAGATGCTAAGCTGTCAAATGTATTTTGCGGTGTAAAATCTTGTGCCTCAAAAAATGATAATTTTCGGCATTTTTCGGATTTAAACTCCATTGTTCGGTCTGGTGCGCATTTAAAAAATAGTCCAGTTTCATCTGCATTAAAAATATTGTGTGGCTCATATTCTGACAACAAACTTGGTAACAATGCTTTCCATTCAAAAATAACTTCATCACTTACACTGGCACTTTCTCCACTCACTTTTCGAATTCCGATATCATCGCGCTTTTTAAAATTATCAAGCCAACCGTTACTAGCTTTAAAATCGTTGTGTCCCAGACGTGCTGCAAACTGTTCAGCTTTGGTTTTTACCATCGGTCCTCCTAAAGGAATGTTTTGATTTCGACATTGTGTAAACCATTTAGATAAACATTGCTCAACGTCTTCATATTCTGCAAGGCGCAATCTTTTGCATTTGAAAGCTTTAGTGTTGCAAATAATCTCCCGATTTTTTTAACTTGCAGAAAGAATACTCGGCGGCATATTTAATTGTTTCGCAATTTCTTGCTAAGATTTGTCACCACGATTAACAGCATCAATTTTAGAATTTTGTTGAGTTTTTCGTTGTAACGAAGTTCGTAATATCGAAGTTTCACTGTATTTTGAAACCGAAAACAACTTTGTATTCTGCAATAACTATGCGAAAAAAACATAGACAATGTCAGAAACAAATTACATGTACGTTTGTGACCGAATATTATAAACCGTATGTAAAATAGCAATTTTGACAGACATGCACAATTACATGTGACTAGAAAAGTTTACATGTCAGATGTAAAAAACATTTCGTCTACATGCACCTTAACATTCAACTCGTTCGATTAAAAACAAGTAAGAGTGCTATATTCGGCTGTGCCGAATCTTTTATACCCTTCACCATTGTGCGAGCAGAATACAGAGCAACTTGACAAAAACTAAATAATTTTTACATACATGAACATACAATTCTAAAAACTTCATTATAAATTAAATTTAAAAATCTAAAAATCGTTTTTAGAACATAAAAATTAAAAAAAAAATTCCCTTTGAAAAACCAAGATTTAAATTCGCCTTGATTAAACACATTAAAATAAACTCCACCACTCATATAAAGGGTATAAAAAAAAACTTATATATACCCTATTCACCACCTGTGGTGAAGGGTATAACAACAAAAAACCACATTACCAACACTGCATTATCATATCCGTAGAAACCAAATTGTATGGTATGCTTATGTCATTTTGGTAATACAGTGGTTATGGTAAAGCAGCGTTAATAAGGTTATGTCGCTTCTAATTGGCTCTTTAGAAATTGAGGTAGTCGTGGTTTTTTACTCATATTTCAGCCATTTGTGGACCGATCTTTTTGAATTTCAATAGCAAACAATTCCGGACCATATGTGACATAAATGTACAATAACCTGGCCCCCATCATATATGGGGCCTTCGGAAAACCCATTTCAACAGACAGACGGACATCGTTAAATCAACTTCGCTTTTCATAACGACCCAGAATTTATATACTTTATAGGGTCTAACATCGATATTATAGAAATTACAAACGGAATGACATACTTATATATACCCTATTCACCACCTGTGGTGAAGGGTATAAAAACAAAAAAACAACAACTACAAGGGATTTTTTGGGAAAAGTTAGAGGCAGTAGTGGGTTTTTGCTCATATCTCAGCCATTTATGGACCGATCATGCTGGATTTCAATAGCAACAAATGGTGGACTATATGTGACATAAATGTAAAACAACCTACCAGCTACCATGTCTGGGGTCTCCGGAAAACACATATCAAACGTAAGACCGACAGACGGACGGACATCGATAAATCAACTTTTCTCCTCAGGGTCTAAGATCAATATTGTAAAAATTACAAACGGAATGACAAACTTATATATATCCTTTTACACCTGTGGTGAAGGGTATATATAGGCCACTATTACGGTTCACAACTCAAATAAGTTGAATTGTAATTTTTGTGTTATGGTTTACAACTTTGCTGAGTTGGGTTGACACAACTGTGTTGAGTTGTGAAACCTAAAACGGGCCATATTTCATTTTAATGATATTCAAACAACGTTATTTTAAGGTTCAGTTGTCTAGGGGGTTGAGTTTAGAAACTGTGAGTCCTCTGGTTCAAATCTTGGTTTTCAAAGAGAATTTTTTTTTTAATTTTTATGTTCTAAAAACGATTGTAAAAAAATATTTACCAGTTTTAGATTTTTAAATTTAATTTATAATGAAGTTTTTAGAATTGTGAAAAAATTATTTAGTTTTTGTCTAGTTGCTCTGCATTCTGCTCGCACATTGGTGAAGGGTATATAAGATTCGGTACAGCCGAATATAGCACTCTTACTTGTTATACCATTCACCGAATGTAAAAGGGTATATATAAGTTTGTCATTCCGTTTGTAATTTCTTCAATATTGATCCAACACCCTATAAAGTATATATATTCTGGGTCCTTATGAAAAGCGAAGTTGATTTAACGATGTCCGTCTGTCTGTTGAAATGGGTTTTCCGAAGACCCCATATATGATGGGGGCCAGGTTATTGTACATTTATGTCACATATGGTCCGGAATTGTTTGCTTTTGAAATTGAAAAAGATCGGTCCACAAATGGCTGAGATATGAGCAAAAAACCACGACTACCCCTAATTTTTCCCAAAAATCCCTTGTGGTTGTGGTATTTTTATTACTTTTTGCTGTATATCTGGGGAACGGCAAGAGCCAAAGTTTCCAAATTAGGTACATACATTTAGGTTGCCAATACACACCATCCTACAAAATGTGGGCGGGATTGGAGAAGTGGGCGTGGTACCTCCGGTACAAAAAAAATTAAAAATTGTATAAAAACCTACATTTTAGGGCTGCCATATGTCCAATGGATATGACTTATAAACCAAAATATCGGAAATTTTTTATGGAACATATTTTATAAAAAACTCGGAAAAATCGGTTCAGATACGATAAAGTTATGGCCAAAATTAATTTTTTTTTTTAAATACCCATTTTCGGGGACCAAAGATCTTTCCGATTCCAAGTTTTATAACCCAAGTAAATGGTAAATTTCTTCTTAAACACATCGGTATATAAATCTTTCAAATCGGTTAAAAAATGGCTGAGTTATAACCAAAATACTGAAATCCCAAAATTACTCTTTTTATACCCTTCACCGAAGTAAAAGGGTATACATATATAAGTTTGTCATTCCGTTTGTAATTTCTACAATATTGATCCTACACCCTATAAAGTATATATATTCTGGGTCCTTATGAAAAGCGAAGTTCAAATCCAGTTGTCTCGTATCCCCCCCCCCCCCCCACCCGCCCTTTCCATTTCTTTACATATATTAGCATAATGCCCAATATGATTTTCGTTATCACCCTTCTTTATTATTTCATCTCTTTAACGAAACAATTTTAACAAATAGAAACGGGGAATTTCTGATTATTTTTGTTACTTAAAAACTCGCCAAAAAAGCTAAATCTACGGTAAGGCAACACTGTCTATACTAAAAGAAACAAACAAACACACATTCATGGTACAAATCATTTTGGTAAATATAGGCCTTTTTTTACAACTTTGCTGAGTTGAGTTTACACAAGTGAGTTGAGTTGTGAAAACTAAAACGGGCCATATTTCATTTTAATGATATCCAAACAACGTTCGTTTATGGTTCAGTCGTCTAGGGGGTTGAGTTTAGAAACCTGAGTCCTCTGGTTCAAATCTTGGTTTTTCAAAGAGAATTTTTTTTTTAATTTTTATGTTCTAAAAACGATTGTAAAAAAATATTTACCATTATTAGATTTTTAAATTAAATTTATAATGAAGTTTTTAGAAATGTGAATATGTATGTCTATGTAAAAATTATTTAGTTTTTGTCTAGTTGCTCTGTATTCTGACGCACAATGGTGAAGGGTATATAAGATTCGGTAAATCCGAACATAGATAGCACTCTTACTTGTTTTTTGTTTATTAATTTTATTTATAATACTTTTTATAACGTATAAACAAATGAATTTATTAAAACCCATTTAAAATATTATAATTTTGTTGTTTTTGGAACTATAAACGATATAATTTTAACTGTAGATAAAATAAAAAATATTTATACACTGCTTTTAAAATAAAAAGTTTCAGAAGCACGCAGAGATAAAATATGGTTGTTTCTGTTTATTGTAACAATTTATAGTTGTCGTACACAAAAATTTGTTTCTCGTACTTTTTGGGTAAAGTTATTAAAATGAGAGTAAACCAAAAATTTATCTCACAAATAGTCAAAAATGTACAAAAGTACGGGAACAATAAAAACTAAATTTCTAGCCCAAAACAAAACGATACTATGAAAACGTTCAAATAAATATGTACATACATGACACATTAGCATGTATAAAAGAAAATTCAACATTTTCTATTGTTAATTTTCTTAATATTTTGTATTTTAATTCTTTTGGTAATACTTGGTTGTAATTTTTTATTGTTTATTTTCGGACACAGTTGATTGTATAACAAAACGGGACACTGTTGCCAAGTTTGGGATTTTCACCTGAAATTTGGGGGTTTCCTTTGCGTTTAGGGTCAGTTTCAGGGACTAAAAAGTAGTTAGGGGGCAATTTAGTGTGTATTAATAGCATTTGGGGATATTTAGGGTTATTAAATATTTTCAAAATTACAAAAAAGAATGGAAAAGACCAAATGAATTTTAAGGTGATTATTTAATATAAGTTTCATTACAAGTAAATGTTCAAATATTAGTAGGATAGCATCTGCGTTACTGGCACTACCATTTTCGAACGCAACTGTCGAGCGAGCATTCTCAATGTTTTTTAGTTTTGGTTATGGATTTTTTGTAGGGTAGTTTAATTTGACCACAACGACAAAATAAGCACAGAGAACAACCTGCAGCAATGTAGGCGGTTCGTCGTGAAAATAATCATTTTCATACACACACATGCATTCTATTTTCGATATATTGAAGTCGGTAGCCTACTGTCTCGAATGTGCTTACTGCAAAAGAAAGACATAACTGTTTTTTTAGAAACAGTTAACAACAACCAAGGCGAATTCAACTACAGGTGATGTCGGAACTACAACAATCCAAAAACAACATAGGGTTTTTGCATTGCATTGTTACCCTGCAGATGATAATGGACTACGTGCTCCATATTAATGAAATGGACTACTCCATGGACTGGTCCAATGTTATGCAAGCTTGGACCATGTCATTGTTGAAGAGTTTGTAGAAAAACGACATGTCTTCGTTTTGAAATGAAATGTTTTTCTTTTTAAACGAAGTTAAAACTAATCCTCTGGAGTATACCATTGAGTAGTTTTAAAACGAGTCCACTGGGTTACATGGTCCATCCCTAGGACATCGTAATGTTAAATAGACCATGTTTTTTCAAGACGCCTTTATGGACTACTCTTTATATGCATGTATGGACAAGTCTCGTAATCTGCAGGGTAGTACTTTAAGCTCGAAATGTCAACCATTCTAGCAAAACACTAACAAATCAAAACAAATAAGCTGGAACTGTGAAAATCAGATGCAGTTTCGACACATTCTGTAGTTAATTCACCTTGACAACAACAAATAACACTGATATGTTTTTTTTAAAGATAAACAAGTGTATTGTGCATAGTTTAAGCATTTAGACCCGAAAAATAAAAATTTTGATTTGAGTCACTTTTTAACTAGGATTGCGGTATGTAACTAAAACCTAACTCTATGATTGTTTTAGTGAGAAATGTGATAACTTTGTTGTTGCAACTTTACAAGCGTGGAATTTAAAACAGTTCCTACTCTAGTCGTTCCTTTATGATTTAATTTATATGTATGCCAGGATGGGAAAATCCAAATTAGTTAACACAGTTAAAGTTTATTTGTATTTCTTAATAAGCGTTTAAAAAAAACTCATACAATTTTTGACAGTTCATTTGCGAGGGCGTAAAAATGCACAGTTTGCACAGATTGCTAGAATTTTAAGCGATATCACGAAAACCCTTATTATGTTTCTCTCTTTGGTTCCGGGGGAAAGTGCTTACAATTATTTATATGTAAATAAATACAAATGTTGTCTCTGAAGCTTCTTCTCACTGTTATTTCACACTTAAAGCAATTTGATTCTATAGAACAGTGTTGCCAGGTAAGTTTAAAGAAATTACCCCAACTCCAAAAAAATACCCCTAAATTTGTACTGAGAAAAAATAAAAAAAAACCCAAATTAAAAAGAATCATTTTTTATATAATTTTTTTTACCACACACATACCATATTATTTCATTTAATTTTCTACTTATGTATGTATGTAACTATATTTTAACATATCGACCCCTTTGCGCGAAATTATCGTATTTGCCAATTTTTTTGAAATGGAGTTTTTGATGCAATCTTGTTCTACACCTACTCACCTGACAAAATATTGTAGGCGAATTTCACTTCGTTGCTCCAAAAATTCAATGTATATTTTCATTTTTAAATTGCAAGCGAACGCATAGAAAAGTAGAAAAATTGCTGTCCTGTAAAATTTGGTTTTTGTAACATACGATAATTTCGCGCAAAGGGGTCGATATACTTACATAAAAAAAGCTTTTAGAAAAACAGAATATATTATTATAACTCATTAAAAACGTCTAGTACATTTTCATCCCTCTAGTCCACGTACATGTTTTCATAACTTTTTGCTAAGTTTAATGAAACTGTCATTTGCTTAAGCAAGGTGCGAATCTAATCGCACATTCCATACGGAACCAAATGTTTCTTATTTTGTTTTTCTAAATACATTTGACATACTTTTTGTTAATTTTTGAGAGTAGGTTAAGCTAGGCTATGATAATGGTTAGGCCTTAACTCTTAAAATATGTGCTTTCGTTTACTTTTCCAGTAAAATCCAGTAGGTGAGTAATATGAAAATATTACAAATTTGTGTGTACGCGAACGCATTTCAGTAAAATCTAGTACAAATTTGTACAAATTTTGGGGTAAACGAACGCAGCTAATATTACATTCAACTGTTGAAGTTGCCAGTTGGTTTCTTATTTTATTTTTATAATACTAAACATTGAGAATGCTCGCTCGACAGTTGCGTTCGAAAATGGTAGTGCGAGTACGCAGATGCTTTCCTACTAATATTTGAACATTTACTTCTAATGAAACTTATATGTACCTATTAAATAATCACCTTTAAATTCATTTGGTCTTTTCCATTCTTTTTTGTAATTTTGAAAATATTTAATAATATCAAATTTGAAATCAACCATTTTTATGACGATTTTAAAAAAATATTTGGAATTTCCTCATTCATGAAAAATTCATATGTGAATTTGTCAGATATGAAAACTTTTAAAAAATTCACATTCAAATCCCTCATAAGGAAAAAAACGCGATTTGCCCGGCCATTAACAACGGGAAAATGAAGTAGTAAAGAGGCCTTATAGAAGGCCTTTTTGGTGATAAAGTTTTCCAGTCGCATTCCAACTGTATATCTAATAAACACCGTTTGTCATTGTAGACCAAAGCCTTGGCTTCTTACATCTACTTTAAAGTCTTCTGAAAGGCCTTCGAAAAATAAAAAAGAATTAAGAATGAAGTTTTATTCCAGTGTAATTCGCAACCTAAGGACAACAAGGTTCTATCTTACATGCAGTTAAGGTACAAATAGAACCTTGTTGTTCTAAGGTTGTGAGTCCTAAGTTTATGTTTGTATATTTTAATAGCAAAGTTACCTTGAATAATTCTACCTTGTTTAAACATTTTTATATTAAACGGAAATTTTGTCATTGGCGAAAATTGTCAAATTAAATATTCATTATAAATAAAAATTTTTTCAAGGCAATTTTGTTATTCGAGGATTTTGTTGTGTTTTAAAGAAAAAAAAAAAGAAAAAGGGAAGGAAAAGAAAGGAAATGGAAAAAGAAAGGAAGTTGGTTTCAAAGTTGGTAAAAAATAATGAAAAACCAGTTCCCTTATTAAATTTTTTAAAACTGTATACTTAAATAGAATGATGACGAAAAACATATCGTGTTGGTCTGCTGCCGTTTTTGGTTACATTTCTTATTCTTAAGCCAAGGAAAGGATACAGCAACAGTGAGTGATGAAAAAAACATTGAGTGTTTATAAACAAAACTTCGTCCAAAAATAATTCCTACAAAAAAATGTGTCTCAAAGAAAGCCACCGCTCTGCTCCGTCTTCATCTTCTCCTTCTGTGATTGCTTGGGTGCGCGTCATTCCTTGTTCAAGAACTTTTTTATTTGATTCAGCAAAATTATTTGTTTGAAATTTATATGAATTTCAGTAAAGTTTTTGTTTGATTCAGTCAAATTATTTGTTTAAAAATATCAGTGTTATTTTTTTCAATAAACAAAATGCAAATAAATTGTTTGAATATGTAAATTTGTTTATAGGACCGATTTCAGACAAAAAATATTTTGACTCTACAAATTTTTTGTTTGAATTGGAAAAATAATTTTTTCTGTGTAATATAATATTCATGTTATTTATTAACATACATATATGTTTATTTTGAACATAATCTAGTTACTGTTTGAAAATCTCGGGTTCCTTTGAACCAAAAATTAATTTTAATATTAAATAAAACACCTTACAAACCTTTATATTACGTAATTTACTGTAACAAAACTCATTATAATTATTAAAAAAATTATATCTGTTTGTATATTTCAATTAAATGTCTAATAAAATCTATATATAAATCGGCTAAGGCAAAACAGTTAAGAACACTTTTCTCCTCTGTTTGCCCAGCGACTAGAATAAAAAATACACCATTTGAAAGGGTTTTAATGGCAGAAGTGCACAATATATATTTTATTAAAATCTGTTCAATATTTTCAGAGTTATGAGCGTTCAAGTTTGATACTAACACATAAATAAAAATTTTGTTTTTTCCAATTATCAAATAATAAAAAATTATTATTCGACATTTTCAAGAAAATATTTCGACTATATGAATCGGCACAGACAAACCAGTTAGGAACGATATCTTTTTTTGTTGTTTTTCAACCACTCACGTAGAACATAACATATGAACCGAAGGTTGGTCCATCGCAAATTCGATCCACTAAGACGGAAAAAATGAATGCTCGAAACATATTATTATTTCTTCATATTAAAAAAAATTATGGCCGAATTTCGACCATTAGGAAAACACTTGTTAATATAAATACATATTTATAATGAATTTAAATACATAGATAAATTTGCCTTAATTATTCCACGAAAGATTTAAAATGAAAATTAGCTAGATACCGAATTGGGCTATCTTAACCCCGGGTCTCCACGTAGCAATATTTATTGCGGCAAACGTCAAATTTGATTGCTCCATTAAATTTGCGACGTATAGACCGCATATTGCCATGAGTGGCAATCCAATGTTTGCTCTTCTGATTGCTTGAGCAATGATTGCTTAGCAATCTGCTGTCAAATCAGTTGTCATTTATCTGTTTATCATTTCTGTCTACGGTTGTTTATTAATATATGTGTGTTTAGTTATTGAAAAAGCAATCAAGAAAGACGCCAAGCGGACATCTTAGAACAATTTGATATATGTTTACTTTATATTTTTAAAAATATTATTATATATTCAACATTTTTTTTATTTTTTCGAATTTATTCTATGAGCTAAATTTCAGTTATGTATTTTATAAAGCTTTTTTGTAAGTCATATTCATTCAATTTTTCAGAAATGACTTTATACACTACCAGACTATTATATTGTATTTTCTTGTTACATTTTACCTTAGCTCTCCTTTGGAAAGCAATGAGGTATATTGTATGTACAGAAAAATTTACAATTATTAGGCACCAGCAGAATGTAATGCATTTTCTGGCCCGCTACGGCCTTCGTCAGCATTCTTTGTGTCACACTGGATAGTGATACTTTATAAATTAAATGTATTTAACTCAACAAATTTAACAAATAGAAACTGGGAATTATTTCCTTCCGAAGGTTACTTTATATTATATTCAACATTTTTTTTATTTTTCAAATTTATTCTATGAGCTAAATTTCATTTCATTTATACAGCTTTTTTGGGCCGTCAGCCAGATGGAGACACAGGGGGACTAACACGCATCTTTGTGATCGTGCCGTAACTGTGTCTCACTTCTGGCTGGTAACAGATCCTCAGCATAGTCATGTCTCTGCTCTGGATGCTAGTCGGGCGGAGAGAAGACAACTCTACAAAAATCACCCCAATCCAAGGTGGAACAGCTTACGCCGATGGATGCATGGCCGAGGGGAGGTCGTTAGTAAGCGGATTTTGGATACAGGTCGACCTCCAGTTTTAATTAAGACTTCTCATGGTACACGGGCTCTGCCATGCGTGACCATACCCATCCCTACATTATGAAAAATTATTAATGGATACAAATTTAAATGAAAAAAATGAGTTGGATGAGACTCTAAAACCATCAACCACCAACATTAGCGGGGCCATTGGGCACGTTAACGCTGGTAACAAGCTTCTAGAAGCGGACAGGTGGTTCGTGAATGAAGGAGCTGAGGAAACGACCTCAGCAGTTGGAAATCCGCAGCAAGAGGTACTGTCTTCTAGCTCGGAGAACCCAACAAACAACCTGGCAACCGACAACAATGGCAGCGCCACTAGGCAAGCAGTTGGAGGTACCAACTTGAGGGCGGAGGACAAAAGGTCCACGGAGGCGGCAACTTGTGCCGCGACCGAAGTGCCTAGAATAACGCAAGAGGAGATAATGTCCTCTGGCTCTGACACCGAAGTCGCTGAGCAGGATGATGCTTGCAGCTTGAACTCGGTGAAGTCTGGCAGCACAGTGCGAGGCGTAAATTTACAGGCGCTCAGCATGCCACAAGGGCTCCGGCAGTCGCAACATTAAAGATCGGAAAACTCTCCCTCTACTGGAGCTCCGGCAAAGCGTGCATGTGCGAGACAGACATATGCCCAAAAGGTCCAGACGCCAAAGGGCGTTAGACTGGGTTTTGTCTAAGCACTTGACGCTCCGTCACTAACTGCCGACCAGATTGAAAGGATCAAAAATACGATTCTTCAGGCAGTTATTGAGAAAGCAGGAACTTTCAAACCACAGTTTGAAAGCTGTCTACGGCACACCGACTGGTTGATGCTTGTGTGCGTCAACAATGAGACGGCGGAATGGACTAAGTCCAACCTTGATTACATCAAGGAGAAATCAGGGGTAGAATGCAAGATCGTCCTTGAAGAAGAATTCCCCCGCACGCATTTTGTGAGAGAATACTTCCCACATAGTCTTGAGTTGCCCAATGAGAGGGTCCTGGCCTTCATAGCGGCTCAAAATGACTTGGCTGCAACTCATTGGGCAGTGGCTCAAAGACAAGTACATGGCGAATTCCTCCATCTTCGTCTGGCTGTGGATACTAGCTCCTACCAGAAGCTTGTGAAGATGGGAGGAAAGGTCAGCTACTGCTTTGGGCAGGTGAGACTGCACCTCAAGAACACTGGTTCAAAGGATGGCGGCGAGAAAAAGGACGAGAAGCCGGCGGAGAATGCAGCAAAAAAGGCTGGCAAATCGTCACAAATCAAAGGGAGAGAATCCGCCCTTAATGATGGCCCGTCTACCAGCGGGGCAGCTGATGCTCGCGGGAATAAACGGGCAGATAAGGGAAGTGTGGCGAAAATCGTCCAAAGGCCTCAACCCCCGGCCAAGAGCAGAACCCCCAACCCTGGGGAAAGAACAGAGAAACCGACTAAAGGGTCGCGAGGGAAGGGACCCCGACGTAACCGGTTGGGGGAGTTAGTGCAGCGGTCCATTAGGGATAGCGATGGGTACCATTAGGGTGCTTCAGGCAAACCTGCATCACGCCAAAGGGCGCTGTGCAGGATCTTTGCCGAAGAAAACATCGGTCTTGCGCTTTTGCAGGAGCCATGGATCAATAGTGGCCAGATCCGGGGAATTACGATCCCAATCAAGTAAGCTGATTTATGATCGGTCAGTGGACAAGCCGCGCGCAGCGTTGCTTGTCGACAATTGTGTTGACATAATTCCATTGACTAATTTTATTTTCAGAGATCTAGTGGCAGCACAGATGAATATACCCACTGAACGGGGGTCGTCGGAGATCGTCGTTGCGACGGCCTATTTCCCTGGCGAAGAAGAAGTAGCCCTACCAAAAGAGGTGGCGGACCTGGTGCTGTACTGCGGTATGCATGGAAAGCAGCTTATCCTGGGCTGCGATGCCAATGCCCATCACACCGTTTGGGGTAGCAGCAACATCAACAAAAGAGGTAAGTTACTACTGGAATATCTGGTAGGTACGAACTTGGACATAGCCAATGTCGGCTGTAAGCCGACCTTTATTAATGTGATCAGAGAGGAGGTATTAGACCTTACGCTGGTTAGCGGCGCTTTGCGCGATTCAATTCGTAACTGGAGGGTTACGGATAAGGCCTCGCTGTCGGACCATCAACATATTAGGTTTGACATACCGGGGGGGGAGGATTTGCGTAGAGGCGCTTACAATCCCAGACGAACGGACTGCAATGAGTTCAGGCCCCTTGTGAACCGGAATGCTGAGCTCCTAATGACAGATATCGGGTCTGTTGATGAGATTGAGCTAGCAGCCAACCTTTTTGAAGAAACATTACTCTCCTCCTTTCGAGGGAGTACGACACAGCGACCCTTAAGCTCTAGCCGTAGGACTCCGTGGTGGAATGAGACGCTCGAGCAGAAGCGGAGGCATGTCAGGAGGTTATTCAACAAGGCAAAACGGACCAAAAACTGGCAGGAGTACAAAGGTGCCCTAACGGAATATAACAAATCCTTACGTAAATCCAAACGGGATTCATGGAGGAACTTTTGCAGTAGTGTCGCGGGCCTCCCTAGCGCGGCAAGACTTCACAGGGTAATGACCAAGGGACACTCAAATGGTGTGGGTCTGGTGGAGGGAACAGATCGTTCCTTCACAACAAACCGCAGGGAAACTTTGGAAACCTTGCTGAGGGTACACTTTCCGGGCTCGACTGTTGTGGATGATACTGGTCACCCAAACGTCGAGGCGGCAATCCCGGGGACTCGCCGGGCTAATGGGTTAGCCGGTAGGATTTTCGATGAGGATAGGGTACGGTGGGCAGTTGACTCGTTCGGCCCATTCAAGTCACCAGGAGGTGACGGAATCTTCCCTGTATTGTTACAGGAGAGTTTTGATATGATAATAGGGCCTCTGATTGGTCTTTTTAGGGCAAGCTTCACCTGGGGATACATTCCGACCACTTGGCGTACGGTCAGGGTTGTATTTATTCCCAAAGCTGGCAACAGGCCGCTGGAGAAGCCGAAATCCTATAGACCTATCAGCCTTACTTCATTTCTGCTCAAGACTGTTGAGCGGCTACTGGACCTTTCCGAACGAAAGGTCCTGGAGTGTTGGGAATCCATGTCGGGGAAACCATGAATTGCACTGGTATACTGACGGGTCAAAATCGGAGCACGGGTTTTTGGACCTAATACACGACTCTCGATGGCAATGGGCGAATTACCGAGTGTTTTTCAGGCCGAAATTTACGCTATTGATGTGTGTTGCAGCAACATTCTTGATAGGGGAATGGTTGGCGGCAGTAATGTGATTTTCACTGATAGCCAAGCGGCAATTAGAGCACTCTATTCTTGGAGAATGTCCTCGAAGCTGGTGGCGGAGTGCCGTGGAAAGCTACAGGAGCCGGGGACAAGGAGCAGATTGACGCTCTGCTGGGTGCCGGGGCACTCAGGGATCCTGAGTGATGAGCTGCCCAGGGCTGGTTCTAACGGGCGGATGGTAGGTCCCGAGCCCTTTTGTGGACTAAGTTGGGCAGGGGTCCAGTCCGTCATGGAGGACTGGGCTCTGGGCGAGCATAGGGGATACTGGGTATCGCTTCCGGGAATGCGTCAGGCAAGGAGATTTATCTCTCCCGGGAAGGTAATGAGGACGAATGGTCTCGGCAGATGGGATCTGCGACGGCTGGTGGCCTATTTGACTGGCCACCACACGATCAAATACCACCTTTATCGGATGGGCCTGGCTGAGGATCAGGAATGTAGACTATGTCTAGACGGGGACGAGACGACAGAGCATGTACTGTGTGACTGCCCGGCGTTGGCATGGGCCAGGAGGGGGCACTTGGTTCATGGTATAATGTGTGCGTCCCGAATCGGTGATATACCGGCAAAGGCCCTGTTTGGGTTCCTATGGGAAGCGGAGGGTCTTTTGGCCAACTAAGGGGAGTGGGTACAATAGACCTAACCTGGTCGCGGTACCTGTCACTGTGGGAAAACTCCCCGCTCTATCGTGAAAAAAAAGCTTTTTTGTAATAGTCATATTCCTTCAATTTTTCAGAAATGACATTATACACTGTGACGAGCAAAAGTCGTAGCCCTCGTTTTTGAGTCACATGCCCTAGACTACACCTCCGCACCAGACCAACCTGGCCCAAGATGAATCATAATTATTTAAATTTTTTATTATCTTTTGTATTACCGCATTGCATAGCTTATATTATCCTTTAGTTTTATTGAATTCATATTTTGTTTAACTTAATTTTAATAATTTGTATTATTTTCATCCTTTAATTATTTTTTGTATTAAATAATTTATGTATTAATTTTGAAGTTAACGGACCTATGGCGTCCGCCATCTAGTGGCGAGTAGAAAAGAATGGGACACGACAACACACACTTATGAGCAACCATGATAAATAATTACTTTAGTATGTGTGTGTAAATGTACACCGGCAAACAGTATAAAAGCAGAGTACGCCCCATTAAGCAGTCAAGGCCTCGTTACTCTTACGTAAACGTATACGTTGCTAATCAGCTGTTCCGTTTTCCTTACCAAGCTACTGTGCAAATAGGTACTCTTACGTAAACGTAACGTTGCGTTGCGGATGAACCTGATAAAATTAAAATTTCTCTCCGTTTTTACGTATCAGCTGTTAAGAATTGTATTTTTGTTTTGAAGCAGTGTTGTCAACAAAACTTATTAACCAGCGGTTTACTTTTAAATTTTATTAATGAGATTCTCATCAAAACGTTAATTTAAATTTGATGTAATGAAATCCAATGTTATGGGGTTTTTGTTCGAACTGAAATTAATGTTGGCTTTATGTGTCACAGAAACCAAAGTTATCGGATTTTTATTGAAAATAAAAGAAGCAGCTTACAGCTCTTGTTTATTCGTTGGAAATAAATATTGTTGTTAAAAGTTTAATTTTTTATTTTATTTTATCCAACAGTTAGATTATTTCCATAGATGGAAGTAAATAAAATTGATAAATGTTAAAATAGTATTTTTGCATGTTTCCGGCAGCGGGCTGCTGCTAGGGTTGCCATACGTACTGTTTTTAACAGTACATGTACTGATTTTTTGCAATTGTACTGTTTTATGCATAATGTCCAAAACAGTACGCAAATGTGCTGTTTTTTACACTTTGTACTGTTTTTTGTACTGTTTTTTTTGGTTCAGTCTACAAAAAACCAAGATATTAAGAAAAACCCTGTTTAAGTCATATTTTGAAAATATCCTAATATTTAACAGTACATAGATTAAAAAAAGGTTGTGTTCCAAACAAAAAAGCTCTAAAATAATAAGACTTTTTACGCTGTGGTCATTGTTTTCTCATAAACACGCAGTAGACATCTTAATTATAATGGGTGACTCGCAGCAGTTGTATATTTTCATGTTATTATTTTTAAGACATATGATTTTATAGCTACCTCTTCCAATAGTATTTTCCTTTAAACACCTGAGAAAGATAAAAACAAAATCGAAATTTTGTTAAAAATATTATATTTTTTAAATACTAACGTCTGTATTTATAAAAAATTTTTAAATTTAATAAAGGTTTACAAAACAAATTTTGTATAAAAATTCTCCTTAATAAACTTTTGTAAGATTTAATAATCGTTTATAAATACGGGGGTAAATAAATACTTATTCCAACACAACTATCGTTAATTCCTAGAATTTTTTTTTAATATTCGGGCAAGTTCTGGAAATCGAAATCACGTGAAATTGAAAAAACGAACAAATTTAAAAAATTCTCCGGGCTCAAAATTTATAAAAATACCTAATTCCTTTCGGACCACTTTTCTACGTGGCTACGTTAATTGTTACAAAAATTTTATTGAATATCTTCAGCGTATAAATTTTATTGAAACTTGTTTTTTACTATTTTAATATTTTCAGATTTTGTTAAATAAAAATACACCAAACTATGTTTTTTGGATTTTATAGATTATAGCTGAACTTGGTAAAATTGTCCGTAAATAGCTTAAAATTTTTTTGAAATTTGAAAATTAACTTGGACACATACATTTTTTCAAATTCTATTTGATTTGTGCAACTATGTGTGTGGTGAAAATTGCTTTAACTACCAGTATGCTTAAAGAAAGTCCTACTTACACAAATGGAGTAATTTCGTATACGTTTAAAATGTCATAAAACGGAAATCATTCCTTTGACGTTACACATTTCAAGTGTTTTTCGTTATATAATTGTTGCATATTCAATCAAAAGTTTTAAATATATAATAATTTAAATAAATAGTTGTGTTTTCGCCAAAAAAAAATGTACTGTTTTTTTCTTGATTGTACTGTTTTTTTGTGGTCAATGTACTGTTTTTCCGAATTTAAAATCTGGCTACCCTAGCTGCTGCAAATTTACAAAAGCCTTTTTCTCACTTTTTCTATGGTCAATTTATTTATTTATAAGTTTGAAACAAGAAATATTTTCGTATTTTAACTAAATTCGCTTTATATATTTACAAAACAATAAAAGTACACAAATATAAACAACAAATGCAAGTTATACAACGATGGTATTTATTTCATATTGCACATTAGTATGTTTACTGTATTTCCACTTCTTATTTTCTTTTCTATAGTTTTCATTTACATTTACAACAAAAGTTTTAACAATATTTTAACGCAAAAATCATAATTTATAAAATTATTAAATAAAAATTGAATTAATAGCTGTAAACACATGAGCCAAAACATTAAACAGCTGATTCGATTATTGATTTTATTATAAAATAATTATTTGCATACATTTTGGACAATGCAAATAGAAAAAAATCAGCGCATAGTTCCGAATATTCGCCTTAACCTTATTATATTAAATATATATATTATTTTTTTTTTTTTTATTTGACCTTTCTTTTTTCATAATTATTTTGAATTATTTAAGCTTGAGGTCTTTTTTAAAAGAATATATTATATTTATTTATTTTTCTCATTATTGCGCTAACCTTTGGTTAGCATCTTTAGGAAATTAAATTAAGTTTACACTAAAATAATTTTTTTTTAAATTTTTGGTTAACACATATTGGTTATATCAAGTTTCATTTAAAGAGATATTAATAACGGCTAAATATATTTTAAGGTCCATAACTCCAAAACTTGATTCTCAGGCGCAATAAAAACTAGATCCGAAGGTGTGTTATCCGAATTATCCAGTAATCCAAACTGGCACTGTATATCTGTGGCATTTTGACAAAACATTAACAAACAACACATGGATTAAAAAAACAAAATTTCGAAAAATAAAACAAAAACAATTTGCACAATAGCGAAAATTCGCGAAAAAATTTTATATTTCAAACAAGCCATAAAATTGATTAAAACTCCGTAAAACTGTAAGGAATGGCTAAAATTCGCAAAAAAATACAAGATTTTAAACAACCCTAAAACTAATTTGACATCGCTAAATCGGTTAAAAAAAACAAATTGTCGAAAAATAACATAAAAAATTTTAACGTTTTTTAGCTATAATTTTGAAAAACAAACCCTTTGTGTTTACATGTGCTTTCGACAATTGAGATCCACACCGAAAAACACAAAAACGGTGTGATTTACAGAACGCAGAAGCTTTTTGCTATGTTATCACGACTTAAGATGTTTTGTCAAAATG
This sequence comes from Pollenia labialis, assembly GCA_949318255.1. NCBI lineage: Eukaryota > Metazoa > Arthropoda > Insecta > Diptera > Polleniidae > Pollenia > Pollenia labialis. The sequence goes on along the minus strand of OX439139.1, from coordinate 60,765,266 downwards.
CCACAGATATGTATAAAGTATTTTAATTTTTGTACAAAAGCGCCGGTATCGGTATGTACTGGCGATTTTAAAAAAGAATGTTAGCAACATGTTTTGGAACAAGACTGTGAGCAAAATCAAAACAAATAATGATTTACACACATATGTACGAGTACACGCATACACCTCAACAACATATGACACGTTTACGTTTTTGTAGTAACTACCAACATTTAAAGTCGACCGCAACGTTTACGTATCCGCTACATTTACGTAAGAGTAACGAGGCCTTCAGTCTGTCGGCAGCTGGCAAACGGGTAAGGTCTTATTTATCTGTGAGAGATTATACCTCTACAGCAGGGATGACAAATGACATTTTCGAAATTGTACTTAATTCAGTAAAAAATTGTACTTTTTTGGCACTAATTGTACTGAACCCCAAAAAAAATATTTTTTACTAGTTTTATTATTGAATAACAAAAGAATATACGTACATACATATATACATGTATTTAAAATGTGCCTTTGGCAATTATCAAAAAAATCCTTAAGTTAATAAATTAAAATTTAGACGAAGACTGTTTAGCTTGTTTTTTAACTGAGTAAAAATTTTGTCTTAAAATGTATATTCCCTTGGATTTGGTATCCCACTAAACGCCCTTATACCCCGTTTTGCTATGCTTTAGAACACCAAGCTAAAATGTCCGTCTAAATTCCGTACGAAAATATTTATATAGTAATTTACATAGTACTTCGTTATATGTTCTGTTATAAATGTACATAAAAACTTAAATTAAAAACTTACAACAAAGATCGCAGCAATATACTGAAGTAAGTGATCCCACCAAATTTTAAAGAAACTATTTTTTTATCAAAGTAATTTTTGGGAATACAAAATTGTTTAATTAATAATTTTATGTCAATAAATTTAATTATATATGATTTCTTTTTATTTGAATTGATATAAGTAACATATTTTTATTAGAAAAAGGAAATTTAAAAGAGGTTTTGTGGTTTTATGCATTATGTTCTTTTGCTTTGGCGATTTCAATAAGCAGCTGATTAAAATAATATTCCAAATATGCATGTTGGCAATGCTGAGAATAATATTAACAAAGTATTCAATCGCGAGCAACACGCGTGAGGTTTAGAACATGCTTCGCGATTTACAACACTTGTGATTTGATAATTGTGCGAGTATCAGAACAAAGCTAATTGCAGGCAACATAAAATGATTATTTTCAAGGAGATCAAAGTTCGAGTTATGTAGAAAATGAGTTTTTTTTACAAATTTTTACATAAGTTTTTGTTAATTTAAAACTATAGAAACAAGATTCATTAGACTGTCGTAAATCTTTCGTGTGAATTAAATTCGATACGGTATTTTTATAAAGGTGACTTCTTTGCATTGTTTTTATTTTTATCAAATTTTGGCAAAAAAAATATCCGCTCCACATTCGCCGACCTTTGGCTGTTCTACTGATACCCTGAAACATTAGTTCATTAATTTAATTTTTCAATTCTGCAACCCTAGACCAAAAAGTTTAAATTCTAAAACGATTGACATTTTTAAATTGTACTAAACATGTCAATGGAGTACTTCCGTACTTTTGCAATCCTAATAGTACTGAAAAAAGTACAATTGTACTGACTTTATCATCCCTGCTCTACAGCTAACTAATATCCAAGGTATATTTATAACAGGTAGCCGCGAGATTACAACAATTGTACAATAAAACAAATAACAGGGCTTTTTATAGTTGTTATGCGTTACGAACTGTCAAACAGCAAAGTGGTTGATAAGAGACAAAAAAGACAAAAGATAAAGACAAAAAACTTGTTTACTATACAACATTTGACAGTTCGTATCGCAAACCAAGCATATAAAAAATAAACAGCTGGCTTTCCGAGACTACCTGCTATAAATATACCTTGCTAATATCTAACGATCGTAGAAGAGAGGTTATACCTCTTTCGTGTGATCCCACTCGTTGCCGGTAAAGATTGCAAAGCAAGAGAACAGCGGTGTAGACTAAATTCTCTTGGTTTGTTTTCTGGCTTTTTCTTGGCTATCGTGAGGCAGCATCCGAGAGCAGGGTGATAACGCATTTCGAGAGAACAGCGGTGTAGACTAAATTCTCTCGACGTGCAGTAACACCATGTTCTCTTGTGTGTCGCTTCCCTCGTGTGTCAGTAAAGTGCCGAGTGTGTGTTGTCGGTTTCGTCCCGAGAGTGTCGTGTCCGTCGTTTGTGTACTGCGTAACATTTATTTTGTCGATAATTGTAAAATTTAAACGGAGCGAGAACAAATATACTGTGGTTACGTTTTATAACGTTTATGAAAAAAGAGCGAGTGCGGTGTTTAATTTCTCTGATCAAGAAATAAATTTTTTGTAACGAACCCTGGGAGCCGCGAGCTCTACCCCTGCATAAGGTGGAAAACACATCGTTACAACACTACCAGACTATTATATTGTATTTTCTTGTTACATTTTACCTTAGCTTTCCGTTGGAAAGCAATAAGTTATATTGTATGAACAGAAAAATTTACAACCACCAGACACCAGCAGAAAATACAATATAATAGTCTGATAGTCAGGGCTGCCAGAAATTTTCAGCAAAAAATCTTAATTTCACCAAAAAAAATCTTATTTTTAAAGAAAAAATCTTATTTTTGGAAAACAGTATTTTTTTTTATTATAAATAATAAAAACAATTCATATTTTATTTAATACATAAAATAAACAAGAAAAAAACATAACAAATCTTATACTTAATTGTATTATTTAGTTTAAAAATTTTTATATGGGAACAAAGAAGGTTTTTTTAATTGAACTAACCTTCGTCTAGACAAAACAGAAAATCTTATTTTTGGGGAAAAAATCTTAAAATCTTTTTTAGGTTAAAAAATCTTAAAAAATAAGGTAAAATCTTACTTCTGGCAGCGCTGCTGATAGTGTATAAAGTCATTTCCGAAAAATTTAAGGAATATGACTATTACAAAAAAGCTTTATAAAATACATAACTGAAATTTAGCTCATAGAATAAATTCGAAAAATAAAAAATGTTGCATATAATATAAAGTAACCTTCGGAAGGAAATAATTCCCAGTTTTTATGTTATTATAGAGCAATTCCATATGAAAACGATCAAAATTGGCAAATTTTTGGACGACCCCTCTCCGATTTTAAAATAAATAGTCTCAATCGATTGCCCAGCAAAAAATAATGTACCTACATTCAATCACATTTAAAGTCGGGCAGACGCATTAAAATATTTTTTGACCCAATATCTATGTTTTGATAAAAGAAAACACATTCCATTTTTTCCTATTTTATTACAAAAACCCTTTTATTTAAAAACAACAAAAAAAATGTATGTCAAGTTCCGTTATTAAATGTACATGTAGGCTAAACTAAGATAAGGACACTTTTCTGTCTCACATTTAAAGTCGGGCATTACATAAAAATCAATAAAAAATCAACAATATTAAGAAGAAAACGCAAAATCAGTATTTTGTTGCGCCACCTTTATGATTTTCTCGAGTGATAGCTCGTTGGAAAGGTATTTAATCAGGCTTTAATTGAAAAATATTTATTACCTGGTAATTTAAAAAATTTGCAAAACATTTTATGACCTGTGGTCGGCTTATTGGCAGTAACCAATTAAGTCCCTCTTTAAAAAACATTTTATGACCAGTAGTTCACGAAAATTTTCCTATTAAAGAAAAGCAAATATCGCTTATTTTATTTTACCTATTTTTTACCAAAAAATAAATATAAATACTTCACACACTCTGAGTCAAATTTCAGTTGAATACTAAACGTGAAAGTGTTAAAGTGTTTTTTTTTGTAAAGTAAAGAGTGAAGCTGTAAAGACAATTTAAAGTAAAATGAATAAATTTTGCTGCAATCCGTTTAACAAGAGTGGACATCGTTCGAAAAAGATAAAAGTATTAAAATTAACTGGTGTTTCGAAGCGATACATGAATGAATTAAATATACAATACGGTGAAGAAGCACAATTCATTTGCCCCAAGTGTAAAATCGATTTGTCTCAACAAGCAAATGCATTGAAACAAATGCAGCCACAATCCGAGAGTGAAATGACAAGTGAACAAAATGTTTCATCTGATAGTGAGGCAGACATTCCGATGGTCAATATGTCTTTGAGTCCTTTGAATGAGGCTATTACCACTTTAGGTGAAACGCCTATTAGAAAAAGAAAGTTGCGAAGTGAAACATACAGGAAAGAGAAAAAAAGGCAAGGTTATGAGTGCAATCGCGACAATATTTGATGAAGGCTCTGATAACGAATGCAGTCAAGCAGATGACGTTGATGAGTGCAAACAAATGATTGAGCAGTTGAAAAGAAAATTCAATTTAGCGACCACTTTTCCGGAGAAATATCTCATTTTATCTGCGCTGCCTCAATCATGGTCTATACGCAAGATTTCTGAACAGTTTCAAACATCTTTTTACATCGCGAGAAGAAGCAAAGAATTAGTTCGACAGAAGGGCATATTGGCGACTCCCACCAAGAAATTTGGCTCAAGGACCCTCAGCGAAGCAACGGTGAAATTGATTCAAGATTTTTACTGCAATGATGACAACAGCCGCGCCTGCCCAGGTACACGTGACTATGTTATCACACGTGTTATGTTTGTAACATATAATAAATAACAAAATTGGTTGGGTTTTTTAATTAACAATTCTCTATTTGCTGCTGTCCACTTCAAATGCAAGAAAACGAGTGAGTTCTAAATATGAATACATACTACACATTGTATTGTTGGAGTTTATCTTATTATCATACGATTATGAGTACTTTTTAATAACGGTTCTATTATAACTACAATACAGTGACTGACAAAATTACGTATACTAATTTGATACAGTGAATGGCAAAAGTACGTTTACTAACTTTTATTATACATCCTTACATTTCTTCCTTTTTTCAAAAATGGTGTAAACTTTTAATTCACAAAATGTTTTAGTAATTGAAATTCAGTTTTAAGCGTATTTATAAAAAATAAAATTTACATACATATTTAAATTAAATAAAAAAAATATTAACAAAAATACAAGATTGAATTATAGTTTGTAGTTTACATTAGGTTTTTTTTTAACCGATCTTTTATAGGTATTTCCTCTTCCTTTATTAAAGAATCTTCAGCATCAATTAATGTTTCAACATCATTCTGAACCTGATGGTTTTGGCTATCTCTAGCAAATGTTACAACTACATCCTTTTCAACTTTTTTTAATTGATTTCTATGAGCTACCCTACGTCTTTTTTTAACTTCTATTAAATAAAGAGTATTGGAAATAATTTTGCAAATTGACCCTTTGATCCATTTTGCATCACTATTTCCATTTGGATTCAAATATAATATTTGTTCACCCACTTTTAAATAAAAATTGTTTGCCTTTGAGCTTTTTTCAAAATCTACTTTTTCTTTACTTTTTTGAATTTTATAGTTTGTAGGTGTTGAATTTATATTTGAAACATGCTTGCAACCACCATATGACAATGGAGTTATTGGTTTATAAGCTAACACTAGTTCACTTGGGCAAATACCAGTGACGGTTGTTGGAGTATTTCGATACTTAAATAAAAAATTTAAAATAATGTTCTGTATGGATAATTTTTTCACTTGATCAGACAAAAAATATGATTTTAAGCTACGCTTAACAGTCTGTACACCTCGCTCTGCCAATCCATTACTCGGAGGATGATATGCTGGACTAAACATCTGGTTTATGCCATTATATTTTAAAAATAATTGAAATTCCTCACTACGAAATTGAGGTCCATTATCGCTTACCAAAATGTTACAAAATCCAAAATTTGAAAATATTAATTTCAATTTTTCTATGACGATAAATGTAGTTGTCTTTGACAAAATGTGCACATCAATCCATTTTGAAAAATCATCAACTATTATTAAAAAATCTGTGTCCTGAAATTGAAAAAGATCCACGTGGACACGTTCAAAAGGATATGAGGTAGCCGGCCAAGTAAAATTTGGACAATCTTTAGTTTTGTTTTGAGACTTTTGACATACTGAACAATTTGAAACAAATTTTTCAATATTTGCGTCAATTGACGGCCACCATACACAACTTCGAGCCAAAAGCTTCATACGTACAATACCAACATTGGTGTCATGTAACAATGACAACAATTTTCCCCTCAATATTGATGGTATTACCAACCGATCCGCGTAAAATAGACATTTATTCCTTACCTCAAGAGAAAGTTTTACATTCCCGTATGGACCTAAAATATCGTCCAACTTTTTCGACTCTGGCCAACAGTCATTTTCTATGAAATGAATTATCTGTCTAATATGCTCATCTTTTTCAGAAAACTTAGCAATGTCAGCAATTGAAATTGGAATATAATTTTTATCAAAATTAAAAAAATTTAAATTACAGTTATTAATGTTTGTTGTACCCTCTAAAGGTAAACGGGATAGGGCATCGACGTTTTTTTGTTTCGCACCAGGGCGGTATTTAATTGTACAATTATAATTTGAAAGAAATAAAATCCACCTATGGAAACGGACAGACACAATATTTGCCAAAGCCTTTTGGTCTCCCAAAAGTTTTTCCAATGGTTGGTGATCAGTGTACACTGTAAAATTATACCCATACACAAACTTATGAAACTTTTTTACAGCATATACCACCGCCAAAGCTTCTCTATGAATTTGAGAATAATTTTTCTCGGATTTAGTTAACGTAGTTGATGCCATAAAACATGGTCTCTCCTGGTCGTTGACAACAATACTGAGAATCGCACCTACCCCGTATGGCGAAGCATCAGAAGCGATTACGATTTGCCTTGTTGGGTCAAAATGAAATAGAAGATCGTTTTCACAAAGTAATTTTTTGCAATTTACGAAAGCTCTGGAGCATTCTTCGTCCCAGTGCCACTTAGTTTCCTTACGAAGATGGTTATGTAAAGGTGCCAAAACAGTAGAACTGTTAGGCAAAAACTTCGAATAATAGTTTACCAATCCCAAAAAACTTTGAAGTTGATCCGCATTGACTGGGGCGGGAGCTAACATTATTGCTTCAATTTTTTTCTTTGAAGATCTTATTCCTTCCGGAGTCAAAACATGCCCCAAATATTCCAGATTACTCTCCAAAAACTTACACTTTTCCCAGTTAATGCGAACATTGAATTCTTGTAGTCCACTCAAAACTTTAAACAATTTTTCACGACAAGCTTCTCTACCAATACCGGCTACCAAAATGTCATCCAAATAAACTGCCACACCCTCTAGGCCCTGCGTAATTTGGTCCATGACCCGCTGAAAAATCATTGGTGCCGTTGAAACGCCAAAAGGCAATCTACAAAATTCAAACAACCCCATATGGGTATTGATTGTTAAAAATGACCTTGACGAGTCATTTAATGTCAACTGCAAATACGCTTTGCTTAAATCCAAAATACAAAAATGCGTTTTCCCTCTCATACTTGTAAGGATATCGTCTATTAGAGGCAGTGGATATACATCGATTTCAATTATTGGATTTATGGTCACTTTAAAATTTCCACATATTCTAACACTTGAATCTTTTTTCAAAACACAGACTATGGGTGCCGCCCATCTACTGTTACGAACCGGTTGTATAAACCCTTCTTCACACATATTCTTTAGTTCCGCCTCTACTTTGGTCTTTAAACTCATAGGCACCGAATATGGCTTGTAAAATTTAGGTTGTGAATTTGGCTGAACACAAACGTCAGCAGAAAACTGTTTAATGGGATTTTTATTTTTCAAAAACAACGAGGGAAATTTACATTTCAACTCCTCCATAATATTGGACCGGCAGATGTTTTGTACTAAAAAATTGTCACTTGACTTACCATTCTGACCAGTGAAAAAATTACGCCATGTAGGGTATATTACATCCAACCAATTTCTTCCCATTAACGGAGTAAATCGGTGACTCGAATTCACCACTAATAACTTCAACGTTACACCGTTTACCAACACTGATATTTCACCCATCAACTCAACCGTAGAACCTGTCAAAACCTGTAATGGTGGGTAATTAATAACATTCAATTTTTCATTTTTAAAATAAAATTCATAATCTATACTAGAAATCACAGACACTACCGCTCCTGTATCCAGCTCCATTACCACCTCCTTGTCGTTGATCACCACATTTCTTAAACAGGCTCATTTTCTCGGTTTACCCAGTTAATTGTTGCCAATTTGTAGTCCAATTCATTAATATTTTGACTCTTGTCCTGATTGGTAGATGAAAATTTTTGATTTTTCTGATTAGATTTCGAAAAACAGGCTTTGGATGAGTGCCCTTTTTTCCCACACGTGAAGCAGTTCCAATTCTTTGCCGGACAACTGCCAACAGAATGTTTTGTGGTGCACTTTGAAAATTTTTCTAACGGTTGTTTTTGGTTATTTTTTTGCTGAAAATTGTTATTGTATTTCTGCTGATGTTGTAATTTATTCATATCGTACGACGACGACGGCTGCATGCCTTTTTGTTCTTTGTTCACCAACTCAAATGACTGCGCTAACTTGCATGCCTCTTCCCAAGTTAAATTTACAGTTGACAGCAGCTTAGTCTGTAACTGACTACACCTTACACCACATACCATTCGATCCCTCAATGCTTCTTTTAGAAAATTCCCAAAATTACACTGGGCTGCGATTAATTTCAAATTCACGATGAATTCACCAAAAGATTCATTTTGCTTTTGCGAACAATTATAAAATTTAAAACGTTCGGCTATGATGTTTTTTTCAGGTTGAAAATGCGGTGTGATAACTTCGATCAATTCTTTATAAGTTTTGGTTGTAGCTTTTTCCGGTAACAGAATGCTTTTGATTCTTTTGTATGTGTCGGGACCAACTAATGTCAAGAACATCGCCACTTTCGTTGCTTCCTGCCCCACATTTATCTTGAACAACTGATCCATCCTTTCCAAATATTCTTCAAAATCATCACCAAAAGCAAACTGCTCGATGCTACCAATTAAAGCCATTTTTTCTTTTATGTTTTTTTCCAAGCACTATGAATTTTTTTATTACGGGTTCTTTTTATTTTGTTTCCTTAATTTCGTCGCCAAAATATGTTATGTTTGTAATATATAATAAATAACAAAATTGGTTGGGTTTTTTAATTAACAATTCTTTATTTGCTAAATATGAATACATACTACACATTGTATTGTTGGAGTTTATCTTATTATCATACGATTATGAGTACTTTTTAATAACGGTTCTATTATAACTACAATACAGTGACTGACAAAAGTACGTATACTAATTTGATACAGTGAATGGCAAAAGTACGTTTACTAATTTTTATTATATATCCTTACAACACGTGAAGATGGAGAAAAAGTACACAAGCAGCGCAGATTATTATTATGTAATTTATCCGAAGCATACCATCAGTTCAATGAGAAATACCCAGCAGAAAAAGTGGGATTTTCTAAGTTTGCCATCCTACGACCAAAAGAATGCGTGCTGGCATTAGACAGGCACGGAACGCATTCAGTCTGCGTTTGCATGTTTCATCAAAACATCAAATTAATTATCTTTCCATGCAAGAAATTGAAAGTATTTCACGGTGAAATTAAAACATATAGGGACCTCCTGTCGAAGTCGTTGTGCGCATACCCCACGGAAAATTGTCATCTGTCCAAATGCGACAATTGTCCGAAGATTGACGAGCTAGAGCAATATTTGGCGGAAAAGTTTGAACAGCTGTTAATTCAGGAGGTGCATTTCAAACAGTGGATAATTAGCAGAGGCAGATGTTCCCTTGAGACCGTGGTAAAGCAGATTCCGGAATTCATCGAGGAATTCGGATTCAAGTTGAATGAACTGAAGGCGCACCATTTCATATCCGAGATGCAATCGAAATTTCTAAAGGAAAGTAAGGAGAAATTAGCCCAAAATGAATTCATTGTGATAAGCGACTTTGCCGAGAATTACACTTTTCTCGTTCAGGATGAAATTCAGGCTTATTACTGGGCAAACGACCAGTGCACGGTGCATCCTTTTTGCATTTATTTCAAAAACGAAGATAACGAACTACAGACCGTAAGCCTTGTTGTTGTCGCGGAGAGTTTAGCTCATAATTATGTGTCCGTTTATTTATTTCAAATGAAACTGTTTGAATTCTTAAGATCAAAATTCGATGCAATCGACAAAGTAACGTTTTTCTCAGATGGCGCGGCTTCTCAGTACAAGAATAAAAAAAATTTTTACAATCTTTGCATAATTGAAGAAGAACAAAACTGCAAGGTCGAGTGGCACTTTTTCGCGACGTCCCACGGTAAGGGCCCATGCGATGCGTTAGGGGGAACCCTAAAACGCATGGCGACTAAGGCAAGTTTGCAAAGGCCATATACTGACCAGATCTTATATGTACAACATTTGTTTTGTTTCGCAAGGAAATTGCCATTAACACAGTTTTATGCACTCAAAAAGAACACGATGCCATGGAGCGACGAATTCAAAACAGATATAATAATGTCAAAACTTTAACTGGAACGCAAAAGTTTCATTGCTTCATACAAAATATTTCTGATATGTCAATTAATGTAAAGCGGTACTCTTCGTCTGCCGACGTGCTAAATTTAAAGTTACTTTAATTTTATAATGACGCCAAGACAATTGAAATTTTTAATAAATATTGTAATTAAGTATAAGCAGCAAAATAAGAAAGATTTTTTCTTCATAAATGTATTTTTAACTGTAAAATAATTTTTAAAATGTATTTTTAACAAGGTGGTCTCTTAAATGCTCTTCTCCTGTCCAAACAAGGAGTCGCGGCCCATTTTTTTATTGCTGATTCTTAAAGCAAAAATTATGAGGAATCCAAAAAAAAAAATTAGCCGTAAAATTTAGGAGCTTCGGAAAATTTAATTTTCATGGGAAAATTTAAAGTTAAATTTCTAAGAAAAATTAGGAAAATTTTATTTTTCAATTAAAGCCTGATTCAATACCTTTCCAACGAGCTATCACTCGTTGCGATCGCTTTAGTAGGTCCCTTATGAAGAATTCTTCAATTTTGTCACATGACAGTGGTGTACACCACCACTAAACCAGTCACTATAAAAAAAAAAAAAAATGTATGTATGTAGGTACATTATTTTTTGCTGGGCAATCGATTGAGACTATTTATTTTAAAATCGGAGAGGGGTCGTCCAAAAGGTGATCGCTTTCATATGGAATTGCTCTATATATTATATTTTTAAATAAACGTCGATATCAACAAAAGCAAACGGCGGATTTGTTTTTTATATTTTATTTTTTTAATAGAACAATACAAGTTTAGGTTTTTTTTCAAACGCAAATAAACAAAAAAGTAATACAAAACACAGCTACGGCAATTACAATTTTATTAATTTAATATATTAATGTAAAAAAGAAAATTTAACAACCACTCAAAACACAACATAAGACATTTGTTATTAATACCTACAGCCACAAAACCTTATTCAACAACTCGCGGTGAAATTGCAAATTTATGGCAAAGCAATTTCAAGTGTGCTCCAGCAATATAATTAGCAATTATTGCTACATTGTACTGTCATTGTTCTGCCGACGTTTTTGCTTGTACTTAGCAATAAAAATTGCTACGTGGAGACCCAGGTAAGAGTTAAATCTGTGAAGATAGCAATGGTTGGGTGGGTTTAGAGCAGTGAGAGATAATGGCATCAAACTCTCTTCCTATACGCTTCACGTTTCAATTACAATTACAATTTAAGTTTTGGTTTTGATTTTCTTTTTTGTTTGCTTTCTTTTGATATTTTTGTTTATATTGTATCAATAGTGGAAATATCTTTAAATTAATTGTAACGTGCCTTCTATTATTTGTTGAAAACAAGTACACCACCCTATTTTCCCTGAGCACGGCCGCACGGTGGGAAATTTTACGAGAAGGCGGTCAAAATTCCATAACTTTTGACTGGATCGGTATTTTTTTATGCAATTTTTTGCTCGATAGGTGCGATGTTAGGCTTTAATTTGCGCTATAAAACGTAAAATTCGACTGATAGGAGCAAAAGTTATGGGGAGTTCAAAATGCATTTTCATTTTTTTGTTGAGTTTCGGTGTAAAAGTTGAAAATTTCATATAAGATTTTTTTATAATTTATTATTATTTCTCTTGTATTTTACAACTGATACTTATTTTTTATTGTCGAACTTAGATGTCAAAAATGCCAACATTTGGCCCCTGTAAATTTGTTAGTCCTAATATTCACAGGGGCCAAAGGTTGGGGTTTTTGGCACGAAACGAGTTGTTATAAGGATAAAACTGAAAAGGAATATTTTGAAAAATGCCCAAACGGCACTCTTAGCTATCGATAACATTTTAGGTAATTCAACTTTTATTTTTCGTTTGAGATGTATGTGTATTTTATTTGTATATATTAATACAAATATATACTTAAATCCAAAACAATTTATAATCTATAAACAATTTTAAATTAAACAATATTAGAAAAAATTTCTTTTAAATAGCTTTGGGTTTCATTTTCCAGAAGTTGTTTATCTTCTACCTCTATTTCGATTGAGGTTGATTTCCATATTTATCGAATACTGGACATATATGGATCTGATGTGCACAACAAAATAGTAATAAGATCTACATTACACAGAAAAAATTATTGCCGAATTATTTTCAAACAAACGATTGTTTGAAATTTTTTTTTAATTTCTACAAATTTTTTTACTGATTCAATTAATATTTTTGTTTGATTTTTATTTAACCAACAAAAATGTTGACAACTTTTCATATTACGTATATTACGCTATTGGTTTCAATTTTTCATAATTTTGTATGAAATATTTAACGCTCTTTAATGTTGTCGTTTTTTGCATTTTTTATTTGATCGAAAGCAACACTTCTTTATGTGAAATATAAGAACAACAACACAAAACACATACAGTTTATTTTTGGACGCTTTAAAAAAGTACAACAAGAAGAAAGATGATAAAATAGCGCGACGAGGTTATTAGTCAAAAAACAAAAAAAATAGCAGGTAAAAAAAGGTTTCATTCTTTTTTAAACAACAACAACATTATAAGAAACAAAATAAATTTTTGGTAGGTTTCAAAGTTGGAAAAAAAGAATGAAAAACAAAATCCCGTATTCAATTTTTGAAAACTGTTTACTTAAATACATCAAATACAAAAATAAAATGATGACGAAAAACATATCGAGTCGGTCTTCTGCCGTTGTTTGTTACATTTCTTCTTCTTTAGCCAAGGAAAGGATACAGCAACAGTGAGTGATGAAGAAAAACATTGTGTGTATAAACAAGACTTCGTTCAAAAATTATCCCAACAAAACATGTGTCTTAAAGCCAGCCGCCGCTCTGCTTCTGCCTTCATCTTCTCCTTCAGTGATAGCTTGGGTGCGCGTCATTGCTCGTGCAAAAAATTTTTGTTTGATTCAGCAAAATTATTTGTTTGAAATTTATATGAATTTCAGTAAACTTTTTGTTTGATTCTGTAAATTATTTGTTTGAAAAAATCAGTGTTTTTTTTTAGTAAACAAAATGCAAATAAATTGTTTGAATATGCGAATTTGTTTGTAGGACCGATTTCAGACAAAAAATGTTTTGATACTACAAATTTTTTGTTTGAATTCGAAAAATAATTTTTTCTGTGTAGTACAACATCTGGATATTTATCTTGTGTTATGCTCGCGGAAGAATCTGTAGTCTTTGTTCCTTTTTTCTTGCGCTTCTTCAGATAGATCTCCAATTGGTAGCATATTGTGTTGAACTATTTGTTCCCCATGGTATAAAATTTTATAAGCTGTGGTTGGCATATGTCTCCAAGAGTATTTTTTTGTTATAAAAAATTGCTGTTTCATTTGCATACTGGCCAAATTTTTTTGAATTTATCTTTCTGCTACATGATATATCTTGTAAAATGATCTAGAATCGTCTTATTAATTCAAAATGTACTCCTGTGATAGATGCTGCAGTTTCTGGACCGGAAAAGAATCTCCTTGCAGTGTTTCCATCATTTGAATTTCCTTCTCCTTGTTTTGGCTGATCAATTATAAGGCCTAGGTGAAGGTATTTTTCTTGAATTTGTTTTTTTGTTTGCTTCCTTTTTTCCACATTTCCTTTGTTTTTTCTCACTGTTTCGCCTAACGGGCCAAATTCCAAATCATAACCCAATTTAAGAATATGCTCCATAAAACGAATTCTGGTATGAAGAGGGGACATTCTAAATTCGTATGCTTCATTGAAACTATTGTCTTGTGATAGGGGTTGGCTTAATTGACTTGGTGTCTTTTGTCATATGGTACAGCTTGACGAAGACTTTGTTTCAGTTAATGCTTGTGCAACTTTTCCATCGATCTTTGTAAGGAACATTTGAAAATTAAATTCAATGCATTGGTCATCAAATTTAAATATTGCCGGTTGAAGTTCTTTAGTTGGCTAAAAATTCTCTCCACGCATGCATTCGAAAATGGAAGTACAAATGTTAAACCAACTACTTTTTTCAAATTTTTAAGCTTCGGCTCATTAACAACATTTTTTAAATTAAAATTTAATATTTTATTTCTGAACATTTTACGTACAGATTCAAAGGATACGAAAAATGTCAGGATTATAGATGGAACATGAAGCCATCAAAAGATACGAAAAATGTATCTTTCGTATCCTAACGGCAACACTGATACATATACAAAAAACAAAGAGCAAAAGAGCATAAAACCAACAAATGCAAACGTAATCACAGGGTTGTGAACTATTTCTAATCAAAAACCGCCGTGCCCCCAATCAAAAAGCGCTAAATAAAATTTAAATAAAATACTTTATGAAATGTTTAAGAACTAAGTTTTATTAATTACACTGGGTGCAAAAAGTGATCGTCTTAAATAAAAATATATGAAATACAAAGATTTTACAGAACTAAATTCAAATCCGTTTTCAGTATTTTCTATCATGTCTAGTTTATTTATGGACTAGACTAATTTTCGACCGAAATAAGGCGTTGATGGTACATACATTTTATCATAACTTAAGAACGATTTGTGCGATTTTGATCTTGTACGAATGATTATTTTCAAAATTATTTCTTAATTATAGCGACCATTTTTTCATGCAAATTAGTATTTACACATTATTATCATTTTGCAGAAATCCAGGTATATTATGAATAAAATATGACATCAAATCATGAAGATTTTAACTAGACGTGATTGAATAAACTATCTGGATCCAGCACGCTAAAGTCAATTAAAATCACATGATCAAGTTCTCTATACCGACTTTCTTTGTCATTTGCCGCACTGTGTTAATAAAACATTAGGTTTTCTGATATTTCATGAAAAGTAAAATAATATAATTTCAAATATACATGAAAAGAATTGTTTACTAAATCACCAGAAAATATGTCTTAACCCAAGAAAATGTTGCACGATTCTCATCCAAGGCAAAAATTTCTTACTGTAAACATATCGCAAGTTATTGTGTTCTATACCGCAAAATATAAAAAATTAAGATAAGTTTGATTTTAAGGTAAACTTTTAGAGATCTGTCGATCGTATCATTTATAGTTTTCGAAATATGAGACATTGACTTTGTGCTATACAACACCTTAGTGACAAGCTTCGTAACCTATTGTGTTCTATATGCAAAAAATCGTGCATATAGAACAAAAACGGAGCAAAAATACTAAATAAAAAAAATAATTTTTTATTTTGTTCTATATGAAAGTGGAAATAAAGTTTGTGGTACTTTGGAAATCTTTGGAATGTCTGTTTTAGTTTTATTTCCTTTTTGTGACTTCACATTGCAGCTGGCAAATCAAATGAAACAAAAAAAAAATATATATAAACAGTATGCAAAAATCCTTTAATTTTTAATTAGGTCCGCCTGTTTTCTAATCGATGATATCAATGAAATG
This sequence comes from Pollenia labialis, assembly GCA_949318255.1. Classification (NCBI taxonomy): domain Eukaryota; kingdom Metazoa; phylum Arthropoda; class Insecta; order Diptera; family Polleniidae; genus Pollenia; species Pollenia labialis. Next base: position 60,749,351 of record OX439139.1, on the reverse strand, counting down.
TAATTGCAACTTGTTGTGTTGCAAAATAGGATAGTTGTAAATTAATTAAGGCTAGTTTACACTATTATACTTTGTGTTAACCCAGCAAATAAAATTGGACCACCTGACCCATTTTGATAAAATGGACTACTCCATGGACTGGTCCGATGTAATGCAAGCATGGACCATGTCATTGTTAAAAAGTGTTTGTAGTGAGATGACATGTCTTCGTTTTTTAACGACGTGCTTTCGTTTTTAAACGACTTCAAAACTAATCCTCTTGAGTATACCATGGAGTAGTTTTAAAACTACTCCTTAGTGGTCCAAAGGTGGGTTATATACCATGGAGTAGTTTTAAAACTACTCCTTAGTGGTCCAAAGGTGGGTTATATAATCCTCTCCTAGGACATCGTAATGTTAAATAGACCAGGTTTTTTCCATACGTTTGGGTTACTTTTGGACTAGTCCTGGTCCTTTGTGGACTACTCTTTACACGCGTGTTTGGACTGGTCCTATTATTTGCAGGGAATACATGTCAAAAACTCAAGTAATAAGTAAAAGTCTGATAGTGTGAATGTATGTGTGATGAAAATGACAAGTATTATGAAAAAAGTTTGACATTGTATACCACACCACGTACGTAAGACTTGTGAGATATTGTAAACTAGCCTACAAAATTACTGATTTCATGATATTTTCTTTGTTATCATTTGCTTTTTTCAAACAATTTATTTGATGAACATTTTCAGAATTCTGCTATTAAATAGGTATCAAAGAAATATTCATACAAAATTTGTTTTGTAAACCTTTATTAAATTTAAAATATTTTTATGAATACGGCAGTGTGTGTTTGTTTTAATTAAAATTAAAAATCGAAGTCAAATAAATTAGATTAATTTTTTCTTATTTTATAGACGAAACATACCTTCTTTTAAGAAATTACCAAGTATTGCATAAGTGGATTTAAAAAAACATAACTATAAGATTTAGTTTGAAATGAAGTCAATATTATATGAAATAAAGTTTTTGTTTCGTGAAAACAAATTGTTTTTCATTTCTTAAGCTTAGTCTAGACGATATGTTGAATCAGCAAATGTATGCTTACACTGATATGTTTAAAAAAAATAACAAATGCCTCTATCAGCATATGCAATATGTTAGGTGTCTAGACGATATGCTGAAAATACTAAATTTTTCAAATTCAACATATGACAGCAAATGATATTTCAACATATAAGTTAGCATACAATTTTTGTGTCTACACGATATGTTGAATTTCGTATGTTGATATGTATGTTGAGTATTGAGAACATTTGTTTAATAACTATACAATATAAATTTGACAATACTCTTTTTTATTATTTATATTTTATTATTTTTTTTATTTAAAATTTGTTTTCATTCATCGCCTTAAGTGCAAAAATTAATAGTTTAATGTACATATTGTATATTAATGCTGAATAAATAAGAATGATATATTTGGCTGGGTCAAATCCGCAAATATGTAGCTAAAATAAGTATGAACTGGATTGATCTAAAATTTATTAATAAAACCTCACAGTTTTATAACTTGTTGCAGTTCTACACCTAAGATAAATTATTTGGCCGATGAGCAGTATATTTTATGGGTTTATTTTAATAACCACACCACCATTGTTTCTGTAACACCTAAACATATTGGCCCTATAACCATTTTTCAGTATACCGATCGACACAATCACTATATGAGTCGATATAACGATGTCCGTCCGGCCATATAACTTTATTTGACGTAATTTGAATAAACTATAATGATTTGTATCAGTTTAGCCATATAAAACGGATTTTTGGGTCAATCATCACAAAATTCGGTTGAATTAGGCCAAATTTCAATACAACTATAAAAAAAATGTTAACTGTTTTAAAGTCCCGCTTTATACGAAACCTACAGTTAGTTGTATGCATCGTGTTATTTCTAGCAATTTAATGCTAAGATGGACTATATTTTTCCACAACATCGATATTTTTTACGGTTTAAGGCGTATTTAAATGATTTCTTAAAGTGGGCTTTATATGAAAGTTATGGTAAATTGTGGGCCGATCTTCTCCAAAGTTAGTTGTGAAATTTATAGTTTTATGAAACTATGACAGACCAAATTCTTCTATAATAGCGTTGTTTGGTACGTCTTAGGCATATTGAATTATTTCCGAGAATGTGTTTTATATGGGCCCTATGGTAAATAATGGAGCGATCATCGTAGTGTTATATCTAGTCATAGAAAAGGAGTTATTTCTTGCAAAATTAAATTACAATCGGTTCATTTTGTCACCAATTGTTGTTAGTTTCTTTAACAAAAACATCAATTTTTAAGGGTGTTGGGGTTCTGGTTTAAATTAAGAAAATTAACTCAGCTGAACGAAGTCAGTGCTCGACATACCATAAAACTAATGGTGTTTTCTTTTCTACAAAAAAAAGGCCTTTTGTAAAAAAAAAATGCAATTTGGTGTCTGTTTCTTAAAAAGTTTGCTCCCGAAAAGCATGAGTTTTTTAGAATAAAACCAGCCACCCTTTTCGGGAGCAAAATTTTTAAGAAAAAGACACCAAATTGAATTTTTTTTTAAAAAAAGGCACATTTTTTTGTAGAAAAGAAAACACCATAAGAACCCTGATGTCCAATCAAAGACCTGCAATAAAGACAAATGTTATTAAACGGAGCTGGTGTTTGTCGTACATTAGAGGTAAATAATACCCATATTAAAGCAATTACAAAAAGTATTAACATTTTTCCACATGTTTACTCACACCTGCTTACATATAATTCGAAATGTTTTATATACCATGTAAAAGGTATTTGGAAACACTCTTCAGCGTTACCCATATTGCTTAGATCAAAATTATACTTAAAGAGATATTGGATAAGAATTAATCAACTCTTATCGGCTATAACTCTAAAACAAAGTTCGTTGGCAAACATTTTTATTTTCAAAGCACTTCTAAATGCATGTTTTTGTTCCTTGTTTGCCAATATGCCAAAAATCTTGATAAGTTCCGGAGTTCTGTACAAAATTAAGCAATTAATTGAAGGAATATCAAGTTTTATATATTTGATATGCTAACAAATTTGCCGTATGCTGAAAAGCTTGCATACGACTTTCAACAAATAACATATTTGTCAACATATGTAGAACATTTGATGAAAAGTGAAAAATATTGTGTCTAGACGATATGCTATAATTTTGAACAAACGTTTGCTGACATCGTTAACAAATGCCTGTCATATGTTGCTAAGCATACGTTTGCTGAAAAAATTTGGTGTCTACACGATATGTTGGCACTGAAAGCAAGTTTTTCAACATAAATTTGCTGATTCAACATATCGTGTAGACTTAGCTTTACAATAATTTTTTACATTTTGTTCTATATGCTATAAAACAATAAGAGTTTCGTAAATAAGTGCATATAGAACAAAGCTTTTTTTATAAAACACGCTTATTACTCTTAGAGGCTTTTCCAATGACTGAAATTTTTTTTACCAAAAAAACCAGATACTCTAGAAGTTTCTTTGGTAAAAAGGTTGCGACAAATTTTTCGGTTCAGTTTTTTGTAACTAACAACTAAACAGCGTATTACCAAAAAAACATTTTTGGCATTTAGAACACAATAACTTGCGAACGACGATATGTGTGGCTTGGCTTAAGCAAAAAGTAGTGACTCAAAGCGACCTAAAATTTACTTAACCACAGCTAAAAAAAATTGTTGTATTCTATAATTACTTAAATCTAGCACTAGCTAGATTAAGAAAACTTGATAAAAAATTCTAGCATTTGTTTCTTGATGCAAAAAATTCGATTCTCTTTAAAAATCAAGAAAATCAGACAATATTTATTAAATAAATACTGCTTGATTTCAGAACAACGTATATTTCTTCTTTTTAATAAAAATAAGCTACTTTTGTATATCTTGTTTTAAGAAATTTTTGATCTTATATCAAAAACATAAATTTTTTTATCAGGACAAAATATTTTTTTATTTAAGAAAGTTTCACAAATTACGAACAAAACAAATTAAAATCAGAAAATTATTTTTGGATTTTCTTGTTTTAAGAAACGAAATGGATTTCTTTAGAAAATATACTTCTTTCCGTGTACAGTATGCATTTCAGAGTTCTATATATTAAAAATATTTGAAAAAAGGAAACAAATTTTGGTTTAATTGTTCTTGATTTAAATATATGCAAATTAAAGTACAAAAACGTTGGGTATCTATAAAATCAGCAAAAAACCATAATTTTCCATCAAAAAATCTGCAAATCTGCGTCAAGATATTAAAAATCTTCAAGAAATCTTGAAATCTCATTTATTACATTTTTTATGTAGTTTATTTAGAAAACGATATAACAATTCATTTCAAAATATACGGTGATGTCCTGTAATTTGAAATCGATCTTTTAATTTCACTCGAATGTGATTTTCAGAACATGGCTGATAATTTTTGGATATTAGGGATTAATCACACCTTTGGTATCTTAAACAACAAATTAAAAGTTAATGGCTTGGCATGTTCTATCTAACTTATCTGAAACTATTATTAAAAATTTACAAGAGATCAAATATTGCAATTATTAAACATATTTTTAAATAAGTAAATATCCATATAAACGTACATATGCAAATTATTTCGTGTTAAATCAGACAACATTAGTCTGGCGATATTAATGTGTGCGAATGCGAATTTTTAATTTTTAAATAAATTTTTGTGAATAAAATTACTGCTAACTATTTCCAAACGGTTCTTTCATGAATGGTTGATATATTTCGTTTATTAATGCAAGAAGTGAAAATAGTACAAACATAAGAGGCATTATAAAGATGTTTCCACCGAGCTAAAAAATCTGCAATTTTACTCCAAAATTCTTCAAATCTGCATTTTGACAATTTTGGGGGATAAAATCTGCAAAATGCAGATAAATCTGCACTTCTGGCATCGCTGCTTATAAGTGCGGCTTTTTTTGTTCTCTGTGTTTTTACCAGCCAGGGAAAATTTTGATTTTTAGATTTTTTAGTTTTGTCTTTTTTAATTATACCCTTCACCGAAGGTAAAAAGGATATATATAAGTTTGTCATTCCGTTTGTAATTTCTACAATATTGATATTAGACCGTATAAAGTATATACATATATTCTGGGTCTTTATGAGCAGAGAAGTTGATTTTGCGATTGTCATAGTATATCATAATCTGGCAACTACGTTTATGAACATCTCATAACATAATATAGCAAAAAGAAGCCCATACGAAGAGAAATTCATTGAGTATTGCATCAGCCAGACAATAACTTTTGATATTTTTGTATATTATCCCTAGAATGAAGCGAACTGGCACCAAAGTAGTCCCGTGATAGGTCTTTCGTGGTAGAGACCGGTTCAAGTTCTAACACTTTATATGAATAAGACCTATCACTTTTACATGGAGTTGTCATTGGAGGGGGCCAATTGACTCCATTTAACCAGTCATACATTTATTCTCAATGATCGTGTTTAGTGTCAGTTACTACAATGTAGTATTATTTCAATACAATGTAATATTATTTCAATGAAACAAGTTCTAAAATTAAATTCAAAAAACAAGTTTCAGAAATTCCCAAAAAATGTGTCGCAGCACCGCTGAATTCATTACTTTTTCTACCTTCTTGTTCTTCATTAGTTCTCCTTTAACTGGACATGAGTTCTTTCTTTTTGGACTTGTTCTATTTTCACAAATCCCAGGACCAGTCTGTTGGACCAATTTACACAAATTTTCCCCAGGGATATTTTACATCAATAAACTTACATATATTTATGGTGTTTTCTTTTCTACAAAAAAATGTGCCTTTTTTACAAAAAATGCAATTTGGTGTCTGTTGCTTAAAAATTTTGCTCCCGAAAAGCATGAGTTTTTTAGAATAAAACATGCCAGAAGATACGCGAACATGCCAATAGAGAACGAGGATACACTAACAGCATCATCTTTACTGGAGGAAATAGAAAATAATTTGACGCCTACCATTAACAAACGGTACATTAGAGCTGTGTTCAACATGGCTAAACAGGAACAAGATGAAACATGTGATGAATATTTAAACAGACTCCGAGTCCTGATAAAAAATGAATTGGAAAAGGATTTGCGGGAAAAACTATGGTTAAACAGCGATATTACATTGGAAAAAGCTATTGAAACATGCAGGTCGAAGGAAATAACGGAAAAACAGATACGTGGTATAGAAAACAGCCAAGGTGAGGTAAACAAGGTACAGAAGGTGAAGAAAGGTAAGATAAATCAACAACAGAATAAAACATCTGAACGCGGTACGTGTAAGTTTTGCGGTACAGATTATCATGACAATTTGGAACAATGCAGAGCAAGAACTTCTATATGCAACAAGTGCAACAAGAGGGGACATTATGCCCGAGTATGTTTGTCAAAACCTTACAATAACTATAGTAAACCAAACAGAAATTCAAGAACGGTAAAAGAATTAGTACCAACATTTGATAATGACGATGAAACATCAGATTCTGGCGAAGAATTTGTCCTTAATACGTTTAAAAATGATAACTCAAAAGGGCTGTATGTGAAACTAAACTTTTATAACAACAACAACAAATCGATTTCTACCAAGTGTCAGCTGGACACAGGTGCAACATGTAATATAATTGGTCGAAAAACTTTGATAGAATTAGAATCATCCCCATACATCACTAAAACTAAGACAAAACTCACAACAATAGAAGGTGCGCAAATAACACCAGTTGGTAAGACTCAGTTAAAGATTGAGAACAACAAAAACGAATATAAATTAATATTTTATGTTATTGAAAAGAATCATTGTCCATTGCTGTCATTGCAAACATGCCAATTACTGGGACTCATAGCAGTATTTAAGAACATCAAAGATGACATGAGTGAAGCTAAAGCTAAAGAAATCGTCAACATGTACGAGGACGTATTTCAAGGCTTAGGTAAGTTAAAGGGAAAAATATCTCTTGCAATCGATAAGAATGTTAGTCCTAGATGTGAACCACCTAGAAGAATACCGATAGCCATACGCGAACAACTAAAATCTACGCTTGATGATATGGAACGGATGGGTGTAATAACTAAAGAACCAGGATTTACAGAATGGACTAGTAATCTTGTAATTGTAAAGAAAAACTACAAATTGAGAATTTGCATTGATCCGAAACACTTGAATGAGGCACTTAAAGATGTAAAGTATCAGTTACCAACAGTGGAGGAAATTTTAACCGAGTTATCAGATGCAAAAGTTTTTTCAATTCTTACATCTTTTTGGACACCGTATGGCAAATACAGATTTAAGCGCGTGCCATTTGGTATCAAACCGGCTATGGAGATTTTTCAAATGCGCAAGAATCAGATAATAACCGGTTTGAAGGGGGTTGTGTGTATAGCCGACGACATTTTAGTATTCGGAAAGGGCGACACTAAGGAAGCTGCAACCAAAGATCATAATAAGAACTTACATGAATTATTAAAACGCCTTAAACAGGAAAATCTGAAAATTAACAAAGACAAAATGGAATTATGTCAAAGGGAAATTTAATTCCTTGGACACATACTTACAAGCGATGGCATAAAACCGGACTCCGAAAAAGTAGCTGCTATCAGAAATATGAATTCACCCAAAGACGAAAAGGAGACGTTGCAATTTCTAGGGCTTGTTACATATGAAAGTAAATTCATAGAAAATTTATCTCAAATTACAGAACCCTTACGAAGAGTAACTCATAGAAAGAGTAATTTTGAGTGGAAAGACAATCAGGAAGCAGCATTTTTGAAAATAAAGGAAATATTAACGAAAACACCAGTTCTGCAATATTACAACGTTAAAAAGCAAATTTTAATACAAAAAGACGCATCATCATTTGCAATGGGCTGCACATTGCTACAAGAAGGCCATCCCATAATTTACGCTTCAAAAACTTTAACAACAACCCAAGGAAATTATGCGCAAATAGAAAAGGAAATAATGGCCGTTTTGTTTGCATGCCGTAGATTTCACCAGTATATGTAGTTGCGGAAGAAAAAATATAACAATTGAAACCGATCACTCGCCATTGATAAACATCTTCAAAAAACAATTACTGAAAACACCAAAAAGACTGCAACAAATGATTTTAGCATTACAACAATATAATTTTACCATAAAATATAGAAAAGGTACTGAAATGTATATAGCCGACACTTTGTCTAGAGCGCCAGCAGATCAGAATCCGGAAAAATCTCTTGAAATTTATAAAATCGACAAGGAATTCAGACAATTTGAAGATGCTAATGATATTGAGAATAAAAGTAAACGCACAACAACCATCAAAAATATCCAACAAGCTACAGCTGAAGATATCGTCATGATACAGTTAATGAAAACCATTAGAGAAGGTTGGCCTGAGGAGAAAGCTCATGTTGACGAGAACATCAAACAATATTGGGTTTTTAAAGGTAATAGACTTTTAGTACCACAGAAATTGAGACGTGAGATTTTAGAAAGACTACACAACCCGCATTTAGGTATAGAAGCAACATTGAAATTAGCAAGGGAAACGGTATACTGGATGGGAATTTCAGATAGTATAAAACGGATCATTCAAAATTGTGAAATATGCAACACCTATGCTAGACGACAACAACGAGAACCATTGGTGATGACCGAAATTCCTGAAACTCCATTAGAAATTATATCAATGGATGTTTTCGAATTACAGGTGAAGGGTAAAACCAATTACTTTTTGATAACCGTAGATCATTACTCAGATTTTTTTGAAATCGACGAAATAAACAGTCTATCAACTTATACCACTATAAACGTCTGCCGTAAAAACTAAAGCAGGTATGATGCACCGATCAAAGTTATTACGGATAACAGAACTAATTTTGCCAACTCAGAGTTTAGAAAATTTGCAGCTGAATGGGAATTTGATCATCAGACATCAAGCCCTCATCACCAACAGGCAAATGGCAAAGCAGAGTCAGCTGTGAAAATTGCAAAACATTTATTAAAGAAAGCAGTAGCATCAAATACCGACTTTTACAAATCGTTATTAATTTGGAGGAACACACCAAACAAAATAGGTTCTTGTCCGGCCAAACGGTTATTTTGTAGATGGTTGCGATGTGACATTCGAGCTATAAATCTAAATCAACAACTAATACCAAATGTGCCGAATATGATTAAGCAACAACGTATGCAAAACAAGAAATACTTCGATGAAGGAACACAAAAGGAAAAGGAACTGAGAGTGGGAGATAACGTACATATATGTTAAACAAAATCCTAAGAAAAATTGGGTTGAGGGTAATATTGAAAAACAAGTTTCCAATCGTTCATACATTGTAAATTTGAATGATAAACAATATAGAAGAAATACTATTCACATAATGAAGCCCAACGCAAACCAACAGGAACACCGTAATCAAAAAGCGGATGATTCATCGTGTCAATCACCACGACAGCCAAATCAGCCAGGTGAAGGAGCAAGGGCTTCATTGAAGCCATTTCAATCCGATTAAGGTACACAAACTCGGCGTCAGTTGGCCGAGATGTGGATTTCAGACGAAGGCCTAAACACGGCAATACCCGAACAAGTCCAAGTGAACAGAGGAAACCAACAGGACGACCAACCAGCACCAAGATCGTGTAGGGAATCCAGGCGTCCTAAGCGATTGGACGATTACGAGTTCTATTAATCTTTGAATATCAGAGGGGATGTCATAGTATATCATAATCTGGCAACTACGTTTATGAACATCTCATAACATAATATAGCAAAAAGAAGTCCATACGAAGAGAAATTCATTGAGTATTGCATCAGCCAGACAATAACTTTTGATACTTTTTTATATTATATTTTACATCAATAAACTTACATATATTTAATCAAACATTAAATCACCTAGTATCATTACATCGATGTCCGTCTGTCCGTCTTACGCTTGAAATGTGTTTTCCGGAGACCCCAGACATACGGCTAGGTTGTTTTACATTTATGTCACATATAGTCTACCATCGGTTGCTATTGAAATTTAGCAAGATCGGTCCACAAATAGCTGACATATGAGCAAAAATCCACGACTACCTCTAATTTTTTCCAAAAATCCCTTGTGGTTGTTTGTAATTTTATTACTTTTTGCTGTATATCTGTGAAACGGCAAAAGCCAAAGTTTCCAAATTAGGTACACACATTTAGGTAGTCAATACACACCATCCTACAAAATTTGGGCGGGATTGGAGAAGTGGGCGTGGTACCTCCGGTACAAAAAAAGTTAAAAATTGTATAAAAACCTACATTTTAGGGCTGCCATATGTCCTATGGATATGACTTATATACTAAAATGTCGGATTTTTAGTGGAACATATTTTATAAAAAACTCGGAAAAATCGGTTTAGATACAAAAAAGTTATGACCAAAATTAATTTTTTATTTATATACCCACTTTCGGGAACCATAGATCTCCCCGAGTCCAAGCTTTATAACTCAAGTAAATGGTAAATTCCTTCTTAAACACGTCGGTATATAAATCTGTTAAATCGGTTAAAAAATGGCTGAGTTATAACAAAAATACTTTTTTATAATTAAGTTTGTTAAAATATATACAAGTATATATATAACTTAAGTAAATGGTGAAATTATTCCTTAACACCCCGGTATATAAAACAATCAAATCGGTTAGACAAGGGCCAATTTATTAGCAAAATGCTCCAAAAATGGGATAAAAAACATCAAAATTTTTATACAATCCTACATTTTAGGGCTATGGAAACGACTTATATATCAAAACATCGGCAATTTTTAGTAGAACATAATTTCCAAAAAATTGGTTATTAAAACATAACATCCGTCATAATGTGGACGGTTTGGATAAGTGGGAGTGGCATAAAATATAATTATTTATATCTTAAGAATGGTGTTCACATAATTTTTTGTGCTTATTGCACCATGGTGAAGGGTATATAAGATTCGGCATAGCCGAATATAGCAGTCTTACTTGTTTTTAACTAACTCTGCTTTTAGGACAAAGCAAAAAAAGGAAAAGGCATAAGAATCATTTTGAGCTTTTGCTTTTTATGTGGCTGACCTTTCTTGTCGCTAGCTGGTAAAAAAGCAATTGTAAAAAATAAAAATATACAAAAAAGGAGATTTGCTTTTTTGCACAAACGAATAGCAAAACATTGGCTATTGGAAAAAAAATTAAAAATTTCAATAGCAGTGGCAAAACCAAAAATAAAAAGCATCCAGCTGATGGGTGCTTTTAAACCCCGAAAAAAAGCTGCATACAAATATTGTACAGTAGTTTTCGCTTATAGTCCACTACTATAGTTGCACAACTTTTGTGGACTATAAGCGAATTTGGACTATTACCGATTTTTTTATAAGCCATTTTATGGATAATAAGTGAAACCTTGTTAAATCTATATTTTGGACTATATACAAATTATTTTCTTCAATAAAACAACTTTTTTTTTTAACAAAAAAAAATATTAATTAAAACATATCCAAATATTGATTTAATTTAATTAAATAGTTAAAAGAAAAATATTTTTTATTTATTAATTCAAATGCTTTAAAAGCTAACAATAAAAACAAAAATGCAAATAATTTCAATGCTTCATAAGGCTTATGTAAGTATGAGATTCATTTTAATTCTTCGGATGACGAAATCAAACAAAACATAAATATCAATTTCATTGGTTCTTTACATGGGGTCTTCACCGTCTATAAAAAAAAACTCTAATATTTTTGTTGTCGTTTTTTTATGAAGTTTGACGTTTATTATGACAAAAAATTGTCAGATGAAGATACCATGTTATGAAATATAAATTGCGAAATTTGGCATTTATAATAGTTGCCAGACAAATAATTTGTATGAAATTTTAAAAAATCTGTATGTGAATATGACAGTATTGGCTTATATCCGTTTTTGGCCTTTAAGCGGAATGGACTATAAGTGAAAAGTACTGTATCACTAAAATTTAAAATTTGTAAATATGTAACTTTGAATGTGCATGGTTTTTTAATTTGTTGTAGGATATGCATTGTTGAATTCAGTCTTTATTCTGATGTTTTTTTATTTAGATGTAATAATAATATCGATAACTTAATTGACTTGGTGGCCACACGATCAAGTTTTTCCTTTCAATTCCTTTCAATTTGCAATACACTCTCACTTTTTAACTAACCCACTCACACTTTTTAAATTGACCACGAGATTGCTTTCAATTTCACCTCTCCATTTGTTTGGCAATTTTACTTTCAATTTAACAGCTGATTACATGTTTGTCTTTATAAATTGTTTTCGTGATGATATTTTGAAAGAATATTGAGTGCCGCCTACGTCACAGCTTTCAATTTATATAAATCTTGACAAGCAGTATATCGTTATTAACAATAGGGTGCTTCATATATTACTTAAATGTTTATGTATAGTAATATTTTACATTTACATTATTTTTAATATATTTATTATATTTACAAAATCTTCCTTTTTATAAAATTAAAAACTTTTTAGTTAATAACTTACATTTTTTTTGTTCTAATATTAAACATGAAAATTTTATATTAATTCATTAAGTAATTTGTAATAATTTTTTTTTTAAATTGGCTTGAGATTTAATCGTAATACATACAAAATATATTACAGAAATTCATTAAATTGTTTCTAATCAAACTCTGTGTAAAGCTGGGATCACACGATTGTCGCAATGCACCAATTTTCACTCTTTTTAATACCCCAATCGTGTGACTGAACAACCAAATGGCTCTTGTACCAATCGAGGACAATATTGTGCTTACTTTTACCAATCAAATGCAACCCTGGTGCGGCAATCGTTCGACTGTTTGCTATGCAACCGCGCGTCAATAAAAATGACAAAAATGCACCAATATTTATTGTGTTCTTGTGCGGCAATCAAACAACACAATACGCGCCAATATTTGCCATTTTTTTTTTTATTAAATTTACTTTTTTGTGTTTCTTTTAGTAGGTAAAAGGCTGTAATTGAAAAAAAAAGTTAAAAATTGTAAAAATTTTATTAAAAATAATTTAAATAGATGAAAATATTAAATGGACGATGTCGACGTTTTTTGTTTTGACTCCGATGTATCGCACATCAAAACACCGATATTTATGCATCCCTACTCACAATTCGATACAAAAACTACTCTTCACCAATTACTTACACATTCTTAAAGGATTAACAATAAATCTTTGCTTATTTTTATGCTGGAAATATAATTCTAATGTTTTATTTTAAAACAACCCAAAATAATAAATAGTAGTTTTTACATGTATTTTTTAATGGAAAAAGTTATAAAGTTATGTGGGCTTTTTCTGCAAGTAATCATTCATAAACTCCTTGAGGCTTCCCAATTTTTCTTTTGACCACTTTAAATTGAATTCTACATTGTTCTCTGCCGCTTTTAAAATCGAAATTGAATGTTCGAATTTTGCGGAGTATTGGTTAATAAAGGACTTCAGTTTTTTAAATTGATCTTCAGTGGTGAAATACCCTGCAATTTCATAAACAGTCGCAGCAATGGAAGGGTAACCACCAATGCTGTAAAATAAATTAACGTTATTGATTTCTCTATTTTTTTTATAATGTAAATTATAAGCTTACGCTTTAGCAAGTTTTTCAAAGTTTTGGACAATCAAATCGAAAACCATGTCAACATTTTCGTTGTTTTTAATGCACAAATTACACAACTGTGCGGCCTTGTCTATTTTATGTTCGGCGTCGGAAATGATTATTTTGAAGAATTTGTCCACCAATTGCTTGTCCTTTATGCAACTCAAAGAATCAAAAATCAAAGTTTTTTCGCTAGCAATATTTGCGGTTTTGTATTTGGTATAAAGTGTGTTGAAATCAGATTCTTTGCCTTCACGCATAATGGTACAATAAACAATAGAACGAATGTCGGCTGGAATAGCGGGTTTATTGAAATATGACTTGGCTATGGTTATGCATTCAGATATTCCCAATTTGCAGGACCAATCTAAAATATTTTCACGGTTGAAAATATCTAAAGTATTGTAATTGTTATTATTTTTCGCTTGGAAGCCCAACGTGTTGTATGGGCCTTTAATGATGTCACGGATGAAGGGAGCAAAGATATCAGATTTATTACCCAAACGAGTCATTAAATATCCGAATCCATTGAAGGCAGCAGTCCATGGCAAATAATCGTTTTCAAATTCAAGATATTTAAGAATATTTAAAGCCAAACTGTAACCAATAACACCAGCACGAGCTAAGTTGAATAGATCATCAACGATTTGGGCACGATTCAATGCATGAATTTCATTCCTGCTTTCAGAAAACAATTTGTTACTGATTTGATACCAAGATTCATTATCATAATTGACGCGATAGAAACCGGTTTCCTGAATATTGCCAATGACCCAAGTAGTATCCTCACTAACATATATGTTAGCGGGATAAGGTTCAAGAAACAATTTCGGCTGTATGCTTTCAAAATCATTTTCAGAACTTGTTGTGTATGTTATAGGAACAGTGTATGTTAGTGTGGTATCCACAATGTCAAAATCCTTCAATAAGAAACGTTTTTGGCTGATTTCTACAGTGGTTTTGGAGGTACGTTTAAAGGTGACAACAGGGTAACCGACTTGCCTGGTGAAGGAATTGAAGTATTTTTCGGAGTAATTACGAAATTTAACAGGCCAGTACTGCTCCCAAATTGTAAAGAGATCCAAAGGAATTGTGTTTTTGTATTTACTAAAATATACAAAATAATTTGAATTACATTTCGATGTTTTACTAAAGTAATAAAAAAACAGTGTTTAAATTGCTTGCTTTAAAATAAAAACTGAAAATTAAAAAAACTGTGATTTTTAAATGACAACGTAACGTGTTGATAGAGAGTGAGCAAAAGCAGAAACAGAAAGATTATCTGTGTATTGTAAATTCAATTTTATTCAGGCAAACAATTTTTTTTATTATACGTTGTTTTCGGTTAAGTGTGCCCCGCTTAATTGAGTTTCCCGTTAA
Source organism: Pollenia labialis (assembly GCA_949318255.1). Lineage (NCBI taxonomy): Eukaryota > Metazoa > Arthropoda > Insecta > Diptera > Polleniidae > Pollenia > Pollenia labialis. The sequence continues at coordinate 60,734,334 of OX439139.1, read as the reverse complement.
TGCACTTAAAATCATTGAACGAAATTATTCAGTATAACTGTATGTAAATAAACCCGTTTAATTGCGTTACCCGCTTAATTATTTCGCAAAATAAGACGGCATTGCGAAAAACAAAAGCAAATGTTTCGGTTAATTATTTTTGATTTGTTTTTGCTTCTTTTATATTGAATTTTGTGATTTTTGCTCCTATTTAAACATTTTGTTTTTTAATAAACCTAAACAATTTTTTAACTTAATAAATAAAGAAATGATTTTTATTTTCTATTTTAACATATGGGTGTTTCGCTTTATTGCACATCATGCTCAATTAAGCGATTTTTGTTTTAATTGCGTCGGCGATTCAATTAACCGAGTATCGCTTAATTAAGTTTCCCGTTTAATTGCGTCAAAAGTCGTGCATTTTTAGAAACTCAATTAAGCGGATATAACTGTATCTATATAAAGAAAGACATATCGTTAACAAAAACGCAAAAGGCTCTTAACTAACCAAAAATTTAAAATCGACACTTTTATTGATTCTGATGTATTGCATCAACACAAATCACCACAAAATTTGGAATCTTTCGACCAAAATTAACAAGAAACAACGGTCGTGTACACAAAAGATAATTTGCATAATATGCAACATTGTCAATTGTCAAAACAACTGGAAGTTTTTCGCTGCTCATGTAAAATTTTCAAAATGTTAGATACGAACTTTTGCGCTTCAGATATAAAAAAATGTTAATTACAAACCAGTGTTGCCAAAAGTAGGGAAAAATCTTTACATGTAGGGTTTTTTGATACTAAAGTAGGAGCGTAGGGAAAATCGGACGGATTTTTCATATTATTTAATAACATACATGAGTTGTACATATTCTTCATTAAATTAGTTTCCATATCTTTTGCTATGCAGTAGCAAGCAACGGAAAAGAAGTTAATACTTGCTGAACTTGCAGCAAAAAAAAAAAATAAATAAATAAACAGTAACTGCAATTTGTTTAAGTGGTTCTTTGCTGACTGATTAAGTTGAGAACATACACATAGTAAGACTTACCAAATTATTTACTCTCTTTTTCTGCTTTTGGTTTTTGATTTTACTGTGGTCTCTTTCTTAAGTTAAGTTACGTAATAACAAAAGCATTTTAAACGGCCAAGCATTTTTAAACACTGAAAAAACTTACTGAGTTGCCAGATATTTCTTCAAAGATTCTCTAAAGTTACTTTCCCCCAAAATGTGTTTAGTCATATGTATAAAAGAGGCTCCTTTGTAGTTAGAAATGCTGTTAAACATGAGCATGATATCGGTTTTGGTGCGAACATTTTCGTTACTAATTGGATAGGTTTTGCTTGTAGCATCATAGGTCATCATAGTATGGATTACATCAACAACAAACTGGCTTGACATATTAAAGGAGCTATCAGCCTAAAATTGAATAGTCAAACATGTTTTTAAAAATTTATTGTGAAATATTTACGAATAATTGCAATTGATTTGTTATAATTTCTTTATTTAAAATCTACTTTTAATTTGATTATTTATTGGTTAAACTGTGCAATTAATTAGGAGTTTTCGACTGTAGTATTAATGAAAATATTGGAAGATGATTTAGATGTTGTGTTTAGCCAATGATCAGCCAGTCTACTGTAAGAAGAGTGCTATATTTGTGTTTACCGAATCTTAAAAACCCTTAACCATAGTATTGAAAACGCAAATTTTAATTAAATCTACAAAAAGAGATGAAACTAAAGCGTTTTGGATTGAAATACATAACTTTAAGGGATAAGAAATCAGAGCAAGTTACTCTCCTTTTGGTTTAAAATGTGTTTAAACCCACAAATCTATAAATCACTAAATATATAAACCATCTTTAAACGCATAAAATTGGGCGTTTAAACCAGAACTGTGGTGTCGTCAAGAAATAGTGATAACTCCAACTCCATCCAATGCAATTTTTTAAGTTCGACTCCAACTCCGACTCCTTTGATTTGCAGTGTATATGCGACTGGTCCTCATTTGACTTTAAACTCTTATTTTAATGAAGTTCATTTTAAATGGTTAAATACAGCAAAAAAAGATTCCATAACAATTTCAAATCCGTATATCAATTTTAACAATTAAGCATTGAGCTTAAATATAGGTTTATACATATGAGTAGGTAAGATGCAAAACTCGTTCGTTACACTTTATTCGAATTTTGGGAAAATGCAAAAAACATATAGCGCCCGATTAAATGGATCAAATTAGTTAAACTATTTTGATTCTGAAGTGTTATGTCATTCTTGATTAAAAACTCAACAGTTGAAAAAATTAAACCAGGCTTAAGGTCATCAAATTTAATTTTCATTAAATGGTAACCAGCCGCCTGGGTTCGAATCTCAGGTCAGTCAAGAATGAATGATTATCAATTATAATTTTAATTAATTTTCATGTTGTAAAATTCATTTCTTCATAAAAATAATTTAATGAAAATTAAATTTGATGAACTTAAGCCTGATTAAAATATTAAAAATTTTGATAAAAACCATAAATAGTTCAACAAAATAACCACATTTCTAATTATAAAAACAATAGATTTAATTTTGCAACGAACGAGTTTTCGAAAGAACAAGTTTTGCTTCAATCTATATGGGATCGAACTAGTTTTCAAATACACTATAGACCACCAGCTTGAGTATATTTTGAAAGTTAAATTAATTTATTAAAATTATGCAAACAGTGCTAAAAAATGCAACAGAATCAGAATTTTTCCTCTATGGATGAGTAAATTCCCAGAAGTCTTATCTAATGTAGTTTTCGAGATAGAAAAGTTGAAAACAACACCGAGTCCAACTTGCTTCGACGTAATTTGTATCAAATGTGGTTTACCATTGAATTTGTAGATGCGCCTAGTCGTTTTACTTGAAAAATTTATGTAGAACATTTCGAAGATAAAATTAAGGTAAAATAAATTGTTGTAAGCCTTGTATTATTTTTGGGAAATCGCAAAGCTTTTGTTGTTGGACTTGGTACTGTAAGTCTCAAGGGATTGAACAGTACCTATACCATCATGGGATATACAAAACACCAATTCCATTTTAATAAGTACAGTTATGTTACCATATATAACGTAATTTTATTAAGGAAATCATCGAGATGAAAAAAAAACATATTAGATTCATATAACATATTCGAACAAAGGCAAATTTTTAATATAGAAATTGAAGTATTTGTGATTTTCAACATGTTTTTGCGGTAGTTTATCTCCCACCTGCAGAGTTAAAAATATATGAATAGAAATCGTTTTCTTCAGTGTATTCGCCACAGTTTTTTACGTCCCATTATGTTAATCAATTGTTATCTCAATTTCTGAAACTCACCTACTCATAACTTCAAAATTTTTAAAGCCGAATCTCTTAAAATATTTTTTTTTTTTTGAAAATTTTGGAAAAGTTTTTATGCCGAAAAATGTTGGAATCGGAGTCGCGAGTTTTTGTGGGTACGACTCCACAGCCCTGGTTTAAGCTACCAATACAGGCCATATGAATTTGTGCTGCCACATGTTATTTTTTTAACAACATATAATGCATGGGAGACTGATTTATAGTTGTTGAGTTTAAACTACATATGAATTCAAGTTAAGCTCAACTAAACCAGCGTTTAACCCAACAGCGATTTATTAGCCATAAGAATTCAGTAAACGAAACCCCTTTTGTTAAATCATCAATGTTTGTAATAAACTTATTGGGCCGGTTTAAGTGTTTTTTTTAGTTTTTTAAGTTTTTATGACGCCACATAATTTTTCACATAGAAAACAAATTTTTTACCCCAATTTTAAAGATCTCCAGAATGTTTTTTTTAAGTTTTTGTTTGTATGTATTATAAATAATGTTGATTATTATTTTATTTTATATAGGGGTAATTCCATGTCAAATTGACCAAGAGTGGGGTCCGACCCCTTTCGATTTTAATGAAATTTGGTGAGAAAGTTCCTTTTATCCTATAAGGAACATAAACTTATGAACGAAAAAAAATTGGTAAATTTTTTTCTCAAAACTAATTTCGCCGAATTAGCCGAATGTGTTGAGATTATTTCTTCAAACTACGTAACATACGAAGATGATTTTAATGTCATTTTAAAGAGAATGCTTGCGGCTACAAGCCATACATTTGGCCCATCTAGGAGCATCCTATGCGCTGCAGGGGCCAAATTAAAATAATTTTATTCAACCGTCATATTTGTATGGTACAGCGCTTAGGATGCTCCTAGATGGGCCAAATGTATGACCAACCCCACTTTATTATTTATCGCGGAATTTCGGTTTTTTAAGTAATTTTAATAAACTAAACCGTTTGGAGTTACGCGAATATATGCAGTGCAACCTCCTACATTTTCAAAATAATGGTATATCTTGAAAACAAGAGCTAACGTAAGAAACGGTTAGCACCACTGGATTCAGCGTGCCACCATTAGGCTAAAAGGCCAGGTGCCTGACTTGTCTGTTTTTTGTAACTAGCACAGTGTACTTATTGCTCAAAATTACAATATTAAAATTCTATTTTAAAATTAATTTTTAAATATATGGCTTGTAGCCCCAAGTATTCTCTTTAAAATTACATTAAAATCATCTTTGTATGTTAAATAGTTCTCGATATATTGAAGAAATAATCTCAACACATTCGGCTAATTCGGCGAAATTGTGACATTTTGAATGTGACATAACTTTTGAAAAAAAAAATTAATATATTTTTTTTGTTTCATATATGTATGTATGTTCCTTATATGATAAAAGGAACCTTCTCACCAAATTTCATTAAAATAGAAAGGGCGACCCCTTTCCCACTCTTGGTTGATTTAACATGGCATTACCCATGGGTATAATATTAAATTATTCTACTTTCCCTGAAATATTACTGGAAAAATCTTTGTAAAATAATACTTAATTTAAATAAAATTTTGGTTGTTTAGCATTTCATTTCATTTATTTAATACAGTAGAATCCAGATAACTCGTAATCGTAAGGGACCGGCAATTTCTTACGAATAATAGTGGTTTTCGATTTAGCGGGGTTTCGATTAAACGGGGTTAAAATAAAATAAATACGAATTAACGGGGGTTTTCAATAAAATATGTTTGTATATAAAAATTATAAATAACAAGTTAAAGTACTATATTCGGCTGCGCCGAATCTTTGATACCCTCCACCAAGAAAAAAAGTAATTTTATTTATTTTTAATTATCAATCACGAACCTTTTTTACAATACAACGGCTGCTACCAAATGCAGATAAAGGAAATAAAAATTAGCCCAAATAATAAAAAAGAATATTAGATAGACCTAAATAAGTAAATTGATAAAAAAAACAACTAAAAATGTCACAAAACTTCATATTTTGTAAATAATTGATATTTATTTTTTTTTTATTAAAAACAAGATATAAATAACAGTTAAACTAAGTAATAGTTTTTACTTTAATAATTCGTAAAAATCTGCAAATAAGGCAAGTTAAAAAGCAATAACCATTACCTGAATTTTTGACTTCCTTTTTCAATAAATACAAATACATCTAGTAGTTAAGATCGATGATCTTTTTACGTTAACTACCTGCTACCTGCAGTAGGGTTTATATGGGGCCTAAGATAAATTGTGGACCGATCACCACGAAATTTCACAGCGTCATTTCTAGTCCTTTAAAACTGTGATGTACCAATTTCTATTGTCATAGCATTATTAATTATGGTTTTAGGCGTACTAAACTGTTTTCCGATAGTAGGGTTTGTATGGGGCCTAAGATAAATTATTTACCGATCACCACGAAATTTCACAGCGTCATTTCTAGTCCTTTAAAACTGTGATGTACCAATTTCTATTACGATATCATTATTAATTATGGTTTTAGGCGTACTAAACTGTTTTCCGATAGTAGGGTTTGTATGGGGCCTAAGATAAATTATTTACCGATCACCACGAAATTTCACAGCGTCATTTCTAGTCCTTTAAAACTGTGATGTACCAATTTCTATTACGATATCATTATTAATTATGTTTTATGCAGTGTTGGTTTGCGGTATTTAAAATACAAAATGCAAAATACTAGCAGATCTGTATGTATTAAAAATACAAAATACTTCCATTTATTGCACTTGTTTCAAATACAAAATACTTAAACGTCATGTACATGTATGTATTTATAATACGAAATGCACCATTATTATTCAAACCAAAAAATACTTTAGATAAAACTAATTTACAAAACAATTGTTTCCTTTCATAAATATCAGATTTTTAAATGTAGCATCAGACAAACAGTTCCTTGTTGCAGAATAAAGGAAACCTGCTGATTAAAATAAACTTTCTACAGGTCCTGATGAGCACAAACCTGTATAAAATTCTATGAATACTCTTTTTATATTTGGATAGCAGTCAAAAGGGATAAGGTCTTTGCTGTTGTCACTGACGAAACAGACAAATTCCAACGCTTAATTTGATGTCCTAGATTCACTATCATTCCCATCTACGAAAAAAACAAAATCCTCGTCTTCTTTACTGGTGATTCTACTTCTGATATTTCCATATACTGATAGTTACGTTTTTTTTTTATCGATTCTAGTTTTTGGGAGATCAAAATGCAAATAACCATCAATAAGCTGTAGACTATGTTTTTAAAATACAAAATACTCCCATTTTTTTATATATTTAAAATACAAACTACAAACCACTTCTATTTTTTGTATGTATTTAAAATACAATATACTTGCTGGACATGTATTTCAAATACTGCCCAGCCATGTTCATATTGTTACGTTACTGCCTTGCAATAACTAACTGGCCCTCCTTAGATCCTCCAGAATTCACCGCCCGAACATATCTGGACAACTTACTACGGCCACGTACGGACTTTCTAAGGTCGTAAGGATTTCTCCGCTCCAACGAAGATACCTGTTTATATTCTCTTATAGGTAGTGCATTACAATTGTACTGCGGAAGCTGAACACAACCTCTGTTTACTGTGCTCCTGGCTGCCACACGCTTTGGGCAGTTTCCTCTAAAATTTTGTCCTCCCCCTATACTATTGGCCCTCATAACATGGGCCAATACGGGTTCCCTTCTTTTCGTCGCTAGCCAGTCTTTACTGGGCTCTACCTGCAACGAGCGACATTTACTGACGCATTCCCTTCTGTCTGCCTCCGTACAGTGCCTGGCTTCCAATCTGCTAAGCTGTCTTACCTGAGCAACCGCTTTTTCACGTTTTTCCACTTTTCGCTGAGGTGACGATTCCAGACGAGTACATGCGAGGAACTGTCCCACACGAGCCTCACTTTCATACCCAACATTTAGGGGTATTTCATAATCACACAAATACATGATTTGTTTTTCCATATTCAGACTGACGTTATGACTAATCATAAAATCTGCGCCAATCAGTACTTCGTCTACAATGCCGGCCACAATAAACTCATGAAAATTGAAAATATCGGCAATTCTTAACACCACACGTGTTTTGCCATAGACAGTAGCATGTTCACCTGTAGCTGTTCGCAAAATCGCCCCGCTTAGCGGTTCGATAGCTCCCCTTACCAAGTCAGGCCTTATAATCGAAAATCCTGCACCAGTGTCGATAGTCAAAATGCGCTTTTTACCATCGATGTAGTCAAATGTCGTAATACTTTTATTGCTCTTTGGCACTACTAAATTTACTGTCGAGTCCTGAGATGCAAAAGGTAAACCATCTTTAAACGCATAAAATTGGGCGTTTAAACCAGAACTGTGGTGTCGTCAAGAAATAGTGATAACTCCAACTCCATCCAATGCAATTTTTTAAGTTCGACTCCAACTCCGACTCCTTTGATTTGCAGTGTATATGCGACTGGTCCTCATTTGACTTTAAACTCTTATTTTAATGAAGTTCATTTTAAATGGTTAAATACAGCAAAAAAAGATTCCATAACAATTTCAAATCCGTATATCAATTTTAACAATTAAGCATTGAGCTTAAATATAGGTTTATACATATGAGTAGGTAAGATGCAAAACTCGTTCGTTACACTTTATTCGAATTTTGGGAAAATGCAAAAAACATATAGCGCCCGATTAAATGGATCAAATTAGTTAAACTATTTTGATTCTGAAGTGTTATGTCATTCTTGATTAAAAACTCAACAGTTGAAAAAATTAAACCAGGCTTAAGGTCATCAAATTTAATTTTCATTAAATGGTAACCAGCCGCCTGGGTTCGAATCTCAGGTCAGTCAAGAATGAATGATTATCAATTATAATTTTAATTAATTTTCATGTTGTAAAATTCATTTCTTCATAAAAATAATTTAATGAAAATTAAATTTGATGAACTTAAGCCTGATTAAAATATTAAAAATTTTGATAAAAACCATAAATAGTTCAACAAAATAACCACATTTCTAATTATAAAAACAATAGATTTAATTTTGCAACGAACGAGTTTTCGAAAGAACAAGTTTTGCTTCAATCTATATGGGATCGAACTAGTTTTCAAATACACTATAGACCACCAGCTTGAGTATATTTTGAAAGTTAAATTAATTTATTAAAATTATGCAAACAGTGCTAAAAAATGCAACAGAATCAGAATTTTTCCTCTATGGATGAGTAAATTCCCAGAAGTCTTATCTAATGTAGTTTTCGAGATAGAAAAGTTGAAAACAACACCGAGTCCAACTTGCTTCGACGTAATTTGTATCAAATGTGGTTTACCATTGAATTTGTAGATGCGCCTAGTCGTTTTACTTGAAAAATTTATGTAGAACATTTCGAAGATAAAATTAAGGTAAAATAAATTGTTGTAAGCCTTGTATTATTTTTGGGAAATCGCAAAGCTTTTGTTGTTGGACTTGGTACTGTAAGTCTCAAGGGATTGAACAGTACCTATACCATCATGGGATATACAAAACACCAATTCCATTTTAATAAGTACAGTTATGTTACCATATATAACGTAATTTTATTAAGGAAATCATCGAGATGAAAAAAAAACATATTAGATTCATATAACATATTCGAACAAAGGCAAATTTTTAATATAGAAATTGAAGTATTTGTGATTTTCAACATGTTTTTGCGGTAGTTTATCTCCCACCTGCAGAGTTAAAAATATATGAATAGAAATCGTTTTCTTCAGTGTATTCGCCACAGTTTTTTACGTCCCATTATGTTAATCAATTGTTATCTCAATTTCTGAAACTCACCTACTCATAACTTCAAAATTTTTAAAGCCGAATCTCTTAAAATATTTTTTTTTTTTTGAAAATTTTGGAAAAGTTTTTATGCCGAAAAATGTTGGAATCGGAGTCGCGAGTTTTTGTGGGTACGACTCCACAGCCCTGGTTTAAGCTACCAATACAGGCCATATGAATTTGTGCTGCCACATGTTATTTTTTTAACAACATATAATGCATGGGAGACTGATTTATAGTTGTTGAGTTTAAACTACATATGAATTCAAGTTAAGCTCAACTAAACCAGCGTTTAACCCAACAGCGATTTATTAGCCATAAGAATTCAGTAAACGAAACCCCTTTTGTTAAATCATCAATGTTTGTAATAAACTTATTGGGCCGGTTTAAGTGTTTTTTTTAGTTTTTTAAGTTTTTATGACGCCACATAATTTTTCACATAGAAAACAAATTTTTTACCCCAATTTTAAAGATCTCCAGAATGTTTTTTTTAAGTTTTTGTTTGTATGTATTATAAATAATGTTGATTATTATTTTATTTTATATAGGGGTAATTCCATGTCAAATTGACCAAGAGTGGGGTCCGACCCCTTTCGATTTTAATGAAATTTGGTGAGAAAGTTCCTTTTATCCTATAAGGAACATAAACTTATGAACGAAAAAAAATTGGTAAATTTTTTTCTCAAAACTAATTTCGCCGAATTAGCCGAATGTGTTGAGATTATTTCTTCAAACTACGTAACATACGAAGATGATTTTAATGTCATTTTAAAGAGAATGCTTGCGGCTACAAGCCATACATTTGGCCCATCTAGGAGCATCCTATGCGCTGCAGGGGCCAAATTAAAATAATTTTATTCAACCGTCATATTTGTATGGTACAGCGCTTAGGATGCTCCTAGATGGGCCAAATGTATGACCAACCCCACTTTATTATTTATCGCGGAATTTCGGTTTTTTAAGTAATTTTAATAAACTAAACCGTTTGGAGTTACGCGAATATATGCAGTGCAACCTCCTACATTTTCAAAATAATGGTATATCTTGAAAACAAGAGCTAACGTAAGAAACGGTTAGCACCACTGGATTCAGCGTGCCACCATTAGGCTAAAAGGCCAGGTGCCTGACTTGTCTGTTTTTTGTAACTAGCACAGTGTACTTATTGCTCAAAATTACAATATTAAAATTCTATTTTAAAATTAATTTTTAAATATATGGCTTGTAGCCCCAAGTATTCTCTTTAAAATTACATTAAAATCATCTTTGTATGTTAAATAGTTCTCGATATATTGAAGAAATAATCTCAACACATTCGGCTAATTCGGCGAAATTGTGACATTTTGAATGTGACATAACTTTTGAAAAAAAAAATTAATATATTTTTTTTGTTTCATATATGTATGTATGTTCCTTATATGATAAAAGGAACCTTCTCACCAAATTTCATTAAAATAGAAAGGGCGACCCCTTTCCCACTCTTGGTTGATTTAACATGGCATTACCCATGGGTATAATATTAAATTATTCTACTTTCCCTGAAATATTACTGGAAAAATCTTTGTAAAATAATACTTAATTTAAATAAAATTTTGGTTGTTTAGCATTTCATTTCATTTATTTAATACAGTAGAATCCAGATAACTCGTAATCGTAAGGGACCGGCAATTTCTTACGAATAATAGTGGTTTTCGATTTAGCGGGGTTTCGATTAAACGGGGTTAAAATAAAATAAATACGAATTAACGGGGGTTTTCAATAAAATATGTTTGTATATAAAAATTATAAATAACAAGTTAAAGTACTATATTCGGCTGCGCCGAATCTTTGATACCCTCCACCAAGAAAAAAAGTAATTTTATTTATTTTTAATTATCAATCACGAACCTTTTTTACAATACAACGGCTGCTACCAAATGCAGATAAAGGAAATAAAAATTAGCCCAAATAATAAAAAAGAATATTAGATAGACCTAAATAAGTAAATTGATAAAAAAAACAACTAAAAATGTCACAAAACTTCATATTTTGTAAATAATTGATATTTATTTTTTTTTTATTAAAAACAAGATATAAATAACAGTTAAACTAAGTAATAGTTTTTACTTTAATAATTCGTAAAAATCTGCAAATAAGGCAAGTTAAAAAGCAATAACCATTACCTGAATTTTTGACTTCCTTTTTCAATAAATACAAATACATCTAGTAGTTAAGATCGATGATCTTTTTACGTTAACTACCTGCTACCTGCAGTAGGGTTTATATGGGGCCTAAGATAAATTGTGGACCGATCACCACGAAATTTCACAGCGTCATTTCTAGTCCTTTAAAACTGTGATGTACCAATTTCTATTGTCATAGCATTATTAATTATGGTTTTAGGCGTACTAAACTGTTTTCCGATAGTAGGGTTTGTATGGGGCCTAAGATAAATTATTTACCGATCACCACGAAATTTCACAGCGTCATTTCTAGTCCTTTAAAACTGTGATGTACCAATTTCTATTACGATATCATTATTAATTATGGTTTTAGGCGTACTAAACTGTTTTCCGATAGTAGGGTTTGTATGGGGCCTAAGATAAATTATTTACCGATCACCACGAAATTTCACAGCGTCATTTCTAGTCCTTTAAAACTGTGATGTACCAATTTCTATTACGATATCATTATTAATTATGTTTTATGCAGTGTTGGTTTGCGGTATTTAAAATACAAAATGCAAAATACTAGCAGATCTGTATGTATTAAAAATACAAAATACTTCCATTTATTGCACTTGTTTCAAATACAAAATACTTAAACGTCATGTACATGTATGTATTTATAATACGAAATGCACCATTATTATTCAAACCAAAAAATACTTTAGATAAAACTAATTTACAAAACAATTGTTTCCTTTCATAAATATCAGATTTTTAAATGTAGCATCAGACAAACAGTTCCTTGTTGCAGAATAAAGGAAACCTGCTGATTAAAATAAACTTTCTACAGGTCCTGATGAGCACAAACCTGTATAAAATTCTATGAATACTCTTTTTATATTTGGATAGCAGTCAAAAGGGATAAGGTCTTTGCTGTTGTCACTGACGAAACAGACAAATTCCAACGCTTAATTTGATGTCCTAGATTCACTATCATTCCCATCTACGAAAAAAACAAAATCCTCGTCTTCTTTACTGGTGATTCTACTTCTGATATTTCCATATACTGATAGTTACGTTTTTTTTTTATCGATTCTAGTTTTTGGGAGATCAAAATGCAAATAACCATCAATAAGCTGTAGACTATGTTTTTAAAATACAAAATACTCCCATTTTTTTATATATTTAAAATACAAACTACAAACCACTTCTATTTTTTGTATGTATTTAAAATACAATATACTTGCTGGACATGTATTTCAAATACTGCCCAGCCATGTTCATATTGTTACGTTACTGCCTTGCAATAACTAACTGGCCCTCCTTAGATCCTCCAGAATTCACCGCCCGAACATATCTGGACAACTTACTACGGCCACGTACGGACTTTCTAAGGTCGTAAGGATTTCTCCGCTCCAACGAAGATACCTGTTTATATTCTCTTATAGGTAGTGCATTACAATTGTACTGCGGAAGCTGAACACAACCTCTGTTTACTGTGCTCCTGGCTGCCACACGCTTTGGGCAGTTTCCTCTAAAATTTTGTCCTCCCCCTATACTATTGGCCCTCATAACATGGGCCAATACGGGTTCCCTTCTTTTCGTCGCTAGCCAGTCTTTACTGGGCTCTACCTGCAACGAGCGACATTTACTGACGCATTCCCTTCTGTCTGCCTCCGTACAGTGCCTGGCTTCCAATCTGCTAAGCTGTCTTACCTGAGCAACCGCTTTTTCACGTTTTTCCACTTTTCGCTGAGGTGACGATTCCAGACGAGTACATGCGAGGAACTGTCCCACACGAGCCTCACTTTCATACCCAACATTTAGGGGTATTTCATAATCACACAAATACATGATTTGTTTTTCCATATTCAGACTGACGTTATGACTAATCATAAAATCTGCGCCAATCAGTACTTCGTCTACAATGCCGGCCACAATAAACTCATGAAAATTGAAAATATCGGCAATTCTTAACACCACACGTGTTTTGCCATAGACAGTAGCATGTTCACCTGTAGCTGTTCGCAAAATCGCCCCGCTTAGCGGTTCGATAGCTCCCCTTACCAAGTCAGGCCTTATAATCGAAAATCCTGCACCAGTGTCGATAGTCAAAATGCGCTTTTTACCATCGATGTAGTCAAATGTCGTAATACTTTTATTGCTCTTTGGCACTACTAAATTTACTGTCGAGTCCTGAGATGCAAAAGGTAGCGCTCCCTCCATACTTAACGGCGACTTTTGTGATGACTGATGATAAGCCCGCTGGCTGTTTCTTGGCGGAGAAGCAGATCTTGTTCGCTTTCTTTGTGCTTAAGAGTTACGCTGTATGTGCCCAACCTTTCCGCAGTTATAGCATTTCACTTTGTTTCTGCCCAGCTTCTCACTTAATACCCGCAAAACTTCTTCTTTAATGCCTCTATCATCATCAGGAATAACATCGAGCATTTGCACCTTATACGACTTCTGCTTTGCAACTATTCTAGCAGTCTCCTGAGCCAGGGCAAACGATACTGTTTCTGCAAACGTTGGTTCAATGATGCACACACAGCATACTTAACATCAGCATCTCTTATACCATTAATGAATGCTTCTGTTTTGAAGCTGTTCAACAATGGATGATTCTCACCAGGGTATGTAAGCTGCACCAAACGCTCAATCTCAATCTCGCTCTTGTAAGGTTTCGTTCGCCTTTTGACCTCTGCCACGCAATTCCATTTTATAGATTTCCTTCTTATGTTCACCAGCATACTTACGTTGCAGTGCTACCATAATTTCATCATAATTGTTTCTGCTACTTACTGGTACACTCTCAAGCACTTCAGCCGCAGTCCCCTTTAAAGCAATAATGAACTCGATGGCTTTTTTCTAACTGTTCCATGCATTTCTGTTGGCAACTGTATCGAACTGGAACTTAAAAATATTTAATGGTACACTTCCGTCAAAACTTGGGACCTTTATTCTACTAGAGACTTCTGGAATAACTCGCACTGGTCCTTCTTGGCATTGAATGTTATTAACCAGAATGGTGCTAGACTTCTCTTCCATTTTTCTAGAAGTTTTATCCATTTTTCTAGAAGTTTCCTCAATCTTTCTAGAAGTTTCAGCTAGAATATCGCTCGAATTTTCTTTTATCATCTGTACCATGCTTTTTGGAATTATCGTCCATTTTTGCCATCATAGCAGCAACCATCGATTTAAATCCATACCGCTAGCAACTGCACCAGTACATACCTCAATTTCTTCTTTGACCTGGAATTCGTAGCTCACAATGTCAACATTCATCTATTGGTTTCTTCTGCAACTCTGCTTTATTACCTGCAGTTGGCAGATCCAACTTGCTCAACTCTTTCTTGAGCTGTTCCACTATAAGCTCTTCATTGCTGTCTATTTTTTTCACTTTTGTTTATTTTATTTATGCAATTTCACTTCTGTTCAGCGATGCCAGAAGTGCAGATTTATCTGCATTTTGCAGATTTTGCCCCCAAAACTATTAAAATGCAGATTTGAAGATTTTTGGTTTACAATTGCAGATTTTTTAGCTCGGTAAAAACCTTCTTTTCATTGTCACTTTTGTTCATACTATTTCCACTTTTTGCATTGATAAACGAAATATATCAACCATTGATAAAAGAGCCGTGGGGAAATACATAGATTTATTAGAAGAAATTGTGTAAATATTTTTAATAGTTGCAATATTTGATCTCTTGTAAATTTTCAATAATAGTTTAAATAACATCTCAAGCAATTAACTTTTTATTTGTTGTTTAAAATAAGATAGACGTGATAAATCTCAACTCAGCCTGAGTAATGAGTTTCGGATAGATATTTTTAATTTAAAAAAATCTAAAAATTATTAGCCCTGGTCTGAAAATCGCATTCGAGTTAAAATCGAACAAATTTTTAAACTTTTCTGTGTTAAGAGCTCAACAAAATATTTCCTTTTTAAAACTTATATTTCCGGGACCACCTATGGATATTTATGAGAACTATTTTTAAATTCCAGAACATTTTGAAAAAAATGTTATATATTTTTCTTAATAAACTACATTTAAAATGTAATAAATGTGTTTTGAAGATTTATTGAAGATTTTTAAAATTTTGACGCAGATTTTTCCGATTTTTTGATGCAAAATTATGGGTTTTTGCTGATTTTACCTTCAAAAGTTCTGACAACACTGCTTCTGTCACCAATTGTTACGTTACTGCCTTTCAATAACGTTTTGGTTTATTTCCTTTATAACAAACCGTTTCGAGTTCTTTTTTTGCAATTCAAATAAAGCAAATAAACACAACACTTTAATGTATAACACTAAAGCATTAAATGTTTATATGTAGTAACATTGACAAAGTCTGAACTAATACTGTTTTTGATGCAAGCCGCCGCAAGTATTTATACTGTAATTCAGCCATCTAGAATATTCGAAATGTTTTTCGAAGGTTCGAGGCTTTACTTATTCACTACTCTATCGTCTATTATGATTTATGTCGGCACTTATGTTTACATAATTTCACCACTTATACTAAAGCTTATTTAACGGTCATTTCTAGGGCTTTCTGCACATTGGGATTGAAGTGTACTAAATTATAACAATTTTTAGTAACAATGTAAACTAATAAAATTACTTATGAATACAAACAACTAATAAATACAAGATAAATACATAAATTCATCTAATTCCTAACCAATAATAACAACTGATTCTTAGTTAAAGTTACTTTCGTAACAATATGTATAAAGATATCCCACTGCCACACATTGTACGGCCAGTGCTAAATTTGTCGAATGGAAGTACGACTACTGCCACTTTGATTTTTACTTGTTGAAGTTAAGTGTTATGTTTGTTATAATTATAATTATTTTAAACTATTTTTTAATTCGTTTAGAGAATATTAAACACTTTTAGCCAGACCTGCACCGCAACATTCACGTTTGACATATTTTTAAAAGTGAACTTTCTTAACTACTGTCTGAACCCATAGGCAATCCTTTTTGTTGAGAATAAATATTGTTATTATATTGAAAATATCTACTATCAACTATGCAAAATTTGAGAATTCTGAAAAATAATTCCCTTTCAATAGTTGTATGTTCTCTAATTATATTCCATTTTTCTTCTATAATACCTAAGGCATCAATGCTCCATCTCATGAACTTAGCAGATACATAACGGGAATTCTTAGGAAGATAACAGAAAATTCAGTATATAATGTAAAGGACTCATTACAATTTAAAGATAGGATTAAAAACATCAAGATAAAAAATGAGGAGAAGATAATTTCGTTGGATGTAATATCCTTGTTCCCTAGTATACCTTAGGTATTATAGAAGAAAAATGGAATATAATTAGAGAACATACAACTATTGAAAGGGAATTATTTTTCAGAATTCTCAAATTTTGCATAGTTGATAGTAGATATTTTCAATATAATAACAATATTTATTCTCAACAAAAAGGATTGCCTATGGGTTCTCCAGCTTCTCCAGTTGTAGCGGATATAGTTATGGAGAAGCTACTTGATACATGTATAAGAAGATAATCTATTAAACCAAAAATTATTACAAAATATGTAGATGATTTATTTTGTATTATTTCAGAATGTGAAATAGAAAATATGTTAAACACATTTAACTCCTTTCACCAGAATATGAAGTTTACAATTGAAAGGGAATGTAATCATAAGCTTCCATATTTAGACACATTAGTTATAAGAAAGAAGAATAACTTATTGGTAGATTGGTACCAAAGGCCAATTTCTTCAGGAAGAATTATTAATTATTATTCGAAACATCCGAGAAGGGTTATTATAAATTCTGCCAAAAATTTTATAGATAAGGTTCTTAATATTAGTGATATAGCTTTTCATAGGAATAATAAGATAAGAATCAAAAATATTTTAGGGGATAACAATTTCCCAAGGGAATTGATATGTAAATTGATTGAACAGCACAAAGGTCGTGTGAATACGGTAACTGAACCTAAAATTTATAAGTCTTTAACTTATGTACCAATGTTTTCAGAACGATTGCAAAATTCTAAAATTTATGATATGAATAATTATAGGATGGCTCATAAAACATATAATACATTGGATAGATTATTCAGTAAAATGAAAGATAAGACAGAAAAATTAGATAAATCTAATATTATTTACAAGATACCTTGTAAGGGTAAGGATAATGAAGTATGTAGTAAAGAATATATAGGTACCACGAAAAACAAATTAAGAACTAGATTAGCAGGACATAGATCTGATCAAAAATACAAAAATACATCTTCTCAAAAAACTGCATTGTCATCGCATTGTGCCAATTTCAATCATACACCAGATTTTGAAAATACAACAGTTTTAAATACAGAAACAAACTACAAACGACGCTTCATGTTAGAAATGCTGCAAATTATAAACATACCAGTGGAACAAAGAATTAATTTTAAGACAGATACGGACAATGTAGCTCAAAATTACAGACATTTAATTTATAAGAATAAGATGGGAAATTAAATAAGTTTATAAATATGTAATAGAATAATTTTTGTTTCCTGTGTATAATTTTTATTTATTTTTCATTATTGACAATTTTGTTGTTTCATTAAAATTGTTTTTTAAAAAATTGTTTGATATATAAAAAACCAAAAAATCCCTAAAGAAGCTATCCATTGAGATAGCGAAATATTGGATCAATTTTAAATAAATATTCTTTATATAAAACAGACCTTGAGCTTGAGAGATTATTGAAAGAAAATGTTATAATTATAATTATTTTAAACTATTTTTTAATTCGTTTAGAGAATATTAAACACTTTTAGCCAGACCTGCACCGCAACATTCACGTTTGACATATTTTTAAAAGTGAACTTTCTTAACTACTGTCTGGACGCTTACGTCACGAAGACAGTTAGTGGTATTTTTGGCAACTAATATATATTTTCTTACTGAATTGCCAAGACTGTTAAATGTAAAGGCCATGTCAGATAAAATTTTTGCTTCGCGTTGCGTAAGAGATTCGCTTTGACATCCAAGATGAAATATTCATACTTATACGAAACATGTCACATAAAGAACTTTTAACGCAGAGCGAAGCGAAAAGTTACTCAACTCTCATCTTTTTGCGCGCTTTGACAGTCTGCTAGTATAATTTTTTTTTTATTCATTTTTTTTAACAAAGAATTCGTGTGTGTTGTCAAAGTGTTTATTGTGACATTCACCTTTTGCGTTACGCTTTTCTGTCAAAGTAAGAAATGCCACGCAAAGCGAAGAAGTTTTACCTGACATGGCCTTAAGGGCAGTGTACGATTTGAATTAGGCTTGCCAGATGGTCTGTAATGGCCTGAATTTTCAATTTTTTTCATGTCGTGCCCGTTTCCAGTTAAAATATAAATTTTCCAGTTTTTTTAGTCAAATATTAATTTTTAATTTATAATATATATTTTTATCAAAATAATTTTCGTGGGAGTACAAAATTTAATTTAAATGATTTTGTTATTCGTGCTTAATTCCCAATTTTTATTATTTGATAAAAACACTGAAATTTATTGTTGATGGGATAAGCTAGTCCTATGCGCATTTCACTGGTTGGTTAAGTCAGATCATCAGGAAACTTCATCCAAAAAGATTTTAGAAAAACTAAAGATATTAAACCAAATAAAACTGTTAAACGTATAATAATTACAGCAACAGTTCAACTTGTATCAATATCAAAGTTTAAACAAAATCATCAACAATAAACAGTGAGTTCATCTCTTCTTATAACAAATAATAAAATATTGTTTTTGTTTTACATCTTTGTTAAGCGACCGAAGTCTTCTTTTGAAAATAGATGAACAGCCAGTTAATAAAATTTTACTTTTTTGAACAAAAAGTGCACTTTAATATTTTCCAGTTTTTTTCCAAATCCAGTTTATTTTTTTCAGTTTTTTACTTTTGGCATCTGGCAAGCCTACTTTGATACATATTGTTAATTTCAAAAAAAAAATGTTTATGTATGGGCACGTCTACGTGTGAAAAAATAATAAGAGAATTGCACCGTGCGCATGTTTTGCCGATAGCTGGTGTAGAACCAAGTGCTTAGAGTAACTCACATCAGCACAAACGCTTTATACCCTCTCCACAATTGTGCATTGAGGACATAAAAGAGGAGTAATTTAATTTGTCTACAAATAACAGTATTGTGATAAGTATATTAAGGATTGCAGTAAAAATGTCATTTGTTGAACAATTTGTCTGAAATATCTTGGGTCCACACAACAATTAAGTAAATTGGTTTTTGTATGGTTGTTTAACTTATGGATATAATATTATTCGATCTTACCAAATGAATACCAAAATATTGGAAGTAAGTGGCGAAACCTTCATTCATCCAGGTAAAACTCCACCATGCACAGGTTACCAGGTAGCCAAAAAACAATCGAGCAATTTCATAAGCAACAATATTAGCAACCGCCTGTTTCGCTTTCAATGTACTCTGGCGTTCGTCGTAGAGTAGCATAGATTCACTGATTTCAGAATTTAAAATAGCTTTCAAAATTATGCGATGTTTAATTATTTTTTCACTTGGGTAAAAGTATTTGTAAAGTGCTTTAGTAATCTCTGTTCCACACTTGTAGGCATAGTATGTTTGCGCTTGGTGTGGATCTTTGTAAAACATAATAAAGTTACCATCATCTACAGATTGCAAATCGGCAATGATGAAGTCCAAAAAATAAGTAGGCATTATATCAGTAGTCGTATAAACCTTAATTAAATATCTGTAAGGAAGATTTATATCAGGATAATTTTTTTTTGCTAGTGATGGAAGTATTAGATAATAGTAAACTAACTTTGAGAAGTTCGGTTCATCTTTCTCAATAGTAGTGCTCTTAGATAAAAAATTTTTGTCATGTTTCAACTTAAGATTAAAGGGTGCCTTGAAGTTCGGTTCATCAAAACAGGGCAATACACGGCGGGTGTCAAATGGTTGCAAATGGGAAGACATAACAGATCTATGAAAAAATTTTAATTTCGATGCAAAAATTTTAAAAATATGAATTTTGTATTAAATAGAGTTTTTAAAACATACTTGGTAGCATTTTTCTTGTTTCTGAAGTCACTGCGGTATAAACCGCGCATATCTGTATTTATGACGCCTTTATAAACATAAGATAAGACGTAGGATACATTTGCTTGTAATTCTTCGTCTAAGTTGTAAACGACAATATTTGTCAAACTGTTAGGAGAGGCTTTGGGAAGAGGACGAGAAGTTTCTGATGCATTCAGTTTGTAATATTCAGCCGATTCAATATTCAAATCCATAATATGCAATTGAATTTGTTTGGTTTTTTGTAAAGCTTGGATTGTAATGCGACACTCACCATCGAAAGTAAATTTTCTGGAATCATTGTTATTCATGAAAAGTGTGAGATTAACGTCGTAATTGGTGGGCTTAATGTTTAAAGGTAAACGGTAATTAACTTCGGAGATGGGTGTTGGTTTGGCTGTTGGTTTGGCTGTTGGTTTGGCTGTTGGTTTGGGTTTTGGTTTCCATGTTGAAGTGCGTCTGTGCTCTCTCTTATCATATTGTTCTATCTCATTTGTCACTGTCATAATTCCCGCTGATGCTATTACAAAACCAAGTTTTATCCAAAAAAGAAGTGGGAGTGCCATTTTGGAGGTATGTATGCTTATTAAATATTTTTATTTCTTTAGAAATGTATATATATTTTTTTCACGAAATCTAATTTGTTTTTTTCGTTTACTTTTATAAACTTTTTACTTCACAGTCAAATTTTAATTAAATAAGTAGTTGCCGAACTTTTATAACTTACTAATGTTTTTATCACTGTCGCGCTTCTTTTTATATAAAAAAAAATAGTAATAATTTATACACACAAACGTAAAAACTTTTGGTTTATCGTTATTGAGAATTAATGATTATTTACACAAGTGTTCAATAAACTCTTAATTACCAAAACAAAAGCTTTATTCTAAATTCTTTAAAAAAAAGTTTTTAAGTTTCCGTATTTTAAATTTTTTGTCAAAGAAGTATTTATTTAAGTTATTTTTAATTAAGAACTTTACTTGTACCTAAATAAACTGCCGATTCCAGAGTTTAATTTGTCAAGGTCAACTTAGGCCGGGGTTTTAAGATGTGGATTAAGTTTAAACTTAATTTAACGAAGTCAAAAACTCGGATTTTTCCGGCGAAACGTGATTTTTTTTAATATTTAAGGCTTACCAGACGTACTGTTTTCAGCAGTACGCGTATTTTTTGTTACTATTTGTTCTGCTTTCTACATAACCTTTAAAAATGTATGCAATTGTACTTTTTTTTAGCTTTTGCACTTAATTTTCTGCATAATGTACAATATAATGTACAACAACCAAGAATTCGAGATCAACTAAAAAGAAATGCTGCGTTACGAAAGGGCTTGCCAATGGGATCTCCAGCATCTCCGATAGTCGCAGATATTGTGATTGAAAAACTATTAAGGGCCAAATACACTTGTCAAATGCTTGTCCAGCCGGCGAATTCAACGTGTACGTGTGCTGGACGTAATATTCGCCGTCATATCAAAATTTTTTGATTTTTCATCAAACGTTGTCGGTGTCACACATACAAACACATTTTCACTGATACTACCCCAATGCTTGATGAGTACTTTGATCAGCGTATTTTGGCTTTAGATAATTGTATGCAAAAATTGACTAACAAGCCAAAAATACTTATTAAAAATGTAAAAGAAGATGAAATAGAAGATATAATCAAACATCTAAATAGTTTCCATAGAAGTATACAATTTACGATGGGAAAAGAAATTAGGTCCAAACATCCATATTTGAAAACTCTTGTAATAAGAGAGGATAACATCATAAAAATTTATTGGTACCAAAAACCAACCGCATCCCAAGAAAAATAATTATCAACAGCGCGAATAATCTGATTAAAAGAGTATTAAATATTGGTGATAGTGAGTGTCACCATGCGAATGTAAACAAAATTAGACACATTTTACATTCTAACGATTTTCCAAGAAATATCACCGAAAAACTGATTCGGGAATGTGGAAAAGACAAGGCTCAAAGAAAGAAAGACAAAGAAGAAGAAAGAGTTTACAAATCCATCATTTATGTGCAAGAAATATCAGAACGTTTTGAAAAATCAAAACTTTTTAATGGAGAAAGAAACAGTATGGCTTTCAAAACCTTTAATTTATTTAGTAAGACAAAGGACAAAATTGACCACCTTGAAAAATCAAATATTGTAAATAAAATACCCTGTTATGGCAACAATACCAACAAACATAATATGGTTTGTATTGGAACAGCTAAAAACAAATTTAGAACAAGATTATCCGCACACAAATCAGACCAAAAATCTCGTACTCATGATGTTACACATAAAACAGCATAAGCGGCACAAACATTAGACTAAAGGATAAGCGACTATGGTCAGAGAAGAAAAAGAAAAGCCACCCTCCAGTCCTCTACTAATTCCCTAAAGTTCGTCAATGTTATATCTATCACTGCCTCTCTATCCATATTTCTGAACGTTGGCGCATTCTCCCTGTTACAGATAAAAGGATTGCTGGCAATAATAAAATCAAACATAGACTCACCTCTTTTGTTGATGTCGGCACTTCCCCATTGGGTATGGTGTGCATTGGCGTCACAACCAAGTACCACTCTCGAGCCTCTTCTGCCCGAGTGCTCCATCAACTCCCGTTCTTTCTCACCGGGTGGATCGGTAGCCTCGTATGGCAAGTATACCGATGCAAGTGACAGAACCGTTCTGCCCCTGGCCTTTCCTGTCACAACCGTGAAGTCTCCATTACTAAAAGAATAAGAAATCATAAATTTATATTCAGTTCTCGCCAGTATACAAGTTCGTACCTTCTCATCCGTGTCGGGTATGAAAAAAGTATACCCGTGACCTTTAATCCAACTACCCGGTTTTTGCTAATTCAAGGCTCTTGGATTAAAGCCACGTCCACGTTGTTGTCGATGAGGTGGGTTGCTAATTCGCTTGAGGCTACTTCCCAGTGGTGCAAGTTTAGCTGCACCACTTTGAGCCTCTTGGGGTCTATCAAATTTAGGTTCTTTAGGGAACCCGAATACAGCAACCCTTCCCATCGACTTCAGCTTTTTGAGAGACTCCTGGTCTACTGCGAACCTGAAGTCTCTCCCTTGGTTCTCCTTCCCAGGGAAGCTATCAACTTCCGCTGGCCTGTAACGACCGCCACCGATTTTATAAGTGGAGGTATCCACACCGTGACTACCGGCCCTAATGGCAACTTAGACGCTAGTATAACGTTCAATCTGGCTTCAGGGCAAGCGCTGCCATACCTTCCAATTGCAGCCTTTAAAAACTCAAAGGATTTTTGATTGCCGCAACTGACAGTTTTGACACCTCTTGCCCAGTCAGCCCCTTTGAACGATACAATGTCCGGCCTTCCTTGCACGCTAAAGATTTCGTCGAGTACTTTGTTCTTCAGCACCTGCCATTTCTCGACACTGATCCTTCCATCGGGATCCATACGATCATTGACAGCCGGCAGAATACCGTCCTTACCCTACGACTCCCTCAGCTTCCTTAACGTGGAGGATTGGTCCTTCCGGAGCCAGTCCTCTTAGTAATCTCCTTAAGAGGGCCAGCACCAGCCTGACAAGTCCTCTAGCCGCTAAGGATTTCTGGTCATCACCAGACCTAAGTCTCTTAACAACCCCCCTTTTAAGGGCCTTAGCAGAGCTCTGTCGGTGATCACCCGATTTCCCTGCAGATGTTGACTGGTTTGTCCCGGTAGTTCCTTTAGTGACTCCCTTTTGGGGGTGACTGTCGGAGATTATCGGAACTTTTCCAGTCCTCATTGCGCGACTAGTATTGGGTGATTCGTCCGCAGGCTCAGCTCCTTTGTCACGGTTAAGAGGAACTGGTGCTGACTCTTTACCCTCTTTTTTTTCATCCGCTCCTTTATTGGAGGATTCCTCAGCAGGGGTTGCTGGGGATTCGTTGTCTTTACTGACAACCTTTGAGTCCTCAGCAACCCTTGCTGTGTATCCCGCAGGATAGGGAATGCCTAGGATATCACCGACAGAACCGTGGATTCGTTCGAATCTAGCAACGTTCTTCCGGTGTTTCCTCAGTAAATGCCTATCCCGCCCATCGTGCAATGAGGAGTCTTTCTTAGATATCTTTTCTAGAAAGGCTAAGGAGGCTCTCACACCACTCCTTGCTTTTTCTAAGCTCGTTCGGCTATCTGATGTGACCTGTTCTGGCGCATCCTGCCGAACAATGGGTTTTGATACACTCGCCAATCCACTTTCCATCTCGAGTGTGACCTCAGAAGCCGATTGTCCAGCCCTTTGGCCTTGATCATCAGCCGAAATTGTCAGAGACATTCCCTGCACTGCGTCCTAAGATCGCGTCCTTTTTGTTTTTGTTTTTTTTATTTCGTCCAGTTTTTGGTCCCACGAGTATGCACGTAAGAAAAGGCTACCGTCGCGCACAGTGACGGCTTGCACGGACTAGGCTAAGTTACAACTGACCCTTGCCATCGTCATCAGGGGGATGTGGGGGGGGGGGTAGGATTATAGGTAAAAGGATATGGGATGGATAACCCTTAGTCATGCTGGCCTTAGAGCTTATGCTTTATAACTTAGTTCGACTAAACTTACCGACTCAAGTTACAAGACATACACTACAGCCAGCATTTAAGCCACCACATCGCGGCAAGATAGTTATCCAGGTGGGTTAATTCAATTAATCTTCTGTAACTTTGTCATTTTTGCACCGATCTGAATCCTATTGGCCACAAAATCTCGTAAGTGATAAAACTTAAAAAAATTTTATTTTTTGTCTTAAAAAATTACTTGAAAAGAGCAAAATTACAAAAAATCATCAAATTTATAATGAAGTTTGAAATTTTGTCCACTATAACTCTGCGATTTGTTGACTCATCTTCACAAACGACCCATGGTTATTTTAGAAATGTTATAACCTGTCAACCAAAAGACAAAGAAATACATAATCCGTTTAAAATTGTTTAAGATATTTGCATTTCAGTCACATCAACTTTTTTAAAAACACAAATAACGGTTATTTTGGAATATCTCAAAAACTGTTCTACTTTTGACAATTCTGACTTCATATTCGGATTCAGCGCAAAATAAAGCAAAGTGCGAAACTGATCGCACATTCCGTACGAAATCAGATGGTTTTTGATTTTGTTATTGTTTTTTTAAATACATTTGAGAGACTTTTTGGTAATTTTTGACAGTATGTTATGGTTGGGCCTTAACTCTTTGGGCTCAGTCATATAATTGTAGTATAAAAAAGTAAGCAATACAAATAGTGCGAAACAATAAAGTTTAATTAATACATAAATAAAACACATCTTCTTACCCAAAAATGGCTTTTCAATCTCAAATAATTACCCTTTTACAAAATTTTTTGCTTCGCATGTAAACTTATGAAATGTTATAATTCATTATTCTGCATTTAAGTCTTAAAATTTAGACTCTTAATAAAAATAAATATTGCACTCGAGGCATTGGATGTTACCAAAAGATATTTGACCGCACAATATTTTTTGAGTGGCAAGCTGAAAAAAAATAACATAGCATCCGCTAGACATGTACACTTGTCGAAGTCACATCGACGACTCAATTGAAGAGCATTAAAAATGTGGTGTGCACAATTGTACAAAGAAATCGAAATCCCTGGTTTAAAGTGATGATTACGTTATTTTACACCAGGGGTAAACAAAACTAAAAATAAGTTTGTATTAGTGAGACGGAACTACCCAGCAAACACAAAAAATTGTTTCTTCAATCCTTGCTTTCCATCAACTGCAAGTAGCCATTCTTTAATTGTTTCTACATAAATGTTTTTTACCATATCTTAACGATCCTTTCTTTTCTTACCTTCGAATCTTTTCGTGTCACTATGAAAAGAATCGTAATAACATACTCCCTATTTTCTTTAAACATTTGATAACATAGAAGACATTGCATGTTACTAAATGCGTAATTTATCATGAACAATTTTTCGCCTATCATTTTGACTTCAAAATGCTCGCTGGAAAAGGATTACTGAAAAAACAAGAAAAAAGTTGGAAAAAAATTCGTAAGCATCCGCACATGTGTAGCCATCCATACCTAAACGACGAATGAATACAAGACCGTAAAGGCCTCGTTACTCTTACGTAAACGTATACGATGCTAATCAGCTGTTCCGTTTTCCTTACCAAGCTACTGTGCAAATAGGTACTCTTACGTAAACGTAACGTTGCGTGGCGGACGAACCTGATAAAATTAAAATTTCTCTCCGTTTTTACGTATCAGCTGATAAGAATTGTATTTTTGTTTTGAAGCAGTGTTGTCAACAAAGCTTATTAACCAACGGTTTACTTTTAAATTTTATTAATGAGATTCTCATCAAAACGTTAATTCAAATTTGATGTTATGAAATCCAATGTTATTGGTTTTTTGTTCGAACTGAAATTAATGTTGGCTTTATGTGTCACAGAAACCAAAGTTATCGGGTTTTTATTGAAAATAAAAGAAGCAGCTTACAGCTCTTGTTTATTTGTTGGAAATAAATATTGTTGTTAAAAGTTTAATGTTTTATTTTATTTTATCCAACAGTTAGATTATTTCCATAGGTGGAAGTAAATTAAATTGATAAATGTTAAAATATTATTTTTGCATGTTTCCGGCAGCGGGCTGCTGCAAATTTACAAAAGCCTTTTTCTCACTTTTTCTATGGTCAATTTATTTAATTATACGTTTGAAACAAGAAATATTTTCGTATTTTAACTAAATTCGCTTTATATATTTACAAAACAATAAAATTACACAAGTACAAATACAAACAACAAATGCAAGTTATACAACGATTGTATTTATTTCATATTGTACATTAGTATGTTTACTGTATTTCCACTTCTTATTTTCTTTTCTATAGTTTTCATTTATATTTACAACAAAAGTTTTAACAATATTTTAACGCAAAATCATAATTTATAAAATTATTAAATAAAAATTTAATTTAAAGCTGTAAACACATGAGCCAAAACATAAAACAGCTGATTCGATTATTGATTTTATTATAAAATAATTATTTGCCTACATTTTGGACAATGCAAATAGAAAAAAATCAGCGCATAGTTCCGAATATTCGCCTTAACCTTATTATATTAAATATATACATATATTATTTATTTTTATTTGACCTTTCTTTTTTCACAATTATTTTGAATTATTTAAGCTTGAGGTCTTTTTTAAAAAAATATAGTATATTTATTTATTTTTCTCATTATTGCGCTGACCTTTGGTTAGCATCTTTAGGAAATTACGTTTACAATAAAATAATTTTTTTTTTAATTTTTGGGTTAAGCTTTGTTTACAATCAGAGAAACAATTTCGTTTTTTCTTCTATCTTTTTTCTTCCAAAAGTATTTTATATATTTTCCTTTCGTTTTAGAACACAAATTTAACTAAAAATTTTTTAAAAATGTAACTAAAGTTGAGTCAACTCGAACTTCAGCAACAATTTGTATGAAATTGTTTCTGACGTTCAAAATAATTTTATTTAGTTTTGAATGAAAATTTTAACAAAATGTTTACAAAAATAAAAATATATGCTTAATATTGTTGTGGCTAAAATTTGCAAACGGTTTCTTGATGCAAAATGTGTGTAGTTACAAAAGAAATTGTTGCTCTATTATAAACACCAAGTGAAAATGTTTTTTTGATTGTGAACGCAGCTTAACACATTGGTTATATCAAGTTTCATTTAAAGAGATATTAATAACGGCTAAATATTTTCTAAGGTTCATAACTCCAAAACTAGATTCTCAGGCGCAATAAAAACTAGATAAAAATTAAATTTTTCAAAGCAATTTTAGTGCTGGATATGTAAATATACAGTGCCAGCTCGCTTATCCGAAGGTGTGTAATCCGAATTATCCAGTAATACAAATTGAATTTATGACTTATTACATACTCATACGAATTTTCATTCAAAAAACATTTTTGTTTACATATTTAAAATTTTGTATTATAAACGAAATTTTTCTTTAAGTTTGATTTTTTAAATGTTTTTTTATTTGATAAAAATGATTTTTTCAGCGAGTTTTTTTAAAGCATTTTGCTATCTTATCACGACTTAAGCTATGTTCACATTATGTGTATTTGTCATATGGAATGTCACTTTTCTACCCACATGTGTTTTCATGTGTATGTCAAAATTTGAGTTTTACATAAGTTTTGTAATTTACATGTTCACATAATGGTATGTAACGTACATTTGACATAACCTATCAAAAATAAAAAAAAACATTTTTAATAATTAATTAGTGTATTTTTTATCTGTTTTATTATTTATTTACTATTTTAATATATATGTATTACAATTTCAATTAATTTTTGCCGCCACAAACAATTTTGTTAATAAAAAACAGCTGATGTCAGATGCTTTGTCACTTGAAAATAGAACACGTTTTAAATCAAAATTGTCATGTGTACTGTACACAGAGAAATAACACATAATAGTGTTTGAAGGGGTTCAGACGATATGTACATATTTTACATGTGAAAAAGTGACAATCCACATGACAAATACACATAATGTGAACACAGCTTTAAGATGTTTTGTCAAAATGCCACAGATATGTATGTATAAAGTATTTTATTTATTGTACAAAAGCGCCGGTATCGGTATGTATTGGCGATTTTAACCTTTAACTTATGACGTGGTAGTAAATTTTACACCGTTGTTTTTTATTTCTTTAAAAACTTCTCTCTTCTGAATGCAAATAATTTTATATTCTCAGTACCCTCATATAATGATGTGCTCTCATTTCAGTATTGTTTGCTTTGTCGTCGGTGACAGTAGCGCGGAGATATTAGTGCTTAGGTGTAAATTTTACTACACGTCGTCGCTTATGTTATTTTTTCATAGAAAATTTTTTACTACCACATAGTTGTTTGTGAGTTTTTTTCATAGAAAATTTTTAACCACCACATCAACATAAGCGTTAGTTTTCTTGTAGAAAAATATATATGTATGGGTTGGTTTAAAGTTTTATAAAAAAATTATTCCAATATTTTTATACTATTTAATTAACTAGTGAAAAATTACCCATTCAAAAAAAATTTGCATTCAGGAAATCACTAGAATATTAGAGGATGATGAGGATTTTTGCTGTGACGAAATTTATGGTGATGAACGTGAAGTTGATGATGAAGTCGTGGATACAAACTTCGTCCCTGAAATTTGTAGTGTAGGTTAGGTTAGGTTAGGTTCAGAAGGGTTATGTGCCCAAGGGCACACTTCCACTCGGAGACCAGTACGGTCCATTGTGAATCCCTTCAACATGTAGAAAAATAGATAAAGAGACAGAAAAAGGGAAAGGTTATGAAAAGAAGCATGCGGTGGATAGAGTATAGAATATAGGAAAGTTAGTAGGTACTGTGAAGAACAAATTCCCTCTCTACTGTCCCCTCAACAGAAACAACCGCACTATTTCCCTGACAAACCCCAGTAGATCAGCCGGACTACATCCAGCGATGCACCCCAGTTCGTCGTGAAACCTATTTTCTAGCCACTTCTGTCTGAGACAAAAGCCCTGACCGGACAATGACCCGTCAAGAATCCTATAAGCGTCCTAAGACTACTCCTATCCAATCCTAGTAGAACCCTGGTTGCCCCCGCGTCCAATGTGGGCCATAATGCCCTAAACACCCTGCAATCCACTCTGTCCCCCCAGGAATTTGTAGTGTAAGTAGCTCCGAAATTTCGGAAACTAATAGCGAAGAGGAAGTTGATACGATTCTTATGACAAGAGAAAATATCGTTGAAGAAAGCATTGAAACTCTTCAAAACCAAGTCGAATCAAACGATTACTCAGAATCTCGTTTCTTTTTATGGAAAAAATCGTTTTAAATGGTCAGGACAACAACCAGAACATTTTAGTAGGACTCCCATACATAATAAAAAAATAATAGGTGTAAAATTTACTACCACCTCTTTAAATACGCTTCAACTTTTACCGTTTAACTTGGCTTGAAATATTGGTTGCTAGTTTTTAATATATAAGAAATATTGATATGTTCGTTTTTGTTTTTAACTAATATAACTGTTAGGCTGTGGAAAAACGCCATTTAATTTTTTGTAAACTTATATTTCTTCTAATACAGAAGTAAAAAATAAATCTGTTTTTGGTTTATAGAAACAAAGACTTGTGAAATAAACAACAAAATTAATAAAGAAAACTGATTTTGTTTTTAATTTTTTTTCTAACTCGGTATTTGGAAGTAATTAACCTTGAGTACTGAAAGAATAAAACAATTATAACATAAAAAGCGCTGACAATATTCCTTAAACAAAATTGGTGTAAAATTTACTACCACCTCTTCTTATATGTTACAAATTTTCACCTCGTAAGTTAAAGGTTAAACAAGAATGTTAACAACATGTTTTGGAACAAGACTGTGAGCAAAATCAACACAAATAATGATTTACACACATACATATGTATGAGTACACACAGACACCTCAACAACATATTACACGTTTACGTTTTTGTAGTAACTACCAACATTTCAAGGCGACCGCAACGTTTACGTATCCGCAACATTTACGTAAGAGTAACGAGGCCTTAAGAGTATATGTATGTGTGATTGCATTCAGTGTTCCCACCAGCAAAATTCAAAATTACACTTGAGATGAAACAAAATTACCCAGTTTCAATGAAATTACACCTGATATAAAATTTCAAAGAAGCAAAAACACAACAAACTCATTGAAAGAATATCAATATAAGTCAAACTGTTAAGATTCTTATTGTAATTTAAAATAACATTAAAAACTTAAAACTAATTAAAAGAATTTAAGATACTCCTGAAATAATGAGTTTAACTTCTACATTCGGTTGCGTATATCTAGGGAATGTTCAAAATGCTCATAGCCATTCCTTTACAATGGGTGTTTTTTAATCTCGATAGAGCATACGAAAGGTTAGCTGTGAAACGAACTGTCATACTGCTTTCTCTTCTGGCTCAGGCACATCATAATGAATAGATTCATGCTTGAACAACGCCACCAAATTATCGAAATTTACTTTGAAAATCAGCCATCGATTTTCGCAACTTATAGGCGACTTCATTATAAAGCTGACGCGAACTATTTTTTCACAAATGAAGGCGATGTGTTGATTTAGAAAAAAACGAACTGTCAATTAGATTTCATGGCCGTGCAATGTGACACCTCTTGATTGTTTTCCGTAGGCCTGTGAAGTCACTGGTTTATGCTGGTAAACCAGCAACAATTGACGTCTTGTTAATTTTGTTCGTGACATGCAGCCAGCTATGCTCGAAAAAGAGGAACAAATTTGGACGCCTGCAATGCGTTTTATCAAGAACAGGCGGACGGGGCCCATTTGTTTGAAATTGAATGGTAAAGCCGTATATCAATTTTTACCATTTTATGTTTCATGGTCTTAAAAAATACCCTTTATACCTTATTTAGTAAACTAAATGACTGCAGTTTTGTACAACTGACCCTTTCGTAATTTAGTTTTGCAACTGTAAAGGGGGTTAAATATTTTTCAAAATAAACTTGCAAAATAAAGTTAACATTAATTATATGTTGGAATATTGGAAACATAATTAGTTTGAATGACTTTTTTCAATAACTTTCAGGTTCTAAATCACTATGATTCATCAAAATCTAAGAGTCCATCTTGCGACAATCATTACCGAACTTCTAAATATATATACATATATATTAAATGATTGAAGTATTTTCTTGAAAAAAAACCGAGACTTTGGTATTAGAAGACTGTGCGTTTTTCTAGCAACAATATTGAAAAATAAATAAATGTCATCACTGAAATCGAATATTGATTTTTTTAGGTATCTGAAGTAGGAATTTCTAATAACACCTGAATTACACCTACGAGATATTACCCACGCTCTACCCAGGACAGTAAAAATTATACCAAATTCGGGTAACTACCCACAAAGTAGCAACACTGATTGCATTAGCACAATTGTGCTATGAAATGTTTAACTCTGTTTTACACTTAGAACAAAATTGTTAGCATTACTTGAGTAGTTCTTAAGATATTGAAAACTTTAGACGCTTTTATATGCACGTCTATTTTATTAGACAAATTGACTTTGTGGTTGCAGTTTTTGGAATTGACGAGAACATACAGTGATCGAAATAACTAAATGTGCGTATGTCTTTTCTACATGTTTCGCTCTCTATAATTTAATAATCCAACTAACGGTAAAATTGAGGTATACAAAAATGGTGATAGATTCTCTTCACATCATTTTGTGAAATTATTTTTAGAATTTGCTTCTCAATAGTACCTTTATCAGCATGTATTAATTGTTAATACTTCTTTGTCAATGGAAACAATTATAAGTGCATTGATCTTTGAACGTGCGGGAGCAAGGTTTAAAAAATAAATAAATATATCTTTTAGGTGTCTAATCAGAGAAATAATAATAAGAGGTATAATAAAAAAAAATTTTGTTTATTAAATTAAGTTTTTAGAATTTTACTATTTTATTCAGTGAAATATGCCTCGTGGGTGTGCATTGACTGAGCTCGAACAGAATCAAATTAAAATTTTGTTTGAAACTGGGTCAAGTATTAAAGAAATATTAACGAGGATAAAAAGACATAGAAATACTGTTTAAAACTATTTGAAAAATCCAAATAATTATGGTTGCATAAAACGAAATGGTCACAAGCCAACTGTTGACGATAGGTGCAAACGGAAAATTAGACGCTTAGCTGCTTTAAAAGACATGAGTGCTGGACAGATAAAGCACCAATTGGGACTTAATGTCACAAAAAGAAGAGTTCAGCAAATATTAAGCACTTGTGAACATCTTTATTATTTTACAAGCATAAATAAGTTTTTACCATATTTTATTAAAATAGATCTGAAATAAAACAAAACTTTAATCTTGCACATATAATTGTTTCCATTGACAAAGAAGTTTTAACAATTAATACATGATGATAACGGTACTATTGAGAAGCAATTCTAAAAATAATTTCACAAAATGATGTGAAGAGAATCTATCAACATTTTTGTATACCTCTATTTTACCGTTAGTTGGATTATTAAATTATAGAGAGCGAAACATGTAGAAAAGACATATGCACATTTAGTTATTTTGATCACTGTACATATATTTTTGCCAGTACGGGTGTTAATTTTATGAAATGGCTTTAAAACGACTACTTAGTGAAGAAGAAAACTTGAAACTATTCGATGTAAGCGGTGCTAAAAAAGCTTTTCTCTTAGTTTCTTGAATTTAGGGCAAACTCGTCTAGGGTCTGTTGTTACACAGACGCGTCTTGACGGCTCTAAGCTAGGGAATACAACAAGCATGGGTGTTTATGTTGAAAAGATAATCTACCATCGGCCGGATGAAAACACAAGCTTCCAGGCGAAAGTCCGTGCTATTACGGAATTTGTGAGATGTATGAAATTAAATATGGGGCTAAAATATTTACCGACAGCCAAAAGGCAATTAGGGCGATATCAGTTATTAAGCTTAAGTCCAGGAATCTGACGCGTGTAGAGCGTTTGGTGAGGACAGCGCGACGCTGAACACGTTAACAGCCTTCGTCAGGCCTTCATCGAATTAATATCCATACACCACTGGAGCGAAGTCATGTTGGATCCCTGAGGAACGCTGACTGAAAAATCTTAAGGAATTACGTCCATGAAACAGGATTTCTTAACGCCGAACTTAACACCCTTCTTAAAGGTGGTGTAAGCACTACCCACTTAAATCACCATGTTTTCTAAGGATTGCACAAAAGGCCCGGTAGTGGTCTAGGTGCATATCATACCGATATTAGGTTGCATCCTTGATGATTCGTCATCCTTTCGACCTAACCTAACCTTAGTTTCTTAAAACGGTGAAGCATTGCTAGAAGAAATTGAAGATGAATAAGTCTAAGAAGAATTGAGCTGACCCACTTAATGGATTAAGTACCACAGACAAAAATTATGAAATCACCAAAAAGAAATTCAATCAAAAAATAAATTGTGTGGAAGAATAGGCTCATGCGAAATCAATAACTTGTAAAATGATAATATTATTATAAAAACTCTATTTCAATATTTCCAAAAATATTGCGACAATGAATGGTTTGATAATGTTACATGTTACACAATTTTGTATGCCGTTCAGCAAGGCAAGTCATCTTTTAAACTTTATATTATAATAAAAAATGGTGCTTAATTAAGCAAGTGTGTCGTCGGCTTCACCATTTGCTCGTGAAGGAAAATATTTGCTTGGACGAGAAAATTAATCCATTCAAAGAAAAATGTATTTATACTGAGCCATTGCAAAATCCTATCAAGCACAAAAAACAAACCAAAGTGATCCTGCTCAAGAAGTTCAATGCGATGGTTACAACCACTTACCAGCATTTTTGGAAAATATTTACAAGCACTGTCGCTGCAAAATAGTCGGTAGTTCAAAAAAATAATTTTTTATTTGCAAAAAATTTTATGTTTATCTTTTTGTAAAACGTTAAAGCAATTGCTTTAATACCTTTGCCTCATTAAATTACACCTTTTACCTTAAAGTTTACTTAAAAGAAACATGTCAACGAGTAATTTTGTCCAATATATTGGACAACACCTTGCGGCCAGGGGAGACAACCTACCTGTAATCTGACTCCAGAAATGGAGGAAACTGAAAATTTCAGATTTGTATCTCAACTGGTTCTATTTAATGTCTGAAGGGGTTAAATAGCTTTAACCTCCTTTTAAATGTTAACATTAATTACATATTAAGCGACCGTACCTAAAATCCCTTTAAGACAAATACCCATATGGATATTAGTATCTACATAATGAATTTTAACCTAATATAGGCTTAAGCGATAATGTTTTTTGTTCTTTTTTGTCTTTAAATTAGCAATTTTTGATTTTTCTTAGGCCATAGTTTGAATAATTTTCAGGGCAATGCTTATTTTATAAATTACCAATTATCTTAGGAAATTTAACTTATGGGTCGATTAAGGATGAAAACTGAACTGATGTTGAGTTGCAATTTCTTTTATGTTAAAAAAGGAAAAAAATATTGTATATTTAAATATGAGCGGCGCTGCCTAATTTCACTGCTGGCAACTCAACTTCAGTAGATTTTTTTCTGGTATTCTTTCATCTCCCATACCAGGGATGTTAAAGATGGTACAATTGTACTTTTTTTGGTACATTTTGACCTTCTTAAGTACCGTGGTACTACCGCGACTCATTTGGTACAATATAAAAATTTTTAATTTTTCCCCTTTTTTAATTTTTAGTAAAAATCCCGAATGAAACTGCTAATTTTGATTCAATCAATAATCAATTTAGAGCTTTAGCTGATGTCGAGCAACTGAAGTCGTTAAAAAATGAAAACATTTGTAGTTTTTGGTCGGTAGTAGCTAATTTAAAAAATGACCTGAATGTCCATATGTTTCCAGACATTTCTAGAGTCGTTGCTGGAATTTTATCCATTCCACACTCGTCTGCAAATGTGGAAAGAGTATTTTCTTTTCAAAATATAATAAAAACCAAGGAAAGAAACAGACTACATGTGCCAACATTATCAAGTCTCATACAGACAAAGGATTGGTTAAGATCGACAAATTCATGCTGCTATGATGTAAAAATTCCAAATAGTTTATTAACTAAACAAATAAGTCCCTGATTTTGATCTCATATATTCATAAGACTTTTATGTACCTTATTTCATTCATACATATAATGTATGGTTATTGTTAAGTTTTGTTTTTTTTATGTGTACAAGTGAATTTTTATGTACTTTTTTGTTGTTTTAATAAATTTAAAAAAAATGGTACCGTAAAGGTCCAAAAAGTACAATTTTTTTTTGAGGTTGGTACAAAATTGAAAACCCCATTTAACATCCCTGTCCCATACCGTGTATTTTTTGGAAAGTTCTTATGGAATCTGTAATGCAAATTTTTTTTTTAAACCAATTCGGATGAATTCAGCAACGATCCATATAAAATTACGTACAATAATTTGCGCATTATTAATTATAAGTTTTGTTGCTGCTGCTTTAAAATTTAAAAAGAACGAAAATAGCTGTGTTTTGTTTGCACACAACAACTAATATTTTCTAAAAAATTAATTAATAAAAACAATAATAACTACATACATACATATGTATTTCAGTACATAAATGTACACTAATTACAAAATTAGTGTTGTTAATGAGCACTTAGTTTTTAGAGCAACTGTATATTTTTTTTAGAAACTATTAGTTGCTCGAATAAATAAAGGAAATGAATCAAATAAAAAGGTTTTAAACGGCGGAATATATTTAACTAAGTACATTGGATATGAACTAAAATAGTTGTTATTGTTTTTATTAATTAATTTTAGTTGTTGAGTGCAAATAAAACACAGCTGTTTTCGCTCTTTTTAAATTTTAAAGCAGCAGCAACAAAACTTATAGTAATTAATAATGCGCAAATATTTGTACGTAATTTCATATGGTTCGTTGCTGAATTTGTCGAATTACAGATTCCATAGCAACTATCCAAGAAATACACTGTATCACAGAAAATTTTTTTTAGCTGCACCACATTTAGAATTTTTTGTAAAAAGCTGTTACATATTTTAAACTTACCTAATAACCAAGTATTTCTTTCGCCATTATCATATTGTTCTCTCAGACATTTTTTTAAGTCACTGATGTTCCATACTAAGGAGTCGTGAACAAATCCCTGATGATGAGATGATATAAATCTTATTCTGAGCTTATGATCACATACCTATATACATACATATGTATAGTAAACAAATGTTTAATTTTGAATTTTTTAGCTCTAAACATAAAAACTTACCACTGTTGCATTAAGACTGTAGAAACCTTTTCTGTTTCTGTATTTGAATTGTGCTTCCTTTTCAGGTGAGATTATATTTATGTGGGTTCCATCTATGCATCCTATTACACCTGGAAACCCGGGTTTGTTGTAAAAAATTTTTTTTATTTCGTTCTTTTCATTTTCTTCCGTTGGAAAGGAAATCCATTCGGGGACAAAGTACGTTGTACATAGCATCAATGCACTCTTTGAATGCATTGCTAACAGAAGACTGACACATACTTATGTTGTAGTCATTGCCAGCACCTTTCTGGTAACTACCCTCAGCGAGTATCCGCATGGCAAACATGTTACCCTTGTCTGTTCTTTCAGTTGAGGAGAAATTTTTTCCAAAACATATTTAAAACCATGCTTATTTATTCTGTAGTATTTTACAAAACTTAAAAAAAATCATGCATTTCTATTATATTTACTTATTTTTGTTTTTACTTACTTGGAATTTGGCATGGCAAATATATTGGACTGGTCCCGTAGTTGTCTCCGATTAGCATTCATTTCGGCTGTGGTATATTCATTTTAATCTTCGGAAAAAGAAAATGCAGCAACGCTTAACATATTGTTTTAAAAATATGTGTCTTATTATTTTTTCACTTTAAATTTTTAACGCTCACGACCATAAATTTTCAAACATATATTTTTACCGTCACACAGCTGTTTTTGACAGTTTTCACAACCGGGTAGTTCATAAATACTTAAAATCGTGCGATTTATGAAACAATCTGTTATTTTTACTCTGTTACAAAAAATGTCGTTGTCGTAAATTTTACATGGTACCAAACAAATTTAAAAACGACTACGACTACGACAATTGTCGTAATAAAAATACGACACTCATAATAAGGCCGAATATCTGTTTTTGTAAAGTATTTTAAGAATATAAATATTGTATGGAAAAATATTTCTAAACGCAACTTTTTGGCTGCACTTTGGTAATTTTTTTGATGAACTTTGGTACAGATAACATTGTATAATTCTACATTGCATTGTAGAGAATTGGGTTTCTTTGCAACTGACGTTTTGGAACTCACCCATTATTAAAAACACAAAAAATATGGTTTAATACTACAAAAAATTCAAAATTTTGTTACATCGGGTAATCGACTGAAATTAACTGGTTTAATCGTTAATCGAAAAAAGCCAATTTTAAATTAACCGATCAGTTAAGCGGGTAGTAAATAATCGGTTGACCGATTAACGGTTAACCGAATGAAAACCCTACCTGTAACACATGTTTCACTTATTTTGTATTCTCCTTTGTCAACAGAAGCATCAGCAGAATCGCCCGATTTGGTTTTCGTCATCATTCTACTTTGAAAACTTGATGTACTATTTAACTAAATAATTTTAATTTAAAGAATACGGGAATTGTCTTCTTTTTATAACATATTTTAAACATGAAAATAAAAAAATGTAAAAAAGTATGTATGCAATTAATTTTACAAGATTTGATTTTAATATAAAACAGGTTTTTATGGATGCAATATTGAACAATGTTATTTTAACAGTTAATTATATTAAGTTAACTTGCTTTAAGGTTATTTTAATATTTTTTGTATAAAATTAATAATACGAAATACATAATTATAAATTTAAATAAAATGCATATTTTTGCAGAAATTTACTGTGATTATCAATCAACATTTTGCCATGTTAATTTAACATTGGTATTTTTTTCTGTGTGCTCAAACCAACAAGGCGTGGGATCACAACTTCTACGGAAAGCACAGCCGGAGAAGACCGATACTTCGGTGGAAGGACCAAATGAAAGAATACATGCGAACTGGAGAAAGCACGCACAAGATCGAAGTGCGTGCTTAAGCGGACCAATTCCTGCTACAGGTCGTAGAGCCATTTCAATTAAAATGTTACAAAACAGAAAACAAAACTATCGTTCCAAATCACGGTTACCAAATTTTTTGTGTAAATTAAACTAGTTTTAAATTAAGCCATAAAATGGAAAGAGAACTATACTAAATATCATCGAGAACGTCTGGGGATGGCTAGCTAGGCAAGTGTACAAGTCTTGGCACAAAAGCCGAATTAATCGAAGGCATCAAACACGCTTGGTCCACCATTTAGTTGAATTACATTGAGCAACTATGCACTGAAAGAAAAATGCTTCATATATTTAATG
This sequence comes from Pollenia labialis, assembly GCA_949318255.1. NCBI lineage: Eukaryota > Metazoa > Arthropoda > Insecta > Diptera > Polleniidae > Pollenia > Pollenia labialis. The sequence goes on along the minus strand of OX439139.1, from coordinate 60,694,966 downwards.
AATCATTTTCATAAAAAAATTTTCATTGGTTAACTTTTATTATCTAAATGGAATTTCATAGCTATAATGAAGTATTTTCGTTAAAATCGCTTCATTGGAGTTCGTAATTACGTTAAAAATTATAATGGGATATATGAAAACTTAAGTTTGTCCAAGTAAAACAAAAAATTTTAATTGGGAACATAAAAAACAATATACAAACATAACTATATTCATAAATTAATACAAAATTACAGTTTCCTTAAATAATGTTTAATTGGTTATTAAAAAATGTAAGATTTAATTATTTCATACATCTAATGTAATATGCCATTAAATTTATGAAATCAAAATTTGTTTATAAAAGCAACATATTTCAATAATTGAAAAAAAAAATATTTTTAACATTCGAATATATAGTCTGAATATATAGTCTGAATAATTAAATGTATAAAAATATTTCGAAAAAGCATGCCTTCATAAATTAAACTTTCAATCCATAAATATGTATGTTTTTAGTCAACATTGTTATTGTTGTTATGGATAATTTAATCTCATGTTTACGCTCTTAATTGAATAATGCCAAAAATATAGTTTTTTATTAGACAAGTAAGAGTGCTATATTCGGCAATGCCGATTCTTATATACCCTTCACCACGGTGCAATAAGAACAAAAAGTTATCTAAACACCATTAAGATATAAATAATTATATTTTGTGCCACGCCCACTTATCCAAATCGTCCATATTATGTCGGATGTTGTGTTTTAATAACCAAGATGCTTGTACCAAATTTGGAAACTTTTTCTCTTTCCATACATACAGGAAAATAGACGGACATCGTTAAATAAACTTCGCTGTACATGTAGGTTAGGTTAGGTTCCATTGGCAGCCGTGATCAAGCACAACTCACGTGGGTCCATTAATTAATTCCCGTTGTGTTACCATGTCACACCGTCTATAGTATTCCCATGCAGCCATCCGGTCGATTCAATAAAGGAGTAGATCCTGTTTACATCAACATAAGAGAGACAAATTTTGTCCACAAGGGCTCTTCGACTTAACATTTCAAGTCTTAAATCTCCGAATGCCGGGCAATTACAGAGAAGGTGTTCCGTTGACTCTTTCTCCTCCTCGTCGCCAAAACTTCTACACAAGTCATTATAAGGGAGCCCCAGCCTCTGGGCGTGCCTCCCAATGGGCCAATGGCCAGTTATAACCGTTTTTCTTTGCTTTGATTTTTTTGAGAGCAAGTTTAGATAAATTAACGATAACTGTTATCAGAATTGGAGATGATTGTACATTTTTCCTGTTTCGCAGCCTGTTTCAAAATGAAACGACCTGTTTCGCTCTCAAAATTTTGTATGGGGAAACAAGTCGTTTCAATACTGTTTGGGGCGCGAAACAGGAATACGAGAGCGAAACATGAATATTTCTGCCCGTGTGAACATGGTATTAGTTTTCGTTAAGGAGGCATGTGCAGGATAATTCCTTAAAAAATTAATTTTCAACTCGCGTGTGTCAATAAAATGTTATTAGCATTCATTAAAAAGTGTACTATCCCAAATTACGTTGTTTTTATTTTTTTTATGCTCTTTGTACACTTGCATACATTTCGGAGGAGCGCATGGAAAATGTGAAATACGCGTTCACACTTGAAACGTCTAACTTTTACTATCAATAAAAAATGGTAAAGTTGCTTTCAAAGCAAATGCCATTCTGTCAGTGATGCCACAATGATAATAGAACTTATTGTCACTTTTCTAGTGATGACACTAAAGTAATCGGAAGATGTAGAATGAAATACAATGATATAGGAACATTTTGTAAAGATGTTAAAAATTTTGATTTTTAGCCCAATGTATTTCTTATGGGAAAATTTCAACATCTTCGAAAATTAATTTAAGATGTTAAATGTTGACAAGTGTGAAAAGGCTATTAAGGGTATCGTTTTTTTTCAATCACTCACTTTTGAAGAAAACATTTTACCAAAGTTTGGTTTTTGCTTTAAAATTGTGAATTCTGAAAATCGTTTAAAATTTTAAGTACATAATAATAAACTATAAAAAGATGTATTTATTTATTTATTTAATAAGAGATACAAATACAACTACAAAAAAATATATTCTAACTTAATTAACCGAGCAATAGTAACGTTGGCCTTCAGCCCGTTGTAGTAAAACCCGAATAAATAAAAGAAATAAATCAAATAAAAAATGTATTAACGGCGCAATAAATTTAACTAAGTACATTTAGTACTGAATAAATTTTATTGGTTTTATTAATTAATTTTTTTTAGGAAATATTAGCTGTTTTCGTTCTTTTTAAATTTTAAAGCAGCAGCAACAAAACTTATAATTAATAATGGGCAAATTATTGTACGTAATTTTATATGGATCGTTGCTGAATTTATCCGAATTGGTTTAAAACAAATCTTGCATTACAGATTCCATAGGAACTATCCAAGAAATACACTGTATGGGAGATAAAAGAATGCCATTAACGTGCGTACCTGTCTGATCAACATAAGCTAACGGTACTCTTAACATCGCACATAGGGGTTTTTTTGCCAATCTAGCCGGACATTAGGCAAAAAATTAAATTTAAGAAATGGAAAAATTTAAGTACGCAGCTCGACAGACAACAAAGTTCTGCATCGTATAGTGAATTTTCAAGTCTTTTGCTTGAGATTTGTCGTTTTGGGACACTGTTAAAACCAGGAAAGTTGATTAAATTGCATGCGTGTTCATTGACTTTTTACGGTTTTAGGAGGTTTACAATATATATTTTTGTAGATAAACGAATAAAGATTTTACATTGATTTTTTTTCTGAGAAATACTATATAAACAGCTACTTATGAAAATTTGTAGAAAAATTTCATTAGAAGTTTTTATCATAAAAAAATTAGTTCGAAATTAAAACAAGTAAGAGTGCTATATTCGGCTATGCCGAATCTTAAATACCCTTCACCATGGTGAGATAAGATCAAGAAATTTTTAAAAAGAATACCTATGACAAAATCAAAAAATGTATGTATATAACTAAGTCCGTTTCCTCTTTTGACAAAGTTGATGTTTGAAATTCGTTATATAAGTTTTAATTATATTTAATCTTAAAATCGTGTATAAAAAAATTTAATAAAAATAAAAAATAAATTTATTTTGGAGACTTGAACTCGCAATCTTACGAGCCTTAAGCGAGAACTTAGACAACTCAGCTACGAACGGTTTTATTGAAGAAGCGTTAAATTAAAATATATTGAGAGAATTTTATGAACATACATACATGTGTATGCGTAAAAAACACATTAAAATCCACCACTTGTGGTGAAGATTATAAAAAAAAACAAGTAAGAGTGCTATATTCGGCTATGCCGAATCTTACATATATACCCTTCACCATGAAAAGAACGGAAGTTTATATATATATTTAAATATATGTATATGTACATAATTATTTGCACATGATTGCGTGCTATTAAATATATTAAAAGTTAAATTAATATATAGCACGTTTAGCTTTGATCTAATTTCAGTATTTGGTCATACCGACATCTTAAAGTATAAAATTACCATTTACTTTGGTGATAAAACTTGTGGTCGGGAAGTTCTATGGTTCCCGAAAATAGCTTTAAAAAAAACTATATTGTTGACAATACTTTTTTTTACCGATATTCCGAGTTTTTCTAAAGATTTCCGATATTGTGTTCTTCTAAAGATTTCCGATATTTTAATATCTAAAACGTATGAATAGGTCATAATACTTATAGGCATATATGTATATATACCTACATATATGTACATATATTTAAGCAAACTTAATTATGAAAAAAAAACAAACTTAATTATAACAAGTAAGAGTGCTATAATCGGCTGTGCCGAATCTTATATACCCTTCACCATTGTGCGAGCAGAATACATAGCAATTAGACAGAAACTAAATAAAACTGGTAAATATTTTTTTTTTAAATAAGAGACAACCGGTTTTGAACTTCGCTTTTCGTAAGGGCCCAGAATATATATACTTTATAGGGTGTAGGATCAATATTGTAGAAATTACAGTTATACATATATACCTTTTTTACCTTCGGTGAAGGGTATAAAAAGAGTAATTTTCGGGAAGTTAGGGGTCTAATCACCCCTGCATACGATAGACACTGACGTATCGAATGAAAACTCGATAAATGTAATGTCGAGTTACTCGATGTCGAATGGTATTATTTCAAATCGAGTTTCAAGATACCAAAATAAATAATTTCGATGGATTTTGCTCGATATCGTATGCGGTGATTATACCCCAGTATTTCGGTTATAACTCATACAAATTTCCGACATTTTGGTATATAAGTCATATACATAGGGCATATGGCAGCCCTAAAATTTTGGTTTTTATAAAAATGTTGATGTTTTTTAGCCCATTGTTGGAGTATTTTGCTCATAAATTACCCATTGTCTAACCGATTTGATATTTTTAAATAGGAAGAATTTTACCATTTACTTAAGTTATATTTATATATAAACATTTATATATACTTGTATACATATATTTTAACAAAGTTAATTATAAAAAGAGTAATTTTTGGGGATTCAGTATTTCGGTTGTAACTCAGCCATTTTATAACCGATTTGACAGATTTATATACCGACGTGTTAAAGAAAAATTTACCATTTACTTTAGCTATAAAGCTTGGACTCGGGGAGATCTATAGTTCCCGAAAGTGGGTATTTAAAAAAAAAATTTAATTTTGGTCATAACTTTTTTGTATCTGCACCGATTTTCCCGAGTTTTTTATAAAATATGTCCTACTTAAAATTTCCGATATTTTGATATATAAGTCATATCCATAGGACATATGGCAGCCCAAAAATTTAGGTTTTTATAAATTTTTTAATTTTTTTTGTATGGGAGGTACCACGCCTACTTCTCCAATCCCGCCCACATTTTGCAAGATGGTGTGTATTGGCAACCTAAATGTGTGTACCTAATTTGGAAACTTTGGCTCTTGCCGTTCTCAAGATATACAGAAATAAAAAAAAAAACCAACAACAAGGGTTTTTTGGAAAAATTTAGAGGTAGTCGTGGTTTTTTGCTCATATCTCCGTCATTTTTGGACCGATCTAGCTGAATTTCAATAGCAAACTTGAACGGAGTATATGTGACATAAATATACATCAACGTAGTCCAGATCATTTCTGGGGTTTTCGGAAAACCCATTTCAACATACACACGGACAGACGGACAGACGGACAACCGGATTTGAACTTCGCTTTTCATAAGGACCCAAAATATATATACTTTATAGGGTGTAGGATCAATATTGTGGAACATACAAACCTAATGACAAAGTTATATATACCCTCTTACCTTCGGTGAAGGGTATAAAAAGAGTAATTTTTGGGATTTCAGTATTTTCATTATTACTCAGTAATTTTTGAACCGATTTGACAGATTTATATACCGACGTGTTTAAGAAGAAATTTACCATTTACTTGTGTTATAAAGCTTGGACTCGGGGAGATATATGGTTCCCGAAAGTGGGTATTTAAAAAATAAATTAATTTTGGTCATAACTTTTTTGTATCTGAACCGATTTTCCTGAATTTTTTATAAAATATGTTCTACTAAAAATTTTCGATATTTTGGTATATAGGACATATGGCAGCCCTAAAATTTAGGTTTTTAAACAATTTTTAATTTTTTTGTACGGGAGGTACCACGCCCACTTCTCCAATCCCGCCCACATTTTGTAGGATGGTGTGTATTAGCTACCTAAATGTGTGTACCTAATTTGGAAACTTTGGCTTTTGCCGTTCCCTAGATATACAGCAAAAAGTAAAAAAATTACAACAACCACAAGGGATTTTTGGAAAATATTAGAGGTAGTCGTGATTTTTTGCTCATATCTCAGCCATTTGTGGATCGATCTTGCTAAATTTCACTAGCAACCGATGGTAGACTATACGTGACACAAATGTAAAACAACCTAGCCGCTATCATGTCTGGGGTCTCTGGAAAACACATATCAAACGTAAGACGGACAGACGGACGGATATCGTTAAATCAACTTCTCTCCCCATAAGGACCCAGAATATATATACTTTATAGGGTCTAAGATCAATATTGTAGAAATTACAAACGGAATGACAAACTTATATATACCCTTTTCCACCTGAGGTGAAGGGTGTAAAAAACGATTTTTTTGTTCATATTTTTGTAAAAAAAAAATTTAAAAGGTTTTTGAAGGTGAAGCCAGTTGAGTTCATAAAAGTGTAATACATCACAATATAATTTGAAATCTCTACTTTTAAATTAAAAAAAAAAAACGTTGCGCGTTGTTGCACCATTTTTTTTATGATATTTTGAAAATTTCACCTTTTTTCTGTTTTTGCTCATCTTGCATAGGTATGTACATATGATAAAAACCCTTTCGTCAGTCATAAAATGTTTTGGTTGTACGTAGATGTTTTTTATTTAAATTATTACATCTAAGACTAATATTACCTGTGTAAAAAAAGGGATGTGCGAAACAGTAAGTAACGGGGTTTAACCACCTGTGCGGCCGCTTAATGACGTTATTTTATGGAGCAAAATAAATGTACCTGTTTTGCATAACTTTTAAAATCATTAACAACAAAAATAATATATAATAAAAAATCAAATCTGGGCTCTAGGTACTTAGTTTTTTTTAATATACATATATTGTGGTTATTGCATAAAATTGTTATCAGAACCATTTTGAAGCTTCGAGAGTAAAATGGAAAAAGTGTATACGAAATTAGAGTTATTCCAAATTATACAAGAATGTAGTTCTAAACTCGTTGAAGAGAAATTTCAATTTTTAGTTAGACAATTGTGCGAAATTTCAAAATGTCAAGGAGATAGTGACATATCAGCAGTAAATCAGTGCTTAAAGAAATTCAAATATTTTTTTAAAATATTTTGGCATTCAGCACAAAGAAAACAGGATCGATTTGTAAGCATGCATGTACCTTATATTACATATATTTTCAATAATATCATCACGAAGAGCGTTTATCCCAAAACTGGAAATATGCTAAAATTATACCCATCTTAAAATCAAACAAAGAATATCGCCCAATTGCTATTTTGCCATTCTTATCAAAAGTGTTTGAGCGATTACTACATCAGCAAATTATTAAATATGTTAATAATAACGGGTTACGGTTAGACAATCAGGATTCCGACGCAGTCACAGCTGTATAACCGCACTAATTAACGTATCTGAAGAAATTCGTAGTAAACTTGATGATGGCAATATTTCATTCCTTGTTCTGCTGGACCATTCTAAGGCATTTAACACTGTGGACCATGAAGTCCTCTGCTTTAAGCTGCAAAAAATTTTTAATTTCTCCCCCTTATCAACACGTTTAATGCCATCGTATTTATCAGGCCGAAGTCAATATGTTTTCAAAAATAATAAAACATCTCGCTCGTTACCTGTTTGGAAGGGTGTGCCACAAGGATCAATACTTGGGCCATTACTTTTTACACTTTATATAAATGATTTGGAAAAAACACTACAATTCTGTAATATACACATGTACGCTGACGACGTTCAACTTTATATAAGTAGTGGCTTAATGGAGATAAATAACTGTGTGAAAAAACTGAATGCGGATCCTTAACACATTAATGAATGGGCAAATACAAATGGATTATGTATAAATCCCAAGAAGTCTAAACGTTTGGTGATTACTAAGAAAAATTTTAAGTTACCCGTTGAACCTATAATAATGCTTGATAACCAAAAAATTGAAAATGTATGTACAGCTAAAAATCTTGGTATCACTTTTAATTGCACACTCACCTGGTCTGACCACATAAATGCTGCTGCTGGAAAAACTTTTGCAAAGCTACGAATTCTTTGGAACACCCAGTCTTTTACTCCACTTAATATTCGAATTCTACTTGCGAAATCTTATTTAATACCTACATTATTATATGGATGCGAAATATATGCCAGCTGTGACTTACGAAGTCTAAAAAAACTTACATCCACATATTACTCTATACTGAGATATGTTTTTAATTTGAGAAAATATGACCATATCTCTCAGTACGCGAAAAAGCTCTATGGAGTCACAATAAATAATTTGTTAAAAATAAGAACCTTGATCCTACTACACAAAATCGTATATACCCGTCAACCACCATACCTTTTTGAGAAAATTCAATTTACACGTTCTATAAGATTAAATCACATTATACACATCAGACATCAAAGTTTAATATCTGAGTGGCAATTTTATGTACATTCTGTCCGTCTTTGGAACACGCTACCGTCGTCCATTCAATTTATAAGCAACGCTCTGCACTTTAAAAAAGAACTCTTCAAGTATTTCGCATAATAACACTTTTCTATTTTGATTCTTCATGTTTTTGTTATTTTTATTAATTTATGTATACTTTATTTTAAAATTTTTAAATTTTTATAATTTTTTATATATCTTTATTATGAACTAGAAAACTTATTAAAATATATAAAAATCCTTTACTTTAATTATAAGATTATAAATCTTGTTGTATTGGAAAACAATTAAATAAACAACATAAATAAACAACAACAAATGGCTGGAAGGAACAGTGACAATACCTTTATTTGGGAGTTCGTCTTCAAAACGACTACAAAAGCCGTTCGTTGAATTGACCGAAAGAAGTAAGAGAAGAAAAACTGAAATCTTGCGAACTCAATACGATGCTGATTTATTGATGCACGCTGCCCAAACACAACTGCAACCGTCTGAAAAAATAGATGCGTCAGGTCTGCTTAAAGAAATTGTGTCTTCTCCGGCAAGAGCTAAAAAGTTAAAAAAAAAGCTTACAAAGCTGCACAAGAGGATAAAGTAAAACAGCTAACCCCTCTTAAGGCTCTTTCTATATTTGTAGAAGCTGATCTTTCTCGAAAACAATTTGAAATAATCCGAAGTGCAGATAAGAAGGTGTATCCTAGCTACAATATTCTGCAGAGAGAAAAAAAGAATCATTTAAAGTAACGGAAACATGTGCTCAAATAAATCTTCAGGATTTGCTTAATCATACTGCAAGTAGATTACTTACATTTTTAAAAGATGTTTTATGTGATTCACAAATAGAAGAATGCAACTCTCTCGAACTAATAAGCAAATGGGGCTGCGATGGCTCACACCAGGCACAATTTAAGCAAAAGATGAAAAATTATGCTTCTGATTCTCATATTTTTCAGAGTAGTTTCGTACCGCTTCGACTAATATATGGTGCAAAAAAGGAGAAAATATTATGGCAAAATCCAACTCCTTCATCACCTCGATATTGCAGACCTATTCGCATCAGATTTGTTAAAGAAACTGTAGATGTAATCGAGGAAGAAATTAATTATGTGCCATTAGTTCATTACAAAACACTAATTTTTTAATGGAAGGAAAGTTATATTCCATAAAACATACAATGGTATTTACAATGATAGATGCAAAAGTATGTAATGCTGCAACACAAACTACGTCCACAATGAAGTGCTATATTTGTGGGGCTACTTCGAAAGAATTCAACAATTTGAAAATCAAAAGGGATATAGACGTAGATGCACTTTCTTTCGGATTATCTACTTTGCACGCCAGAATTCGTCTATTTGAGAGCATCAACAAAACAAAATACCTGCCATTAAGTAAGTGCAAATTTTGAAATAAATTGTTTTAAAATCAAATTCTACAAAATTCATCGATGGATTTTTGTATTAATTTTCTTTACAATTTACTTCATTGCTAGCCAAAGGATAGCTAAAGTAAGCCTCGCAACAGAAATATACAAGCCAAAAATTCTGATATGCATACAAAATAATCCAGGTAAATATTGAAGGAATAAGACTTTTAAAGTAAAAAAGCTTTTGAGGATTGTAATTTGACTTAGAATACACTTTTGAATTATATGAAAATTTGTATAATAAATGTTACTCAACATGAGAAATATTTTTCTGGCACTTAAATAATGATAACTTTGAAAACATATTACAGTTGCCATAACCATTTCATGATATTTAATAGCCATAACATGATAACTTTCTATACGTGTAGTCATAGTATACTTAGGAAGCAAACAAAATATAAAATGCCATTCTGTCAGTGATGCCACAATAATAATATAATTTATTGACACTTTTCTAGTGATGACACTGAAGTAATCGGAAGATGTAGGATGAAATACAATGAGATAGGAACATTTTGTAAATATGTTAAAAATTTTGATTTTTAGCCCAATGTATTTCTTATGGGAAATTTCAACATCTTCGTAAATTCATTTTAGATGTTAAATGTTGACAAGTGTGAAAAGGCTATTAAGGGTATCGTTATTTTGCCAATCACTCACTTTTTGAAGAACACATTTTACCAAAATTTTGTTTTTGCTTTAAAATTGTGAATTCTGAAAATCGTTTAAAATTTTAAGTACATAATAATAAACTATAAAGAAATGTATTTATTTATTTAATAAGAGATACAAATACAACTACAAAAAAAATTTATTCTAACTTAATTAACAGAGCAATAGTAACGTTGGCCTTCAGCCCGTTGTAGTGAAACCCGAATAAATAAAAGAAATAAATCAAATAAAAAATGTTTTAACGACGCAATAAATTTAACTAAGTACATTTAGTACTGAATAAATTTTATTGGTTTTATTAATTAATTTTTTTTTAGGAAATATTAGTTGTTGTGTACAAACAAAACACAGCTGTTTTCGTTCTTTTTAAATTTTAAAGCAGCAGCAACAAAACTTATAATTAATAATGGGCAAATTATTGTACGTAATTTTATATGGATCGTTGCTGAATTTATCCGAATTGGTTAAAAACAAATCTTGCATTACAGATTCCATAGGAACTATCCAAGAAATACACTGTATGGGAGATAAAAGAATGCCATTAACGTGCGTACCTGTCTGATCAACATATGCTAACGGTACTCTTAACATCGGTAGGACTCGAAAAAATCAATGTAAAATCGTCGAAAACAAGGATGATTTTACGCTTTTCGGTGGTGATTTTTCTTCATTGTTACTTAATGTTAATAAAACATGATTTTACAATAACTAGCGAACAACATTTTGTTCTTTTAAAATAACTATAATTCATGTCAATTTAACTTTGCAGTAAAGTTAGAGCAAAATGTCATTTATATAGAAATAACAATCCGAATCACGTTGAATGAACGTTATTTCAAGTTGAAACAACGTGAGTCTTAAATCTCCGAATGCTGGGAAATTACAGAGAAGGTGTTCCGTTGACTCTTCCTCCTCCTCGTCGTCAAAACTTCTACACAAGTCATTATAAGGGAGCCCCAGCCTCTGGGCGTGCCTCCCAATGGGCCAATAGCCAGTTATAACCGTTTTTTCTTTGCTTTGATTTTTTTGAGAGCAAGTTTAGATAAATTAACGATAACTGTTATCAAAATTGGAGATGATTGTACATTTTTCCTGTTTTGCAGCCTGTTTCAAAATTAAACGACCTGCTTCGCTCTCAAAATCTTGTATGGGGAAACAAGTCGTTTCAATACTGTTTGGGGCGCGAAACAGGAATACGAGAGCGAAACAAGAATATTGCTGCCCGTGTTAACATGGTATTAGTTTTCATTTAGGAAGCATGTGCAGGATAATTCCTTAAAAAATTAATTTTCATCTCGCGTGTGTCAATAAAATGTTATTAGCATTCATTAAAAAGTGTACTATCCCAAATTACGTTGTTTTTAATATTTTTATGCTCTTTGTACATTTGCATACATTTCGGAGGAACGCATGGAAAATGTGAAATATGCGTTCACACTTAAAACGTCTAACGTAACGTAACGCTGCTTTCAAAGCAAATGCCATTCTGTCAGTGATGCCACAATAATAATACAATTTATTGCCACTTTTCTAGTGATGACACTAAAGTAATCGGAAGATGTAGGATGAAATACAATGAGATAGGAACATTTTGTAAAGATGTTAAAAATTTGTTTTTTGGCCCAATGTATTTCTTATGGGAAAATTTCATCATCTTCGAAAATTAATGTTAGATGTTAAATGTTGATAAATGTTGACAAGTGTGAAAAGGCTATTAAGGGTATCGTGTTTTTTCCAATCACTCACTTGAAGAAAACATTTTACCAAAATTTTGTTTTTGCTTTAAAATTGTGAATTCTGAAAATCGCTTAAAATTTGAAGTACATAATAATAAACTATAAAAAAATGTATTTATTTATTTAATAAGAGATACAAATACAACTACAAAAAAATATATTCTAACTTAATTAACCGAGCAATAGTAACGTTGACCTTCAGCCCATTGTAGTGAAACCTGAATAAATAAAAGAAATAAATCAAATAAAAAATGTATTAACGGCGCAATATATGTACAATCTAGCCGGACATTAGGCAAAAAATTAAATTTAAGAAATGGAAATGGAAAAAAAGTACGCAGCTGGACAGACAGCAAAGTTCTGCATCGTATAGTGAATTTTCAAGTCTTTTGCTTGAGATTTGTCGTTTTGGGACACTGTTAAAACCAGGAAAGTTGATTAAATTGCATGCGTGTTCATTGACTTTTTACGGTTTTAGGAGGTTTACAATATATATTTTTGTAGATAAACGAATAAAGATTTTACATTGATTTTTTTTTCTGAGAAATACTATATAAACAGCTACTTATGAAAATTTTTAGAAAAATTTCATTAGAAGTTTTTATCATAAAAAAATTAGTTCGAAATTAAAAAAAACGATTTTTTTGTTCATATTTTTGTAAAAAAAAAATTTTAAAAGGTTTTTGAAGGTGAAGCCAGTTGAGTTCATAAAAGTGTAATACATCACGATAAAATTTGAAATCTCTACTTTTAAATTAAAAAAAAACGTTACGCGTTGTTGCACCATTTTTTTATGATATTTTGAAAATTTCACCTTTTTTCTGTTTTTGCTCATCTTGCATAGGTATGTACATATGATAAAAACCCTTTCGTCAGTCATAAAATGTTTTGGTTGTACGTAGATGTTTTTTATTTAAATTATTACATCTAAGACTAATATTACCTGTGTAAAAAAGGGATGTGCGAAACAGTAAGTAACGGGTTTTAACCACCTGTGCGGCCGCTAAATGACGTTATTTTATGTAGCAAAATAAATGTACCTGTTTTGCATAACTTTTAAAATCATTAACAACAAAAATAATATATAATAAAAAATCAAATCTGGGCTCTAGGTACTTAGTTTTTTTTTAGTATACATATGTTGTGGTTATTGCATAAAATTGTTATCAGAACCATTTTGAAGGAAAAAGTGTATACGAAATTAGAGTTATTCCAAATTATACAAGAATGTAGTTCTAAACTCGTTGAAGAGAAATTACAATTTTTAGTTAGACAATTGTGCGAAATTTCAAAATGTCAAGGAGATAGTGACATATCAGTAGTAAATCAGTGCTTAAAGAAATTCAAATATTTTTTTAAAATATTTTGGCATTCAGCACAAAGAAAACAGGATCGATTTGTAAGCATGCATGTACCTTATATTACATATATTTTCAATAATATCATCACGAAGAGCGTTTATCCCAAAACTGGAAATATGCTAAAATTATACCCATCTTAAAATCAAACAAAGAATATCGCCCAATTGCTATTTTGCCATTCTTATCAAAAGTGTTTGAGCGATTACTACATCAGCAAATTATTAAATATGTTAATAATAACGGGTTACGGTTAGACAATCAGGATTCCGACGCAGTCACAGCTGTATAACCGCACTAATTAACGTATCTGAAGAAATTCGTAGTAAACTTGATGATGGCAATATTTCATTCCTTGTTCTGCTGGACCATTCTAAGGCATTTAACACTGTGGACCATGAAGTCCTCTGCTTTAAGCTGCAAAAAATTTTTAATTTCTCCCCCTTATCAACACGTTTAATGCCATCGTATTTATCAGGCCGAAGTCAATATGTTTTCAAAAATAATAAAACATCTCGCTCGTTACCTGTTTGGAAGGGTGTGCCACAAGGATCAATACTTGGGCCATTACTTTTTACACTTTATATAAATGATTTGGAAAAAACACTACAATTCTGTAATATACACATGTACGCTGACGACGTTCAACTTTATATAAGTAGTGGCTTAATGGAGATAAATAACTGTGTGAAAAAACTGAATGCGGATCCTTAACACATTAATGAATGGGCAAATACAAATGGATTATGTATAAATCCCAAGAAGTCTAAACGTTTGGTGATTACTAAGAAAAATTTTAAGTTACCCGTTGAACCTATAATAATGCTTGATAACCAAAAAATTGAAAATGTATGTACAGCTAAAAATCTTGGTATCACTTTTAATTGCACACTCACCTGGTCTGACCACATAAATGCTGCTGCTGGAAAAACTTTTGCAAAGCTACGAATTCTTTGGAACACCCAGTCTTTTACTCCACTTAATATTCGAATTCTACTTGCGAAATCTTATTTAATACCTACATTATTATATGGATGCGAAATATATGCCAGCTGTGACTTACGAAGTCTAAAAAAACTTACATCTACATATTACTCTATACTGAGATATGTTTTTAATTTGAGAAAATATGACCATATCTCTCAGTACGCGAAAAAGCTCTATGGAGTCACAATAAATAATTTGTTAAAAATAAGAACCTTGATCCTACTACACAAAATCGTATATACCCGTCAACCACCATACCTTTTTGAGAAAATTCAATTTACACGTTCTATAAGATTAAATCACATTATACACATCAGACATCAAAGTTTAATATCTGAGTGGCAATATTATGTACATTCTGTCCGTCTTTGGAACACGCTACCGTCGTCCATTCAATTTATAAGCAACGCTCTGCACTTTAAAAAAGAACTCTTCAAGTATTTCGCATAATAACACTTTTCTATTTTGATTCTTCATGTTTTTGTTATTTTTATTAATTTATGTATACTTTATTTTAAAATTTTTAAATTTTTATAATTTTTTATATATCTTTATTATGAACTAGAAAACTTATTAAAATATATAAAAATCCTTTACTTTAATTATAAGATTATAAATCTTGTTGTATTGGAAAACAATTAAATAAACAACATAAATAAACAACAACAAATGGCTGGAAGGAACAGTGACAATACCTTTATTTGGGAGTTCGTCTTCAAAACGACTACAAAAGCCGTTCGTTGAATTGACCGAAAGAAGTAAGAGAAGAAAAACTGAAATCTTGCGAACTCAATACGATGCTGATTTATTGATGCACGCTGCCCAAACACAACTGCAACCGTCTGAAAAAATAGATGCGTCAGGTCTGCTTAAAGAAATTGTGTCTTCTCCGGCAAGAGCTACAAAGTTAAAAAAAAAGCTTACAAAGCTGCACAAGAGGATAAAGTAAAACAGCTAACCCCTCTTAAGGCTCTTTCTATATTTGTAGAAGCTGATCTTTCTCGAAAACAATTTGAAATAATCCGAAGTGCAGATAAGAAGGTGTATCCTAGCTACAATATTCTGCAGAGAGAAAAAAAGAATCATTTAAAGTAACGGAAACATGTGCTCAAATAAATCTTCAGGATTTGCTTAATCATACTGCAAGTAGATTACTTACATATTTAAAAGATGTTTTATGTGATTCACAAATAGAAGAATGCAACTCTCTCGAACTAATAAGCAAATGGGGCTGCGATGGCTCACACCAGGCACAGTTTAAGCAAAAGATGAAAAATTATGCTTCTGATTCTCATATTTTTCAGAGTAGTTTCGTACCGCTTCGACTAATATATGGTGCAAAAAAGGAGAAAATATTATGGCAAAATCCAACTCCTTCATCACCGCGATATTGCAGACCTATTCGCATCAGATTTGTTAAAGAAACTGTAGATGTAATCGAGGAAGAAATTAATTATGTGCCATTAGTTCATTACAAAACACTAATTTTTTAATGGAAGGAAAGTTATATTCCATAAAACATACAATGGTATTTACAATGATAGATGCAAAAGTATGTAATGCTGCAACACAAACTATGTCCACAATGAAGTGCTATATTTGTGGGGCTACTTCGAAAGAATTCAACAATTTGAAAATCAAAAGGGATATAGACGTAGATGCACTTTCTTTCGGATTATCTACTTTGCACGCCAGAATTCGTCTATTTGAGAGCATCAACAAAACAAAATACCTGCCATTAAGTAAGTGCAAATTTTGAAATAAATTGTTTTAAAATCAAATTCTACAAAATTCATCGATGGATTTTTGTATTAATTTTCTTTACAATTTACTTCATTGCTAGCCAAAGGATAGCTAAAGTAAGCCTCGCAACAGAAATATACAAGCCAAAAATTCTGATATGCATACAAAATAATCCAGGTAAATATTGAAGGAATAAGACTTTTAAAGTAAAAAAGCTTTTGAGGATTGTAATTTGACTTAGAATACACTTTTGAATTATATGAAAATTTGTATAATAAATGTTACTCAACATGAGAAATATTTTTCTGGCACTTAAATAATGATAACTTTGAAAACATATTACAGTTGCCATAACCATTTCATGATATTTAATAGCCATAACATGATAACTTTCTATACGTGTAGTCATAGTATACTTAGGAAGCAAACAAAATATAAAATGCCATTCTGTCAGTGATGCCACAATAATAATATAATTTATTGACACTTTTCTAGTGATGACACTGAAGTAATCGGAAGATGTAGGATGAAATACAATGAGATAGGAACATTTTGTAAATATGTTAAAAATTTTGATTTTTAGCCCAATGTATTTCTTATGGGAAATTTCAACATCTTCGTAAATTAATTTTAGATGTTAAATGTTGACAAGTGTGAAAAGGCTATTAAGGGTATCGTTATTTTTCCAATCACTCACTTTTTGAAGAACACATTTTACCAAAATTTTGTTTTTGCTTTAAAATTGTGAATTCTGAAAATCGTTTAAAATTTTAAGTACATAATAATAAACTATAAAAAAATGTATTTATTTATTTAATAAGAGATACAAATACAACTACAAACAAAATTTATTCTAACTTAATTAACAGAGCAATAGTAACGTTGGCCTTCAGCCCGTTGTAGTGAAACCCGAATAAATAAAAGAAATAAATAAAATAAAAAATGTTTTAACGACGCAATAAATTTAACTAAGTACATTTAGTACTGAATAATTATTATTGGTTTTATTAATTAATTTTTTTTTAGGAAATATTAGTTGTTGTGTACAAACAAAACACAGCTGTTTTCGTTCTTTTTAAATTTTAAAGCAGCAGCAACAAAACTTATAATTAATAATGGGCAAATTATTGTACGTAATTTTATATGGATCGTTGCTGAATTTATCCGAATTGGTTTAAAACAAATCTTGCATTACAGATTCCATATCCTATCCAAGAAATACACTGTATGGGAGATAAAAGAATGCCATTAACGTGCGTACCTGTCTGATCAACATAAGCTAACGGTACTCTTAACATCGGTAGGACTCGAAAAAATCAATGTAAAATCGTCGAAAACAAGGATGATTTTACGCTTTTCGGTGTTGATTTTTCTTCATTGTTACTTTATGTTAATTAAACATGATTTTACAATAACTAGCGAACAACATTTTGTTCTTTCAAAATAACTATAATTCATGTCAATTTAACTTTGCAGTAAAGTTAGAGCAAAATGTCATTTATATAGAAATAACAATCCGAATCACGTTGAATGAACGTTATTTCAAGTTGAAACAACGTGAGTCTTAAATCTCCGAATGCTGGGAAATTTCTACACAAGTCATTATAAGGGAGCCCCAGCCTCTGGGCGTGCCTCCCAATGGGCCAATAGCCAGTTATAACCGTTTTTTCTTTGCTTTGATTTTTTTGAGAGCAAGTTTAGATAAATTAACGATAACTGTTATCAAAATTGGAGATGATTGTACATTTTTCCTGTTTTGCAGCCTGTTTCAAAATTAAACGACCTGCTTCGCTCTCAAAATCTTGTATGGGGAAACAAGTCGTTTCAATACTGTTTGGGGCGCGAAACAGGAATACGAGAGCGAAACAAGAATATTGCTGCCCGTGTTAACATGGTATTAGTTTTCATTTAGGAAGCATGTGCAGGATAATTCCTTAAAAAATTAATTTTCATCTCGCGTGTGTCAATAAAATGTTATTAGCATTCAATAAAAAGTGTACTATCCCAAATTACGTTGTTTTTAATATTTTTATGCTCTTTGTACATTTGCATACATTTCGGAGGAACGCATGGAAAATGTGAAATATGCGTTCACACTTGAAACGTCTAACGTAACGTAACGCTGCTTTCAAAGCAAATGCCATTCTGTCAGTGATGCCACAATAATAATACAATTTATTGCCACTTTTCTAGTGATGACACTAAAGTAATCGGAAGATGTAGGATGAAATACAATGAGATAGGAACATTTTGTAAAGATGTTAAAAATTTGTTTTTTGGCCCAATGTATTTCTTATGGGAAAATTTCATCATCTTCGAAAATTAATTTTAGATGTTAAATGTTGATAAATGTTGACAAGTGTGAAAAGGCTATTAAGGGTATCGTGTTTTTTCCAATCACTCACTTGAAGAAAACATTTTACCAAAATTTTGTTTTTGCTTTAAAATTGTGAATTCTGAAAATCGCTTAAAATTTGAAGTACATAATAATAAACTATAAAAAAATGTATTTATTTATTTAATAAGAGATACAAATACAACTACAAAAAAATATATTCTAACTTAATTAACCGAGCAATAGTAACGTTGACCTTCAGCCCATTGTAGTGAAACCTGAATAAATAAAAGAAATAAATCAAATAAAAAATGTATTAACGGCGCAATAAATTTAACTAAGTACATTTAGTACTGAATAAATTTTATTGGTTTTATTAATTAATTTTTTTTAGGAAATATTAGCTGTTTTCGTTCTTTTTAAATTTTAAAGCAGCAGCAACAAAACTTATAATTAATAATGGGCAAATTATTGTACGTAATTTTATATGGATCGTTGCTGAATTTATCCGAATTGGTTTAAAACAACTCTTGCATTACAGATTCCATAGGAACTATCCAAGAAATACACTGTATGGGAGATAAAAGAATGCCATTAACGTGCGTACCTGTCTGATCAACATAAGCTAACGGTACTCTTAACATCGCACATAGGGGTTTTTTTGCCAATCTAGCCGGACATTAGGCAAAAAATTAAATTTAAGAAATGGAAATGGAAAAAAAGTACGCAGCTGGACAGACAGCAAAGTTCTGCATCGTATAGTGAATTTTCAAGTCTTTTGCTTGAGATTTGTCGTTTTGGGACACTGTTAAAACCAGGAAAGTTGATTAAATTGCATGCGTGTTCATTGACTTTTTACGGTTTTAGGAGGTTTACAATATATATTTTTGTAGATAAACGAATAAAGATTTTACATTGATTTTTTTTTCTGAGAAATACTATATAAACAGCTACTTATGAAAATTTTTAGAAAAATTTCATTAGAAGTTTTTATCATAAAAAAATTAGTTCGAAATTAAAAAAAACGATTTTTTTGTTCATATTTTTGTAAAAAAAAATTTTAAAAGGTTTTTGAAGGTGAAGCCAGTTGAGTTCATAAAAGTGTAATACATCACGATAAAATTTGAAATCTCTACTTTTAAATTAAAAAAAAAACGTTACGCGTTGTTGCACCATTTTTTTATGATATTTTGAAAATTTCACCTTTTTTCTGTTTTTGCTCATCTTGCATAGGTATGTACATATGATAAAAACCCTTTCGTCAGTCATAAAATGTTTTGGTTGTACGTAGGTAGATGTTTTTTATTTAAATTATTACATCTAAGACTAATATTACCTGTGTAAAAAAAGGGATGTGCGAAACAGTAAGTAACGGGTTTTAACCACCTGTGCGGCCGCTAAATGACGTTATTTTATGGAGCAAAATAAATGTACCTGTTTTGCATAACTTTTAAAATCATTAACAACAAAAATAATATATAATAAAAAATCAAATCTGGGCTCTAGGTACTTAGTTTTTTTTAGTATACATATATTGTGGTTATTGCATAAAATTGTTATCAGAACCATTTTGAAGCTTCGAGAGCAAAATGGAAAAAGTGTATACGAAATTAGAGTTATTCCAAATTATACAAGAATGTAACTAAGTAAATCAGTGCTTAAAGAAATGATTTTTCTTCATTGTTACTTTATGTTAATTAAACATGATTTTACAATAACTAGGGAACAACATTTTGTTCTTTTAAAATAACTATAATTCAATAAAAGTTATTTCAAGTTGAAACAACGTGAATTTCATGTAGAATCATATTGGTTGTAGTGTGATATAACAGTGTGAAACACTTACCCTGTAACTAGGGTTTTCATTTAATCGGGCTTTTGCTTTAATCGGTTAATCGCTCTTACTTAATCGAGGTTTTGGTTTAATCGGTTAATTTTGTTGTTGATCGGTTAACCGGTTCATAAGGGTTTTTTATAACTTAAGTAAGTTCAATATATAAAAATTATTTATTATTTGGATTTTATTGGTAAGAAAATAATAACATAACAATACTTGAACCAAAACGAGCAAACAAAAAATAATCTGAAATCATTTTATTAATAACTTCAATAGCATTATAAAATAATGTTTTAGAAAAATAAATTGGATTATATGTTTAGAATTTGAGCGATTCTTTTTTAGTTTTGATAAAACTTGACTTGGAAAAAATTCTTTCACTTATCTTGGATGTTGGAGAACTCGAAAGCAACCCATAACACAGAATATCTTATTTCTCAGTCTTTTTCCTGGATTTCTCTAAACATATAAAAACATCCATTATGCCATTATGTTGGTTTGTCATCATCTAACTTGTTCTGACAAGCACCAAACATTATGCAAAAAAGTTTATTTCCGAATGCCATAATCGGCCTTATTATGAGTGCCGTTGGCGTGTCGTAAACTAGGCGTTTTTTAAAATCGGTATTATGAATGTCGAAAAACGACAAAAATACAACACTGTTGGCAATTCTAGTACAATTTACGGTACCAAGAGTGTCGTATTTAAATGTCAAAAATTGCAAATATTGTCGTTAAAGTTTTGGTTAACATCTGTACGAAAAAATTATCAAAAATAAATTTGAAATGGATATAGATAAAAAGTTAGTATTTATAACACTTAAAAACTATTTAATAATGATAAACTTAACTTTTTTAATTACAATTCAATCAATTAGAACTAAAATAACAAACCACAGGCAATTTAGCCGAATGGTGTCACTTTTGGAGCAAAATCCACGCTTAGCCAGAGGATTTAAAAGTTGCATTAATAAAATAAATGTTAAGGAAGAGTGGAACAAGATTGGTGAAGAACTCAACCTTTTGGCGTGCTAAATTCCCAGTTTTTCATATTTGATAAATAGACTGAAATTTATTGTTGAGGGAAAGCTAGCTTCTATGCGCATTTCACTGGTTGCTTAGGCCAGCTCACCAGGAAACCTTTTCCAGAGATTTTAGAAAAGCCAAAAATATTATACAAATAAACCCCTAAATCGAATAAGAATTATAAACACTCAAAGTCTTACTTGTAACAATATCAAAGCCAAAACAAAACACCAACAATAAACAGTGAGTTTATCTTTTCTTACATTCCCCTACAATTGGTTGGGTTCTTTCCGACTCGAATTGTAGTTGTAAGTGGGTAAAAAGAAAAAACAAAATTAAAAAACAAACTGCTTCATTCTACTGTCTTCGTAAGAAAACAACAAAAAAAAACCAATTTGCCAATTCAGTTTTTTGCACGGGCACATGCAAGTATGTATATTATCAAAGTTATTTTCGGGAATACAAAAGTTAATGTTGTGCAACCGGGGAATGTTTCCTTTAAACAATACGTTTTGTCCCCAATAGAAGAAACTGCCTCCAATTTATTACAAATTGATTCAATTGTGAATCCAGGCGGTGTTTCGTTTGGTATTCAACGTCGTAGACAAAATACAAATAGTTGTAATGATGAGGATATACCAATGAGTGATGATTTAGAGAACGAAGAACCAGTCTGCTCAAACCAATCCACCAAACCCAAAAAACACAATTATGTTCCTAAAGCAGTACGCGCCTTACACTCAACACAAAAAACTGCAACACAGATACCTATTCAAAACAATGAAATTGTTGAAGAAGTACGTTTCTCAGTCAGCAAAAAAAAACTCCTACTAAAGAACCAACACTAATTCTTGGAGAACAAAGTTCAATACCACCAACAAAGAAGACCCCAACTAAGAAAAAAACTCTCCTTGAAGAACAACTAGAAGTCCAAAAAGCATTGTATACAGAAGTGAAACATTCTTTAGCAGCAATTGAAAGGTATCAACGCAAAAACTACAAACTAAAGGAAGAAAAGTTAGCATTTACAAGAAAGAATTAAAATGTAAGGATGAATTTAGAAGAGAGTTTTTAAAGCTTAGAAAACAGGAAATAGAAATTGAAAAAGGACGTATTGCAATAGATGAAATTAGAAATGGTTTACAGACTATTGAATTAGATGAGAGTTTATGAACATAACATGTATGTACATACATACATACATATAGCTTTTTATTAACGAAAATAGCTATGTGGTTAATTTATAAAGCTGTAATTTAGGCTTGGTGCCATACAAATTTAGTAAATATTAAATGTACCACGAACTGATAACTTAATTATTGAAAGACAATTTTCATATGGGCAGTTTCAGCCAAAAGTCTACTTTTTGTAACGTAACGCCAGAAGTAATTTTAATTGTTTGTCAAAAAATTTTATATGTATAGTTTACATTTTTATATTTTGGTGTAAAGCGCAACTAGCTCTACATTTAGTAACAAAAGGGATAACGGTTTAACAACATGGTCCTAAAATACAACCTTATTTGCATTCTGGCGTTACATTAAAAAAATTAGACTTTTCGCTGAAAATGCCCATATGTACTTCAAAACGGGAAAAGATTTTTAAATTTTATATCTTGAAAAATAAATCTTTACAAGTCCCAAGTTTACTAAAAAAGGTTTTATACAAAACGTCTTGCTCAATTCGCAGTCTTGTTCAGTTTTGTATTGCAAGTAAAAATCCAATTCCCTTTTTTAACGTCACTCCAGGGCATATTTTTGCTTATATCTGCAAATCCTTTTCGTCGATTGCAGTGATTCTTTTTCTGAATATAGTGCTACTTCATTACTTTGTGTTTATAAAAACCATTTTTATAAATTTGTCTTCTTTATTTAATTTGTTGTACAAATATCACGACACGTCAAAATGGAAATGCCCATATACATATGTATGTATGTATGTATGTAAATTTTGGTTTTTTAATTTTTATAAATTAAAAAAATCTAAATTAAATTTGTTTTATCTTTCAATTTTTGTTATTTTATTTTTAGTTAAAAATATGTATTTAATAATGTACCAATAAAACTGAATTAAATAATTAATGATTAATGCAATCATTAATTATGTTTATATATAGTGCGCTTAGATTGTCATCAACAACAGAATTTGTTGGTGGAAATTCGTTCAGTTCATCAATTTCAGGATTATCCATTTTATAATGAATGCATATGTTGTGTAAAGATGCGCAAACAGAAGTAATTTTCGCAGCCATATCTGGTGTGTAATGCAACTGCCTTGCGCCTAGTATGCACCGGAATCTGTTTTTTAAAACACCAATAGTTCGTTCGACTATATTTCTAGTTCTTGCATGTATATAGTTAAAACGACTTTCTAAAGAACCTTCTCCAGCAGATCTGAATGGCGTTATCAAAAACTGTTCTAAGGGGTACCCTGCGTCTCCTACAAATGAACATATAAAATGACAATTTATATTCAAAAAAGGTAAAATGAAATTTACAAAGGTTAATTGAAGTTCAGAAAATGATAACACTGTGTAATATGAATTTTTAATTTGAATAAGAAAAAAATTTTGTAATTTTTGACCATTAACAAATATTTAAAAGTTTTCATTTTTAATTTGGTTTAAATTCCAATAGTTTGCTGCACCACATTTAGAATTTTTTGTAAAAAGCTGTTACATATTTTAAACTTACCTAATAACCAAGTATTTCTTTCGCCATTATCATATTGTTCTCTCAGAAATTTTTTTAAGTCACTGATGTTCCATACTAAGGAGTCGTAAACAGATCCCTGATGATGAGATGATATAAATCTTATTCTGAGCTTATGATCACATACCTATATACATACATATGTATAGTAAACAAATGTTTAATTTTGAATTTTTTAGCTCTAAACATAAAAACTTACCACTGTTGCATTAAGACTGTAGAAACCTTTTCTGTTTCTGTATTTGAATTGTGCTTCCTTTTCAGGTGAGATTATATTTATGTGGGTTCCATCTATGCATCCTATTACACCTGGAAACCCGGGTTTGTTGTAAAAAATTTTTTTTATTTCGTTCTTTTCATTTTCTTCCGTTGGAAAGGAAATCCATTCGGGGGCAAAGTACGTTGTACATAGCATCAATGCACTCTTTGAATGCATTGCTAACAGAAGACTGACACATACTTATGTTGTAGTCATTACCAGCACCTTTCTGGTAACTACCCTCAGCGAGTATCCGCATGGCAAACATGTTACCCTTGTCTGTTCTTTCAGTTGAGGAGAAATTTTTTCCAAAACATATTTAAAACCATGCTTATTTATTCTGTAGTATTTTACAAAACTTAAAAAAAATCATGCATTTCTATTATATTTACTTATTTTTGTTTTTACTTACTTGGAATTTGGCATGGCAAATATATTGGACTGGTCCCGTAGTTGTCTCCGATTAGCATTCATTTCGGCTGTGGTATATTCATTTTAATCTTCGGAAAAAGAAAATGCAGCAACGCTTATCCTAAAAAAAATTATATAAAACTATTCAACAATAATTTGTTTAAATTTAATTAATTTTGTTCGATGAACAAACCAACAAGAACTTTCAACAAATAAAAAAGCTACCACAACAGCTGTTTTCGCAGTTAATATACATAAGTAAGAACAATCGTGTGACTGTGCTGCGGCAATTGTTGTAACCATTTCGCTTTGTACCAACTAGCGGCAATTAAATTTGTATAAAACAGGGCAATCGTGTGATTTCAGAAAATTTGGTTGGGGCAATTTCATTATTGTGCGTCAATAAAGCACAATAATAATTGTGTCATATTGGTGCATTTGCGGCAATCGTGTGATCCCAGCTTTATAAATCGTAATTGTTTGCTAACTACCACTTATAATTCGTAATTAAAACAATGAAACATGGAATGAATAATTTTTTGTTTACTGCTATTTCTTTTTCTTTTGCGTTGGTTTTTGCTTGTGGTTGTGTTTATTTTCTTAAGATCGTAAGATGTGTTTTATGTTTTTTTTATCGTTTAAGTTAATAAATTGAAAAACCCCGTTAATTCGTATTTATTTATTTCAACCCCGTTTATTCGAAACCCTGCTAAATCGAAAACCTCTATAATTCGTAAGAAATGGCAGGTCCCTTACGATTACGAATTATCGGGAGTCCACTGTATTAATTGTTTAAAGTTTAACGTCATTCATCAACAAATCAAAATAGTAAGTGAAAATTAAGAAATAAATTGTTTTAAAATCAAATTCTACAAAATTCATCGATGGATTTTTGTATTAATTTCCTTTACAATTTACTTCATTGCTAGCCAAAGGATAGCTAAAGTAAGCCACGCAAAAGAAATATACAAAACAAAAATTCTGATATGCATACAAAATATTCCAGGTAAATATTGAAGGAATAAGACTATTAAAGTAAAAAAGCTTTTGAGGATTGTAATTTGACTTAGAATACACATTTGAATTATATGAACATTTGTATAATAAA
This sequence comes from Pollenia labialis, assembly GCA_949318255.1. Lineage (NCBI taxonomy): Eukaryota > Metazoa > Arthropoda > Insecta > Diptera > Polleniidae > Pollenia > Pollenia labialis. The sequence continues at coordinate 60,669,105 of OX439139.1, read as the reverse complement.
TGTTACTCAACATGAGAAATATTTTTCTAACACTTAAATAATGATAACTTTGAAAACATATTACAGTAGCCATAACCATTTCATGATATTTAATAGCCATAACATGATAACTTTCTATACGTGTAGTCATAGTATACTTAGGAAGCAAACAAAATGTAAAATAATATTGAATCAGTTGTGTCGTTTGTTTGAAATATGCCTTTCGAATTATTTGTAAGTGAGTTGTTGAACCACAATTTAAAAAAATACCTTTAAAAAAGGAGTTTTAAGAAATGAAAAAAATAAAGACGTTTTTTTTTACATTAAAAGAAATTGTAAAGTGCCACAAATTAAAAAATCGATGCAAAAAATTTTTAATTTATTGTTGTGACAGCACCACTGTACCTTAATATGATAACTCATCATCTTATTATGATTACCATGACAATAATATGATTACTTCTTATCTTATTATGATTAACATGACAATAATAATGATAAGAATATGATTATATATATATATATATATATATATATATATATATATATATATATATATATATATATATATATATATATATGTTCCTTTAACTCCCACTGGAGCATAGGGCGCCAAGAATATGATTAAGGGGAGAATATTATGATTTAATATCACGAATATATTGAGTCATAATATAATTCAATAGCAATCGTAATATGGTGACTACAATCATGAATCTTATTATTATATGTTGCTCTTAGAATATGTTTACCACAACAATGTTTTTTCTTTGCGTGTGCGAACTGTATTAACACAAATATTCTAACAAAGCCGGCACGAACGAAGGCTCCAATGAACTAAGACCCTAAAACGAAAATGAACTAAGGCCCGAAAAAGGGGGAATTAGTTCATAATGAAGTAAAACCCCAACGATGGTATGAATTAAGCCCCCAAAATGGGAATGAACTAAGCCCCCATTAATGGGGACTTAATTCATTACACTGGTTTACAGCCAAAAAATACCAAGAACGCCACATGCCTAGATAAGTTAACTGGGACCTCCTGAACAAGAAAAACACTGTAATTTTTTTTTTCTAAGTACCGTTTTTTAGATAACGGTACTTTTGTGTTTTTCGGTGTGTGGTCCCACTCAAACCCTTGTGGAGCCCAGCCGAGAAGTCCGATCGAGATAAATGGTACATCGTTGCAAAGGTACTTGAATACCTTTTCTGTCAATATGTCGGAAATTTCTATCTGATAAGAACTGGCTGAGTTATGGTACCTCAAAATTCAAAATTTGCCTATTTTTTACGTTTTTTTGAAAATTTTTCATTTTTATTTCGTTTTTTTTCTACGTTATAGTAAAGATCTGGAATGTTTTATTTTTTTACCTAATAGTTTATTTAATTACCAACATTTTAAGTGTAATTTGAAAAAAATCGGATAAAAAATAAATTTTTTATTAAGGATTTTGTGGAACGACAATATTGTCATCTTCATTGCTCACACACTATATTCGGCGTAAATTCAAAAAATTTAAATTAAAATGACGAGCGACTTGAACTGTTGCGTTTTTTTTCGGATGCATATGTGGTCATATGTGGTCTTTTCAATGCTCTCCAACAAAATTATGACCCAGAGGAATGGCGTCTTTTTATGGATGGAGGCAAGGATAGTTTGAAGGCAGTCTTGCTTCATAAAGGGAATACGAAACCATCAATTCCAATCGGATATGGAAAATACATAAAGGAAACATATGAAGCAATGAAAGAACTTCTCGATCTCATACATTATGACCAACATCAATGGAAAGTTTTCTCTGATTTTAAATTAGTTGCCATACTATCTGGATTGCAAGGGGGCAATACGAAGTTTCCCTGTTTTCTATGTCTATGGGACAGCCGTGACCGTCAGAATCACTACACCCGAAAAGTTTGGCCCGAGCGAAGTGGACGTACGCACGGAGAGTACAATATCAAAAATGACCCACTCATTCCTCTGGAGAAGATAATACTTCCTCCATTATATATAAAGCTTGGGTTATTTACAAATATTGTAAAAAAGTTGCCAAAAGACAGTCTTGCCATGAACTACCTTAAACAAAAATTTCCGAGAGCCACAGCGAGCAAAATTGAAGCTGGTATATTTGATGGACCTCAAATTCGGGCTCTGTACGGTGACCAATCATTTAATGAGTGTTTAGGTCCAGCTCATTTGGAGGCATGGGAAGCATTCCAGGACATCGTTCACAACTTTTTGGGAAACTACAGAAGTCCTGATTACGCAGAGAAGATCGATACATTACTGCAAAAATTTAATGCCATTAGTAAGTGTTGAGTGAAAACATGTATATCAAACTTGGGCTCCGAAAGTGATGAACAAGGTGAACGATTTCACCAAGAAATGGAAGAAATCGAGAGATGTTACAAAGGCTGGTGGGACGAACAAATGATGGCGGCCTATTGCTGGTTCCTCATTCGCGAAGATGCATCCGAAAAAAAACGCAACAGTTCAAGTCGCTCGTCATTTTAATTAAAATTTTTTGAATTTACGCCGAATATAGTGTGTGAGCAATGAAGATGAAAATATTGTCGTTCCACAAAATCCTTAATAAAAACTTTTTTTTTTATCCGATTTTTTTCAAATTACACTTAAAATGTTGGTAGTTAAATAAACTATTAGGTAAAATAGTGTTTCTACGCTTAATGGAATGTCTGAATGAACACTGTTTAATATATGCAATAGGGCTGAACTACTAGCAATAGAAGGCCGAAATTTAAGATACCATTCTTTAATATTTTCTTTAAAAGTTTCTGTTTTACTAATAGGCAATTGTTCTATATTTTGCGTCTCATCAATAGAAGCAACATCAATATTTGTTACATCTTCTGAATTATTTACCGATGCCTCGGAAAGAGCTAACAAATTTTTATATCTTTCTTTTTGCTTTAATTTATTTAGCTGTCTTTTTCCAATCATTTCTTTCAACAATTTTTTTCTCCTACAATTTACATGCAACACAAAAACTTATGCAAAAGAACAAAAAGCAAAACAAATTCACAAAACAGTTAATATGTAATTTTTAAAATAGAACGAAACTGTACGCAAATTAAAAAGAAAACAACAACAAATCTAATAATTGACCACACAAAGGCTGGTGGGACGAACAAATGATGGCGGCCTATTGCTGGATCCTCATTCGCGAAGATGCATCCGAAAAAAACGCAACAGTTCAAGTCGCTCGTCATTTTAATTTAAATTTTTTGAATTTACGCCGAATATAGTGTGTGAGCAATGAAGATGAAAATATTGTCGTTCCACAAAATCCTTAATAAAAACTTTATTTTTTATCCGATTTTTTTCAAATTACACTTAAAATGTTGGTAATTAAATAAACTATTAGGTAAAAAAATAAAACATTCCAGATATTTACTATAACGTAGAAAAAAAAACGAAATAAAAATGAAAAATTTTCAAAAAAACGTAAAAAATAGGCAAATTTTGAATTTTGAGGTACCATAACTCAGCCAGTTCTTATCAGATAGAAATTTCCGACATATCGACAAAAAAGGTATTTAATTACCTTTGCAATGATGTACCATTTATCTCGATCTCTTCTCTTCTCGGCTGGGCTCCACAAGGGTTTGAGTGGGACCATACACCGAAAAACACAAAAGTACCGTTATCTAAAAAACGGTACTTAGAAAAAAACAATTACAGCGTTTTTCGTGTTCAGGAGGTCCCAATTAACTTATCTAGGCATGTGGCGTTCTTGGTATTTTTCCAAATTTAAAATTTGTAAAGCAGTGTTATGAATCAAAACCCTAATGTTATTATGAAGTCCCCAAAGTAAGAATGAACAAAGTCCCCAATAAAAAAATTCAAAAATAAAGTGACTCTTGTTTTGTTTTAAATATTCAAAACAAATATTATAGTTATATAATACGAAAAAAAATATCAAAGTATTCAAATTTTATACATAAAAAAAAAAATAACAAAAAACTAAAATGTTTCATTGTTTATATAATAATTAGATAAATTTGTATAAATACTTAATCAATAAGAAGTCAGTTATACCTGCATGGTGTCTTCCACAATTGTTCGGCAGTACGGGCAGATATAATTTTGCATGCCTTTGGAAATTGCATCAGCCTGTAATTTGAGGTTGCACTCGTCGCAAACTTTCATACGTTTGCAGGGAAGTAGAACAATGTTTTTTTAACGGTATAACGGTTAGCAATTTGGAAATATTGCAATTTATTACATTTTTCAGAAAATAAACTAATGTCCCAACTTTATTTGTGGGACCTTAGTTCTTTTTTACAAACTGGGGTTTTATTTTTTGTTATGAATTAAGCCCCCAATTCAAAAAATGAAATAAAACCACAAAATAATGAACTATTTCCCCAAAAACCGTTGTTGTTGTTCCCTGTACAAATATTTGGGGCCTTAGTTCATTTTCGTTTTGGGCTCTTAGTTCATTGGGGCCTTCGTTCGTGCCGCCTGTAACAAAACTTTATGTTAAAGTCTCTGGTAACTTTTGAGCCGGTAACATCGCCAAACATGCTGTCCATACGATTCGTTCTTGTTTTTTTTTGACTTTTTTATGTGTTGTTAGTGTGATTCTTTTTAAAATAAATTAAAAGTAAATAAAACTTAAAAATATATTATTTAATACATACTTAAAAATATTATTATGTTATTATTATCACTTTATTTTATTAAACATCAATTTTTATTTTGTTATTTTCTTTTCTTCGATTTTTTTGAGAGCTAGTTCAGATAAACTAACGATAACTGTTATCAAAATTGGAGATGATAGTACATTTTTCCTGTTTCGCAGCCTGTTTCAAAATGAAACGACCTGCTTCGCTCTCAAAATCTTCTATGGGGAAACAAGTCGTTTCAATCATGTTTGGGGCGCGAAACAGGAATACGAGAGCGAAACACGAATATTGCTGCCCGTGTGAACATAGTATTAGTTTTCATTTAGGAAGCATGTGCAGGATAATTCCTTAAAAAATTAATTTTCAACTCGCGTGTGTCAATAAAATGTTACTAACATTCATTAAAAAGTGTACTATCCCAAATTACGTTGTTTTTAATTTTTTTATGCTCTTTGTACATTTGCATACATTTCGGAGGAACGCATGGAAAATGTGAAATACGCGTTCACTCTTGAAACGTCCAACATATACTATCAATAAAAAATGGTAACGCTGCTTTCAAAGCAAATGCCATTCTGTCAGTGATGCCACAATAATAATAGAATTTATTGTCACTTTTCTAGTGATGACACTAAAGTAATCGGAAGATGTAGAATGAAATACAATGAGATAGGAACATTTTGTAAAGATGTTAAAAATTTTGATTTTTAGCCCAATGTATTTCTTATGGGAAAATTTCAACATCTTCGAAAATTAATTTTAGATTTTAAATGTTGACAAGTGTGAAAAGGTTATTAATACCCTTTGTACACTTACATACATTTCGGAGGAACGCTTGGAATATGTTGAAATTGTGAAACAGACATTCACACTTGCAACATTTAACATTTAACATTATATGAGTTGTCAAAATAAACAATAAACACCACGCCGCTATTAAAAATTAAAATGAATTTTGAAAAAGATTTAGTAATGGGATTAAATATACGTTGGCAAGAGCATACCCAGTTATTATCGCACTTTATAGAGATAATAATGGATTCTATAGCAGATGAAGATGATAATGAGGTCGTCTTACTAGATGCTTACATGCCTATTTCAAGGGACGTAGGGATGTTTGTATGTAAACGAGTAATCAAAACTTTTATTTTAATATAAACAAATATATTTTTAAGAATCGCTATGGAAATTTGTGGGAAAGAGATATCCCAAATAATAATGACGATTTCTTTAAGGAATGCTTCCGAGTCGAAAGAAAAATGTTTTCAGTACTTTTACAAAAGTTAGAAGTTATGCGAAAAAAATACACACGTTTTAGAAGAGCTATACCGTTAGAAAAGCGCAACTATTGAAAATCTTTCTGAAGATAACCTGAAATTGGAAAAATATTTTATAAATACATATATTACAAAAAATTAAATTAAAAAAAAATACATGTACCGCCGCTCATTTTGTTTGTTAAAATATTTTTTGTTGACAATAAATGTCAGTTTTGTTAGTGATGGAACTTCAACACAGACATAGCACTTAAATGCCATTTTCAATGTCAGTTTAGCTAGTGAAGACACTAAAAATATCGCAAAATGTAAAAGGGATAAAAATGTTGAAAAATTTTGATTTTTAGCCCTATGTATTTCTTATGGGAAAATTCCAACATCTTCGCAAATGAATGTTAAATGTTGACAAGTGTGAAAAGGCTATTAAGGGTATCGTTATTTTGCCAATCACTCACTTTTTGAAGAACACATTTTACCAAAATTTTGTTTTTGCTTTAAAATTGTGAATTCTGAAAATCGTTTAAAATTTTAAGTACATAATAATAAACTATAAAGAAATGTATTTATTTATTTAATAAGAGATACAAATACAACTACAAAAAAATATATTCTAACTTAATTAACAGAGCAATAGTAACGTTGGCCTTCAGCCCGTTGTAGTGAAACCCGAATAAATAAAAGAAATAAATCAAATAAAAAATGTATTAACGGCGCAATAAATTTAACTAAGTACATTTAGTACTGAATAATTATTATTGGTTTTATTAATTAATTTTTTTTTAGGAAATATTAGTTGTTGTTTACAAACAAAACACAGCTGTTTTCGTTCTTTTTAAATTTTAAAGCAGCAGCAACAAAACTTATAATTAATAATGGGCAAATTATTGTATGTAATTTTATATGGATCGTTGCTGAATTTATCCGAATTGGTTAAAAACAAATCTTGCATTACAGATTCCATAGGAACTATCCAAGAAATACACTGTATGGGAGATAAAAGAATGCCATTAACGTGCGTACCTGTCTGATCAACATAAGCTAACGGTACTCTTAACATCGCACAAAGGGTTTTTTTTTTGCCAATCTAGCCGGACATTAGGCAAAAAATTAAATTTAAGAAATGGAAAAAAGTACGCAGCTGGACAGACAGCAAAGTTCTGCATCGTATAGTGAATTTTCAAGTCTTTTGCTTGAGATTTGTCGTTTTGGGACACTGTTAAAACCAGGAAAGTTGATTAAATTGCATGCGTGTTCATTGACTTTTTACGGTTTTAGGAGGTTTACAATATATATTTTTGTAGATAAACGAATAAAGATTTTACATTGATTTTTTTTTCTGAGAAATACTATATAAACAGCTACTTATGAAAATTTTTAGAAAAATTTCATTAGAAGTTTTTATCATAAAAAAATTAGTTCGAAATTAAAAAAAACGATTTTTTTGTTCATATTTTTGTAAAAAAAAAATTTAAAAAGGTTTTTGAAGGTGAAGCCAGTTGAGTTCATAAAAGTGTAATACATCACGATAAAATTTGAAATCTCTACTTTTAAATTAAAAAAAAAACGTTACGCGTTGTTGCACCATTTTTTTTATGATATTTTGAAAATTTCACCTTTTTTCTGTTTTTGCTCATCTTGCATAGGTAATTACATATGATAAAAACCCTTTCGTCAGTCATAAAATGTTTTGGTTGTACGTAGATGTTTTTTATTTAAATTATTACATCTAAGACTAATATTACCTGTGTAAAAAAGGGATGTGCGAAACAGTAAGTAACGGGGTTTAACCACCTGTGCGGCCGCTAAATGACGTTATTTTATGGAGCAAAATAAATGTACCTGTTTTGCATAACTTTTAAAATCATTAACAACAAAAATAATATATAATAAAAAATCAAATCTGGGCTCTAGGTACTTAGTTTTTTTTTAGTATACATATATTGTGGTTATTGCATAAAATTGTTATCAGAACCATTTTGAAGCTTCGAGAGCAAAATGGAAAAAGTGTATACGAAATTAGAGTTATTCCAAATTATACAAGAATGTAACTAAGTAAATTAGTGCTTAAAGAAATGATTTTTCTTCATTGTTACTTTATGTTAATTAAACATGATTTTACAATAACTAGGGAACAACATTTTGTTCTTTTAAAATAACTATAATTCAATAAAAGTTATTTCAAGTTGAAACAACGTGAATTTCATGTAGAATCATATTGGTTTTAGTGTGATATAACAGTGTGAAACACTTACCCTGTAACTAGGGTTTTAATTTAATCGGGCTTTTGCTTTAATCGGTTAATCGCTCTTACTTAATCGAGGTTTTGGTTTAATCGGTTAATTTTGTTGTTGATCGGTTAACCGGTTCATAAGGGGTTTTTATAACTTAAGTAAGTTCAATATATAAAAATTATTTATTATTTGGATTTTATTGGTAAGAAAATAATAACATAACAATACTTGAACCAAAACGAGCAAACAAAAAATAATCTGAAATCATTTTATTAATAACTTCAATAGCATTATAAAATAATGTTTTAGAAAAATAAATTGGATTATATGTTTAGAATTTGAGCGATTCTTTTTTAGTTTTGATAAAACTTGACTTGGAAAAAATTCTTTCACTTATCTTGGATGTTGGAGAACTCGAAAGCAACCCATAACACAGAATATCTTATTTCTCAGTCTTTTTCCTGGATTTCTCTAAACATATAAAAACATCCATTATGCCATTATGTTGGTTTGTCATCATCTAACTTGTTCTGACAAGCACCAAACATTATGCAAAAAAGTTTATTTCCGAATGCCATAATCGGCCTTATTATGAGTGCCGTTGGCGTGTCGTAAACTAGGCGTTTTTTAAAATCGGTATTATGAATGTCGAAAAACGACAAAAATACAACACTGTTGGCAATTCAAGTACAATTTACGGTACCAAGAGTGTCGTATTTAAATGTCAAAAATTGCAAATATTGTCGTTAAAGTTTTGGTTAACATCTGTACGAAAAAATTATCAAAAATAAATTTGAAATGGATATAGATAAAAAGTTAGTATTTATAACACTTAAAAACTATTTAATAATGATAAACTTAACTTTTTTAATTACAATTCAATCAATTAGAACTAAAATAACAAACCACAGGCAATTTAGCCGAATGGTGTCACTTTTGGAGCAAAATCCACGCTTAGCCAGAGGATTTAAAAGTTGCATTAATAAAATAAATGTTAAGGAAGAGTGGAACAAGATTGGTGAAGAACTCAACCTTTTGGCGTGCTAAATTCCCAGTTTTTCATATTTGATAAATAGACTGAAATTTATTGTTGAGGGAAAGCTAGCTTCTATGCGCATTTCACTGGTTGCTTAGGCCAGCTCACCAGGAAACCTTTTCCAGAGATTTTAGAAAAGCCAAAAATATTATACAAATAAACCCCTAAATCGAATAAGAATTATAAACACTCAAAGTCTTACTTGTAACAATATCAAAGCCAAAACAAAACACCAACAATAAACAGTGAGTTTATCTTTTCTTACATTCCCCTACAATTGGTTGGGTTCTTTCCGACTCGAATTGTAGTTGTAAGTGGGTAAAAAGAAAAAACAAAATTAAAAAACAAACTGCTTCATTCTACTGTCTTCGTAAGAAAACAACAAAAAAAAACCAATTTGCCAATTCAGTTTTTTGCACGGGCACATGCAAGTATGTATATTATCAAAGTTATTTTCGGGAATACAAAAGTTAATTTTCAATAAAGCCGAATGTTGTGCAACCGGGGGTGGTTCCTTTAAACAATACGTTTTGTCCCCAATAGAAGAAGCTGCCTCCAATTTATTACAAATTGATTCAATTGTGAATCCAGGCGGTGTTTCGTTTGGTATTCAACGTCGTAGACAAAATACAAATAGTTGTAATGATGAGGATATACCAATGAAAGATGATTTAGAGAACGAAGAACCAGTCTGCTCAAACCAATCCACCAAACCCAAAAAACACAATGATGTTCCTAAAGCAGTACGCGCCTTACACTCAACACAAAAAACTGCAACACAGATACCTATTCAAAACAATGAAATTGTTGAAGAAGTACGTTTCTCAGTCAGCAAAAAAAAACTCCTACTAAAGAACCAACACTAATTCTTGGAGAACAAAGTTCAATACCACCAACAAAGAAGACCCCAACTAAAAAAAAAACTCTCCTTGAAGAACAACTAGAAGTCCAAACAGTTTTGTATACAGAAGTGAAACATTCTTTAGCAGCAATTGAAAGGTATCAACGCAAAAACTACAAACTAAAGGAAGAAAAGTTAGCATTTACAAGAAAGACTTAAAATGTAAGGATGAATTTAGAAGAGAGTTTTTAAAGCTTAGAAAACAGGAAATAGAAATTGAAAAAGGACGTATTGCAATAGATGAAATTAGAAATGGTTTACAGATTATTGAATTAGATGAGAGTTTATGAACATAACATGTATGTACATACATACATACATATAGCTTTTTATTAACGAAAATAGCTATGTGGTTAATTTATAAAGCTGTAATTTAGGCTTGGTGCCATACAAATTTAGTAAATATTAAATGTACCACGAACTGACAATTTAATTATTGAAAGACAATTTTCATATGGGCAGTTCCAGCCAAAAGTCTACTTTTTGTAACGTAACGCCAGAAGTAATTTTAATTGTTTGTCAAAAATTTTTATATGTATAGTTTACATTTTTATATTTTGGTGTAAAGCGCAACTAGCTCTACATTTAGTAACAAAAGGGATAACGGTTTAACAACATGGTCCTAAAATACAACCTTATTTGCATTCTGGCGTTACATTAAAAAAATTAGACTTTTCGCTGAAAATGCCCATATGTACTTCAAAACGGGAAAAGATTTTTAAATTTTATATCTTGAAAAATAAATCTTTACAAGTCCCAAGTTTACTAAAAAAGGTTTTATACAAAACGTCTTGCTCAATTCGCAGTCTTGTTCAGTTTTGTATTGCAAGTAAAAATCCAATTCCCTTTTTTAACGTCACTCCAGGGCATATTTTTGCTTATATCTGCAAATCCTTTTCGTCGATTGCAGTGATTCTTTTTCTGAATATAGTGCTACTTCATTACTTTGTGTTTATAAAAACCATTTTTATAAATTTGTCTTCTTTATTTAATTTGTTGTACAAATATCACGACACGTCAAAATGGAAATGCCCATATACATATGTATGTATGTATGTATGTAAATTTTGGTTTTTTAATTTTTATAAATTAAAAAAATCTAAATTAAATTTGTTTTATCTTTCAATTTTTGTTATTTTATTTTTAGTTAAAAATATGTATTTAATAATGTACCAATAAAACTGAATTAAATATTTAATGATTGCATTATTAATGTTCTTATATTTAATGCGCTTAGATCGTCATCAACAACAGAATTTGTTGGTGGAAATTCGTTCAGTTCATCAATTTCAGGATTATCCATTTTATAATGAATGCATATGTTGTGTAAAGATGCGCAAACAGAAGTAATTTTCGCAGCCATATCTGGTGTGTAATGCAACTGCCTTGCGCCTAGTATGCACCGGAATCTGTTTTTTAAAACACAATAGTTCGTTCGACTATATTTCTAGTTCTTGCATGTATATAGTTAAAACGACTTTCTAAAGAACCTTCTCCAGCAGATCTGAATGGCGTTATCAAAAACTGTTCTAAGGGGTACCCTGCGTCTCCTACAAATGAACATATAAAATGACAATTTATATTCAAAAAAGGTAAAATGAAATTTACAAAGGTTAATTGAAGTTCAGAAAATGATAACACTGTGTAATATGAATTTTTAATTTGAATAAGAAAAAAATTTTGTAATTTTTGACCATTAACAAATATTTAAAAGTTTTCATTTTTAATTTGGTTTAAATTCCAATAGTTTGCTGCACCACATTTAGAATTTTTTGTAAAAAGCTGTTACATATTTTAAACTTACCTAATAACCAAGTATTTCTTTCGCCATTATCATATTGTTCTCTCAGAATTTTTTTCAAGTCACTGATGTTCCATACTAAGGAGTCCTGAACAGATCCCTGATGATGAGATGATATAAATCTTATTCTGAGCTTATGATCACATACCTATACATACATATGTATAGTAAACAAATGTTTAATTTTGAATTTTTTAGCTCTAAACATAAAAACTTACCACTGTTGCATTAAGACTGTAGAAACCTTTTCTGTTTCTGTATTTGAATTGTGCTTCCTTTTCAGGTGAGATTATATTTATGTGGGTTCCATCTATGCATCCTATTACACCTGGAAACCCGGGTTTGTTGTAAAAAATTTTTTTTATTTCGTTCTTTTCATTTTCTTCCGTTGGAAAGGAAATCCATTCGGGGGCAAAGTACGTTGTACATAGCATCAATGCACTCTTTGAATGCATTGCTAACAGAAGACTGACACATACTTATGTTGTAGTCATTACCAGCACCTTTCTGGTAACTACCCTCAGCGAGTATCCGCATGGCAAACATGTTACCCTTGTCTGTTCTTTCAGTTGAGGAGAAATTTTTTCCAAAACATATTTAAAACCATGCTTATTTATTCTGTAGTATTTTACAAAACTTAAAAAAAATCATGCATTTCTATTATATTTACTTATTTTTGTTTTTACTTACTTGGAATTTGGCATGGCAAATATATTGGACTGGTCCCGTAGTTGTCTCCGATTAGCATTCATTTCGGCTGTGGTATATTCATTTTAATCTTCGGAAAAAGAAAATGCAGCAACGCTTATCCTAAAAAAAATTATATAAAACTATTCAACAATAATTTGTTTAAATTTAATTAATTTTGTTCGATGAACAAACCAACAAGAACTTTCAACAAATAAAAAAGCTACCACAACAGCTGTTTTCGCAGTTAATATACATAAGTAAGAACAATCGTGTGACTGTGCTGCGGCAATTGTTGTAACCATTTCGCTTTGTACCAACTAGCGGCAATTAAATTTGTATAAAACAGGACAATCGTGTGATTTCAGAAAATTTGGTTGGGGCAATTTCATTATTGTGCGTCAATAAAGCACAATAATAATTGTGTCATATTGGTGCATTTGCGGCAATCGTGTGATCCCAGCTTTATAAATCGTAATTGTTTGCTAACTACCACTTATAATTCGTAATTAAAACAATGAAACATGGAATGAATAATTTTTTGTTTACTGCTATTTCTTTTTCTTTTGCGTTGGTTTTTGCTTGTGGTTGTGTTTATTTTCTTAAGATCGTAAGATGTGTTTTATGTTTTTTTTATCGTTTAAGTTAATAAATTGAAAAACCCCGTTAATTCGTATTTATTTATTTCAACCCCGTTTATTCGAAACCCTGCTAAATCGAAAACCTCTATAATTCGTAAGAAATGGCAGGTCCCTTACGATTACGAATTTTTTGAATTTACGCCGAATATAGTGTGTGAGCAATGAAGATGAAAATATTGTCGTTCCACAAAATCCTTAATAAAAACTTTATTTTTTATCCGATTTTTTTCAAATTACACTTAAAATGTTGGTAATTAAATAAACTATTAGGTAAAAAAATAAAACATTCCAGATATTTACTATAACGTAGAAAAAAAACGAAATAAAAATGAAAAATTTTCAAAAAAACGTAAAAAATAGGCAAATTTTGAATTTTGAGGTACCATAACTCAGCCAGTTCTTATCAGATAGAAATTTCCGACATATCGACAAAAAAGGTATTTAATTACCTTTGCAACGATGTACCATTTATCTCGATCTCTTCTCTTCTCGGCTGGGCTCCACAAGGGTTTGAGTGGGACCATACACCGAAAAACACAAAAGTACCGTTATCTAAAAAACGGTACTTAGAAAAAAACAATTACAGCGTTTTTCGTGTTCAGGAGGTCCCAATTAACTTATCTAGGCATGTGGCGTTCTTGGTATTTTTCCAAATTTAAAATTTGTAAAGCAGTGTTATGAATCAAAACCCTAATGTTATTATGAAGTCCCCAAAGTAAGAATGAACAAAGTCCCCAATAAAAAAATTCAAAAATAAAGTGACTCTTGTTTTGTTTTAAATATTCAAAACAAATATTATAGTTATATAATACGAAAAAAAATATCAAAGTATTCAAATTTTATACATAAAAAAAAAATAACAAAAAACTAAAATGTTTCATTGTTTATATAATAATTAGATAAATTTGTATAAATACTTAATCAATAAGAAGTCAGTTATACCTGCATGGTGTCTTCCACAATTGTTCGGCAGTACGGGCAGATATAATTTTGCATGCCTTTGGAAATTGCATCAGCCTGTAATTTGAGGTTGCACTCGTCGCAAACTTTCATACGTTTGCAGGGAAGTAGAACAATGTTTTTTTAACGGTATAACGGTTAGCAATTTGGAAATATTGCAATTTATTACATTTTTCAGAAAATGAACTAATGTCCCAACTTTATTTGTGGGACCTTAGTTCTTTTTTACAAACTGGGGTTTTATTATTTGTTATGAATTAAGCCCCCAATTCAAAAAATGAAATAAAACCACAAAATAATGAACTATTTCCCCAAAAACCGTTGTTGTTGTTCCCTGTACAAATATTTGGGGCCTTAGTTCATTTTCGTTTTGGGCTCTTAGTTCATTGGGGCCTTCGTTCGTGCCGCCTGTAACAAAACTTTATGTTAAAGTCTCTGGTAACTTTTGAGCCGGTAACATCGCCAAACATGCTGTCCATACGATTCGTTCTTGTTTTTTTTTGACTTTTTTATGTGTTGTTAGTGTGATTCTTTTTAAAATAAATAAAAAGTAAATAAAACTTAAAAATATATTATTTAATACATACTTAAAAATATTATTATGTTATTATTATCACTTTATTTTATTAAACATCAATTTTTATTTTGTTATTTTCTTTTCTTCGATTTTTTTGAGAGCTAGTTCAGATAAACTAACGATAACTGTTATCAAAATTGGAGATGATAGTACATTTTTCCTGTTTCGCAGCCTGTTTCAAAATGAAACGACCTGCTTCGCTCTCAAAATCTTCTATGGGGAAACAAGTCGTTTCAATCATGTTTGGGGCGCGAAACAGGAATACGAGAGCGAAACACGAATATTGCTGCCCGTGTGAACATAGTATTAGTTTTCATTTAGGAAGCATGTGCAGGATAATTCCTTAAAAAATTAATTTTCAACTCGCGTGTGTCAATAAAATGTTACTAACATTCATTAAAAAGTGTACTATCCCAAATTACGTTGTTTTTAATTTTTTTATGCTCTTTGTACATTTGCATACATTTCGGAGGAACGCATGGAAAATGTGAAATACGCGTTCACTCTTGAAACGTCCAACATATACTATCAATAAAAAATGGTAACGCTGCTTTCAAAGCAAATGCCATTCTGTCAGTGATGCCACAATAATAATAGAATTTATTGTCACTTTTCTAGTGATGACACTAAAGTAATCGGAAGATGTAGAATGAAATACAATGAGATAGGAACATTTTGTAAAGATGTTAAAAATTTTGATTTTTAGCCCAATGTATTTCTTATGGGAAAATTTCAACATCTTCGAAAATTAATTTTAGATTTTAAATGTTGACAAGTGTGAAAAGGTTATTAATACCCTTTGTACACTTACATACATTTCGGAGGAACGCTTGGAATATGTTGAAATTGTGAAACAGACATTCACACTTGCAACATTTAACATTTAACATTATATGAGTTGTCAAAATAAACAATAAACACCACGCCGCTATTAAAAATTAAAATGAATTTTGAAAAAGATTTAGTAATGGGATTAAATATACGTTGGCAAGAGCATACCCAGTTATTATCGCACTTTATAGAGATAATAATGGATTCTATAGCAGATGAAGATGATAATGAGGTCGTCTTACTAGATGCTTACATGCCTATTTCAAGGGACGTAGGGATGTTTGTATGTAAACGAGTAATCA
Source organism: Pollenia labialis (assembly GCA_949318255.1). Lineage (NCBI taxonomy): Eukaryota > Metazoa > Arthropoda > Insecta > Diptera > Polleniidae > Pollenia > Pollenia labialis. The sequence continues at coordinate 60,653,235 of OX439139.1, read as the reverse complement.
AAACTTTTATTTTAATATAAACAAATATATTTTTAAGAATCGCTATGGAAATTTGTGGGAAAGAGATATCCCAAATAATAATGACGATTTCTTTAAGGAATGCTTCCGAGTCGAAAGAAAAATGTTTTCAGTACTTTTACAAAAGTTAGAAGTTATGCGAAAAAAATACACACGTTTTAGAAGAGCTATACCGTTAGAAAAGCGCAACTATTGAAAATCTTTCTGAAGATAACCTGAAATTGGAAAAATATTTTATAAATACATATATTACAAAAAATTAAATTAAAAAAAAATACATGTACCGCCGCTCATTTTGTTTGTTAAAATATTTTTTGTTGACAATAAATGTCAGTTTTGTTAGTGATGGAACTTCAACACAGACATAGCACTTAAATGCCATTTTCAATGTCAGTTTAGCTAGTGAAGACACTAAAAATATCGCAAAATGTAAAAGGGATAAAAATGTTGAAAAATTTTGATTTTTAGCCCTATGTATTTCTTATGGGAAAATTCCAACATCTTCGCAAATGAATGTTAAATGTTGACAAGTGTGAAAAGGCTATTAAGGGTATCGTTATTTTGCCAATCACTCACTTTTTGAAGAACACATTTTACCAAAATTTTGTTTTTGCTTTAAAATTGTGAATTCTGAAAATCGTTTAAAATTTTAAGTACATAATAATAAACTATAAAGAAATGTATTTATTTATTTAATAAGAGATACAAATACAACTACAAAAAAATATATTCTAACTTAATTAACAGAGCAATAGTAACGTTGGCCTTCAGCCCGTTGTAGTGAAACCCGAATAAATAAAAGAAATAAATCAAATAAAAAATGTATTAACGGCGCAATAAATTTAACTAAGTACATTTAGTACTGAATAATTATTATTGGTTTTATTAATTAATTTTTTTTTAGGAAATATTAGTTGTTGTTTACAAACAAAACACAGCTGTTTTCGTTCTTTTAAAATTTTAAAGCAGCAGCAACAAAACTTATAATTAATAATGGGCAAATTATTGTATGTAATTTTATATGGATCGTTGCTGAATTTATCCGAATTGGTTAAAAACAAATCTTGCATTACAGATTCCATAGGAACTATCCAAGAAATACACTGTATGGGAGATAAAAGAATGCCATTAACGTGCGTACCTGTCTGATCAACATAAGCTAACGGTACTCTTAACATCGCACAAAGGGTTTTTTTTTTGCCAATCTAGCCGGACATTAGGCAAAAAATTAAATTTAAGAAATGGAAAAAAGTACGCAGCTGGACAGACAGCAAAGTTCTGCATCGTATAGTGAATTTTCAAGTCTTTTGCTTGAGATTTGTCGTTTTGGGACACTGTTAAAACCAGGAAAGTTGATTAAATTGCATGCGTGTTCATTGACTTTTTACGGTTTTAGGAGGTTTACAATATATATTTTTGTAGATAAACGAATAAAGATTTTACATTGATTTTTTTTTCTGAGAAATACTATATAAACAGCTACTTATGAAAATTTTTAGAAAAATTTCATTAGAAGTTTTTATCATAAAAAAATTAGTTCGAAATTAAAAAAAACGATTTTTTTGTTCATATTTTTGTAAAAAAAAAAATTTTAAAAGGTTTTTGAAGGTGAAGCCAGTTGAGTTCATAAAAGTGTAATACATCACGATAAAATTTGAAATCTCTACTTTTAAATTAAAAAAAAAAACGTTACGCGTTGTTGCACCATTTTTTTTATGATATTTTGAAAATTTCACCTTTTTTCTGTTTTTGCTCATCTTGCATAGGTAATTACATATGATAAAAACCCTTTCGTCAGTCATAAAATGTTTTGGTTGTACGTAGATGTTTTTTATTTAAATTATTACATCTAAGACTAATATTACCTGTGTAAAAAAGGGATGTGCGAAACAGTAAGTAACGGGGTTTAACCACCTGTGCGGCCGCTAAATGACGTTATTTTATGGAGCAAAATAAATGTACCTGTTTTGCATAACTTTTAAAATCATTAACAACAAAAATAATATATAATAAAAAATCAAATCTGGGCTCTAGGTACTTAGTTTTTTTTTAGTATACATATATTGTGGTTATTGCATAAAATTGTTATCAGAACCATTTTGAAGCTTCGAGAGCAAAATGGAAAAAGTGTATACGAAATTAGAGTTATTCCAAATTATACAAGAATGTAACTAAGTAAATTAGTGCTTAAAGAAATGATTTTTCTTCATTGTTACTTTATGTTAATTAAACATGATTTTACAATAACTAGGGAACAACATTTTGTTCTTTTAAAATAACTATAATTCAATAAAAGTTATTTCAAGTTGAAACAACGTGAATTTCATGTAGAATCATATTGGTTTTAGTGTGATATAACAGTGTGAAACACTTACCCTGTAACTAGGGTTTTCATTTAATCGGGCTTTTGCTTTAATCGGTTAATCGCTCTTACTTAATCGAGGTTTTGGTTTAATCGGTTAATTTTGTTGTTGATCGGTTAACCGGTTCATAAGGGTTTTTTATAACTTAAGTAAGTTCAATATATAAAAATTATTTATTATTTGGATTTTATTGGTAAGAAAATAATAACATAACAATACTTGAACCAAAACGAGCAAACAAAAAATAATCTGAAATCATTTTATTAATAACTTCAATAGCATTATAAAATAATGTTTTAGAAAAATAAATTGGATTATATGTTTAGAATTTGAGCGATTCTTTTTTAGTTTTGATAAAACTTGACTTGGAAAAAATTCTTTCACTTATCTTGGATGTTGGAGAACTCGAAAGCAACCCATAACACAGAATATCTTATTTCTCAGTCTTTTTCCTGGATTTCTCTAAACATATAAAAACATCCATTATGCCATTATGTTGGTTTGTCATCATCTAACTTGTTCTGACAAGCACCAAACATTATGCAAAAAAGTTTATTTCCGAATGCCATAATCGGCCTTATTATGAGTGTCGTTGGCGTGTCGTAAACTAGGCGTTTTTTAAAATCGGTATTATGAATGTCGAAAAACGACAAAAATACAACACTGTTGGCAATTCTAGTACAATTTACGGTACCAAGAGTGTCGTATTTAAATGTCAAAAATTGCAAATATTGTCGTTAAAGTTTTGGTTAATATCTGTACGAAAAAATTATCAAAAATAAATTTGAAATGGATATAGATAAAAAGTTAGTATTTATAACACTTAAAAACTATTTAATAATGATAAACTTAACTTTTTTAATTACAATTCAATCAATTAGAACTAAAATAACAAACCACAGGCAATTTAGCCGAATGGTGTCACTTTTGGAGCAAAATCCACGCTTAGCCAGAGGATTTAAAAGTTGCATTAATAAAATAAATGTTAAGGAAGAGTGGAACAAGATTGGTGAAGAACTCAACCTTTTGGCGTGCTAAATTCCCAGTTTTTCATATTTGATAAATAGACTGAAATTTATTGTTGAGGGAAAGCTAGCTTCTATGCGCATTTCACTGGTTGCTTAGGCCAGCTCACCAGGAAACCTTTTCCAGAGATTTTAGAAAAGCCAAAAATATTATACAAATAAACCCCTAAATCGAATAAGAATTATAAACACTCAAAGTCTTACTTGTAACAATATCAAGGCCAAAACAAAACACCAACAATAAACAGTGAGTTTATCTTTTCTTACATTCCCCTACAATTGGTTGGGTTCTTTCCGACTCGAATTGTAGTTGTAAGTGGGTAAAAAGAAAAAACAAAATTAAAAAACAAACTGCTTCATTCTACTGTCTTCGTAAGAAAACAACAAAAAAAAACCAATTTGCCAATTCAGTTTTTTGCACGGGCACATGCAAGTATGTATATTATCAAAGTTATTTTCGGGAATACAAAAGTTAATTTTCAATAAAGCCGAATGTTGTGCAACCGGGGAATGTTTCCTTTAAACAATACGTTTTGTCCCCAATAGAAGAAGCTGCCTCCAATTTATTACAAATTGATTCAATTGTGAATCCCGGCGGTGTTTCGTTTGGTATTCAACGTCGTAGACAAAATACAAATAGTTGTAATGATGAGGATATACCAATGAGTGATGATTTAGAGAACGAAGAACCAGTCTGCTCAAACCAATCCACCAAACCCAAAAAACACAATTATGTTCCTAAAGCAGTACGCGCCTTACACTCAACACAAAAAACTGCAACACAGATACCTATTCAAAACAATGAAATTGTTGAAGAAGTACGTTTCTCAGTCAGCAAAAAAAAAAACTCCTACTAAAGAACCAACACTAATTCTTGGAGAACAAAGTGCAATACCGCCAACAAAGAAGACCCCAACTAAAAAAAAAACTCTCCTTGAAGAACAACTAGAAGTCCAAACAGTTTTGTATACAGAAGTGAAACATTCTTTAGCAGCAATTGAAAGGTATCAACGCAAAAACTACAAACTAAAGGAAGAAAAGTTAGCATTTACAAGAAAGACTTAAAATGTAAGGATGAATTTAGAAGAGAGTTTTTAAAGCTTAGAAAACAGGAAATAGAAATTGAAAAAGGACGTATTGCAATAGATGAAATTAGAAATGGTTTACAGACTATTGAATTAGATGAGAGTTTATGAACATAACATGTATGTACATACATACATACATATAGCTTTTTATTAACGAAAATAGCTATGTGGTTAATTTATAAAGCTGTAATTTAGGCTTGGTGCCATACAAATTTAGTAAATATTAAATGTACCACGAACTGATAACTTAATTATTGAAAGACAATTTTCATATGGGCAGTTCCAGCCAAAAGTCTACTTTTTGTAACGTAACGCCAGAAGTAATTTTAATTGTTTGTCAAAAATGTTTATATGTATAGTTTACATTTTTATATTTTGGTATAAGCGCAACTAGCTCTACATTTAGTAACAAAAGGGATAACGGTTTAACAACATGGTCCTAAAATACAACCTTATTTGCATTCTGGCGTTACATTAAAAAAATTAGACTTTTCGCTGAAAATGCCCATATGTACTTCAAAACGGGAAAAGATTTTTAAATTTTATATCTTGAAAAATAAATCTTTACAAGTCCCAAGTTTACTAAAAAAGGTTTTATACAAAACGTCTTGCTCAATTCGCAGTCTTGTTCAGTTTTGTATTGCAAGTAAAAATCCAATTCCCTTTTTTAACGTCACTCCAGGGCATATTTTTGCTTATATCTGCAAATCCTTTTCGTCGATTGCAGTGATTCTTTTTCTGAATATAGTGCTACTTCATTACTTTGTGTTTATAAAAACCATTTTTATAAATTTGTCTTCTTTATTTAATTTGTTGTACAAATATCACGACACGTCAAAATGGAAATGCCCATATACATATGTATGTATGTATGTATGTAAATTTTGGTTTTTTAATTTTTATAAATTAAAAAAATCTAAATTAAATTTGTTTTATCTTTCAATTTTTGTTATTTTATTTTTAGTTAAAAATACATATGTATTTAATAATGTACCAATAAAACTGAATTAAATATTTAATGATTGCATTATTAATGTTCTTATATTTAATGCGCTTAGATCGTCATCAACAACAGAATTTGTTGGTGGAAATTCGTTCAGTTCATCAATTTCAGGATTATCCATTTTATAATGAATGCATATGTTGTGTAAAGATGCGCAAACAGAAGTAATTTTCGCAGCCATATCTGGTGTGTAATGCAACTGCCTTGCGCCTAGTATGCACCGGAATCTGTTTTTTAAAACATAATAGTTCGTTCGACTATATTTTTAGTTCTTGCATGTATATATTTAAAACGACTTTCTAAAGAACCTTCTCCAGCAGATCTGAATGGCGTTATCAAAAACTGTTCTAAGGGGTACCCTGCGTCTCCTACAAATGAACATATAAAATGACAATTTATATTCAAAAAAGGTAAAATGAAATTTACAAAGGTTAATTGAAGTTCAGAAAATGATAACACTGTGTAATATGAATTTTTAATTTGAATAAGAAAAAAATTTTGTAATTTTTGACCATTAACAAATATTTAAAAGTTTTCATTTTTAATTTGGTTTAAATTCCAATAGTTTGCTGCACCACATTTAGAATTTTTTGTAAAAAGCTGTTACATATTTTAAACTTACCTAATAACCAAGTATTTCTTTCGCCATTATCATATTGTTCTCTCAGAAATTTTTTTAAGTCACTGAAGTTCCATACTAAGGAGTCGTGAACAGATCCCTGATGATGAGATGATATAAATCTTATTCTGAGCTTATGATCACATACCTATGTATATACATACATATGTATAGTAAACAAATGTTTAATTTTGAATTTTTTAGCTCTAAACATAAAAACTTACCACTGTTGAATTAAGACTGTAGAAACCTTTTCTGTTTCTGTATTTGAATTGTGCTTCCTTTTCAGGTGAGATTATATTTATGTGGGTTCCATCTATGCATCCTATTACACCTGGAAACCCGGGTTTGTTGTAAAAAATTTTTTTTATTTCGTTCTTTTCATTTTCTTCCGTTGGAAAGGAAATCCATTCGGGGGCAAAGTACGTTGTACATAGCATCAATGCACTCTTTGAATGCATTGCTAACAGAAGACTGACACATACTTATGTTGTAGTCATTACCAGCACCTTTCTGGTAACTACCCTCAGCGAGTATCCGCATGGCAAACATGTTACCCTTGTCTGTTCTTTCAGTTGAGGAGAAATTTTTTCCAAAACATATTTAAAACCATGCTTATTTATTCTGTAGTATTTTACAAAACTTAAAAAAAATCATGCATTTCTATTATATTTACTTATTTTTGTTTTTACTTACTTGGAATTTGGCATGGCAAATATATTGGACTGGTCCCGTAGTTGTCTCCGATTAGCATTCATTTCGGCTGTGGTATATTCATCTTAATCTTCGGAAAAAGAAAATGCAGCAACGCTTAACATATTGTTTTAAAAATATGTGTCTTATTATTTTTTCACTTTAAATTTTTAACGCTCACGACCATACATTTTCAAACATATATTTTTACCGTCACACAGCTGTTTTTGATAGTTTTCACAACCGGGTAGTTCATAAATACTTAAAATCGTGCGATTTATGACACAATCTGTTATTTTTGCTCTGTTACAAAAAATGTCGTTGTCGTAAATTTTACATGGTACCAAACAAATTTAAAAACGACTACGACTACGACAATTGTCGTAATAAAAATACGACACTCATAATAATGCCGAATATCTGTTTTTGTAAAGTATTTTAAGAATATAAATATTGTATTAAAAAATATTTCTAAACGCAACTTTTTTGCTGCACTTTGGCAACTTTTTTGATGAACTTTGGTACAGATAACATTGTATAATTCTACAGTGCATTGTAGAGAATTTGGTTTCTTTGCAACTGACGTTTTGGAACTCACCCATTATTAAAAAAACACAAAAAAATATGGTTTATAACTACAAAAAATTCAAAATTTTGTTACATCGGGTAATCTACTGAAATTAACTGGTTTAATCGTTAATCGAAAAAATCCAATTTTAAATTAACCGATCAGTTAAGCGGGTAGTAAATAATCGGTTGACCGATTAACGGTTAACCGAATGAATACCCTACCTGTAACACATGTTTTACTTATTTTGTATTCTCCTTTGTCAACAGAAGCATCAGCAGAATCGCCCGATTTGGTTTTCGTCATCATTCTACTATGAAAACTTGATGTACTATTTAACTAAATAATTTGAATTTAAAGAATACGGGAATTGCCTTCTTTTTATAACATATTTTAAACATGAAAATAAAAAAATGTAAAAAAGTATGTATGCAATTAATTTTACAAGATTTGATTTTAATATAAAACAGGTTTTTATGGATGCAATATTGAACAATGTTATTTTAACAGTTAATTGTATTAAGTTAACTTGCTTTAAGGTTATTTTAATATTTTTTGTATAAAATTAATATAAAATACATAATTATAAATTTAAATAAAATGCATATTTTTGCAGAAATTTACTGTGATTATCAATCAACATTTTGCCATGTTAATTTAACATTGGTATTTTTTCTGTGTGCTCAAACCAACAAGCCGTGGGATCACAACTTCTACGGAAAGCACAGCCGGAGAAGACCGAGACTTCGGTGGAAGGACCAAATGAAAGAATACATGCATATCATTAGTATAACGAACTGGAGAAAGCACGCACAAGATCGAAGTGCGTGCTTAAGCGGACCAATTCCTGCAACAGGTCGTAGAGCCATTTCAATTAAAATGTTACAAAACAGAAAACAAAACTATCGTTCCAAATCACGGTTACCAAATTTTTTGTGTAAATTAAACTTGTTTTAAATTAAGCCATAAAATGGAAAGAGAACTATACTAAATATCATCGAGAACGTCTGGGGATGGCTAGCTAGGCAAGTGTACAAGTCTTGGCACAAAAGCCGAATTAATCAAAGGCATCAAACACGCTTGGTCCACCATTTAGTTGAATTACATTGAGCAATTATGCACTGAAAGAAAAATGCTTCATATATTTAATGAATCATTTTCATAAAAAAATTTTCATTGGTTAACTTTTATTATCTAAATGGAATTTCATAGCTATAATGAAGTATTTTCGTTAAAATCGCTTCATTGGAGTTCGTAATTACGTTAAAAATTTTAATGGGATATATGAAAACTTAAGTTTGTCCAAGTAAAACAAAAAATTTTAATTGGGAACATAAAAAACAATATACAAACATAACTATATTCATAAATTAATACAAAATTACAGTTTCCTTAAATAATGTTTAATTGGTTATTAAAAAATGTAAGATTTAATTATTTCATACATCTAATGTAATATGCCATTAAATTTATGAAATCAAAATTTGTTTATAAAAGCAACATATTTCAATAATTGAAAAAAAAATATTTTTAACATTCGAATATATAGTCTGAATATATAGTCTGAATAATTAAATGTATAAAAATATTTCGAAAAAGCATGCCTTCATAAATTAAACTTTCAATCCATAAATATGTATGTTTTTAGTCAACATTGTTATTGTTGTTATGGATAATTTAATCTCATGTTTACGCTCTTAATTGAATAATGCCAAAAATATAGTTTTTTATTAGACAAGTAAGAGTGCTATATTCGGCAATGCCGAATCTTATATACCCTTCACCACGGTGCAATAAGAACAAAAAGTTATGTAAACACCATTAAGATATAAATAATTATATTTTGTGCCACGCCCACTTATCCAAATCGTCCATATTATGTCGGATGTTGTGTTTTAATAACCATGATGCTTGTACCAAATTTGGAAACTTTTTCTCTTTCCATACATACAGGAAAATAGACGGACATCGTTAAATAAACTTCGCTGTACATGTAGGTTAGGTTAGGTTCCATTGGCAGCCGTGATCAAGCACAACTCACGTGGGTCCATTAATTAATTCCCGTTGTGTTACCATGTCACACCGTCTATAGTATTCCCATGCAGCCATCCGGTCGATTCAATAAAGGAGTAGATCCTGTTTACATCAACATAAGAGAGACAAATTTTGTCCACAAGGGCTCTTCGACTTAACATTTCAAGTCTTAAATCTCCGAATGCCGGGCAATTACAGAGAAGGTGTTCCGTTGACTCTTCCTCCTCCTCGTCGCCAAAACTTCTACACAAGTCATTATAAGGGAGCCCCAGCCTCTGGGCGTGCCTCCCAATGGGCCAATGGCCAGTTATAACCGTTTTTTCTTTGCTTTGATTTTTTTGAGAGCAAGTTTAGATAAATTAACGATAACTGTTATCAGAATTGGAGATGATTGTACATATTTTCTGTTTCGCAGCCTGTTTCAAAATGAAACGACCTGTTTCGCTCTCAAAATTTTGTATGGGGAAACAAGTCGTTTCAATACTGTTTGGGGCGCGAAACAGGAATACGAGAGCGAAACATGAATATTTCTGCCCGTGTGAACATGGTATTAGTTTTCGTTAAGGAGGCATGTGCAGGATAATTCCTTAAAAAATTAATTTTTAACTCGCGTGTGTCAATAAAATGTTATTAGCATTCATTAAAAAGTGTACTATCCCAAATTACGTTGTTTTTATTTTTTTATGCTCTTTGTACACTTGCATACATTTCGGAGGAACGCATGGAAAATGTGAAATACGCGTTCACACTTGAAACGTCTAACTTTTACTACACGCAGAGAAAAAATATGGCTGGGCATGGTTACGGCAACAACACTATGTTTAATGTAACAATATATTGTTGTCGTACACAAATAATTGTTATTTTTCTTTAATATCAACAATATTATAGTCACTGTAATCAAATCAATGTCTATCGCAATTATTAATTTGAGTATTGTTGACCGAAAAATAATTATTTTTCTAACAACTAAATTATGATAACTTTCTAAACATATTATAATCCTCAAAACCATATCATGATATTTAATAGCCATAACATGATAACTTTCTATACATTTATCATATTATGTTTAAGATGCAATCAAACTATTTTTACTCTAATAATATTATGTTAGCGCCATTTCTAAAATAATTTTGTATCAGTTGTGTCATTTATTTTATATGTGAGCGGTTAATCAATTTAAAGATAAATTCCCATAAAAAAATATGTTTAAAGAAATTAAAAAAATTAAAATATTAGCGGAGTATTAGTGATTTAATAGTGAAAATGCAAAATATCGTAGTTTTTTTGTAGAATCCAAAAACAAAACACGCAGAGATTTCGTTATATTTTATAAAAGTGTTACGATATTTCTGTGGTTTTCATGGGCAACCGCATATGTCTAAAAACAAATTTTTCAGGAGAGCCGAAAAACAATTCTTTTTCCTACTTTGGATAGGTATTGCAGACTTTGAATTTGCTCTTTTGCAAGCCTTATATTGAACTCCGCTGTTTGATTCACATTAAGAAAAATTGTAAAAAGCTACAAAATACAAAATCGATGCAAAAAAGTTTAAATTTATTTTATATTTTTATGACAGTTATGAAAGGGGCTGTATCATAATATGATTGCTTCTATATTTATTATGATTAACATGATGATAATATGATTACTTCTTAGCTTATTATGTTTAACATGACAATAATATGATTAGTTCTTAACTTATTATGGTTAACATGACAATAATTTGATAACTTCTTAACTTAGTATAATTAACATAATAAAAATATGATTATGCCAAAAATATTATGATGTAATATTACGAGTATATTTAGTCATAATATAATTCAATAATAATCTTAATATGGTGACTACAATCATAAATTTTATCATAATATGATGCTCTTAGAATATGTTTACCACAACCATGTTTTTTCTTTGCGTGTATCAATAAAAAATGGTAAAGTTGCTTTCAAAGCAAATGCCATTCTGTCAGTGATGCCACAATGATAATAGAACTTATTGTCACTTTTCTAGTGATGACACTAAAGTAATCGGAAGATGTAGAATGAAATACAATGATATATGAACATTTTGTAAAGATGTTAAAAATTTTGATTTTTAGCCCAATGTATTTCTTATGGGAAAATTTCAACATCTTCGAAAATTAATTTAAGATGTTAAATGTTGACAAGTGTGAAAAGGCTATTAAGGGTATCGTTTTTTTTCAATCTCTCACTTTTGAAGAAAACATTTTACCAAAGTTTGGTTTTTGCTTTAAAATTGTGAATTCTGAAAATCGTTTAAAATTTTAAGTACATAATAATAAACTATAAAAAGATGTATTTATTTATTTATTTAATAAGAGATACAAATACAACTACAAAAAAATATATTCTAACTTAATTAACCGAGCAATAGTAACGTTGGCCTTCAGCCCGTTGTAGTAAAACCCGAATAAATAAAAGAAATAAATCAAATAAAAAATGTATAAACGGCGCAATAAATTTAACTAAGTACATTTAGTACTGAATAAATTTTATTGGTTTTATTAATTAATTTTTTTTTAGGAAATATTAGTTGTTGTGTACAAACAAAACACAGCTGTTTTCGTTCTTTTTAAATTTTAAAGCAGCAGCAACAAAACTTATAATTAATAATGGGCAAATTATTGTACGTAATTTTATATGGATCGTTGCTGAATTTATCCGAATTGGTTTAAAACAAATCTTGCATTACAGATTCCATAGGAACTATCCAAGAAATACACTGTATGGGAGATAAAAGAATGCCATTAACGTGCGTACCTGTCTGATCAACATAAGCTAACGGTACTCTTAACATCGCACATAGGGGTTTTTTTGCCAATCTAGCCGGACATTAGGCAAAAAATTAAATTTAAGAAATGGAAATGAAAAAAAAGTACGCAGCTGGACAGACAGCAAAGTTCTGCATCGTATAGTGAATTTTCAAGTCTTTTGCTTGAGATTTGTCGTTTTGGGACACTGTTAAAACCAGGAAAGTTGATTAAATTGCATGCGTGTTCATTGACTTTTTACGGTTTTAGGAGGTTTACAATATATATTTTTGTAGATAAACGAATAAAGATTTTACATTGATTTTTTTTTCTGAGAAATACTATATAAACAGCTACTTATGAAAATTTTTAGAAAAATTTCATTAGAAGTTTTTATCATAAAAAAATTAGTTTGAAATTAAAAAAATCGATTTTTTTGTTCATTTTTTTGTAAAGGTTTTTTAAGGTGAAGCCAGTTGAGTTCATAAAAGTGTAATACATCACGATATAATTTGAAATCTCAAGTTTTAAATTAAAAAAAAAACGTTGCGCGTTGTTGCACCATTTTTTTATATGATATTTTGAAAATTTCACCTTTTTTCTGTTTTTGCTCATCTTGCATAGGTATGTACATATGATAAAAACCCTTTCGTCAGTCATAAAATGTTTTGGTTGTACGTAGATGTTATTTATTTAAATTATTACATCTAAGACTAATATTACCTGTGTAAAAAAAGGGATGTGCGAAACAGTAAGTAACGGGTTTTAACCACCTGTGCGGCCGCTAAATGACGTTATTTTATGGAGCAAAATAAATGTACCTGTTTTGCATAACTTTTAAAATCTTTAACAACAAAAATAATATATAATAAAAAATCAAATCTGGGCTCTAGGTACTTAGTTTTTTTTAATATACATATATTGTGGTTATTGCATAAAATTGTTATCAGAACCATTTTGAAGCTTCGAGAGTAAAATGGAAAAAGTGTATACGAAATTAGAGTTATTCCAAATTATACAAGAATGTAGTTCTAAACTCGTTGAAGAGAAATTTCAATTTTTAGTTAGACAATTGTGCGAAATTTCAAAATGTCAAGGAGATAGTGACATATCAGCAGTAAATCAGTGCTTAAAGAAATGATTTTTCTTCATTGTTACTTTATGTTAATTAAACATGATTTTACAATAACTAGGGAACAACATTTTGTTCTTTTAAAATAACTATAATTCAATAAAAGTTATTTCAAGTTGAAACAACGTGAATTTCATGTAGAATCATATTGGTTTTAGTGTGATATAACAGTGTGAAACACTTACCCTGTAACTAGGGTTTTCATTTAATCGGGCTTTTGCTTTAATCGGTTAATCGCTCTTACTTAATCGAGGTTTTGGTTTAATCGGTTAATTTTGTTGTTGATCGGTTAACCGGTTCATAAGGGTTTTTATAACTTAAGTAAGTTCAATATATAAAAATTATTTATTATTTGGATTTTATTGGTAAGAAAATAATAACATAACAATACTTGAACCAAAACGAGCAAACAAAAAATAATCTGAAATCATTTTATTAATAACTTCAATAGCATTATAAAATAATGTTTTAGAAAAATAAATTGGATTATATGTTTAGAATTTGCGCGATTCTTTTTTAGTTTTGATAAAACTTGACTTGGAAAAAATTCTTTCACTTATCTTGGATGTTGGAGAACTCGAAAGCAACCCATAACACAGAATATCTAATTTCACAGTCTTTTTCCTGGATTTCTCTAAACATATAAAATCATCCATTATGCCATTAGAGAATTGTTTCGGTTAATTCTGTTGGTTTGTCATCATCTAACTTGTTCTGACAAGCACCAAACATGATGCAAAAAAGTTTATTTCCGAATTCCATAATTTCTGTTTTTGTACAGTATTTTAAGAATATAAATATTGTATGGAAAAATATTTCTAAACGCAACTTTTTTGCTGCACTTTGGTAACTTTTTTGGTGAACTTTGGTGCAGATAACATTGTATAATTCTACATTGCATTGTAGAGCGCATTTAAAAAATTGGGTTTCTTTGCAACTGACGTTTTGGAACTCACCCATAATTAAAAACACAAAAATATATGGTTTAATACTACAAAAAATTCAAAATTTTGTTACATCGGGTAATCGACTGAAATTAACTGGTTTAATCGTTAATCGAAAAAAGCCAATTTTAAATTAACCGATCAGTTAAGCGGGTAGTAAATAATCGGTTGACCGATTAACGGTTAACCGAATGAATACCCTACCTGTAACACATGTTTCACTTATTTTGTATTCTCCTTTGTCAACAGAAGCATCAGCAGAATCTCCCGATTTAGTTTTCGTCATCATTCTACTTTGAAAACTTGATGTACTATTTAACTAAATAATTTTAATTTAAAGAATGCGGGAATTGTCTTCTTTTTATAACATATTTTAAACATGAAAATAAAAAAATGTACATACTTAAGTATGTATGCAATTAATTTTACAAGATTTGATTTTAATATAAAACAGGTTTTTATGGATTCAATATTGAACAATGTTATTTTAACAGTTAATTATATTAAGTTAACTTGCTTTAAGGTTATTTTAATATTTTTTGTATAAAATTAATAATACGAAATACATAATTATAAATTTAAATAAAATGCATACTTTTGCAGAAATTTATTATGATTATCAATGAACATTTTGCCATGTTAATTTAACATTGGTATTTTTTCTGTGTGAAAAAGAGTTTATTGCAGAGTACATGAAATTTTCGCTCATTTTTCAGTCATGAGCGAGCGTGAAAAATTTTAAATTGTACTGCTTTTTCACATTCATGAGGGTGAGGAAAAAAATATTTTGAATTTCATCATTCATGAAAAATGAGCAAACAAAAAAATTCATATGTGAATTTTTCAAACATGAAAAATTTAAAAAATTCACATTCAAATTCCTCATTATGAAAAAAACGCGATTTGCCCTACCATTAACAGCGGGAAAATGAAGAAGTAAAGAGGCCTTATAGAATGCCTTATTGGCGATATAAAGTTTTCCAGTCGCATTCCAACTGTATTTCTAATTTACACAGTATGTCATTGGATACCAAAGCCTTGGCTTCTTGCATCTACTTTAAAGGCCTTCTAAAAATAATTAACAATAAAGCTTTATCCCAGTGTAATTGTTGTTGATAATAATGTGAAGTGAGTAAATTAATAATTAAACTTGCTAAAAATTCCAACGTAGCAACTAATAAAACGATTTTGACAGGCCTTATCTTAGAACAGAAAATCTTAATTTTAAAATATTTAATAAAAACTATTATAAAAGAAATTTTAAAATAATTCAGAGTGGAATAAGTAAAAGTTTATTAAAAATACAGTTGTAAACCTTCTTTAAGGCCTGCAAAGTGAAAGCGCTGGAAATTTTTCCCGCTGGGCAACGTGATAGCATGTGTGTGTGTTTTGTTTTGTAAAATTATTTGTTGGCTGCCCTGCAAATAATAGGACCAGTCCAAACACACGCCTAATGAGTAGTCCACAAGGGACCAGGACTAGTCCAAAAGTAACCCAAACGTATGAAAAAAACCTGGTCTATTTAACATTACGATGTCAAATAATCTAAATGGAATATTGTTTTTCGTCACCAATCCAATACAACATTTAAAAAACTCTGTTTTGTTAATTGTGGTGTTTAACTTTATTGTTTTTCTATTTGTTTTGCAATCAGGGACATCATCACTATCACTTTCATTATCACATTTGATGTCCTGCCGATGAACAAGTTTATAATGTCTTTTTATGTTCGATTTTATTTTTCCACAAAGTTCTTTTTTGCATGTTGTTATTAAACAAGTGCTTTTGTTTGAAGATGCATTATACGACACAAATTTTTCTATGTAAAACAACTTTTTTGGCATTGTTAAACTTTTGAAATTAGACTAGGCTTGCCAGACGTACTTTTCTCAGCAGTACTCGTACTTTGTTTCATCAATGTACTGCGTTCTGTATAACACCTAAAAAAGGTACGATAAAGTTCTTTTTTTAGCCTTTTGTACTTCTTTTTGTACTATTTTCTGTGCTTAACGTTTTTAGTATTTTTTTTAGTGTAGAAAAAAAAAGTTCTTTGAAACACCCAGTAAAAATATCTACAATGGCGATTGAGGGTACAAGTACATTAAAGGCTTTGGCTTTGAATTTAGATTGTTTCCTAACATTATATAAGTAGAAAAGCAGAGCTACTGCTGGCTAAACTAAACATTTTCATTGCTTACAAAAAAAATTTGTGGTCACAAGAATTGAAGGTCAAGAAATGCCGATTATTTTACTGTATTTAAAAAATTAAAATTTTTGTTCGTAGCAAATTTCATATTTAATCAATCTGAGCGCCATTTAGCTTAAATTAAGGCTGGATAAATTATCTTAACAGCACTTTTTACAAAAGAACTTGTTTGATAGTAATTTGGTCTTTTATTGTTAACTTTCTTGATAACGAATTACATCTTCAATGTAGTCGTATGTAGACATTTGTCGGCCACTGTATTAGAAAATATTTAAATTAATAGAAACTGGGAATTATTTCCTTCCGAAGGTTACTTTATATTATATTCAACATTTTTTATTATTCTTAAAAAAAAAATTCTCTTTTCTTAAAGGTAAATAATATTTACGATCTCACTTTTATGTTCTTTATTGAATAAATTGTTTTTTATGTTATTTAATGAATTTTTTAAACGTTTTTTAATAAAAAAATATATGTACTTTTTTTTCTTAAATGTACTACTTTTTTTCATCAATGTACTTTTTTTTGTCAATTCCATATCTGGCTAAAATTAGACACACACTTCACGTCAATCACCTATTAAGAACTGCTTTCAATAAAAACTATCTATATGAATATATGTTAATATTTTGCATTGCCAGTGCAAAATGTTTTACACATGATAATAAACCACAATACTTAGAAAAATGTACAATAAGAAAAGGCAACAGGACAATTCATTCAAACATCTGTGCATACATTTTAATTCTACCTAATGGTATCATAACTTTTTACAAAATATGCAAAAAAATGCGCACCTGTGTTTGCCTGCAAAAATGTATAAAGTCATTATAACAGTTCAAATTTACGTCAAGAAAATTACCATAAAATGGTAAGGTTAACTCTTTGGGCACTGTTATATAATTGTAGCACAAAAAAGTAAGCAATAAATTTCGTGCGAAACAATAAAGTTTCATTAATACGTCAATAAAACACATCTTCTTACCCAAATACTTTACCTACTGTCACATTTGCTTTTATGTATATATGTAGGTTATTTACACATAAATTTTAGCAAAACAAGACCTTTTAAATTTTTTTTTTAAATATTTTTACTTCCCTGCAAATATTATTGGACCACCTGATCCCATTTCATAAAATGGACTACTCCATGGACTGGTCCGATGTAATGCAAGCATGGACCATGTCATTGTTAAAAAGTGTTTGTAGTGAGACGACATGACTTCGTTTTTTAACGACATGTTTTCGTTTTTAAACGAAGTTAAAACTAATCCTATTGCGTACACAATGGAGTAGTTTTAAAACTACTCCTTTGTAGTCCAAAAATGGGTTATATGGTCCTGCCCTAGGACCATGTTTTTCCATATGTTTTGGTTACTTTTGGACTAGTCCTAGTCCCTTGTGGGCTACTCTTTACACGCGTGTTTGGACTGGTCCTATTATTTGCAGGGTTACACAAGAAAAGTGTTTTCAAAGAAAAAAAAACCCACCGACGTGATTGGTACAGAAACCAAAATATTTTTACAAGCACAAAATACCAACAAGTTCTTGTGGCTATTTTTTCTCTTAATATTTCTGCCTTCAGTAGCCCGTTTCTGTATTTTTCGCATCGTAAAATTTTCCGCATGAAACCAGTGAATCGGGACAGAAACAGTGCAAAATGAAACAAAAAATGGTTTTTCTCGCACAAGTGTTTCTGTATCTTTCCGTTGCGGGAATTATCTCTCATTTTAATAATTTTCCAGCAATTATTGGAAGGATGCGAGAAAAAGTGTTTCTATAACAATATTTTGCGAAAAGTTTCTTTCAAGAACTGTCAAAATAAGTCACATTTGAAATTGGTGGCGAGAAAAACAAAATGTAGATATTTTGAATTTAAAATATGTTTATATACCTACTATTTTTTTTAAATAAATAAAAAAAATAGAAGGAATATAAATGATAAATGCATAATTTATATGATGAAAATAAACAAAAAACAATTGTTATATATTGTTAGTTTAAATTTTTGTTAGCCTTTTCTTGTTTTGGTTTTAATCAGTGCTGCCAGATAAATTTGTGTCAAAATCGTCAATTTCCTGAGAAAAAAACAAAAAATATCGTCTTTTTTGTTTTAAAAATCGTGCAATTTAAAATCAATTTTAAACAAATTTGTTTCGACTTTTATTAAAAAATAATCAAACAAAAACATAGTTTAAGTTCATGGGTATTTAATAATTATTATTTAATAATTGAGATATAAATCTTTAATTTACCTATTCCTATAATCTTTTTCTTTTTTACCTGAAATAGACTTAGTAGAATACCTTGTAGTTAAAATTAAAAAAAATCGGTTCATAAATAAACGGGTTAAAGACCCAGTAAAATCTTCGCCTACAAAATAATATGTTAAGTAATCAGAAACACATAAAAGCACTACATACAATTCTACTGAAAAACTAATGAATTTTACAAGGGTTGTGCCAAAATAACAAATTCAAAAGTAAGTCATTTTTTATCTTAATACATCCAGAAAAAAGTAGTTATCGAAGTTCTTATGGAAGAAAGCTACTTAATAACGAGTGAAAGAAGTTATCCATTTTGAAAAAGTTTTTACTGGGAGACAAACAAATTTCTTTCTTGCCGGAATAATGGTTTTGGCACAAAAGTGTACATATAAGATAAGAATATCAAATATCAATCATATTTTGTATATGTATATAAGAAGTATTAAATGTTCAAAATAAGCCAAGTCGGTCGATTACTTTCCCTCGAAATTTTGCTTTTGCCGATACATTTTTTAGGGAAGAAACAAACAATTTCGAGGACAATTTTCACAATAGGGAATTTCCGTTATTTTGGTAAATAAGTCATACCCATCGGACATATGGCAGCCCTAAAATTTAGGTTTTTATACAATTTTTAATTTTTTTTGTACGGGAGGTACCACGCCCACTTCCCCAATCCCGCCTACATTTTGTAGGATGGTGTGTATTAGTAACTTAAATGTGTGTACCTAATTTGAAAGCTTTGGCTTTTGCCGTTCCCCAGATATACAGCAAAAAGTAATAAAAATACAACAAACACAAGGGATTTTTCGAAAAAATTTGAGGTAGTCGTGGTTTTTTGCTCATAACTCAGCCATTTTTTAACCGATTTGACAGATTTATATACCGACGTGTTAAAGAAAAAATTTAACATTTACTTTAGCTATAAAGCTTGGACTCGGGGAAATCTATAGTTCCCAAAAGTGGGTATTTAAAAAAAAAATTTAATTTTGGTCATAACTTTTTTGTATCTGCACCGATTTTCCCGAGTTTTTTATAAAATATGTTCTTCTAAAAATGTCTGATATTTGGTATATAAGTCATATCCATAGGACATATGGCAGCCCTAAAATTTTTGTTTTTATACAATTTTTAATTATTTTGTATGGGAGGTACCACGCCCACTGGCAACCTTGGCAACCTTAATGTGTGTACCTAATTTGGAAACTTTGGCTTTTGCCGTTCCCCAGATATACAGCAAAAAGTAATAAAAATACAACAAACACAAGGGATTTTTGGAAAAAATTAGAGGTAGTCGTGGTTTTTTGGTCATATCTCAGCCATTTGTGGACCGACCTGGCTGAATTTCAATAGCAAAATTATAATAAGAATACCTGACATAAAGATACCCCAACCAAGTCCCCATCATATCTGGGGGCTTCGGAACACACTTTTTTTCAGACAGACAGACGGACAACCGGATTTGAACTTCGCTTTTCATAAGGACCCAGAATATATATACTTTATAGGGTGTAGGATCCATATTGTAGAAATTACAAACGGAATGACAAAGTTATAATACCCTTTCTACCTTCGGTGAAGGGTATAAAAATGAAGTGTTATCAAATACATATGTATATCATTTTTCTTAACAACATAGTGTATAATCACACTCAAGAAAAATATTAGCAGAGTTTTTAATTCTTTTTATAAGAACACATTTTTATTTACAACATCAAAATTGGGTGATCTGTTTTATAACTGTAACTACGGTGTTAGTAAATTTTGGGATCAGATAATAATTTATAATAATAATTTTCAGTAAAGCATAAGAAAAAATAAAAAAGTGCTGTAAAATTAAAAGAAACGAACCGTTAGTAATTTTGAAATTTTGTAGCCTACCCCATTGCACTCCCAAACGCTAAGAATTTCCAAGAATAAATGACAACATCTGCAGGTCCTTAGATTTTTGAGTTTATATATGTATGTATGTATGTATTTCCTTTTTAATAAATATAAATATAGTCGAACTTCCCTATAATAAATCTGTATGAGACCATAAAATATAAAGTTTATAATACAAAAGAAATATTTTTTATTAGTTTATTTAAAATTATCTGGTTTTTTTGTGTTCGAATTGCATTCTTCCAAGTGGCCCTTCATCAATATCCTTAAAAAGTCAATTTTTATACATTTTTAGAATAAACTCATTTTTTTATTAAGTAGTGGAATATAGACTGTTTAGCTATATTTTGTTAATTCTTCAGCTTTATTAAATTCTAATAATATCTTTCTTTGAAAAAGTACTACTTTGTCCAACATTTACGTTTACTTAATACGGGAGCTGCTATCAGCAACTACTATTAGTTGGACTACTCTTTCCTTCTTCTTTATATTTTTCAGAAATTACCTAGTTAAAATTAACTTTTTGCATTAGCGTTGTAAGTATATGATGCAGAGTTATTTTGAAATAATTCGTGAACTGGAGACATGAATGAATATGAGTCAAAAAATTTTTTCATTATTTTGTTATCGTTTTTTGTTATTATTAAATTTAATTTCCTGGCGATGCTAACCAAAGGTTAGCAAAATATTGGAACAAATAAATATAATTTTTATAAATAAAAAGACCACAAGCTTAAATAATTAAAAGTAATTATAAAATAAAGGTCAAATAAGAATAAATAAAATAACACATCTTAAAAAATAATAAAAGTAATATTTTTTCTTCAAAAATAGGTATATGGGTTTTCGCATTTTTATCTGAAATATTCAAAGTTGATTTTAAATCTCAAATAATTAACATTTTACAAAGTTTTTTGCTATGCATGTAAACTTATAAAATGTTATGTTATTCTGCATTTAAGATGACGATATGTGCAGTTCTTTTAATTTTTTTCTAATAATTTTTTCCTAAAAAATCCAACAGACACTTTGGCTGGTTGCCTTTGCCAAAAATATTTTACACAAACAAATACACACACAGGCATTTCGACCTGTAGTCATGCAAACTGTCGAGCAACAACAATATTATAAGTGAGGATCGTTTTTAAAACTTTTTTTTCCTCATTCTTCATGACTGAAGAAAGGCGAAATTGGATTTTTCCTCAAAAACATGAATGAATTTGGCGAAATATTAACAATTCATTTATGATTGTGACAAAAATTTCCATATTTTACATTTTTCATTTATGAAAAAAATTCAAGAATGGTTGAATATGAGCGATCACATATGACTTTCTCTGAACTCTGGTTTATTGCTTCTTTGAGGCACTGAAACATAGGGACTTGCGAAGGCAGATAAGGCGGTGTTAGGTGTTTTTTGATAGAAAAATCCTCTATCTATGGTCCGATCGGTATTAACGAGAATGTCGAACGAAACATACGCTGTATGAGCTACATATATCCCGACATGAACCTGGTTAAGAGCAGTGATGACACTAAAGTAATCGGAAGATGTAGGATGAAATACAATGAGATAGGAACATTTTGTAAATATGTTAAACATTTTGATTTTTATCCCAATGTATTTCTTATGGGAAAATTTCAACATCTTCGAAAATTCATTTTAGATGTTAAATGTTGACAAGTGTGAAAAGGCTATTAAGGGTATCGTTATTTTGCCAATCACTCACTTTTTGAAGAACACATTTTACCAAAATTTTGTTTTTGCTTTAAAATTGTGAATTCTGAAAATCGTTTAAAATTTTAAGTACATAATAATAAACTATAAAAAAATGTATTTATTTATTTAATAAGAGATACAAATACAACTACAAAAAAATATATTCTAACTTAATTAACCGAGCAATAGTAACGTTGGCCTTCAGCCCGTTGTAGTGAAACCCGAATAAATAAAAGAAATAAATCAAATAAAAAATGTATTAACGGCGCAATAAATTTAACTAAGAACATTTAGTACTGAATAAATTTTATTGGTTTTATTAATTAATTTTTTTTTTAGGAAATATTAGTTGTTGTGTACAAACAAAACACAGCTGTTTTCGTTCTTTTTAAATTTTAAAGCAGCAGCAACAAAACTTATAATTAATAATGGGCAAATTATTGTATGTAATTTTATATGGATCGTTGCTGAATTTATCCGAATTGGTTTAAAACAAATCTTGCATTACAGATTCCATAGGAACTATCCAAGAAATACACTGTATGGGAGATAAAAGAATGCCATTAACGTGCGTACCTGTCTGATCAACATAAGCTAACGGTACTCTTAACATCGGTAGGACTCGAAAAAATCAATGTAAAATCGTCGAAAACAAGGATGATTTTACGCTTTTCGGTGTTGATTTTTCTTCATTGTTACTTTATGTTAATTAAACATGATTTTACAATAACTAGCGAACAACATTTTGTTCTTTCAAAATAACTATAATTCAATAAAACTTATTTCAAGTTGAAACAACGTGAATTTCATGTAGAATCAAATAACAGTGTGAAACACTTACCCTGTAACTAGGGTATTTATTAATCGGGCTTTTGCTTTAATCGGTTAATTTTGTTTTTGATCGGTTAACCGGTTAATAAGGGTTTTTTTATAACTTAAGTAAGTTCAATATATAAAAATTAAAAATTATTTATTATTTGGATTTTATTGGTAAAAAAATAATAACATAACAATACTTGAACCAAAACGAGCAAACAAAAAATAATCAATAACTATGTTATACATATTTTTTAATTAATACTTATTATGTATTTATTAAAAAATAAACTCTGAAATCATATTATTAATTACTTCAATAGCTTTATTAAATAATGTTTTAGAAAAATAAATTGGATTAAATGTTTAGAATTTGAGCGATTCTTTTTTAGTTTTGATAAAACTTGACTTGGAAAAAATTCGTTCACTTATCTTGGATGTTGGAGAACTCGAAAGCAACCCATAACACAGAATATCTAATTTCTCAGACTTTTTCCTGGATTTCTCTAAACATATTAAATTAACTGTTAACCGAATGAATACCCTACCTGTAACACATGTTTCACTTATTTTGTATTCTCCTTTGTCAACAGAAGCATCAGCAGAATCGCCCGATTTGGTTTTCGTCTTCATTCTACTTTGAAAATTGATGTACTATTTAACTAAATAATTTTAATTTGAAGAATACGGGAATTGTCTTCTTTTTATAACATATTTTAAACATGAAAATAAAAAAATGTACATACTTAAGTATGTATGCAATTAATTTTACAAGATTTGATTTTAATATAAACCAGGTTTTTATGGATTCAATATTGAACAATGTTATTTTAAGTGCCGGTTCACACAAGTCAAGTTTGACTCGTCAAGTCTTGAGCTTTTAGGAAAGAAGGGTAAAGAGAATGCCATTTCATTTCCCTTCTCTCCTAAAAACTCAAGACTTGACGAGTCAAACTTGACGTGTGTGAACCGGCACTAACAGTTAATTATATTAAGTTAACTTGCATTAAGGTTATTTTAATATTTTTTGTATAAAATTAATATGAAATACATAATTATAAATTTAAATAAAATGCATACTTTTGCAGAAATTTGCTATGATTATCAATCAACATTTTGCCATGTTAATTTAACATTGGTATGTTTATCAGTGTGCTCAAACCAACAAGGCGTGGGATCACAACTTCTACGGAAAGCACAGCCGGAGAAGACCGAGACTCCGGTGGAAGGACCAAATGAAAGAATACATGCATATCATTAGTATAACGAACTGGAGAAAGCACGCACAAGAAGACCGAGACTCCGGTGGAAGAACGCACAAGATCGAAGTGCGTGCTTAAGCGGGCCAATTCCAGCAACAGGTCGTAGAGCCATTTCAATTAAAATGTTACAAAACAGAAAACAAAACTATCGTTCTTATTTGTATATCACTTAATGCACATCAGTATTTGAAATACGTATTTAAAATACACTAATTGCAAGCTGCTTTACCTTACAATTTTAGGGTAAAAATGAAATATAGATGGCAAAACTGAAGCAACACATTGGTTAAACAGATAGATATTTAAAACAGAAAAGCCATCCGGAAAAGTTAACCAGAATTGAAATTGCACCAAAATATGCCTTAAAAAGGCAAAATATGCTTTATAAACTTAAAAATTGCTGCCAAAATACTTGTTGACAAAATTATGCCCAAAAATGCTGCAAAAAGTAAAAATGCAAAATAATGGATTTACAAATCGATGCCATAAAAGGCTCTCAAACGGATAAATATATTGTTTGTGCCTTCATTGGTTGAAAAGCACTTTTTTCGCTGGCGATTTTTGGGGATAATATATTATTATAAATTCCATTTTTGCAATGGCAAGACCGATTTTGTCAAGATGTGGGTACAAATTTAATGGCGTTTTCTTTTCTAAAAAAAAGTGTTGCATAAGTGTTACATGTGACTTGGCAGCATTTCTTAATTCTCCCCTAATTTTTAATAAGTGTTTAATATTTTACGTTTACAAAAGAACACAAATTTCGGCATTAAACAATAAAGTACATACAATTAGCGCAAGGTAAATTCAATTACAGGTAATGACAAGACTACAACAATTCAAAGCCAACAGAAACCACAGTTTTTTGTATTGCATTGTTAGTGTTTACGGCTCGAAACTTGCCACCACCTTGTACAGAATTCGCCTTGATCTAGTGCTGCACTCATGCCCCTTTAATTAAAATGAGAGTTGAACATGTAGCATTTATTTTAATTTTAAAGGGAACATCATCAGAAAAGAACGCTTTACACTTTTAAAATAACAAATGTTTCTCAGAAAAGAACGCCATAAGTCTTTCTTTAAAACTTTTTCAAGAGCTTGTTGAAATAGTTTTATACATATATGTATGTTTTTAACCAACAAGCGTTACTTCTGTTGAACCAGTCTTTGCTGTAATGAATACAACCAAGATCAATATTTGCAACAGAATGCAATAAAGGTTATTAGAATAAATGCACACTTTAAAGTAATGCAGCTTGCTGTGACAAATTTATTCAATCATCTCAAATGCACTTTTTTAAAAACAACATGTAAAACAAAATTGCATTGGCTGATGAATCAGAAGATTTTGATTCCCTAGTTTCTGAAATGATAAATATTGACGCATAATTATTTTTCTTTTTCGTTTTGCGTCACCCTTGTTACATACTATACATGTGTACATAAGTATATCTTTAAGAATAAATAACATTAGTTTAAATAATATTACACAAATTGATTTACGTATTTAAATAAATCAATGCATGCATAATTTTCCATTGACACAATGTTATGTACATATTTTATTTGTATGAAAATGTATGGATTTTTGGGAATAAGAAAATAGCTATTTTGGGGATGAGAAATCGCACATTGGGGATAAGGCTTAAAATAGAACTGGGAACACTGATACGGGTAAGTAAATAAATCATAATAATTTCTTCTTTCTAATTATTTTTTTTTTTGGTTTTTTTCAAGCACGAATTCGGGATAAAATCAATATTTTAATACTTGAATCATGCGCATTTTGAGATTGATTCAATCTTAGTTTTACTTAAATCAATCTCATTTTCGGATTATTTTAAGTACGAAATCGGGATTGAATATGGATAATTTAAGTATTTTGCGATTGAAAATCCGTACTTGAATCAATCTTTCTGTACTTGATTCAAGAAAATCCCTACTCACCGAACTATTAGCACCGCTTCGGATTGATTTGAGTACGGATGGATTGATTTTTCTTTTGAGTGTAAGTTTGTCATTCCGCTTGGAATATCAACAATATTGATCTCAGACCCAATAAAGTATATATATTCTGGATCCTTATGAGGAGCGAAGTTGATTTAACGATGTCCGTGTTTCCGCTGAAATGGGTTTTCCTAAGACCCCAGACATGATAGGGACTTGGTATATACACTGCGCGCCATCAGGTCAGCACCCCTCCTTCGCTCATTTGTTTTTTGCTTTTATCTTTTTTCCTATTGCACCGAAACTCGTAATTTTTGTTTTGGTTTTGCAATTATTATGTTTAATTTCTCTTACAAGAAATAAAACGATGATTAAGGAACCGTTACAGGTAATAACTTACTATTTTGTTTATTTTCGATGAATACTTCGCATCATCAGACTAGCGCCCCAAATATATTTTTAGTTATCGTCTGGGGATGGTTAGCTAGGCAAGTGTACAAGTCTTGGCACAAAAGCGTGTGTCAATAAAATGTTATAAACATTCATTAAAAAGTGTACTATCCCAAATTACGTTGTTTTTAATTTTTTTATGCTCTTTGTACACTTGCATACATTGCGGAGGAACGCATGGAAATGTGAAATATGCGTTCACACTTGAAACGTCTAACATTTGCTATCAATAAAAAATGGTAACGCTGCTTTCAAAGCAAATACCATTCTGTCAGTGATGCCACACACATCTTCGAAAATTAATTTTAGATGTGAAATGTTGACAAGTGTGAAAAGGCTATTAAGGGTATCGTTATTTTGCCAATCACTCACTTTTTGAAGAACACATTTTACCAAAATTTTGTTTTTGCTTTAAAATTGTGAATTCTGAAAATCATTTAAAATTTTAAGTACATAATAATAAACTATAAAAAAATGTATTTATTTATTTAATAGGAGATACAAATACAACTACAAAAAAATATATTCTAACTTAATTAACCGAGCAATAGTAACGTTGGCCTTCAGCCCGTTGTAGTGAAACCCGAATAAATAAAAGAAATAAATCAAATAAAAAATGTATTAACGGCGCAATAAATTTAACTAAGTACATTTAGTACTGAATAATTATTATTGGTTTTATTAATTAATTTTTTTTTAGGAAATATTAGTTGTTGTGTACAAACAAAACACAGCTGTTTTCGTTCTTTTTAAATTTTAAAGCAGCAGCAACAAAACTTATAATTAATAATGGGCAAATTATTGTATGTAATTTTATATGGATCGTTGCTGAATTTATCCGAATTGGTTTAAAACAAATCTTGCATTACAGATTCCATAGGAACTATCCAAGAAATACACTGTATGGGAGATAAAAGAATGCCATTAACGTGCGTACCTGTCTGATCAACATAAGCTAACGGTACTCTTAACATCGGTAGGACTCGAAAAAATCAATGTAAAATCGTCGAAAACACGGATGATTTTACGCTTTTCGGTGTTGATTTTTCTTCATTGTTACTTTATGTTAATTAAACATGATTTTACAATAACTAGCGAACAACATTTTGTTCTTTCAAAATAACTATAATTCAATAAAAGTTATTTCAAGTTGAAACAACGTGAATTTCATGTAGAATCAAATAACAGTGTGAAACACTTACCCTGTAACTAGGGTATTTATTAATCGGGCTTTTGCTTTAATCGGTTAATTTTGTTTTTGATCGGTTAACCGGTTAATAAGGGTTTTTTTATAACTTAAGTAAGTTCAATATATAAAAATTAAAAATTATTTATTATTTGGATTTTATTGGTAAAAAAATAATAACATAACAATACTTGAACCAAAACGAGCAAACAAAAAATAATCAATAACTATGTTATACATATTTTTTAATTAATACTTATTATGTATTTATTAAAAAATAAACTCTGAAATCATATTATTAATTACTTCAATAGCTTTATTAAATAATGTTTTAGAAAAATAAATTGGATTAAATGTTTAGAATTTGAGCGATTCTTTTTTAGTTTTGATAAAACTTGACTTGGAAAAAATTCGTTCACTTATCTTGGATGTTGGAGAACTCGAAAGCAACCCATAACACAGAATATCTAATTTCTCAGACTTTTTCCTGGATTTCTCTAAACATATTAAATTAACTGTTAACCGAATGAATACCCTACCTGTAACACATGTTTCACTTATTTTGTATTCTCCTTTGTCAACAGAAGCATCAGCAGAATCGCCCGATTTGGTTTTCGTCTTCATTCTACTTTGAAAATTGATGTACTATTTAACTAAATAATTTTAATTTGAAGAATACGGGAATTGTCTTCTTTTTATAACATATTTTAAACATGAAAATAAAAAAATGTACATACTTAAGTATGTATGCAATTAATTTTACAAGATTTGATTTTAATATAAACCAGGTTTTTATGGATTCAATATTGAACAATGTTATTTTAAGTGCCGGTTCACACAAGTCAAGTTTGACTCGTCAAGTCTTGAGCTTTTAGGAAAGAAGGGTAAAGAGAATGCCATTTCATTTCCCTTCTCTCCTAAAAACTCAAGACTTGACGAGTCAAACTTGACGTGTGTGAACCGGCACTAACAGTTAATTATATTAAGTTAACTTGCATTAAGGTTATATTAATATTTTTTGTATAAAATTAATATGAAATACATAATTATAAATTTAAATAAAATGCATACTTTTGCAGAAATTTGCTATGATTATCAATCAACATTTTGCCATGTTAATTTAACATTGGTATGTTTATCAGTGTGCTCAAACCAACAAGGCGTGGGATCACAACTTCTACGGAAAGCACAGCCGGAGAAGACCGAGACTCCGGTGGAAGGACCAAATGAAAGAATACATGCATATCATTAGTATAACGAACTGGAGAAAGCACGCACAAGAAGACCGAGACTCCGGTGGAAGAACGCACAAGATCGAAGTGCGTGCTTAAGCGGGCCAATTCCAGCAACAGGTCGTAGAGCCATTTCAATTAAAATGTTACAAAACAGAAAACAAAACTATCGTTCTTATTTGTATATCACTTAATGCACATCAGTATTTGAAATACGTATTTAAAATACACTAATTGCAAGCTGCTTTACCTTACAATTTTAGG
Organism: Pollenia labialis; assembly: GCA_949318255.1. Taxonomy (NCBI): domain Eukaryota; kingdom Metazoa; phylum Arthropoda; class Insecta; order Diptera; family Polleniidae; genus Pollenia; species Pollenia labialis. The sequence continues at coordinate 60,623,734 of OX439139.1, read as the reverse complement.
GTAAAAATGAAATATAGATGGCAAAACTGAAGCAACACATTGGTTAAACAGATAGATATTTAAAACAGAAAAGCCATCCGGAAAAGTTAACCAGAATTGAAATTGCACCAAAATATGCCTTAAAAAGGCAAAATATGCTTTATAAACTTAAAATTTGCTGCCAAAATACTTGTTGACAAAATTATGCCCAAAAATGCTGCAAAAAGTAAAAATGCAAAATAATGGATTTACAAATCGATGCCATAAAAGGCTCTCAAACGGATAAATATATTGTTTGTGCCTTCATTGGTTGGGAAAAGCACTTTTTTCGCTGGCGATTTTTGGGGATAATATATTATTATAAATTCCATTTTTGCAATGGCAAGACCGATTTTGTCAAGATGTGGGTACAAATTTAATGGCGTTTTCTTTTCTAAAAAAAAGTGTTGCATAAGTGTTACATGTGACTTGGCAGCATTTCTTAATTCTCCCCTAATTTTTAATAAGTGTTTAATATTTTACGTTTACAAAAGAACACAAATTTCGGCATTAAACAATAAAGTACATACAATTAGCGCAAGGTAAATTCAATTACAGGTAATGACAAGACTACAACAATTCAAAGCCAACAGAAACCACAGTTTTTTGTATTGCATTGTTAGTGTTTACGGCTCGAAACTTGCCACCACCTTGTACAGAATTCGCCTTGATCTAGTGCTGCACTCATGCCCCTTTAATTAAAATGAGAGTTGAACATGTAGCATTTATTTTAATTTTAAAGGGAACATCATCAGAAAAGAACGCTTTACACTTTTAAAATAACAAATGTTTTTCAGAAAAGAACGCCATAAGTCTTTCTTTAAAACTTTTTCAAGAGCTTGTTGAAATAGTTTTATACATATATGTATGCTTTTTTACCAACAAGCGTTACTTCTGTTGAACCAGTCTTTGCTGTAATGAATACAACCAAGATCAATATTTGCAACAGAATGCAATAAAGGTTATTAGAATAAATGCACACTTTAAAGTAATGCAGCTTGCTGTGACAAATTTATTCAATCATCTCAAATGCACTTTTTTAAAAACAACATGTAAAACAAAATTGCATTGGCTGATGAATCAGAAGATTTTGATTCCCTAGTTTCTGAAATGATAAATATTGACGCATAATTATTTTTCTTTTTCGTTTTGCGTCACCCTTGTTACATACTATACATGTGTACATAAGTACCTATATCTTTAAGAATAAATAACATTAGTTTAAATAATATTACACAAATTGATTTACGTATTTAAATAAATCAATGCATGCATATTTTTCCATTGACACAATGTTATGTACATATTTTATTTGTATGAAAATGTATGGATTTTTGGGAATAAGAAAATAGCTATTTTGGGGATGAGAAATCGCACATTGGGGATAAGGCTTAAAATAGAACTGGGAACACTGATACGGGTAAGAAAATAAATCATAATAATTTCTTTTTTGGTTTTTTTCAAGCACGAATTCGGGATGAAATCAATATTTTAATACTTGAATCATGCGCATTTTGAGATTGATTCAATCTTAGTTTTACTTAAATCAATCTCATTTTCGGATTATTTTAAGTACGAAATCGGGATTGAATACGGATAATTTAAGTATTTTGCGATTGAAAATCCGTACTTGAATCAATCTTTCTGTACTTGATTCAAGAAAATCCCTACTCACCGAACTATTAGCACCGCTTCGGATTGATTTGAGTACGGATGGATTAATTTTTCTTTTGAGTGTAAGTTTGTCATTCCGCTTGGAATATCAACAATATTGATCTCAGACCCAATAAAGTATATATATTCTGGATCCTTATGAGGAGCGAAGTTGATTTAACGATGTCCGTGTTTCCGCTGAAATGGGTTTTCCTAAGACCCCAGACATGATAAGGACTTGGTATATACACTGCGCGCCATCAGGTCAGCACCCCTCCTTCGCTCATTTGTTTTTTGCTTTTATCTTTTTTCCTATTGCACCGAAACTCGTAATTTTTGTTTTGGTTTTGCAATTATTATGTTTAATTTCTCTTACAAGAAATAAAACGATGATTAAGGAACCGTTACAGGTAATAACTTACTATTTTGTTTATTTTCGATGAATACTTCGCATCATCAGACTAGCGCCCCAAATAGATTTTTAGTTATCGTCTGGGGATGGTTAGCTAGGCAAGTGTACAAGTCTTGGCACAAAAGCGTGTGTCAATAAAATGTTATAAGCATTCATTAAAAAGTGTACTATCCCAAATTACGTTGTTTTTAATTTTTTTATGCTCTTTGTACACTTGCATACATTGCGGAGGAACGCATGGAAATGTGAAATATGCGTTCACACTGGAAACGTCTAACATTTGCTATCAATAAAAAATGGTAACGCTGCTTTCAAAGCAAATACCATTCTGTCAGTGATGCCACAATAATAATAGAATTTATTGCCACTTTTCTAGTGATAACACTAAAGTAATCGGAAGATGTAGAATGAAATACAATGATATAGGAACATTTTGTAAAGATGTTAAAAATTTTGATTTTTAGCCCAATGTATTTCTTATGGGAAAATTTCAACATCTTCGAAAATTAATTTTAGATGTTAAATGTTGACAAGTGTGAAAAGGCTATTAAGGGTATAGTTATTTTGCCAATCACTCACTTTTTGAAGAACACATTTTACCAAAATTTTGTTTTTGCTTTAAAATTGTGAATTCTGAAAATCATTTAAAATTTTAAGTACATAATAATAAACTATAAAAAAATGTATTTATTTATTTAATAGGAGATACAAATACAACTACAAAAAAATATATTCTAACTTAATTAACCGAGCAATAGTAACGTTGGCCTTCAGCCCGTTGTAGTGAAACCCGAATAAATAAAAGAAATAAATCAAATAAAAAATGTATTAACGGCGCAATAAATTTAACTAAGTACATTTAGTACTGAATAATTATTATTGGTTTTATTAATTAATTTTTTTTTAGGAAATATTAGTTGTTGTGTACAAACAAAACACAGCTGTTTTCGTTCTTTTTAAATTTTAAAGCAGCAGCAACAAAACTTATAATTAATAATGGGCAAATTATTGTACGTAATTTTATATGGATCGTTGCTGAATTTATCCGAATTGGTTTAAAACAAATCTTGCATTACAGATTCCATAGGAACTATCCAAGAAATACACTGTATGGGAGATAAAAGAATGCCATTAACGTGCGTACCTGTCTGATCAACATAAGCTAACGGTACTCTTAACATCGCACATAGGGGTTTTTTTGCCAATCTAGCCGGACATTAGGCAAAAAATTAAATTTAAGAAATGGAAAAATTTAAGTACGCAGCTCGACAGACAACAAAGTTCTGCATCGTATGCATGGTATATACACTGCGCGCCATCAGGTCAGCACCCCTCCTTCGCTCATTTGTTTTTTGCTTTTATCTTTTTTCCTATTGCACCGAAACTCGTAATTTTTGTTTTGGTTTTGCAATTATTATGTTTAATTTCTCTTACAAGAAATAAAACGATGATTAAGGAACCGTTACAGGTAATAACTTACTATTTTGTTTATTTTCGATGAATACTTCGCATCATCAGACTAGCGCCCCAAATAGATTTTTAGTTATCGTCTGGGGATGGTTAGCTAGGCAAGTGTACAAGTCTTGGCACAAAAGCGTGTGTCAATAAAATGTTATAAACATTCATTAAAAAGTGTACTATCCCAAATTACGTTGTTTTTAATTTTTTTATGCTCTTTGTACACTTGCATACATTGCGGAGGAACGCATGGAAATGTGAAATATGCGTTCACACTGGAAACGTCTAACATTTGCTATCAATAAAAAATGGTAACGCTGCTTTCAAAGCAAATACCATTCTGTCAGTGATGCCACAATAATAATAGAATTTATTGCCACTTTTCTAGTGATAACACTAAAGTAATCGGAAGATGTAGAATGAAATACAATGATATAGGAACATTTTGTAAAGATGTTAAAAATTTTGATTTTTAGCCCAATGTATTTCTTATGGGAAAATTTCAACATCTTCGAAAATTAATTTTAGATGTTAAATGTTGACAAGTGTGAAAAGGCTATTAAGGGTATAGTTATTTTGCCAATCACTCACTTTTTGAAGAACACATTTTACCAAAATTTTGTTTTTGCTTTAAAATTGTGAATTCTGAAAATCATTTAAAATTTTAAGTACATAATAATAAACTATAAAAAAATGTATTTATTTATTTAATAGGAGATACAAATACAACTACAAAAAAATATATTCTAACTTAATTAACCGAGCAATAGTAACGTTGGCCTTCAGCCCGTTGTAGTGAAACCCGAATAAATAAAAGAAATAAATCAAATAAAAAATGTATTAACGGCGCAATAAATTTAACTAAGTACATTTAGTACTGAATAATTATTATTGGTTTTATTAATTAATTTTTTTTTAGGAAATATTAGTTGTTGTGTACAAACAAAACACAGCTGTTTTCGTTCTTTTTAAATTTTAAAGCAGCAGCAACAAAACTTATAATTAATAATGGGCAAATTATTGTACGTAATTTTATATGGATCGTTGCTGAATTTATCCGAATTGGTTTAAAACAAATCTTGCATTACAGATTCCATAGGAACTATCCAAGAAATACACTGTATGGGAGATAAAAGAATGCCATTAACGTGCGTACCTGTCTGATCAACATAAGCTAACGGTACTCTTAACATCGCACATAGGGGTTTTTTTGCCAATCTAGCCGGACATTAGGCAAAAAATTAAATTTAAGAAATGGAAATGAAAAAAAAGTACGCAGCTGGACAGACAGCAAAGTTCTGCATCGTATAGTGAATTTTCAAGTCTTTTGCTTGAGATTTGTCGTTTTGGGACACTGTTAAAACCAGGAAAGTTGATTAAATTGCATGCGTGTTCATTGACTTTTTACGGTTTTAGGAGGTTTACAATATATATTTTTGTAGATAAACGAATAAAGATTTTACATTGATTTTTTTTTCTGAGAAATACTATATAAACAGCTACTTATGAAAATTTTTAGAAAAATTTGATTAGAAGTTTTTATCATAAAAAAATTAGTTCGAAATTAAAAAAAATCGATTTTTTTGTTCATTTTTTTGTAAAAAAAAAAATTTAAAAGGTTTTTGAAGGTGAAGCCAGTTGAGTTCATAAAAGTGTAATACATCACGATATAATTTGAAATCTCTACTTTTAAATTAAAAAAAAAACGTTGCGCGTTGTTGCACCATATTTTGAAAATTTCACCTTTTTTCTGTTTTTGCTCATCTTGCATAGGTATGTACATATGATAAAAACCCTTTCGTCAGTCATAAAATGTTTTGGTTGTACGTAGATGTTTTTTATTTAAATTATTACATCTAAGACTAATATTACCTGTGTAAAAAAGGGATGTGCGAAACAGTAAGTAACGGGTTTTAACCACCTGTGCGGCCGCTAAATGACGTTATTTTATGGAGCAAAATAAATGTACCTGTTTTGCATAACTTTTAAAATCATTAACAACAAAAATAATATATAATAAAAAATCAAATCTGGGCTCTAGGTACTTAGTTTTTTTTAATATACATACATATATTGTGGTTATTGCATAAAATTGTTATCAGAACCATTTTGAAGCTTCGAGAGTAAAATGGAAAAAGTGTATACGAAATTAGAGTTATTCCAAATTATACAAGAATGTAGTTCTAAACTCGTTGAAGAGAAATTACAATTTTTAGTTAGACAATTGTGCGAAATTTCAAAATGTCAAGGAGATAGTGACATATCAGTAGTAAATCAGTGCTTAAAGAAATTCAAATATTTTTTTAAAATATTTTGGCATTCAGCACAAAGAAAACAGTATCGATTTGTAAGCATGCATGCCAAATGGCTGGAAGCAACAGTGACAATACCTTTATTTGGGAGTTCGTCTTCAAAACGACTACAAAAGCCGTTCGTTGAATTGACCGAAAGAAGTAAGAGAAGAAAAACTGAAATCTTGCGAACTCAATACGATACTGGGGTCTAATCACCGCATACGATATCGAGCAAAATTGATCGAAATTATTTATTTTGGTATCATGAATCTCGATATAGAATGAAATTTATTGAATTTGAAATAATAGCATTCGATATCTAGTAACTCGACATTACATTTCTCAAATTTTCATTCGATACGTCAGTGTCTATCGTATGCAAAAACATTCGATAGTTTATTCGATACGATAGTATCGAATGCGGTGATTAGACCCCTGATTTATTGATGCACGCTGCCCAAACACAACTGCAAAAGAAAAAAAGAAATTGTGTCTTCTCCGACAAGAGCTACAAAGTTAAAAAAAAGCATACAAAGCTGCACAAGAGGATAAAGTAAAACAGCTAACCCCTCTAAAGGCTCTTTCTATATTTGTAGAAGCTGATCTTTCTCGAAAACAATTTGAAATAATCCGAAGTGCCGATAAGAAGGTGTATCCTAGCTACAATATTCTGCAGAGAGAAAAAAAGAATCATTTAAAGTAACGGAAACATGTGCTCAAATAAATCTTCAGGATTTGCTTAATCATACTGCAAGTAGATTACTTACATTTTTAAAAGATGTTTTATGTGATTCACAAATAGAAGAATGCAACTCTCTCGAACTAATAAGCAAATGGGGCTGCGATGGCTCACACCAGGCACATTTTAAGCAAAAGATGAAAAATTATGCTTCTGATTCTCATATTATTCAGAGTAGTTTCGTACCGCTTCGACTAATATATGGTGCAAAAAAGGAGAAAATATTATGGCAAAATCCAACTCCTTCATCACCTCGATATTGCAGACCTATTCGCATCAGATTTGTTAAAGAAACTGTAGATGTAATCGAGGAAGAAATTAATTATGTGCCATTAGTTCAGTACAAAACACTAATTTTTTAATGGAAGGAAAGTTATATTCAATAAAACATACAATGGTATTTACGATGATAGATGCAAAAGTATGTAATGCCGCAACACAAACTACGTCCACAATGAAGTGCTATATTTGTGGGGCTACTTCGAAAGAATTAAACAATTTGAAAATCAAAAGGGATATAGACGTAGATGCACTTTCTTTCGGATTATCTACTTTGCACGCCAGAATTCGTCTATTTGAGAGCATCAACAAAACAAAATACCTGCCATTAAGTAAGTGAAAATTTTGAAATAAATTGTTTTAAAATCAAATTCTACAAAATTCATCGATGGATTTTTGTATTAATTTTCTTTACAATTTACTTCATTGCTAGCCAAAGGATAGCTAAAGTAAGCCACGCAAAAGAAATATACAAAACAAAAATTCTGATATGCATACAAAATATTCCAGGTAAATATTGAAGGAATAAGACTATTAAAGTAAAAAAGCTTTTGAGGATTGTAATTTGACTTAGAATACACATTTGAATTATATGAAAATTTGTATAATAAATGTTACTCAACATGAGAAATATTTTTCTAGCACTTAAATAATGATAACTTTGAAAACATATTACAGTTGCCATAACCATTTCATGATATTTAATAGCCATAACATGATAACTTTCTATACGTGTAGTCATAGTATACTTAGGAAGCAAACAAAATATAAAATGCCATTCTGTCAGTGATGCCACAATAATAATAGAATTTATTGCCACTTTTCTAGTGATAACACTAAAGTAATCGGAAGATGTAGAATGAAATACAATGATATAGGAACATTTTGTAAAGATGTTGAAAATTTTGATTTTTAGCCCAATGTATTTCTTATGGGAAAATTTCAACATCTTCGAAAATTAATTTTAGATGTTAAATGTTGACAAGTGTGAATAGGCTATAAGGGTATCGTTATTTTGCCAATCACTCACTTTTTGAAGAACACATTTTACCAAAATTTTGTTTTTGCTTTAAAATTGTGAATTCTGAAAATCGTTTAAAATTTTAAGTACATAATAATAAACTATAAAAAAATGTATTTATTTATTTAATAAGAGATACAAATACAACTACAAAAAAATATATTCTAACTTAATTAACCGAGCAATAGTAACGTTGGCCTTCAGCCCGTTGTAGTGAAACCCGAATAAATAAAAGAAATAAATCAAATAAAAAATGTATTAACGGCGCAATAAATTTAACTAAGTACATTTAGTACTGAATAAATTTTATTGGTTTTATTAATTAATTTTTTTTTTAGGAAATATTAGTTGTTGTGTACAAACAAAACACAGCTGTTTTCGTTCTTTTTAAATTTTAAAGCAGCAGCAACAAAACTTATAATTAATAATGGGCAAATTATTGTATGTAATTTTATATGGATCGTTGCTGAATTTATCCGAATTGGTTTAAAACAAATCTTGCATTACAGATTCCATAGGAACTATCCAAGAAATACACTGTATGGGAGATAAAAGAATGCCATTAACGTGCGTACCTGTCTGATCAACATAAGCTAACGGTACTCTTAACATCGGTAGGACTCGAAAAAATCAATGTAAAATCGTCGAAAACAAGGATGATTTTACGCTTTTCGGTGTTGATTTTTCTTCATTGTTACTTTATGTTAATTAAACATGATTTTACAATAACTAGCGAACAACATTTTGTTCTTTCAAAATAACTATAATTCAATAAAAGTTATTTCAAGTTGAAACAACGTGAATTTCATGTAGAATCAAATAACAGTGTGAAACACTTACCCTGTAACTAGGGTATTTATTAATCGGGCTTTTGCTTTAATCGGTTAATTTTGTTTTTGATCGGTTAACCGGTTAATAAGGGTTTTTTTATAACTTAAGTAAGTTCAATATATAAAAATTAAAAATTATTTATTATTTGGATTTTATTGGTAAAAAAATAATAACATAACAATACTTGAACCAAAACGAGCAAACAAAAAATAATCAATAACTATGTTATACATATTTTTTAATTAATACTTATTATGTATTTATTAAAAAATAAACTCTGAAATCATATTATTAATTACTTCAATAGCTTTATTAAATAATGTTTTAGAAAAATAAATTGGATTAAATGTTTAGAATTTGAGCGATTCTTTTTTAGTTTTGATAAAACTTGACTTGGAAAAAATTCGTTCACTTATCTTGGATGTTGGAGAACTCGAAAGCAACCCATAACACAGAATATCTAATTTCTCAGACTTTTTCCTGGATTTCTCTAAACATATTCAATTAACTGTTAACCGAATGAATACCCTACCTGTAACACATGTTTCACTTATTTTGTATTCTCCTTTGTCAACAGAAGCATCAGCAGAATCGCCCGATTTGGTTTTCGTCTTCATTCTACTTTGAAAATTGATGTACTATTTAACTAAATAATTTTAATTTGAAGAATACGGGAATTGTCTTCTTTTTATAACATATTTTAAACATGAAAATAAAAAAATGTACATACTTAAGTATGTATGCAATTAATTTTACAAGATTTGATTTTAATATAAACCAGGTTTTTATGGATTCAATATTGAACAATGTTATTTTAAGTGCCGGTTCACACAAGTCAAGTTTGACTCGTCAAGTCTTGAGCTTTTAGGAAAGAAGGGTAAAGAGAATGCCATTTCATTTCCCTTCTCTCCTAAAAACTCAAGACTTGACGAGTCAAACTTGACGTGTGTGAACCGGCACTAACAGTTAATTATATTAAGTTAACTTGCATTAAGGTTATTTTAATATTTTTTGTATAAAATTAATATGAAATACATAATTATAAATTTAAATAAAATGCATACTTTTGCAGAAATTTGCTATGATTATCAATCAACATTTTGCCATGTTAATTTAACATTGGTATGTTTATCAGTGTGCTCAAACCAACAAGGCGTGGGATCACAACTTCTACGGAAAGCACAGCCGGAGAAGACCGAGACTCCGGTGGAAGGACCAAATGAAAGAATACATGCATATCATTAGTATAACGAACTGGAGAAAGCACGCACAAGAAGACCGAGACTCCGGTGGAAGAACGCACAAGATCGAAGTGCGTGCTTAAGCGGGCCAATTCCAGCAACAGGTCGTAGAGCCATTTCAATTAAAATGTTACAAAACAGAAAACAAAACTATCGTTCTTATTTGTATATCACTTAATGCACATCAGTATTTGAAATACGTATTTAAAATACACTAATTGCAAGCTGCTTTACCTTACAATTTTAGGGTAAAAATGAAATATAGATGGCAAAACTGAAGCAACACATTGGTTAAACAGATAGATATTTAAAACAGAAAAGCCATCCGGAAAAGTTAACCAGAATTGAAATTGCACCAAAATATGCCTTAAAAAGGCAAAATAAATTGCTGCCAAAATACTTGTTGACAAAATTATGCCCAAAAATGCTGCAAAAAGTAAAAATGCAAAATAATGGATTTACAAATCGATGCCATAAAAGGCTCTCAAACGGATAAATATATTGTTTGTGCCTTCATTGGTTGGGAAAAGCACTTTTTTCGCTGGCGATTTTTGGGGATAATATATTATTATAAATTCCATTTTTGCAATGGCAAGACCGATTTTGTCAAGATGTGGGTACAAATTTAATGGCGTTTTCTTTTCTAAAAAAAAGTGTTGCATAAGTGTTACATGTGACTTGGCAGCATTTTTTAATTCTCCCCTAATTTTTAATAAGTGTTTAATATTTTACGTTTACAAAAGAACACAAATTTCGGCATTAAACAATAAAGTACATACAATTAGCGCAAGGTAAATTCAATTACAGGTAATGACAAGACTACAACAATTCAAAGCCAACAGAAACCACAGTTTTTTGTATTGCATTGTTAGTGTTTACGGCTCGAAACTTGCCACCACCTTGTACAGAATTCGCCTTGATCTAGTGCTGCACTCATGCCCCTTTAATTAAAATGAGAGTTGAACATGTAGCATTTATTTTAATTTTAAAGGGAACATCATCAGAAAAGAACGCTTTACACTTTTAAAATAACAAATGTTTTTCAGAAAAGAACGCCATAAGTCTTTCTTTAAAACTTTTTCAAGAGCTTGTTGAAATAGTTTTATACATATATGTATGCTTTTTTACCAACAAGCGTTACTTCTGTTGAACCAGTCTTTGCTGTAATGAATACAACCAAGATCAATATTTGCAACAGAATGCAATAAAGGTTATTAGAATAAATGCACACTTTAAAGTAATGCAGCTTGCTGTGACAAATTTATTCAATCATCTCAAATGCACTTTTTTAAAAACAACATGTAAAACAAAATTGCATTGGCTGATGAATCAGAAGATTTTGATTCCCTAGTTTCTGAAATGATAAATATTGACGCATAATTATTTTTCTTTTTCGTTTTGCGTCACCCTTGTTACATACTATACATGTGTACATAAGTATATCTTTAAGAATAAATAACATTAGTTTAAATAATATTACACAAATTGATTTACGTATTTAAATAAATCAATGCATGCATATTTTTCCATTGACACAATGTTATGTACATATTTTATTTGTATGAAAATGTATGGATTTTTGGGAATAAGAAAATAGCTATTTTGGGGATGAGAAATCGCACATTGGGGATAAGGCTTAAAATAGAACTGGGAACACTGATACGGGTAAGTAAATAAATCATAATAATTTCTTCTTTCTAATTATTTTTTTTTTTGGTTTTTTTCAAGCACGAATTCGGGATAAAATCAATATTTTAATACTTGAATCATGCGCATTTTGAGATTGATTCAATCTTAGTTTTACTTAAATCAATCTCATTTTCGGATTATTTTAAGTACGAAATCGGGATTGAATACGGATAATTTAAGTATTTTGCGATTGAAAATCCGTACTTGAATCAATCTTTCTGTACTTGATTCAAGAAAATCCCTACTCACCGAACTATTAGCACCGCTTCGGATTGATTTGAGTACGGATGGATTGATTTTTCTTTTGAGTGTAAGTTTGTCATTCCGCTTGGAATATCAACAATATTGATCTCAGACCCAATAAAGTATATATATTCTGGATCCTTATGAGGAGCGAAGTTGATTTAACGATGTCCGTGTTTCCGCTGAAATGGGTTTTCCTAAGACCCCAGACATGATAGGGACTTGGTATATACACTGCGCGCCATCAGGTCAGCACCCCTCCTTCGCTCATTTGTTTTTTGCTTTTATCTTTTTTCCTATTGCACCGAAACTCGTAATTTTTGTTTTGGTTTTGCAATTATTATGTTTAATTTCTCTTACAAGAAATAAAACGATGATTAAGGAACCGTTACAGGTAATAACTTACTATTTTGTTTATTTTCGATGAATACTTCGCATCATCAGACTAGCGCCCCAAATAGATTTTTAGTTATCGTCTGGGGATGGTTAGCTAGGCAAGTGTACAAGTCTTGGCACAAAAGCGTGTGTCAATAAAATGTTATAAACATTCATTAAAAAGTGTACTATCCCAAATTACGTTGTTTTTAATTTTTTTATGCTCTTTGTACACTTGCATACATTGCGGAGGAACGCATGGAAATGTGAAATATGCGTTCACACTTGAAACGTCTAACATTTGCTATCAATAAAAAATGGTAACGCTGCTTTCAAAGCAAATACCATTCTGTCAGTGATGCCACAATAATAATAGAATTTATTGCCACTTTTCTAGTGATAACACTAAAGTAATCGGAAGATGTAGAATGAAATACAATGATATAGGAACATTTTGTAAAGATGTTAAAAATTTTGATTTTTAGCCCAATGTATTTCTTATGGGAAAATTTCAACATCTTCGAAAATTAATTTTAGATGTTAAATGTTGACAAGTGTGAAAAGGCTATTAAGGGTATCGTTATTTTGCCAATCACTCACTTTTTGAAGAACACATTTTACCAAAATTTTGTTTTTGCTTTAAAATTGTGAATTCTGAAAATCATTTAAAATTTTAAGTACATAATAATAAACTATAAAAAAATGTATTTATTTATTTAATAGGAGATACAAATACAACTACAAAAAAATATATTCTAACTTAATTAACCGAGCAATAGTAACGTTGGCCTTCAGCCCGTTGTAGTGAAACCCGAATAAATAAAAGAAATAAATCAAATAAAAAATGTATTAACGGCGCAATAAATTTAACTAAGTACATTTAGTACTGAATAAATTTTATTGGTTTTATTAATTAATTTTTTTTAGGAAATATTAGCTGTTTTCGTTCTTTTTAAATTTTAAAGCAGCAGCAACAAAACTTATAATTAATAATGGGCAAATTATTGTACGTAATTTTATATGGATCGTTGCTGAATTTATCCGAATTGGTTTAAAACAAATCTTGCATTACAGATTCCATAGGAACTATCCAAGAAATACACTGTATGGGAGATAAAAGAATGCCATTAACGTGCGTACCTGTCTGATCAACATAAGCTAACGGTACTCTTAACATCGCACATAGGGGTTTTTTTGCCAATCTAGCCGGACATTAGGCAAAAAATTAAATTTAAGAAATGGAAAAATTTAAGTACGCAGCTCGACAGACAACAAAGTTCTGCATCGTATAGTGAATTTTCAAGTCTTTTGCTTGAGATTTGTCGTTTTGGGACACTGTTAAAACCAGGAAAGTTGATTAAATTGCATGCGTGTTCATTGACTTTTTACGGTTTTAGGAGGTTTACAATATATATTTTTGTAGATAAACGAATAAAGATTTTACATTGATTTTTTTTCTGAGAAATACTATATAAACAGCTACTTATGAAAATTTGTAGAAAAATTTCATTAGAAGTTTTTATCATAAAAAAATTAGTTCGAAATTAAAAAAAATCGATTTTTTTGTTCATTTTTTTGTAAAAAAAAAAATTTAAAAGGTTTTTGAAGGTGAAGCCAGTTGAGTTCATAAAAGTGTAATACATCACGATATAATTTGAAATCTCTACTTTTAAATTAAAAAAAAAACGTTGCGCGTTGTTGCACCATATTTTGAAAATTTCACCTTTTTTCTGTTTTTGCTCATCTTGCATAGGTACATATGATAAAAACCCTTTCGTCAGTCATAAAATGTTTTGGTTGTACGTAGATGTTTTTTATTTAAATTATTACATCTAAGACTAATATTACCTGTGTAAAAAAAGGGATGTGCGAAACAGTAAGTAACGGGTTTTAACCACCTGTGCGGCCGCTAAATGACGTTATTTTATGGAGCAAAATAAATGTACCTGTTTTGCATAACTTTTAAAATCATTAACAACAAAAATAATATATAATAAAAAATCAAATCTGGGCTCTAGGTACTTAGTTTTTTTTAATATACATATATTGTGGTTATTGCATAAAATTGTTATCAGAACCATTTTGAAGCTTCGAGAGTAAAATGGCAAAAGTGTATACGAAATTAGAGTTATTCCAAATTATACAAGAATGTAGTTCTAAACTCGTTGAAGAGAAATTACAATTTTTAGTTAGACAATTGTGCGAAATTTCAAAATGTCAAGGAGATAGTGACATATCAGTAGTAAATCAGTGCTTAAAGAAATTCAAATATTTTTTTAAAATATTTTGGCATTCAGCACAAAGAAAACAGTATCGATTTGTAAGCATGCATGCCAAATGGCTGGAAGCAACAGTGACAATACCTTTATTTGGGAGTTCGTCTTCAAAACGACTACAAAAGCCGTTCGTTGAATTGGCCGAAAGAAGTAAGAGAAGAAAAACTGAAATCTTGCGAACTCAATACGATACTGATTTATTGATGCACGCTGCCCAAACACAACTGCAAACGTCTGAAAAAATAGATGCGTCAGGTCTGCTTAAAGAAATTGTGTCTTCTCCGACAAGAGCTACAAAGTTAAAAAAAGCATACAAAGCTGCACAAGAGGATAAAGTAAAACAGCTAACCCCTCTAAAGGCTCTTTCTATATTTGTACAAGCTGATCTTTCTCGAAAACAATTTGAAATAATCCGAAGTGCCGATAAGAAGGTGTATCCTAGCTACAATATTCTGCAGAGAGAAAAAAAGAATCATTTAAAGTAACGGAAACATGTGCTCAAATAAATCTTCAGGATTTGCTTAATCATACTGCAAGTAGATTACTTACATTTTTAAAAGATGTTTTATGTGATTCACAAATAGAAGAATGCAACTCTCTCGAACTAATAAGCAAATGGGGCTGCGATGGCTCACACCAGGCACAATTTAAGCAAAAGATGAAAAATTATGCTTCTGATTCTCATATTTTTCAGAGTAGTTTCGTACCGCTTCGACTAATATATGGTGCAAAAAAGGAGAAAATATTATGGCAAAATCCAACTCCTTCATCACCTCGATATTGCAGACCTATTCGCATCAGATTTGTTAAAGAAACTGTAGATGTAATCGAGGAAGAAATTAATTATGTGCCATTAGTTCATTATAAAACACTAATTTTTTAATGGAAGGAAAGTTATATTCAATAAAACATACAATGGTATTTACGATGATAGATGCAAAAGTATGTAATGCCGCAACACAAACTACGTCCACAATGAAGTGCTATATTTGTGGGGCTACTTCGAAAGAATTTAACAATTTGAAAATCAAAAGGGATATAGACGTAGATGCACTTTCTTTCGGATTATCTACTTTGCACGCCAGAATTCGTCTATTTGAGAGCATCAAAAATAAATGTCCGAATACTTTTGTGAAATAAATTTAGAAAAACACTTTTTTGTTGTTCAGTTCAATGCTGCCCAGTTCTTACTGCCCTTCTTTATTAAAATCAAGATATTATATACTTAATAAAAAATAGGGTACAATATTGCTTAATACTAAAAGTTCATACTCTTGCTTAAATCATCAATTTTGATTTAAGCGAGAGTTTATTGTAACACTTAAAATTCTTTGAAATTTTGACAATAAAAGTTCAACAAGCGAGAGTTTGTTGTAACACTTAAAATTCCAAGAATTTTAAGTACTTGATAAAATCGATTTGGAAAATAAAGAATTTTAAAGTATAGATGTATGTGTGTTGGTTTGCGTTTGTTTAGTAATAAATTTGTCATACACACAAACATGTATAAAAATGTAATATTTATAATATAAATGTTCTAGCGGTTATAACACCCCCACCGTTAGATTGAGGCTCCGGCGAAATTAGAACTTTACTTTTAGGTTTCATATAGAATAAAATTAAAATCAATATCAAAATTGCAAGTATTATTATTATATTAATGCTTGTATTAATAATTTTTGATTTATTGTTATGGTAAAGTATTTTTTTAATAGTTTCTTCATGTTTAATTTGCTCTAAGTATAGAGTTTCTAGTTTTAAATCAGCAAAAGTTGTATTAGAGTTTTCTTTTATTTTAGTTATAAAATTGGGTAAGATAAAATTTTCGTATAATTTTATTTTAACATTTGTGAAATTATTATCTAATGTATAAATTTCACAATTTTCGAATTTGATAAGAAAAGTGCCCGTTATTTTTAAGTCATATTTATTATTACAATTATGTGTTATTTTGGAATAAAAATTCTTAAATATTAGAATACCTGGTATTATTTCGTTTACACTGGTAATATCCATGGTTGTCATATTGCAATGGGCTTCTTTAAAATTAACAATATTTTCTAAGCAATTATCATTAATCTGTATTAAATTTTTCATTAGATTTTCTTTAACATTTGTTTCATATATTTTATTATTTTTGCTAACAAGTACTTCGTTACTTTTAAGTGATATAGATTTGTTTTTTGAATTAGGTATTGGTTCAAATATAATTTTTGACAGTACAGAATTTGAATATTGTGGAATTAAAAGAATTATAACGATGTTTTCATTTTCAAATATTACTGCTACTTTGATATTAGTATAGCTATCAAAGCTGGCAATTAAATCTAGTTCTGTCTTCGTAAGTATGTCTGTTGGGATTCCTAATTTGCTGGAAAAAATTATTTGGCCAATGTCGTCCACATGGTTTTTTAAAAGGGTAATGTCATTATTTACTTGATATATGTGGCTTATAAGTCTAAATTCGTCTTCCAAATCTCTAATTTTATTTTGAAGAAAGTTTTTAAATTTATTGAAATAAGTGCTGATTACACACTGCTACAAAAAAACACTTTTCGTCAGAACTTGAAAACCGACCTAGTGGGGGTTGTAGGCCTAGGTGAGGACATACAAAAACCGTTTTCAAACATTTTGAAACACCTTCAAAATTTTGAGTTATTTTCAAAAAACTGTTTTAGGGTAGGTCGTAGCACTTTAGTACCTCTAACTCGCAAATATTTTGATCGATTTTAAAATTTTAAACTGTTTTGGAAAGGCAAAGAATTAAGCTTTTATGAAATGTATTCATAAAAAATATATTCCAAAAAATTAGGTGAGTTTTTCTCAAAATTATCTAATTTTTTTTATTTTTTTTCCTAATTTTTCAAATTCAACAAGAGTTATTTTAATTTTTTTCTATGAAAACCTATCTTTATTGGCACTGTATTTTAAAGATAATTTTATGTAGAAAAAAACGAGATATCATTTGTTAAAATCGGCTTATATTTGCAAAAGTTACTAAAGTTTTAAATCTCGCACAAGATCGCAAAAATATGCATTTGTCACAAAATGTGGCTCAGCCGATTTTGGTAAATATTCCATATCACATTCCTCGTTTTCAGATTCATCATCACTTGGTTTATGTAAAGTTTCATTACATTTATTTGCACTTAATACTGGCTTAGTAACAGTTAACACATTAGCATACTTAATGCTATCACGATTTTTATATTGATAACCAGTGATGTTTGTTTGGCAAAAATAACAGTCTTGTGGTTTATGGAATATTTTATGATGCTAAATCATTGGGAAAGATAATGGTAATGGCTGGCTTATAAACTTTTCGGACTTAGTTTTCTTTAGCATACTGGAACAGCTTGTACAAATGCTTTCGGGTTCATAACATTTGCTAGAACTGTATGAGCAGTTAAAAACTGTATTGATGGCATTTACCAAGGCTTTATTTTTCTTCAGATCAAAGCGATGTTTTTTGTCAGCGAATAAGCCGCAAACATAACAAAAATTATTACTCTTATCACACACTGCAGAAAAAATTAAACACAATTTAAAATTTGTTAAAGGATTACAAAAATTACAAACTTACTTATTTTAATAAAATTAAATATAAATATCACTTCACTTGTCACAAATTTTAAACTAGTTACCCTTTTTTTTACTCTTATCTAAAAACAATATCCTTCACCAAAAGGTAGTATTTAAACTTTGCCATTGTGTTGGTAATAAATTCGATTAGTTTATGTATTTATCCAAATAAATGTAACTTAAAATTGCATATAAAAACATTCTAAAATTTTTTAATGATTTAAAAAAATAGGGCATACTAAAACCTATTCCTTTTTATTATCTTCCAGTTCTTTTTTTTTAATAAAGACAGATTAACAATAACTTATTAATATGTGGTTTACAGAACACGAGTGCCTTACTCGTCCGTTCAACTTACATTTAAAACAAAATTTTGAATTCGTGTTCTGTAAACCACACATAAGTTAAAACCAAAAACGGCAACAGGACAATTCATTCAAACATCTGTGCATACATTTTAATTCTACCTATTGGTATCATAACTTTTTACAAAATATGCAAAAAAATGCGCACCTGTGTTTGCCTGCAAAAATGTATAAAGTCATTATAACATTTCAAATTTACGTCAAGAAAATTTCCATAAAATGGTAAGGTTAACTCTTTGGGCACTGTTATATAATTGTAGCATAAAAAAGTAAGCAACAAATTTCGTGCGAAACAATAAAGTTTCATTAATACGTCAATAAAACACATCTTCTTACCCAATTACTTTACCTACTGTCACATTTGTTTTTATGTATGTATATATGTAGGTTATTTACACATAAATTGTAGCAAAACAAGGCCTTTTCAATTTTTTTTTTTTAAATATTTTTACTTCCATGCAAATATTATTGGACCACCTGATCCCATTTCATAAAATGGACTACTCCATGGACTGGTCCGATGTAATGCAAGCATGGACCATGTCATTGTTAAAAAGTGTTTGTAGTGAGACGACATGACTTCGTTTTTTAACGACATGTTTTCGTTTTTAAACGAAGTTAAAACTAATCCTCTTGTGTACACAATGGAGTAGTTTTAAAACAACTCCTTTGTATTCCAAAAATGGGTTATATGGTCCTGCCCTAGGACATAGTAATGTTAAATAGACCATGTTTTTCCATATGTTTTGGTTACTTTTGGACTAGTCCTAGTCCCTTGTGGGCTACTCTTTACACGCGTGTTTGGACTGGTCCTATTATTTGCAGGGTTACACAAGAAAAGTGTTTTCAAAGAAAAAAAAACCCACCGAAGCGATTGGTACAGAAACCAAAATATTTTTACAAGCACAAAATACCAACAAGTTCTTGTGGCTATTTTTTCTCTTAATATTTCTGCCTTCAGGTACCTTTTTTTAACGAAACGAAAAAGTAACCCTTTTAAAGGCATCAAAGAATTTTTATTTTTCACAAACAAAACACATATCGTTAGCATAAATGCAAAACAATGAAGATATTATTGGAAAATTTGAAATTGAATTGTTTTGTTGATTACGATTCACGTTACAACATATTTTTATAAAATTTTAAACTTCTATCTTAAAAAATAACAAAGTTGTTTACAAAATTAACAAGTAAGAGTGCTATATTCGGCTGTGCCGAATCTTATATACCCTTCACCATTGTGCGAGCAGAATACATAGCAATTAGACAGAAACTAAATAAAACTGGTAAATATTTTTTTTTTAAATAAGAGACAACCGGTTTTGAACTTCGCTTTTCGTAAGGGCCCAGAATATATATACTTTATAGGGTGTAGGATCAATATTGTAGAAATTACAGTTATACATATATACCTTTTTTACCTTCGGTGAAGGGTATAAAAAGAGTAATTTTCGGGAAGTTAGGGGTCTAATCACCCCTGCATACGATAGACACTGGCGTATCGAATTTCAAATTCAATACATTTCATTCGATATCGAGTTTCAAGATACCAAAATAAATAATTTCGTTGGATTTTGCTCGATATCGTATGCGGTGATTAGACCCCAGTATTTCGGTTATAACTCATACAAATTTCCGACATTTTGGTATATAAGTCATATACATAGGGCATATGGCAGCCCTAAAATTTAGGTTTTTATAAAAATGTTGATGTTTTTAGCTCATTTTTGGAGTATTTTGCTCATAAATTACCCATTGTCTAACCGATTTGATATTTTTAAATAGGAAGAATTTTACCATTTACTTAAGTTTTATTCGTATATAAACATTTATATATACTTGTATACATATATTTTAACAAAGTTAATTATAAAAAGAGTAATTTTTGGGGATTCAGTATTTCGGTTGTAACTCAGCAATTTTTTAACCGATTTGACAGATTTATATACCGACGTGTTAAAGAAAAAATTTAACATTTACTTTAGCTATAAAGCTTGGACTCGGGGAAATCTATAGTTCCCAAAAGTGGGTATTTAAAAAAAAAAATTTAATTTTGGTCATAACTTTTTTGTATCTGCACCGATTTTCCCGAGTTTTTTATAAAATATGTTCTTCTAAAAATGTCTGATATTTTAGTATATAAGTCATATCCATAGGACATATGGCAGCCCTAAAATTTTTGTTTTTATACAATTTTTAATTTTTTTTGTATGGGAGGTACCACGCCCACTTCTCCAATCCCGCCCACATTTTGTAGAATGGTGTGTATTGGCAACCTTAATGTGTGTACCTAATTTGGAAACTTTGGCTTTTGCCGTTCCCCAGATATACAGCAAAAAGTAATAAAAATACAACAAACACAAGGGATTTTTGGAAAAAATTAGAGGTAGTCGTGGTTTTTTGGTCATATCTCAGCCATTTGTGGACCGATCTGGCTGAATTTCAATAGCAAAATTATAATAAGAATACCTGACATAAAGATACCCCATCATATCTGGGGGATTCGGAACACACTTTTTTTCAGACAGACAGACGGACAATCGGATTTGAACTTCGCTTTTCATAAGGACCCAGAATATATACACTTTATAGGGTGTAGGATCCATATTGTAGAAATTACAAACGGAATGACAAAGTTATATATACCTTTCTACCTTCGGTGAAGGGTATAAAAATGAAGTGTTATCAAATACATATATCATTTTTCTTAACAACATAGTGTATAATCACACTCAAGAAAAAAATTAGCAGAGTTTTTAATTCTTTTTATAAGAACACATTTTTATTTACAACATCAAAATTCAATTGGGTGATCTGTTTTATAACTGTTACTACGGTGTTAGTAAATTTTGGGATCAGATAATAATTTATAATAATAATTTTCAGTAAAGCATAAGAAAAAATAAAAAAGTGCTGTAAAATTAAAAGAACCGAACCGTTAGTAATTTTGAAATTTTGTAGCCTACCCCATTGCACTCCCAAACGCTAAGAATTTCCAAGAATAAATGACAACATCTGCAGGTCCTTAGATTTTTGAGTTTATATATGTATGTATGTATGTATTTCCTTTTTAATAAATATAAATATAGTCGAACTTCCCTATAATAAATCTGTATGAGACCATAAAATATAAAGTTTATAATACAAAAGAAATATTTTTTATTAGTTTATTTAAAATTATCTGGTTTTTTTGTGTTCGAATTGCATTCTTCCAAGTGGCCCTTCATCAATATCCTTAAAAAGTCAATTTTTATACATTTTTAGAATAAACTCATTTTTTTATTAAGTAGTGGAATATAGACTGTTTAGCTATATTTTGTTAATTCTTCAGCTTTATTAAATTCTAATAATATCTTTCTTTGAAAAAGTACTACTTTGTCCAACATTTACGTTTACTTAATACGGGAGCTGCTATCAGCAACTACTATTAGTTGGACTACTCTTTCCTTCTTCTTTATATTTTTCAGAAATTACCTAGTTAAAATTAACTTTTTGCATTAGCGTTGTAAGTATATGATGCAGAGTTATTTTGAAATAATTCGTGAACTGGAGACATGAATGAATATGAGTCAAAAAATTTTTTCATTATTTTGTTATCGTTTTTTGTTATTATTAAATTTAATTTCCTGGCGATGCTAACCAAAGGTTAGCAAAATATTGGAACAAATAAATATAATTTTTATAAATAAAAAGACCACAAGCTTAAATAATTAAAAGTAATTATAAAATAAAGGTCAAATAAGAATAAATAAAATAACACATCTTAAAAAATAATAAAAGTAATATTTTTTCTTCAAAAATAGGTATATGGGTTTTCGCATTTTTATCTGAAATATTCAAAGTTGATTTTAAATCTCAAATAATTAACATTTTACAAAGTTTTTTGCTTTGCATGTAAACTTATAAAATGTTATGTTATTCTGCATTTAAGATGACGATATGTGCAGTTCTTTTAATTTTTTCCTAAAAAATCCAACAGACACTTTGGCTGGTTGCCTTTGCCAAAAATATTTTACACAAACAAATACACACACAGGCATTTCGACCTGTAGTCATGCAAACTGTCGAGCAACAACAATATTATAAGTGAGGATCGTTTTTAAAACTTTTTTTTCCTCATTCTTCATGACTGAAGAAAGGCGAAATTGGATTTTTCCTCAAAAACATGAATGAATTTGGCGAAATATTAACAATTCATTTATGATTGTGACAAAAATTTCCATATTTTACATCTTACATTTATTAAAAAAAAATTCAAGAATGGTTGAATATGAGCGATCACATATGACTTTCTCTGAACTCTGGTTTATTGCTTCTTTGAGGCACTGAAACATAGGGACTTGCGAAGGCAGATAAGGCGGTGTTAGGTGTTTTTTGATAGAAAAATCCTCTATCTATGGTCCGATCGGTATTAACGAGAATGTCGAACGAAACATACGCTGTATGAGCTACATATATCCCGACATGAACCTGGTTAAGAGCAGTGATGACACTAAAGTAATCGGAAGATGTAGGATGAAATACAATGAGATAGGAACATTTTGTAAAGATGTTGAAAATTTTGATTTTTAGCCCAATGTATTTCTTATGGGAAAATTTCAACATCTTCGAAAATTAATTTTAGATGTTAAATGTTGACAAGTGTGAATAGGCTATAAGGGTATCGTTATTTTGCCAATCACTCACTTTTTGAAGAACACATTTTACCAAAATTTTGTTTTTGCTTTAAAATTGTGAATTCTGAAAATCGTTTAAAATTTTAAGTACATAATAATAAACTATAAAAAAATGTATTTATTTATTTAATAAGAGATACAAATACAACTACAAAAAAATATATTCTAACTTAATTAACCGAGCAATAGTAACGTTGGCCTTCAGCCCGTTGTAGTGAAACCCGAATAAATAAAAGAAATAAATCAAATAAAAAATGTATTAACGGCGCAATAAATTTAACTAAGTACATTTAGTACTGAATAAATTTTATTGGTTTTATTAATTAATTTTTTTTTTAGGAAATATTAGTTGTTGTGTACAAACAAAACACAGCTGTTTTCGTTCTTTTTAAATTTTAAAGCAGCAGCAACAAAACTTATAATTAATAATGGGCAAATTATTGTATGTAATTTTATATGGATCGTTGCTGAATTTATCCGAATTGGTTTAAAACAAATCTTGCATTACAGATTCCATAGGAACTATCCAAGAAATACACTGTATGGGAGATAAAAGAATGCCATTAACGTGCGTACCTGTCTGATCAACATAAGCTAACGGTACTCTTAACATCGGTAGGACTCGAAAAAATCAATGTAAAATCGTCGAAAACAAGGATGATTTTACGCTTTTCGGTGTTGATTTTTCTTCATTGTTACTTTATGTTAATTAAACATGATTTTACAATAACTAGCGAACAACATTTTGTTCTTTCAAAATAACTATAATTCAATAAAACTTATTTCAAGTTGAAACAACGTGAATTTCATGTAGAATCAAATAACAGTGTGAAACACTTACCCTGTAACTAGGGTATTTATTAATCGGGCTTTTGCTTTAATCGGTTAATTTTGTTTTTGATCGGTTAACCGGTTAATAAGGGTTTTTTTATAACTTAAGTAAGTTCAATATATAAAAATTAAAAATTATTTATTATTTGGATTTTATTGGTAAAAAAATAATAACATAACAATACTTGAACCAAAACGAGCAAACAAAAAATAATCAATAACTATGTTATACATATTTTTTAATTAATACTTATTATGTATTTATTAAAAAATAAACTCTGAAATCATATTATTAATTACTTCAATAGCTTTATTAAATAATGTTTTAGAAAAATAAATTGGATTAAATGTTTAGAATTTGAGCGATTCTTTTTTAGTTTTGATAAAACTTGACTTGGAAAAAATTCGTTCACTTATCTTGGATGTTGGAGAACTCGAAAGCAACCCATAACACAGAATATCTAATTTCTCAGACTTTTTCCTGGATTTCTCTAAACATATTAAATTAACTGTTAACCGAATGAATACCCTACCTGTAACACATGTTTCACTTATTTTGTATTCTCCTTTGTCAACAGAAGCATCAGCAGAATCGCCCGATTTGGTTTTCGTCTTCATTCTACTTTGAAAATTGATGTACTATTTAACTAAATAATTTTAATTTGAAGAATACGGGAATTGTCTTCTTTTTATAACATATTTTAAACATGAAAATAAAAAAATGTACATACTTAAGTATGTATGCAATTAATTTTACAAGATTTGATTTTAATATAAACCAGGTTTTTATGGATTCAATATTGAACAATGTTATTTTAAGTGCCGGTTCACACAAGTCAAGTTTGACTCGTCAAGTCTTGAGCTTTTAGGAAAGAAGGGTAAAGAGAATGCCATTTCATTTCCCTTCTCTCCTAAAAACTCAAGACTTGACGAGTCAAACTTGACGTGTGTGAACCGGCACTAACAGTTAATTATATTAAGTTAACTTGCATTAAGGTTATTTTAATATTTTTTGTATAAAATTAATATGAAATACATAATTATAAATTTAAATAAAATGCATACTTTTGCAGAAATTTGCTATGATTATCAATCAACATTTTGCCATGTTAATTTAACATTGGTATGTTTATCAGTGTGCTCAAACCAACAAGGCGTGGGATCACAACTTCTACGGAAAGCACAGCCGGAGAAGACCGAGACTCCGGTGGAAGGACCAAATGAAAGAATACATGCATATCATTAGTATAACGAACTGGAGAAAGCACGCACAAGAAGACCGAGACTCCGGTGGAAGAACGCACAAGATCGAAGTGCGTGCTTAAGCGGGCCAATTCCAGCAACAGGTCGTAGAGCCATTTCAATTAAAATGTTACAAAACAGAAAACAAAACTATCGTTCTTATTTGTATATCACTTAATGCACATCAGTATTTGAAATACGTATTTAAAATACACTAATTGCAAGCTGCTTTACCTTACAATTTTAGGGTAAAAATGAAATATAGATGGCAAAACTGAAGCAACACATTGGTTAAACAGATAGATATTTAAAACAGAAAAGCCATCCGGAAAAGTTAACCAGAATTGAAATTGCACCAAAATATGCCTTAAAAAGGCAAAATATGCTTTATAAACTTAAAAATTGCTGCCAAAATACTTGTTGACAAAATTATGCCCAAAAATGCTGCAAAAAGTAAAAATGCAAAATAATGGATTTACAAATCGATGCCATAAAAGGCTCTCAAACGGATAAATATATTGTTTGTGCCTTCATTGGTTGGGAAAAGCACTTTTTTCGCTGGCGATTTTTGGGGATAATATATTATTATAAATTCCATTTTTGCAATGGCAAGACCGATTTTGTCAAGATGTGGGTACAAATTTAATGGCGTTTTCTTTTCTAAAAAAAAGTGTTGCATAAGTGTTACATGTGACTTGGCAGCATTTCTTAATTCTCCCCTAATTTTTAATAAGTGTTTAATATTTTACGTTTACAAAAGAACACAAATTTCGGCATTAAACAATAAAGTACATACAATTAGCGCAAGGTAAATTCAATTACAGGTAATGACAAGACTACAACAATTCAAAGCCAACAGAAACCACAGTTTTTTGTATTGCATTGTTAGTGTTTACGGCTCGAAACTTGCCACCACCTTGTACAGAATTCGCCTTGATCTAGTGCTGCACTCATGCCCCTTTAATTAAAATGAGAGTTGAACATGTAGCATTTATTTTAATTTTAAAGGGAACATCATCAGAAAAGAACGCTTTACACTTTTAAAATAACAAATGTTTTTCAGAAAAGAACGCCATAAGTCTTTCTTTAAAACTTTTTCAAGAGCTTGTTGAAATAGTTTTATACATATATGTATGCTTTTTTACCAACAAGCGTTACTTCTGTTGAACCAGTCTTTGCTGTAATGAATACAACCAAGATCAATATTTGCAACAGAATGCAATAAAGGTTATTAGAATAAATGCACACTTTAAAGTAATGCAGCTTGCTGTGACAAATTTATTCAATCATCTCAAATGCACTTTTTTAAAAACAACATGTAAAACAAAATTGCATTGGCTGATGAATCAGAAGATTTTGATTCCCTAGTTTCTGAAATGATAAATATTGACGCATAATTATTTTTCTTTTTCGTTTTGCGTCACCCTTGTTACATACTATACATGTGTACATAAGTATATCTTTAAGAATAAATAACATTAGTTTAAATAATATTACACAAATTGATTTACGTATTTAAATAAATCAATGCATGCATATTTTTCCATTGACACAATGTTATGTACATATTTTATTTGTATGAAAATGTATGGATTTTTGGGGATAAGAAAATAGCTATTTTGGGGATGAGAAATCGCACATTGGGGATAAGGCTTAAAACAGAACTGGGAACACTGATACGGGTAAGTAAATAAATCATAATAATTTCTTCTTTCTAATTATTTTTTTTTTTGGTTTTTTTCAAGCACGAATTCGGGATGAAATCAATATTTTAATACTTGAATCATGCGCATTTTGAGATTGATTCAATCTTAGTTTTACTTAAATCAATCTCATTTTCGGATTATTTTAAGTACGAAATCGGGATTGAATACGGATAATTTAAGTATTTTGCGATTGAAAATCCGTACTTGAATCAATCTTTCTGTACTTGATTCAAGAAAATCCCTACTCACCGAACTATTAGCACCGCTTCGGATTGATTTGAGTACGGATGGATTGATTTTTCTTTTGAGTGTAAGTTTGTCATTCCGCTTGGAATATCAACAATATTGATCTCAGACCCAATAAAGTATATATATTCTGGATCCTTATGAGGAGCGAAGTTGATTTAACGATGTCCGTGTTTCCGCTGAAATGGGTTTTCCTAAGACCCCAGACATGATAGGGACTTGGTATATACACTGCGCGCCATCAGGTCAGCACCCCTCCTTCGCTCATTTGTTTTTTGCTTTTATCTTTTTTCCTATTGCACCGAAACTCGTAATTTTTGTTTTGGTTTTGCAATTATTATGTTTAATTTCTCTTACAAGAAATAAAACGATGATTAAGGAACCGTTACAGGTAATAACTTACTATTTTGTTTATTTTCGATGAATACTTCGCATCATCAGACTAGCGCCCCAAATAGATTTTTAGTTATCGTCTGGGGATGGTTAGCTAGGCAAGTGTACAAGTCTTGGCACAAAAGCGTGTGTCAATAAAATGTTATTAACATTCATTAAAAAGTGTACTATCCCAAATTACGTTGTTTTTAATTTTTTTATGCTCTTTGTACACTTGCATACATTGCGGAGGAACGCATGGAAAATGTGAAATATGCGTTCACACTTGACACGTCTAACATTTGCTATCAATAAAAAATGGTAACGCTGCTTTCAAAGCAAATACCATTCTGTCAGTGATGCCACAATAATAATAGAATTTATTGCCACTTTTTCTAGTGATAACACTAAAGTAATCGGAAGATGTAGAATGAAATACAATGATATAGGAACATTTTGTAAAGATGTTAAAAATTTTGATTTTTAGCCCAATGTATTTCTTATGGGAAAATTTCAACATCTTCGAAAATTAATTTTAGATGTTAAATGTTGACAAGTGTGAAAAGGCTATTAAGGGTATCGTTATTTTGCCAATCACTCACTTTTTGAAGAACACATTTTACCAAAATTTTGTTTTTGCTTTAAAATTGTGAATTCTGAAAATCATTTAAAATTTTAAGTACATAATAATAAACTATAAAAAAATGTATTTATTTATTTAATAGGAGATACAAATACAACTACAAAAAAATATATTCTAACTTAATTAACCGAGCAATAGTAACGTTGGCCTTCAGCCCGTTGTAGTGAAACCCGAATAAATAAAAGAAATAAATCAAATAAAAAATGTATTAACGGCGCAATAAATTTAACTAAGTACATTTAGTACTGAATAATTATTATTGGTTTTATTAATTAATTTTTTTTTAGGAAATATTAGTTGTTGTTTACAAACAAAACACAGCTGTTTTCGTTCTTTTAAAATTTTAAAGCAGCAGCAACAAAACTTATAATTAATAATGGGCAAATTATTGTACGTAATTTTATATGGATCGTTGCTGAATTTATCCGAATTGGTTTAAAACAAATCTTGCATTACAGATTCCATAGGAACTATCCAAGAAATACACTGTATGGGAGATAAAAGAATGCCATTAACGTGCGTACCTGTCTGATCAACATAAGCTAACGGTACTCTTAACATCGCACATAGGGGTTTTTTTGCCAATCTAGCCGGACATTAGGCAAAAAATTAAATTTAAGAAATGGAAATGAAAAAAAAGTACGCAGCTGGACAGACAGCAAAGTTCTGCATCGTATAGTGAATTTTCAAGTCTTTTGCTTGAGATTTGTCGTTTTGGGACACTGTTAAAACCAGGAAAGTTGATTAAATTGCATGCGTGTTCATTGACTTTTTACGGTTTTAGGAGGTTTACAATATATATTTTTGTAGATAAACGAATAAAGATTTTACATTGATTTTTTTTTCTGAGAAATACTATATAAACAGCTACTTATGAAAATTCTTAGAAAAATTTGATTTGAAGTTTTTATCATAAAAAAATTAGTTCGAAATTAAAAAAAATCGATTTTTTTGTTCATTTTTTTGTAAAAAAAAAAATTTAAAAGGTTTTTGAAGGTGAAGCCAGTTGAGTTCATAAAAGTGTAATACATCACGATATAATTTGAAATCTCTACTTTTAAATTAAAAAAAAAAACGTTGCGCGTTGTTGCACCATATTTTGAAAATTTCACCTTTTTTCTGTTTTTGCTCATCTTGCATAGGTACATATGATAAAAACCCTTTCGTCAGTCATAAAATGTTTTGGTTGTACGTAGATGTTTTTTATTTAAATTATTACATCTAAGACTAATATTACCTGTGTAAAAAAAGGGATGTGCGAAACAGTAAGTAACGGGTTTTAACCACCTGTGCGGCCGCTAAATGACGTTATGTTATGGAGCAAAATAAATGTACCTGTTTTGCATAACTTTTAAAATCATTAACAACAAAAATAATATATAATAAAAAATCAAATCTGGGCTCTAGGTACTTAGTTTTTTTTAATATACATATATTGTGGTTATTGCATAAAATTGTTATCAGAACCATTTTGAAGCTTCGAGAGTAAAATGGAAAAAGTGTATACGAAATTAGAGTTATTCCAAATTATACAAGAATGTAGTTCTAAACTCGTTGAAGAGAAATTACAATTTTTAGTTAGACAATTGTGCGAAATTTCAAAATGTCAAGAAGATAGTGACATATCAGTAGTAAATCAGTGCTTAAAGAAATTCAAATATTTTTTTAAAATATTTTGGCATTCAGCACAAAGAAAACAGTATCGATTTGTAAGCATGCATGCCAAATGGCTGGAAGCAACAGTGACAATACCTTTATTTGGGAGTTCGTCTTCAAAACGACTACAAAAGCCGTTCGTTGAATTGACCGAAAGAAGTAAGAGAAGAAAAACTGAAATCTTGCGAACTCAATACGATACTGGGGTCTAATCACCGCATACGATATCGAGCAAAATTGATCGAAATTATTTATTTTGGTATCATGAATCTCGATATAGAATGAAATTTATTGAATTTGAAATAATAGCATTCGATATCTAGTAACTCGACATTACATTTCTCAAATTTTCATTCGATACGTCAGTGTCTATCGTATGCAAAAACATTCGATAGTTTATTCGATACGATAGTATCGAATGCGGTGATTAGACCCCTGATTTATTGATGCACGCTGCCCAAACACAACTGCAAAAGAAAAAAAGAAATTGTGTCTTCTCCGACAAGAGCTACAAAGTTAAAAAAAAGCATACAAAGCTGCACAAGAGGATAAAGTAAAACAGCTAACCCCTCTAAAGGCTCTTTCTATATTTGTAGAAGCTGATCTTTCTCGAAAACAATTTGAAATAATCCGAAGTGCCGATAAGAAGGTGTATCCTAGCTACAATATTCTGCAGAGAGAAAAAAAGAATCATTTAAAGTAACGGAAACATGTGCTCAAATAAATCTTCAGGATTTGCTTAATCATACTGCAAGTAGATTACTTACATTTTTAAAAGATGTTTTATGTGATTCACAAATAGAAGAATGCAACTCTCTCGAACTAATAAGCAAATGGGGCTGCGATGGCTCACACCAGGCACATTTTAAGCAAAAGATGAAAAATTATGCTTCTGATTCTCATATTATTCAGAGTAGTTTCGTACCGCTTCGACTAATATATGGTGCAAAAAAGGAGAAAATATTATGGCAAAATCCAACTCCTTCATCACCTCGATATTGCAGACCTATTCGCATCAGATTTGTTAAAGAAACTGTAGATGTAATCGAGGAAGAAATTAATTATGTGCCATTAGTTCAGTACAAAACACTAATTTTTTAATGGAAGGAAAGTTATATTCAATAAAACATACAATGGTATTTACGATGATAGATGCAAAAGTATGTAATGCCGCAACACAAACTACGTCCACAATGAAGTGCTATATTTGTGGGGCTACTTCGAAAGAATTTAACAATTTGAAAATCAAAAGGGATATAGACGTAGATGCACTTTCTTTCGGATTATCTACTTTGCACGCCAGAATTCGTCTATTTGAGAGCATCAAAAATAAATGTCCGAATACTTTTGTGAAATAAATTTAGAAAAACACTTTTTTGTTGTTCAGTTCAATGCTGCCCAGTTCTTACTGCCCTTCTTTATTAAAATCAAGATATTATATACTTATACTACATTTACACCTACGCAAAATCTAGTTCTTACGAGATTTCGAGCCAAATCTAGTTGTTTTTGACTAGATTTCCCATACAAAACAAAATCTACTTCGTGACTAGATTTCGACGAAATCTACTCAAAATCTAGTAGTACTTAATGATGCAACTATGGTTTTTTCAATAAAGCACTAAAAAATACTTCCCTGCACAAGAAAAAATGACATTTAAAAAAAAACAAAACAAAAATTGTTAAAAAAATTAAAAAGTTTTATAAAATAAATAAATAAAAAATTGTAAAAAAATAAAAAAGACGAATAATATTGATACAATAAATATCGTTGATTATTAATAAAAGGCAATGCAAATTTTTTAATGTATATTTCTTTTTGTGTTTGTATGTGTTACGAAAAGTCTTTCAGTTAGTTGTTTTGTTATATAAGCAAAATCTCCCTAATGTCAAAAAAGTGTAATGTAAACGCACTAGATTTCGAAGAAGATTTTAAATCAAATCTACAAGATTTCGGCCTAATGTAAATGTAGTATTAATAAAAAATAGGGTACAATATTGCTTAATACTAAAAGTTCATACTCTTGCTTAAATCATCAATTTTGATTTAAGCGAGAGTTTATTGTAACACTTAAAATTCTTTGAAATTTTGACAATAAAAGTTCAACAAGCGAGAGTTTGTTGTAACACTTAAAATTCCAAGAATTTTAAGTACTTGATAAAATCGATTTGGAAAATAAAGAATTTTAAAGTATAGATGTATGTGTGTTGGTTTGCGTTTGTTTAGTAATAAATTTGTCATACACACAAACATGTATAAAAATGTAATATTTATAATATAAATGTTCTAGCGGTTATAACACCCCCACCGTTAGATTGAGGCTCCGGCGAAATTAGAACTTTACTTTTAGGTTTCATATAGAATAAAATTAAAATCAATATCAAAATTGCAAGTATTATTATTATATTAATGCTTGTATTAATAATTTTTGATTTATTGTTATGGTAAAGTATTTTTTTAATAGTTTCTTCATGTTTAATTTGCTCTAAGTATAGAGTTTCTAGTTTTAAATCAGCAAAAGTTGTATTAGAGTTTTCTTTTATTTTAGTTATAAAATTGGGTAAGATAAAATTTTCGTATAATTTTATTTTAACATTTGTGAAATTATTATCTAATGTATAAATTTCACAATTTTCGAATTTGATAAGAAAAGTGCCCGTTATTTTTAAGTCATATTTATTATTACAATTATGTGTTATTTTGGAATAAAAATTCTTAAATATTAGAATACCTGGTATTATTTCGTTTACACTGGTAATATCCATGGTTGTCATATTGCAATGGGCTTCTTTAAAATTAACAATATTTTCTAAGCAATTATCATTAATCTGTATTAAATTTTTCATTAGATTTTCTTTAACATTTGTTTCATATATTTTATTATTTTTGCTAACAAGTACTTCGTTACTTTTAAGTGATATAGATTTGTTTTTTGAGTTAGGTATTGGTTCAAATATAATATTTGACAGTACAGAATTTGAATATTGTGGAATTAAAAGAATTATAACGATGTTTTCATTTTCAAATATTACTGCTACTTTGATATTAGTATAGCTATCAAAGCTGGCAATTAAATCTAGTTCTGTCTTCGTAAGTATGTCTGTTGGGATTATTCCTAATTTGCTGGAAAAAACTATTTGGCCAATGTCGTCCACATGGTTTTTTAAAAGGGTAATGTCATTATTTACTTGATATATGTGGCTTATAAGTCTAAATTCGTCTTCCAAATCTCTAATTTTATTTTGAAGAAAGTTTTTAAATTTATTGAAATAAGTGCTGATTATTATTTGTTTTTGGTTGATGTGATTAGTAATATTCTTAATTTGATTACTTATGAGATTATTAAAAGTTGTGAGATTATTTACTTGAGTTTTCATTGAATTGAGGGCATTGTTTATCTGAGCCTCGTCGTCGCTGTCCATAGATCCGGCAATATATTTTAACCCTTTTCCTAATACGTTAATAAGGCCTCTTTTTTCTCAGAAGTGCGGTTTTAAGTTACTTATTTTTACATTTAATATCTCATAGTTTTTTGTTATACTGTCAAGTAGAGAGCTCGTTTCGGGGTTAGTTTTAGTAAGGCTGCTGTTTATTGTTTTTATGTTCTGCTGTAAGAGGTAAAGACTGTCTGTATATGCCGTTATGTTGATTACATGAAGGATTTTATTATATTGTTCGATTGTTTTAACTTCGTCCACTTTGATTGGGAGGTAACCATTATTACTTGTCAAGTCTTGGATGTTCAGTAGTTGCGCTCTTATGGGTGTGAATAAGATGAAAATTATAGTCCAGGTTTGCATCTAAAAATATATGTGCGTGTTAATCAATATCTAAGCATTGTTTGCTCTAATCTGGAATTTTTTAAATGGTTTAACATGGGTTTTGTAATATTTAAGATTTGTTTTATTCTCTTTTAGGTGTTCATTATCTATTTTGGTCGCGTTAATTTTCCTATACTTACGGTGGTTTTCCCCGCCTCTTATTTCTTTAATAAAATTTTCTCCGTTCTCTATTTCGACATCAGTCCTGTCTTTGTTTAATGTATTAATATATTTAGTTTTTTTTCTTAGTATTAGTTCATAAAATTTTGGGTATTCTTCTTCTGAGATTTTTCCGTTTATGAAGTCAATTGGTTTTACCTTTGTAGTACTATGTATTGTATTATTGTAAAACCCTATTATTCTGGATATTTTATCTTCGATAGTTTCGTTGTGGGTTCTTTCGTCATGTCGCAAAAGTCTAATATGTTCATTAATGGTATTATGTAGTCTCTCGATGTCTGCATTCGAGGTGTGATTGCTATTGGAGGTATAGTGTATTATAACGTTTTCATCCTTTAAAAATTGTACTAATGGGATTGCTTTAAACCCGAGTTCGTTATCTGCAACAATTTTTCTTGGTTTACCATATATTGAGAAGTATTGAATAAGTTTTGATTTAAATTCTACCCATGTTCTTCCACAAATTCTAAATGCTGAAGCGAATTTTGTAAATTTGTCTATTATAGTCAGAAATAGTTGTTTTTGTAAAGTATAGAAAACGTCAATATGAATAATGTCTCGAGGCTTGTTGGGTGTTTCTGTAATTTTATAGGGTACTTTAGGAGGCTTTCTGTCGTATTTTTCTACGTTACATACTTCACAATTGTTTAGGTATAAATTGAGTTATTCTTAATTTAAGTTGAGGATGGTAGATTCGATTTTTCAACTCTTCAAAAACTGCTGTGATACCTCTATGGTTTTTATCATGGTGCTCTATTTTTATTTCTTCACTTAATTTTTCTTCGTCTTCTACCAAATTGAAACATCGTACTATTTTGAAATTTGTATTAGTTGAGAACAATTCGTCAAACGTCTCTTTGAAAACAGGGGAAAAATCGTCATCCATTAAGATTGCATTTAGTTGAGTGGGATTAAAATGCGTTTTTAGCAAAGTGATAGCACATTCTTTATCTAATTCTTTCATAAAGATAGTTTTTCTTTTGTTTTTAAAGACATTCCTATTTCTTATTCTAACTGATCCGGACGTTAACTTCTTTATAATAATTTGGTTTTTAAATAGGTTAATAGCTGTTGGGGTTTCTTTTATTGTTGTATCACTTAAATTCATCACGTTTATACTAATTGGTTCGTTTTCTATTCTTGAAAATGCGTCGGCATTGCTGTTTTTAGTTCCCTTTTTATACTTTATATCATAATTAAATTCAGAAAGTCTTAGACGCCATCTCACGAGTTTAGAGTTTGGTTCTTTAATTGAAAAAAGCCACGTTAATGGTTTGTGGTCTGTTTCTATAGTGAATTTTCTTCCAAATAAGTAAGGCCTGAAATATTTTGTTGCCCATACTATAGCAAGTAGTTCTTTTTCGATGGTGCTATAGTTTATTTCGTGATCATTAAGGGTTCGACTAGCATAGCAAATTGGATGGTTGTCTTGAGATAAAATGGCTCCTAATGCATAATTGCTAGCATCTGTGGTAAGTGTAAACTTCTTTGTAAAGTCGGGGTATGCTAATATTGGTTCATTAATGAGTAAAGTTTTTAGTGTATTGAGACATTTTTGATATTCTGGATCGGAAATATTTAATTTTATATCCTTTTTTAAGTATTTTGTCATAGGTTTCGCTATTGCTGAATAATCTTTAATAAATTTCCTATAGTAACCCGTAAGACCTTAAAATTGTTTGATTTGTTTTACGGTGGTTGGAATTCGAAAGTTAGATACGCATTGAATTTTTTTTGGATTTGGTTTTATCCCTTCAATTGTAACAATGTGTCCTAAAAATTCTGTTTCCTTTTTCAAAAATTCGGACTTGTCTAACTAAATTTTTAAATTGGCTTCTTTTAATTTTTCAAATATTAATTTTATAGAATTCAAATGTTCTTGTAGTGACGTGGAGAAGATAATCACGTCGTCTAGATATACTAAGAATATCTTATTTATATAGTCTTTAAGGACTGTATTCATTAATCTTTGAAACGTCGCTGGGGCTGTTTTCAACCCAAACGGCATCCTCAAAAATTCATAATGACCTCCTTCAACGCTGAAGGCTGTCTTATGAATATCCTCTTCCTCGATTTCAATCTGATGAAATCCTTTTGCGATGTCGAGGGTTGTGAAATACTGGCATCTTCCCAGTTTATCAAGTATCTCCTCTATGTTGGGTATAGGATATTTATCGTCAATTGTAATCTCATTTAATTTGCGATAATTAATGACGAGTCTCCATTTGCTTTCCCCACTTGCATCGGCTTTCTTTGGCACGATCCAGATTGGGGCGGAATAGGGCGAATTGCTATCTCTTATTATATTACTTTCTAACATCTCTTGTATTTGTTTTTCAACTTCAAATTTGTGTATATATGGGTATCTATAAGATTTTGAGACTATTGGAACATCGTTTATAGTTCTAATTTTATGTTTAATGGCGTTTGTAAAGCTAAGTTGTGTATTTTCTTTGAAAAATATTGATGAATATTTTTTTATAAGTAGTAAGAGACGTTGTTTTTCTTCAGAATTAAGGTGCTGTGTTCTAATTTGGTGTTCCAAGGTTTTATATTCTTTCACATTGTTACTATAATCGTCTATCTTCTGCGTAGCGATCATCCTATTAGAAATGTTGTACTGTTCTTCACAAAAAATTGATTTACTTTTTATCTCTTTTTTATCGTCAAAAAATTTTGGTATATTCTGTCCATTTATTTGGATAGAATTATTTGCATAATTTATGCAACCATTATATGTTTTAAGTATATCATTGCCTAGTAGGCCATCGTAATCGTTATGGAATTTTAAAACATAAAACTGTAGCATTTTATCAGTAATTTTAAATTCTTTGAATGCTGGAATTATTACTTTTTCTTTTACGTTTACTTCGTTTTGAATTGTTTTAATTATAAGGGGTTTAATTTGGTGTATCCACTTTGGATGACAAATTCCTGGGTTAATTATTGAATTTGTGGCTCCAGTATCCACTATTAATTTTATATGTCCTAATTTTGTTTTTATTTTTATATGTGGAAGTTGCTTCCCGAGGCTCTGTCCCGAAAATTTTCTGATATTACGTTAACATTAACGTCCATAGGTTCCTGTCGTTGTGTTGGTTGGAAGTTGTGGTTGTTGTGCCACTGAATGCTTTCCCTAGGTATATTTTGTCGGTGAAATTGGTTTTGGGGTCTTAGATCGGGTGCATTGTTTTGTCCATAGTGTTGTTGGACTGGGTTTCTGTTGTTTTGTCTTTGGTTGTAAGTAGTATATCTTTGGTTTTCCCTATAATTCTGACTGTTATGGAAATTATTTTGGTTATTTGGTCGATTATGGGAAGAGTTTTTGTATGAACCGCGATTATAATTGTTGCCGTTATTGTGAGTTTGTTGGTGTCTGGGTGTAAAGTGTTTTTGATTATCAGGATTGCTGGAATATGCATATCCTTCTTGGAATAAGATGTCCATTGTTTCCTCTATGTCTACTGGATTTCTACAGAAAAGAATTGTCTTCATGGGTTCGGGTATTTTACTTTTAAATATATTTAATGCTGTTTGCATGTTATTTCTGGCACTTTGTCTAGCAGCGTCTGTTTCTCCTAATATGATTACAATTTTGTTATTGAGTCTGTGTAATTTATCCTTAACTTCGTAACAGGAAGTGGCATGACAGTGGATTTCTATAGTCTGTCTGACCTTACCTTTTAATTTCGATTTTATAATGTCCAAGAAAAGTTGTTTTGATAGCTCATCGTAAGTTTCTAAAGGAGGATTTATTCTGTCTATGAGTGCTGTAAAGTTTTGTAAATCTTTACTGTCTCCAAAGAAGTCTGTTAAGTTACTTAAATATTTCAGTGGGTCAATAACTAGCCTATTGGGTTGGTTTCGTATTTCGTCTACCATTTTTACTAAAGTCAGAGCAGCAGTAAATCTGTTTTAAAAATTAAATTCTAATATACTTTTGTTTATTATTATTTTTCTTATTTCTTGAATACTTTTTCCTTGCTCTTAATTTTATTAAAGTTATTTTGCGTAAAAAGCTTTGTAATCTTTCAATATCTTCTTCTTTAGGCGTGTATAATATAATTCTTTCTATCTCCGATTCTATATTAATTTCTTCAATTGTATGCATTTATGCATTTAAAAATAATTTTAAAGAAAAATTGTAAAGAGAGGAAAAATAATTATTTCTATCTCCGATTCTATAAAAAAAAAATTTCAATTGTACGCATTTAGTATTAAAAATAATTTTAGGGTAATATAATAATAATAAAAAAAAAAAAAAATTTGTGGAAATGAAATAACAATAATTTAGAATCGGCTTACTTTGTAGTGGAGTTGCTCGTTTCCTCTGGTTGGTGTTGCAGGACTTCGTTGTTAAAGTTGTATTTTTTTTATGAGGTTGTTTCTTTTATTGAACTTCTTCTTCTTAACTTTTTATTGAATGTTCTTCACGTTTTAAGTTTAATTACTTTCTTTTTCTATTTAGAAATATTTTGCTTTACGTTTCTTTTAAACTTTCAAAGCAATTAAATTTCACAAAAAGTTATTTTTTTTCACTGCCTTCGATCTTTCGAGGGATTTCACAAAACAACAAAAAAAATTCGAAGAAACTACTTTTAATCTTTTAAAAGGATGTGTTTTTTTTTGTGTCCTTTGATCTTTCAAAGAGACTTAAATTTAACAAATGTTTTTTTTTCACGTCCTTCGATCTTTCGAAGGATTTCACAAAACAAAAAAAATTCGAAGAAACTACTTTTAATCTTTTAAAAGTATAAGTGTTTTTTGTGTCCTTTGGTCTTTCAAAGAGACTTAAATTTAACGAATGTTTTTTTTTCCACGTCCTTCGATCTTTCGAAAGGACTTACGTTACCGCGTTAATTCAATGATTTGAAACAAGTTATTTTCTCCTGAAAGGATAACACTCCGCGGAATCCTACCGACTGCGCCAAATAAATGTCCGAATACTTTTGTGAAATAAATTTAGAAAAACACTTTTTTGTTGTTCAGTTCAATGCTGCCCAGTTCTTACTGCCCTTCTTTATTAAAATCAATATATTATATACTTAATAAAAAATAGGGTACACTATTGCTTAATACTAAAAGTTTATACTCTTGCTTAAATCATCAATTTTGATTTAAGCGAGAGTTTATTGTAACACTTAAAATTCTTTGAAATTTTGACAATAAAAGTTCAACAAGCGAGAGTTTGTTGTAACACTTAAAATTCCAAGAATTTTAAGTACTTGATAAAATCGATTTGGAAAATAAAGAATTTTAAAGTATAGATGTATGTGTGTTGGTTTGCGTTTGTTTAGTATTAAATTTGTCATACACACAAACATGTATAAAAATGTAATATTTATAATATAAATGTTCTAGCGGTTATAACACATCAACAAAACAAAATACCTGCCATTAAGTAAGTGAAAATTTTGAAATAAATTGTTTTAAAATCAAATTCTACAAAATTCATCGATGGATTTTTGTATTAATTTTCTTTACGTAAGTAAGCTTCGCAACAGAAATATACAAAACAAAAATTCTGATAGGGCATACAAAATATTACAGGTAAATATTGAAGGAATAAGACTATTAAAGTAAAAAAGCTTTTGAGGATTGTAATTTGACTTAGAATACACATTTGAATTATATGAAAATTTGTATAATAAATGTTACTCAACATGAGAAATATTTTTCTAGCACTTAAATAATGATAACTTTGAAAACATATTACAGTTGCCATAACCATTTCATGATATTTAATAGCCATAACATGATAACTTTCTATACGTGTAGTCATAGTATACTTAGGAAGCAAACAAAATATAAAATGCCAT
The DNA here is from genome assembly GCA_949318255.1 of Pollenia labialis. Classification (NCBI taxonomy): domain Eukaryota; kingdom Metazoa; phylum Arthropoda; class Insecta; order Diptera; family Polleniidae; genus Pollenia; species Pollenia labialis. Next base: position 60,584,065 of record OX439139.1, on the reverse strand, counting down.
TCTGTCAGTGATGCCACAATAATAATTAAATTTATTGACACTTTTCTAGTGATGACACTAAAGTAATCGGAAGATGTAGGATGAAATACAATGATAAAGGAACATTTTGTAAAGATGTAAAAAATTTTGATTTTTAGCCCTATGTATTTCTTATGGGAAAATTTCAACATCTTCGAAAATTAATTTTAGATGTTAAATGTTGACAAGTGTGAAAAGGCTATTAAGGGTATCGTTATTTTGCCAATCACTCACTTTTTGAAGAACACATTTTACCAAAATTTTGTTTTTGCTTTAAAATTGTGAATTCTGAAAATAGTTTAAAATTTTAAGTACATAATAATAAACTATAAAAAAATGTATTTATTTATTTAATAAGAGATACAAATACAACTACAAAAAAATATATTCTAACTTAATTAACCGAGCAATAGTAACGTTGGCCTTCAGCCCGTTGTAGTGAAACCCGAATAAATAAAGGAAATAAATCAAATAAAAAATGTTTTAACGACGCAATAAATTTAACTAAGTACATTTAGTACTGAATAATTATTATTGGTTTTATTAATTAATTTTTTTTTAGGAAATATTAGTTGTTGTGTACAAACAAAACACAGCTGTTTTCGTTCTTTTTAAATTTTAAAGCAGCAGCAACAAAACTTGTAATTAATAATGGGCAAATTATTGTATGTAATTTTATATGGATCGTTGCTGAATTTATCCGAATTGGTTTAAAACAAATCTTGCATTACAGATTCCATATCCTATCCAAGAAATACACTGTATGGGAGATAAAAGAATGCCATTAACGTGCGTACCTGTCTGATCAACATAAGCTAACGGTACTCTTAACATCGCACATAGGGGTTTTTTTGCCAATCTAGCCGGACATTAGGCAAAAAATTAAATTTAAGAAATGGAAATGAAGAAAAAGTACGCAGCTGGACAGACAGCAAAGTTCTGCATCGTATAGTGAATTTTCAAGTCTTTTGCTTGAGATTTGTCGTTTTGGGACACTGTTAAAACCAGGAAAGTTGATTAAATTGCATGCGTGTTCATTGACTTTTTACGGTTTTAGGAGGTTTACAATATATATTTTTGTAGATAAACGAATAAAGATTTTACATTGATTTTTTTTTCTGAGAAATACTATATAAACAGCTACTTATGAAAATTTTTAGAAAAATTTGATTAGAAGTTTTTATCATAAAAAAATTAGTTCGAAATTAAAAAAAATCGATTTTTTTGTTCATTTTTTTGTAAAAAAAAAAATTTAAAAGGTTTTTGAAGGTGAAGCCAGTTGAGTTCATAAAAGTGTAATACATCACGATATAATTTGAAATCTCTACTTTTAAATTAAAAAAAAAACGTTGCGCGTTGTTGCACCATATTTTGAAAATTTCACCTTTTTTCTGTTTTTGCTCATCTTGCATAGGTACATATGATAAAAACCCTTTCGTCAGTCATAAAATGTTTTGGTTGTACGTAGATGTTTTTTATTTAAATTATTACATCTAAGACTAATATTACCTGTGTAAAAAAAGGGATGTGCGACACAGTAAGTAACGGGGTTTAACCACCTGTGCGGCCGCTAAATGACGTTATTTTATGGAGCAAAATAAATGTACCTGTTTTGCATAACTTTTAAAATCTTTAACAACAAAAATAATATATAATAAAAAATCAAATCTGGGCTCTAGGTACTTAGTTTTTTTTAATATACATACATATATTGTGGTTATTGCATAAAATTGTTATCAGAACCATTTTGAAGCTTCGAGAGTAAAATGGAAAAAGTGTATACGAAATTAGAGTTATTCCAAATTATACAAGAATGTAGTTCTAAGCTCGTTGAAGAGAAATTTCAATTTTTAGTTAGACAATTGTGCGAAATTTCAAAATGTCAAGGAGATAGTGCCATATCAGCAGTAAATCAGTGCTTAAAGAAATGATTATTCTTCATTGTTACTTTATGTTAATTAAACATGATTTTACAATAACTAGGGAACAAAATTTTGTTCTTTTAAAATAACTATAATTCAATAAAAGTTATTTCAAGTTGAAACAACGTGAATTTCATGTAGAATCATATTGGTTTTAGTGTGATATAACAGTGTGAAACACTTACCCTGTAACTAGGGTATTTATTAATCGGGCTTTTGCTTTAATCGGTTAATTTTGTTTTTGATCGGTTAACCGGTTAATAAGGGTTTTTTTATAACTTAAGTAAGTTCAATATATAAAAATTAAAAATTATTTATTATTTGGATTTTATTGGTAAAAAAATAATAACATAACAATACTTGAACCAAAACGAGCAAACAAAAAATAATCAATAACTATGTTATACATATTTTTTAATTAATACTTATTATGTATTTATTAAAAAATAAACTCTGAAATCATATTATTAATTACTTCAATAGCTTTATTAAATAATGTTTTAGAAAATTAAATTGGATTAAATGTTTAGAATTTGAGCGATTCTTTTTTAGTTTTGATAAAACTTGACTTGGAAAAAATTCTTTCACTTATCTTGGATGTTGGAGAACTCGAAAGCAACCCATAACACAGAATATCTAATTTCGCAGTCTTTTTCCTGCATTTCTCTAAACATATAAAATCATCCATTATGCCATTAGAGAATTGTTTCGGTTAATTCTGTTGGTTTGTCATCATCTAACTTGTTCTGACAAGCACCAAACATTATGCAAAAAAGTTTATTTCCGAATTCCATAATTTCTGTTTTTGTACAGTATTTTAAGAATATAAATATTGTATGGAAAAATATTTCTAAACGCAACTTTTTCGCTGCACTTTGGTAACTTTTTTGGTGTACTTTGGTGCAGATAACATTGTATAATTCTACATTTCATTGTAGAGCGCATTTAAAAAATTGGATTTCTTTGCAACTGACGTTTTGGAACTCACCCATAATTAAAAACACAAAAAAAAAATGGTTTAATACAACAAAAAATTCAAAATTTTGTTACATCGGGTAATCGACTGAAATTAACTGGTTTAATCGTTAATCGAAAAAAGCCAATTTTAAATTAACCGATCAGTTAAGCGGGTAGTAAATAATCGGTTGACCGATTAACGGTTAACCGAATGAATACCCTACCTGTAACACATGTTTCACTTATTTTGTATTCTCCTTTGTCAACAGAAGCATCAGCAGAATCGCCCGATTTGGTTTTCGTCATCATTCTACTTTGAAAACTTGATGTACTATTTAACTAAATAATTTTAATTTAAAGAATGCGGGAATTGTCTTCTTTTTATAACATATTTTAAACATGAAAATAAAAAAATGTACATACTTAAGTATGTATGCAATTAATTTTACAAGATTTGATTTTAATATAAACCAGGTTTTTATGGATTCAATATTGAACAATGTTATTTTAAGTGCCGGTTCACACAAGTCAAGTTTGACTCGTCAAGTCTTGAGCTTTTAGGAAAGAAGGGTAAAGAGAATGCCATTTCATTTCCCTTCTCTCCTAAAAACTCAAGACTTGACGAGTCAAACTTGACGTGTGTGAACCGGCACTAACAGTTAATTATATTAAGTTAACTTGCATTAAGGTTATTTTAATATTTTTTGTATAAAATTAATATGAAATACATAATTATAAATTTAAATAAAATGCATACTTTTGCAGAAATTTGCTATGATTATCAATCAACATTTTGCCATGTTAATTTAACATTGGTATGTTTATCAGTGTGCTCAAACCAACAAGGCGTGGGATCACAACTTCTACGGAAAGCACAGCCGGAGAAGACCGAGACTCCGGTGGAAGGACCAAATGAAAGAATACATGCATATCATTAGTATAACGAACTGGAGAAAGCACGCACAAGAAGACCGAGACTCCGGTGGAAGAACGCACAAGATCGAAGTGCGTGCTTAAGCGGGCCAATTCCAGCAACAGGTCGTAGAGCCATTTCAATTAAAATGTTACAAAACAGAAAACAAAACTATCGTTCTTATTTGTATATCACTTAAAGGACATCAGAGCTGGGCAGTATTTGAAATACGTATGTTAAATACAAATTCGTATTTTGAATTTGTATTATAAATACATGACGTGCAAGTATTTTGTATTTTAAATATATGTCCAGCAAGTATTTTGTATTTTAAATACATACCTACAATAAATAGAAGTACATTGTTTGTATTTTGTATTTTAGATGCATAAAATATGGGAGTATTTTGTATTTTAAAAACATAATTTAAAAAATATATTTTGTCAGTTTATTGATGGTTGTTTGCATTTTGATCTACCAAAAACTAGAACTGGTAAACAAAATTCTTGACAGCTATCCAAAAATAAAAAGAGTATTCATAGAGTTTTATACAAGTTTGTGCTCATCAGGACCTGCAGAAAGATTATTTACTTCAGCATGTTTTATTTATTATCCAATAAGAAACTGTTTGTCTGATGCTACATTAAAAAATCTGATATTTTAATGATTTTGTTATTCGTGCTTAATTCCCAATTTTTATTCTTGATGAAAACACTGAAATTTATTGTTGATGGGATAAGCACGAATAACAAAATCATTTAAATTAAATTTTGTATTCCCACGAAAATTATTTTGATAAAAAATCTGATATTTATGATAGGAAACAATTGTTTTGCTAATTAGTTTTATCTAAAGTATTTTTTGGGTTGAATAATAATGGTGCATTTCGTATTTTAAATACATACTGTTCAGAACTGAACATGTTGACAACAGATGTGGGTAAGGGTTGTTTTTACATTTCTTCCAAATGCACACATGCGTGGATAAAAAAGATTATATTTATTTAAAATATTTAAAAATAGAGTGCATCTTTTAAAATAACAGATAAATAAAATATCACATCTGTTTTCAGTGCTGTAATCATGTGTGTGTATGGTCACCACACGAATAGATAAGACACATGTTTATAGTTAAGATTATACATACTACACTAGTTTTAAGATTTTTTATGTTAGCACTTAAGAAAAATATATTGATAAATAAAGCTAGTTTTAAAATTGAAACTAAAGCAAACACTCGCGTTTACATGGTCCTGCGATAAAAAAAACGGAATCAGCTAGAAAGTCTACTCCCAAATAATAATAAAAAAAAAAATTTTTTTAAAACAAAAATCAAATAAAACTAATTAGTAAAAATGAGTCAAAGACAACAATTATACGAGAACTAAAAGCAAATAAGATATGAACTTGCGGCCATTCTCGTGAAATTGGAAAGCGGGACAGTGAGAACTGCTTCAATCGCTTCTGAAGACTACTTCATAAACAATTACTATGAAAAAGTCATGGAAATGTTCAAGCATACAATGGCAAAATTGGCAACACAAGAAGAGGAAAAAAACCTGAAAAAAGTATGTCATACGTCACGCAAGAACAGTTTGTTCAAATGCAAAATCAAATGCAGACAATGTTGGCTCAACATTTTGAACAAATGTTGCTAATGCAAAACTAAAGAGTTTGTAAGTTCTCCACAAGAACCAAAAAACTACATTGGACAAAGAAAAGATTCTGGTCCTGAAAAAGTATTGCAACTAAATGCAAGAGAGGAAACTGCATCATACGATTTCGCAGAAGAGTACAAAAATTGGAGGAATGGTTGTTAGAAGAGAATGCAGAAGACATTTTACTCTTAGAACATAAAAAAGTTCGATTAAAGAAGTCATGGTGGATATAAAAAACATCCATAATGAGATTATAACCAAACACTTCCTGGAAGAAGACATAGATGAGGAGCTGGAGATTATAGAAAAACGGTATGAAGAGGCAGTACAAAATATACTCCGCAAAATATCAGAGCTACGAAAAGAAGAGAAAGTGGTGGCATAAGAAACAGTGAAAGTACCATATTTTAATGGCGACATTGAAGAATGGTCTTCGTTTTATAATATGTTCAATAAATTAGTACATATGACTAAAGTTCCGGCGGTAGCGAAATTGCTAAGACTAAAAACTCCCGTAAAGGGAGAAGCATTAAAAAACCTTCCCATTACTGACAGTAATTATGAAGCTGCATGGGAGATTTTAAATCAAAGGTTTGGCAATAGAAGGATATTATTTACAAAATTGGACAAAATACTAGATCAACCAAATATTAATATTAATTCAGCAAACAACTTAAGAAATTTGCTGAACGTTACAAACGAAAGCATTGAAGCGCTTAAGGCAATGAATGTTTCCTTAATAGATGCCGACCCAATACTTGCTCGAATTGTCATAAGAAAATTGGACAAAGAGGGGCTTGTATTATATGAACAAACCACCAAAAAATCGAAAGAAATACAAAATTTAAAAGATGTGATGACTTTTATAGAACTACATTGTGAAGCATTAGAGGCATCATCAAGCAAAAAGTACAACACCGGAGATCGAGCAACGATGATGTCAACGGAAAATGGCTTCTGCAACTATTGCAAAAAGAATGGCCATAAGCTGCGAAACTATAAAAAGTTTTTGGCCTTAGCAGTAGAAGAAAAAAATTCTTGGGTTCGAGAGGCTAAAATATGTAATATGTGTTTAAATCACAGAATGGACAAGAGGTGTTTCCAAAAAATAAATTGTGATCAATGTGGAAAAATGCATCATTCCATATTACATATTAATTATGGACAGACAACAAAAAATGAAACAGCCAAGTCCATGAATGCAAATTCTCCAGCAAACGTGTTGCTTGCCACTGCACAAGTAAAGGTGAAGTCAGCACATGGTGAATACATTTTATTGAGAGCGTTAATTGACCATGGTTCCCAAGTGACTGGAAGAGTTACCATTAAACTTCAACCACAATGACGAAGATGAAGCTTGTCTAAACATATTTAATGAAACTACAAAAATAAATGCAGATAACAGAATAGAAGTTAATCTACCCATTAGAAAGGAAGATCGTAGCTTGGCGATTCTAGAAACCAAGCTGTAGCTAGAATGCTTTCTCTTGAAAGATAATTAGAAGTAAATCCTAAATTAAAAGAAGACTACAACAACTTTTTGAAGGAGTATTTGCAGTTGGGTCATATGAAGCTAGTAGACGAATTTAACAGCGGTAAATATTATTTACCTCACCAAGCAGTAGTTCGAGATTGCAGCCTGACGAATAAGTTGAGAGTGGTTTTTGATGCATCTGCAAAAACATCAAATGGTAAAAGCTTAAACGATATAATGCTTACAGGACCTAGGTTGCGACATGATATTTTTGATATCCTGACTAAGTGGAGGCTGTGGAAATTTGTTGACACAGCTGATGTAGAAAAGATGTATGTACCGACCAATTAGAATTACCCCAAAACATGAGTTATATCAGCACATATTATGGAGAGAATGTAAAGAAAACCCCATCAAAGAGTATAAACTCACAACGGTTACCTACGGAACTGCATCCGCCCCGTTTTTAGCTGTGAGAGCTTTATTGTATATAGCTGATAATTGTCATAGCGAAGAATTAAAAGATATAATCAAAGAAGATTTTTACATGGATGATCTAATAACAGGAGCAGATTCAATTGAAAAGTGCAGAAATATTCAGCATGGGGTACGTTATCACCTTGCCAAGTATGGATTTAATTTAAGAAAATAGGTATGTATCTAATAACTGGGATATACTTAACGACATAAGCAGCTCCAGTGACAACAAAATTATTCAAATAAGAGATGATGAATCAATTAAAACGCTAGGGTTACAATGGGATCCAGTGAAGGACAGCTTCCGCTTCAACATAAATTTTTCCAGAAGCAGCAACATAAAAAAAAGATATGCACTAGCAGAAGTGTCAAAAATTTTCGATCCTCTAGGATGGTTATCTCCAGTGACTGTTGTTGCTAAATTATTTATTGAAAAACTATGGCTTTTGCATTGTACGTGGGATGAAGAACTACATGATGATTTAAAGAAAGAATGGTTGCAGTTTACCTACAGAGGACCTTCCAGATTTGCAAAGAATACGAATACCAAGATGGTTGCGGACCATAGAAAATTTTAATTTTGAGCTGCATGGTTTTGCAGACGCATCCGAGAGGGCATATGCTGCAGTCATTTATCTAAAGATTAATGAATCAGTAACACTTTTAGCAGCTAAGACAAAAGTTAATCCTATAAAAAATTGAAAAAGTCTATCGAAACTCGAGCTATGTGCAGCGAACCTCCTGGCAAAACGTATATATCGTCCCCTTAATAAAACAATAGTGTATAATTTTTTTGCCATTTCGAGAAAATGGAGTTTAAAATTTTTGTGTTATTAGACACCTGGGAAAACCGTAATATTCCAGAAAATAATCGATGCTTTTTAGTTGTGGTCATTTAAATATGTGGTGGAATAATCAGGCTACAAGTAGGTGTTATTTAATTAATTTACAAGTGCTTCAATTGCAAATAAATGGGATTTAAAGTACATGATGTCACTTAGGCTACTTTATTTATTTTATAACTTGTATGAAAATCATTATACACTATTTTATTTTGTATGGTATACGCTGTTTTATTCAATAATTTTACGGTATTTTTATTAAAATATTTGATCTCAAAAATATCAATTTGTAACATTATAAAACAGCGATTAATTCATAGTTTTGTTAATTCAGTGGCATATATTCATTACTTTTCAATTTGGGTTATTAAAAACAAAAAATTATTACAAATTAAGGTATACATTGCGTAAATCAAAAATAACTGGAAGTTCATTCGTCTTCTTCTCTTCCTCTGCTTCATCTGACTCATCTAAACAATATCGCTTCTTTTCACCTTGTAAGTTATAAAAAAATGACTGCGAGCCACGACGAATTACATTCTTCTTGCACAAATTTTGGAGATCATGCAGCTTTCGATGGTCGGAATGAAATTATTTCTCAAACAATAGTGTATTTTATTATAAGCTATTTTATGAGTTAAAGTTTTCATAAATTGTATTTTTTTTTCTACAGACTAAAATGGAGTATAATGCGTATACACTGTTATTCTTTTAACAATTTTGGAGTGGCAATTTCAAGTAAAATAGCGCATATGAGCTTACACACTTATTGAAGGAAAATTTTGAACATGAAATTATACACTATTTTTTCCAACGACATTTCGACCCACTTTTTGGAAGTAGAATTTGACGAAATTTTTACCAGACATAAAATCAATGATGGAGATTCTAAATATGCAATAAAAAAATAATGGTGTACATGCGTATACACTATTGTTTTATTGAGGGGACGATATAAGGTGTCAAATACAATAAAAAGACAGTATTTGTTATATGCTTGGAGCGATTCGACAATTACATTAGCATGGATAGCAAATAACAAAAATAAAGATAAATTTGTAAGGAACCGTGTAGCTGAAATAATAAATACAATTCCTAATGCAAAATGGAATTATGTATGCAGCAAAGAAAATCCTGCAGATGTGGCATCACGAGGTATAAGTGCACATAAGCTAATTACACACTCGTTGTGGTGGAATGGTCCAACGTGGTTGCAGTTATCATCTGAAAGCTGGCCCAAAAGAGGTGAAGGAGTTAAATCTGCATTTGCTACTACCATAGTAATGAAATCTACGCTGTTAGAAGAATTAATTAATTAATATTCCAGCTTTTCTAAACTTCAACGAGTAGTGGCGTATATCTTTAGATTCATACATAAATAAAATGCGTAGAACGCAGCAGTTTTTACAATATTTATCTGCAAACGAGCTATTAATATCGGAGAAGAGAATATTACGCTGTCAGCAAGAAGCTGAGAGGAAAGAAGATATAATCGACTTAAAAAAAATGGCATGGTGAACAAAAGCAGCAAACTAGCTAATTTGTTTCCCTTTATAGATAAAGATGGGTTACTTCGAGTCGGCGGTAGATTGCAAAATGCAAATTTGCCATATGATCAACAGCATCCTATAATTTTGAGGAAATCTTTTTTGACAACGTTGCTGATTGAAAAGGCGCATTTAGCAACATTTCATGGTGATGCTCGTTTAGTTGAAGCTACATTAAGAAGAAAATATTGGATCATAGATATGAAGAATTCGATTAGGAAATATATTAGAGGCTGTTCAAAATGTATTCGGTACAACCAAGAAAATTCAAAGCAATTAATGGGCAATCTGCCAGAACCAAGGGTAACAATATTCGCTCCATTTCGACATGTCGGTGTAGATTACGCTGGGCCAATTCATTTAAAGTGTTCAAAAGGAAAAGGGCAAAAAACGTTTGAGGCGTATATAGCAGTTTTTGTGTGCATGACAACAAAAGCAATTTACCTTGAAGCAGTCAGTGATTTAACATCGGAAGCATTCCTAGCAGCGTTAAAGAGATTCTTTGGAAGAAGAGGTCTTAGTTCAGATATTAATTCTGATAATGGGACAAATTTTGTTGGCACAGACAGAAGAATAGATAAAGATTTAAAAGAAGCAGTTCGGAATAACAAAACAATAATTCCAATACTTGCCTCAAAAAAATTCGCTGGCATTTTATTCCCCCGGCAGCTCCTCATTTTGGAGGAATTTGGGAAGCTGGTGTCAAGTCAGTTAAATTTCTTTTAAAAAGAACTATTGGCGAAGCTAAGCTTACATATGAGGAAATGAGTACTTTACTTACACAAATCGAAGCAGTCTTAAACTCAAGACCTCTGGTTGGAATGCATAATAATGATGTCACTCAAATAGATGTGCTAACACCAGGGCATTTTCTAATTGGAAGGCCGTTAAATGACTGGTGGAAGTTAATCCAAAAACTAAGGAAAGACTTTTGGAATAGATGGAAGAATGAGTATCTTACCACTTTGCAACAGCGAAATAAATGGAAAATTCCCTACGAGAATATAAAAGTAGGTATGTACTACCGTTCTGATAAAGGATGAAAATAGTCACCCAGCTAGTTGGCCGCTTGCTAGAATTAGTGAAACACATTGTGGCAAAGATGGAAAAGTAAGAGTAGTTACATTAAGACTTCAAAATAGCACATTAAAGAGGCCTATTAACAAACTGTGCCCATTAGTTACCAGAGATGTAATAGAAGATAATTCACCTCCGGTAAGAAGCTGCTTAACAGAGCTCAAAAAACCAGACAAGATGAAGAAGATGAATGTTATCACAATTGTATTTTTATTATTAATGTTGATAAAACCAGCAAAAGCACCCCCAATTAACGAGAACAATGCGGTCTCAATAGAAGAACTTTCATCAAATAAGGCTATCTACCTTAACAATGTTGGACAGTTAAATACAGTAAACTCGAAATGGAATCTAATAGTATACTACAATTTAACATTATATTTGAAAGAGATTGAAAAGATCGGAAAAATTAAGGAACAGCTACAAGGCGAGTGTCCCAAATTAAACACATATAAAGAATTTTTGCTGTTTTTGATAATTTTATGTTAACTGTGGACTGCGGTCAGAATAATCGTAAAAGGATAACATTACCGTTCAAAGGCATACTAAAACTATCCTACGGGTGTACTGCAACATATGAAGGTATGACGTTATCGGCCTCAAATCATTTTAAATCTGAAGCAAAGTCAAATATCCAGTCGTCATCATGGGGGGTAGATTCCAAAACGATAGCAGATAAAATAGTCAAACCTTTTGATGTTACTATTATCAACAACACGCACGACATAAATCAGCAGAAGATCGAGTTACAAAATATGAAGAAGAAGGTCAACTTAAAGGATCTGCAGTTTCATGAAGTATCTGGTCACGCATCCTTAATTTTAATTTGTATTGTTATTTTAATTTTTAGTTTTATCTGCATTAAGAGCTATCACTGTAAGAATAAATAAAAAATAAAAGTGGAGTTTTCCACACCAATACCAATGCGCACCCGGCAAAATTTTCAGAACTGAACATGTTGACAACAGATGTGGTGAGGGTTGTTTTTACATTTCTTCCAAATGCACACATGCGTAGATAAAAAAGATTATATTTATTTAAAATATTTAAAAATAGAGTGCATCTTTTAAAATAACTGATAAATAAAATATCACATCTGTTTTCAGTTCTCTTATCATGTGTGTGTATGGTCACCATAATAAACATGTTTATACCCTGAAGGAAACCTGGGTGCAAGTGTCTCCAAGTCACCAGTTTTGTCGACTATTTTGGTGACATTGTCTGCATAGTGTCTACACTTCACTACATTTGCCACTATATTTGGCTTTGAAACGCAAAAATGTTTATTAATAACAACTGAGAAGTACAACTCCTATAAAAGTTGAATATATAATAAAAAAATATTGTTATGATTTCGTATTCGTACCAAAAGTGTAGACTACATTTACTTAAATGTACTAGTGATTCCCTGGTTCCAATGTCTTCATATGTTCCCAAAGGAACTACCTAGTCAGTACCTTGTCAGTAGTGCCAACGTCAGTAGTAGATTTCCAATGACACGCACATGTTAAATGTCTATAGTAAATAACATTGACTGGGGTATAATAAGTCACTTGTACTGGTGACTGTGTCAATAGTATATCAGTACAGATTCACTAGTGACATTTCCTACAGGGTAGTTAAGATTATATGTATATACGACACTAGTTTTAAGATTTTTTATGTTAGCACTTAAGAAAAATATATTGATAAATAAAGTTAGTTTTAAAATTGAAACTAAAGCAAACACTCGTGTTTACACAAACATACATGTACATGACGTGGAAGTATTTTTTTTTTTTAATAAATGACGAGCAAGTATTTTGTATTTTTAATACCGCAAAACATGTATTTTGCCCAACACTGATGCACATAAAATAATGTTTATATATGCACCACCGATGCAAATAAGCGAGTTTTTCTATAACCATTGTCGATGCATATTAGTAGAGCATCCAAAAAAGCACTAAAACAATAGTTTTAAGCTATTAAAAAACTCGTTTAAAAACATGAAATTTTTATTGGATAGAGAGAATGTTGAAAAAAATAGATACACGATTGAAAGTTTACGAATTCAACAAAAAATAAATAAGAAGATGAATCTGAAAGAAGATACAGACAACATCAACATTAATTACAGGGTTGTTTTAAATTGATAAACAAATTTAAAAAGTTTTTCACTGTGATACTAGAATAAGATGTGGTTGAAAATTGTTATTGTTAATTGCTTTTTGTTTTTGTTTTTACAAAAAAATTTCCACACTGAAATAAAATATTTAAAATTGTAATATAATCAAAAAATGTTTAAGTTATATACATGGTTTAAAAAAATATTGTATTATAATGTACGTTTTTACACATATTTAAATAGACACCCCCTGAAGAAGTAGAAAAACACTCTACGAAACGTTGGGAAAAAACTGTAATAAAATTGATGTTTTATTTACATTAAAGCTCCGGGCCTAACAAGCTTAAAAATAGGAAATGATGAAAATAAGCTGTTAGAATTTAAAAAAGCAATTTAATTTATTGTTTATTTTCCACTTTATTCGTTCAATACGTTGTTACAGTAAATTACAAAATTAATGCGATAAATTTTCGAAAAGAAAACTCTGTCTATTTGGAATCAGCACATTATTGTACATAGAAAAAGTTTTTTCTACGTCTACAGATGATAAGGGAACCTTTCAAAATTGAGTATTTACTTTGAAGTACATTTATTTTATACGATTGGACACACAATTGCGCTTGCCTCCCAAAATACCCCCAATATCTTTAAGTACCGAAAACCCTTAATTATACCCTTCAACCCAGGTGGAAAAGGGCATATATAAGTTTGTCGTTCGCATTTCATAAGGACCCAAAATATATATACTTTATAGGGTGTAGGATCAATATTGTAGAAATTACAAACGGAATGACAAACTTATATATACCCTTTTACCTTTGGTGAAGGGTATAAAATAGAAAAAAAACCTTACCCAATTTTTCGCCGACCGGTGATTATAATCCTCAGAACTCATACTCTTGTGTTTTGTTGCAATGTTTTTATTTTCTGCCAGTTACTTAAAATCTTATATCGTTATTATATAGTTTCCTTGGGGCGGCGAAAAATAGGTTACTTTACCAAAAATATTGAGAAGGGGAACTAATAGACGTTACTTTACACAAAAACTAAATTTAAAGAAATAAGACGTTACAAACTTTGATGGTTAAATGACGTTACCGAATGAATATTATTGTATGAAGTGAACTTAAACAAGCAAATAATAAAATACGTTGATAAAAATGCCTAATACTTAAAACTTAAACACGCAAAAAAATATATATAACACAATATAAATAGTACGTTCCAGTACAGAGATATAAAAATCCAGTAAGTATGAACATATAGTCAGTCAAGCCCTAGCATATGATAACAGTATTTCAAAACAAATTTTCGAGAGTGTATGGCTAAATGAATAGGGATCTATCTATGTTTTAAATTTCATTAAAATCGGTTTAATAGTTAGCTTAGGAAATTAAAAAAAAAACAAAGACCCTATTTCGGAAAGTAGCTTGTATGGGGGCCATATGAAATTATGGACCGATTGTCAATTAGACCTTATGCCAATTAGAACCTTTGTACCAAATTTTATTAAATTAGCTTTAATTTTACGACCTGTACTTTGCGCACAAGGTAACATGGACAGCCAGCCAGCCTGACATCGTTAGATCGACTCAAAAAATGATTCTGAATCGATCGGTATACTTTAGGATTAGGGTTGCCATTTTTGAAATTGGAAAAATCCGTACATCGTAAGAAAAATACCAGTACATTCGGAAAAAACCAGTACACAAATTTTGACCCAACATTTTATTGAGTTCATAAGTTTTAAACGATTATTAAAGCAAAAAGAAAATTATACATTAAAAATAATTAATTTTTCTATTTTTTAAAGCAGGAACTTAACAAAATACATGCAACAAAACAATCACGTCAGATAGAAGTAGAAGTAATGTTGTAAATGCACAAAAAATTCTAAATTCTTACAAATTATTGTCAATATAATGAGGGTATTCACGATGACTCCAATCTAGCCATATTGTCATAGGCTATAAAATTAAAACCCCTTAAATTTTTTTGTTTTTGAATTACAAACAAAAAAATGCCTTAAAATAAAATAGTTAGACCCCTTTCAGACTCGGCAAGTAAGTTGCGCAAGTAATTTGCCGAGTACAACAAAGTCTGTACTAAATATTTTTTTCCTTACCCCGACCTTACCGCTGACTTCTACAAACCAAGAGTTGCGCAAGTAACTTGCCGAGTGTAGAAGGGGTCTTAGCAGAAAAAAATTTATTATTTTTCTTTACGGAAAGAATAGAAGTACGGAAAACATGTAAAATCAATTAAAATGGATGATCATTCAAAAAAAAAAAATACAAATTTCGATCTACCAAAGGTTAAAATACAATTTGGATTGATGTTTGACTATTGACGCCAGCAGTCGTCGATGGCTGCGAGTGTAAGACGGCAAATCCATCTGAGGAGATCGAGTGGTTGCGATCGCAACATGTCATGGTAACCTGCCGGCCGGGGTTCGAGCCACGGCCACGTTCAAGAATGAAAGATTATCAATAACAATTTTAATTATTTTTCATGTTGTAAAATTCCTTTCTTTATAAAAATAATTTAATGAAAATTAAATTTGATGAACTTGAGCCGAATTAAAATACATATTAAAAAGATTAAAAAACCATAAATAGTTCAACAAAATAGCCACAATACTAATTAAAATTTATTAGTTTAAGAAATTTTTTTAACGTCAAGAACAATAGTTTGGAGCAATTTTTAAATTATGACTTATGAAAATGTGACTGGATAGGAGACCTTGTGAATACCCTAAATACTTTGCCATTAATCTGGTTGCAACTTTAGAACACTTTGTTCTTCCGCAACTTAAAGTGGAAGCAACTTTGGAATCAGGGAAGAGCGCAGCTGTGGCCATGAATGAAATGAAGATACTGTTTTTTGATGACTCCCTGATATATTTCGCTTACCTAGCATTTACACATGAAAGTAATTTCTTGAAAGTTCAATACACTCACACTTTTTCACTAACATTCACACAATTTTTGTACTTACAGCCAATCGGCTGTTTCTACGATTTTTCGCTGGCCTGCAAATAATATTGGACCGCCTGATCCATTTTTATTAAATGAACTACTCCATGGACTGGTCCGATGTAATGCAAGCATGGACCATGTCATTGTCAAAAATTGTTTGTAGTGAGACAATATGTCTCATTTTTTTACGACATGTTACCGCTTCTAAACAAAGTTAAAACTAATCCTCTTGTGTATACAATGAAGTAGTTTTAAGACTACTCCTTTGTAATCCAAAGCTGGGTTATATGGCCCTGACCTAGGACATCGTAATGTTAAATATACCATGTTTTTCAATACATTTGGGTTACTTTTGGACTAGTCCCTTGTGGGCTACATTTTACACGCGTGTTTGGACTAGTACTAATATTTGCAGAGTGATAATACGTATACTATACTTGCAAGAAAGTTCTTTCATGTGTAAACCCCGGGTTATGTCTACCTGTTTTCACTAATGGCACTTCTATTTATTTAAATGCAAAGCATATGGTAAGTTAAGAGTAAAGACTGAATTTTAAATGGGTGATTCATAACAAACCACAAGTAATTAGGGAAGTTAACCAATTTTAAACAATTAAAATTATTAGGAGGCAAAATTTAAAAAAAAACCAGTACTTTTGCGTACTGATTTGGATGTTATGCATAAACCAGTACATTGAATAAAAACCAGTACGTGTACTGGTAAAATCAGTACGAATGGCAACCCTATTTAGGATCAATATTTAAAGGTGTTACACACATCAGCACAAATGCATAATACCCCGTGGCGTTTATGAGCGACATTGTCATTATGACATTTTCATCGAAGAATAATCGCAACAGAGTCAGTAACAAGTTGATATTTAGGGTGTTATGCATGATAACGGCTTGGCAATGTCACTATTCCCTTAAAAGGAAAAACCTAGCGACATTGTCTGTTATGAATAGGTCACGAAGTGATCGCTGCAGGACTTTGTCAGCTACACGTCTCTGTCAATGAATAAATAAAAAAATAACGGACCGTTTCTTTTTTCTGTTTTTCTGTTCCATTTATTACTTGAGTTTATTCTGTGTTTATTCCTTGTCACTCTACCTGAAAAAATTCCCTAATGAAAGTTGATGATATTGTCTGTTAGGTCTCACAAACAAATGGACGCCTACACGACAAAATCAACATTGGTCATTTATTACAGTTTGGACAGATACTTTAAAAATGCATATACGACTCCAAAGTTAAATCAACACTTGTCATCTATGATTTAGGCCCTAATTTTGTAAAACACAACGCAACGACAAAGAATTACATTGAAAGCAAAAACAAATTCATATATATTTTGTAATTTTGTTGTTGCCTCTAACAGAAATTCACATTGGTTGTTAAGATTTCATACGCCTCATTGCTTGTGGCGTTGAAAATTTTAAAACGGTAAATAAATTTCTGTTTTACAAAATTAGGGCCTTAATATTGTCAGCGTTTGTCACGCTGAATAACTATGACGTTCGCCACCGGGTTTTTATGAATGATTGACTGTATAAAAGAAAGTTGAAAATAACCGATATTGTCTGTAATCACTCGATATAAAACGGAACTCTGCTGAAAATTGTCTGCTATTCTTCAATTGTTGAATAACGGATTATTAAATATATGTATGTATGTATGTTATTTTCTTGTTTATCACCGCATTGAAGTAGGTATATTGAAACTTGACAACATTGTCTGAATATCGATGATATTGTCTGTAAGGACTCACTAATACGCGGAAGCCTAACGAACAAAATCAGTTCTGGTCATCTAAGTATGATATTTTGGACAATTGCTTAAAAAATTCATGTATGACGCCAAAGAAAATTCAGCATATGTCATTGATGATTTAACATTGTCAGTATGTTTCATGATGAATCATCATGACGTTCGCCACCGGGTTGTTTAAATGATATTGTACAAGGGAAACACAAAATATCACCATAAATTTTAAAGAATTTTTCTAACCAGAGCTGTAACCTCACAAAAGAAAAGGTTGCCACATCAAAAGAAATAATAACGATTTTTGCAAAAATTTATGAAGTAAGTTTTTTTTCGTATGAAAAAATTAAAAATTATCTTTTGATGGCTAAATAAGTAGAATAAAAAATTGTAAATAACCTACATATATACATACATAAAAACAAATGTGACAGTAGGTAAAGTAATTGGGTAAGAAGATGTGTTTTATTGACGTATTAATGAAACTTTATTGTTTCGCACGAAATTTGTTGCTTACTTTTTTATGCTACAATTATATAACAGTGCCCAAAGAGTTAACCTTACCATTTTATGGAAATTTTCTTGGCGTAAATTTGAACTGTTATAATGACCTTATACATTTTTGCAGGCAAACACAGGTGCGCATTTTTTTTGCATATTTTGTAAAAAGTTATGATACCAATAGGTAGAATTAAAATGTATGCACAGATGTTTGAATGAATTGTCCTGTTGCCTTTTCTTATTGTACATTTTTCTAAGTATTGTAGTTTATTATCATGTGGAAAACATTTTGCACTGGCAATGCAAAATATTAACATATATTCATATAGATAGTTTTTATTGAAAGCAGTTCTTAATAGGTGATTGACGTGGAGTGTGTCTAATTTAGGGTAGCCAGATATGGAATTGACAAAAAAAAGTACATTGATGAAAAAAAGCAGTACATTTAAGAAAAAAAGTACATATATTTTTTTATTAAAAAACGTTTAAAAAATTCATTAAATAACATAAAAAACAATTTATTCAATAAAGAACATAAAAGTGAGATCGTAAATATTATTTACCTTTAAGAAAAGAGAATTTTTTTTTTTAAGTTTTGAAAATTCATATAAATAAATATAAATGAGATCGTAAATAAGACTAGTAATAACTTAAAATTAGTCAGGTCTTTTCAAATTCAATTCTTTTTTATTTTTAAATAAAATTAATTTAAATATTTTCTAATACAGTGGCCGACAAATGTCTACATACGACTACATTGAAGATTCGTTATCAAGAAAGTTAACAATAAAAGACCAAATTACTATCAAACAAGTTCTTTTGTAAAAAGTGCTGTTAAGATAATTTATCCAGCCTTAATTTAAGCTTAATGGCGCTCAGATTGATTAAATATGAAATCTGCTACGTACAAAAATTTCAATTTTTTAAATACAGTAAAATAATCGGCATTTCTTGACCTTCAATTCTTGTGACCACAAATTTTTTTTGTAAGCAATGAAAATGTTTAGTTTAGCCAGCAGTAGCTCTGCTTTTCTACTTATATAATGTTAGGAAACAATCTAAATTCAAAGCCAAAGCCTTCAATGTACTTGTACCCTCAATCGCCATTGTAGATATTTTTACTGGGTGTTTCAAAGAACTTTTTTTTTCTACACTAAAAAAAAAATACTAAAAACGTTAAGCACAGAAAATAGTACAAAAAGAAGTACAAAAGACTAAAAAAAGAACTTAATCGTACTTTTTTAGGTGTTATACAGAAAGCAGTACATTGATGAAAAAAAGTACGAGTACTGCTGAGAAAGGACCTCTGGCAAGCCTAGTCTAATTTCAAAAGTTTAACAATGCCAAAAAAATTGTTTAACATAGAAAAATTTGTGTCGTATAATGCAACTTCAAACAAAAGCACTTGTTTAATAACAACATGCAAAAAAGAACTTTGTGGAAAGATAAAATCGAACATAAAAAGACATTATAAACTTGTTCATCGGCAGGACATCAAAAATGATAATGAAAGTGATAGTGATGATGTCCCTGATTGCAAAACAAATAGAAAAACAATTAAGTTAAACACTACAATTAACAAAACAGATTTTTTAAATGTTGTATTGGATTGGTGACGAAAAAAAATATTCCATTTAGATTATTTGACATCGTCATGTTAAATAGACCAGGTTTTTTTCATACGTTTGGGTTACTTTTGGACTAGTCCTGGTCCCTTGTGGACTACTCATTCCACTCTGAATTATTTTAAAATTTCTTTTATAATAGTTTTTATTAAATGTTTTAAAATTAAGATTTTCTGTTCTAAGATAAGGCCTGTCGAAATCGTTTTATTGTAGCAAGTTTAATTATTAATTTACTCACTTCACATTATTAGCAACAACAATTACACTGGGATAAAGCTTTATTCTTAATTATATTTAGAAGCCCTTTAAGGTAGATGCAAGAAGCCAAGGCTTTGGTATCCAATGACATACTGTGTAAATTAGAAATACAGTTGGAATGCGACTGGAAAACTTTATATCGCCAATAAGGCATTCTATAAGTCCTCTTTACTTCTTCATTTTCCCGCTGTTAATGGTCGGGCAAATCGCGTTTTTTTCATTATGAGGAATTTGAATGTGAATTTTTTAAATTTTTCATGTTTGACAAATTCACATATGAATTTTTTTGTTTGCTCATTTTTCATGAATGATGAAATTCCAAATATTTTTTTCCTCACCCTCATGAATGTGAAAAAGCAGTACAATTTAAAATTTTTCACGCTCGCTCATGACTGAAAAATGAGCGAATATTTCGGTACTCTGCAATAAACTCTTTTTCACACAGAAAAATACCAATGTTAAATCAACATGGCAAAATGTTCATTGATAATCATAATAAATTTCTGCAAAAGTATGCATTTTATTTAAATTTATAATTATGTATTTATATTAATTTTATACAAAAAATATTAAAATAACCTTAAAGCAAGTTAACTTAATATAATTAACTGTTAAAATAACATTGTTCAATATTGAATCCATAAAAACCTGTTTTATATTAAAATCAAATCTTGTAAAATTAATTGCATACATACTTAAGAATGTACATTTTTTTATTTTCATGTTTAAAATATGTTATAAAAAAAAGACAATTCCCGCATTCTTTAAATTAAAATTATTTAGTTAAATAGTACATCAAGTTTTCAAAGTAGAATGATGACGAAAACCAAATCGGGCGATTCTGCTGATGCTTCTGTTGACAAAGGAGAATACAAAATAACTGAAACATGTGTTACAGGTAGGGTATTCATTCGGTTAACCGTTAATCGGTCAACCGATTATTTACTACTCGCTTAACTGATCGGTTAATTTACCAGTTAATTTCAGTCGATTACCCGATGTAACAAAATTTTGAATTTTTTGTAGTATTAAACCATATATTTTTGTGTTTTTAATTATGGGTGAGTTCCAAAACGTCAGTTGCAAAGAAACCTAATTTTTTAAATGCGCTCTACAATGCAATGTAGAATTATACAATGTTATCTGCACCAAAGTTCACCAAAAAAGTTACCAAAGTGCAGCAAAAAAGTTGCGTTTAGAAATATTTTGCCATACAATATTTATATTCTTAAAATACTGTACAAAAACAGAAATTATGGAATTCGGAAATAAACTTTTTTGCATAATGTTTGGTGCTTGTCAGAACAAGTTAGATGATGACAAACCAACAGAATTAACAGAAACAATTCTCTAATGGCATAATGGATGATTTTATATGTTTAGAGAAATCCAGGAAAAAGACTGTGAAATTAGATATTCTGTGTTATGGGTTGCTTTCGAGTTCTCCAACATCCAAGATAAGTGAAAGAATTTTTTCCAAGTCAAGTTTTATCAAAACTAAAAAAGAATCGCTCAAATTCTAAACATTTAATCCAATTTATTTTTCTAAAACATTATTTAATAAAGCTATTGAAGTAATTAATAATATGATTTCAGAGTTTATTTTTTAATAAATACATAATAAGTATTAATTAAAAAATATGTATAACATAGTTATTGATTATTTTTTGTTTGCTCGTTTTGGTTCAAGTATTGTTATGTTATTATTTTTTTACCAATAAAATCCAAATAATAAATAATTTTTAATTTTTATATATTGAACTTACTTAAGTTATAAAAAAAACCCTTATTAACCGGTTAACCGATCAAAAACAAAATTAACCGATTAAAGCAAAAGCCCGATTAATAAATACCCTAGTTACAGGGTAAGTGTTTCACACTGTTATATCACACTAAAACCAATTTGATTCTACATGAAATTCACGTTGTTTCAACTTGAAATAACTTTTATTGAATTATAGTTATTTTGAAAGAACAAAATGTTGTTCGCTAGTTATTGTAAAATCATGTTTAATTAACATAAAGTAACAATGAAGAAAAATCAACACCGAAAAGCGTAAAATCATCCTTGTTTTCGACGATTTTACATTGATTTTTTCGAGTCCTACCGATGTTAAGAGTACCGTTAGCTTATGTTGATCAGACAGATACGCACGTTAATGGCATTCTTTTATCTCCCATACAGTGTATTTCTTGGATAGGATATGGAATCTGTAATGCAAGATTTTTTTTAAACCAATTCGGATAAATTCAGCAACGATCCATATAAAATTACGTACAATAATTTGCCCATTATTAATTATAAGTTTTGTTGCTGCTGCTTTAAAATTTAAAAAGAACGAAAACAGCTGTGTTTTGTTTGTACACAACAACTAATATTTCCTAAAAAAAAAATTAATTAATAAAACCAATAATAATTATTCAGTACTAAATGTACTTAGTTAAATTTATTGCGTCGTTAAAACATTTTTTATTTGATTTATTTCTTTTATTTATTCGGGTTTCACTACAACGGGCTGAAGGCCAACGTTACTATTGCTCGGTTAATTAAGTTAGAATATATTTTTTTGTAGTTGTATTTGTATCTCTTATTAAATAAATAAATACATTTCTTTATAGTTTATTATTATGTACTTAAAATTTTAAACGATTTTCAGAATTCACAATTTTAAAGCAAAAACAAAATTTTGGTAAAATGTGTTCTTCAAAAAGTGAGTGATTGGCAAAATAACGATACCCTTAATAGCCTTTTCACACTTGTCAACATTTAAAATCTAAAATTAATTTTCGGAGATGTTGAAATTTTCCCATAAGAAATACATTGGGCTAAAAATCAAAATTTTTAACATCTTTACAAAATGTTCCTATATCATTGTATTTCATTCTACATCTTCCGATTACTTTAGTGTCATCACTAGAAAAGTGTCAATAAATTATATTATTATTGTGGCATCACTGACAGAATGGCATTTTATATTTTGTTTGCTTCCTAAGTATACTATGACTACACGTATAGAAAGTTATCATGTTATGGCTATTAAATATCATGAAATGGTTATGGCAACTGTAATATGTTTTCAAAGTTATCATTATTTAAGTGCTAGAAAAATATTTCTCATGTTGAGTAACATTTATTATACAAATTTTCATATAATTCAAATGTGTATTCTAAGTCAAATTACAATCCTCAAAAGCTTTTTTACTTTAATAGTCTTATTCCTTCAATATTTACCTGTAATATTTTGTATGCCCTATCAGAATTTTTGTTTTGTATATTTCTGTTGCGAAGCTTACTTACGTAAAGAAAATTAATACAAAAATCCATCGATGAATTTTGTAGAATTTGATTTTAAAACAATTTATTTCAAAATTTTCACTTACTTAATGGCAGGTATTTTGTTTTGTTGATGCTCTCAAATAGACGAATTCTGGCGTGCAAAGTAGATAATCCGTCTATATCCCTTTTGATTTTCAAATTGTTTAATTCTTTCGAAGTAGCCCCACAAATATAGCACTTCATTGTGGACGTAGTTTGTGTTGCGGCATTACATACTTTTGCATCTATCGTAAATACCATTGTATGTTTTATTGAATATAACTTTCCTTCCATTAAAAAATTAGTGTTTTGTAATGAACTAATGGCACATAATTAATTTCTTCTTGGATTACATCTACAGTTTCTTTAACAAATCTGATGCAAATAGGTCTCCAATATCGAGGTGATGAAGGAGTTGGATTTTGCCATAATATTTTCTCCTTTTTTGCACCATATATTAGTCGAAGCGGTACGAAACTACTCTGAAAAATATGAGAATCAGAAGCATAATTTTTCATCTTTTGCTTAAATTGTGCCTGGTGTGAGCCATCGCAGCCCCATTTGCTTATTAGTTCGAGAGAGTTGCATTCTTCTATTTGTGAATCACATAAAATATCTTTTAAATATGTAAGTAATCTACTTGCAGTATGATTAAGCAAATCCTGAAGATTTATTTGAGCACATGTTTCCGTTACTTTAAATGATTCTTTTGGAGGATAGCATTCACTTTTTTCTCTCTGCAGAATATTGTAGCTAGGATAAGCCTTCTTATCGGCACTTCGGATTATTTCAAATTGTTTTCGAGAAAATTGTAATTTCTCTTCAACGAGTTTAGAACTACATTCTTGTATAATTTGGAATAACTCTAATTTCGTATACACTTTTTCCATTTTGCTCTCGAAGCTTCAAAATGGTTCTGATAACAATTTTATGCAATAACCACAATATATGTATATTAAAAAAAACTAAGTACCTATAGCCCAGATTTGATTTTTTATTATATATTATTTTTGTTGTTAATGATTTTAAAAGTTATGCAAAACAGGTACATTTATTTTGCTCCATAAAATAACGTCATTTAGCGGCCGCACAGGTGGTTAAACCCCGTTACTTACTGTTTCGCACATCCCTTTTTTTACACAGGTAATATTAGTCTTAGATGTAATAATTTAAATAAAAAACATCTACGTACAACCAAAACATTTTATGACTGACGAAAGGGTTTTTATCATATGTACATACCTATGCAAGATGAGCAAAAACAGAAAAAAGGTGAAATTTTCAAAATATCATAAAAAAATGGTGCAACAACGCGTAACGTTTTTTTTTTTAATTTAAAAGTAGAGATTTCAAATTTTATCGTGATGTATTACACTTTTATGAACTCAACTGGCTTCACCTTCAAAAACCTTTTAAAATTTTTTTTTACAAAAATATGAACAAAAAAATCGATTTTTTTAATTTCGAACTAATTTTTTTATGATAAAAACTTCTAATCAAATTTTTCTAAAAATTTTCATAAGTAGCTGTTTATATAGTATTTCTCAGAAAAAAAAATCAATGTAAAATCTTTATTCGTTTATCTACAAAAATATATATTGTAAACCTCCTAAAACCGTAAAAAGTCAATGAACACGCATGCAATTTAATCAACTTTCCTGGTTTTAACAGTGTCCCAAAACGACAAATCTCAAGCAAAAGACTTGAAAATTCACTATACAGAACTTTGTTGTCTGTCGAGCTGCGTACTTAAATTTTTGCATTTCTTAAATTTAATTTTTTGCCTAATGTCCGGCTAGATTGGCAAAAAAAAACCCTTTGTGCGATGTTAAGAGTACCGTTAGCTTATGTTGATCAGACAGGTACGCACGTTAATGGCATTCTTTTATCTCCCATACAGTGTATTTCTTGGATAGTTCCTATGGAATCTGTAATGCAAGATTTGTTTTAAACCAATTCGGATAAATTCAGCAACGATCCATATAAAATTACGTACAATAATTTGCCCATTATTAATTATAAGTTTTGTTGCTGCTGCTTTAAAAAGAACGAAAACAGCTGTGTTTTGTTTGTACACAACAACTAATATTTCCTAATAAAAAAATTAATTAATAAAACCAATAAAATTTATTCAGTACTAAATGTTCTTAGTTAAATTTATTGCGCCGTTAATACATTTTTTATTTGATTTATTTCTTTTATTTATTCGGGTTTCACTACAACGGGCTGAAGGCCAACGTTACTATTGCTCGGTTAATTAAGTTAGAATATATTTTTTTGTAGTTGTATTTGTATCTCCTATTAAATAAATAAATACATTTTTTTATAGTTTATTATTATGTACTTAAAATTTTAAATGATTTTCAGAATTCACAATTTTAAAGCAAAAACAAAATTTTGGTAAAATGTGTTCTTCAAAAAGTGAGTGATTGGCAAAATAACGATACCCTTAATAGCCTTTTCACACTTGTCAACATTTAACATCTAAAATTAATTTTCGAAGATGTTGAAATTTTCCCATAAGAAATACATTGGGCTAAAAATCAAAATTTTTAACATCTTTACAAAATGTTCCTATATCATTGTATTTCATTCTACATCTTCCGATTACTTTAGTGTTATCACTAGAAAAGTGGCAATAAATTCTATTATTATTGTGGCATCACTGACAGAATGGTATTTGCTTTGAAAGCAGCGTTACCATTTTTTATTGATAGCAAATGTTAGACGTTTCAAGTGTGAACGCATATTTCACATTTTCCATGCGTTCCTCCGCAATGTATGCAAGTGTACAAAGAGCATAAAAAAATTAAAAACAACGTAATTTGGGATAGTACACTTTTTAATGAATGTTAATAACATTTTATTGACACACGCTTTTGTGCCAAGACTTGTACACTTGCCTAGCTAACCATCCCCAGACGATAACTAAAAATCTATTTGGGGCGCTAGTCTGATGATGCGAAGTATTCATCGAAAATAAACAAAATAGTAAGTTATTACCTGTAACGGTTCCTTAATCATCGTTTTATTTCTTGTAAGAGAAATTAAACATAATAATTGCAAAACCAAAACAAAAATTACGAGTTTCGGTGCAATAGGAAAAAAGATAAAAGCAAAAAACAAATGAGCGAAGGAGGGGTGCTGACCTGATGGCGCGCAGTGTATATACCAAGTCCCTATCATGTCTGGGGTCTTAGGAAAACCCATTTCAGCGGAAACACGGACATCGTTAAATCAACTTCGCTCCTCATAAGGATCCAGAATATATATACTTTATTGGGTCTGAGATCAATATTGTTGATATTCCAAGCGGAATGACAAACTTACACTCAAAAGAAAAATCAATCCATCCGTACTCAAATCAATCCGAAGCGGTGCTAATAGTTCGGTGAGTAGGGATTTTCTTGAATCAAGTACAGAAAGATTGATTCAAGTACGGATTTTCAATCGCAAAATACTTAAATTATCCATATTCAATCCCGATTTCGTACTTAAAATAATCCGAAAATGAGATTGATTTAAGTAAAACTAAGATTGAATCAATCTCAAAATGCGCATGATTCAAGTATTAAAATATTGATTTCATCCCGAATTCGTGCTTGAAAAAAACCAAAAAAA
This sequence comes from Pollenia labialis, assembly GCA_949318255.1. NCBI lineage: Eukaryota > Metazoa > Arthropoda > Insecta > Diptera > Polleniidae > Pollenia > Pollenia labialis. The sequence goes on along the minus strand of OX439139.1, from coordinate 60,557,013 downwards.
AAAATAATTAGAAACAAGAAATTATTATGATTTATTTACTTACCCGTATCAGTGTTCCCAGTTCTATTTTAAGCCTTATCCCCAATGTGCGATTTCTCATCCCCAAAGTAGCTATTTTCTTATCCCCAAAAATCCATACATTTTCATACAAATAAAATATGTACATAACATTGTGTCAATGGAAAAATATGCATGCATTGATTTATTTAAATACGTAAATCAATTTGTGTAATATTATTTAAACTAATGTTATTTATTCTTAAAGATAGACTCTGCTCTCTGACACGGAGCTCGATATTGACATATCAGCTCACAGTCAGACTACAGAGCCTGCCACTCTCATCTGTGAGGCCAGGGGACAGCAGAGGGGACACTCGGGAGAAGATTGTCCACAACTTGTTCGGCAGGACGCCGTGGAGGATGTGCCTAGCGCCCCTCCACGAGACATTAAGAACTCCAGCCGAACGAAGGAGGAGAAGACGCAGAACGGTACAAGGAGCTCTCTGGCATATCTGGAAAAGATGTCGAAGAGAGATCCTTCAACGTTCTCCGCGAGGGATAGGCACCTTCTGAGAAGGCACCGTCAGAGCGTCACCAAATTCGAAAGAATTTACGGCCCTGTCAGTACCGTGCTTGGTTGGCCCTATCCCTGGAGAAAGCAGGTGGATGAAGTCGCCGGCCCGGTAAGTACTCAAAAGAGTACAGGGTCGCTGGAGTCGTCAACCTGCCGTGGAGAGAGGAAGAAAGGAGGGGTTGCCCCAATTACCAAAGCGCTCATGTCTTCGGAACGAGCTGCGGAGGATAAGGGGGCGATACCCAAGAAGGTCGGCAAAGTGGCTAAGGCAGTGGACACGGGGAAGAAGGCTGGTAATCCTCCGTCCGATTCCACTAGTGGCTCTCGTAAGGAGGCCATTAGAGGAAAAGGTGCGGGCAGGAACAAGCCTTCCGAACTAGTCGTGCCGAAGTCATCAAGCTCAGTGAAGAGGGCTGGTACATCTCCGGCTGAAGCTCCTAATGGCTCTAATAAGGAGACCATTAAGAGGATCAGATCTGGGGATGATCAGCCTTCTTCATCGAACAAAAGACTGAAGAAGTCGACGAGCCTGGAGAGTCATCTACAAGTGGCTGTCATCGATCGGAATGATCCGGATGGGAGGATCAGTGCCGAGCTATGGCAGCTAGTGGAGGCTAGGCTTATCGACGAGCTGGCAGCATTTAAGGGCAAAGAGGAGGACGTATCCTTCAATGGTGCGGACTGGGTTAAGGGAGTGAAAGTTGTCAATTGTGGTAACAAGAATTCTTTGGAATTCTTAAGGACTACAATTGACAAATGCAGCGACATTAACCCGGGGGCAAGGTTTGAAGTGATACAAGCCTCCGATTTGCCAATTAGGTCCATAGTGACAGTATGGATTCCACCACCCGTACGCCCGGTGGAAACTATACTGGCAGTATTGGGCAACCAGAATAACAGGCTTCTTACCGACCAATGGAGGCTAGTGACCTCACTGGTGTGTAAGGAGAACGCCGGCAGAGACTTCCGCTTCGCGGTGGATCGGAAGTCCATGGAATTCTTGGAGGAGGTGGGGGGGGTAGTTAAGTTTGGTTTAGGTAACGTCAGGTTCCGGTATCCGAAGAATGACAGGACCAAAGAGGTTGTTAGTGGTGCAAATAAACCTGCACCACTGTGAAGCAGCCTCAACCGAACTGACAACCTTCCTCACCAGCACCCGGACGGACGTAGCCCTAATCCAAGAACCTTGGATTAATAAAAATAAGGTTTGCGGTTTAGGGGTTGCGGGATACACTCTGTTTGTCCCGTCCACGGAGGACAAGGTAAGAACGTGTATATTAGCGAGGAATGAATTGAATTTTCTCATATCTCATTCTTTCAGGTGCGGTGATTTAACCGTAGTAAATGGAGAAGCCAAAGGTAAGCGTACTCTTACACTGGCTTCGGTGTATTTGCCGTACGAGGCGTTGGACCCACCTGGAACGGAGGTGCGGGAACTGACGGCATATGCAAGGAGGAAGGGTGCAATCCTTGTATTGGGCTGCGATGCCAATGCTCATCATAGCCAATGGGGGAGTGCAGACATAAACAAAAGAGGTGAGTTAATGTTTGATTTTATAACTACTAACAATCTTATTATCTGTAATATGGGTAACACGCCGACGTTCAGAAATAAAGATAGGCAGGCAGTGATAGATCTGACATTGGTGAACCGTGAGGAACAACTTGTTGTTGATTGGAGGGTGGCAACGGACTGTACATTTTCAGACCATAGCCGTATTAACTTCACAGTGAATTTTGACCCACCTGGGGTTGCTCCATTTAGGAACCCTAGGGGGACAAAATGGGACTCCTTTAAGGAAAGAGTCCGTATTGGATTGGCGCAAAGGGCCTTGAGCGACTTGCTGCCGAATGATCTGGAGGGGGTTGTGAACAAGTTCACTCATCTTCTAAGGGAAAGCTATGAGCAGTCCTGCCCGGTTACATTCCCGGGTAGGCGTAAACAGCCCAAATGGTGGACCAGGGAACTTCACGTTCAAAGGTCTACGGTTAGGAGACTGTTTAATAGGGCCAAGCTTACCAGAGCACCAGAGGATTGGAACAATCAAAGGGTGCAGTTCAACAAGTATAAGGCGGATCTGAAAAGAGCAAAGCGACTATCATGGAGGCAATTTTGCGCATCCATTGATAATGTCAACGAGTTGTCAAGATTCCGACGGATCTTATCCAAGGACCCTAAAGCCCTTGGTTACATCCAAAGGAATGACGGCTCATGGACTGAGTCAAGCTCTGAGACCCTGACCTTACTTATGGAGACGCACTTTCCCGGGTGCAGGGAAACCGGAGGTATGGAAGATGGTCAATGGGACGTGACGTCCATGACATCGGGTTTTACTTCCGCCTGCGTCGAGGAAATGGTCACAGGAGAGAAGCTGGCGTGGGCGGTCAATACTTTTGACCCATATAAATCACCGGGTCCGGACGGTATTTTTCCGGCCATGCTCTGCAACATTCCGGACGGTGCATCACTTCTACTGATGGATGTATTCAGGAAGTGCCTCAGTAGGAGGTATCTGCCTAGGGGGTGGAGAGAGGTCAGGGTTATTTTTATACCCAAGGCTGGTAAAGCGGGCCACTCGAAACCGGGGGATTTTAGACCTATTAGTCTGTCTTCATTTTTGTTGAAGACTCTTGAAAGGCTAATAGATTTATATCTCAGGAGCAATATTGAGACCCGCCTTATTAGCAACGCTCAACATGCTTACCTGAAGGGTAAATCGGTTGAGAGCGCGTTACATGAGGTGGTTGGTTGTATTGAGCACGGTCTGAGGCATAAGGAATATACTCTCGCCGCGCTTCTGGACATAGAAGGAGCCTTTAATAACATTAAGATCGAGGCGATTAGAGATTCGTTGTTAGAGTTGGGAGTGGAGGACTTTCTGGTGGAGTGGATAGTCTGCATGCTTGGCAGTAGGATTATAAACTCGAGCCTGGGGGATCATGTGATAAGGAGGAGGGTTACCAGGGGGACACCACAAGGGGGGGTTCTATCACCTCTACTGTGGTTGCTTGCGGTCAACGGGATTCTTAGGTCATTTGATTCCATGGGCAGGAAAGTTGTTGCCTATGCGGACGACATAGTTCTGCTGGTCAGGGGAAAATTTTTGTCCACGATCGGGGAAATTATGCAGGTGATGCTAGGTGAACTCTCGGCTTGGGCAAAGGATAGGGGACTGGGTGTTAACCCTGTGAAGACTGAGCTGGTGCTATTTACCAGATAGGATAGAGGAATTTAGGAGGCCAGTGCTAGATGGCGTCGAGTTACCTCTATCGAACGGAGCAAAGTATTTGGGTAACTTTCTGGACTGCAAACTGTCTTGGAAGAGAAATACTCAGGAAAGGATGAAAAGGGGACTCAATGCATACTACACATGCAGGAACTCCATTGGTAAGAACTGGGGTCTAAGGCCGGATATGGTAAACTGGATTTACACATCGGTTGTTAGGCCTATACTTACCTATGGATGCACTGTTTGGTGGGGGGCGTTGGGAGTGGATAGCTATAGGATGATGCTCAGCAAGGTTCAAAGAAGTGCATCTCTTGGCATCACAGGGGCAAGGAGAAGCACTCCGCAGGCAGCGCTGGACATCCTACTATATCTGTCACCTATTGAACAGTACGTAAGGAGTGTGGCCGCTAGGAACTTAATTAGACTTTACGAGTCTTCGTTAGTTAGACCTAGGCGGGATGATCACACGAGAATCTTGTACGAGATGGGTCTGCTTGATCAGGGTATTTCTCTCGGGAGAATTTCGGATCATATGACTATGACCCTGGACTTCGGTGCAACACCACCAGTAGAGTTCCCGGATAGGGAAGTTTGGAGTGGATCCAATGGACTGTTTGAGGGGTGGGCAGTATTTACGGATGGATCTAAGATGGAAACCGGCACTGGTGCCGGTGTATATATAGCGGACACCGAGGTGAAGAGGTCATTCAGACTCCCCTATGAGTGCAGTGTCTTCCAGGCTGAGATCCTAGCGATCTGGAGGGCGACGGAGGTGATACTGGAACACATCGTGGGTGGATCTGAGGTGACAATTTACGTCGATAGTCAGGCGGCGCTTAGGGCATTGACGAATTATACGGTGCGATCGTGCCTGGTCGCTCGGTGTAGGAATGCTCTTGGTGGACTCATGGAGGCATTCAATGTGAGGCTGTGTTGGGTACCTGGACACTGCATGGTTGGGGGAAATGAGGTGGCGGACGAACTCGCGAGAGGGGGTTCGAGTATGGACTTAGTGGTAAGGGACAGGGGGGTAAAGCCTCCCCTATGTTACTACTATGGTGTGATACGGGAGAAATTCCGTGATGACGTTAACCGATCCTGGGGGGACAGAGTGGATTGCAGGGTGTCTAGGGCATTATGGCCAGGATTGGACGCGGGGGCAACCAGGGTTCTATTGGGATTGGATAGGAGTAGTCTTAGAACGCTTATAGGGTTCTTGACGGGTCATTGTCCGGTCAGGGCTTTTGTGGGCAGATGGGACAATACCATACCGGACTTCTGCAGATTGTGCGAGGATTCGGAGGAGCTGGAGACGATCGAGCATGTACTTTGCCATTGTCCCAGGGTGCAGGGCCTCAGACAGAAGTGGCTAGGAAATAGGTTTCACGACGAACTGGGGTGCATCGCTGGATGTAGTCCAGCTGATCTACTGGGGTTTGTCAGGGAAATAGTGCGGTTGTTTCTGTTGAGGGGACAGTAGAGAGGGAATTTTGTTCTTCACATCACCTACTAACTTTCCTATATTCTATACTCTATCTACCTCATACTTCTTTTCTTAACCTTTCTCTTTTTCTATCTTCTTTATCTATTCTTCATCATATTGAAGGGATTCACAATGGACCGTACTGGTCTCCGAGTGGAAGTGTGCCCTTGGGCACATAACCCTTCTGAACCTAACCTAACCTATTCTTAAAGATATACTTATGTACACATGTATAGTATGTAACAAGGGTGACGCAAAACGGAAAAGAAAAATAATTATGCGTCAATATTTATCATTTCAGAAACTAGGGAATCAAAATCTTCTGATTCATCAGCCAATGCAATTTTGTTTTACATGTTGTTTTTAAAAAAGTGCATTTGAGATGATTGAATAAATTTGTCACAGCAAGCTGCATTACTTTAAAGTGTGCATTTATTCTAATAACTTATATTGCATTCTGTTGCAAATATTGATCTTGGTTGTATTCATTACAGCAAAGACTGGTTCAACAGAAACAACGCTTGTTGGTACAAAAAGCATATATGTATAAAACTATTTCAACAAGCTCTTGAAAAAGTTTTAAAGAAAGACTTATGGCGTTCTTTTCTGAAAAACATTTGTTATTTTAAAAGTGTAAAGCGTTCTTTTCTGATGATGTTCCCTTTAAAATTAAAATAAATGCTACATGTTCAACTCTCATTTTAATTAAAGGGGCATGAGTGCAGCACTAGATCAAGGCGAATTCTGTACAAGGTGGTGGCAAGTTTCGAGCCGTAAACACTAACAATGCAATACAAAAAACTGTGGTTTCTGTTGGCTTTGAATTGTTGTAGTCTTGTCATTACCTGTAATTGAATTTACCTTGCGCTAATTATATGTACTTGATTGTTTAATGCCGAAATTTGTGTTCTTTTGTAAACGTAAAATATTAAACACTTATTAAAAATTAGGGGAGAATTAAAAAATGCTGCCAAGTCACATGTAACACTTATGCAACACTTTTTTTTAGAAAAGAAAACGCCATTAAATTTGTACCCACATCTTGACAAAATCGGTCTTGCCATTGCAAAAATGGAATTTATAATAATATATTATCCCCAAAAATCGCCAGCGAAAAAAGTGCTTTTCCCAACCAATGAAGGCACAAACAATATATTTATCCGTTTGAGAGCCTTTTATGGCATCGATTTGTAAATCCATTATTTTGCATTTTTACTTTTTGCAGCATTTTTGGGCATAATTTTGTCAACAAGTATTTTGGCAGCAATTTTTAAGTTTATAAAGCATATTTTGCCTTTTTAAGGCATATTTTGGTGCAATTTCAATTCTGGTTAACTTTTCCGGATTGCTTTTCTGTTTTAAATATCTATCTGTTTAACCAATGTGTTGCTTCAGTTTCGACATCTATATTTCATTTTTACCCTAAAATTGTAAGGTAAAGCAGCTTGCAATTAGTGTATTTTAAATACGTTTTTCAAATACTGATGTGCATTAAGTGATATACACGCAAAGAAAAAACATGGTTGTGGTAAACATATTCTAAGAGCAACATATTATGATAAGATTCATGATTGTAGTCACCATATTACGATTGTTATTAAATCATATTATGACCAAATATGTTCGTAATATTACATCATAATATTTTTCCCTTAACCATATTGTTATCCTGTTAATCATAAAACGGTAAGAAGTTATAATATTACCGTCATGGTAATCATAATAAGATAAGAAGTAATCATATTGTTGTGATGGTAACCATAATAAGTTAAGAAGTAATCATATTACTGTCATGGCAATCATAATAAGTTTAGAAGTAATCATATTATTGTCATGGCAATCATAATTAGTTTAGAAGTAATCATATTATTGTTATGACAATCATAATAAGTTTAGGAGTAATCATATTATTGTCATGACAATCATAATAAGTTTAGAAGTAATCATATTATTGTCATGACAATCATAATAAGTTTAGAAGTAGACATATTATGATGCAAAGTGATATGAACTGTTATACATAAATTTTTTACATCATAATATGATACAACTTTAAACATAATATTTTTATTGGAAAAAAATACTTATGATAAAATAAAAAACATAATATAGTTACTGTAATCTTTTTGTCGTGGGTCGCAATTATTTATAAATTATTTTATGGAGTTTTCATTATTTTTCTCTTAAAATAACACAAAACTTACCAGTAATGGTCAATATTTTGCACCAATATTTCACAAATTTTTCCACCACTTTAAGATTATTAAAATTTTTTAGCAAAGATATTTTAATTTGTGACACTACAACCCTTTTTTAATGTTTTTTCTTTATTTTTTTTTAATTTCTTGTTTATTTTAATGGTTAATTTGTTATTTTTTTTTTAATATTTTTCTTTATTTTTTTTTTATTTCTTGTTTATTTTAATGGTTATTTTTTTTATTATTATTATATTATACGTTTATTTAAAACACGACACAACTGATACAAAATTATTTTACAAATGGCGATACCAAAATATTATTAGAGTAACAATATTTTGATTGCATCTTAAACTTATTATGATAAATGTATATAAAGTTATCATGTTATGGCTATTAAATATCATGTTATGGCTGTGAGTAATATAATATGTTTTGAAAGTTATCATAATTTAGTTGTTAGAAAAATAATTATTTTTCGGTTAACAATACTCAAATTTATAATTGCGATAAACATTTATATGTTTACAGTAACTATAATATTGCTGATATTTAATAAAAATAACAATTATTTGTGTACAACAACAATATATTGTTACAATAAACACAGTGTGGTTGCCGTAACCATGCCCAACCATATTTTTTCTCTGCGTGTACAAATAAGAACGATAGTTTTGTTTTCTGTTTTGTAACATTTTAATTGAAATGGCTCTACGACCTGTTGCTGGAATTGGCCCGCTTAAGCACGCACTTCGATCTTGTGCGTTCTTCCACCGGAGTCTCGGTCTTCTTGTGCGTGCTTTCTCCAGTTCGTTATACTAATGATATGCATGTATTCTTTCATTTGGTCCTTCCACCGGAGTCTCGGTCTTCTCCGGCTGTGCTTTCCGTAGAAGTTGTGATCCCACGCCTTGTTGGTTTGAGCACACAGAAAAAAATAACAATGTTAAATTAATATGGCAAAATGTTCATTGATAATCATAATAAATTTCTGCAAAAGTATGCATTTTATTTAAATTTATAATTATGTATTTAATATTAATTTTATACAAAAAATATTAAAATAACCTTAATGCAAGTTAACTTAATATAATTAACTGTTAGTGCCGGTTCACACACGTCAAGTTTGACTCGTCAAGTGTTGAGTTTTTAGGAGAGAAGGGAAATGAAATGGCATTCTCTTTACCCTTCTTTCCTAAAAGCTCAAGACTTGACGAGTCAAACTTGACTTGTGTGAACCGGCACTTAAAATAACATTGTTCAATATTGAATCCATAAAAACCTGGTTTATATTAAAATCAAATCTTGTAAAATTAATTGCATACATACTTAAGTATGTACATTTTTTTATTTTCATGTTTAAAATATGTTATAAAAAGAAGACAATTCCCGTATTCTTCAAATTAAAATTATTTAGTTAAATAGTACATCAATTTTCAAAGTAGAATGAAGACGAAAACCAAATCGGGCGATTCTGCTGATGCTTCTGTTGACAAAGGAGAATACAAAATAAGTGAAACATGTGTTACAGGTAGGGTATTCATTCGGTTAACAGTTAATTTAATATGTTTAGAGAAATCCAGGAAAAAGTCTGAGAAATTAGATATTCTGTGTTATGGGTTGCTTTCGAGTTCTCCAACATCCAAGATAAGTGAAAGAATTTTTTTCAAGTTTTATCAAAACTAAAAAAGAATCGCTCAAATTCTAAACATTTAATCCAATTTATTTTTCTAAAACATTATTTAATAAAGCTATTGAAGTAATTAATAATATGATTTCAGAGTTTATTTTTTAATAAATACATAATAAGTATTAATTAAAAAATATGTATAACATAGTTATTGATTATTTTTTGTTTGCTCGTTTTGGTTCAAGTATTGTTATGTTATTATTTTTTTACCAATAAAATCCAAATAATAAATAATTTTTAATTTTTATATATTGAACTTACTTAAGTTATAAAAAAAACCCTTATTAACCGGTTAACCGATCAAAAACAAAATTAACCGATTAAAGCAAAAGCCCGATTAATAAATACCCTAGTTACAGGGTAAGTGTTTCACACTGTTATATCACACTAAAACCAATTTGATTCTACATGAAATTCACGTTGTTTCAACTTGAAATAACTTTCATTCAACGTGATTCGGATTGTTATTTATATATAAATGAAATTTTGCTCTAACTTTACTGCAAAGTTAAATTGACATGAATTATAGTTATTTTGAAAGAACAAAATGTTGTTCGCTAGTTATTGTAAAATCATGTTTAATTAACATAAAGTAACAATGAAGAAAAATCAACACCGAAAAGCGTAAAATCATCCTTGTTTTCGACGATTTTACATTGATTTTTTCGAGTCCTACCGATGTTAAGAGTACCGTTAGCTTATGTTGATCAGACAGGTACGCACGTTAATGGCATTCTTTTATCTCCCATACAGTGTATTTCTTGGATAGGATATGGAATCTGTAATGCAAGATTTGTTTTAAACCAATTCGGATAAATTCAGCAACGATCCATATAAATTACGTACAATCATTTGCCCATTATTAATTATAAGTTTTGTTGCTGCTGCTTTAAAATTTAAAAAGAACGAAAACAGCTGTGTTTTGTTTGTACACAACAACTAATATTTCCTAATAAAAAAATTAATTAATAAAACCAATAAAATTTATTCAGTACTAAATGTTCTTAGTTAAATTTATTGCGCCGTTAATACATTTTTTATTTGATTTATTTCTTTTATTTATTCGGGTTTCACTACAACGGGCTGAAGGCCAACGTTACTATTGCTAGGTTAATTAAGTTAGAATATATTTTTTTGTAGTTGTATTTGTATCTCTTATTAAATAAATAAATACATTTCTTTATAGTTTATTATTATGTACTTAAAATTTTAAACGATTTTCAGAATTCACAATTTTAAAGCAAAAACAAAATTTTGGTAAAATGTGTTCTTCAAAAAGTGAGTGATTGGCAAAATAACGATACCCTTATAGCCTATTCACACTTGTCAACATTTAACATTCATTTGCGAAGATGTTGGAATTTTCCCATAAGAAATACATAGGGCTAAAAATCAAAATTTTTCAACATTTTTATCCCTTTTACATTTTGCGATATTTTTAGAGTCTTCACTAGCTAAACTGACATTGAAAATGGCATTTAAGTGATATGTCTGTGTTGGAGTTCCATCACTAACAAAACTGACATTTATTGTCAACAAAAAATATTTTAACAAACAAAATGAGCGGCGGTACATGTATTTTTTTTTAATTTAATTTTTTGTAATATATGTATTTATAAAATATTTTTCCAATTTCAGGTTATCTTCAGAAAGATTTTCAATAGTTGCGCTTTTCTAACGGTATAGCTCTTCTAAAACGTGTGTATTTTTTTCGCATAACTTCTAACTTTTGTAAAAGTACTGAAAACATTTTTCTTTCGACTCGGAAGCATTCCTTAAAGAAATCGTCATTATTATTTGGGATATCTCTTTCCCACAAATTTCCATAGCGATTCTTAAAAATATATTTGTTTATATTAAAATAAAAGTTTTGATTACTCGTTTACATACAAACATCCCTACGTCCCTTGAAATAGGCATGTAAGCATCTAGTAAGACGACCTCATTATCATCTTCATCTGCTATAGAATCCATTATTATCTCTATAAAGTGCGATAATAACTGGGTATGCTCTTGCCAACGTATATTTAATCCCATTACTAAATCTTTTTCAAAATTCATTTTAATTTTTAATAGCGGCGTGGTGTTTATTGTTTATTTTGACAACTGATATAATGTTAAATGTTGCAAGTGTGAATGTCTGTTTCACAATTTCAACATATTCCAAGCGTTCCTCCGAAATGTATGCAAGTGTACAAAGGGTATTAATAACCTTTTCACACTTGTCAACATTTAAAATCTAAAATTAATTTTCGAAGATGTTGAAATTTTCCCATAAGAAATACATTGGGCTAAAAATCAAAATTTTTAACATCATTACAAAATGTTCCTATCTCATTGTATTTCATTCTACATCTTCCGATTACTTTAGTGTCATCACTAGAAAAGTGACAATAAGTTCTATTATCATTGTGGCATCACTGACAGAATGGCATTTGCTTTGAAAGCAACTTTACCATTTTTTATTGATAGTAAAAGTTAGACGTTTCAAGTGTGAACGCGTATTTCACATTTTCCATGCGCTCCTCCGAAATGTATGCAAGTGTACAAAGAGCATAAAAAAAATAAAAACAACGTAATTTGGGATAGTACACTTTTTAATGAATGCTAATAACATTTTATTGACACACGCGAGTTGAAAATTAATTTTTTAAGGAATTATCCTGCACATGCCTCCTTAACGAAAACTAATACCATGTTCACACGGGCAGAAATATTCATGTTTCGCTCTCGTATTCCTGTTTCGCGCCCCAAACAGTATTGAAACGACTTGTTTCCCCATACAAAATTTTGAGAGCGAAACAGGTCGTTTCATTTTGAAACAGGCTGCGAAACAGGAAAAATGTACAATCATCTCCAATTCTGATAACAGTTATCGTTAATTTATCTAAACTTGCTCTCAAAAAAATCAAAGCAAAGAAAAAACGGTTATAACTGGCCATTGGCCCATTGGGAGGCACGCCCAGAGGCTGGGGCTCCCTTATAATGACTTGTGTAGAAGTTTTGGTGACGAGGAGGAGGAAGAGTCAACGGAACACCTTCTCTGTAATTGCCCGGCATTCGGAGATTTAAGACTCGAAATGTTAAGTCGAAGAGCCCTTGGGGACAAAATTTGTCTCTCTTATGTTGATGTAAACAGGATCTACTCCTTTATTGAATGGACCGGATGGCTGCATGGGAATACTATAGACGGTGTGACATGGTAACACAACGGGAACTAATTAATGGACCCATGGGAGTTGTGCTTGATCACGGCTGCCAATGGAACCTAACCTAACCTACTTGTACAGCGAAGTTTATTTAACGATGTCCGTCTATTTTCCTGTATGTACGGAAAGAGAAAAAGTTTCCAAATTTGGTACAAGCATCTTGGTTATTAAAACACAACATCCGACATAATATGGACGATTTGGATAAGTGGGCGTGGCACAAAATATAATTATTTATATCTTAATGGTGTTTACATAACTTTTTGTTCTTATTGCACCGTGGTGAAGGGTATATAAGATTCGGCATTGCCGAATATAGCACTCTTACTTGTCTAATAAAAAACTATATTTTTGCCATTATTCAATTAAGAGCGTAAACATGAGATTAAATTATCCATAACAACAATAACAATGTTGACTAAAAACATACATATTTATGGATTGAAAGTTTAATTTATGAAGGCATGCTTTTTCAAAATATTTTTATACATTTAATTATTCAGACTTTATATTCAGACTATATATTCGAATGTTAAAAATATTTTTTTTTTCAATTATTGAAATATGTTGCTTTTATAAACAAATTTTGATTTCATAAATTTAATGGCATATTACATTAGATGTATGAAATAATTAAATCTTACATTTTTTAATAACCAATTAAACATTATTTAAGGAAACTGTAATTTTGTATTAATTTATGAATATAGTTATGTTTGTATATTGTTTTTTATGTTCCCAATTACAATTTTTTGTTTTACTTGGACAAACTTAAGTTTTCATATATCCCATGAAAATTTTTAACGTAATTACGAAATCCGATGAAGCGATTTTAACGAAAATACTTCATTATAGCTATGAAATTCCATTTAGATAATAAAAGTTAACCAATGAAAATTTTTTTATGAAAATGATTCATTAAATATATGAAGCATTTTTCTTTCAGTGCATAGTTGCTCAATGTAATTCAACTAAATGGTGGACCAAGCGTGTTTGATGCCTTCGATTAATTCGGCTTTTGTGCCAAGACTTGTACACTTGCCTAGCTAGCCATCCCCAGACGTTCTCGATGATATTTAGTATAGTTCTCTTTCCATTTTATGGCTTAATTTAAAACTAGTTTAATTTACACAAAAAATTTGGTAACCGTGATTTGGAACGATAGTTTTGTTTTCTGTTCTGTAACATTTTAATTGAAATGGCTCTACGACCTGTTGCAGGAATTGGTCCGCTTAAGCACGCACTTCGATCTTGTGCGTGCTTTCTCCAGTTCGCATGTATTCTTTCATTTGGTCCTTCCACCGAAGTCTCGGTCTTCTCCGGCTGTGCTTTCCGTAGAAGTTGTGATCCCACGCCTTGTTGGTTTGAGCACACAGAAAAAAATACCAATGTTAAATTAACATGGCAAAATGTTGATTGATAATCACAGTAAATTTCTGCAAAAATATGCATTTTATTTAAATTTATAATTATGTATTTCGTATTATTAATTTTATACAAAAAATATTAAAATAACCTTAAAGCAAGTTAACTTAATATAATTAACTGTTAAAATAACATTGTTCAATATTGAATCCATAAAAACCTGTTTTATATTAAAATCAAATCTTGTAAAATTAATTGCATACATACTTAAGTATGTACATTTTTTTATTTTCATGTTTAAAATATGTTTTAAAAAGAAGACAATTCCCGCATTCTTTAAATTAAAATTATTTAGTTAAATAGTACATCATGTTTTCAAAGTAGAATGATGACGAAAACTAAATCGGGAGATTCTGCTGATGCTTCTGTTGACAAAGGAGAATACAAAATAAGTGAAACATGTGTTACAGGTAGGGTATTCATTCGGTTAACCGTTAATCGGTCAACCGATTATTTACTACCCGCTTAACTGATCGGTTAATTTAAAATTGGCTTTTTTCGATTAACGATTAAACCAGTTAATTTCAGTCGATTACCCGATGTAACAAAATTTTGAATTTTTTGTAGTATTAAACCATATTTTTTGTGTTTTTAATAATGGGTGAGTTCCAAAACGTCAGTTGCAAAGAAACCCAATTCTCTACAATGCAATGTAGAATTATACAATGTTATCTGTACCAAAGTTCATCAAAAAAATTACCAAAGTGCAGCCAAAAAGTTGCGTTTAGAAATATTTTTCCATACAATATTTATATTCTTAAAATACTTTACAAAAACAGATATTCGGCCTTATTATGAGTGTCGTATTTTTATTACGACAATTGTCGTAGTCGTAGTCGTTTTTAAATTTGTTTGGTACCATGTAAAATTTACGACAACGACATTTTTTGTAACAGAGTAAAAATAACAGATTGTTTCATAAATCGCACGATTTTAAGTATTTATGAACTACCCGGTTGTGAAAACTGTCAAAAACAGCTGTGTGACGGTAAAAATATATGTTTGAAAATTTATGGTCGTGAGCGTTAAAAATTTAAAGTGAAAAAATAATAAGACACATATTTTTAAAACAATATGTTAAGCGTTGCTGCATTTTCTTTTTCCGAAGATTAAAATGAATATACCACAGCCGAAATGAATGCTAATCGGAGACAACTACGGGACCAGTCCAATATATTTGCCATGCCAAATTCCAAGTAAGTAAAAACAAAAATAAGTAAATATAATAGAAATGCATGATTTTTTTTAAGTTTTGTAAAATACTACAGAATAAATAAGCATGGTTTTAAATATGTTTTGGAAAAAATTTCTCCTCAACTGAAAGAACAGACAAGGGTAACATGTTTGCCATGCGGATACTCGCTGAGGGTAGTTACCAGAAAGGTGCTGGTAATGACTACAACATAAGTATGTGTCAGTCTTCTGTTAGCAATGCATTCAAAGAGTGCTATGTACAACGTACTTTGCCCCGAATGGATTTCCTTTCCAACGGAAGAAAATGAAAAGGACGAAATAAAAAAAAATTTTTACAACAAAACCGGGTTTCCAGGTGTAATAGGATGCATAGATGGAACCCACATTAATATAATCTCACCTGAAAAGGAAGCACAATTCAAATACAGAAACAGAAAAGGTTTCTACAGTCTTAATGCAACAGTGGTAAGTTTTTATGTTTAGAGCTAAAAAATTCAAAATTAAACATTTGTTTACTATACATATGTATGTATAGGTATGTGATCATAAGCTCAGAATAAGATTTATATCATCTCATCATCAGGGATCTGTTCACGACTCCTTAGTATGGAACATCCGTGACTTAAAAAATTTCTGAGAGAACAATATGATAATGGCGAAAGAAATACTTGGTTATTAGGTAAGTTTAAAATATGTAACAGCTTTTTACAAAAAATTCTAAATGTGGTGCAGCAAACTATTGGAATTTAAACCAAATTAAAAATGAAAACTTTTAAATATTTGTTAATGGTCAAAAATTACAAAAATTTTTTCTTATTCAAATTAAAAATTCATATTACACAGTGTTATCATTTTCTGAACTTCAATTAACCTTTGTAAATTTCATTTTACCTTTTTTGAATATAAATTGTCATTTTATATGTTCATTTGTAGGAGACGCAGGGTACCCCTTAGATGTTCATTTGTAGGAGACGCAGGGTACCCCTTAGAACAGTTTTTGATAACGCCATTCAGATCTGCTGGAGAAGGTTCTTTAGAAATGCAAGAACTAGAAATATAGTCGACGCAGGGTACCCCTTAGAACAGTTTTTGATAACGCCATTCAGATCTGCTGGAGAAGGTTCTTTAGAAATGCAAGAACTAGAAATATAGTCGAACGAACTATTGGTGTTTAAAAAAACAGATTCCGGTGCATACTAGGCGCAAGGCAGTTGCATTACACACCAGATATGGCTGCTAAACTTACTTCTGTTTGCGCATCTTTACACAACATATGCATTCATTATAAAATGGATAATCCTGAAATTGATGAACTGAACGAATTTCCACCAACAAATTCTGTTGTTGATGACGATCTAAGCGCACTATATATAAGAACATTATTAATGCAATCATTAAATATTTAATTCAGTTTTATTGGTACATTATTAAATACATATTTTTAACTAAAAATAAAATAACAAAAATTGAAAGATAAAACAAATTTAATTTAGATTTTTTTAATTTATAAAAAATAAAAAACCAAAATTTACATACATACATACATACATATGTATATGGGCATTTCCATTTTGACGTGTCGTGATATTTGTACAACAAATTAAATAAAGAAGACAAATTTATAAAAATGGTTTTTATAAACACAAAGTAATGAAGTAGCACTATATTCAGAAAAAGAATCACTGCAATCGACGAAAAGGATTTGCAGATATAAGCAAAAATATGCCCTGAAGTGACGTTAAAAAAGGGAATTGGATTTTTACTTGCAATACAAAACTGAACAAGACTGCGAATTGAGCAAGACGTTTTGTATAAAACCTTTTTTAGTAAACTTGGGACTTGTGAAGATTTATTTTTCAAGATATAAAATTTAAAAATCTTTTCCCGTTTTGAAGTACATATGGGCATTTTCAGCGAAAAGTCTAATTTTTTTAATGTAACGCCAGAATGCAAATAAGGTTGTATTTTAGGACCATGTTGTTAAACCGTTATTTTGTTACTAAATGTAGAGCTAGTTGCGCTTATACCAAAATATAAAAATGTAAACTATACATATAAAAATTTTTGACAAACAATTAAAATTACTTCTGGCGTTACGTTACAAAAAGTAGACTTTTGGCTGAAACTGCCCATATGAAAATTGTCTTTCAATAATTAAATTATCAGTTCGTGGTACATTTAATATTTACTAAATTTGTATGGCACCAAGCCTAAATTACAGCTTTATAAATTAACCACATAGCTATTTTCGTTAATAAAAAGCTATATGTATGTATGTATGTACATACATGTTATGTTCATAAACTCTCATCTAATTCAATAGTCTGTAAACCATTTCTAATTTCATCTATTGCAATACGTCCTTTTTCAATTTCTATTTCCTGTTTTCTAAGCTTTAAAAACTCTCTTCTAAATTCATCCTTACATTTTAATTCTTTCTTGTAAATGCTAACTTTTCTTCCTTTAGTTTGTAGTTTTTGCGTTGATACCTTTCAATTGCTGCTAAAGAATGTTTCACTTCTGTATACAATGCTGTTTGGACTTCTAGTTGTTCTTCAAGGAGAGTTTTTTTCTTAGTTGGGGTCTTCTTTGTTGGTGGTATTGAACTTTGTTCTCCAAGAATTAGTGTTGGTTCTTTAGTAGGAGTTTTTTTTTGCTGACTGAGAAACGTACATACTTCTTCAACAATTTCATTGTTTTGAATAGGTATCTGTGTTGCAGTTTTTTGTGTTGAGTGTAAGGCGCGTACTGCTTTAGGAACATAATTGTGTTTTTTGGGTTTGGTGGATTGGTTTGAGCAGACTGGTTCTTCGTTCTCTAAATCATCACTCATTGGTATATCCTCATCATTACAACTATTTGTATTTTGTCTACGACGTTGAATACCAAACGAAACACCGCCGGGATTCACAATTGAATCAATTTGTAATAAATTGGAGGCAGCTTCTTCTATTGGGGACAAAACGTATTGTTTAAAGGAAACATTCCCCGGTTGCACAACATTCGGCTTTATTGAAAATTAACTTTTGTATTCCCGAAAATAACTTTGATAATATACATACTTGCATGTGCCCGTGCAAAAAACTGAATTGGCAAATTGGTTTTTTTTTGTTGTTTTCTTACGAAGACAGTAGAATGAAGCAGTTTGTTTTTTAATTTTGTTTTTTCTTTTTACCCACTTACAACTACAATTCGAGTCGGAAAGAACCCAACCAATTGTAAGGGAATGTAAGAAAAGATAAACTCACTGTTTATTGTTGGTGTTTTGTTTTGGCTTTGATATTGTTACAAGTAAGACTTTGAGTGTTTATAATTCTTATTCGCTTTAGGGTTTTATTTGTATATTTTTTTTGGCTTTTCTAAAATCTCTGGAAAAGGTTTCCTGGTGAGCTGGCCTAAGCAACCAGTGAAATGCGCATAGAAGCTAGCTTTCCCTCAACAATAAATTTCAGTGTATTTATCAAATATGAAAAACTGGGAATTTAGCACGCCAAAATGTTGAGTTCTTCACCAATCTTGTTCCACTCCTCCTTAACATTTATTTTATTAATGCCACTTTTAAATCCTCTGGCTAAGCGTGGATTTTGCTCCAAAAGTGACACCATTCGGCTAAATTGCCTGTGGTTTGTTATTTTAGTTCTAAATTGATTGAATTGTAATTAAAAAAGTTAAGTTTATCATTATTAAATAGTTTATAAGTGTTATAAATACTAACTTTTTATCTATATCCATTTCAAATTTATTTTTGATAATTTTTTCGTACAGACGTTAACCAAAACTTTAACGACAATATTTGCAATTTTTGACATTTAAATATGACACTCTTGGTACCGTAAATTGTACTAGAATTGCCAACAGTGTTGTATTTTTGTCGTTTTTCGACATTCATAATACCGATTTTAAAAAACGCCTAGTTTACGACACGCCAACGACACTCATAATAAGGCCGATTATGGCATTCGGAAATAAACTTTTTTGCATAATGTTTGGTGCTTGTCAGAACAAGTTAGATGATGACAAACCAACATAATGGCATAATGGATGTTTTTATATGTTTAGAGAAATCCAGGAAAAAGACTGAGAAATAAGATATTCTGTGTTATGGGTTGCTTTCGAGTTCTCCAACATCCAAGATAAGTGAAAGAATTTTTTCCAAGTCAAGTTTTATCAAAACTAAAAAAGAATCGCTCAAATTCTAAACATATAATCCAATTTATTTTTCTAAAACATTATTTTATAATGCTATTGAAGTAATTAATAAAATGATTTCAGAGTTTTTTTTTTAATAAATACATAATAAGTATTAATTATAAAATATGTATAACATAGTTATTGATTATTTTTTGTTTGCTCGTTTTGGTTCAAGTATTGTTATGTTATTATTTTTTTACCAATAAAATCCAAATAATAAATAATTTTTAATTTTTATATATTGAACTTACTTAAGTTATAAAAAACCCTTATTAACCGGTTAACCGATCAAAAACAAAATTAACCGATTAAAGCAAAAGCCCGATTAATAAATACCCTAGTTACAGGGTAAGTGTTTCACACTGTTATATCACACTAAAACCAATATGATTCTACATGAAATTCACGTTGTTTCAACTTGAAATAACTTTTATTGAATTATAGTTATTTTAAAAGAACAAAATTTTGTTCCCTAGTTATTGTAAAATCATGTTTAATTAACATAAAGTAACAATGAAGAAAAATCATTTCTTTAAGCACTGATTTACTACTGATATGTCACTATCTCCTTGACATTTTGAAATTTCGCACAATTGTCTAACTAAAAATTGTATTTTCTCTTCAACGAGTTTAGAACTACATTCTTGTATAATTTGGAATAACTCTAATTTCGTATACACTTTTTACATTTTACTCTCGAAGCTTCAAAATGGTTCTGATAACAATTTTATGCAATAACCACAATATATGTATATTAAAAAAAACTAAGTACCTAGAGCCCAGATTTGATTTTTTATTATATATTATTTTTGTTGTTAATGATTTTAAAAGTTATGCAAAACAGGTACATTTATTTTGCTCCATAAAATAACGTCATTTAGCGGCCGCACAGGTGGTTAAACCCCGTTACTTACTGTTTCGCACATCCCTTTTTTTACACAGGTAATACTAGTCTTAGATGTAATAATTTAAATAAAAAACATCTACGTACAACCAAAACATTTTATGACTGACGAAAAGGTTTTTATCATATGTACATACCTATGCAAGATGAGCAAAAACAGAAAAAAGGTGAAATTTTCAAAATATCATAAAAAAAATGGTGCAACAACGCGTAACGTTTTTTTTTTTAATTTAAAAGAAGAGATTTCAAATTTTATCGTGATGTATTACACTTTTATGAACTCAACTGGCTTCACCTTCAAAAACCTTTTAAAATTTTTTTTTTACAAAAATATGAACAAAAAAATCGTTTTTTTTAATTTCGAACTAATTTTTTTATGATAAAAACTTCTAATGAAATTTTTCTAAAAATTTTCATAAGTAGCTGTTTATATAGTATTTCTCAGAAAAAAAATCAATGTAAAATCTTTATTCGTTTATCTACAAAAATATATATTGTAAACCTCCTAAAACCGTAAAAAGTCAATGAACACGCATGCAATTTAATCAACTTTCCTGGTTTTAACAGTGTCCCAAAACGACAAATCTCAAGCAAAAGACTTGAAAATTCACTATACGATGCAGAACTTTGCTGTCTGTCCAGCTGCGTTCTTTTTTTTCATTTCCATTTCTTAAATTTAATTTTTTGCCTAATGTCCGGCTAGATTGGCAAAAAAAAACCCTTTGTGCGATGTTAAGAGTACCGTTAGCTTATGTTGATCAGACAGGTACGCACGTTAATGGCATTCTTTTATCTCCCATACAGTGTATTTCTTGGATAGTTCCTATGGAATCTGTAATGCAAGATTTGTTTTAAACCAATTCGGATAAATTCAGCAACGATCCATATAAAATTACGTACAATCATTTGCCCATTATTAATTATAAGTTTTGTTGCTGCTGCTTTAAAATTTAAAAAGAACGAAAACAGCTGTGTTTTGTTTGTAAACAACAACTAATATTTCCTAAAAAAAAATTAATTAATAAAACCAATAATAATTATTCAGTACTAAATGTACTTAGTTAAATTTATTGCGCCGTTAATACATTTTTTATTTGATTTATTTCTTTTATTTATTCGGGTTTCACTACAACGGGCTGAAGGCCAACGTTACTATTGCTCGGTTAATTAAGTTAGAATATATTTTTTTGTAGTTGTATTTGTATCTCTTATTAAATAAATAAATACATTTCTTTATAGTTTATTATTATGTACTTAAAATTTTAAACGATTTTCAGAATTCACAATTTTAAAGCAAAAACAAAATTTTGGTAAAATGTGTTCTTCAAAAAGTGAGTGATTGGCAAAATAACGATACCCTTATAGCCTATTCACACTTGTCAACATTTAACATTCATTTGCGAAGATGTTGGAATTTTCCCATAAGAAATACATAGGGCTAAAAATCAAAATTTTTCAACATTTTTATCCCTTTTACATTTTGCGATATTTTTAGAGTCTTCACTAGCTAAACTGACATTGAAAATGGCATTTAAGTGCTATGTCTGTGTTGGAGTTCCATCACTAACAAAACTGACATTTATTGTCAACAAAAAATATTTTAACAAACAAAATGAGCGGCGGTACATGTATTTTTTTTTAATTTAATTTTTTGTAATATATGTATTTATAAAATATTTTTCCAATTTCAGGTTATCTTCAGAAAGATTTTCAATAGTTGCGCTTTTCTAACGGTATAGCTCTTCTAAAACGTGTGTATTTTTTTCGCATAACTTCTAACTTTTGCAAAAGTACTGAAAACATTTTTCTTTCGACTCGGAAGCATTCCTTAAAGAAATCGTCATTATTATTTGGGATATCTCTTTCCCACAAATTTCCATAGCGATTCTTAAAAATATATTTGTTTATATTAAAATAAAAGTTTTGATTACTCGTTTACATACAAACATCCCTACGTCCCTTGAAATAGGCATGTAAGCATCTAGTAAGACGACCTCATTATCATCTTCATCTGCTATAGAATCCATTATTATCTCTATAAAGTGCGATAATAACTGGGTATGCTCTTGCCAACGTATATTTAATCCCATTACTAAATCTTTTTCATAATTCATTTTAATTTTTAATAGCGGCGTGGTGTTTATTGTTTATTTTGACAACTGATATAATGTTAAATGTTAAATGTTGCAAGTGTGAATGTCTGTTTCACAATTTCAACATATTCCAAGCGTTCCTCCGAAATGTATGCAAGTGTACAAAGGGTATTAATAACCTTTTCACACTTGTCAACATTTAAAATCTAAAATTAATTTTCGAAGATGTTGAAATTTTCCCATAAGAAATACATTGGGCTAAAAATCAAAATTTTTAACATCTTTACAAAATGTTCCTATCTCATTGTATTTCATTCTACATCTTCCGATTACTTTAGTGTCATCACTAGAAAAGTGACAATAAATTCTATTATTATTGTGGCATCACTGACAGAATGGCATTTGCTTTGAAAGCAGCGTTACCATTTTTTATTGATAGTATATGTTGGACGTTTCAAGTGTGAACGCGTATTTCACATTTTCCATGCGTTCCTCCGAAATGTATGCAAATGTACAAAGAGCATAAAAAAATTAAAAACAACGTAATTTGGGATAGTACACTTTTTAATGAATGTTAGTAACATTTTATTGACACACGCGATTTGAAAATTAATTTTTTAAGGAATTATCCTGCACATGCTTCCTAAATGAAAACTAATACTATGTTCACACGGGCAGCAATATTCGTGTTTCGCTCTCGTATTCCTGTTTCGCGCCCCAAACATGATTGAAACGACTTGTTTCCCCATAGAAGATTTTGAGAGCGAAGCAGGTCGTTTCATTTTGAAACAGGCTGCGAAACAGGAAAAATGTACTTTCATCTCCAATTTTGATAACAGTTATCGTTAGTTTATCTGAACTAGCTCTCAAAAAAATCGAAGCAAAGAAAATAACAAAATAAAAATTGATGTTTAATAAAATAAAGTGATAATAATAACATAATAATATTTTTAAGTATGTATTAAATAATATATTTTTAAGTTTTATTTACTTTTTATTTATTTTAAAAAAAATCACACTAACAACACATAAAAAAGTCAAAAAAAACAAGAACGAATCGTATGGACAGCATGTTTGGCGATGTTACCGGCTCAAAAGTTACCAGAGACTTTAACATAAAGTTTTGTTACAGGCGGCACGAACGAAGGCCCCAATGAACTAAGACCCCAAAACGAAAATGAACTAAGGCCCCAAATATTTGTACAGGGAACAACAACAACGGTTTTTGGGGAAATAGTTCATTATTTTGTGGTTTTATTTCATTTTTTGAATTGGGGGCATAATTCATAATGAAATAAAACCCCAGTTTGTAAAAAAGAACTAAGGTCCCACAAATAAAGTTGGGACATTAGTTCATTTTCTGAAAAATGTAATAAATTGCAATATTTCCAAATTGCTAACCGTTATACCGTTAAAAAAACATTATTCTACTTCCCTGCAAACGTATGAAAGTTTGCGACGAGTGCAACCTCAAATTACAGGCTGATGCAATTTCCAAAGGCATGCAAAATTATATCTGCCCGTACTGCCGAACAATTGTGGAAGACACCATGCAGGTATAACTGACTTCTTATTGATTAAGTATTTATACAAATTTATCTAATTATTATATAAACAATGAAAAATTTTTGTTTTTTGTTATTTTTTTTTTTTTTATGTATAAAATTTGAATACTTTGATATTTTTTTTCGTATTATATAACTATAATGTTTGTTTTGAATATTTAAAACAAAACAAGAGTCACTTTATTTTCGAATTTTTTTATTGGGGACTTTGTTCATTCTTACTTTGGGGACTTCATAATAACATTAGGGTTTTGATTCATAATGAATTAAGTCCCCATTAATGGGGGCTTAGTTCATTCCCATTTTGGGGGCTTAATTCATACCATCGTTGGGGTTTTACTTCATTATGAACTAATTCCCCCTTTTTCGGGCCTTAGTTCATTTTCGTTTTAGGGTCTTAGTTCATTGGGGCCTTCGTTCGTGCCGGCTTTGTTAGAATATTTGTGTTAATACAGTTCGCACACGCAAAGAAAAAACATTGTTGTGGTAAACATATTCTAAGAGCAACATATAATAATAAGATTCATGATTGTAGTTACCATATTACGATTGCTATTGAATTATATTATGACTCAATATATTCGTGATATTAAATCATAATATTCTCCCCTTAATCATATTCTTTGCGCCCTATGCTCCAGTGGGAGTTAAAGGAACATATATATATATATATATATAATCATATTCTTATCATTATTATTGTCATGTTAATCATAATAAGATAAGAAGTAATCATATTATTGTCATGGTAATCATAATAAGATGATGAGATATCATATTAAGGTACAGTGGTGCTGTCACAACAATAAATTAAAAATTTTTTGCATCGATTTTTTAATTTGTGGCACTTTACAATTTCTTTTAATGTAAAAAAAAAATGTCTTTATTTTTTTCATTTCTTTAAACTCCTCTTTTTAAGGGTATTTTTTTAAATTGTGGTTCAACAACTCACTTACAAATAATTCGAAAGGCATATTTCAAACAAACGACACAACTGATTCAATATTATTTTACATTTTGTTTGCTTCCTAAGTAAACTATGACTACACGTATAGAAAGTTATCATGTTATGGCTATTAAATATCATGAAATGGTTATGGCTACTGTAATATGTTTTCAAAGTAATCATTATTTAAGTGTAAGAAAAATATTTCTCATGTTGAGTAACATTTATTATACAAATTTTCATATAATTCAAATGTGTATTCTAAGTCAAATTACAATCCTCAAAAGCTTTTTTACTTTAATAGTCTTATTCCTTCAATATTTACCTGGAATATTTTGTATGCACTATCAGAATTTTTGTTTCGTATATTTCTGTTGCGAGGCTTACTTTAGCTATCCTTTGGCTAGCAATGAAGTAAATTGTAAAGGAAATTAATACAAAAATCCATCGATGAATTTTGTAGAATTTGATTTTAAAACAATTTATTTCTAAATTTTCACTTACTATTTTGATTTGTTGATGAATGACGTTAAACTTTAAACAATTAATACAGTGGACTCCCGATAATTCGTAATCGTAAGGGACCTGCCATTTCTTACGAATTATAGAGGTTTTCGATTTAGCAGGGTTTCGAATAAACGGGGTTGAAATAAATAAATACGAATTAACGGGGTTTTTCAATTTATTTACTAAAACGATAAAAAAAACATAAAACACATCTTACGATCTTAAGAAAATAAACGCAACCACAAGCAAAAACCAACGCAAAAGAAAAAGAAATAGCAGTAAACAAAAAATTATTCATTCCATGTTTCATTGTTTTAATTACGAATTATAAGTGGTAGTTAGCAAACAATTACGATTTATAAAGCTGGGATCACACGATTGCCGCAAATGCACCAATATGACACAATTATTATTGTGCTTTATTGACGCACAATAATGAAATTGCCCCAACCAAATTTTCTGAAATCACACGATTGCCCTGTTTTATACAAATTTAATTGCCGCTAGTTGGTACAAAGCGAAATGGTTACAACAATTGCCGCAGCACAGTCACACGATTGTTCTTACTTATGTATATTAACTGCGAAAACAGCTGTTGTGGTAGCTTTTTTATTTGTTGAAAGTTCTTGTTGGTTTGTTCATTGAACAAAATTAATTAAATTTAAACAAATTATTGTTGAATAGTTTTATATAATTTTTTTTAGGATAAGCGTTGCTGCATTTTCTTTTTCCGAAGATTAAAATGAATATACCACAGCCGAAATGAATGCTAATCGGAGACAACTACGGGACCAGTCCAATAAATTTGCCATGCCAAATTCCAAGTAAGTAAAAACAAAAATAAGTAAATATAATAGAAATGCATGATTTTTTTTAAGTTTTGTAAAATACTACAGAATAAATAAGCATGGTTTTAAATATGTTTTGGAAAAAATTTCTCCTCAACTGAAAGAACAGACAAGGGTAACATGTTTGCCATGCGGATACTCGCTGAGGGTAGTTACCAGAAAGGTGCTGGTAATGACTACAACATAAGTATGTGTCAGTCTTCTGTTAGCAATGCATTCAAAGAGTGCATTGATGCTATGTACAACGTACTTTGCCCCGAATGGATTTCCTTTCCAACGGAAGAAAATGAAAAGGACGAAATAAAAAAATTTTTTTACAACAAACCCGGGTTTCCAGGTGTAATAGGATGCATAGATGGAACCCACATAAATATAATCTCACCTGAAAAGGAAGCACAATTCAAATACAGAAACAGAAAAGGTTTCTACAGTCTTAATGCAACAGTGGTAAGTTTTTATGTTTAGAGCTAAAAAATTCAAAATTAAACATTTGTTTACTATACATATGTATGTATATAGGTATGTGATCATAAGCTCAGAATAAGATTTATATCATCTCATCATCAGGGATCTGTTTACGACTCCTTAGTATGGAACATCAGTGACTTAAAAAAATTTCTGAGAGAACAATATGATAATGGCGAAAGAAATACTTGGTTATTAGGTAAGTTTAAAATATGTAACAGCTTTTTACAAAAAATTCTAAATGTGGTGCAGCAAACTATTGGAATTTAAACCAAATTAAAAATGAAAACTTTTAAATATTTGTTAATGGTCAAAAATTACAAAATTTTTTTCTTATTCAAATTAAAAATTCATATTACACAGTGTTATCATTTTCTGAACTTCAATTAACCTTTGTAAATTTCATTTTACCTTTTTTGAATATAAATTGTCATTTTATATGTTCATTTGTAGGAGACGCAGGGTACCCCTTAGAACAGTTTTTGATAACGCCATTCAGATCTGCTGGAGAAGGTTCTTTAGAAAGTCGTTTTAACTATATACATGCAAGAACTAGAAATATAGTCGAACGAACTATTGGTGTTTTAAAAAACAGATTCCGGTGCATACTAGGCGCAAGGCAGTTGCATTACACACCAGATATGGCTGCGAAAATTACTTCTGTTTGCGCATCTTTACACAACATATGCATTCATTATAAAATGGATAATCCTGAAATTGATGAACTGAACGAATTTCCACCAACAAATTCTGTTGTTGATGACAATCTAAGCGCACTATATATAAACATAATTAATGATTGCATTAATCATTAATTATTTAATTCAGTTTTATTGGTACATTATTAAATACATATTTTTAACTAAAAATAAAATAACAAAAATTGAAAGATAAAACAAATTTAATTTAGATTTTTTTAATTTATAAAAAATAAAAAACCAAAATTTACATACATACATACATACATATGTATATGGGCATTTCCATTTTGACGTGTCGTGATATTTGTACAACAAATTAAATAAAGAAGACAAATTTATAAAAATGGTTTTTATAAACACAAAGTAATGAAGTAGCACTATATTCAGAAAAAGAATCACTGCAATCGACGAAAAGGATTTGCAGATATAAGCAAAAATATGCCCTGAAGTGACGTTAAAAAAGGGAATTGGATTTTTACTTGCAATACAAAACTGAACAAGACTGCGAATTGAGCAAGACGTTTTGTATAAAACCTTTTTTAGTAAACTTGGGACTTGTGAAGACTTATTTTTCAAGATATAAAATTTAAAAATCTTTTCCCGTTTTGAAGTACATATGGGCATTTTCAGCGAAAAGTCTAATTTTTTTAATGTAACGCCAGAATGCAAATAAGGTTGTATTTTAGGACCATGTTGTTAAACCGTTATCCCTTTTGTTACTAAATGTAGAGCTAGTTGCGCTTTACACCAAAATATAAAAATGTAAACTATACATATAAAATTTTTTGACAAACAATTAAAATTACTTCTGGCGTTACGTTACAAAAAGGAGACTTTTGGCTGGAACTGCCCATATGAAAATTGTCTTTCAATAATTAAATTATCAGTTCGTGGTACATTTAATATTTACTAAATTTGTATGGCACCAAGCCTAAATTACAGCTTTATAAATTAACCACATAGCTATTTTCGTTAATAAAAAGCTATATGTATGTATGTATGTACATACATGTTATGTTCATAAACTCTCATCTAATTCAATAGTCTGTAAACCATTTCTAATTTCATCTATTGCAATACGTCCTTTTTCAATTTCTATTTCCTGTTTTCTAAGCTTTAAAAACTCTCTTCTAAATTCATCCTTACATTTTGATTCTTTCTTGTAAATGCTAACTTTTCTTCCTTTAGTTTGTAGTTTTTGCGTTGATACCTTTCAATTGCTGCTAAAGAATGTTTCACTTCTGTATACAATGCTTTTTGGACTTCTAGTTGTTCTTCAAGGAGAGTTTTTTTCTTAGTTGGGGTCTTCTTTGTTGGTGGTATTGAACTTTGTTCTCCAAGAATTAGTGTTGGTTCTTTAGTAGGAGTTTTTTTTTGCTGACTGAGAAACGTACTTCTTCAACAATTTCATTGTTTTGAATAGGTATCTGTGTTGCAGTTTTTTGTGTTTTAGGAACATAATTGTGTTTTTTGGGTTTGGTGGATTGGTTTGAGCAGACTGGTTCTTCGTTCCCTAAATCATCACTCATTGGTATATCCTCATCATTACAACTATTTGTATTTTGTCTACGACGTTGAATACCAAACGAAACACCGCGTGGATTCACAATTGAATCAATTTGTAATAAATTGGAGGCAGCTTCTTCTATTGGGGACAAAACGTATTGTTTAAAGGAAACATTCCCCGGTTGCACAACATTCGGCTTTATTGAAAATTAACTTTTGTATTCCCGAAAATAACTTTGATAATATACATACTTGCATGTGCCCGTGCAAAAAACTGAATTGGCAAATTGGTTTTTTTTTTGTTGTTTTCTTACGAAGACAGTAGAATGAAGCAGTTTGTTTTTTAATTTTGTTTTTTCTTTTTACCCACTTACAACTACAATTCGAGTCGGAAAGAACCCAACCAATTGTAAGGGAATGTAAGAAAAGATAAACTCACTGTTTATTGTTGGTGTTTTGTTTTGGCTTTGATATTGTTACAAGTAAGACTTTGAGTGTTTATAATTCTTATTCGCTTTAGGGTTTTATTTGTATAATATTTTTGGCTTTTCTAAAATCTCTGGAAAAGGTTTCCTGGTGAGCTGGCCTAAGCAACCAGTGAAATGCGCATAGAAGCTAGCTTTCCCTCAACAATAAATTTCAGTGTATTTATCAAATATGAAAAACTGGGAATTTAGCACGCCAAAATGTTGAGTTCTTCACCAATCTTGTTCCACTCCTCCTTAACATTTATTTTATTAATGCCACTTTTAAATCCTCTGGCTAAGCGTGGATTTTGCTCCAAAAGTGACACCATTCGGCTAAATTGCCTGTGGTTTGTTATTTTAGTTCTAATTGATTGAATTGTAATTAAAAAAGTTAAGTTTATCATTATTAAATAGTTTTTAAGTGTTATAAATACTAACTTTTTATCTATATCCATTTCAAATTTATTTTTGATAATTTTTTCGTACAGACGTTAACCAAAACTTTAACGACAATATTTGCAATTTTTGACATTTAACCCTAATCTTACCAACATGTGTCTGTGAGACACATTTTGATGTTTGATTCAATAAAACAACGAAACTTTGTTACATATTGACACCAAATTTTATGACTTTTATTTTACATCTGTTTAGTATAATTTCACAAAACAAAGTTGATAAATATTAAATTCCTCTATTTTTTATAAGCCAAAATAAAAAAATGTAACATAAACTACCAACATGTGTCTCAGAGACACATACAAAGAATTTAGAAGAATGCGCAAATTTAGAACAAAAGCAACTATCTGTCATATATGTTACAGAATTTATATTTGTTTAGCAGCAACTATCTTTCATATATATTTATACAAATTGCATATTTTCATATCACTATATTAAATTTGGGGAATTCCCTTTTATTGAAATCAATAATCACCTGATACTGAATGTTGAAAAACAACAAATTAGTTGCGGTTAGATTTTGTAGAGTATTGATGTGCAAGTTCATTTTATAAAAAAATATGCCAAAGCGACTTACAGAAGAGGAAATCCGACTAGCCGCGGAAGAAATTGATGAAGATACGGTTGATGATATAAAAGACGAGGATATGTTTTTGCAATCTGATATCGAAGATAGTCAAAATAATGAAAATATTGAAGATGATGCTTCCGAGATGTCTGATACTATTTCGGATATTGAGGAAGATGCAGGTGAGGAATATGGTGAAATATTTGTTGGTAAGGACGGAACTCAGTGGTATTCTATTCCAAAACCTCAAAGGCGTATTCCTGCTCGAAATATAATTCGGTGCCCATTGAACAAAGTTAACTTGCCACCAGGAAAACAAATTGAAGACCCTTTAGAGGCAATCGAGCTATATTTGAATGACGAAATTTTTGATTCAATTGTAAAATTAACCAATTTGTATGCAGTGACTACAAATCAGAATGCCTGGCGTCCAACAAATGTAACAGAAATAAGAGCCTATGTTGGACTTTTGATTACAGCGGGGACAAAAAAAGAAGCAAACACAGAGATTGCTGAGTTTTGGAGTTCGCGATATGGTTTCCCAATTTTTCGGGCTACTATGAGTCGAAATCGTTTTATGGAAATTTCCAAAAATTTGCGGTTTGACGACAAAAGCACTAGAAGCATTCGACAGCAAAAGGATAAACTGGCACCTGTAAGGGATTTATTTGAAATTGTCAATAAAAATCTAAAAAAAATTTACACTCCTAGTGACAACCTTACTGTCGATGAGCAGCTTGTTCCGTTTCGTGGAAGGTGTTCTTTCCGCCAATATATGCCTAGTAAACCAGATAAGTATGGACTAAAAATTTGGTGGGTATGTGACAGCAAAACAGCCTACCCACTCAACGCAATACCTTACTTAGGCAAAATAAACAACCAGAGGGGGTTTGGTTTGGGCCAAAGAGTTGTGGAGGAGTTAGTTCAACCCTTTGAAAACACAGGCCGAAATATAACATGTGATAATTATTTTACGAGTTTGGAACTTGCGAATAACTTATTGGCTAAAGGTTTGACAATAACGGGCACTCTAAAGAAAAATAAGCGCTGTGTTCCTTCATCATTTTTGCCAAACAGAAAAAGGCAAGTTGAAACAAATTTGTTTGGTTTTACCAATAATAAAACTTTGGTATCTTATGTCCCTACACCGAATAGAGCAGTTCTTTTACTCTCTACAATGCACTATGACACCCACTGCGACTCACAAAATAAGAACAAATCGGAGGTAAATTTACATTACAATCAAACTAAAGGAGCAGTTGACACTTTGGACCAACTTGCACATAGTTTTACTTGCCGGAGAAAATCAAACAGGTGGCCATTTACGTTCTTTTCCAATTTAATTGATGTTTGTGCAATTGCAGCATATATTATTTGGAAAAATTGACATCCATCATGGAAAGCAACACAAGCAAAAAAAGCTCGAAAACTCTTTTTACGAGAAGTTGCCGAAGGACTTATTGCCCCCCAAATACATCAAAGGTCAAGAAATAAATTACAACGTCCTATAGTTCAATGCATGGAAAAAGTTCTTCAAGAAGGAAATACACCAAGTACAACCACTTCTACAACAAATAAACGTAAAAGATGCTATATGTGCGATCCAAAAATAAGTCGTATAATAAAGCAATGCTGCCAAATATGTAAAAATAATGTCTGCAATGAGCATGCTACAAAAGTTATAAATTGTAAAGAATGTATTCAATAAAAAATTACTTAACATAAACTAATTTGTAATTGTCTTATGCTTTTTTCTTTTAATTTGTATGTATGTGTCTTAAAGACACATGTTGGT
Organism: Pollenia labialis; assembly: GCA_949318255.1. NCBI lineage: Eukaryota > Metazoa > Arthropoda > Insecta > Diptera > Polleniidae > Pollenia > Pollenia labialis. Next base: position 60,524,992 of record OX439139.1, on the reverse strand, counting down.
AGGATTTGTAAGTTTTTATGTCGGTATGATGAGGGTTAAATACGACACTCTTGGTACCGTAAATTGTACTAGAATTGCCAACAGTGTTGTATTTTTGTCGTTTTTCGACATTCATAATACCGATTTTAAAAAACGCCTAGTTTACGACACGCCAACGACACTCATAATAAGGCCGATTATGGCATTCGGAAATAAACTTTTTTGCATAATGTTTGGTGCTTGTCAGAACAAGTTAGATGATGACAAACCAACATAATGGCATAATGGATGTTTTTATATGTTTAGAGAAATCCAGGAAAAAGACTGAGAAATAAGATATTCTGTGTTATGGGTTGCTTTCGAGTTCTCCAACATCCAAGATAAGTGAAAGAATTTTTTCCAAGTCAAGTTTTATCAAAACTAAAAAAGAATCGCTCAAATTCTAAACATATAATCCAATTTATTTTTCTAAAACATTATTTTATAATGCTATTGAAGTAATTAATAAAATGATTTCAGAGTTTTTTTTTTAATAAATACATAATAAGTATTAATTATAAAATATGTATAACATAGTTATTGATTATTTTTTGTTTGCTCGTTTTGGTTCAAGTATTGTTATGTTATTATTTTTTTACCAATAAAATCCAAATAATAAATAATTTGTATATATTGAACTTACTTAAGTTATAAAAAACCCTTATTAACCGGTTAACCGATCAAAAATAAAATTAACCGATTAAAGCAAAAGCCCGATTAATAAATACCCTAGTTACAGGGTAAGTGTTTCACACTGTTATATCACACTTAAACCAATATGATTCTACATGAAATTCACGTTGTTTCAACTTGAAATAACTTTTATTGAATTATAGTTATTTTAAAAGAACAAAATGTTGTTCCCTAGTTATTGTAAAATCATGTTTAATTAACATAAAGTAACAATGAAGAAAAATCATTTCTTTAAGCACTGATTTACTGCTGATATGGCACTATCTCCTTGACATTTTGAAATTTCGCACAATTGTCTAACTAAAAATTGAAATTTCTCTTCAACGAGTTTAGAACTACATTCTTGTATAATTTGGAATAACTCTAATTTCGTATACACTTTTTCCATTTTACTCTCGAAGCTTCAAAATGGTTCTGATAACAATTTTATGCAATAACCACAATATATGTATGTATATTAAAAAAAACTAAGTACCTAGAGCCCAGATTTGATTTTTTATTATATATTATTTTTGTTGTTAATGATTTTAAAAGTTATGCAAAACAGGTACATTTATTTTGCTCCATAAAATAACGTCATTTAGCGGCCGCATAGGTGGTTAAACCCCGTTACCTACTGTTTCGCACATCCCTTTTTTTACACAGGTAATATTAGTCTTAGATGTAATAATTTAAATAAAAAACATCTACGTACAGCCAAAACATTTTATGACTGACGAAAGGGTTTTTATCATATGTAATTACCTATGCAAGATGAGCATAAACAGAAAAAAGGTGAAATTTTCAAAATATGGTGCAACAACGCGTAACGTTTTTTTTTTAATTTAAAAGTAGAGATTTCAAATTTTATCGTGATGTATTACACTTTTATGAACTCAACTGGCTTCACCTTCAAAAACCATTTAAAATTTTTTTTTTACAAAAATATGAACAAAAAAATCGTTTTTTTTAATTTCGAACTAATTTTTTTATGATAAAAACTTCTAATGAAATTTTTCTAAAAATTTTCATAAGTAGCTGTTTATATAGTATTTCTCAGAAAAAAAATCAATGTAAAATCTTTATTCGTTTATCTACAAAAATATATATTGTAAACCTCCTAAAACCGTAAAAAGTCAATGAACACGCATGCAATTTAATCAACTTTCCTGGTTTTAACAGTGTCCCAAAACGACAAATCTCAAGCAAAAGACTTGAAAATTCACTATACGATGCAGAACTTTGCTGTCTGTCCAGCTGCGTTCTTTTTTTTCATTTCCATTTCTTAAATTTAATTTTTTGCCTAATGTCCGGCTAGATTGGCAAAAAAAAACCCTTTGTGCGATGTTAAGAGTACCGTTAGCTTATGTTGATCAGACAGGTACGCACGTTAATGGCATTCTTTTATCTCCCATACAGTGTATTTCTTGGATAGTTCCTATGGAATCTGTAATGCAAGATTTGTTTTAAACCAATTCGGATAAATTCAGCAACGATCCATATAAAATTACGTACAATCATTTGCCCATTATTAATTATAAGTTTTGTTGCTGCTGCTTTAAAATTTAAAAAGAACGAAAACAGCTGTGTTTTGTTTGTAAACAACAACTAATATTTCCTAAAAAAAAATTAATTAATAAAACCAATAATAATTATTCAGTACTAAATGTACTTAGTTAAATTTATTGCGCCGTTAATACATTTTTTATTTGATTTATTTCTTTTATTTATTCGGGTTTCACTACAACGGGCTGAAGGCCAACGTTACTATTGCTCGGTTAATTAAGTTAGAATATATTTTTTTGTAGTTGTATTTGTATCTCTTATTAAATAAATAAATACATTTCTTTATAGTTTATTATTATGTACTTAAAATTTTAAACGATTTTCAGAATTCACAATTTTAAAGCAAAAACAAAATTTTGGTAAAATGTGTTCTTCAAAAAGTGAGTGATTGGCAAAATAACGATACCCTTATAGCCTATTCACACTTGTCAACATTTAACATTCATTTGCGAAGATGTTGGAATTTTCCCATAAGAAATACATAGGGCTAAAAATCAAAATTTTTCAACATTTTTATCCCTTTTACATTTTGCGATATTTTTAGAGTCTTCACTAGCTAAACTGACATTGAAAATGGCATTTAAGTGCTATGTCTGTGTTGGAGTTCCATCACTAACAAAACTGACATTTATTGTCAACAAAAAATATTTTAACAAACAAAATGAGCGGCGGTACATGTATTTTTTTTTAATTTAATTTTTTGTAATATATGTATTTATAAAATATTTTTCCAATTTCAGGTTATCTTCAGAAAGATTTTCAATAGTTGCGCTTTTCTAACGGTATAGCTCTTCTAAAACGTGTGTATTTTTTTCGCATAACTTCTAACTTTTGCAAAAGTACTGAAAACATTTTTCTTTCGACTCGGAAGCATTCCTTAAAGAAATCGTCATTATTATTTGGGATATCTCTTTCCCACAAATTTCCATAGCGATTCTTAAAAATATATTTGTTTATATTAAAATAAAAGTTTTGATTACTCGTTTACATACAAACATCCCTACGTCCCTTGAAATAGGCATGTAAGCATCTAGTAAGACGACCTCATTATCATCTTCATCTGCTATAGAATCCATTATTATCTCTATAAAGTGCGATAATAACTGGGTATGCTCTTGCCAACGTATATTTAATCCCATTACTAAATCTTTTTCATAATTCATTTTAATTTTTAATAGCGGCGTGGTGTTTATTGTTTATTTTGACAACTGATATAATGTTAAATGTTAAATGTTGCAAGTGTGAATGTCTGTTTCACAATTTCAACATATTCCAAGCGTTCCTCCGAAATGTATGCAAGTGTACAAAGGGTATTAATAACCTTTTCACACTTGTCAACATTTAAAATCTAAAATTAATTTTCGAAGATGTTGAAATTTTCCCATAAGAAATACATTGGGCTAAAAATCAAAATTTTTAACATCTTTACAAAATGTTCCTATCTCATTGTATTTCATTCTACATCTTCCGATTACTTTAGTGTCATCACTAGAAAAGTGACAATAAATTCTATTATTATTGTGGCATCACTGACAGAATGGCATTTGCTTTGAAAGCAGCGTTACCATTTTTTATTGATAGTATATGTTGGACGTTTCAAGTGTGAACGCGTATTTCACATTTTCCATGCGTTCCTCCGAAATGTATGCAAATGTACAAAGAGCATAAAAAAATTAAAAACAACGTAATTTGGGATAGTACACTTTTTAATGAATGTTAGTAACATTTTATTGACACACGCGATTTGAAAATTAATTTTTTAAGGAATTATCCTGCACATGCTTCCTAAATGAAAACTAATACTATGTTCACACGGGCAGCAATATTCGTGTTTCGCTCTCGTATTCCTGTTTCGCGCCCCAAACATGATTGAAACGACTTGTTTCCCCATAGAAGATTTTGAGAGCGAAGCAGGTCGTTTCATTTTGAAACAGGCTGCGAAACAGGAAAAATGTACTTTCATCTCCAATTTTGATAACAGTTATCGTTAGTTTATCTGAACTAGCTCTCAAAAAAATCGAAGCAAAGAAAATAACAAAATAAAAATTGATGTTTAATAAAATAAAGTGATAATAATAACATAATAATATTTTTAAGTATGTATTAAATAATATATTTTTAAGTTTTATTTACTTTTTATTTATTTTAAAAAAAATCACACTAACAACACATAAAAAAGTCAAAAAAAACAAGAACGAATCGTATGGACAGCATGTTTGGCGATGTTACCGGCTCAAAAGTTACCAGAGACTTTAACATAAAGTTTTGTTACAGGCGGCACGAACGAAGGCCCCAATGAACTAAGACCCCAAAACGAAAATGAACTAAGGCCCCAAATATTTGTACAGGGAACAACAACAACAGTTTTTGGGGAAATAGTTCATTATTTTGTGGTTTTATTTCATTTTTTGAATTGGGGGCTTAATTCATAATGAAATAAACCCCAGTTTGTAAAAAAGAACTAAGGTCCCACAAATAAAGTTGGGACATTAGTTCATTTTCTGAAAAATGTAATAAATTGCAATATTTCCAAATTGCTAACCGTTATACCGTTAAAAAAACATTGTTCTACTTCCCTGCAAACGTATGAAAGTTTGCGACGAGTGCAATCTCAAATTACAGGCTGATGCAATTTCCAAAGGCATGCAAAATTATATCTGCCCGTACTGCCGAACAATTGTGGAAGACACCATGCAGGTATAACTGACTTCTTATTGATTAAGTATTTATACAAATTTATCTAATTATTATATAAACAATGAAAAATTTTTGTTTTTTGTTATTTTTTTTTTTTTTATGTATAAAATTTGAATACTTTGATATTTTTTTTCGTATTATATAACTATAATGTTTGTTTTGAATATTTAAAACAAAACAAGAGTCACTTTATTTTCGAATTTTTTTATTGGGGACTTTGTTCATTCTTACTTTGGGGACTTCATAATAACATTAGGGTTTTGATTCATAATGAATTAAGTCCCCATTAATGGGGGCTTAGTTCATTCCCATTTTGGGGGCTTAATTCATACCATCGTTGGGGTTTTACTTCATTATGAACTAATTCCCCCTTTTTCGGGCCTTAGTTCATTTTCGTTTTAGGGTCTTAGTTCATTGGGGCCTTCGTTCGTGCCGGCTTTGTTAGAATATTTGTGTTAATACAGTTCGCACACGCAAAGAAAAAACATTGTTGTGGTAAACATATTCTAAGAGCAACATATAATAATAAGATTCATGATTGTAGTTACCATATTACGATTGCTATTGAATTATATTATGACTCAATATATTCGTGATATTAAATCATAATATTCTCCCCTTAATCATATTCTTGGCGCCCTATGCTCCAGTGGGAGTTAAAGGAACATATATATATATATATATATATATAATCATATTCTTATCATTATTATTGTCATGTTAATCATAATAAGATAAGAAGTAATCATATTATTGTCATGGTAATCATAATAAGATGATGAGATATCATATTAAGGTACAGTGGTGCTGTCACAACAATAAATTAAAAATTTTTTGCATCGATTTTTTAATTTGTGGCACTTTACAATTTCTTTTAATGTAAAAAAAAAATGTCTTTATTTTTTTCATTTCTTTAAACTCCTCTTTTTAAGGGTATTTTTTTAAATTGTGGTTCAACAACTCACTTACAAATAATTCGAAAGGCATATATCAAACAAACGACACAACTGATTCAATATTATTTTACATTTTGTTTGCTTCCTAAGTAAACTATGACTACACGTATAGAAAGTTATCATGTTATGGCTATTAAATATCATGAAATGGTTATGGCTACTGTAATATGTTTTCAAAGTAATCATTATTTAAGTGTAAGAAAAATATTTCTCATGTTGAGTAACATTTATTATACAAATTTTCATATAATTCAAATGTGTATTCTAAGTCAAATTACAATCCTCAAAAGCTTTTTTACTTTAATAGTCTTATTCCTTCAATATTTACCTGGAATATTTTGTATGCACTATCAGAATTTTTGTTTCGTATATTTCTGTTGCGAGGCTTACTTTAGCTATCCTTTGGCTAGCAATGAAGTAAATTGTAAAGGAAATTAATACAAAAATCCATCGATGAATTTTGTAGAATTTGATTTTAAAACAATTTATTTCTAAATTTTCACTTACTATTTTGATTTGTTGATGAATGACGTTAAACTTTAAACAATTAATACAGTGGACTCCCGATAATTCGTAATCGTAAGGGACCTGCCATTTCTTACGAATTATAGAGGTTTTCGATTTAGCAGGGTTTCGAATAAACGGGGTTGAAATAAATAAATACGAATTAACGGGGTTTTTCAATTTATTTACTAAAACGATAAAAAAAACATAAAACACATCTTACGATCTTAAGAAAATAAACGCAACCACAAGCAAAAACCAACGCAAAAGAAAAAGAAATAGCAGTAAACAAAAAATTATTCATTCCATGTTTCATTGTTTTAATTACGAATTATAAGTGGTAGTTAGCAAACAATTACGATTTATAAAGCTGGGATCACACGATTGCCGCAAATGCACCAATATGACACAATTATTATTGTGCTTTATTGACGCACAATAATGAAATTGCCCCAACCAAATTTTCTGAAATCACACGATTGCCCTGTTTTATACAAATTTAATTGCCGCTAGTTGGTACAAAGCGAAATGGTTACAACAATTGCCGCAGCACAGTCACACGATTGTTCTTACTTATGTATATTAACTGCGAAAACAGCTGTTGTGGTAGCTTTTTTATTTGTTGAAAGTTCTTGTTGGTTTGTTCATTGAACAAAATTAATTAAATTTAAACAAATTATTGTTGAATAGTTTTATATAATTTTTTTTAGGATAAGCGTTGCTGCATTTTCTTTTTCCGAAGATTAAAATGAATATACCACAGCCGAAATGAATGCTAATCGGAGACAACTACGGGACCAGTCCAATATATTTGCCATGCCAAATTCCAAGTAAGTAAAAACAAAAATAAGTAAATATAATAGAAATGCATGATTTTTTTTAAGTTTTGTAAAATACTACAGAATAAATAAGCATGGTTTTAAATATGTTTTGGAAAAAATTTCTCCTCAACTGAAAGAACAGACAAGGGTAACATGTTTGCCATGCGGATACTCGCTGAGGGTAGTTACCAGAAAGGTGCTGGTAATGACTACAACATAAGTATGTGTCAGTCTTCTGTTAGCAATGCATTCAAAGAGTGCATTGATGCTATGTACAACGTACTTTGCCCCGAATGGATTTCCTTTCCAACGGAAGAAAATGAAAAGGACGAAATAAAAAAATTTTTTTACAACAAACCCGGGTTTCCAGGTGTAATAGGATGCATAGATGGAACCCACATAAATATAATCTCACCTGAAAAGGAAGCACAATTCAAATACAGAAACAGAAAAGGTTTCTACAGTCTTAATGCAACAGTGGTAAGTTTTTATGTTTAGAGCTAAAAAATTCAAAATTAAACATTTGTTTACTATACATATGTATGTATAGGTATGTGATCATAAGCTCAGAATAAGATTTATATCATCTCATCATCAGGGATCTGTTCACGACTCCTTAGTATGGAACATCCGTGACTTAAAAAATTTCTGAGAGAACAATATGATAATGGCGAAAGAAATACTTGGTTATTAGGTAAGTTTAAAATATGTAACAGCTTTTTACAAAAAATTCTAAATGTGGTGCAGCAAACTATTGGAATTTAAACCAAATTAAAAATGAAAACTTTTAAATATTTGTTAATGGTCAAAAATTACAAAAATTTTTTCTTATTCAAATTAAAAATTCATATTACACAGTGTTATCATTTTCTGAACTTCAATTAACCTTTGTAAATTTCATTTTACCTTTTTTGAATATAAATTGTCATTTTATATGTTCATTTGTAGGAGACGCAGGGTACCCCTTAGATGTTCATTTGTAGGAGACGCAGGGTACCCCTTAGAACAGTTTTTGATAACGCCATTCAGATCTGCTGGAGAAGGTTCTTTAGAAAGTCGTTTTAACTATATACATGCAAGAACTAGAAATATAGTCGAACGAACTATTGGTGTTTTAAAAAACAGATTCCGGTGCATACTAGGCGCAAGGCAGTTGCATTACACACCAGATATGGCTGCGAAAATTACTTCTGTTTGCGCATCTTTACACAACATATGCATTCATTATAAAATGGATAATCCTGAAATTGATGAACTGAACGAATTTCCACCAACAAATTCTGTTGTTGATGACAATCTAAGCGCACTATATATAAACATAATTAATGATTGCATTAATCATTAATTATTTAATTCAGTTTTATTGGTACATTATTAAATACATATTTTTAACTAAAAATAAAATAACAAAAATTGAAAGATAAAACAAATTTAATTTAGATTTTTTTAATTTATAAAAAATAAAAAACCAAAATTTACATACATACATACATACATATGTATATGGGCATTTCCATTTTGACGTGTCGTGATATTTGTACAACAAATTAAATAAAGAAGACAAATTTATAAAAATGGTTTTTATAAACACAAAGTAATGAAGTAGCACTATATTCAGAAAAAGAATCACTGCAATCGACGAAAAGGATTTGCAGATATAAGCAAAAATATGCCCTGGAGTGACGTTAAAAAAGGGAATTGGATTTTTACTTGCAATACAAAACTGAACAAGACTGCGAATTGAGCAAGACGTTTTGTATAAAACCTTTTTTAGTAAACTTGGGACTTGTGAAGACTTATTTTTCAAGATATAAAATTTAAAAATCTTTTCCCGTTTTGAAGTACATATGGGCATTTTCAGCGAAAAGTCTAATTTTTTTAATGTAACGCCAGAATGCAAATAAGGTTGTATTTTAGGACCATGTTGTTAAACCGTTATCCCTTTTGTTACTAAATGTAGAGCTAGTTGCGCTTTACACCAAAATATAAAAATGTAAACTATACATATAAAATTTTTTGACAAACAATTAAAATTACTTCTGGCGTTACGTTACAAAAAGGAGACTTTTGGCTGGAACTGCCCATATGAAAATTGTCTTTCAATAATTAAATTATCAGTTCGTGGTACATTTAATATTTACTAAATTTGTATGGCACCAAGCCTAAATTACAGCTTTATAAATTAACCACATAGCTATTTTCGTTAATAAAAAGCTATATGTATGTATGTATGTACATACATGTTATGTTCATAAACTCTCATCTAATTCAATAGTCTGTAAACCATTTCTAATTTCATCTATTGCAATACGTCCTTTTTCAATTTCTATTTCCTGTTTTCTAAGCTTTAAAAACTCTCTTCTAAATTCATCCTTACATTTTAATTCTTTCTTGTAAATGCTAACTTTTCTTCCTTTAGTTTGTAGTTTTTGCGTTGATACCTTTCAATTGCTGCTAAAGAATGTTTCACTTCTGTATACAATGCTTTTTGGACTTCTAGTTGTTCTTCAAGGAGAGTTTTTTTCTTAGTTGGGGTCTTCTTTGTTGGTGGTATTGAACTTTGTTCTCCAAGAATTAGTGTTGGTTCTTTAGTAGGAGTTTTTTTTTGCTGACTGAGAAACGTACTTCTTCAACAATTTCATTGTTTTGAATAGGTATCTGTGTTGCAGTTTTTTGTGTTTTAGGAACATAATTGTGTTTTTTGGGTTTGGTGGATTGGTTTGAGCAGACTGGTTCTTCGTTCCCTAAATCATCACTCATTGGTATATCCTCATCATTACAACTATTTGTATTTTGTCTACGACGTTGAATACCAAACGAAACACCGCGTGGATTCACAATTGAATCAATTTGTAATAAATTGGAGGCAGCTTCTTCTATTGGGGACAAAACGTATTGTTTAAAGGAAACATTCCCCGGTTGCACAACATTCGGCTTTATTGAAAATTAACTTTTGTATTCCCGAAAATAACTTTGATAATATACATACTTGCATGTGCCCGTGCAAAAAACTGAATTGGCAAATTGGTTTTTTTTTTGTTGTTTTCTTACGAAGACAGTAGAATGAAGCAGTTTGTTTTTTAATTTTGTTTTTTCTTTTTACCCACTTACAACTACAATTCGAGTCGGAAAGAACCCAACCAATTGTAAGGGAATGTAAGAAAAGATAAACTCACTGTTTATTGTTGGTGTTTTGTTTTGGCTTTGATATTGTTACAAGTAAGACTTTGAGTGTTTATAATTCTTATTCGCTTTAGGGTTTTATTTGTATAATATTTTTGGCTTTTCTAAAATCTCTGGAAAAGGTTTCCTGGTGAGCTGGCCTAAGCAACCAGTGAAATGCGCATAGAAGCTAGCTTTCCCTCAACAATAAATTTCAGTGTATTTATCAAATATGAAAAACTGGGAATTTAGCACGCCAAAATGTTGAGTTCTTCACCAATCTTGTTCCACTCCTCCTTAACATTTATTTTATTAATGCCACTTTTAAATCCTCTGGCTAAGCGTGGATTTTGCTCCAAAAGTGACACCATTCGGCTAAATTGCCTGTGGTTTGTTATTTTAGTTCTAATTGATTGAATTGTAATTAAAAAAGTTAAGTTTATCATTATTAAATAGTTTTTAAGTGTTATAAATACTAACTTTTTATCTATATCCATTTCAAATTTATTTTTGATAATTTTTTCGTACAGACGTTAACCAAAACTTTAACGACAATATTTGCAATTTTTGACATTTAACCCTAATCTTACCAACATGTGTCTGTGAGACACATTTTGATGTTTGATTCAATAAAACAACGAAACTTTGTTACATATTGACACCAAATTTTATGACTTTTATTTTACATCTGTTTAGTATAATTTCACAAAACAAAGTTGATAAATATTAAATTCCTCTATTTTTTATAAGCCAAAATAAAAAAATGTAACATAAACTACCAACATGTGTCTCAGAGACACATACAAAGAATTTAGTAGAATGCGCAAATTTAGAACAAAAGCAACTATCTGTCATATATGTTACAGAATTTATATTTGTTTAGCAGCAACTATCTTTCATATATATTTATACAAATTGCATATTTTCATATCACTATATTAAATTTGGGGAATTCCCTTTTATTGAAATCAATAATCACCTGATACTGAATGTTGAAAAACAACAAATTAGTTGCGGTTAGATTTTGTAGAGTATTGATGTGCAAGTTAATTTTATAAAAAAATATGCCAAAGCGACTTACAGAAGAGGAAATCCGACTAGCCGCGGAAGAAATTGATGAAGATACGGTTGATGATATAAAAGACGAGGATATGTTTTTGCAATCTGATATCGAAGATAGTCAAAATAATGAAAATATTGAAGATGATGCTTCCGAGATGTCTGATACTATTTCGGATATTGAGGAAGATGCAGGTGAGGAATATGGTGAAATATTTGTTGGTAAGGACGGAACTCAGTGGTATTCTATTCCAAAACCTCAAAGGCGTATTCCTGCTCGAAATATAATTCGGTGCCCATTGAACAAAGTTAACTTGCCACCAGGAAAACAAATTGAAGACCCTTTAGAGGCAATCGAGCTATATTTGAATGACGAAATTTTTGATTCAATTGTAAAATTAACCAATTTGTATGCAGTGACTACAAATCAGAATGCCTGGCGTCCAACAAATGTAACAGAAATAAGAGCCTATGTTGGACTTTTGATTACAGCGGGGACAAAAAAAGAAGCAAACACAGAGATTGCTGAGTTTTGGAGTTCGCGATATGGTTTCCCAATTTTTCGGGCTACTATGAGTCGAAATCGTTTTATGGAAATTTCCAAAAATTTGCGGTTTGACGACAAAAGCACTAGAAGCATTCGACAGCAAAAGGATAAACTGGCACCTGTAAGGGATTTATTTGAAATTGTCAATAAAAATCTAAAAAAAATTTACACTCCTAGTGACAACCTTACTGTCGATGAGCAGCTTGTTCCGTTTCGTGGAAGGTGTTCTTTCCGCCAATATATGCCTAGTAAACCAGATAAGTATGGACTAAAAATTTGGTGGGTATGTGACAGCAAAACAGCCTACCCACTCAACGCAATACCTTACTTAGGCAAAATAAACAACCAGAGGGGGTTTGGTTTGGGCCAAAGAGTTGTGGAGGAGTTAGTTCAACCCTTTGAAAACACAGGCCGAAATATAACATGTGATAATTATTTTACGAGTTTGGAACTTGCGAATAACTTATTGGCTAAAGGTTTGACAATAACGGGCACTCTAAAGAAAAATAAGCGCTGTGTTCCTTCATCATTTTTGCCAAACAGAAAAAGGCAAGTTGAAACAAATTTGTTTGGTTTTACCAATAATAAAACTTTGGTATCTTATGTCCCTACACCGAATAGAGCAGTTCTTTTACTCTCTACAATGCACTATGACACCCACTGCGACTCACAAAATAAGAACAAATCGGAGGTAAATTTACATTACAATCAAACTAAAGGAGCAGTTGACACTTTGGACCAACTTGCACATAGTTTTACTTGCCGGAGAAAATCAAACAGGTGGCCATTTACGTTCTTTTCCAATTTAATTGATGTTTGTGCAATTGCAGCATATATTATTTGGAAAAATTGACATCCATCATGGAAAGCAACACAAGCAAAAAAAGCTCGAAAACTCTTTTTACGAGAAGTTGCCGAAGGACTTATTGCCCCCCAAATACATCAAAGGTCAAGAAATAAATTACAACGTCCTATAGTTCAATGCATGGAAAAAGTTCTTCAAGAAGGAAATACACCAAGTACAACCACTTCTACAACAAATAAACGTAAAAGATGCTATATGTGCGATCCAAAAATAAGTCGTATAATAAAGCAATGCTGCCAAATATGTAAAAATAATGTCTGCAATGAGCATGCTACAAAAGTTATAAATTGTAAAGAATGTATTCAATAAAAAATTACTTAACATAAACTAATTTGTAATTGTCTTATGCTTTTTTCTTTTAATTTGTATGTATGTGTCTTAAAGACACATGTTGGTAGGATTTGTAAGTTTTTATGTCGGTATGATGAGGGTTAAATACGACACTCTTGGTACCGTAAATTGTACTAGAATTGCCAACAGTGTTGTATTTTTGTCGTTTTTCGACATTCATAATACCGATTTTAAAAAACGCCTAGTTTACGACACGCCAACGACACTCATAATAAGGCCGATTATGGCATTCGGAAATAAACTTTTTTGCATAATGTTTGGTGCTTGTCAGAACAAGTTAGATGATGACAAACCAACATAATGGCATAATGGATGTTTTTATATGTTTAGAGAAATCCAGGAAAAAGACTGAGAAATAAGATATTCTGTGTTATGGGTTGCTTTCGAGTTCTCCAACATCCAAGATAAGTGAAAGAATTTTTTCCAAGTCAAGTTTTATCAAAACTAAAAAAGAATCGCTCAAATTCTAAACATATAATCCAATTTATTTTTCTAAAACATTATTTTATAATGCTATTGAAGTAATTAATAAAATGATTTCAGAGTTTTTTTTTTAATAAATACATAATAAGTATTAATTATAAAATATGTATAACATAGTTATTGATTATTTTTTGTTTGCTCGTTTTGGTTCAAGTATTGTTATGTTATTATTTTTTTACCAATAAAATCCAAATAATAAATAATTTGTATATATTGAACTTACTTAAGTTATAAAAAACCCTTATTAACCGGTTAACCGATCAAAAATAAAATTAACCGATTAAAGCAAAAGCCCGATTAATAAATACCCTAGTTACAGGGTAAGTGTTTCACACTGTTATATCACACTTAAACCAATATGATTCTACATGAAATTCACGTTGTTTCAACTTGAAATAACTTTTATTGAATTATAGTTATTTTAAAAGAACAAAATGTTGTTCCCTAGTTATTGTAAAATCATGTTTAATTAACATAAAGTAACAATGAAGAAAAATCATTTCTTTAAGCACTGATTTACTGCTGATATGGCACTATCTCCTTGACATTTTGAAATTTCGCACAATTGTCTAACTAAAAATTGAAATTTCTCTTCAACGAGTTTAGAACTACATTCTTGTATAATTTGGAATAACTCTAATTTCGTATACACTTTTTCCATTTTACTCTCGAAGCTTCAAAATGGTTCTGATAACAATTTTATGCAATAACCACAATATATGTATGTATATTAAAAAAAACTAAGTACCTAGAGCCCAGATTTGATTTTTTATTATATATTATTTTTGTTGTTAATGATTTTAAAAGTTATGCAAAACAGGTACATTTATTTTGCTCCATAAAATAACGTCATTTAGCGGCCGCATAGGTGGTTAAACCCCGTTACCTACTGTTTCGCACATCCCTTTTTTTACACAGGTAATATTAGTCTTAGATGTAATAATTTAAATAAAAAACATCTACGTACAGCCAAAACATTTTATGACTGACGAAAGGGTTTTTATCATATGTAATTACCTATGCAAGATGAGCATAAACAGAAAAAAGGTGAAATTTTCAAAATATGGTGCAACAACGCGTAACGTTTTTTTTTTAATTTAAAAGTAGAGATTTCAAATTTTATCGTGATGTATTACACTTTTATGAACTCAACTGGCTTCACCTTCAAAAACCTTTTAAATTTTTTTTTTTACAAAAAAATGAACAAAAAAATCGATTTTTTTTAATTTCGAACTAATTTTTTTATGATAAAAACTTCTAATGAAATTTTTCTAAAAATTTTCATAAGTAGCTGTTTATATAGTATTTCTCAGAAAAAAAATCAATGTAAAATCTTTATTCGTTTATCTACAAAAATATATATTGTAAACCTCCTAAAACCGTAAAAAGTCAATGAACACGCATGCAATTTAATCAACTTTCCTGGTTTTAACAGTGTCCCAAAACGACAAATCTCAAGCAAAAGACTTGAAAATTCACTATACGATGCAGAACTTTGCTGTCTGTCCAGCTGCGTTCTTTTTTTTCATTTCCATTTCTTAAATTTAATTTTTTGCCTAATGTCCGGCTAGATTGGCAAAAAAAACCCTTTGTGCGATGTTAAGAGTACCGTTAGCTTATGTTGATCAGACAGGTACGCACGTTAATGGCATTCTTTTATCTCCCATACAGTGTATTTCTTGGATAGTTCCTATGGAATCTGTAATGCAAGAGTTGTTTTAAACCAATTCGGATAAATTCAGCAACGATCCATATAAAATTACGTACAATAATTTGCCCATTATTAATTATAAGTTTTGTTGCTGCTGCTTTAAAATTTAAAAAGAACGAAAACAGCTGTGTTTTGTTTGTAAACAACAACTAATATTTCCTAAAAAAAAATTAATTAATAAAACCAATAATAATTATTCAGTACTAAATGTACTTAGTTAAATTTATTGCGCCGTTAATACATTTTTTATTTGATTTATTTCTTTTATTTATTCGGGTTTCACTACAACGGGCTGAAGGCCAACGTTACTATTGCTCGGTTAATTAAGTTAGAATATATTTTTTTGTAGTTGTATTTGTATCTCTTATTAAATAAATAAATACATTTTTTTATAGTTTATTATTATGTACTTAAAATTTTAAACGATTTTCAGAATTCACAATTTTAAAGCAAAAAAAAATGTTGGTAAAAGGTTTTCTTCAAGTGAGTGATTGGAAAAATAACGATACCCTTAATAGCCTTTTCACACTTGTCAACATTTAACATCTAAAATTAATTTTCGAAGATGTTGAAATTTTCCCATAAGAAATACATTGGGCTAAAAATCAAAATTTTCAACATCTGTACAAAATGTTCCTATCTCATTGTATTTCATCCTACATCTTCCGATTACTTTAGTGTCATCACTGCTCTTAACCAGGTTCATGTCGGGATATATGTAGCTCATACAGCGTATGTTTCGTTCGACATTCTCGTTAATACCGATCGGACCATAGATAGAGGATTTTTCTATCAAAAAACACCTAACACCGCCTTATCTGCCTTCGCAAGTCCATATGTTTCAGTGCCGCAAAGAAGCAATAAACCAGAATTCAGAGAAAGTCATATGTGATCGCTCATATTCAACCATTCTTGAATTTTTTTCATAAATGAAAAATGTAAAATATGGAAATTTTTGTCACAATCATAAATATTTGTTAATATTTCGCCAAATTCATTCATGTTTTTGAGGAAAAATCCAATTTTGCCTTTCTTCAGTCATGAAGAATGAGGAAAAAAAAGTTTTAAAAACGATCCTCACTTATAATATTGTTGTTGCTCGACAGTTTGCATGACAACAGGTCGAAATGCCTGTGTGTGTATTTGTTTGTGTAAAATATTTTTGGCAAAGGCAACCAGCCAAAGTGTCTGTTGGATTTTTTAGGAAAAAATTAAAAGAACTGCACATATCGTCATCTTAAATGCAGAATAACATAACATTTTATAAGTTTACATGCAAAGCAAAAAACTTTGTAAAATGTTAATTATTTGAGATTTAAAATCAATTTTGAATATTTCAGATAAAAATGCGAAAACCCATATACCTATTTTTGAAGAAAAAATATTACTTTTATTATTTTTTAAGATGTGTTATTTTATTTATTCTTATTTGACCTTTATTTTATAATTACTTTTAATTATTTAAGCTTGAGGTCTTTTTATTTATAAAAATTATATTTATTTGTTCCAATATTTTGCTAACCTTTGGTTAGCATCGCCAGGAAATTAAATTTAATAATAACAAAAAACGATAACATTTTTTGACTCATATTCATTCATGTCTCCAGTTCACGAATTATTTCAAAATAACTCTGCATCATATACTTACAACGCTAATGCAAAAAGTTAATTTTAACTAGGTAATTTCTGAAAAATATAAAGAAGAAGGAAAGAGTAGTCCAACTAATAGTAGTTGCTGATAGCAGCTCCCGTATTAAGTAAACGTAAATGTTGGACAAAGTAGTACTTTTTCAAAGAAAGATATTATTAGAATTTAATAAAGCTGAAGAATTAACAAAATATAGCTAAACAGTCTATATTCCACTACTTAATAAAAAAATGAGTTTATTCTAAAAATGTATAAAAATTGACTTTTTAAGGATATTGATGAAGGGCCACTTGGAAGAATGCAATTCGAACACAAAAAAACCAGATAATTTTAAATAAACTAATAAAAAATATTTCTTTTGTATTATAAACTTTATATTTTATGGTCTCATACAGATTTATTATAGGGAAGTTCGACTATATTTATATTTATTAAAAAGGAAATACATACATACATACATATATAAACTCAAAAATCTAAGGACCTGCAGATGTTGTCATTTATTCTTGGAAATTCTTAGCGTTTGGGAGTGCAATGGGGTAGGCTACAAAATTTCAAAATTACTAACGGTTCGGTTCTTTTAATTTTACAGAACTTTTTTTAATTTTTCTTATGCTTTACTGAAAATTATTATTATAAATTATTATCTGATCCCAAAATTTACTAACACCGTAGTTACAGTTATAAAACAGATCACCCAATTTTGATGTTGTAAATAAAAATGTGTTCTTATAAAAAGAATTAAAAACTCTGCTAATTTTTTTCTTGAGTGTGATTATACACTATGTTGTTAAGAAAAATGATATATGTATTTGATAACACTTCATTTTTATACCCTTCACCGAAGGTAGAAAGGTATATATAACTTTGTCATTCCGTTTGTAATTTCTACAATATGGATCCTACACCCTATAAAGTGTATATATTCTGGGTCCTTATGAAAAGCGAAGTTCAAATCCGATTGTCCGTCTGTCTGTCTGAAAAAAAGTGTGTTCCGAATCCCCCAGATATGATGGGGTATCTTTATGTCAGGTATTCTTATTATAATTTTGCTATTGAAATTCAGCCAGATCGGTCCACAAATGGCTGAGATATGGCCAAAAAACCACGACTACCTCTAATTTTTTCCAAAAATCCCTTGTGTTTGTTGTATTTTTATTACTTTTTGCTGTATATCTGGGGAACGGCAAAAGCCAAAGTTTCCAAATTAGGTACACACATTTAGGTTGCCAATACACACCATCTTGCAAAATGTGGGCGGGATTGGAGAAGTGGGCGTGGTACCTCCCATACAAAAAAAATTAAAAATTGTATAAAAACAAAAATTTTAGGGCTGCCATATGTCCTATGGATATGACTTATATACCAAAATATCAGAAATTTTTAGAAGAACATATTTTATAAAAAACTCGGGAAAATCGGTGCAGATACAAAAAAGTTATGACCAAAATTAAATTTTTTTTTTAAATACCCACTTTTGGGAACTATAGATTTCCCCGAGTCCAAGCTTTATAGCTAAAGTAAATGTTAAATTTTTTCTTTAACACGTCGGTATATCGGTTAAAAAATGGCTGAGTTATGAGCAAAAAACCACGACTACCTCAAATTTTTTCGAAAAATCCCTTGTGGTTGTTGTATTTTTATTACTTTTTGCTGTATATCTGGGGAACGGCAAAAGCCAAAGCTTTCAAATTAGGTACACACATTTAAGTTACTAATACACACCATCCTACAAAATGTGGGCGGGATTGGGGAAGTGGGCGTGGTACCTCCCGAACAAAAAAAATTAAAAATTGTATAAAAACCTAAATTTTAGGGCTGCCATATGCCCTATGTATATGACTTATATACCAAAATGTCGGAAATTTGTATGAGTTATAACCGAAATACTGGGGTCTAATCACCGCATACGATATCGAGCAAAATCCAACGAAATTATTTATTTTGGTATCTTGAAACTCGATATCGAATGAAATGTATTGAATTTGAAATAATACCATTCGACATCGAGTAACTCGACATTACATTTATCGAGTTTTCATTCGATACGCCAGTGTCTATCGTATGCAGGGGTGATTAGACCCCTAACTTCCCGAAAATTACTCTTTTTATACCCTTCACCGAAGGTAAAAAAGGTATGTATGTATAACTGTAATTTCTACAATATTGATCCTACACCCTATAAAGTATATATATGCTGGGCCCTTACGAAAAGCGAAGTTCAAAACCGGTTGTCTCTTATTTAAAAAAAAAATATTTACCAGTTTTATTTAGTTTCTGTCTAATTGCTATGTATTTGCTCGCACAATGGTGAAGGGTATATAAGATTCGGCACAGCCGAATATAGCACTCTTACTTGTTAATTTTGTAAACAACTTTGTTATTTTTTAAGATAGAAGTTTAAAATTTTATAAAAATATGTTGTAACGTGAATCGTAATCAACAAAACAATTCAATTTCAAATTTTCCAATAATATCTTCATTGTTTTGCATTTATGCTAACGATATGTGTTTTGTTTGTGAAAAATAAAAATTCTTTGATGCCTTTAAAAGGGTTACTTTTTCGTTTCGTTAAAAAGACGTACCTGAAGGCAGAAATATTAAGAGAAAAAATAGCCACAAGAACTTGTTGGTATTTTGTGCTTGTAAAAATATTTTGGTTTCTGTACCAATCGCGTCGGTGGGTTTTTTTTTCTTTGAAAACACTTTTCTTGTGTAACCCTGCAAATAATAGGACCAGTCCAAACACGCGTGTAAAGAGTAGCCCACAAGGGACTAGGACTAGTCCAAAAGTAACCAAAACATATGGAAAAACATGGTCTATTTAACATTACTATGTCCTAGGGCAGGACCATACAACCCATTTTTGGACTACAAAGGAGTAGTTTTAAAACTACTCCATTGTGTACACAATAGGATTAGTTTTAACTTCGTTTAAAAACGAAAACATGTCGTTAAAAAACGAAGTCATGTCGTCTCACTACAAACACTTTTTAACAATGACATGGTCTATGCTTGCATTACATCGGACCAGTCCATGGAGTAGTCCATTTTATGAAATGGGATCAGGTGGTCCAATAATATTTGCAGGGAAGTAAAAATATTAAAAAAAAAAAATTGAAAAGGCCTTGTTTTGCTACAATTTATGTGTAAATAACCTACATTTATACATAAAAACAAATGTGACAGTAGGTAAAGTATTTGGGTAAGAAGATGTGTTTTATTGACGTATTAATGAAACTTTATTGTTTCGCACGAAATTTGTTGCTTACTTTTTTATGCTACAATTATATAACAGTGCCCAAAGAGTTAACCTTACCATTTTATGGAAATTTTCTTGGCGTAAATTTGAACTGTTATAATGACCTTATACATTTTTGCAGGCAAACACAGGTGCGCATTTTTTTGCATATTTTGTAAAAAGTTATGATACCAATAGGTAGAATTAAAATGTATGCACAGATTTTTGAATGAATTGTCCTGTTGCCTTTTCTTATTGTACATTTTTCTAAGTATTGTAGTTTATTATCATGTGGAAAACATTTTGCACTGGCAATGCAAAATATTAACATATATTCATATAGATAGTTTTTATTGAAAGCAGTTCTTAATAGGTGATTGACGTGGAGTGTGTCTAATTTAGGGTAGCCAGATATGGAATTGACAAAAAAAAGTACATTGATGAAAAAAAGCAGTACATTTAAGAAAAAAAAGTACATATATTTTTTTATTAAAAAACGTTTAAAAAATTCATTAAATAACATAAAAAACAATTTATTCAATAAAGAACATAAAAGTGAGATCGTAAATATTATTTACCTTTAAGAAAAGAGAATTTTTTTTTTTAAGTTTTGAAAATTCATATAAATAAATATAAATGAGATCGTAAATAAGACTAGTAATAACTTAAAATTAGTCAGGTCTTTTCAAATTCAATTCTTTTTTATTTTTAAATAAAATTAATTTAAATATTTTCTAATACAGTGGCCGACAAATGTCTACATACGACTACATTGAAGATTCGTTATCAAGAAAGTTAACAATAAAAGACCAAATTACTATCAAACAAGTTCTTTTGTAAAAAGTGCTGTTAAGATAATTTATCCAGCCTTAATTTAAGCTTAATGGCGCTCAGATTGATTAAATATGAAATCTGCTACGTACAAAAATTTCAATTTTTTAAATACAGTAAAATAATCGGCATTTCTTGACCTTCAATTCTTGTGACCACAAATTTTTTTTGTAAGCAATGAAAATGTTTAGTTTAGCCAGCAGTAGCTCTGCTTTTCTACTTATATAATGTTAGGAAACAATCTAAATTCAAAGCCAAAGCCTTCAATGTACTTGTACCCTCAATCGCCATTGTAGATATTTTTACTGGGTGTTTCAAAGAACTTTTTTTTTCTACACTAAAAAAAAAATACTAAAAACGTTAAGCACAGAAAATAGTACAAAAAGAAGTACAAAAGACTAAAAAAAGAACTTAATCGTACTTTTTTAGGTGTTATACAGAAAGCAGTACATTGATGAAAAAAAGTACGAGTACTGCTGAGAAAAGTACGTCTGGCAAGCCTAGTCTAATTTCAAAAGTTTAACAATGCCAAAAAAATTGTTTAACATAGAAAAATTTGTGTCGTATAATGCAACTTCAAACAAAAGCACTTGTTTAATAACAACATGCAAAAAAGAACTTTGTGGAAAGATAAAATCGAACATAAAAAGACATTATAAACTTGTTCATCGGCAGGACATCAAAAATGATAATGAAAGTGATAGTGATGATGTCCCTGATTGCAAAACAAATAGAAAAACAATTAAGTTAAACACTACAATTAACAAAACAGATTTTTTAAATGTTGTATTGGATTGGTGACGAAAAAAAATATTCCATTTAGATTATTTGACATCGTCATGTTAAATAGACCAGGTTTTTTTCATACGTTTGGGTTACTTTTGGACTAGTCCTGGTCCCTTGTGGACTACTCATTCCACTCTGAATTATTTTAAAATTTCTTTTATAATAGTTTTTATTAAATGTTTTAAAATTAAGATTTTCTGTTCTAAGATAAGGCCTGTCGAAATCGTTTTATTGTAGCAAGTTTAATTATTAATTTACTCACTTCACATTATTAGCAACAACAATTACACTGGGATAAAGCTTTATTCTTAATTATATTTAGAAGCCCTTTAAGTTAGATGCAAGAAGCCAAGGCGTTGGTATCCAATGACATACTGTGTAAATTAGAAATACAGTTGGAATGCGACTGGAAAACTTTATATCGCCAATAAGGCATTCTATAAGGCTTCTTTACTTCTTCATTTTCCCGCTGTTAATTGTCGGGCAAATCGCGTTTTTTCGTTATGAGGAATTTGAATGTGAATTTTTTAAATTTTTCATGTTTGACAAATTCACATATGAATTTTTTTGTTTGCTCATTTTTCATGAATGATGAAATTCCAAATATTTTTTTCCTCACCCTCATGAATGTGAAAAAGCAGTACAATTTAAAATTTTTCACGCTCGCTCATGACTGAAAAATGAGCGAATATTTCGGTACTCTGCAATAAACTCTTTTTCACACAGAAAAAATACCAATGTTAAATCAACATGGCAAAATGTTCATTGATAATCATAATAAATTTCTGCAAAAGTATGCATTTTATTGAAATTTATAATTATGTATTTTATATTAATTTTATACAAAAAATATTAAAATAACCTTAAAGCAAGTTAACTTAATACAATTAACTGTTAAAATAACATTGTTCAATATTGAATCCATAAAAACCTGTTTTATATTAAAATCAAATCTTGTAAAATTAATTGCATACATACTTAAGAATGTACATTTTTTTATTTTCATGTTTAAAATATGTTATAAAAAAAAGACAATTCCCGCATTCTTTAAATTAAAATTATTTAGTTAAATAGTACATCAAGTTTTCAAAGTAGAATGATGACGAAAACCAAATCGGGCGATTCTGCTGATGCTTCTGTTGACAAAGGAGAATACAAAATAACTGAAACATGTGTTACAGGTAGGGTATTCATTCGGTTAACCGTTAATCGGTCAACCGATTATTTACTACTCGCTTAACTGATCGGTTAATTTACCAGTTAATTTCAGTCGATTACCCGATGTAACAAAATTTTGAATTTTTTGTAGTATTAAACCATATATTTTTGTGTTTTTAATTATGGGTGAGTTCCAAAACGTCAGTTGCAAAGAAACCTAATTTTTTAAATGCGCTCTACAATGCAATGTAGAATTATACAATGTTATCTGCACCAAAGTTCACCAAAAAAGTTACCAAAGTGCAGCAAAAAAGTTGCGTTTAGAAATATTTTGCCATACAATATTTATATTCTTAAAATACTGTACAAAAACAGAAATTATGGAATTCGGAAATAAACTTTTTTGCATAATGTTTGGTGCTTGTCAGAACAAGTTAGATGATGACAAACCAACAGAATTAACAGAAACAATTCTCTAATGGCATAATGGATGATTTTATATGTTTAGAGAAATCCAGGAAAAAGACTGTGAAATTAGATATTCTGTGTTATGGGTTGCTTTCGAGTTCTCCAACATCCAAGATAAGTGAAAGAATTTTTTCCAAGTCAAGTTTTATCAAAACTAAAAAAGAATCGCTCAAATTCTAAACATTTAATCCAATTTATTTTTCTAAAACATTATTTAATAAAGCTATTGAAGTAATTAATAATATGATTTCAGAGTTTATTTTTTAATAAATACATAATAAGTATTAATTAAAAAATATGTATAACATAGTGATTGATTATTTTTTGTTTGCTCGTTTTGGTTCAAGTATTGTTATGTTATTATTTTTTTACCAATAAAATCCAAATAATAAATAATTTTTAATTTTTATATATTGAACTTACTTAAGTTATAAAAAAAAACCCTTATTAACCGGTTAACCGATCAAAAACAAAATTAACCTATTAAAGCAAAAGCCCGATTAATAAATACCCTAGTTACAGGGTAAGTGTTTCACACTGTTATATCACACTAAAACCAATTTGATTCTACATGAAATTCACGTGGTTTCAACTTGAAATAACTTTCATTCAACGTGATTCGGATTGTTATTTATATATAAATGAAATTTTGCTCTAACTTTACTGCAAAGTTAAATTGACATGAATTATAGTTATTTTGAAAGAACAAAATGTTGTTCGCTAGTTATTGTAAAATCATGTTTAATTAACATAAAGTAACAATGAAGAAAAATCAACACCGAAAAGCGTAAAATCATCCTTGTTTTCGACGATTTTACATTGATTTTTTCGAGTCCTACCGATGTTAAGAGTACCGTTAGCTTATGTTGATCAGACAGGTACGCACGTTAATGGCATTCTTTTATCTCCCATACAGTGTATTTCTTGGATAGGATATGGAATCTGTAATGCAAGATTTGTTTTAAACCAATTCGGATAAATTCAGCAACGATCCATATAAAATTACGTACAATAATTTGCCCATTATTAATTATAAGTTTTGTTGCTGCTGCTTTAAAATTTAAAAAGAACGAAAACAGCTGTGTTTTGTTTGTAAACAACAACTAATATTTCCTAAAAAAAAATTAATTAATAAAACCAATAATAATTATTCAGTACTAAATGTACTTAGTTAAATTTATTGCGTCGTTAAAACATTTTTTATTTGATTTATTTCTTTTATTTTTTCGGGTTTCACTACAACGGGCTGAAGGCCAACGTTACTATTGCTCGGTTAATTAAGTTAGAATATATTTTTTTGTAGTTGTATTTGTATCTCTTATTAAATAAATAAATACATTTTTTTATAGTTTATTATTATGTACTTAAAATTTTAAACTATTTTCAGAATTCACAATTTTAAAGCAAAAACAAAATTTTGGTAAAATGTGTTCTTCAAAAAGTGAGTGATTGGCAAAATAACGATACCCTTAATAGCCTTTTCACACTTGTCAACATTTAAAATCTAAAACTAATTTTCGGAGATGTTGAAATTTTCCCATAAGAAATACATTGGGCTAAAAATCAAAATTTTTAACATCTTTACAAAATGTTCCTATCTCATTGTATTTCATTCTACATCTTCCGATTACTTTAGTGTCATCACTGGAAAAGTGACAATAAATTCTATTATTATTGTGGCATCACTGACAGAATGGCATTTGCTTTGAAAGCAGCGTTACCATTTTTTATTGATAGTAAATGTTGGACATTTCAAGTGTGAACGCGTATTTCACATTTTCCATGCGTTCCTTCGAAATGTATGCAAGTGTACAAAGAGCATAAAAAAATAAAAACAACGTAATTTGGGATAGTACACTTTTTAATGAATGCTAATAACATTTTATTGACACACGCGAGTTGAAAATTAATTTTTTAAGGAATTATCCTGCACATGCCTCCTTAACGAAAACTAATACCATGTTCACACGGGCAGAAATATTCGTGTTTCGCTCTCGTATTCCTGTTTCGCGCCCCAAACAGTATTGAAACGACTTGTTTCCCCATACAAAATTTTGAGAGCGAAACAGGTCGTTTCATTTTGAAACAGGCTGCGAAACAGGAAAAATGTACAATCATCTCCCATTTTGATAACAGTTATCGTTAATTTATCTAAACTTGCTCTCAAAAAAATCAAAGCAAAGAAAAAACGGTTATAACTGGCCATTGGCCCATTGGGAGGCACGCCCAGAGGCTGGGGCTCCCTTATAATGACTTGTGTAGAAGTTTTGGTGACGAGGAGGAGGAAGAGTCAACGGAACACCTTCTCTGTAATTGCCCGGCATTCGGAGATTTAAGACTCGAAATGTTAAGTCGAAGAGCCCTTGGGGACAAAATTTGTCTCTCTTATGTTGATGTAAACAGGATCTACTCCTTTATTGAATGGACCGGATGGCTGCATGGGAATACTATAGACGGTGTGACATGGTAACACAACGGGAACTAATTAATGGACCCATGGGAGTTGTGCTTGATCACGGCTGCCAATGGAACCTAACCTAACCTACTTGTACAGCGAAGTTTATTTAACGATGTCCGTCTATTTTCCTGTATGTACGGAAAGAGAAAAAGTTTCCAAATTTGGTACAAGCATCTTGGTTATTAAAACACAACATCCGACATAATATGGACGATTTGGATAAGTGGGCGTGGCACAAAATATAATTATTTATATCTTAATGGTGTTTACATAACTTTTTGTTCTTATTGCACCGTGGTGAAGGGTATATAAGATTCGGCATTGCCGAATATAGCACTCTTACTTGTCTAATAAAAAACTATATTTTTGCCATTATTCAATTAAGAGCGTAAACATGAGATTAAATTATCTATAACAACAATAACAATGTTGACTAAAAACATACATATTTATGGATTGAAAGTTTAATTTATGAAGGCATGCTTTTTCAAAATATTTTTATACATTTAATTATTCAGACTTTATATTCAGACTATATATTCGAATGTTAAAAATATTTTTTTTTTCAATTATTGAAATATGTTGCTTTTATAAACAAATTTTGATTTCATAAATTTAATGGCATATTACATTAGATGTATGAAATAATTAAATCTTACATTTTTTAATAACCAATTAAACATTATTTAAGGAAACTGTAATTTTGTATTAATTTATGAATATAGTTATGTTTGTATATTGTTTTTTATGTTCCCAATTACAATTTTTTGTTTTACTTGGACAAACTTAAGTTTATATATATCCCATGAAAATTTTTAACGTAATTACGAAATCCAATAGCTATGAAATTCCATTTAGATAATAAAAGTTAACCAATGAAAATTTTTTTATGAAAATGATTCATTAAATATATGAAGCATTTTTCTTTCAGTGCATAGTTGCTCAATGTAATTCAACTAAATGGTGGACCAAGCGTGTTTGATGCCTTCGATTAATTCGGCTTTTGTGCCAAGACTTGTACACTTGCCTAGCTAGCCATCCCCAGACGTTCTCGATGATATTTAGTATAGTTCTCTTTCCATTTTATGGCTTAATTTAAAACTAGTTTAATTTACACAAAAAATTTGGTAACCGTGATTTGGAACGATAGTTTTGTTTTCTGTTCTGTAACATTTTAATTGAAATGGCTCTACGACCTGTTGCAGGAATTGGTCCGCTTAAGCACGCACTTCGATCTTGTGCGTGCTTTCTCCAGTTCGCATGTATTCTTTCATTTGGTCCTTCCACCGAAGTCTCGGTCTTCTCCGGCTGTGCTTTCCGTAGAAGTTGTGATCCCACGCCTTGTTGGTTTGAGCACACAGAAAAAAATACCAATGTTAAATTAACATGGCAAAATGTTGATTGATAATCACAGTAAATTTCTGCAAAAATATGCATTTTATTTAAATTTATAATTATGTATTTCGTATTATTAATTTTATACAAAAAATATTAAAATAACCTTAAAGCAAGTTAACTTAATATAATTAACTGTTAAAATAACATTGTTCAATATTGAATCCATATAAACCTGTTTTATATTAAAATCAAATCTTGTAAAATTAATTGCATACATACTTTTTTACATTTTTTTATTTTCATGTTTAAAATATGTTATAAAAAGAAGACAATTCCCGTATTCTTTAAATTAAAATTATTTAGTTAAATAGTACATCAAGTTTTCAAAGTAGAATGATGACGAAAACCAAATCGGGCGATTCTGCTGATGCTTCTGTTGACAAAGGAGAATACAAAATAAGTGAAACATGTGTTACAGGTAGGGTATTCATTCGGTTAACCGTTAATCGGTCAACCGATTATTTACTACCCGCTTAACTGATCGGTTAATTTAAAATTGGCTTTTTTCGATTAACGATTAAACCAGTTAATTTCAGTCGATTACCCGATGTAACAAAATTTTGAATTTTTTGTAGTATTAAACCATATTTTTTGTGTTTTTAATAATGCACGCAGAGAAAAAACATGATTAATGAATGGTCACTACCACCATTTTTATTTATATTAGCCAAATATGTTTACCCTAATAAATTTATTATAGTCCTAATATAACTTGAACAAATATTTTTTGTCATTAACATTTTTAAATTCACTATAATAATATTATATGGTGTTTTACACTTAAAAAGTTACTCTGATCTAGCTAAACATATTAAAATATGTGAAATGTTTGCTACTTAAATATTTTTATTTTCAACTTACAATTAAAATAAGTTGCACACAAAAGTTATGTTTAATACCATAATTTATGTTTGCTTTAAAATACATTTTCTAAATTAACAAACATTTATGGTCAGTGTGTATTATTTATACGCGAGCGTCAGTTAATCAGGAAAGATGAAT
The DNA here is from genome assembly GCA_949318255.1 of Pollenia labialis. Lineage (NCBI taxonomy): Eukaryota > Metazoa > Arthropoda > Insecta > Diptera > Polleniidae > Pollenia > Pollenia labialis. The sequence continues at coordinate 60,496,590 of OX439139.1, read as the reverse complement.
GAATACAAAATAAATAAAACTTTTTTCGGGGAGAAAAAGGCCACGCTGCCTTTCAAAACTAACGAAATAAATTATTATATTTTTATCGAAACAGGTAAGATTTTTATATATACATAATTATAAAAATACATACGTACATTTATAAATATGCAATTACTTTGTCTTTCTTGTAGCCAACAAAAGCAACAACATTAAAACCGGCATAGAAATTTAGACGCAAAATTTTGTCATTAGCCCCGAATATTTTCCAATAAAAAAATAAAAGGTTAGTTTGTGTTATTTTTACAAGTCTTGAATGTATGTATTTAATTGAATTTTTTTACATATGCTAAGTATATGTACATAAATATGTATTTTTAATAAAAAATATATTTTTAAAATAAAATTGTTTATTGGTTTTATTGTGAGAACCATATCACATGGTGAAAAAGACAGTTTGCATGGTGTTGGGATATAAAGAAATATGGTTTAAGATATTGTTTGCGTTTTTCTTCTGAACATAATAATATGTTTGGGGCAATAATTAGCTATATACATTATGTCTAAACATATATTGTTACTTAAGACGTGTTTAACACAATCATAATCACAAACATTAATGATAGTTTGCGATTGTGATTGTATCAAACATGTTTTTTCTTTGCGTGTGGGTGAGTTCCAAAACGTCAGTTGCAAAGAAACCCAATTCTCTACAATGCAATGTAGAATTATACAATGTTATCTGTACCAAAGTTCATCAAAAAAATTACCAAAGTGCAGCCAAAAAGTTGCGTTTAGAAATATTTTTCCATACAATATTTATATTCTTAAAATACTTTACAAAAACAGATATTCGGCCTTATTATGAGTGTCGTATTTTTATTACGACAATTGTCGTAGTCGTAGTCGTTTTTAAATTTGTTTGGTACCATGTAAAATTTACGACAACGACATTTTTTGTAACAGAGTAAACATAACAGATTGTTTCATAAATCGCACGATTTTAAGTATTTATGAACTACCCGGTTGTGAAAACTGTCAAAAACAGCTGTGTGACGGTAAAAATATATGTTTGAAAATTTATGGTCGTGAGCGTTAAAAATTTAAAGTGAAAAAATAATAAGACACATATTTTTAAAACAATATGTTAAGCGTTGCTGCATTTTCTTTTTCCGAAGATTAAAATGAATATACCACAGCCGAAATGAATGCTAATCGGAGACAACTACGGGACCAGTCCAATATATTTGCCATGCCAAATTCCAAGTAAGTAAAAACAAAAATAAGTAAATATAATAGAAATGCATGATTTTTTTTAAGTTTTGTAAAATACTACAGAATAAATAAGCATGGTTTTAAATATGTTTTGGAAAAAATTTCTCCTCAACTGAAAGAACAGACAAGGGTAACATGTTTGCCATGCGGATACTCGCTGAGGGTAGTTACCAGAAAGGTGCTGGTAATGACTACAACATAAGTATGTGTCAGTCTTCTGTTAGCAATGCATTCAAAGAGTGCATTGATGCTATGTACAACGTACTTTGCCCCGAATGGATTTCCTTTCCAACGGAAGAAAATGAAAAGGACGAAATAAAAAAAAATTTTTACAACAAAACCGGGTTTCCAGGTGTAATAGGATGCATAGATGGAACCCACATTAATATAATCTCACCTGAAAAGGAAGCACAATTCAAATACAGAAACAGAAAAGGTTTCTACAGTCTTAATGCAACAGTGGTAAGTTTTTATGTTTAGAGCTAAAAAATTCAAAATTAAACATTTGTTTACTATACATATGTATGTATAGGTATGTGATCATAAGCTCAGAATAAGATTTATATCATCTCATCATCAGGGATCTGTTCACGACTCCTTAGTATGGAACATCCGTGACTTAAAAAATTTCTGAGAGAACAATATGATAATGGCGAAAGAAATACTTGGTTATTAGGTAAGTTTAAAATATGTAACAGCTTTTTACAAAAAATTCTAAATGTGGTGCAGCAAACTATTGGAATTTAAACCAAATTAAAAATGAAAACTTTTAAATATTTGTTAATGGTCAAAAATTACAAAAATTTTTTCTTATTCAAATTAAAAATTCATATTACACAGTGTTATCATTTTCTGAACTTCAATTAACCTTTGTAAATTTCATTTTACCTTTTTTGAATATAAATTGTCATTTTATATGTTCATTTGTAGGAGACGCAGGGTACCCCTTAGATGTTCATTTGTAGGAGACGCAGGGTACCCCTTAGAACAGTTTTTGATAACGCCATTCAGATCTGCTGGAGAAGGTTCTTTAGAAATGCAAGAACTAGAAATATAGTCGAACGAACTATTGGTGTTTTAAAAAACAGATTCCGGTGCATACTAGGCGCAAGGCAGTTGCATTACACACCAGATATGGCTGCTAAACTTACTTCTGTTTGCGCATCTTTACACAACATATGCATTCATTATAAAATGGATAATCCTGAAATTGATGAACTGAACGAATTTCCACCAACAAATTCTGTTGTTGATGACGATCTAAGCGCACTATATATAAGAACATTATTAATGCAATCATTAAATATTTAATTCAGTTTTATTGGTACATTATTAAATACATATTTTTAACTAAAAATAAAATAACAAAAATTGAAAGATAAAACAAATTTAATTTAGATTTTTTTAATTTATAAAAAATAAAAAACCAAAATTTACATACATACATACATATGTATATGGGCATTTCCATTTTGACGTGTCGTGATATTTGTACAACAAATTAAATAAAGAAGACAAATTTATAAAAACGGTTTTTATAAACACAAAGTAATGAAGTACTATATTCAGAAAAAGAATCACTGCAATCGACGAAAAGGATTTGCAGATATAAGCAAAAATATGCCCTGGAGTGACGTTAAAAAAGGGAATTGGATTTTTACTTGCAATACAAAACTGAACAAGACTGCGAATTGAGCAAGACGTTTTGTATAAAACCTTTTTTAGTAAACTTGGGACTTGTGAAGATTTATTTTTCAAGATATAAAATTTAAAAATCTTTTCCCGTTTTGAAGTACATATGGGCATTTTCAGCGAAAAGTCTAATTTTTTTAATGTAACGCCAGAATGCAAATAAGGTTGTATTTTAGGACCATGTTGTTAAACCGTTATCCCTTTTGTTACTAAATGTAGAGCTAGTTGCGCTTTACACCAAAATATAAAAATGTAAACTATACATATAAAAATTTTTGACAAACAATTAAAATTACTTCTGGCGTTACGTTACAAAAAGTTGGCTTTTGGCTGAAACTGCCCATATGAAAATTGTCTTTCAATAATTAAATTATCAGTTCGTGGTACATTTAATATTTACTAAATTTGTATGGCACCAAGCCTAAATTACAGCTTTATAAATTAACCACATAGCTATTTTCGTTAATAAAAAGCTATATGTATGTATGTATGTACATACATGTTATGTTCATAAACTCTCATCTAATTCAATAGTCTGTAAACCATTTCTAATTTCATCTATTGCAATACGTCCTTTTTCAATTTCTATTTCCTGTTTTCTAAGCTTTAAAAACTCTCTTCTAAATTCATCCTTACATTTTAATTCTTTCTTGTAAATGCTAACTTTTCTTCCTTTAGTTTGTAGTTTTTGCGTTGATACCTTTCAATTGCTGCTAAAGAATGTTTCACTTCTGTATACAATGCTTTTTGGACTTCTAGTTGTTCTTCAAGGAGAGTTTTTTTCTTAGTTGGGGTCTTCTTTGTTGGTGGTATTGAACTTTGTTCTCCAAGAATTAGTGTTGGTTCTTTAGTAGGAGTTTTTTTTTGCTGACTGAGAAACGTACTTCTTCAACAATTTCATTGTTTTGAATAGGTATCTGTGTTGCAGTTTTTTGTGTTGAGTGTAAGGCGCGTACTGCTTTAGGAACATAATTGTGTTTTTTGGGTTTGGTGGATTGGTTTGAGCAGACTGGTTCTTCGTTCTCTAAATCATCACTCATTGGTATATCCTCATCATGACAACTATTTGTATTTTGTCTACGACGTTGAATACCAAACGAAACGCCGCCTGGATTCACAATTGAATCAATTTGTAATAAATTGGAGGCAGCTTCTTCTATTGGGGACAAAACGTATTGTTTAAAGGAAACATTCCCCGGTTGCACAACATTCGGCTTTATTGAAAATTAACTTTTGTATTCCCGAAAATAACTTTGATAATATACATACTTGCATGTGCCCGTGCAAAAAACTGAATTGGCAAATTGGTTTTTTTTTGTTGTTTTCTTACGAAGACAGTAGAATGAAGCAGTTTGTTTTTTAATTTTGTTTTTTCTTTTTACCCACTTACAACTACAATTCGAGTCGGAAAGAACCCAACCAATTGTAAGGGAATGTAAGAAAAGATAAACTCACTGTTTATTGTTGGTGTTTTGTTTTGGCTTTGATATTGTTACAAGTAAGACTTTGAGTGTTTATAATTCTTATTCGCTTTAGGGTTTTATTTGTATATTTTTTTTGGCTTTTCTAAAATCTCTGGAAAAGGTTTCCTGGTGAGCTGGCCTAAGCAACCAGTGAAATGCGCATAGAAGCTAGCTTTCCCTCAACAATAAATTTCAGTGTATTTATCAAATATGAAAAACTGGGAATTTAGCACGCCAAAATGTTGAGTTCTTCACCAATCTTGTTCCACTCCTCCTTAACATTTATTTTATTAATGCCACTTTTAAATCCTCTGGCTAAGCGTGGATTTTGCTCCAAAAGTGACACCATTCGGCTAAATTGCCTGTGGTTTGTTATTTTAGTTCTAAATTGATTGAATTGTAATTAAAAAAGTTAAGTTTATCATTATTAAATAGTTTATAAGTGTTATAAATACTAACTTTTTATCTATATCCATTTCAAATTTATTTTTGATAATTTTTTCGTACAGACGTTAACCAAAACTTTAACGACAATATTTGCAATTTTTGACATTTAAATATGACACTCTTGGTACCGTAAATTGTACTAGAATTGCCAACAGTGTTGTATTTTTGTCGTTTTTCGACATTCATAATACCGATTTTAAAAAACGCCTAGTTTACGACACGCCAACGACACTCATAATAAGGCCGATTATGGCATTCGGAAATAAACTTTTTTGCATAATGTTTGGTGCTTGTCAGAACAAGTTAGATGATGACAAACCAACATAATGGCATAATGGATGTTTTTATATGTTTAGAGAAATCCAGGAAAAAGACTGAGAAATAAGATATTCTGTGTTATGGGTTGCTTTCGAGTTCTCCAACATCCAAGATAAGTGAAAGAATTTTTTCCAAGTCAAGTTTTATCAAAACTAAAAAAGAATCGCTCAAATTCTAAACATATAATCCAATTTATTTTTCTAAAACATTATTTTATAATGCTATTGAAGTAATTAATAAAATGATTTCAGAGTTTTTTTTTTAATAAATACATAATAAGTATTAATTATAAAATATGTATAACATAGTTATTGATTATTTTTTGTTTGCTCGTTTTGGTTCAAGTATTGTTATGTTATTATTTTTTTACCAATAAAATCCAAATAATAAATAATTTTTATATATTGAACTTACTTAAGTTATACAAACCCCTTATTAACCGGTTAACCGATCAACAACAAAATTAACCGATTAAAAAAAAACCTCGATTAAGTAATCGAGCGATTAACCGATTAAAGCAAAAGCCCGATTAAATGAAAACCCTAGTTACAGGGTAAGTGTTTCACACTGTTATATCACACTAAAACCAATATGATTCTACATGAAATTCACGTTGTTTCAACTTGAAATAACTTTTATTGAATTATAGTTATTTTAAAAGAACAAAATGTTGTTCGCTAGTTATTGTAAAATCATGTTTAATTAACATAAAGTAACAATGAAGAAAAATCATTTCTTTAAGCACTGATTTACTACTGATATGTCACTATCTCCTTGACATTTTGAAATTTCGCACAATTGTCTAACTAAAAATTGAAATTTCTCTTCAACGAGTTTAGAACTACATTCTTGTATAATTTGGAATAACTCTAATTTCGTATACACTTTTTCCATTTTACTCTCGAAGCTTCAAAATGGTTCTGATAACAATTTTATGCAATAACCACAATATATGTATATTAAAAAAAACTAAGTACCTAGAGCCCAGATTTGATTTTTTATTATATATTATTTTTGTTGTTAATGATTTTAAAAGTTATGCAAAACAGGTAGGTACATTTATTTTGCTCCATAAAATAACGTCATTTAGCGGCCGCATAGGTGGTTAAACCCCGTTACCTACTGTTTCGCACATCCCTTTTTTTACACAGGTAATATTAGTCTTAGATGTAATAATTTAAATAAAAAACATCTACGTACAGCCAAAACATTTTATGACTGACGAAAGGGTTTTTATCATATGTACATACCTATGCAAGATGAGCAAAAACAGAAAAAAGGTGAAATTTTCAAAATATCATAAAAAAAATGGTGCAACAACGCGTAACGTTTTTTTTTTTAATTTAAAAGAAGAGATTTCAAATTTTATCGTGATGTATTACACTTTTATGAACTCAACTGGCTTCACCTTCAAAAACCTTTTAAAATTTTTTTTTACAAAAATATGAACAAAAAAATCGTTTTTTTTAATTTCGAACTAATTTTTTTATGATAAAAACTTCTAATGAAATTTTTCTAAAAATTTTCATAAGTAGCTGTTTATATAGTATTTCTCAGAAAAAAAATCAATGTAAAATCTTTATTCGTTTATCTACAAAAATATATATTGTAAACCTCCTAAAACCGTAAAAAGTCAATGAACACGCATGCAATTTAATCAACTTTCCTGGTTTTAACAGTGTCCCAAAACGACAAATCTCAAGCAAAAGACTTGAAAATTCACTATACGATGCAGAACTTTGTTGTCTGTCGAGCTGCGTACTTAAATTTTTCCATTTCTTAAATTTAATTTTTTGCCTAATGTCCGGCTAGATTGGCAAAAAAACCCCTATGTGCGATGTTAAGAGTACCGTTAGCTTATGTTGATCAGACAGGTACGCACGTTAATGGCATTCTTTTATCTCCCATACAGTGTATTTCTTGGATAGTTCCTATGGAATCTGTAATGCAAGATTTGTTTTAAACCAATTCGGATAAATTCAGCAACGATCCATATAAAATTACGTACAATCATTTGCCCATTATTAATTATAAGTTTTGTTGCTGCTGCTTTAAAATTTAAAAAGAACGAAAACAGCTGTGTTTTGTTTGTAAACAACAACTAATATTTCCTAAAAAAAAATTAATTAATAAAACCAATAATAATTATTCAGTACTAAATGTACTTAGTTAAATTTATTGCGCCGTTAATACATTTTTTATTTGATTTATTTCTTTTATTTATTCGGGTTTCACTACAACGGGCTGAAGGCCAACGTTACTATTGCTAGGTTAATTAAGTTAGAATATATTTTTTTGTAGTTGTATTTGTATCTCTTATTAAATAAATAAATACATTTCTTTATAGTTTATTATTATGTACTTAAAATTTTAAACGATTTTCAGAATTCACAATTTTAAAGCAAAAACAAAATTTTGGTAAAATGTGTTCTTCAAAAAGTGAGTGATTGGCAAAATAACGATACCCTTATAGCCCTTTCACACTTGTCAACATTTAACATTTAACATTCATTTGCGAAGATGTTGGAATTTTCCCATAAGAAATACATAGGGCTAAAAATCAAAATTTTTCAACATTTTTATCCCTTTTACATTTTGCGATATTTTTAGTGTCTTCACTAGCTAAACTGACATTGAAAATGGCATTTAAGTGCTATGTCTGTGTTGAAGTTCCATCACTAACAAAACTGACATTTATTGTCAACAAAAAATATTTTAACAAACAAAATGAGCGGCGGTACATGTATTTTTTTTAATTTAATTTTTTGTAATATATGTATTTATAAAATATTTTTCCAATTTCAGGTTATCTTCAGAAAGATTTTCAATAGTTGCGCTTTTCTAACGGTATAGCTCTTCTAAAACGTGTGTATTTTTTTCGCATAACTTCTAACTTTTGTAAAAGTACTGAAAACATTTTTCTTTCGACTCGGAAGCATTCCTTAAAGAAATCGTCATTATTATTTGGGATATCTCTTTCCCACAAATTCCCATAGCGATTCTTAAAAATATATTTGTTTATATTAAAATAAAAGTTTTGATTACTCGTTTACATACAAACATCCCTACGTCCCTTGAAATAGGCATGTAAGCATCTAGTAAGACGACCTCATTATCATCGTCATCTGCTATAGAATCCATTATTATCTCTATAAAGTGCGATAATAACTGGGTATGCTCTTGCCAACGTATATTTAATCCCATTACTAAATCTTTTTCAAAATTCATTTTAATTTTTAATAGCGGCGTGGTGTTTATTGTTTATTTTGACAACTGATATAATGTTAAATGTTGCAAGTGTGAATGTCTGTTTCACAATTTCAACATATTCCAAGCGTTCCTCCGAAATGTATGCAAGTGTACAAAGGGTATTAATAACCTTTTCACACTTGTCAACATTTAAAATCTAAAATTAATTTTCGAAGATGTTGAAATTTTCCCATAAGAAATACATTGGGCTAAAAATCAAAATTTTTAACATCTTTACAAAATGTTCCTATCTCATTGTATTTCATTCTACATCTTCCGATTACTTTAGTGTCATCACTAGAAAAGTGACAATAAATTCTATTATTATTGTGGCATCACTGACAGAATGGCATTTGCTTTGAAAGCAGCGTTACCATTTTTTATTGATAGTATATGTTGGACGTTTCAAGTGTGAACGCGTATTTCACATTTTCCATGCGTTCCTCCGAAATGTATGCAAATGTACAAAGAGCATAAAAAAATTAAAAACAACGTAATTTGGGATAGTACACTTTTTAATGAATGTTAGTAACATTTTATTGACACACGCGAGTTGAAAATTAATTTTTTAAGGAATTATCCTGCACATGCTTCCTAAATGAAAACTAATACTATGTTCACACGGGCAGCAATATTCGTGTTTCGCTCTCGTATTCCTGTTTCGCGCCCCAAACATGATTGAAACGGCTTGTTTCCCCATACAAGATTTTGAGAGCGAAGCAGGTCGTTTCATTTTGAAACAGGCTGCGAAACAGGAAAAATGTACTTTCATCTCCAATTTTGATAACAGTTATCGTTAGTTTATCTGAACTAGCTCTCAAAAAAATCGAAGCAAAGAAAATAACAAAATAAAAATTGATGTTTAATAAAATAAAGTGATAATAATAACATAATAATATTTTTAAGTATGTATTAAATAATATATTTTTAAGTTTTATTTACTTTTTATTTATTTTAAAAAGAATCACACTAACAACACATAAAAAAGTCAAAAAAAACAAGAACGAATCGTATGGACAGCATGTTTGGCGATGTTACCGGCTCAAAAGTTACCAGAGACTTTAACATAAAGTTTTGTTACAGGCGGCACGAACGAAGGCCCCAATGAACTAAGAGCCCAAAACGAAAATGAACTAAGGCCCCAAATATTTGTACAGGGAACAACAACAACGGTTTTTGGGGAAATAGTTCATTATTTTGTGGTTTTATTTCATTTTTTGAATTGGGGGCTTAATTCATAACAAAAAATAAAACCCCAGTTTGTAAAAAAGAACTAAGGTCCCACAAATAAAGTTGGGACATTAGTTCATTTTCTGAAAAATGTAATAAATTGCAATATTTCCAAATTGCTAACCGTTATACCGTTAAAAAAACATTGTTCTACTTCCCTGCAAACGTATGAAAGTTTGCGACGAGTGCAACCTCAAATTACAGGCTGATGCAATTTCCAAAGGCATGCAAAATTATATCTGCCCGTACTGCCGAACAATTGTGGAAGACACCATGCAGGTATAACTGACTTCTTATTGATTAAGTATTTATACAAATTTATCTAATTATTATATAAACAATGAAACATTTTTGTTTTTTGTTATTTTTTTTTTTATGTATAAAATTTGAATACTTTGATATTTTTTTTCGTATTATATAACTATAATGTTTGTTTTGAATATTTAAAACAAAACAAGAGTCACTTTATTTTCGAATTTTTTTATTGGGGACTTTGTTCATTCTTACTTTGGGGACTTCATAATAACATTAGGGTTTTGATTCATAATGAATTAAGTCCCCATTAATGGGGGCTTAGTTCATTCCCATTTTGGGGGCTTAATTCATACCATCGTTGGGGTTTTACTTCATTATGAACTAATTCCCCCTTTTTCGGGCCTTAGTTCATTTTCGTTTTAGGGTCTTAGTTCATTGGGGCCTTCGTTCGTGCCGGCTTTGTTAGAATATTTGTGTTAATACAGTTCGCACACGCAAAGAAAAAACATTGTTGTGGTAAACATATTCTAAGAGCAACATATAATAATAAGATTCATGATTGTAGTTACCATATTACGATTGCTATTGAATTATATTATGACTCAATATATTCGTGATATTAAATCATAATATTCTCCCCTTAATCATATTCTTGGCGCCCTATGCTCCAGTGGGAGTTAAAGGAACATATATATATATATATATATATATATATATAATCATATTCTTATCCTTATTATTGTCATGTTAATCATAATAAGATAAGAAGTAATCATATTATTGTCATGGTAATCATAATAAGATGATGAGATATCATATTAAGGTACAGTGGTGCTGTCACAACAATAAATTAAAAATTTTTTGCATCGATTTTTTAATTTGTGGCACTTTACAATTTCTTTTAATGTAAAAAAAAATGTCTTTATTTTTTTCATTTCTTAAAACTCCTTTTTTTAAGGGTATTTTTTAAATTGTGGTTCAACAACTCACTTACAAATAATTCGAAAGGTATATTTCAAACAAACGACACAACTGATTCAATATTATTTTACATTTTGTTTGCTTCCTAAGTAAACTATGACTACACGTATAGAAAGTTATCATGTGATGGCTATTAAATATCATGAAATGGTTATGGCTACTGTAATATGTTTTCAAAGTTATCATTATTTAAGTGTTAGAAAAATATTTCTCATGTTGAGTAACATTTATTATACAAATTTTCATATAATTCAAATGTGTATTCTAAGTCAAATTACAATCCTCAAAAGCTTTTTTACTTTAATAGTCTTATTCCTTCAATATTTACCTGGAATATTTTGTATGCACTATCAGAATTTTTGTTTCGTATATTTCTGTTGCGAGGCTTACTTTAGCTATCCTTTGGCTAGCAATGAAGTAAATTGTAAAGGAAATTAATACAAAAATCCATCGATGAATTTTGTAGAATTTGATTTTAAAACAATTTATTTCTAAATTTTCACTTACTATTTTGATTTGTTGATGAATGACGTTAAACTTTAAACAATTAATACAGTGGACTCCCGATAATTCGTAATCGTAAGGGACCTGCCATTTCTTACGAATTATAGAGGTTTTCGATTTAGCAGGGTTTCGAATAAACGGGGTTGAAATAAATAAATACGAATTAACGGGGTTTTTCAATTTATTTACTAAAACGATAAAAAAAACATAAAACACATCTTACGATCTTAAGAAAATAAACACAACCACAAGCAAAAACCAACGCAAAAGAAAAAAAATAGCGGTAAACAAAAAATTATTCATTCCATGTTTCATTGTTTTAATTACGAATTATAAGTGGTAGTTAGCAAACAATTACGATTTATAAAGCTGGGATCACACGATTGCCGCAAATGCACCAATATGACACAATTATTATTGTGCTTTATTGACGCACAATAATGAAATTGCCCCAACCAAATTTTCTGAAATCACACGATTGCCCTGTTTTATACAAATTTAATTGCCGCTAGTTGGTACAAAGCGAAATGGTTACAACAATTGCCGCAGCACAGTCACACGATTGTTCTTACTTATGTATATTAACTGCGAAAACAGCTGTTGTGGTAGCTTTTTTATTTGTTGAAAGTTCTTGTTGGTTTGTTCATTGAACAAAATTAATTAAATTTAAACAAATTATTGTTGAATAGTTTTATATAATTTTTTTTAGGATAAGCGTTGCTGCATTTTCTTTTTCCGAAGATTAAAATGAATATACCACAGCCGAAATGAATGCTAATCGGAGACAACTACGGGACCAGTCCAATATATTTGCCATGCCAAATTCCAAGTAAGTAAAAACAAAAATAAGTAAATATAATAGAAATGCATGATTTTTTTTAAGTTTTGTAAAATACTACAGAATAAATAAGCATGGTTTTAAATATGTTTTGGAAAAAATTTCTCCTCAACTGAAAGAACAGACAAGGGTAACATGTTTGCCATGCGGATACTCGCTGAGGGTAGTTACCAGAAAGGTGCTGGTAATGACTACAACATAAGTATGTGTCAGTCTTCTGTTAGCAATGCATTCAAAGAGTGCATTGATGCTATGTACAACGTATTTTGCCCCGAATGGATTTCCTTTCCAACGGAAGAAAATGAAAAGGACGAAATAAAAAAATTTTTTTACAACAAACCCGGGTTTCCAGGTGTAATAGGATGCATAGATGGAACCCACATAAATATAATCTCACCTGAAAAGGAAGCACAATTCAAATACAGAAACAGAAAAGGTTTCTACAGTCTTAATGCAACAGTGGTAAGTTTTTATGTTTAGAGCTAAAAAATTCAAAATTAAACATTTGTTAACTATACATATGTATGTATATACATAGGTATGTGATCATAAGCTCAGAATAAGATTTGTATCATCTCATCATCAGGGATCTGTTCACGACTCCTTAGTATGGAACTTCAGTGACTTAAAAAAATTTCTGAGAGAACAATATGATAATGGCGAAAGAAATACTTGGTTATGAGGTAAGTTTAAAATATGTAACACCTTTTTACAAAAAAATTCTAAATGTGGTGCAGCAAACTATTGGAATTTAAACCAAATTAAAAATGAAAACTTTTAAATATTTGTTAATGGTCAAAAATTACAAAATTTTTTTCTTATTCAAATTAAAAATTCATATTACACAGTGTTATCATTTTCTGAACTTCAATTAACCTTTGTAAATTTCATTTTACCTTTTTTGAATATATATTGTCATTTTCTATGTTCATTTGTAGGAGACGCAGGGTACCCCTTAGAACAGTTTTTGATAACGCCATTCAGATCTGCTGGAGAAGGTTCTTTAGAAAGTCGTTTTAACTATATACATGCAAGAACTAGAAATATAATCGAACGAACTATTGGTGTTTTAAAAAACAGATTCCGGTGCATACTAGGCGCAAGGCAGTTGCATTACACACCAGATATGGCTGCGAAAATTACTTCTGTTTGCGCATCTTTACACAACATATGCATTCATTATAAAATGGATAATCCTGAAATTGATGAACTGAACGAATTTCCACCAACAAATTCTGTTGTTGATGACGATCTAAGCGCACTATATATAAGAACATTATTAATGCAATCATTAAATATTTAATTCAGTTTTATTGGTACATTATTAAATACATATTTTTAACTAAAAATAAAATAACAAAAATTGAAAGATAAAACAAATTTAATTTAGATTTTTTTAATTTATAAAAAATAAAAAACCAAAATTTACATACATACATACATACATATTGACGTGTCGTGATATTTGTACAACAAATTAAATAAAGAAGACAAATTTATAAAAATGGTTTTTATAAACACAAAGTAATGAAGTAGCACTATATTCAGAAAAAGAATCACTGCAATCGACGAAAAGGATTTGCAGATATAAGCAAAAATATGCCCTGGAGTGACGTTAAAAAAGGGAATTGGATTTTTACTTGCAATACAAAACTGAACAAGACTGCGAATTGAGCAAGACGTTTTGTATAAAACCTTTTTTAGTAAACTTGGGACTTGTGAAGACTTATTTTTCAAGATATAAAATTTAAAAATCTTTTCCCGTTTTGAAGTACATATGGGCATTTTCAGCGAAAAGTCTAATTTTTTTAATGTAACGCCAGAATGCAAATAAGGTTGTATTTTAGGACCATGTTGTTAAACCGTTATCCCTTTTGTTACTAAATGTAGAGCTAGTTGCGCTTATACCAAAATATAAAAATGTAAACTATACATATAAAAATTTTTGACAAACAATTAAAATTATTTCTGGCGTTACGTTACAAAAAGTAGACTTTTGGCTGGAACTGCCCATATGAAAATTGTCTTTCAATAATTAAATTATCAGTTCGTGGTACATTTAATATTTACTAAATTTGTATGGCACCAAGCCTAAATTACAGCTTTATAAATTAACCACATAGCTATTTTCGTTAATAAAAAGCTATATGTATGTATGTATGTACATACATGTTATGTTCATAAACTCTCATCTAATTCAATAGTCTGTAAACCATTTCTAATTTCATCTATTGCAATACGTCCTTTTTCAATTTCTATTTCCTGTTTTCTAAGCTTTAAAAACTCTCTTCTAAATTCATCCTTACATTTTAATTCTTTCTTGTAAATGCTAACTTTTCTTCCTTTAGTTTGTAGTTTTTGCGTTGATACCTTTCAATTGCTGCTAAAGAATGTTTCACTTCTGTATACAATGCTGTTTGGACTTCTAATTGTTCTTCAAGGAGAGTTTTTTTCTTAGTTGGGGTCTTCTTTGTTGGTGGTATTGAACTTTGTTCTCCAAGAATTAGTGTTGGTTCTTTAGTAGGAGTTTTTTTTGCTGACTGAGAAACGTACTTCTTCAACAATTTCATTGTTTTGAATAGGTATCTGTGTTGCAGTTTTTTGTGTTGAGTGTAAGGCGCGTACTGCTTTAGGAACATAATTGTGTTTTTTGGGTTTGGTGGATTGGTTTGAGCAGACTGGTTCTTCGTTCTCTAAATCATCACTCATTGGTATATCCTCATCATGACAACTATTTGTATTTTGTCTACGACGTTGAATACCAAACGAAACACCGCCTGGATTCACAATTGAATCAATTTGTAATAAATTGGAGGCAGCTTCTTCTATTGGGGACAAAACGTATTGTTTAAAGGAAACATTCCCCGGTTGCACAACATTCGGCTTTATTGAAAATTAACTTTTGTATTCCCGAAAATAACTTTGATAATATACATACTTGCATGTGCCCGTGCAAAAAACTGAATTGGCAAATTGGTTTTTTTTTGTTGTTTTCTTACGAAGACAGTAGAATGAAGCAGTTTGTTTTTTAATTTTGTTTTTTCTTTTTACCCACTTACAACTACAATTCGAGTCGGAAAGAACTAGTCTTGGGCTTAATAGTTCATTTAGGTGACTTGTCATTACAGTTCATTTAAAAAAAGTGAACTAGTTCGTTCATCTAGTTCAGTAGTTCACTTTTAGTCACTTGGGTATTTTGCGTCAGTCAAAGGGCTGCCAGAAATTTTCAGCAAAAAATCTTAATTTCACCAAAAAAATATCTTATTTTTGAAGGAAAAATCTTATTTATATTATTAATAATAAAAACAATTCATATTTTTTTAAATACATAAAATAAACAAAAAAAAACATTACAAAATATTTAATTTCTTATACTAAATTGTACTATTTAGTTTAAAAATTTTTAAATGGGAACAAAGAAGGTTTTTTTAATTGAACCTAACCTTCGTCTAGACAAAACAAAGTCTTGTTTTTGGGGAAAAAATCTATTTCCGGTTAAAAAATCTTAAAAAATAAGGTAAAATCTTACTTCTGGCAGCGCTGGTCAGTCAGTCTTTTTCAGTCAGTTCATTTAGTTCAATTCATTTAGTTCAATTCACTTAGTTCAATTCATTTAGTTCAAGGGTTCATTTACTTCAGTTGCTTGTTACCTTGATTTCTTATGCTTTACCGAATTGATTGAAAAGAAACAACAATATTATTAGTGTCTATACCCTACAAGAAATGAATGAGCGAGTAGTAATTTTCTTAACACCAACGTGAAAAATTTGACTATTCGCTCATTCATTTCTTGTTATATGTTATATGTTATAAAATAATATACTTGTTTCTTTTACTCATTCCCAGATTACCTTAAATATTTTCATAACATAATCAGGGCTGCCATATTAAGAGATGGCTCGCCACACGCAGTGATGCCAGAAGTACAGATTTATCTGCATTTTGAAGATTTTATACCCCATAATGGTCAACATATTTCACTTTCTTTTCGTTGTGCAATAAAAATCAAAAGTCTTTTGATTGCTGCCGATATATTGTGGCGGCTCATACACTTGCAATCAAATTGTTAAATTTTACGTATTGTATTATTATATCGCCAATATGTATGTAATACACGAAGGTGGCACAATATATCGGCAACAATCAAAAGACTTATAGCCTGTTCAACGATTTCGAACGTTAACGTTCGCATAGAAAATTATATGTAAAACAAAAACAATATTCGACAATTTGTTTTTGTTTTAAATGTAGTTTTCTATGCGAACGTTGACGTTCGAAATCGTTGAACAGGCTGTTAATTTTTATTGCACAACGAAAAGAAAGCGAAATGTGATGGCAACTTTGTACAATGCTGTCTATGTTATTCCTATAGGTTATGTTCACCTTTTTATTGAATGAATGAAACCATTGTTCATCTTATTGCATAATATAGGACAAATTGGAAATAATATGGTAAATATCATATATAATAATATTGCAAGTGTATGGGCTGCTTTAGAGGTAAAATCACCAAAAAACCATAATTTTTTCATCAACAAATCTGCGCCAAGATTTGAACAATCTTCAAAACACATTTAATTCCATTTATTTTAAAAACGTTATAACAATTTATTTCAAAATATAAGGCCAATGTTCTGGAATTTGAAATCGATGGCGGTGGTCCTCGAAGTACGATGTATAAAAAGCAATATTTTTTTGAACTTTTAACACAGAAAAGTTTTAAAAATTTGTTCGATTTTAATTTCACTCGAATACGGCTTTCATGGCTGATAATATTTGAATATTTTTACATTAAAAATATCTATCCAAATTTAATTACTCAGATTGAGTAAGGATTAATCACATGTTTGTTAGTTTAAACAACAAATAAAATTGCTTGGCAAGTTATTTAAACTATCAAAGGTCTTATAGGAAATTTACAAGAGATTAAATATTGAAACTATACGTATAACGTATACATATTTACATATTATTTCGTGTAAAATCAGATGACATAAGTTCGGCTATATTATAAATTCCTCCTGATGAATATATTTCCACACGGTTCTTCTATTAATGGTTGTTATATTTCATTTATCAATGCAAAAAGGGGAAATAGTCAAGCATACGTGACAATGTACACCGAGGTAAAAAATCTTCAATTTTAAACCAAAAATCTTCAAATTTGCACTTTGAACATTATGGGCAGGGTTGCAAATTTATCGCCTTTGGCATACTATTGCACAGAAAGAAGTATATTTTCTAAAGAAATCCACTTCTTTTCTTAAAACAAGAAAATCCAAAAAAATATTTCCTGATTATAACTTGTTTTGTTTGTGCTATGTGGAACTTTCTTAAATAAAAAATCTTTTCTCATGATAAACAAATTCATGTTTTTGGTAGGTATATGTATGATCAAAAATTTCTTAAAACAAGAATACAAAAGTAGCTTATTTTTATTAAAAACTTGGTTTCATTTAATGAATTTTTATTTGGAAAGACATGTATGGCAAATCTATCAAAAGTTTCTTATTTGTATATCATTATAGATTTAAGTAATTAAAGAAAAAAAATAAATTTTTTTTAGCTGCAGCTAAGTAAATTTTATGCCGCTTTGAGTCACTACTTTTTCTTAAAGCAAGCCACAAATATGTTTACAGTAAGAAATTTTTGGCTTTGACGAGAATAGTTCAACATTTTCTTGGTTTAAGACATATTTTCTGGTGATTAAGTAAACAATTCTTTCCGTGTATATTTGAAATTATATTACTTTACTTTTCCTGAAATATCAGTAAAGCATTTTTAAAACTTTTAATGTTTTATTAACACAGTTGGGCAAAAGACTTTAATTTTAATTGACTTTAGCATGTTGAATACAAATAGTTTATTCAATCACGTCTAGTTAACATCTTCATGATTTCATGTCTTATTTTATTCAAAATATATGTACATACCTGGATTTATGATAAATGATAAAAATGGGTAAATACTAATTTGCATGAAAAAATCGTCGCCACTAATTAAGAAATAATTTTGAAAATAATTATTTGTAAAAGATCAAAAACGCACAAACAGTCCTCAAATTATGATTAAATGTATGTACCATAACCGCCTTATTTCATTATAGAAAAAACTGAAAACGGATTTGAATTTAGCGCTGTAAAATCTTTATATTTCATATATTTTTATTTGAAGCGATCTCTTTTTGACGACCAGTGTAATTAATCAAATATGGTTCTTAAACAATTCATTAAGTATTTTATTTAAATTTTATTTAGCGCTTTTTGATTGGGGTCACGGCGCTTTTTGATTAGAAATAGTTCACAACCCTGATTATGGGGTATAAAATCTTCAAAATGCAGATAAATCTGTACTTCTGGCATCACTGCGTGTGGCGAGACATCTCTTAATATGGCAGCCCTGATTATGTTATGAAAATGTTTAAGGCAATCTGGGAATGAGTAAAAGAAACAAGTATATTATTTTATAACATATAACATATAACAAGAAATGAATGAGCGAATAGTCAAATTTTTCACGTTGGTGTTAAGAAAATTACTACTCGCTCATTCATTTCTTGTAGGGTATAGACACTAATAATATTGTTGTTTCTTTTCAATCAATTCGGTAAAGCATAAGAAATCAAGTGAAAGCAACTGAAGCAGGATGATAAATTACATTCTCAAAATTGTACTTAATAAGATAAAAAATTGTACTAAATCACAAATATATTTTTTAATTGTTCTAATATTACAAGCTTAGGTCTAAATTAAAGCCAGGATAAGTTTTTTTGTTTATTTGACTGTAGTTAATATTTAGTCTGAAATAAGTTCGATACAGTATTAACATAACGGAAATTTTTTATGAATTTATGGTGTGAAAAAATATAAGTCACATCCACCGAAATATGTAGAATAAATAATATACCTCTAGAAATTCTACAGATATCTGGAAACATTTCATTCATTTTATGTTTCGTTTTTCCAACCCTAGACCAAAATAATTTAATATTAAATGTTTGAAATTTTTAAAATGTACTAAACGCGCCCTATGCTCCAATGGGAGTTAGAGGAACACATATATATATAAACATGTCATAGGAGTACTTCAGTACTTTTGCAATGCTAATAGTACTGAAAAAAGTACAATTGTACTGGCTTTATCATCCCTGAACTGAAGTAAATGAACCCTTGAACTAAATGAATTGAACTAAGTGAATTGAACTAAGTGAACTGACTGAAAAAGACTGACTGACGTAAAAGACCCAAGTGACTAAAGTGAACTGCTGAACTGAAAAGAACTGTCAGACTGAAAGACAGTTCATCGTTCATCTGACTGAGTAGTTCAATTGAACTAGTTCGTTCATAAACTACCCAACTCTAGAAAGAACCCAACCAATTGTAGGGGAATGTAAGAAAAGATAAACTCACTGTTTATTGTTGGTGTTTTGTTTTGGCTTTGATATTGTTACAAGTAAGACTTTGAGTGTTTATAATTCTTATTCGCTTTAGGGTTTTATTTGTTTAATATTTTTGGCTTTTCTAAAATCTCTGGAAAAGGTTTCCTGATGAGCTGGCCTAAGCAACCAGTGAAATGCGCATAGAAGCTAGCTTTCCCTCAACAATAAATTTCAGTGTATTTATCAAATATGAAAAACTGGGAATTTAGCACGCCAAAATGTCGAGTTCTTCACCAATCTTGTTCCACTCCTCCTTAACATTTATTTTATTAATGCCACTTTTAAATCCTCTGGCTAAGCGTGGATTTTGCTCCAAAAGTGACACCATTCGGCTAAATTGCCTGTGGTTTGTTATTTTAGTTCTAATTGATTGAATTGTAATTAAAAAAGTTAAGTTTATCATTATTAAATAGTTTTTAAGTGTTATAAATACTAACTTTTTATCTATATCCATTTCAAATTTATTTTTGATAATTTTTTCGTACAGACGTTAACCAAAACTTTAACGACAATATTTGCAATTTTTGACATTTAAATACGACACTCTTGGTACCGTAAATTGTACTAGAATTGCCAACAGTGTTGTATTTTTGTCGTTTTTCGGCATTCATAATACCGATTTTAAAAAACGCCTAGTTTACGACACGCCAACGACACTCATAATAAGGCCGATTATGGCATTCGGAAATAAACTTTTTTGCATAATGTTTGGTGCTTGTCAGAACAAGTTAGATGATGACAAACCAACATAATGGCATAATGGATGTTTTTATATGTTTAGAGAAATCCAGGAAAAAGACTGAGAAATAAGATATTCTGTGTTATGGGTTGCTTTCGAGTTCTCCAACATCCAAGATAAGTGAAAGAATTTTTTCCAAGTCAAGTTTTATCAAAACTAAAAAAGAATCGCTCAAATTCTAAACATATAATCCAATTTATTTTTCTAAAACATTATTTTATAATGCTATTGAAGTAATTAATAAAATGATTTCAGAGTTTATTTTTTAATAAATACATAATAAGTATTAATTATAAAATATGTATAACATAGTTATTGATTATTTTTTGTTTGCTCGTTTTGGTTCAAGTATTGTTATGTTATTATTTTTTTACCAATAAAATCCAAATAATAAATAATTTGTATATATTGAACTTACTTAAGTTATAAAAAACCCTTATTAACCGGTTAACCGATCAAAAACAAAATTAACCGATTAAAGCAAAAGCCCGATTAATAAATACCCTAGTTACAGGGTAAGTGTTTCACACTGTTATATCACACTAAAACCAATATGATTCTACATGAAATTCACGATTTTTCAACTTGAAATAACTTTTATTGAATTATAGTTATTTTAAAAGAACAAAATTTTGTTCCCTAGTTATTGTAAAATCATGTTTAATTAACATAAAGTAACAATGAAGAAAAATCATTTCTTTAAGCACTGATTTACTACTGATATGTCACTATCTCCTTGACATTTTGAAATTTCGCACAATTGTCTAACTAAAAATTGTAATTTCTCTTCAACGAGTTTAGAACTACATTCTTGTATAATTTGGAATAACTCTAATTTCGTATACACTTCTGATAACAATTTTATGCAATAACCACAATATATGTATATTAAAAAAAACTAAGTACCTAGAGCCCAGATTTGATTTTATATTATACATATATTATTTTTGTTGTTAATGATTTTAAAAGTTATGCAAAACAGGTACATTTATTTTGCTCCATAAAATAACGTCATTTAGCGGCCGCACAGGTGGTTAAACCCCGTTACTTACTGTTTCGCACATCCCTTTTTTTACACAGGTAATACTAGTCTTAGATGTAATAATTTAAATAAAAAACATCTACGTACAACCAAAACATTTTATGACTGACGAAAAGGTTTTTATCATATGTACATACCTATGCAAGATGAGCAAAAACAGAAAAATGGTGAAATTTTCAAAATATCATAAAAAAATGGTGCAACAACGCGCAACGTTTTTATTTAATTTAAAACTAGAGATTTCAAATTTTATCGTGATGTATTACACTTTTATGAACTCAACTGGCTTCACCTTCAAAAACCTTTTAAAATTTTTTTTTTACAAAAATATGAACAAAAAAATCGTTTTTTTTAATTTCGAACTAATTTTTTTATGATAAAAACTTCTAATGAAATTTTTCTAAAAATTTTCATAAGTAGCTGTTTATATAGTATTTCTCAGAAAAAAAAATCAATGTAAAATCTTTATTCGTTTATCTACAAAAATATATATTGTAAACCTCCTAAAACCGTAAAAAGTCAATGAACACGCATGCAATTTAATCAACTTTCCTGGTTTTAACAGTGTCCCAAAACGACAAATCTCAAGCAAAAGACTTGAAAATTCACTATACGATGCAGAACTTTGCTGTCTGTCCAGCTGCGTACTTTTTTTCCATTTCAATTTCTTAAATTTAATTTTTTGCCTAATGTCCGGCTAGATTGGCAAAAAAAAACCCTTTGTGCGATGTTAAGAGTACCGTTAGCTTATGTTGATCAGACAGGTACGCACGTTAATGGCATTCTTTTATCTCCCATACAGTGTATTTCTTGGATAGTTCCTATGGAATCTGTAATGCAAGATTTGTTTTAAACCAATTCGGATAAATTCAGCAACGATCCATATAAAATTACGTACAATCATTTGCCCATTATTAATTATAAGTTTTGTTGCTGCTGCTTTAAAATTTAAAAAGAACGAAAACAGCTGTGTTTTGTTTGTAAACAACAACTAATATTTCCTAAAAAAAAATTAATTAATAAAACCAATAATAATTATTCAGTACTAAATGTACTTAGTTAAATTTATTGCGCCGTTAATACATTTTTTATTTGATTTATTTCTTTTATTTATTCGGGTTTCACTACAACGGGCTGAAGGCCAACGTTACTATTGCTAGGTTAATTAAGTTAGAATATATTTTTTTGTAGTTGTATTTGTATCTCTTATTAAATAAATAAATACATTTTTTTATAGTTTATTATTATGTACATACTTAAAATTTTAAACGATTTTCAGAATTCACAATTTTAAAGCAAAAACAAAATTTTGGTAAAATGCGTTCTTCAAAAAGTGAGTGATTGGCAAAATAACGATACCCTTATAGCCTTTTCACACTTGTCAACATTTAACATTCATTTGCGAAGATGTTGGAATTTTCCCATAAGAAATAAATAGGGCTAAAAATCAAAATTTTTCAACATTTTTATCCCTTTTACATTTTGCGATATTTTTAGTGTCTTCACTAGCTAAACTGACATTGAAAATGGCATTTAAGTGCTATGTCTGTGTTGGAGTTCCATCACTAACAAAACTGACATTTATTGTCAACAAAAAATATTTTAACAAACAAAATGAGCGGCGGTACATGTATTTTTTTTTAATTTAATTTTTTGTAATATATGTATTTATAAAATATTTTTCCAATTTCAGGTTATCTTCAGAAAGATTTTCAATAGTTGCGCTTTTCTAACGGTATAGCTCTTCTAAAACGTGTGTATTTTTTTCGCATAACTTCTAACTTTTGTAAAAGTACTGAAAACATTTTTCTTTCGACTCGGAAGCATTCCTTAAAGAAATCGTCATTATTATTTGGGATATCTCTTTCCCACAAATTTCCATAGCGATTCTTAAAAATATATTTGCTTATATTAAAATAAAAGTTTTGATTACTCGTTTACATACAAACATCCCTACGTCCCTTGAAATAGGCATGTAAGCATCTAGTAAGACGACCTCATTATCATCTTCATCTGCTATAGAATCCATTATTATCTCTATAAAGTGCGATAATAACTGGGTATGCTCTTGCCAACGTATATTTAATCCCATTACTAAATCTTTTTCAAAATTCATTTTAATTTTTAATAGCGGCGTGGTGTTTATTGTTTATTTTGACAACTGATATAATGTTAAATGTTGCAAGTGTGAATGTCTGTTTCACAATTTCAACATATTCCAAGCGTTCCTCCGAAATGTATGCAAGTGTACAAAGGGTATTAATAACCTTTTCACACTTGTCAACATTTAAAATCTAAAATTAATTTTCGAAGATGTTGAAATTTTCCCATAAGAAATACATTGGGCTAAAAATCAAAATTTTTAACATCTTTACAAAATGTTCCTATCTCATTGTATTTCATTCTACATCTTCCGATTACTTTAGTGTCATCACTAGAAAAGTGACAATAAATTCTATTATTATTGTGGCATCACTGACAGAATGGCATTTGCTTTGAAAGCAGCGTTACCATTTTTTATTGATAGTATATGTTGGACGTTTCAAGTGTGAACGCGTATTTCACATTTTCCATGCGTTCCTCCGAAATGTATGCAAATGTACAAAGAGCATAAAAAAATTAAAAACAACGTAATTTGGGATAGTACACTTTTTAATGAATGTTAGTAACATTTTATTGACACACGCGATTTGAAAATTAATTTTTTAAGGAATTATCCTGCACAAGCTTCCTAAATGAAAACTAATACTATGTTCACACGGGCAGCAATATTCGTGTTTCGCTCTCGTATTCCTGTTTCGCGCCCCAAACATGATTGAAACGACTTGTTTCCCCATAGAAGATTTTGAGAGCGAAGCAGGTCGTTTCATTTTGAAACAGGCTGCGAAACAGGAAAAATGTACTTTCATCTCCAATTTTGATAACAGTTATCGTTAGTTTATCTGAACTAGCTCTCAAAAAAATCGAAGCAAAGAAAATAACAAAATAAAAATTGATGTTTAATAAAATAAAGTGATAATAATAACATAATAATATTTTTAAGTATGTATTAAATAATATATTTTTAAGTTTTATTTACTTTTTATTTATTTTAAAAAGAATCACACTAACAACACATAAAAAAGTCAAAAAAAACAAGAACGAATCGTATGGACAGCATGTTTGGCGATGTTACCGGCTCAAAAGTTACCAGAGACTTTAACATAAAGTTTTGTTACAGGCGGCACGAACGAAGGCCCCAATGAACTAAGAGCCCAAAACGAAAATGAACTAAGGCCCCAAATATTTGTACAGGGAACAACAACAACGGTTTTTGGGGAAATAGTTCATTATTTTGTGGTTTTATTTCATTTTTTGAATTGGGGGCTTAATTCATAACAAAAAATAAAACCCCAGTTTGTAAAAAAGAACTAAGGTCCCACAAATAAAGTTGGGACATTAGTTCATTTTCTGAAAAATGTAATAAATTGCAATATTTCCAAATTGCTAACCGTTATACCGTTAAAAAAACATTGTTCTACTTCCCTGCAAACGTATGAAAGTTTGCGACGAGTGCAACCTCAAATTACAGGCTGATGCAATTTCCAAAGGCATGCAAAATTATATCTGCCCGTACTGCCGACCAATTGTGGAAGACACCATGCAGGTATAACTGACTTCTTATTGATTAAGTATTTATACAAATTTATCTAATTATTATATAAACAATGAAAAATTTTTGTTTTTTGTTATTTTTTTTTTATGTATAAAATTTGAATACTTTGATATTTTTTTTCGTATTATATAACTATAATGTTTGTTTTGAATATTTAAAACAAAACAAGAGTCACTTTATTTTTGAATTTTTTTATTGGGGACTTTGTTCATTCTTACTTTGGGGACTTCATAATAACATTAGGGTTTTGATTCATAATGAATTAAGTCCCCATTAATGGGGGCTTAGTTCATTCCCATTTTGGGGGCTTAATTCATGCCATCGTTGGGGTTTTACTTCATTATGAACTAATTCCCCCTTTTTCGGGCCTTAGTTCATTTTCGTTTTAGGGTCTTAGTTCATTGGGGCCTTCGTTCGTGCCGGCTTTGTTAGAATATTTGTGTTAATGCAGTTCGCACACGCAAAGAAAAAACATTGTTGTGGTAAACATATTCTAAGAGCAACATATAATAATAAGATTCATGATTGTAGTTACCATATTACGATTGCTATTGAATTATATTATACTCAATATATTCGTGATATTAAATCATAATATTCTCCCCTTAATCATATTCTTGGCGCCCTATGCTCCAGTGGGAGTGAAAGGAACATATATATATATATAATCATATTCTTATCATTATTATTGTCATGTTAATCATAATAAGATAAGAAGTAATAATATTATTGTCATGGTAATCATAATAAGATGATGAGATATCATATTAAGGTACAGTGGTGCTGTCACAACAATAAATTAAAAAATTTTTGCATCGATTTTTTAATTTGTGGCACTTTACAATTTCTTTTAATGTAAAAAAAAATGTCTTTATTTTTTTCATTTCTTAAAACTCCTTTTTTTAAGGCTATTTTTTTAAATTGTGGTTCAACAACTCACTTACAAATAATTCGAAAGGCATATTTCAAACAAACGACACAACTGATTCAATATTATTTTACATTTTGTTTGCTTCCTAAGTAAACTATGACTACACGTATAGAAAGTTATCATGTTATGGCTATTAAATATCATGAAATGGTTATGGCTACTGTAATATGTTTTCAAAGTAATCATTATTTAAGTGTAAGAAAAATATTTCTCATGTTGAGTAACATTTATTATACAAATTTTCATATAATTCAAATGTGTATTCTAAGTCAAATTACAATCCTCAAAAGCTTTTTTACTTTAATAGTCTTATTCCTTCAATATTTACCTGGAATATTTTGTATGCACTATCAGAATTTTTGTTTCGTATATTTCTGTTGCGAGGCTTACTTTAGCTATCCTTTGGCTAGCAATGAAGTAAATTGTAAAGGAAATTAATACAAAAATCCATCGATGAATTTTGTAGAATTTGATTTTAAAACAATTTATTTCTAAATTTTCACTTACTATTTTGATTTGTTGATGAATGACGTTAAACTTTAAACAATTAATACAGTGGACTCCCGATAATTCGTAATCGTAAGGGACCTGCCATTTCTTACGAATTATAGAGGTTTTCGATTTAGCAGGGTTTCGAATAAACGGGGTTGAAATAAATAAATACGAATTAACGGGGTTTTTCAATTTATTTACTAAAACGATAAAAAAAACATAAAACACATCTTACGATCTTAAGAAAATAAACACAACCACAAGCAAAAACCAACGCAAAAGAAAAAAAATAGCGGTAAACAAAAAATTATTCATTCCATGTTTCATTGTTTTAATTACGAATTATAAGTGGTAGTTAGCAAACAATTACGATTTATAAAGCTGGGATCACACGATTGCCGCAAATGCACCAATATGACACAATTATTATTGTGCTTTATTGACGCACAATAATGAAATTGCCCCAACCAAATTTTCTGAAATCACACGATTGCCCTTTTTTATACAAATTGAATTGCCGCTAGTTGGTACAAAGCGAAATGGTTACAACAATTGCCGCAGCACAGTCACACGATTGTTCTTACTTATGTATATTAACTGCGAAAACAGCTGTTGTGGTAGCTTTTTTATTTGTTGAAAGTTCTTGTTGGTTTGTTCATTGAACAAAATTAATTAAATTTAAACAAATTATTGTTGAATAGTTTTATATAATTTTTTTTAGGATATTCCAAAAATTAGCAGTCTTTTCAACAATTTTGTATGTTATGGTTCGAATAGAAATATCTTAATAAAAATATTCGCACAGAACAGCTAAATATGTTTGTGTACATATGTATGTTAAAATAATTAATTGAAAAAAAATAAATGCAAAATAAATAAATACATACATATTTATTTTCATTACCTACTAAAAGAAACACAAAAAAGTAAATCTAATAGAAAAAGGCAAATATTGGCGCGTATTGTGTTGTTTGATTGCCGCACAAGAACACAATAAATATTGGTACATGTTTTTCATTTTTATTGACGCGCGGTTGCATATCAAACAGTCACACGATTGCCGCACCAGGGTTGCATTTGATTGGTAAAAGTAAGCACAATATTGTCCTAGATTGGTACATGAGCCATTTGGTTGTGCGGTCACACGATTAGGGTATTAAAAAGTGTGAAAATTGGTGAATTGCTGCAATCGTGAGATCCCAGCTTAAGAGGTATAGAAGATTTTATTTAAAAAACAAATTACGAATTAGCGAGGTGACCAAAATGTAAAGAAATTTTACGAATTAACGAGATTTTTTCAAGAGACCGACAGTTTATTACGAATTGTCGGGAATTACGATTTGTCGGGGTACGAATTATCGGTATTTGACGGTATAAGCAATTTAGAGATATTCTTTAATGAAACATTTAAGATAATTCAGATAAAATATAAAAAAAAATTAGTTTTACTTTAAATTACTTAACTGATTTGTAGTGATAAAATTCTCAGTGTAGCTCAATTTTAGCAAAATTTCTTTCCATTTTGTTTAAATTTTCAACGTTTCTTCTTAAAAATTTGAAATCTTAAATATTATATATTTTGTGTTCAGAAAGTTATTTAAGATGACGATTTAATTTGTATGCAAATTTCTAAATTATCTTCTTCCAAGTGTTTTAATTAAAGTTTGAGAAATCAGCCTTCAGAATCTGCGTTTGGGAGCAATGTTTAGCGGAAATTTTATATTATTTTCATGGATTGCAATATTGTTCGCTATTAGATGACCCAAAGAATTGGATAACGGAGTAACAATATAATCCTTTATTAAAATTAATTCAGTCCTTTGTGTAATGTCTCTTTGGCAAACAGATATAAAATTACACGTATCTGGATAAACTTTCCGGTCAGGAAAGGATGTACATATTCCATTTTTTCCTCTTGGAAAATAATTATATATTTCGTATCCTTTAAAAAAAATATCCGACCTTCAAACCAAAACGACTGTTCTCTTCCATAATTTATTTTTTTCTTTCCAAAAAAAATTTGTTTCTGACTTCCGTTTTAAATATTTCTATTCTAAAATTAATTTTTTTCTTTTAATCTAAAGTATAAATTCATGTCCACAGTATTGAGCACGACCTCACAATATGTCTGTAAATGGATTTTAGTTTACACTAACTAACAGAATCGCAATTTGAGAAAATTTCATATCCACAGAGTAAAGACGGTATTAAACATAGCTGTAAAGTAATGATTAGTAATCGTAATAATTACTTATTAGATTCCTTTTTTAAGGGTAATGTAATGATTAAAATTACGATTACTTTTGGTTTTGCACGATTACAATTGATTACGATTACAAGTAATCAAAAAATAATCAGAAATACCGGCGATTATTACAAAATAATTTAAAAAAATCAAAAGTAGTCAAAATTTAATACGATTATTTTCAACGATTATTTCTGATTCATTTTGAATACTTTTAAAAATTATGTATTCATTCATACAATTATTTTTTTGGAAACAGTTAAATGCTATCATAATTAAAAAATGTACTGGTGAACACTTTTATCCATATAGTATTTGACTGTAATTATTTATTACCAAACAAAAATGTAATCAAATTGATCGGTATTATATTGAATAACTTGATACTTATTTTCCCTTCTCTCCTAAAAGCTCAAGACTTGACGCCTAAAACTTGAAGAGTGGAAACAGCACTTAGGGCTAATAAATCAGTGCAAGTTAAATTCTCTTTTTAGTTTAAAATCTGTATAAACCAGCAAATCTACAAATCAGTAAACATATAAACCATCTCTTAACGCTTAAAATTGGGCGTTTAAACTACCAATACAAGCCATGCGAATTTGGCAACATTTATCTTAGTGCTGCCACATTTTATTTTTTAAACAGCATGTAATATATGGGGCACTAATTTACAGCTGTTGAGTTTAAACTACCCTACAAGAAATGCATAACCAAAACAAAAAAAATCACTATTACTATAACACTATATTGGTCAACACTACCGGTCATATAACTAGTAAAATGACCGGTAGTCTTCTTGTAGGGTACATATAAATGCAAGTTAAGTTCAACTAAACCAGCCTTTAAACGTTCAGTGATTTATCAGCCATTAGAAATCTAGATCAATCTTTTAGAATAGCGATCGACTTATGGCTAATAAATCACTGATGGTTTAAACGTTGGTTTAGTTGAACTAAACTTGAATTTATATGTAGTTTAAACTCAACAACTATAAATCAGTGTCCCATGTATTATATGTTGTTAAAAAATAACATGTGGCAGCACTACGATAAATCTTAGCAAATTCATATGGTCTGTATTGGTAGTTTAAAAGCCCAAATTTTAAGCGTGAAGAGATGGTTTATATGTTTATTGATTTGTAGATTTGCTGGTTTATACAGATTTTAAACTAAAAAGAGAATTTTATGCGTTTAAAAATGGTTTATATCTTTGGTGATTTTTAGGTTTGTTGGTTTAAACACATTTTAAACCAAAAAGAGAGTTTAACTCGCTCTGATTTTTAGCCCTTAGAATCACTGTTTAAAGTTAACTAACGATGTCCTTCTGGCCTGTTCTTTGTATATGGTGCCTAAAGATCCCATCCTTAACACTTTCAGACATTTTGCCCAATATATTGGTCATTTAAATTTTTCTCTTAGAAGTCATGTGAAGTTGACGCAAATGAATCGATTTTTATGATATTTACCGTTATAAAAAGAGTGTTTGGTATACTTTAAACACATGTGTTTTGGAAGTACTATTTGCCATTAATTTGTGTTAAATTGAGTGGTTTTCAGAAGTTCGTTTGCTATTGTGCAATATTGTAATCTTCGGTGTTAGTTTAAAGTGATAATTTCGTTATTTTACACTTAGAAAAAAATGGTTAGCATTACTTGAGTAGTTCTTAAGATATTAGAATGTAGACGCTTTAAATGCTTCTTGGACAAATTGGCTTTGTGGTTGCAGTTTTTGGAATTGACGAGAACATACATATATTTTTGTCAGTACGGGTGTTAATTTTATGAAATGGCCTTAAAACGACTACTTAGTGAAGAAGAAAACTTGAAACTATTCGATGTAAGCGGTGCTAAAAAAGATGATGAGCTTTTCTCTTAGTTTCTTGAATTTAGGGCAAACTCTTCTAGGGATCTGTTGTTACACAGACGCGTCTTGACGGCTCTAAGCTAGGGAATACAACAAGCATGGGTGTTTATGTTAAAAAGATAATCTACCGTCGTCCGGATAAAAACACAAACTTCCAGGCGGAAGTCCGTGCTATTACGGAATTTGTGAGATGTATGAAATTTAATATGGGGCTAAAATATTTACCGACAGCCAAAAGGCAATTAGGGCGATATCAGTTATTAAGCTTAAGTCCAGGAATCTGACGCGTGTAGAGCGTTTGGTGAGGACAGCGGGACGCTGAACACGTTAACAGCCTTCGTCAGGCCTTCATCGAATTAATATCCATACACCACTGGAGCGAAGTCATGTTGGATCCCTGAGGAACGCTGACTGAAAAATCTTAAGGAATTACGTCCGTGAATCAGGGTTTCTTAACGCCGAAC
This sequence comes from Pollenia labialis, assembly GCA_949318255.1. Taxonomy (NCBI): domain Eukaryota; kingdom Metazoa; phylum Arthropoda; class Insecta; order Diptera; family Polleniidae; genus Pollenia; species Pollenia labialis. Next base: position 60,465,490 of record OX439139.1, on the reverse strand, counting down.
TTAACACCCTTCTTAAAGGTGGTGTTAGCACTACCCACTTAAATCACCATGTTTTCTAAGGATTGCACAAAAAGCCCGGTAGTGGTCTAGGTGCATATCATACCGATATTAGGTTGCATCCTTGATGCTTCGTCATCCTTTCGACCTAACCTAACCTTAGTTTCTTAAAACGGTGAAGCATTGCTAGAAGAAATTGAAGATGAATAAGTCTAAGAAGAATTGAGCTGACCCACTTAATGGATTAAGTACCACAGACAAAAATTATGAAATCACCAAAAAGAAATTCAATCAAAAAATAAATTGTGTGGAAGAATAGGCTCATGCGAAATCAATAACTTGTAAAATGATAATATTATTATAAAAACTCTATTTCAATATTTCCAAAAATATTGCGACAATGAATGGTTTGATAATGTTACATGTTACACAATTTTGTATGCCGTTCAGCAAGGCAAGTCATCTTTTAAACTTTATATTATAATAAAAAATGGTGCTTAATTAAGCAAGTGTGTCGTCGGCTTCACCATTTGCTCGTGAAGGAAAATATTTGCTTGGACGAGAAAATTAATCCATTCAAAGAAAAATGTATTTATACTGATCCCATTGCAAAATCCCATCAAGCACAAAAAACAAACCAAAGTGATCCTGCTCAAGAAGTTCAATGCGATGGTTACAACCACTTACCAGCATTTTTGGAAAATATTTACAAGCACTGTCGCTGCAAAATAGTCGGTAGTTCAAAAAAATAATTTTTTATTTGCAAAAAATTTTATGTTTATCTTTTTGTAAAACGTTAAAGCAATTGCTTTAATACCTTTGCCTCATTAAATTACACCTTTTACCTTAAAGTTTACTTAAAAGAAACATGTCAACGATTAATTTTGTCCAATATATTGGACAACACCTTGCGGCCAGGGGAGACAACCTACCTGTAATCTGACTCCAGAAATGGAGGAAACTGAAAATTTCAGATTTGTATCTCAACTGGTTCTATTTAATGTCTGAAAGGGTTAAATAGCTTTAACCTCCTTTTAAGTGTTAACATTAATTACATATTAAGCGACCGTACCTAAAATCCCTTTAAGACAAAAACCCATATGGATATTAGTATCTACATAATGAATTTTAACCTAATATAGGCTTAAGCGATAATATTTTTTGTTCTTTTTTGTCTTTAAATTAGCAATTTTTGATTTTTCTTAGGCCATAGTTTGAATAATTTTCAGGGCAATGCTTATTTTATAAATTACCAATTATCTTAGGAAATTTAACTTATGGGTCGATTAAGGATGAAAACTGAACTGATGTTGAGTTGCAATTTCTTTTATGTTAAAAAAGGAAAAAAATATTGTATATTTAAATATGAGCGGCGCTGCCTAATTTCACTGCTGGCAACTCAACTTCAGTAGATTTTTTTCTGGCATTCTTTCATCTCCCATACCGTGTATTTCTTGGATAGTTCTTATGGAATCTGTAATCCAAATTTTTTTTTTAAACCAATTCGGATGAATTCAGCAACGATCCATATAAAATTACGTACAATAATTTGCGCATGATTAATTATAAGTTTTGTTGCTGCTGCTTTAAAATTTAAAAAGAACGAAAACAGCTGTGTTTTGTTTGCACACAACAAGTTAAAGTAGAATATTCTCAATTTTAGCGACCAATCATGTATAAACATGTGCTTGTTATGCTTAACACAGGGTCTCCACGTGAGATAATATATAAGATTTTTATATCAGCAAACGTCAAATTCAATTGCAGAGAGTATTATCTTACGTGTAGACTATCAAATAGTGTTAATATTAAAATTATAATAATTATTATGAGAAATCTTATAACAACTATATTATAAGATGAGCTGTCAAAAATACACATCATACATACATACATACAAAATAATAAGAAGACGCATTCATTAAAATATTTAGTTTTTAGTGCAAATAGTGAAAATCTTTTGATAAGTGTTTAAAAAAACAAAATTTTTAACTAAAAAAATAGAAATAACTAAAAAAAATAATAAAAACGACACAAGTTTACTGTACGAGAGTCATTCGATTATGAAATCTTATAACATATGTACGTGTTCCACTTGTTTAAGATTAAGATTAACATGAAGAAATTTGTTCGCTCATTCTGCCGACGTTCATTCACATATTAGATCAGATATTATCTCAGGTGAAGACCACATGTAAAGGCGACCGTACACGACATGTATTTGTCATCTGACATGCCAAATTTCCCACTGCAAAATACATACATGTTGTGTGTTACCTTTTTTAACTTTGCTTCTGTTAAAGTCAGACGCAAAGTCATCTGACAAAATTTCAATTAGAGCGTGCTCTATTTTCTTCTGACAAACCATCTGACATCAGAAATCTATGCCGGGAAGAAACCGGCAGCGGCGTCTACTATTGCCGGAATTATTAGCCAGCTGAAGTTAATATTTTACAATACAGATATATGTATGTATGATAATTTGACTATTGAATAGAAATTATTTACATATATTAAGAAAAAACGTTTCACTATAATATCCTAAATTGGTATCTTCCAATTTAAAGAAAAAAATGTTTAGATGGCTGAACTCTTTTTCGGCGCAAACAAAAATTTGTATGGCGGCCGCAAACTACAGTGAAACTTCGATATAACGAATCTAGAGGGGATCGAAAAATCCATCGTTATAGCTTTTGATTCGTTATACATATCCAGTGTGAAACCTTGGTATAACGAAATTTAAAGAAACACGAAAAAAAATCGTTACAACTACAGTTTTTTTCTGCCCAAATTCTATTTTACACGAAAATACTACGTACATAATACAAATTCATTATTTAAGAGGTAAATAAAAAATTATGTTGTTACTTTTGTTTTATTTTATTACATTTTAGTAAAATATTGTGTAATTTGTGTTTGTTTACGCAAGTTTAGAAGGCAACCATCAATATTTTTTTCGACAGATGCTAAGCTGTCAAATGTATTTTGCGGTGTAAAATCTTGTGCCTCAAAAAATGATAATTTTCGGCATTTTTCGGATTTAAACTCCATTGTTCGGTCTGGTGCGCATTTAAAAAATAGTCCAGTTTCATCTGCATTAAAAATATTGTGTGGCTCATATTCTGACAACAAACTTGGTAACAATGCTTTCCATTCAAAAATAACTTCATCACTTACACTGGCACTTTCTCCACTCACTTTTCGAATTCCGATATCATCGCGCTTTTTAAAATTATCAAGCCAACCGTTACTAGCTTTAAAATCGTTGTGTCCCAGACGTGCTGCAAACTGTTCAGCTTTGGTTTTTACCATCGGTCCTCCTAAAGGAATGTTTTGATTTCGACATTGTGTAAACCATTTAGATAAACATTGCTCAACGTCTTCATATTCTGCAAGGCGCAATCTTTTGCATTTGAAAGCTTTAGTTTTGCAAATAATCTCCCGATTTTTTTAACTTGCAGAAAGAATACTCGGCGGCATATTTAATGTTTCGCAATTTCTTGCTAAGATTTGTCACCACGATTAACAGCATCAATTTTAGAATTTTGTTGAGTTTTTCGTTGTAACGAAGTTCGTAATATCGAAGTTTCACTGTATTTTGAAACCGAAAACAACTTTGTATTCTGCAATAACTATGCGAAAAAAACATAGACAATGTCAGAAACAAATTACATGTACGTTTGTGACCGAATATTATAAACCGTATGTAAAATAGCAATTTTGACAGACATGCACAATTACATGTGACTAGAAAAGTTTACATGTCAGATGTAAAAAACATTTCGTCTACATGCACCTTAACATTCAACTCGTTCGATTAAAAACAAGTAAGAGTGCTATATTCGGCTGTGCCGAATCTTTTATACCCTTCACCATTGTGCGAGCAGAATACAGAGCAACTTGACAAAAACTAAATAATTTTTACATACATGAACATACAATTCTAAAAACTTCATTATAAATTAAATTTAAAAATCTAAAAATCGTTTTTAGAACATAAAAATTAAAAAAAAAATTCCCTTTGAAAAACCAAGATTTAAATTCGCCTTGATTAAACACATTAAAATAAACTCCACCACTCATATAAAGGGTATAAAAAAAAACTTATATATACCCTATTCACCACCTGTGGTGAAGGGTATAACAACAAAAAACCACATTACCAACACTGCATTATCATATCCGTAGAAACCAAATTGTATGGTATGCTTATGTCATTTTGGTAATACAGTGGTTATGGTAAAGCAGCGTTAATAAGGTTATGTCGCTTCTAATTGGCTCTTTAGAAATTGAGGTAGTCGTGGTTTTTTACTCATATTTCAGCCATTTGTGGACCGATCTTTTTGAATTTCAATAGCAAACAATTCCGGACCATATGTGACATAAATGTACAATAACCTGGCCCGATCATATATGGGGCCTTCGGAAAACCCATTTCAACAGACAGACGGACATCGTTAAATCAACTTCGCTTTTCATAACGACCCAGAATTTATATACTTTATAGGGTCTAACATCGATATTATAGAAATTACAAACGGAATGACATACTTATATATACCCTATTCACCACCTGTGGTGAAGGGTATAAAAACAAAAAAACAACAACTACAAGGGATTTTTTGGGAAAAGTTAGAGGCAGTAGTGGGTTTTTGCTCATATCTCAGCCATTTATGGACCGATCATGCTGGATTTCAATAGCAACAAATGGTGGACTATATGTGACATAAATGTAAAACAACCTACCAGCTACCATGTCTGGGGTCTCCGGAAAACACATATCAAACGTAAGACCGACAGACGGACGGACATCGATAAATCAACTTTTCTCCTCAGGGTCTAAGATCAATATTGTAAAAATTACAAACGGAATGACAAACTTATATATATCCTTTTACACCTGTGGTGAAGGGTATATATAGGCCACTATTACGGTTCACAACTCAAATAAGTTGAATTGTAATTTTTGTGTTATGGTTTACAACTTTGCTGAGTTGGGTTGACACAACTGTGTTGAGTTGTGAAACCTAAAACGGGCCATATTTCATTTTAATGATATCCAAACAACGTTCGTTTATGGTTCAGTCGTCTAGGGGGTTGAGTTTAGAAACCTGAGTCCTCTGGTTCAAATCTTGGTTTTTCAAAGAGAATTTTTTTTTAATTTTTATGTTCTAAAAACGATTGTAAAAAAATATTTACCATTATTAGATTTTTAAATTAAATTTATAATGAAGTTTTTAGAAATGTGAATATGTATGTCTATGTAAAAATTATTTAGTTTTTGTCTAGTTGCTCTGTATTCTGCTCGCACAATGGTGAAGGGTATATAAGATTCGGTAAATCCGAACATAGATAGCACTCTTACTTGTTTTTTGTTTATTAATTTTATTTATAATACTTTTTATAACGTATAAACAAATGAATTTATTAAAACCCATTTAAAATATTATAATTTTGTTGTTTTTGGAACTATAAACGATATAATTTGAACTGTAGATAAAATAAAAAATATTTATACACTGCTTTTAAAATAAAAAGTTTCAGAAGCACGCAGAGATAAAATATGGTTGTTTCTGTTTATTGTAACAATTTATAGTTGTCGTACACAAAAATTTGTTTCTCGTACTTTTTGGGTAAAGTTATTAAAATGAGAGTAAACCAAAAATTTATCTCACTAATAGTCAAAAATGTACAAAAGTACGGGAACAATAAAAACTAAATTTCTAGCCCAAAACAAAACGATACTATGAAAACGTTCAAATAAATATGTACATACATGACACATTAGCATGTATAAAAGAAAATTCAACATTTTCTATTGTTAATTTTCTTAATATTTTGTATTTTAATTCTTTTGGTAATACTTGGTTGTAATTTTTTATTGTTTATTTTCGGACACAGTTGATTGTATAACAAAACGGGACACTGTTGCCAAGTTTGGGATTTTCACCCGAAATTTGGGGGTTTCCTTTGCGTTTAGGGTCAGTTTAAGGGACTAAAAAGTAGTTAGGGGGCAATTTAGTGTGTATTACTAGCATTTGGGGATATTTAGGGTTATTAAATATTTTCAAAATTACAAAAAAGAATGGAAAAGACCAAATGAATTTTAAGGTGATTATTTAATATAAGTTTCATTACAAGTAAATGTTCAAATATTAGTAGGATAGCATCTGCGTTACTGGCACTACCATTTTCGAACGCAACTGTCGAGCGAGCATTCTCAATGTTTTTTAGTTTTGGTTATGGATTTTTTGTAGGGTAGTTTAATTTGACCACAACGACAAAATAAGCACAGAGAACAACCTGCAGCAATGTAGGCGGTTCGTCGTGAAAATAATCATTTTCATACACACACATGGATTCTATTTTCGATATATTGAAGTCGGTAGCCTACTGTCTCGAATGTGCTTACTGCAAAAGAAAGACATAACTGTTTTTTTAGAAACAGTTAACAACAACCAAGGCGAATTCAACTACAGGTGATGTCGGAACTACAACAATCCAAAAACAACATAGGGTTTTTGCATTGCATTGTTACCCTGCAGATGATAATGGACTACGTGCTCCATATTAATGAAATGGACTACTCCATGGACTGGTCCAATGTTATGCAAGCTTGGACCATGTCATTGTTGAAGAGTTTGTAGAAAAACGACATGTCTTCGTTTTGAAATGAAATGTTTTTCTTTTTAAACGAAGTTAAAACTAATCCTCTGGAGTATACCATTGAGTAGTTTTAAAACGAGTCCACTGGGTTACATGGTCCATCCCTAGGACGTCGTAATGTTAAATAGACCATGTTTTTTCAAGACGCCTTTATGGACTACTCTTTATATGCATGTATGGACTAGTCTCGTAATCTGCAGGGTAGCACTTAAAGCTCGTAATGTCAACCATTCTAGCAAAACACTAACAAATCAAAACAAATAAGCTCGAACTGTGAAAATCAGATGCAGTTTCGACACATTCTGTAGTTAATTCACCTTGACAACAACAAATAACACTGATATGTTTTTTTTAAAGATAAACAAGTGTATTGTGCATAGTTTAAGCATTTAGACCCGAAAAATAAAAATTTTGATTTGAGTCACTTTTTAACTAGGATTGCGGTATGTAACTAAAACCTAACTCTATGATTGTTTTAGTGAGAAATGTGATAACTTTGTTGTTGCAACTTTACAAGCGTGGAATTTAAAACAGTTCCTACTCTAGTCGTTCCTTTATGATTTAATTTATATGTATGCCAGGATGGGAAAATCCAAATTAGTTAACACAGTTAAAGTTTATTTGTATTTCTTAATAAGCGTTTATAAAAAACTCATACAATTTTTGACAGTTCATTTGCGAGGGCGTAAAAATGCACAGTTTGCACAGATTGCTAGAATTTTAAGCGATATCACGAAAACCCTTATTATGTTTCTCTCTTTGGTTCCGGGGGAAAGTGCTTACAATTAATTATATGTAAATAAATACAAATGTTGTCTCTGAAGCTTCTTCTCACTGTTATTTCACACTTAAAGCAATTTGATTCTATAGAACAGTGTTGCCAGGTAAGTTTAAAGAAATTACCCCAACTCCAAAAAAATACCCCTAAATTTGTACTGAGAAAAAATAAAAAAAAACCCAAATTAAAAAGAATCATTTTTTATATAATTTTTTTTTACCACACACATACCATATTATTTCATTTAATTTTCTACTTATGTATGTATGTAACTATATTTTAACATATCGACCCCTTTGCGCGAAATTATCGTATTTGCCAATTTTTTTGAAATGGAGTTTTTGATGCAATCTTGTTCTACACCTACTCACCTGACAAAATATTGTAGGCGAATTTCACTTCGTTGCTCCAAAAATTCAATGTATATTTTCATTTTTAAATTGCAAGCGAACGCATAGAAAAGTAGAAAAATTGCTGTCCTGTAAAATTTGGTTTTTGTAACATACGATAATTTCGCGCAAAGGGGTCGATATACTTACATAAAAAAAGCTTTTAGAAAAACAGAATATATTATTATAACTCATTAAAAACGTCTAGTACATTTTCATCCCTCTAGTCCACGTACATGTTTTCATAACTTTTTGCTAAGTTTAATGAAACTGTCATTTGCTTAAGCAAGGTGCGAATCTAATCGCACATTCCATACGGAACCAAATGTTTCTTATTTTGTTTTTCTAAATACATTTGACATACTTTTTGTTAATTTTTGAGAGTAGGTTAAGCTAGGCTATGATAATGGTTAGGCCTTAACTCTTAAAATATGTGCTTTCGTTTACTTTTCCAGTAAAATCCAGTAGGTGAGTAATATGAAAATATTACAAATTTGTGTGTACGCGAACGCATTTCAGTAAAATCCAGTACAAATTTGTACAAATTTTGGGGTAAACGAACGCAGCTAATATTACATTCAACTGTTGAAGTTGCCAGTTGGTTTCTTATTTTATTTTTATAATACTAAACATTGAGAATGCTCGCTCGACAGTTGCGTTCGAAAATGGTAGTGCGAGTACGCAGATGCTTTCCTACTAATATTTGAACATTTACTTCTAATGAAACTTATATGTATTAAATAATCACCTTTAAATTCATTTGGTCTTTTCCATTCTTTTTTGTAATTTTGAAAATATTTAATAATATCAAATTTGAAATCAACCATTTTTATGACGATTTTAAAAAAATATTTGGAATTTCCTCATTCATGAAAAATGAGCAAACAGAAAAATTCATATGTGAATTTGTCAGACATGAAAACTTTTAAAAAATTCACATTCAAATCCCTCATAAGGAAAAAAACGCGATTTGCCCGGCCATTAACAACGGGAAAATGAAGTAGTAAAGAGGCCTTATAGAAGGCCTTTTTGGTGATAAAGTTTTCCAGTCGCATTCCAACTGTATATCTAATAAACACCGTTTGTCATTGTAGACCAAAGCCTTGGCTTCTTACATCTACTTTAAAGTCTTCTGAAAGGCCTTCGAAAAATAAAAAAGAATTAAGAATGAAGTTTTATTCCAGTGTAATTCGCAACCTAAGGACAACAAGGTTCTATCTTACATGCAGTTAAGGTACAAATAGAACCTTGTTGTTCTAAGGTTGTGAGTCCTAAGTTTATGTTTGTATATTTTAATAGCAAAGTTACCTTGAATAATTCTACCTTGTTTAAACATTTTTATATTAAACGGAAATTTTGTCATTGGCGAAAATTGTCAAATTAAATATTCATTATAAATAAAAATTTGTTCAAGGCAATTTTGTTATTCGAGGATTTTGTTGTGTTTTAAAGAAAAAAAAAAGAAAAAGGGAAGGAAAAGAAAGGAAATGGAAAAAGAAAGGAAGTTGGTTTCAAAGTTGGTAAAAAATAATGAAAAACCAGTTCCCTTATTAAATTTTTTAAAACTGTATACTTAAATAGAATGATGACGAAAAACATATCGAGTTGGTCTGCTGCCGTTTTTGGTTACATTTCTTATTCTTAAGCCAAGGAAAGGATACAGCAACAGTGAGTGATGAAAAAAACATTGAGTGTTTATAAACAAAACTTCGTCCAAAAATAATTCCTACAAAAAAATGTGTCTCAAAGAAAGCCACCGCTCTGCTCCGTCTTCATCTTCTCCTTCTGTGATTGCTTGGATGCGCGTCATTCCTTGTTCAAGAACTTTTTTATTTGATTCAGCAAAATTATTTGTTTGAAATTTATATGAATTTCAGTAAAGTTTTTGTTTGATTCAGTCAAATTATTTGTTTAAAAATATCAGTGTTATTTTTTTCAATAAACAAAATGCAAATAAATTGTTTGAATATGTAAATTTGTTTATACAGTACTTTTCGCTTATAGTCCATTCCGCTTAAAGGCCAAAAACGGATATAAGCCAAAACTATCATGTTCACATGCAGATTTTTTCGAATTTCATACAAATTATATGTCCTAAGGTCCATTTCGCTTGTAGTCCATTTTCGTTTAAAAGCCACATTTTCTTAGCATGCGAATATAATTCGTTATGCAAAAATTTTCGCTTAGAGTCCACTCTGTTTTTTATATTTTTTTAATCAACTTGTAACATGTTTTTATTTACATATCTGATGACTATTATAAATGCCAAATTTCGCAATTTATATTTCATAACATGGTGGCTTCACCTGACCATTTTTTTTTTTATTGTATGTTTTAACTATTTATTTAAATTAAATCAAAATTTGGTTATGTTTTAAATAAACTTTTGTTTTGTTTAAAAAAGAGCAGTTTTATTGAAGAAAATAATTTTTATAAAGTCCAAAATGTGGATTATACACTTATAAGCCATAAAATGGCTTATAAAAAATCGGCTATAGTCCAAATTCGCTTATAGTCCACAAAAGTTGTGCAACTATAGTAGTGGACTATAAGCGAAAAGTACTGTAGGACCGATTTCAGACAAAAAATATTTTGACTCTACAAATTTTTTGTTTGAATTGGAAAAATAATTTTTTCTGTGTAATATAATATTCATGTTATTTATTAACATACATATATGTTTATTTTGAACATAATCTAGTTACTGTTTGAAAATCTCGGGTTCCTTTGAACCAAAAATTAATTTTAATATTAAATAAAACACCTTACAAACCTTTATATTTCGTAATTTACTGTAACAAAACTCATTATAATTATTAAAAAAATTATATCTGTTTGTATATTTCAATTAAATGTCTAATAAAATCTATATATAAATCGGCTAAGGCAAAACAGTTAAGAACACTTTTCTCCTCTGTTTGCCCAGCGACTAGAATAAAAAATACACCATTTGAAAGGGTTTTAATGGCAGAAGTGCACAATATATATTTTATTAAAATCTGTTCAATATTTTCAGAGTTATGAGCGTTCAAGTTTGATACTAACACATAAATAAAAATTTTGTTTTTTCCAATTATCAAATAATAAAAAATTATTATTCGACATTTTCAAGAAAATATTTCGACTATATGAATCGGCACAGACAAACCAGTTAGGAACGATATCTTTTTTTGTTGTTTTTCAACCACTCACGTAGAACATAACATATGAACCGAAGGTTGGTCCATCGCAAATTCGATCCACTAAGACGGAAAAAATGAATGCTCGAAACATATTATTATTTCTTCATATTAAAAAAAATTATGGCCGAATTTCGACCATTAGGAAAACACTTGTTAATATAAATACATATTTATAATGAATTTAAATACATAGATACATTTGCCTTAATTATTCCACGAAAGATTTAAAATGAAAATTAGCTAGATACCGAATTGGGCTATCTTAACCCCGGGTCTCCACGTAGCAATATTTATTGCGGCAAACGTCAAATTTGATTGCTCCATTAAATTTGCGACGTATAGACCGCATATTGCCATGAGTGGCAATCCAATGTTTGCTCTTCTGATTGCTTGAGCAATGATTGCTTAGCAATCTGCTGTCAAATCAGTTGTCATTTATCTGTTTATCATTTCTGTCTACGGTTGTTTATTAATATATGTGTGTTTAGTTATTGAAAAAGCAATCAAGAAAGACGCCAAGCGGACATCTTAGAACAATTTGATATATGTTTACTTTATATTTTTAAAAATATTATTATATATTCAACATTTTTTTTATTTTTTCGAATTTATTCTATGAGCTAAATTTCAGTTATGTATTTTATAAAGCTTTTTTGTAAGTCATATTCATTCAATTTTTCAGAAATGACTTTATACACTACCAGACTATTATATTGTATTTTCTTGTTACATTTTACCTTAGCTCTCCTTTGGAAAGCAATGAGGTATATTGTATGTACAGAAAAATTTACAATTATTAGGCACCAGCAGAATGTAATGCATTTTCTGGCCCGCTACGGCCTTCGTCAGCATTCTTTGTGTCACACTGGATAGTGATACTTTATAAATTAAATGTATTTAACTCAACAAATTTAACAAATAGAAACTGGGAATTATTTCCTTCCGAAGGTTACTTTATATTATATTCAACATTTTTTTTATTTTTCAAATTTATTCTATGAGCTAAATTTCATTTCATTTATACAGCTTTTTTGGGCCGTCAGCCAGATGGAGACACAGGGGGACTAACACGCATCTTTGTGATCGTGCCGTAACTGTGTCTCACTTCTGGCTGGTAACAGATCCTCAGCATAGTCATGTCTCTGCTCTGGATGCTAGTCGGGCGGAGAGAAGACAACTCTACAAAAATCACCCCAATCCAAGGTGGAACAGCTTACGCCGATGGATGCATGGCCGAGGGGAGGTCGTTAGTAAGCGGATTTTGGATACAGGTCGACCTCCAGTTTTAATTAAGACTTCTCATGGTACACGGGCTCTGCCATGCGTGACCATACCCATCCCTACATTATGAAAAATTATTAATGGATACAAATTTAAATGAAAAAAATGAGTTGGATGAGACTCTAAAACCATCAACCACCAACATTAGCGGGGCCATTGGGCACGTTAACGCTGGTAACAAGCTTCTAGAAGCGGACAGGTGGTTCGTGAATGAAGGAGCTGAGGAAACGACCTCAGCAGTTGGAAATCCGCAGCAAGAGGTACTGTCTTCTAGCTCGGAGAACCCAACAAACAACCTGGCAACCGACAACAATGGCAGCGCCACTAGGCAAGCAGTTGGAGGTACCAACTTGAGGGCGGAGGACAAAAGGTCCACGGAGGCGGCAACTTGTGCTGCGACCGAAGTGCCTAGAATAACGCAAGAGGAGATAATGTCCTCTGGCTCTGACACCGAAGTCGCTGAGCAGGATGATGCTTGCAGCTTGAACTCGGTGAAGTCTGGCAGCACAGTGCGAGGCGTAAATTTACAGGCGCTCAGCATGCCACAAGGGCTCCGGCAGTCGCAACATTAAAGAGGGAACGATCGGAAAACTCTCCCTCTACTGGAGCTCCGGCAAAGCGTGCATGTGCGAGACAGACATATGCCCAAAAGGTCCAGACGCCAAAGGGCGTTAGACTGGGTTTTGTCTCAGCACTTGACGCTCCGTCACTAACTGCCGACCAGATTGAAAGGATCAAAAATACGATTCTTCAGGCAGTTATTGAGAAAGCAGGAACTTTCAAACCACAGTTTGAAAGCTGTCTACGGCACACCGACTGGTTGATGCTTGTGTGCGTCAACAATGAGACGGCGGAATGGACTAAGACCAACCTTAATTACATCAAGGAGAAATCAGGGGTAGAATACAAGATCGTCCTTGAAGAAGAATTCCCCCGCACGCATTTTGTGAGAGAATACTTCCCACATAGTCTTGAGTTGCCCAATGAGAGGGTCCTGGCCTTCATAGCGGCTCAAAATGACTTGGCTGCAACTCATTGGGCAGTGGCTCAAAGACAAGTACATGGCGAATTCGTCCATCTTCGTCTGGCTGTGGATACTAGCTCCTACCAGAAGCTTGTGAAGATGGGAGGAAAGGTCAGCTACTGCTTTGGGCAGGTGAGACTGCACCTCAAGAACACTGGTTCAAAGGATGGCGGCGAGAAAAAGGACGAGAAGCCGGCGGAGAATGCGGCAAAAAAGGCTGGCAAATTGTCACAAATCAAAGGGAGAGAATCCGCCCTTAATGATGGCCCGTCTACCAGCGGGGCAGCTGATGCTCGCGGGAATAAACGGGCAGATAAGGGAAGTGTGGCGAAAATCGTCCAAAGGCCTCAACCCCCGGCCAAGAGCAGAACCCCCAACCCTGGGGAAAGAACAGAGAAACCGACTTAAGGGTCGCGAGGGAAGGGACCCCGACGTAACCGGTTGGGGGAGTTAGTGCAGCGGTCCATTAGGGATAGCGATGGGTACCATTAGGGTGCTTCAGGCAAACCTGCATCACGCCAAAGGGGCGTCGGCCACGCTGTGCAGGATCTTTGCCGAAGAAAACATCGGTCTTGCGCTTTTGCAGGAGCCATGGATCAATAGTGGCCAGATCCGGGGAATTACGATCCCAATCAAGTAAGCTGATTTATGATCGGTCAGTGGACAAGCCGCGCGCAGCGTTGCTTGTCGACAATTGTGTTGACATAATTCCATTGACTAATTTTATTTTCAGAGATCTAGTGGCAGCACAGATGAATATACCCACTGAACGGGGGTCGTCGGAGATCGTCGTTGCGACGGCCTATTTCCCTGGCGAAGAAGAAGTAGCCCTACCAAAAGAGGTGGCGGACCTGGTGCTGTACTGCGGTATGCATGGAAAGCAGCTTATCCTGGGCTGCGATGCCAATGCCCATCACACCGTTTGGGGTAGCAGCAACATCAACAAAAGAGGTAAGTTACTACTGGAATATCTGGTAGGTACGAACTTGGACATAGCCAATGTCGGCTGTAAGCCGACCTTTATTAATGCGATCAGAGAGGAGGTATTAGACCTTACGCTGGTTAGCGGCGCTTTGCGCGATTCAATTCGTAACTGGAGGGTTACGGATAAGGCCTCGCTGTCGGACCATCAACATATTAGGTTTGACATACCGGGGGGGGGGGGGGATTTGCGTAGAGGCGCTTACAATCCCAGACGAACGGACTCCAATGAGTTCAGGTCCCTTGTGAACCGGAATGCTGAGCTCCTAATGACAGATATCGGGTCTGTTGATGAGATTGAGCTAGCAGCCAACCTTGTTGAAGAAACATTACTCTCCTCCTTTCGAGGGAGTACGACACAGCGACCCTTAAGCTCTAGCCGTAGGACTCCGTGGTGGAATGAGACGCTCGAGCAGAAGCGGAGGCATGTCAGGAGGTTATTCAACAAGGCAAAACGGACCAAAAACTGGCAGGAGTACAAAGGTGCCCTAACGGAATATAACAAATCCTTACGTAAATCCAAACGGGATTCATGGAGGAATTTTTGCAGTAGTGTCGCGGGCCTCCCTAGCGCGGCAAGACTTCACAGGGTAATGACCAAGGGACACTCAAATGGTGTGGGTCTGGTGGAGGGAACAGATCGTTCCTTCACAACAAACCGCAGGGAAACTTTGGAAACCTTGCTGAGGGTACACTTTCCGGGCTCGACTGTTGTGGATGATACTGGTCACCCAAACGTCGAGGCGGCAATCCCGGGGACTCGCCGGGCTAATGGGTTAGCCGGTAGGATTTTCGATGAGGATAGGGTACGGTGGGCAGTTGACTCGTTCGGCCCATTCAAGTCACCAGGAGGTGACGGAATCTTCCCTGTATTGTTACAGGAGAGTTTTGATATGATAATAGGGCCTCTGATTGGTCTTTTTAGGGCAAGCTTCACCTGGGGATACATTCCGACCACTTGGCGTACGGTCAGGGTTGTATTTATTCCCAAAGCTGGCAACAGGCCGCTGGAGAAGCCGAAATCCTATAGACCTATCAGCCTTACTTCATTTCTGCTCAAGACTGTTGAGCGGCTACTGGACCTTTCCGAACGAAAGGTCCTGGAGTGTTGGGAATCCATGTCGGGGAAACCATGAATTGCACTGGTATACTGACGGGTCAAAATCGGAGCACGGAGTCGGTGCAGGGGTTTTTGGACCTAATACACGACTCTCGATGGCAATGGGCGAATTACCGAGTGTTTTTCAGGCCGAAATTTACGCTATTGATGTGTGTTGCAGCAACATTCTTGATAGGGGAATGGTTGGCGGCAGTAATGTGATTTTCACTGATAGCCAAGCGGCAATTAGAGCACTCTATTCTTGGAGAATGTCCTCGAAGCTGGTGGCGGAGTGCCGTGGAAAGCTACAGGAGCTGGGGACAAGGAGCAGATTGACGCTCTGCTGGGTGCCGGGGCACTCAGGGATCCTGAGTGATGAGCTGCCCAGGGCTGGTTCTAACGGGCGGATGATAGGTCCCGAGCCCTTCTGTGGACTAAGTTGGGCAGGGGTCCAGTCCGTCATGGAGGACTGGGCTCTGGGCGAGCATAGGGGATACTGGGTATCGCTTCCGGGAATGCGTCAGGCAAGGAGATTTATCTCTCCCGGGAAGGTAATGAGGACGAATGGTCTCGGCAGATGGGATCTGCGACGGCTGGTGGCCTATTTGACTGGCCACCACACGATCAAATACCACCTTTATCGGATGGGCCTGGCTGAGGATCAGGAATGTAGACTATGTCTAGACGGGGACGAGACGACAGAGCATGTACTGTGTGACTGCCCGGCGTTGGCATGGGCCAGGAGGGGGCACTTGGTTCATGGTATAATGTGTGCGTCCCGAATCGGTGATATACCGGCAAAGGCCCTGTTTGGGTTCCTATGGGAAGCGGAGGGTCTTTTGGCCAACTAAGGGGAGTGGGTACAATAGACCTAACCTGGTCGCGGTACCTGTCACTGTGGGAAAACTCCCCGCTCTATCGTGAAAAAAAAAGCTTTTTTGTAATAGTCATATTCCTTCAATTTTTCAGAAATGACTTTATACACTGTGACGAGCAAAAGTCGTAGCCCTCGTTTTTGAGTCACATGCCCTAGACTACACCTCCGCACCAGACCAACCTGGCCCAAGATGAATCATAATTATTTAAATTTTTTATTATCTTTTGTATTACCGCATTGCATAGCTTATATTATCCTTTAGTTTTATTGAATTCATATTTTGTTTAACTTAATTTTAATAATTTGTATTATTTTCATCCTTTAATTATTTTTTGTATTAAATAATTTATGTATTAATTTTGAAGTTAACGGACCTATGGCGTCCGCCATCTAGTGGCGAGTAGAAAAGAATGGGACACGACAACACACACTTATGAGCAACCATGATAAATAATTACTTTAGTATGTGTGTGTAAATGTACACCGGCAAACAGTATAAAAGCAGAGTACGCCCCATTAAGCAGTCAAGGCCTCGTTACTCTTACGTAAACGTATACGTTGCTAATCAGCTGTTCCATTTTCCTTACCAAGCTACTGTGCAAATAGGTACTCTTACGTAAACGTAACGTTGCGTTGCGGATGAACCTGATAAAATTAAAATTTCTCTCCGTTTTTACGTATCAGCTGTTAAGAATTGTATTTTTGTTTTGAAGCAGTGTTGTCAACAAAACTTATTAACCAGCGGTTTACTTTTAAATTTTATTAATGAGATTCTCATCAAAACGTTAATTTAAATTTGATGTAATGAAATCCAATGTTATGGGGTTTTTGTTCGAACTGAAATTAATGTTGGCTTTATGTGTCACAGAAACCAAAGTTATCGGATTTTTATTCAAAATAAAAGAAGCAGCTTACAGCTCTTGTTTATTCGTTGGAAATAAATATTGTTGTTAAAAGTTTAATTTTTTATTTTATTTTATCCAACAGTTAGATTATTTCCATAGATGGAAGTAAATAAAATTGATAAATGTTAAAATAGTATTTTTGCATGTTTCCGGCAGCGGGCTGCTGCTAGGGTTGCCATACGTACTGTTTTTAACAGTACATGTACTGATTTTTTGCAATTGTACTGTTTTATGCATAATGTCCAAAACAGTACGCAAATGTGCTGTTTTTTACACTTTGTACTGTTTTTTGTACTGTTTTTTTTGGTTCAGTCTACAAAAAACCAAGATATTAAGAAAAACCCTGTTTAAGTCATATTTTGAAAATATCCTAATATTTAACAGTACATAGATTAAAAAAAGGTTGTGTTCCAAACAAAAAAGCTCTAAAATAATAAGACTTTTTACGCTGTGGTCATTGTTTTCTCATAAACACGCAGTAGACATCTTAATTATAATGGGTGACTCGCAGCAGTTGTATATTTTCATGTTATTATTTTTAAGACATATGATTTTATAGCTACCTCTTCCAATAGTATTTTCCTTTAAACACCTGAGAAAGATAAAAACAAAATCGAAATTTTGTTAAAAATATTATATTTTTTAAATACTAACGTCTGTATTTATAAAAAATTTTTAAATTTAATAAAGGTTTACAAAACAAATTTTGTATAAAAATGCTCCTTAATAAACTTTTGTAAGATTTAATAATCGTTTATAAATACGGGGGTAAATAAATACTTATTCCAACACAACTATCGTTAATTCCTAGAATTTTTTTTTAATATTCGGGCAAGTTCTGGAAATCGAAATCACGTGAAATTGAAAAAACGAACAAATTTAAAAAATTCTCCGGGCTCAAAATTTATAAAAATACCTAATTCCTTTCGGACCACTTTTCTACGTGGCTACGTTAATTTTTACAAAAATTTTATTGAATATCTTCAGCGTATAAATTTTATTGAAACTTGTTTTTTACTATTTTAATATTTTCAGATTTTGTTAAATAAAAATACACCAAACTATGTTTTTTGGATTTTATAGATTATAGCTGAACTTGGTAAAATTGTCCGTAAATAGCTTAAAATTTTTTTGAAATTTGAAAATTAACTTGGACACATACATTTTTTCAAATTCTATTTGATTTGTGCAACTATGTGTGTGGTGAAAATTGCTTTAACTACCAGTATGCTTAAAGAAAGTCCTACTTACACAAATGGAGTAATTTCGTATACGTTTAAAATGTCATAAAACGGAAATCATTCCTTTGACGTTACACATTTCAAGTGTTTTTCGTTATATAATTGTTGCATATTCAATCAAAAGTTTTAAATATATAATAATTTAAATAAATAGTTGTGTTTTCGCCAAAAAAAAATGTACTGTTTTTTTCTTGATTGTACTGTTTTTTTGTGGTCAATGTACTGTTTTTCCGAATTTAAAATCTGGCTACCCTAGCTGCTGCAAATTTACAAAAGCCTTTTTCTCACTTTTTCTATGGTCAATTTATTTATTTATAAGTTTGAAACAAGAAATATTTTCGTATTTTAACTAAATTCGCTTTATATATTTACAAAACAATAAAAGTACACAAATATAAACAACAAATGCAAGTTATACAACGATGGTATTTATTTCATATTGCACATTAGTATGTTTACTGTATTTCCACTTCTTATTTTCTTTTCTATAGTTTTCATTTACATTTACAACAAAAGTTTTAACAATATTTTAACGCAAAAATCATAATTTATAAAATTATTAAATAAAAATTGAATTAATAGCTGTAAACACATGAGCCAAAACATTAAACAGCTGATTCGATTGAGGTCTTTTTTAAAAGAATATATTATATTTATTTATTTTTCTCATTATTGCGCTAACCTTTGGTTAGCATCTTTAGGAAATTAAATTAAGTTTACACTAAAATAATTTTTTTTTAAATTTTTGGTTAACACATATTGGTTATATCAAGTTTCATTTAAAGAGATATTAATAACGGCTAAATATATTTTAAGGTCCATAACTCCAAAACTTGATTCTCAGGCGCAATAAAAACTAGATAAAAAATTAAATTTTTCAAAGCAATTTTAGTGCTGGATATGTAAATATACAGTGCCAGCTCGCTTATCCGAAGGTGTGTAATCCGAATTATCCAGTAATCCAAACTGGCACTGTATATCTGTGGCATTTTGACAAAACATTAACAAACAACACATGGATTAAAAAAACAAAATTTCGAAAAATAAAACAAAAACAATTTGCACAATAGCGAAAATTCGCGAAAAAATTTTATATTTCAAACAAGCCATAAAATTGATTAAAACTCCGTAAAACTGTAAGGAATGGCTAAAATTCGCAAAAAAATACAAGATTTTAAACAACCCTAAAACTAATTTGACATCGCTAAATCGGTTAAAAAAACAAATTGTCGAAAAATAACATAAAAAACGTTAAAAATTAGCTATAATTTTGAAAAACAAACCCTTTGTGTTTACATGTGCTTTCGACAATTGAGAACCACACCGAAAAACACAAAAACGGTGTGATTTACAGAACGCAGAAGCTTTTTGCTATGTTATCACGACTTAAGATGTTTTGTCAAAATGCCACAGATATGTATAAAGTATTTTAATTTTTGTACAAAAGCGCCGGTATCGGTATGTACTGGCGATTTTAAAAAAGAATGTTAGCAACATGTTTTGGAACAAGACTGTGAGCAAAATCAAAACAAATAATGATTTACACACATATGTACGAGTACACGCATACACCTCAACAACATATGACACGTTTACGTTTTTGTAGTAACTACCAACATTTAAAGTCGACCATAACGTTTACGTATCCGCTACATTTACGTAAGAGTAACGAGGCCTTCAGTCTGTCGGCAGCTGGCAAACGGGTAAGGTCTTATTTATCTGTGAGAGATTATACCTCTACAGCAGGGATGATAAATGACATTTTCGAAATTGTACTTAATTCAGTAAAAAATTGTACTTTTTTGGCACTAATTGTACTGAACCCCAAAAAAAATATTTTTTACTAGTTTTATTATTGAATAACAAAAGAATATACGTACATACATATATACATGTATTTAAAATGTGCCTTTGGCAATTATCAAAAAAATCCTTAAGTTAATAAATTAAAATTTAGACGAAGACTGTTTAGCTTGTTTTTTAACTGAGTAAAAATTTTGTCTTAAAATGTATATTCCCTTGGATTTGGTATCCCACTAAACGCCCTTATACCCCGTTTTGCTATGCTTTAGAACACCAAGCTAAAATGTCCGTCTAAATTCCGTACGAAAATATTTATATAGTAATTTACATAGTACTTCGTTATATGTTCTGTTATAAATGTACATAAAAACTTAAATTAAAAACTTACAACAAAGATCGCAGCAATATACTGAAGTAAGTGATCCCACCAAATTTTAAAGAAACTATTTTTTTATCAAAGTAATTTTTGGGAATACAAAATTGTTTAATTAATAATTTTATGTCAATAAATTTAATTAAATATGATTTCTTTTTATTTGAATTGATATAAGTCACGGTGGCCTTGAACCTAACTTAATTGGGGGGGTAAGGGCACATCGAATTTTTTTGCTGGATATCACATAGTTGTGCTTAAGTACCAAAATTCCGCAAAAATTAAAAAAATCCGCTTAGCCGTTTTTGTAAAAAATGTATTTTTGTACTTATAATACAACTGTTTTTGACAAATTCTTAAATTAGAATTAAAAAATCTGCGTGGCACTTAAAAAAATATATAATAATAATATTTCTCAATAATTAGGCAGATAACTGTAAAATAAAAACATATTTTACGAGAAGACAACTGAAAAATGTAAATATACTTGTTTAAAAACGGAATAAATAATGTAATATGAGTGTAACAACAAAATAAAAGCCTTTATCGATTTTGACATCATTAAATTTATTAAATATTATGTAATTTATTCATTCATAAGTGTTACGGGAATTTGCCCGAGCGCCCAGTTTTCACGAGATTATAAACCACAAATACAAGATTTCATAAATTCAGTTTTTATTGCATTTGTATGTTGAAATTCCTAAGTAAATTATAGTTTTTACAAATAAATACAAATTATTTAGTAAATGAAAATACATACTTTTTAGTGTGAAAACAAAGCGCGACAAATATGTTTGTAGTTATTTTGTTAATTATGTTTTTAAACAAATTAGCTTTTAACAAGGTGAGTTTAATTCTAGTTTCACGACTACCAATCACTTTGCTTAACTATTTGAAAATGTGTTTTCTATACGATTTTGAATATCTTTTTTACAAATACAAAAATATAAATGAGCGCTTTTTCAAGGCTTGGGATTTTTTACATGTTTTTTAGTTTTTGACAGTTTGAGATTGCACTGTCTCGATAAATAAGTTAACGAACGATAATCGATTAAGTGATTGAACGACAGTGGCGCTAACACCCCGCCGCAGTATGGCAAGAAGGGCATTCGCCGCCCTACTCCCTATTTGAAGCCACGTCGAGTAAGGCCAACTTTGTAACTGGTCTTTCTAACACACCACGGGACGTCATAATCCTTGCCCTGCGTACCTGGCCATCAGCTGCAACTGTAGTCTCCAGTACCTTTCCTCTGGGCCACACATTACGCGGGAACGAAGGGTCAACCACAACCACTAAATCGCCTTTACTTAAGGGCTTAGAGTTTTCGAACCATTTTGTTCTGCATGTAAGCGTCGGTAAATATTCTGTCAGCCATCGCTTCCAGAAATGCTGGGCATACATCTGCGATTGTAACCAAATATTTTTGACAACCATGCCGGAGTCATCGTAATCTGCTAGTGGTTTCATGCCATTTGAACTTCCTAGCAATAAATGATTAGGAGTTATCGCCTCCTGATTTTCATCGTCTATTGGCACATACGTTAGTGGGCGTGAATTTATTATATTTTCCACTTCAGCCATCATACCGCGAATTGTTTCATCATTAGGTGATCTCGACGGCATTATTTTATACAAAACGGTTTTGATAGAGCGTACCATACGTTCCCATGCTCCACCCATATGTGGGGCAGCGGGCGGATTAAAATTCCACTTGGTGGTAGCAGTTGTGAAAGTGCGAACGAATTCATTAGAATCAACCTCTTTTATTGCATCGCGTAACTCTCTTTCGGCTCCCACAAAATTGGTCGCATTATCGCTGAAAAATTCTCTTGGCGTACCCCGTCTGGCCATAAAATTTCGGATGGCTAAGATACATGAGCTGGTGGTTAACGAATAAACTATTTCAATGTGCACGGCTCGAATAGTTAGACAGGTGAACAAGGCTCCGTATCTTTTCTCCTTGTGTCGATTCACGGTTACCAAAATTGGGCCAAAAAAGTCAAGTCCAGTAAATGTAAAGGGTGCGGCATGTGCTGATAACCTTGCTCTGGGAAGTTTTGCCATTTGTGGATATGCTGGCTTACATTTACTTATTTTACACATTTGACACCTTCGGATTACTTTTTTAAAAATTGTTCTTAAGCGAGGCACATAATATTTCTGTCGAATTTCGTTAATGGCCGTTTCGTGGTTTCCGTGATGATATTTAGCATGAAAATGCAGTATTATAAGCTCGGTGGTGTAACTTTGTTTTGGCATAATAGCAGGGTGTTTCATTTCATCTGAAACATTAGCGTTATCTATTCGCCCATTAATGCGTAAAACATCATTGCTGTCTAAATAAGCCGATAGCTTATAAAGAGAGCTTTTACTAATTTTACCACTACTTTTTAATGTTGTTATTTCGTCTAAATACTCCTCCGTTTGAGCTTGTTTGAGCTTGTTTGAGCAGAACGACTTCCGCCTTTTTTAGTTCGCCTTGGGTTATGTTATTTAGAGTTGTACTATTTTTAAGTTTATTTAAATAATGTATAACATAGGCTACCGACCTAAGTGCTCTACGCCACTGTGAAAAACGTTTAATTTGAACGAGATGGTGAATTTCTTTTATATGAAGTATATGTTGTTTAAGTTCACAATCAATGTTAGCGTTTATGCCATTATTTAATGGCCACAAACTTGGATGTTGTTTCAAAAAACCAGGGCCATTTTGCCAACGACTGTTATTTGACAGATCGGGGCCAACTTAAGTCCACTTTGTTGCCTCGTCTGCAACATTTAATTTACCGGAAATCCATCGCCATTCATTAACCTCAGTAGTGTCGTGAATTTCACTTACGCGAAATGCTACGAACTGGTGATACCTTTTTTGATCTGAATTTAGCCAACTAATGACAGTTTTAGAATCAGACCAGAAAATCCTTTGGCTGATTTTTATTGTTGTACTTTTAACGATACTATTAGCAAACCGTGACGCAATTACTGCGGCCATCAGTTCTAAGCGGGGAATAGAGGCTACTCTTAATGGGGCGACTCTTGTTTTCGAACCAACAAGTGACACAACAACATCATTGCCTTTCGAAATCCTTAAATAGGATACTGCTGCATAGCCATTTTCGCTGGCGTCAGAAAATGTATGCAGCTGCACATCTACTTCGTTGTAGCTACTAAACGTTTGAAGATAACATCGTGGTATCGCCATGTTTCTAATTTCTGGCAAGAACGACAACCACTTAGTCCATTTAGCTATATGATGGGATTGGATTTGTTCGTCCCATGTTACTCCACTTCTCCATACGTCTTGTAGAATTATTTTTAAGAACATTAAATAATTACCGATAAGACCCAAAGGGTCATAAATTGACATTAAGAATCTTAATAGTTCGCGTTTTGACGGGATCTTGTTTTCCGCTAACATGTTATTGGCGATATTTGGCGAGATTTTAAACGTAAAAGAATCGTCGGGCGATTTCCAGAAAACACCAAGCACCTTCTCTGCTTCTATTTCACTTCCGAGATTAAGACTCTTATGTTGGGGGCTATCGCTGTCATTTATTGCAGCTAAAACATCTTTGTTATTACATATCCAGTTTCTGATATTAAATCCGGCTTTTCCATGAATATATTTAACTTCTTGAGCTAAGGTAATTGCCTCTTCGATAGTGTCTACTGAATCTAAGTAGTCATCCACATAATGATTATTTTTTATAGCCGCTGCCGCCATGGGATATTTGCCACTAAATTTGTCGGCATTAGTATTTTTAACATACTGCGAAATGCATGGTGAGCAAGAGGCTCCGAAAATCATCACGTTCATAACATATACATCTAGCTCTTTGTCGCTTTTACTACGCCATAGAAACCGCTGGGCATTACGATCCTCTCTTCTTATAAAAACTTGGTGAAACATCTGCTCTATATCGCCACAAATGGCTATGGCCTTTTGACGAAAACGAATGAGAATAGACAGTAGGGAGCACAGCATATCTGGACCTTTCATCAGCATGTCATTTAACGATAATCCATGGGCTCTAGCAGCTGCATCCCACACGATTCTGGTTTTTCCTGGTTTATTTTTATTAAAAACGGGGAAAATCGGTAAATACCAAACCTTTTCTTCTTTGTTTGGCGCTAGACAGTCTTCTTCTATCTTGGTTATATACCCTTTTATTTCATATTCAGAAATTGTTTTGTTAAAAATGTCATTTAGATTGCTATCGTTTCCCAATTTTTTTTGCAAGCACCTATATCTCTTTAGAGCCATATTGTAACTATTTGGCATTTCTACGTTTTCATTTTGCCACAAAAGTGAAGTTTCATAATGCCCATCTGGACGTTGTCTAGTATACTTTTTTAAAATAGACATAGCCTTTTCATCGTCTTTGCTCATCATAGTTGTTGCGTTATCTATGCAAGCGGTTTCTAAACTGTAAAATTTTTTCATTAAATCGGATAGTATTTTAGTACTGCATTCGTCTACATGACAATGATGGTGTTCTACAAACGTATTTCTCATTGCACCGTATACCAACCAGCCAAGACGAGTGCGAATTGCTACAGGTTCGCTGACCTTACCTTCTCTGATATTGTTGTAAACGCATAGTCTGGAATTATTTAAACCAATTAGTAATCGCGGCGTAGCACCGATATAACTTTTCACAGGTAATCCTGTTAAATAAGGAAAATCTTGTACAAGCTTTTCAATGTCTAAAGTTTGTTTTGGTAATGAAAGCTGTTTTACTGTACGAACATCTACTGTGTGAATTTTGCTATTAGGGCCAGCTACGTTTATACAAAGACGACGAGAATTGTCCTCATTTCGTTCAACGCTACCAGTCCATTTAAGGCACAAAGGTTCAGCAGTGCCAGAAAGATTTAAATCATTGATGATTTGTTCATCTATTAAACTCGTTGAAGAACCGTCGTCAATAAACGCAAACGTTTCTATAAATTTGTTTTCATTCCCATAGATTGTTACAGGAATAATTTTAAACCAGAGTTCGAAAAAAAACTGTAAAGTACACAATTAAGTGTAGCATATCGTATTTTGCCATGAACAGCACACATACACATTCGTTACAAGAATTCAAAATAAAAAAAAAATATTTTTCTGTTTGTGACTGTGTGCAGAAACAATATACGGTACACAGCGAGAATGAGCTGACGCACACAAACATTACGATAACGTACATCACACCTTTTAGCGTACATGTACAGTATTTTTAGCGTACTTATCTGTTCTTTTTAGTGAACAGGTATTGTACTTTTAACGTGCGTGTGCCGTATTTTTTTTAAAGCAAAAAGCTAATTTTATAAAATCAAAAAAGAGCCAAAAGTATGATTTTGAGGTGAGCAGGTAACAGGAGTGCAGAAATATAAGAAACATGCAAAAGTGTAGTAGCTCGCCAAACAGCGAAGAATGCACATGTGCGTGGCTGTTTTTAACTTTGTACAAATACAGTGTGTAAGATAAATGGTAATAGAAGGAATTAAAAACATCTTTTATGATAAACAATGTCTTTTCTTATGTCCACAGTTTTTTATATTAATAAACATTAAAATGACATAGGGAAAATGTTATTAAGAGGCATTATGATTATTTTAATAGCTTAATGACTGAGTGCACTGATAAGAAAAAAAGTTTTTAATTAAAAAGATTTTTTGGCATGGTTAACAGGCGGAAAAAATTATTAAAATAAATCTGATTTAATTAAAAACAAACAAATTTTATAACCAAAACTATTTCTTGTGATTATATATATATTAATACAAATTTGGGTTGGGTTTTGCCTATCACTGTACATTCTTTTGCAAAACATTTTTGTGCATCAATGCATCAGAGAAAAAAATGTTGTAAGTAATGATCAGCGTTGTCAACTTGGTGCGTTTCGCACCATTTTGGGTGCTTTTTAAATTTTTTGTGCGAAAAATACATGGCAACAAAGTGAAGACAAAAATTTATCGTTAAGCAGTCATAATTTGTTAGTGAACTACAATTGTCTTTAAGAGATGTAATGAAATTTAATAGATGTATATCGGTAACCAATATCGGTAGCTAACAACACAAAAAAGTTCTTGTTAAAAATAACGATATTATGTGTAAACAAAAAATATGTCAAATATGGTCCGATTCCAAAAAAAAATAGGATTCAACCTTGTAACAATTAACACATATATCCCAAATTAGATTAAATTTTTTCCAAAATTGCGAAAGTATAGACTTTGCGCACAAGGTTAACTTGGGAAGACAGACCTCATTAGATCGACTCTTAAATTGATTCTGAGTCAATCGGTATACTAAACTAGAACCCTTTTTAAATATAATTCACATACATAGTAGTACAAACTCGTAATATCCTCTTCACGTACAGTATGGGTTTAGAAAGTAAGAGCAATATGTTGTGCTGGAGTGGATCGGTTTTATGACAGTTGAATGTGATGCCATTTGGATTTTGCAATGCTCCAGCTTAATTCGAGCGTTTAATGGAGCAGGTGCCAAAATTTCTTCACTAAAAGACAAGCTTGGTGCACTTTGACGACATTATTGTCACTTGATGAGCACCTGAAAAACTTGGAAGTGTTGAAACGTATATTCACGGAAGGACTTCCAAAATTAAGTAAAGTACCAGGGATATCACCTAACCTCCAATTTCAACAGATAAACATAAAATAATAGCTGTAATGAATTGCCCCCGTCCGAAAAATCTGCATGAATTGCGCAGATTTCTAGGCTTATGTGCATACAAGTGATGTTACGAATATTTGTATTCGTATTCGAAATGCCGAATATTCGCCTGCTTTACTTTATTCGTATTCTCCAAATTCAAGGGAATATTTTGCGAATATTTTGTTAATGCATTCCAAAGAAGAAAAAATACAAAAGTGTAAAAAATACATAAAATTAAACAAAAAGTATTGATTTTATTAGAAAAGATTTTTGTCCTTAACACAAAAAAATCTTCGTTTAGAAAAGTAAAACACAAACAAACATACATTAGAAGTTTGTGCCGGTACAAAACTATTTTATGAAAATTACTCAAGTTTTAAATTTAACTTTTCCAGATTTATTATCCTTTGAAGCAATGTGCTAATTATCGTAAGAAAATTATCGACAAGTGGATTTAAAATTTAGTCAATTTAGTGACAGTTTTTTACAATTTATTTTTTACAACGCAAATAGAAGATTTTTTAATATTTTTAATATCGAGTGGCGTTTTAGTTCAGATTGGATATTCGTATTCGCTGAATATTGGTGCAGATATTCGTATTCGCAAATATTAAAAATTTATATTCGTGCCATCACTAGTACAAATCAATACAAACAAATTTGTTAGGTTTTTTTATTTTTGTTAAGTTTTATATTTTTTTCCTAAAACCCTGAACTGTAAAATACTGATTTTTTATAATAAGGGTCCTCATGATATCGTTTATAAGTCTCGTAATCTGTGCGAACTGTGCATTTTTACGCCCTCGTAAATGAACTGTCAAAAATTGTATGAGAATTCATTTACACAAACTTGGTAAATTTGCCCAACAATTTTGTCTCGTAAACTTGCGCTGTTCAATTGTGCATTTAAACAAACAGATCTTTTAATGATTTTAACGTCGTTTTCAATGAAAAATCCAAGTGTCTATAAATCACAAACTATAAATTCTAGCAATAATTTCAGTAAATTGGTCTTTTGGCTTTCTTTGAGCATTTTTAAAAGCAAATTTCTCATACATATTAATCACAAATTTAAACACAAATTTTTATATTTTTGAATTTTAATTTTTAATTTATTTTTGTATTGACGTTTCTTACAAACTGACATTAATTGTTTAAAATTACACAAAAGTAAAAAAAGGGGCTTCATGAAACAAGACTCGGAAGTTTGCGCATTTGCACAAATGGCAATTTTAAGCGACATCATGAGGACCCTTAATATTTTTTAATACAAAAATATTTTACTTTTAATTTAAAATTAATCCAATAAACATTTTAAATTAAAAAGAAAGACTAAACTTGGTGCGTTTCTATTTTTAAATTGCGCGTTTTCTTCACCATTTTGGTGCGTTTTGAAATTTCAAAGTTGACAACGCTGGTAATGATCAGTTGAATAGAGTGTGCGTATACATAAATATGTATAATTGTTTGTGCACATTTTTAAGTGGTAAACAGGGTTGCCGAACTTGGCATTTTCGTTTGGTAGGATGGTAGGCTAAACCTAATTTTGGTCGGTTTGAGAAAATTTACTTTTTCATTTTATAAATTGACTTGTTAAATGTGGTAGGCAATAGAAAATATAATATCTATTAAAAAAACAGAAGATATTCTTGATTGTTGGTGAAATTTCGGTTGTGCCAATGAAGAAATGAAAATAAAAAAATTTCAACAACAAAAAATATTCCTTTAAAAAAATTATTGAATTGGCAACAATCGGCGCTAACGCCATGGCGAGTAAAATAAGTGGACTAAAAAAATTACGTAGCAATGAATTTGTTTTATTTAAGTGCGCTCTCTCAACCTTTGTTCATGTTACGCATGTAAAATGCTGGGGAAAATATAGAGGTTCTTTGTTGTAATATTAACAGTTTTTTCCCCATAGCCCTTAAAGAATTACTGAACTAAAAGAATTTCAGGAATACTGTTGGGTACAACCTCATAAGATATTAGGTGATTCTTATACAAAACGCCTATCTTTAGAGGTTGTTATTGCAAGAATTACTGAACA
The DNA here is from genome assembly GCA_949318255.1 of Pollenia labialis. NCBI lineage: Eukaryota > Metazoa > Arthropoda > Insecta > Diptera > Polleniidae > Pollenia > Pollenia labialis. The sequence goes on along the minus strand of OX439139.1, from coordinate 60,436,176 downwards.
GTGGGATGATTTGGTTGTGTATCATGTTTTTACGAAGCCAATGGTATAAGAGCTGTAGAACTCTCAGAAAATATGTCTTAAAAAGTCAAATGCCATTTTTTATTTGTGTCATATACAAGTATATTGCGATTCTGACTTGAAATCGAATAATAGCCACTCTCTAAATCGCAATCGCAAGAAGTTAGCCTACTTCAAAAACTATGAAAGATCGGAAGCAAAACGCATAAGTTTTCGAACACCATGAAATAATTCTAGCGTCTTGCGGCTTCAAATCGCGCGATTGTTAGAAAATGGCCGATATACTCATCATAATTAATAATCTTAATAAAGATTATCAACCAGATGGATATCGTTTGTCAAATTTATAATCATGTTTAAAGTCCAATTTTTTTACAAATTTTAATTAAATTCGATAAAAAATAATCATATTGATGTCTTAAACATTTTTATTGACACAGAAGTTAAAAAAGAAATGCATATGTACTTAAATTTAAAATTGGAATGTACTGGAAATCGAAAACGTAAAACGCAACAGTCGTTTTTAACTAAGATTTCTTTAATAAAAAAATTGTATGACAAATTTTATGCAAATATTTGTCTATTAAACAGAATTTTATAACAAACATTATAAAAATTGCATTTAAAGTGTATTAAAAAGAACTCCCAAATTCTTGCGTTTTGCGTTTTCGAATACCAGCACACCCCTGCTAGATTTGACTCTAAGTATGAAGAAATTTAAATGTTACAAATAATTACTCTTTTTAAGTTATTGTCTAATCAAGATTTGCCTACTTATATAGTCAAATATCTACAATTTTCCAATATTGTGGATTGTTTCCTTAACAGAAATTAACCTTTTAGGAGACTTAGGCAATGATATATTTTCGAATTATGTGAATTCCATTAAAAGCGGATTCAAATAAAAATATTTTACGATCATGCCAACTTTGCCTTTAATTCACTTTGGTCCCGCATAATTCCGCATCTGTCGAATGCAAGTTTTCAACACTTTTTTTTAATCAAAACAATGTTGTGAAATAAACTCGATATAAGAACAGTTAACGGCATAATGCTCTGGTTAAATAATGATGCACGCTACATGTGGTCAGCAAAAAGGGATCTTTCTTAAAAGAAAAAATTGTACATATACATATCGTCATCTTAAAGACCTAATAACCTTTCTGCAAAAATTTCAAAATTGAGTTTTTAATGGATTTTTATTCCCTATATCATAACGCATATGTGTGCAAAATTTTGAACATGTAATATTACAAATGACAAAGTTTTTGTAACTAGAGGACCGTTACGCACAAAAAAGAGAAAAATAGATCATCAAAAATCACGATAAAAGTTTAATTTTGTGGCATAGTGTAATTTAAACAAACATTAAGTACTGATTTTTTGCTTAAATCAGTAAAAGAAACTACTATATAATATATATATAATATTCATGTGTATAAAGAAATTTTTATTTATTCATGCTCATTAGTACTGCAGATAGGTTTTTTTTGGTTTCAGATAATAAGCTGTGATTAGAAAAACAAAATTTTCTCAACCGATATATATTACTGGTTTCATTTTAATCAAAATGTGTAATTTTCGTTTCAATATCGTTAATAGTTCAAATTTTATAACGTTTTATCCCTCTCCCGTAAACTTTTGAAAACTGCAGATAGGTTATTTCGTTTTTTAGGTGACGATATGTAAATCCAAATTGTAATTAATTTTTTATTGGTATTATTGCATATGTTCAATGAACAGCTCTAGTTTATAAGCGTTATTAAATTAATTTTTATATGCGTTTTTTTGTTACTTATTGGTTTTATTATAAATTGCATATTGCAAAAAAAAATATCCAATAAAAGTTATGCTTTACTTCAAAAATATACATATGTAAATTTTTAAATAATTGAAAAGATTGGTCGGCTTCAAAGGTTTTTAGTATAGGTTTTTGTTGGATAAAAACTTTTTAAACGGCAACCCTGGTGGTAAATTGAACGTCGAAAATTGTTGTTGTGCTATGCATTATTCGAGTTTTTTTGAAGAAAAGAAAATATTTTAACACTCATAAAATTATTACAGTAATTGATTGTGGTTTATAAAAAAAAAATTTTTCGAACTATTAAAATTGAATACAAATTTAGTTAGTTTTTAAATAACTTCGTTTTATACATTTATGCTTGTTATTCAAAAAACAAATTAGCAAAAAAAAAATAAAGTTTATCCGTACATATTATGTTATGTGGTTTGAAGCAACAAATTCGCAGAAAATTTAGGAATTGTTATTGCGCTTTGTGGTATTCGAGTTTATTTGAAAAAAAATGTTATGACTTCTCTTGTTATTAATAATTTAAAATTTTTTCAGTTACAGAATTGTTGTTATTTTTTATATTCATACATACCTTTTAGGTAAATCTTTTTTATTTAATATTTTTGTATGCACTTACCTGGATAATGGTATATTTAACAATAATTATGGCACTAACCTTTTTCAGAAGCAATATCATGCAAATAATTCGCAGAAAATTTGGGAATTTTCAGTTGACTTCAATCATTATGCATTTTAAGTGATCATTTAACATTTGGTTGAAAAGAAAGTAAGATTCCGCGCCCTAAAAATTATTTTTTGCACGATTATTTTAGTTTAATCGATGAAAGTGACGTATTTTGTGATAATGGAAGTTGTGAAAAAAAAAATTAAATAATCATACCGGAAATCTAGAAATACATTTAAAACGGTTCCACCCTACTTTATATTCAGATTATGTTGCAATAAAGTGTGCAAATAAAAATAAAGTTAATGATTTAAAAACCAAAACAGTTCCAACCTATTTTAATCAAACTAACATTGAATTGGCGATTGTAGAATTATTTACAAGGAATGGACGCCCACTGCGTATGGCGGAAGATCGTGCTTTCAAAATATTAGTTCAACCTGCTTTTGATGCTTTGGAAATAAATGTTAATGAGCATAACGTAGCTGAAAGAATAATAGCATTTTCTAAACAAGTTAAACTAGATATAATGGATGATTTAAAAGACAAAATGATTTCTTTAAAGATTGATGCAGCAACAAGACAAGACTTAAGTGTTCTCGGTATTAATGTGCAATATATAAAAAATGCGTCTATACAAATTAAAACACTGGCAATAAAAGAACTCAAATTAAGTCACACTAGTGAATACCTTAAAACCATCATATTAGAAGTTCTAAAAGAATAAAGCAGACTCAATACTTTCTGATATAGAAAATAACTTTATGTTGTATGAGCGAGAAACGAGATTGCCTTTAAATTCTAACATCTTAGAATATTGGTCCAAATGTAATAATTCTTTGTCGAAGATAGCTGAAATAATTTTGGCAGTACCATCCACACAAGTCAGCGTTGAACGAATTTGTTCATCCTTAAAATACATACTATCCGACCAGCGAAATAGGTTTTCAGCTTTAAACGTGGAACATATATTAATGGTAAAATCAAACGGAGTTTTTACTTATGAAAATTAACAAAATTTAATGAAATAACAATAAAATAGATCTGTGATAAGTTATTCATTATTTGCTTGTATCTATTGCCTTGAGAAAAAATAATACATTTTTTATTACAAAGAATACATTTTTATCATAGGTACTTAAAACGTTAATATTGTTTTATTTTGGCTTGACATTTCTAAATTTGTAAGTTTAAAGATATTCGCTGAATAGTTATGCGTGAAATAACTATATTTTTATTAAATTAAAAACGAATGAAATAATCCACAATCAATTATCGTAAAAATTTTATGAGTGTAAGAATAATTTTTTTTTCTTCAAATAAACTCGAATAACGTAAAGCACAACAACAATTTTCGACGTTTCATTTGCCACTTACAAATGTGCACAAACAATTGCACACACACATTTTAAGACTTTCTTAGAGGTAAAAGTCTGAACAGCTTCTTATGCAGGCCTTATTAAAGGCCTAATTTGACATCTTTTATTCAATTACCATTCTGATCAAGGGGAATTGACTAGAAGGTGGGTCAAGTCAACATATGGTTATTTTTTTCTGTGGTATAGTTGTCAAAGTTTGTATACAAACTACAGTTTTTATGTAAACAACCCTTTTTTTTACTAGTAATATTTTTGACAATCGGACCACAGACAATATTCCAAATTACCTTCTATGAGAAGGGAGAAGAGAAGTACTAAGATATTTAGTTTTTAGCCCGTTATAAAATTAAAATTATATAAGAAACAGACCAAAACAGAATACAGAACGGTTAAATGAAAAAGAATACGTCATTTTAGTTGAGTTTAATACGTTAAAAATAAGCTGTTTAAGTACTGCTAAAAAAAGTTTAAAAATTAAAAAATAAAAGCACAATCAATACTTAATTGTTTTCTGATTTTTAGTTTAAAAAACATTTTTCCCTTAAAACCATCTATTAATTATGTATAAAATATAATAAATACCCATTAAAAGTGCACAATTAAATTTCTATAATAAAGGGGTTTGGCCCCTTTTTGGAAGGTTTTTTTAAATTTTGGCACAAAGTAAAAATTTTTATATCTCATGAATGGTTTTTAGAGCCAATAACTTGATTCCCTTTTAACATAAATTTTTAAAAGACTCTTTAAGATTACCTTTATTCTAAGGCCCTTTGAAAACCATTCTCATATCATTAAAGCGTTCTAAAAGACATTAATTAAAATGAATTTCAGAATCTCGGGGGTATCGCAAACTAGTATCAATATACTTAAACAGTGTTTTAATAGAGTTGCACGATATACTATGTATCTTTGGAATAACATATAGATCATACACTCATATGACTTCGTATACTATAAAACTATTGAAATGTGATTTTAAAATTTCATTAATATGAGAATATTATTACAATTTTATTAGATTTTTAAATTAGGGAACCCTTCGTATCTTATGGAAAAATTTGGTTTCGGGCACTCCACTAGAACTAGTTTAATGATCATACCTAGACATTCCACTCAAATTATGAGTAGGTTATTTACTGTCAGAGTCTCAAGATTGTGGAATTCCGTCATACCTTGTAGTGAGCGCACATTCTCTAATTCTATATCAATGTTTAAGAAAATGTTATTAGAAAATCTGTAGCAAGTAAGAAGTTGACTGTATAAAGTTGCCACAAGTCCTTTTATCGTTTTCAACATTTGTGCAATAGGGGCGGTATTAAAAATAGTTATACATTATTTAAGAAATAAGAAGAAAAATGTAATATTTGCCATACGATTAAGCTGGATTAATTTGGCCGACAGGGCTTGCAATCCATACCAAATGAATAAAAAAATAAATGAAATAAATAAATAAATAATAGAATTAAGTCAGAGTGGAAGGCCTACCCTGCAATGACAACATGTGTAAAAAAGCTATGAAAATGCAATGGAGCGAGCAGGCCTTGTACATCCAAAATAAAGAACTGAGGCCTTCTAAAAGGCATCTGTATGCCCTGTTTTTCCCGCTGGGTATACATACATATTTACATAATGCTTTACTTTACAACTGTACATTACTTACAATTTTCTTTTCTTTACTGCATAAAGTATTAGTACACTTTTGCATGTTTCTTATATTCCTGCACTCCTGTTATACAACTCGCCAGCAAATCAACTTTGGCTTTTTTGATTTTTTCCTTTGGATCTTCCTTTAAAAAAAGGAGTACATAAAAAGTTACAGCTTACATACAATAAAAAATATGGTACACGCACGTTAAAAGTACAGTACGTGTACATTAAAAAGGTACAGATAAGTACGCTAAAAATACTGTACATGTACGTTAAAATAAGTAATGTACGTTATCTTGGTGTTTGTGTGCGTCAGCTCACACTCGCTGTGTACCGTATATGTTTGTGTAGACATTAACAAACACAAAAATAAAATTAAGAGTTTGTGTGTTAGAAAAATACGTTACGATACTGTTCAGTTTTTTTTCGAACCCTGTTTTAAACAAATTGTTGCACCCCGTAGCACTGTGAGTATTACAGCTCTGTGTTTGATTGTTTTGCATTGAAACTTTATTTTGGTTTGATTCAGCATCATTTTGCGTTTCCCTTTTATCAACTTGTTTTTTATGTAAAAGGTAATGATGTTTAAATTGGCAATTATCTATACCACAAACGTTGTTGTTATTGCATTTACCAAAATGTTTACGTAAACATTGTTTACACAAATTAAATTCTCTCACAATATTCCATTTGTTTGTTCTATCTTCCTTTTTAAATTTCTGACAATTAGCAACATTGTTGCAGTCACCACCACAAACGATACAATTTTGTCTACTTTGTTCAGTGTGAGTATGTATATAAACATTTTTCTGCCTACTACGTGAGAGAGCCTCTGCGGCAGACCTAGAACTGCTGTCAATGTTGACACTGCTTGCAGAAACACCAATGTCAAAGATCCAGGCTGCAAATTCTGACAGATTTACATTTTTATTTTGTTTTGCTAAGTTCAATTTGTACGTTCCCCAATTAATCTGAAAATATGAAGGCAATTTAGAAATTAATTCTTGTAACAACGACGGATTATTGAGTTCATCAAGAAGACCACAGGCTTCTATTGTTGCTTGAAGACCTTTTACTTGTACAGCAAATGAGGTAATTGTATCCAACTTATTAACATTAACCGTTGGTAATGCCCGTATTTTTAGTTTCAGTGAATGCAGAATTTTTTCTGGTTGTCCATACAATAATTTTAGTGTTGAGATTGCGGCTGGAACACAGGATGGATGGATTAAAATGTGTTGAACAGACTTCAGAGCATCTCCTCGCAGGGCTTTTTGTAGGCGAATTAAATTTTCAGCATCTGTCAAGCCGCATACTTCCGTGGACCAATCGAAAGTGGAGCTAAACAGTGGCCATTCTTCTGGACTGCCAGTAAACATCGGTAAATCCTTGGGGACTGTTTGTCTCGAGTTTATTTGTTGGTGGGTAAGGTTTGACGTTATGGTGTTGTGAGGAATAGACGAGAATGATGGACGAAAAGTGCAATTAGCTGGTGCCGGTAAAGAGGCGTTGGGTGGTACAGCTGTTGTTGTTTGTGTTGTTGCAGCTTCTGCTTTATTAATAAATGTGGTTGTATTATTATATGCCGTTGAATTTACGTAGGCATGTGGTGTTTTATTTTGAATGTTTGTACTGGGGGTCGATTCTGGTTCTGTGAAACTGTGAAATGAAAAAAAACTTTTCATTTTCGTTTTCAAGAGCACTTTTCACAATAGCACTTCACATTTACACAAAATGCGATTCCCGTTCTTTTAATGAAAAAGTGTTTCATTCCATTGTAGCTGTGAAACTTTTGTAACTATATTAATAAAATGTAAAAGTCAAATGCAGATATCGAAGCTTAGGATTTTGAAACGGCGCTAAGCCGCAAACGAGTTTTTTTAATGCTTGAGCTGCAAGCATTTATTTTTGCTAAAAGAGTTTTTTGAAGAGAGGAAAAAATAAATTTGTATGGCTCCTCTTGTTTTATACAACATAAATTTTTTCAGTAAAAGAGTTTTTGTTGTTTTTTATTCTCATACATATATACATGGTAAATATTTTTAACTTAAAATAAATAATGAGTAAACCGAAAATTCCGATTTTGTTGCATTTGGGTTTCTTTCATGAACGATATTGCATCTGAAAGAGGTTGGCCCCAATGTCCTGCCCAAGTGCGCGCAAGAAATAGGGAAGGAAAAAATTTTACATAATGTTAATATATAAAAACAACATAAATTTTTTAACGGAAACAAATTTTTATTAAAAAAACAAGAGCAGTTTGAATGTAAAATCGATCAATCAATGAGTTGACAAATGAGTTTTTTGGGTTGATTGCCCCAAAATATTTATTGCAGTAAATAATTTTGGCATTAAACTGTCATCTACGAAAATAATGTTATTGACTTTAGTGAAAGTTTCTTTTTAGGGTATTAAAATAAAAGCTTGATTTTGAAAAAGGTTTTTTACTTTTAATTTATTTTTTAATAGTTAAAATCAATCACATCAAGTTATTTAATTTACTTGTTTTTCTACACAGTCGCGACAGTTTTTTACATCGTGTAAATTGTGTAAATACAATTGGCAAGATTTAATATCATAGTGCCGGTCCAGACCTGCAATTTTTGTTGCAGCAATTCTTGAGTTTATTTGTGAGAGTGGTGAGAAAATTTGGGAGCTGAACTCATTTCACCAATAAAATCATGAAATTCTGCAACAAAAAATCCAAATTTGGACAATGATTTATAAATAAGGTAATGCCTCTATTAGATGCTAGTAAAATTTTCAAGTAAAAGTTACTGCCAGGCCAGGTAAAAAACTAAAATTTGTTGTTGTTTTTAAAACAAATATACGAAAGAAATGTTCTTGTCGTCATCGTGGGCCTGAGCCTTGATTTCTTTCGTTTAAGCTTTCGAGTTATTCTTAGCAAGCCTTTTCATTTGATACCTATATTATAGGATTGCATTAAAAATAGCTAGACCGCCATTTTGGCTGTGCTGCTATGTTTGATTTAGAATGACGTTTCATAGTTTACAAGATAGTGAAATAAACATTGTTTGTCTAGGTTTATGTCAAAGTTTTGTTTATGTTTACAAAAAGTCCACGTTTTGTGCTGAGATTATTGTATTTTAATAAAGTTTTTGATAACTTTTAATTAAAATAAATAAGATATTGACTATAATAATATAAAAATTGGCCAAAAATGTATTTATTTCATCACGTTCAGCGGCACGCTTTGATTTTTCTTAAAAGTATTTTTTGACGTAAACGGTGATGTAATTTCCAATTTTGTTGTAATGTTGTATTTGTTGCCGAAACGATGCCACCTACTTATTCCACCATGGCTTACAATGCTTTGTCATCCAAACTGAACGTGTATACATAATTTCAGCTCAGTCAATTGAACATATCATACATTCATTGCAAGTTAAACAAAAGCTTTAAAAAACGACCATAAGCCCAAAAAATTGTGAAATCATTAACAAATAAAAGGCCAAATAAAGATTTATTTAGAAATATGTTATTAAATATAAATCATAAACATGTTGAAGGCGGCTTTAAATTTACTTTAAGCCGTCGCTAAACCTAAATTCTTCACCGCCGATGGTAATTACATATCTACTTTGTCATTTAATCAAGTGTAAAACTATACAAATACACAAAAAATATAATTAATTTAAAAAATGTTAGGATTATTAGTTTTAATGGAATTATCGAAATAAATTCGGAATGTAACAATGTAAAAAAACATTATTAACGTTTTTCGTCAGTAATGTTTTGTAGTTATGCATATAATAAAAAATTGGAATTTTATATGAATATAATAAGTTAAAAATCTGTAAATACGAATCTTTTTAGAAGATTATAATTTTTATTTTTTTAAATTATTATTTATCTTTAGCAATGTCCATATTTTTCTCTAAATAATTTAATTAAAATTATTTTTCACCGTTAAAATGAAAGTGTAAAAATATGGCATAAATGAAAAGTTTGTGACACTTCTTTGCACTGTTACACAGAACAAGAATCACATTTCTGTGAAAATGTGAAAACAATTTGTTTCATTCCATTTGTTCTTCTCATATGAAAACGTTCGAATTTATTTATCATTTTTTCACTAAACGAGAATCAGAAACTCTATGAAAATGTGAAAAAAGTTTTCATTTCACAGTTTCACAGAACCAGAATCGACCCCCTGGTGTGGTTTGTTTGCAAATTATTTTGTGAATATTGTGCTGCTACATGACGTTGGCTTGACATTGAGGTTGCAAAATCTATATTATTACGTTCCGTGGAGCAATTCTGCACATTAATGTTAAGAGGTTGTACGCAAGGTAGGACTGTTTCTGATAAATCTGGAGGATTGGGTTGATTGTTAAGCCATTCATGTACAGAGTGGATATCTACGGAGCTACAATCATCGATCTCTTCCTCTTCTTGTTGTAACAATTGATATTTTTGTTTTAAGAATTCGGTATCTCGCTCTTTAGCAAGCTGTCTTTCTTCTTCGAGACGCTGAAGTTCTAAATTTTTTCTTCGAATGGTTGAACCTGTCGAAATGTTGGATGCTTTGCTACGATGACTGCGTGTAGATTTTGTTGAGCCCGGAGTTTGATTTTTATTGGTGCAATTATCGCATGTAAAAGTTTGTTTGTTACTGTCCAAGTTAACACAATTTAAGTGATACTTTTTTTGGCACTTATGACATATTACAAATTGACCCGTTGGTGGTTCATTACAAACAGAACAATTTTGTGCAGATGGCGGTTTGGAGGCAAGTTGGTTTTGTTGTGGTGGTTGACCCTGAAAAGAAAATGTATCCATTTTTTTGGGACTTACAGTTTTAGCCGGTTGGATGTGGGTTTTCTTTGGGTGTTGTTAAACCGTGACGGCGGATCTTCCTATTTTTAGGTTATGTTCGGCAATACGTGATGCGGTAGGGTGGCACCATAAAAAGAATTTCAAATTTGTTACGGGAATTTGCCCGAGCGCCCAGTTTTCACGAGATTATAAACCACAAATACAAGATTTCATAAATTCAGTTTTTATTGCATTTGTATGTTGAAATTCCTAAGTAAATTATAGTTTTTACAAATAAATACAAATTATTTAGTAAATGAAAATACATACTTTTTAGTGTGAAAACAAAGCGCGACAAATATGTTTGTAGTTATTTTGTTAATTATGTTTTTAAACAAATTAGCTTTTAACAAGGTGAGTTTAATTCTAGTTTCACGACTACCAATCACTTTGCTTAACTATTTGAAAATGTGTTTTCTATACGATTTTGAATATCTTTTTTACAAATACAAAAATATAAATGAGCGCTTTTTCAAGGCTTGGGATTTTTTACATGTTTTTTAGTTTTTGACAGTTTGAGATTGCACTGTCTCGATAAATAAGTAAACGAACGATAATCGATTAAGTGATTGAACGACAGTGGCGCTAACACATAAGTATATATATACATTAAATATGTTTTGTACACATACTTTTCAAAATGTGATGATTTTTATGTAAAAATATATCCATTTGCTTGCACTATAAATTTTCACAATTTTAAATATGTATTCTGGCACAGCTTTTAATAAATTATTATAGAAATTGGCATTATCCAAAGTGGGACTCTCGGGCTTCAAGATTGTTTCCGATATTCATTTTTACGCCGCTCAAATTTATAAAGGGCAGGTAATCACTACCAATAATCATTTCAATTGCAGTAGGTTTGTAGAAATATGGATCTGCCAGTTTCAACACTTTTATATCCTTTACCGTTTGAATTGGGATCGGCCGTGAAGGCAAAAAATGTGCCAATGTTGGTACCACAATCGCTCGGATTTTAATTTTAAAATCGGATATGGGCATTTCCATTTTGACGTGTAGTGATATTTGTAGCACAAAATGTAAAAAAATTAATTGACGAAGTCAAATTCGTAAAAAGGGTTTTTATATATACAAAGTAATGAAGTAGCTCTACATTCAGAAAAAAAATTACAGTAATCGACGCTAAGGATTTGCAGATATAAGCAAAAATCTGCCCTGGCGTGACGTTAAAAAAACGGAAGTGGGTTTTGATTGCATTACAAAACTGAAAAATACTCCGAATTGAGCAAGAAGTTTTGTACAAAACCTTTTTTAATTAACTTAGAACTTATATAGATTTATTTTTCAAGCTATCAAATTTAAAAATCTTTGCTCGTTTTAAGGTAAATATGGGAATTTTCAGCTAAAAGTCTACTTTTTTTAATGTAACGCCAGATTGCAAATAAGGTTGTATTTTCGGACCATGTTGTTCAATCGTTATCCCTTTTGTTACTTAATGTAGAGCTTGTTGCGCTTTACACCAAAATATAAAAAAGTAAACGATACATATAAAATTTTTTCAGAAACAATTTAAAATACTTCTGGCGTTACGTGACAAAAAGTAGACTTTTCGCTGGAAATGCCCATATTCGAGATTTAACTGTGACATAGCACCTTCCCTTCGAACTACCTACCACCGTATCACCGAACCCTGATATTTCGCTATGATGGCGCTCTATGGGGATAGCTAAATTCTGTTGAACACGCCTTAGGATAAAACTTCTAGTCGACCCTGTATCAATCAATGCGCGAACAGTGAATTTTTCGCCTAAATGCTCTACATAAACCAAAGCTGTAGGTAAAATTGTAGTACCGCTGTGTTGAGACAGATTAACCTGAACCGACTCCCCATTTGCACCCGAAGTGGTTGATCGTCCCGATTGAGAATTGGATGGCCTCGTGTTACTCTGAGTACCCGACCCTAATGGCCTTTCGTTGTCTCGAGACTGCTGATGAGTTGACGCCCTTTGAATGGGACCCTTTTTCGCCTTATCTTCTTCAATATGCAACATGGTGTGATGCCTCTGATTGCATCTGTTGCAACTACTGGAGCTCTGACATTTCGTTTTATAATGAGTGGGTGAAAAACAATTCGCACAAAATTTGTTCGCATAAACATATTTGATTCTATCATGGACTGACAAACCCTTTAAATATTTGCAGAATCGTAATGGATGGTTCTGTTGGCATTTCTTGCAGCTAAATTTACCTTTATCGGTTTCAGCATCAGAATAGAAAACTTGAGGTTTGGAGGTATTGTGGTCTCAGCTGGGCGGCTTCCTCAAATTTGTAAAAGTTTCTAAAGTTTCAATTCGCTCAGACAGAAATTTGTTAAGTTGCTGCCAGGTAGGCAATTCCTTATGGTTAGTCAGAGAATCTTCCCACGCACGCGAAGTTTCTTCAGGGAGCTTTGAAGTGCAAATATGCATTAAAAAGGGGTCATTATCAGCCACCTCAACTTGAAAAGAACTAATAATCGACAAACCATCGCTGACCGTATTTTGAAGTTGCCTTAAAAATTTCAAAGTTTCATTTTGAGGGGCCTGGATGCCATAAATTTTTCTAATTTGATTATTGATTAGAATTCTCTTGTTTTCGTAGCGATTTTTCAAAGCCTGCCAAGCTAGCTCAAAATTAGCATCTACCAAATCATAATCTTTTATGAGTTGGTAGGCCTCCCCCCTCGTCTTGCTAAGTAGATAATATAATTTGTGCGCAGGCACCACAGAAGGCTCATTTCCAACCACTGCCCTAAACATATCCCTAAATGCTGGCCATTTGTCGAAACCCCCTTCAAACGTTTGGATTTCAACCGCAGGTAACTTAAGAGATGATTGACGTATTGTCGTATCTTCCGTTTTTTTTTGTGGAGCCTTAGCCTTCAAGAAGTCCATTATTCTAGCCTTTAGCATTTTCACAGGCATCTTCGTATTTCAAAATAATTTCATCTGGAAAATCTTCTTCTTTCACCTTTTCATCGACTTTGATGAATTCTTCAAACGTTGCTATCATCTTCAGCCCTCTTCTTTCAAGTTCAGCCTGCTTTACCTCTAAAAGTGAAATCGTCAAATCTTCTGAAGAAATCTTCTCATAAGTAGAACAAAAATTCACTACTTGTCGAATATCGTATTTACATGCTCTTTCCGAAACCATTTTTTAAATTTTTGCTCAAAAGCCTTAAAATATTTTATACCTCAACAATTTCTCCAGCAGAAATTAAAAAATTTACAAAAAACAATAGTGAAGAAATTTAACCTTATACAAAGGTATATTACAATTATTCGCGACGAATGAAAGCGTCGTAGAATGTTTAAAAACCCAGCTTTAAATTTCACCAAAAAAATTTCAAAAATATTCGCCTCAAAACTGCCAAAAAATTTTCCCAAGTTGTTTATATTTCAATGTTGTTTAATTTTCTCAAAATTCTTATTTACTAAATTTTCTCTACCACCATAAAAATATTTTCAATATTCAACCACAAATCAATTTTACTCAGAGTTCGTAAAAAATTTTTTTTAAAAAATCAACTCATTCAAATTCCCAATATAATTATTATAATTGCGCTTTAAATTAAATTTTTCTAAAATTACGCACTCTTTTCTCCAAACAATTTTTCAAAAATAATCGAACACACTTCATAACAAATTTAGAACGGGTTGTTCATAAGCATTCAGCTTTTTAATTAAATAATGCTTTAAATATGTACCACTTGTAGGGTCACCTTGTATATTTTTTATTTAAATTTACCTCTTTTCGGTTCACCCTTTTTATTCCAAAACTTAGTAAATTTTATGTATTTGCATCCAATATTATGGCAATTTTCAAAGATTTGTGTACAACTTGCCGGGCCACACTCTAAATTTTTTCTTAAAATATCAGAACCTTTCGAATCACGCTTTTAGTTTTAAACTTTAGTAAAATTTCATTTAATTTTACATTCAATTATATTGCTTTCAAAAAAATGTGTGTACCACTTGAACGGTCACCTTTTAAAAAAATTTTTCTACCAAAAAAAACTGATTCTTTATTATCTTTATGTACTTTATGTGCACTTTTTACCGCTCATGACACACCACTGTATTTCTTTTAAGTTTAAAATCCCGTACCAAATTCTTCACAAAATATATAAAAATAGCTGAATTCCACAAACTCACCGTTTGCCCGCAAAAAACTTCGTACTGGGAACCCTCGTTTATTTGCTGGAGCTTTGAGACAGCCTCTTCTTGTTGTGTTGTTGTTGTGGTGCTTTATGTTGTCTTGTTATGCTTCTGTGCTTCTTTTTTCCACTTTTTGAACACTAATTTTATTGGTAAAATTATTTTCTCTGAAGAAATTCAGTGCTTTTTTATTTGCAATTTTACCTTATTTTTTATTTTTAATTTGCACCCTTTGAATTTCTTATTATTTTTTTTCTTTCTATATTTTTTTTTAACAATTTAACACTTTCCTGCAGAAATCCAGTGCTTTATTTTTGTTCTTATTTTCCTATCACTGTTATTAACAACTATAAAATTCTTTATATTAATATACACAGCTTTGTTATTTTAATATTTTTCAAAATATATTTCACTTCTTTTAATATATCCAGCGCATTTACTTTATGATTTTTTTTTTACTTTTGTGTGTCAAGTTGCCGGTCAAAATTCAATTGTAAATAACAAAGTTGGGGAACGTATAGGAATCGAAACACTTAGTAATGAGTGTGACGAGTATGGCAATTATAATTTACAGCAGTACGCATGTATATAATAAAAAAAATCCGTTGTTTTTTTCTTATTTACCAGTGCAAGGCAAATTCAAACAGGTAAAGTCATCTCGTCAGCCATTCATCAGCTGTTTCCACGTCGAATTAAAAAATATGGTCTAACGTCAAAATATGATTTTGTTTTGAGAAGAAGTTGAATGAAAAGTGTTAAAAATATTATTTTTATAATAAAAATATTTCAAAACTGCGAATGATTGAAGTGAATTTATTAATTTCTTTTATAAAAAAGTGATAATTTTAATTTTCAATAAAAAAATTTTGACAACCAACCAGAAAATTGTATAAACAAAATACATGGGGCTTTTTGTAGCTGTAGAGATGAGTTTACCTGTTTGAATTCGCCTTGTACCAGTGTTTGTACTTTTTAACAGTGTTGGCACGTTGGGGATTTTTCATATCGGTGATGGCTTTTTTATTAAATTTCAAGGTTATGTTCGATTACTTGTTGGATATGATTATGCAGTAATTTTAATGTTTGGCACAATTGGGAACTTTTACCTCTTTATTGGAACTGCTGCTGATGTTGTAGTTGTTGCGGTGGAACAACTATTGACGTCACTTTGAAAAAATTTGCCGCAGTTGTTACGGGAGAACAACTGCTGATGGCATTCAGTGGACAGGTTTGCCACTGGCTATTCCAATCCTAGCTCCTCTAGGATTTATCGAAGGACCAAATGTTGGGGCTAGTCTTGTTACCTTGCCTTTTACTATTAATTTTCCAATTCGAAAATAAAAGAAACACGATAGGTTTCAAATTTAAGGGTAACAAATTTATTTGGCTTCTTGCCTGGTTGAAGTTAAAAATTATACTTAAAAACTAAATAACAAAAAGGTTTGTAGTAAGCCAACAAACTCAAAGGAAAACTACAAACTCAAAGCAGAGTATATACGTATGTATATACATATGTATATGTTTAACAAAATACAGGAAATTTAAGAGAATTGGCAAATTTCTAACTTTAATAAAATTAAGAATTAAATAAAATCAAAATCTAAACAAAATTCCAACTTAAAATTCAATTAAGCAAATTTTAAATGAAAAAAATAATAAAAACAAAGAAAATTTAAAATTAAAGAATATTAGAAAAATAACTAAAAAATTACTGAAGTCGCTTCAACAGAGGTATGGGCTGGAGGTCTTATGTTCAAGGTCCCATTTCTTACAAAAGTTTTTAAATTCTTTCGAATTATATGGCGGAATATTGTCAGAAATGAATATCTGAGGTTTCCATGCCTGGCGTAAATGGATTTAAGTTTAATAATAACATCAGCACTTGAGTAACCATTATTTAATAATTATATCTCAAAATATTTTGTATAGAAGTCAACTACCATTAAATATTGTTGTCCGTTATACTCAAAAATATCACTCCCTACTTTAAACCATGAAATGTTATACATTTCATGTGGTATCATTTCAGATTTCGGATTAGAGTTGCGATATTTTAAGCAAGTTTCACAGCTTTTAACTATATTGGAAATATCATTGTACATATTGGGCCAGTAAACAGTTCGACGTGCCAAACTTTGACATCCTTGAATGCCCATGTGCCCTTCATGAAAAGCATTGAGTATTGTACGACGTAAACAACGAGGAACTAAAATTTTATTTACTTTAAGAATTAAATCATTAAAAATTGTTAATTCATCCTTAACTTTAAAATAAGGACCGACCATTTTGTCCACCATTTTCTGACTTTTCGGCCACCCATTTCCTATACATATGTATATTGTTTAATTTTCTGGAATATATGATCATTTTCTGCTTCTTGTCTAATTTTATCTACATTAGAAAAAGGAACTTCCATATGGGCAAGGCCACCGTCAGTAACGTTACGCTCATATACATATTTTGGTCAATATCTTTACAAAATACAAGTATTTCTCCCAACTTGAGAGCGTCATATGAAAGTTCTCGTCTTGCTGTATCTCGTTTTGTTGTAAAGTTATGAGCATTTTAAGCCGTCAGTAACGTCACCGGATTTTGGAAGTGTGTTTGGAGGTTACTGAACGTTTGTGTAAAAATGAGCGAATTGAAAAGAGCTCATGTTTAGTATTGTCCAGTATGTTAAAAAGGAAGGATTAAAGATGATTTTTATGCGAAAGGTGGGCTTTATATTTTATGTTTTAATCACGTAAATGGCATAAAAGCAGTGTCAGTAACGTCACGCAAAATGTCAGTAACGTCACACGTACGAATTTCGATAGGATTTTCGGTTTTTTTTTTCTTGGGTTAATAGAGAAACCCTAAACGGCCAAAAATGATAGTAGAGGAGTTTTAAAATGCAACCCTGTGGAGTTATTAAGACAAAATAGCTTTTCGCACTAATATCTAAAATTATTTTAGTAAATCGGGCTTGTCCTTTAGAGCTGATTTTTGTATGATAGAGTTACGAAAAATGTCGAATTGACTTCTGTTTTTTTTTTTTTTTTTGGAAAATATTTGTGAAATTTCTTTCTTAATGGTGATACAAATTTTGTGTCGGTATTTTGAACTAAACCCAGGACACTGTGAAATAAAAACACATTATATCGGAAAATAAAAAAGTTTTTATTAAGTTCAGTCTTGTTAATTGTTACAAAATTAAAGCATCACTTCAGTTGTAGCTTTTTTTCACATAAATAAACATAAAATATCACAAAAAAAAAGAAATTTTAATTGTATCCTTGCCGAGAAGTAGTATAAGCTACTATTTCGTCCCCAATGGTACGGATTTGGTGCGAAGACGAAATGTCACGAATGTTTTTTGCGTTTGCGAATATTGTGGCCGTATCCAAAATGGTGTTGATTTTGTTAAATTCTTCTTCAGCAACTTCCGCAACTAATATTTGCGATTGTGTATGTTGGAACGCCTCAACGAATACCCGTGCACTGTTTACTATGCAGCGACGAGCTTTTATTTGATTGCGTACAACACACTTCACTGTTGCTCCGATTCCGTCTACGCACCCTTTTCCATTTGCATTCCAAATTTTTTTTCCAAATGAGGAATGATAGTGGCGATGAATTTGTTTTTAAACTGTGATGAGGGGCCGTCGGTCCACAGTTTTAAAATTTTCACTCAGCTCGGCATGCCTGACAGGAGCTTGTAAATGTAAAGGACAATGACATCTTTAGTGTGAGACAAATTGTCGGTTACAAATACTTTGGACTGAAAGATGTCGTTGTGATAAAATGCTGAGGTGAACAAAGCCAGTTGGCGCTGATTCCAATGGGCACTTTGAATTTCGTCTTGTGCTTCACATACGAAGTTTTCGGCGAAATCCATCTGCAGCAAAGCCTCAACGGCGTAGTCAGCATTGCTTGCGCGAGGAATGTCATGCATATTGAATGTAAGCGATTGTTCACGTTTTATATAGCTGTGCTTAAGGAACTGTGGTGATAAAGCAGCTATATATGCGAACAGACTTTCTAAAGTTCCTTTCTTTTTATGCTTTTCAATTCGCTTTGATTGTGCACTTTTTTCCCATACAATCCATGACACAGGCGACTAAAGTGAAACATTACCGACTGCTCTTTTTAACGACTCTGTAGATATTCCAGAGCATTTGTTGCATTTTGCAAACCAGCAATCCATGGATGCCTCCTGGCACAAAAACTGGCGAACAAAACCGTCATCATACCTGGGAACATTAGCTGCAACTTTTGCAGCGCAGAGACACCTTCCATGAAATTAGAGTGATACGAGCACATACATGTGTTATGGGGTAGCTCGTTAATGGGCTTCACGTGCTCTGGGCGATGTTTTTTTAAAAAAGGTAGTGAGCAGCAGCCTGTAATTGAAAAATTGAATATTATTTCCATTTTTTTACTTAAAATGCTCTACGGAAGCTTGACTTACTTAGCTGTTCTTTATTTCTTTCTTCGGTGAATAATGCAAACGCTTCCCTAATAGAAAGGGTCATGCGACTAGTTGGAATCAAAATTTTTTCCCCTGTTTCAGCGCATTTATATTTCTTTACATGTCGAGCTATTGGCGAAACTTGGGAGATATTGTCGCGTTCGAAATAATTTCCAATTTCCTTTGGAAGGTGACTGGTGACTGTTTGGTTGTTGGGCTTAGCTTTTGTTACAACACTGACTAAATTTTGTTTTCTTGCGTGGTGAAGCCGGAAAAGCACGCGATACCTTTTTTACAGCTTTTCCTAATGTTTGTGAGCACCTGTAGCTTTTCTGAACGATTTCACTAAGGCTGCAGCTTGGATTCGTGTCAATTTTTTATTTTTTTTTATTTATTTATTTATTTAAAGTCTATGGAATAATCCTTGCAGACTAATTAAAATATACATATTACAAAAGAAATTGAACAGTACAAACATATAATTTAAGACTAACTATTTATTTATTTTTTTAAATGTAATATGATATCTCTTCTTACGATGTCCAAACTTTTATTAAAATCAATGAACGGATATAGTTTATTAAATTCATCACAAATTCTACGAAATGGATCAAAGTTGGCATAATTACTGCAATAATATTTGATACTCAATAAATCATAATTTCTTAGTGACCGATATGGTATATTAATGTCAATTTTACTGAGAAGAAATTCTGAATTGAGGCTACCATTCATCAGTTTCAAGAGGAAAGAAACATTTAACATGTGTCTGCGGCTTTTCAATGTAGGAAGCTTAATGAGAGCAAGACGATTCTCGTATGATGGCAACTTTTTATTAGGATCCCATCCCAAACCACGAAGACAAAATAGCAAAAATTGAACTTGAACTGATTCAATTTTGTTAGAGTGTACATGATATTGTGAATCCCATACTACATATCCATATTCAAGAATTGGTCTTACCAGTGTAATAAACAACTGTTTTATTGTGTACCAATACACCAGTAGCTTTATTAATTGTTAACGAAATGTGACTCTTAAATTCCAATTTTCCATCTAATAGTACGCCTAGATCGTTGAAATTATCAACCAATTCGAGAGCTGTATTATTCATAACATAGCGGCCATTAATTGGAAATGATCTTGTAAAAATCATATATTTACATTTATTAACATTTAGTTCCATTAAATTAATTTTACACCAAGTAGTTAATTGGTTAATGTCATGCATTAAACACATTCACCACAGCAGGATACACGAACACACGACTACAAATGCTGCTGGGTGCAATTACAGTCGTGTAGACAGCTACTGAATTATTTTGAAGACGACAGCTACAATTGAAAAATTAAAAACAGCTGTTTTTTTATTGTGTATTTATATTTCAGTGGTGCCACTATCATTTTTTTAAACTTTTATGAAATGGAAAAACATGCATAATTCAAGACTCGTAACAAACTTAATTTAAGCCAATAAATTATAAATACTTATTTATAATAAATTTTATAGCGTAAAAAACAAATGAATTTATTAAAAATCATTTAAAATATTTTAATTTTGTTTAATTAAATAAGATTAAATAAAAAAATATATACTGCTTTTAATATAAAAATTTTGTTCCGTCATCGCACGTCATAAAGGTTTCAGAACACGTTGGGTACGTACGTAAATATATAAAAGCTGGGCATCACTGCTGCAGTGATGTAAAAAGGTTGTTGCTAATGCGTGGTTACCAGTTGCAGTTATAATGCTAAAGGCCCAACCATAATATGCATAGCTTTGCTTAACCTACTGTCAAAAATTTACAAAAAGTCTCTCAAACGTACTTGAAAAAACATAAATAAAATAAAAAAAACATTTGATTCCGTACAGAATGTGCGATTAGATTTGCACCCTGCTTAAGCAAATGACAGTTTTATTAAATTTAGCAAAAAGTTTCCTTAAGTTCAATATGGTTTGCCTTATTTAATTTACATGTATTCGCACCTTTGATTAAGCCAACTTAAGCACATTATTGTTGGGCCTTAATACTTTTTTTTACTGCACAACAGCTGTGCAAAGTTTGAATTTTTGAACACGCGCTAAATTTCAAAAGTTTAATTGGCAAACATAAAATAATAAAAAAATGTTATCAACAATATAGATGACAAATTCTATTGAAAATATTGAAAAAAAAGTGACAGTGTTCTTATAAATTACAAGAAAAAGCATCACAAAAGAAAAATAAAACGATTTTTTTTATGTCAAAATTTATTGCATCAGAAAAAAATTTGCTGCAGAGCTGCGGCATGACAGCATAAAAAACTTTTGACATATGAGAGTGATGCCAAGTTTCTTACAAGTGATGCTTTTATGAACATTAAACTTTACTTCTGCGCAAGGGTCACCCAACTACTGCATTTACGAACGTTCCCTTTATCAATAACTTTAAAAACTGAATCTAAAAAGTATTGGTAATATAAGAAACTACTTCGAAATATCTTTCACATGATGGATAAAAATTCCGATTTATTAGCCTGTTAAGAACCAATTGCAAATATTAATATTTCTTGATAGATTTTTCTTTTGAAATTTAAATTTTGTATTCCCAAAAATTGAAATTACTCTTTGATAACTTGCAATTTTGTCAAAAAATTTAATCAAACATATTACATATTAGTAACTCCATCATGTAAAATTTTAAATTTATTAAGGTTTAAAAAATTATGTCTTGGAAAACTACTGAATTTATTGAGTAAAAATATATATGTGGTAGTAATTAATGTACTAGTTACAAATTTAATTATTGCAATATGTAAAAATTAATTTATTAAGCAAATATCTAAGGGTTAGATAATAATTGCTATACATATCGATATAATTTTAATTTTAAAAGCTAATTTTGTAAAAAAAAAATCAGCCACGGAGTACGAATAAAGAGATTAAATTGGCTCTAAATTGGTTAATCGGTATGCTTAAAACGCCATGTGAAAAACACTTAGAATAATTTTCCAATGATTCCCATATTTTATAGATTCTTTTTAAAGCTAAAGAGATATAGATAAAATATTTTACAACTTTTCAGTCCTTCAACTCCTAAACGAGGAAAGCGTAAGCACGAAAAAATCTTCCTATAGAACTTCTTTCAAGGATACTAAAAAGTTATATTATTTTTTCAATTTCAAGCGTATTCTTTTCTGTTAAACAAAAAAATATTTTCAAGCACTTATTCCTTAAATATTTTTTAATATTAGCAACACTTTTTCTGTTTTGTAGTGGACAAAAATAGAAATTAGTTTAATTTGACTACAACGACAAAATAAGCACAGACAACAACCCGCAGCCATGTAGCCGTGTCGTCGTGAAAATAATAATTTCCATGTACACACATGTATTCTATTTTCGACATATTGAAGTCGGTAGCTTGCTGTCTCGAATGTGTTTATAGCATCATACTGTAAAAGTGATTGTTGATCAGCATTGTTGAAGGAAATAAAGATTTTTACATCATCGGCATACATTAACATATTTGAGTGTTTAAATACAGATGGAAGATCATTTATAAATAATGTGAATAAAAGCGGTCCTAGGTGACTACCTTGAGGTACACCTGATATTACGTTAATATTATTGGAGAACGAGTTTCGAAACTTAACAGACTGCTTTCTATCCTTTAAATACGAACTCAGCCACTTTATGATCAATGTACTAAAGCCCATACAATCAAGTTTAAAAAGTAATAGATCATGATTTACTTTATCAAATGCCTTGCTAAAGTCATTATATATAACATCTGTTTGTTTCCTATTGACAAACCCTTCATTTACCCGAGTTGTTAATTCAAGCAGATTTGTAAGTGTAGAACATGATTTGCGGAATCCGTGTTGCATTGGAGATAAAATAGAGGATACATGATGTGACAGCGTGTTGTATATAAGTTTTTCAAATAGTTTTGGTATAGCACTAAGCTTCGCAATACCTCTATAATTTGAAATATCAGATTTAGCACCAGACTTGAACAGCGGAATAATAAAAGATTCTTTCCAAATAGAAGGAAAATAACCCAACTTCAGGGATTTGTTAAACATGTAAGTCAAAGGAATATACAATAAATGCGAACATCGGTTTAAGATACAACTGGGAACGCCATCTGGACCTGCAGAACACGATAATTTTAACTTTTTCAGATATGTCCGAACTGTTTGCTGATTAATAGATGGTATATTAATAGTTGTTGATTCCGGAATTGTGTATGGATAATGGTTTTTATCGATAAATACTGACGAAGAGTACGTCGATGCAAAAAATTCAGCAAACATATTGCTATTGATTTTATCATCTGATGATTCTGAATCTCCAAACTTCATAACCGAGGGAAAGTCTACTGCACGTCTTTTAGAATTAACAAACTTATAAAATGATTTCGGATAATTTTTTAAGTTATTTTTTACTTTTACTAGGTATTTATCATAAGCTAGTTGATTAGCGATAGTATATTCTGATCTTGATAAGGAATATTTCGTATAAGCACTCGACGTTCCATATTTTTTATAATTTTTGAACATTTTGGTTTTCTTGTTTTTAAGCCTAGATAGATAATTTGTATTCCAGGGAGGACCATTAGATCTTGCAGGTAAAATTCTAGGTACAGATCAGAAAGCATTGGTTAAGAATATGGTAAAATGTCTATACACACAGGTCCATATCATCATTACAACGAGATAGTACGTTTATCCAGTCAATTTCTGCACACTCAAGTTGCAAGTTATTGTAATTTGTACGGCTAAAACAAAAGATTTTATGATGCTGGGTTTTATTTTGATCATAAGTACAGGGGAAAAAACAGGATATTTCAAGCGTTGGATGATACATATCTTCAGGATTAGAGATTGGAGTATGACGCTGTATAAAAAAGTCAGCTGGTTCATTAACAAAAACAAGATCCAGTATTCTACTAAGGGCATTTTTAATGAAGTTGATTTGAAAAAAACAATTATCAAGTAAACCGTATATAAATTCAGCTGATGAGTCAGAAGAGCGGGATGGAACCAAGTCATTAGAGTCAGGATTACATTGCCATAATACAGAAGGCATGTTAAAATCACCAATTAAGATTACTAAGTCAGATGATTTTAAGTTATTAACGATTAAATCAATTGCCTTCAGATGATCTTCATAAACAGTAATAGGCGAATTAGGTAGAATGTATGAACAAATAATGTAGAGGGATATTTTATTTATTTTTACTAACACAGATATCATCTCAATATGTAAAAAATCTTTTAAGATAATTTCTTCGGAAGAAAACTCATTTGATATGGCAATTAAAACACCACCACCAGATCTTTTTTCCTTATTTTCCAATTGATTCGTATCAGACCTTGCTACGCAACTTTCTCTGTCTTTACGGAATATTTGATATTTAGGACAAAAAATCTCTGAATTATTAATTTTTTTACTGAGCCAGGTTTCAGTGAATATAATTATGTGATTATTGCTGAAACTATTACAGTAAATTGATGAAAGTTTTGAATTTATACCCCTTACGTTTTGATAAATAATAGAAATTAGTTTTTTGAATTTAAATTTGAATTGGGAAGGCGAGCGTTATCCTCTTCACGATATTTGAATTCACGTACTAATGCATTTTTAGGCCAAAAATCAGGACTGACAATTTGTTGGAATAGATTTTCAGGGACAATTATTTTAAATGATGCCCTATTTCTAGAATTAATTTTATAAACATTAATATCTTCTGGAATACAATTTTCAATCTTTGACGCTATATGAAATTTCATCTCATCAGCTTTAGTATCCAGTGCAAAGCGAGTAGCAAATATTGTTTTATTTGGAGGAATAGTCCTGAGACCCCTAGGGGCAGATGATGGCACAATATCAGTAACAGACGGTAAAGCAGGCAGCATTGGGGATGACGCTTCAAAATTAATTAATCGACCGGAGTTAACAGTATCAGTACGCATGTTCTGAGTATTAGCAGTTATAGGCAACGAAGAAATAGGATTTGATGTTTGCATATTAAGAGCACTATTGTTAGCTGTTGTAGGTATCGGAAAAGCAGTATTCACATTTAAGTTTTAATTAGGTGCAGCTTCATTAATTAATATTTCAACATTGTTCAATTGACTACTAGGATTTACTTGATCTTTACCGGAAATATTATGGTTCGGATTAGCCAAATTTAAGATAGTATTATCATCAGAATTTTCCTTATTCAAGAATCTAGGAGACTTCCGGCGTTGTGGAGATGGTAATTGAGGCGAATGTAGTCCTTCCAATGATTTAAAATCTTCAAAAGCTTTCCATAAGCATTAATTTGTGCGGATAAATTAATTAAATTATTTTGAATTTGCAAAAAGTTATTTTTAGTGCTTTGAAAAAATCGGTAGAAATCAGCTCCAATTTTTTGGCACTCATTACAGCGCCAATGCAAGTTCTTATGCTTCGATATAGATTCAGCCACTAAGCCAGATAGACCACTGCATTTAAAGTGACATAAACCATGACACAACAGTATATGTATATTGAGAGTTCTAATTCACTTTGGAACAAAAGCCCATTAAAAGGTCAACTTCCTATAGGTTTAGTATGGGGGAGAGTAATAAAAGTCATTAAAGGTCATCGTTGGTTTTTTAGGCCATTAAAAGGTCACAAAAAGCAATTAAAATGTCATAAATTTAAAAAAAGCAATAAAAATGTCATAAAATTTTTAAAAAAAAGCAATTAAAATGTCATAAAATTTTTAAAAAAGCAATTAAAATGTCATATAATTTAAAAAAAGCCATAAAGCTGAGAATTTGGAAAAAATTAGGGGGGAAATTCATGAACACGTGTTAAAGTAGGTCAAATTTTTAAAAAAATTTCAAAACAAAGTAATAAAAAAGTCGTTAAATTTTATAGGATAGCAATAAAGCTGAGATTAAGAAAAAAAAAATAAAATGTTGGGGGAGCAATGCACAAGTGTTGGGTGCATTGTTGAAGCCTTTCTTTTGTTGTGATCGATAGACGGACAGACAGACCTAGATGCACTTGAGAAAGATGTGATTTAGTTTTGTGGATATGTATGCATGTAGATCAATAGGCAGACAGACATACTGTGTACTTGTAGATGCACTTGATTTTGAAAAATTTTTTTGTGGACAATTTTTTTCAAAGCGCTGATATTAAAACTAATAATTTATGGGGTGTGAGATGATAAGGGTATTGTATTGGAGTGTGTCTTGAATATGAGCATATACACAGACAGACAGACAGACAGACAGATAGATCTTGTAGAAGAAATTGGAAAATGAAAATATTACTGATAAGTCTTTCTCTAGTTTTATTCTGAATTAGGTGTTGTAAAAATTAATTGAGCGGTTGGCATGTGTTAAAAGCGCTAGTAAATGTAGGTCAGCATTTGTAAACGCTAGTAAATGTAGGTCAACATTTGTAATAGAAAATGTAGGTCAACATTTGTTATAGAAAATGTAGGTCAACATTTGTAAACGCTAGAAAATGTAGGTCAACATTTGTAAACGCTAGAAAATGTAGGTCAACATTTGTAATAGAAAATGTAGGTCAACATTTGTAAACGCTAGAAAATGTAGGTCAACATTTTTTCTATCTATAAATTATGAATTTATTGAGCTATTAAAAATGTTATAGAAGCAATTGATGTAAAAATTTTGGATAGAATAGGGAAATATGAAACCTTTAAAATTTAAGAATGGATAATAAATAAAAACAAACAAAAAAAAATAAAACAAAATATATAAAACAAACAAATATTTGAGTTTTTTTTATTAATTCTTTATTTTGAAATTTATTAAAAATTTTAAACATAAATGACCACAAATAAATGTATTAAATTTTTGATATCTTAAATAGTTATATTTAATGTTTTTACCCAAGTATCTTAAAACTTCCATAGGTGGTTGGAGATTACCAAAACTATCAAAGTATTCTACATTATCATTATTTTTATAAAATGCTACCCAATGTGTTCCATATCCTCCATTTGAGTCCAAGTTTATAATTCCATTCTCTATTCGGTGTGGAGTTTTAGGAAGTTTATCCCTCATATATACTCCTCTAAAATATGGAATATACTTCTTCCCAAATGTTCTCAAGTCCACATCTGTGAGTGGTCTGTTAGGTAGCTGTTTCAGTTGTTTTTTGATGAGGTATAAAATATTCCATAGCCTCTTTTATAAGGTTTAAGATATAGACCTTTACCCATAACTATTGACTCTAATGTTTTGTTATGACGCTTACTTTCTTCGAGCTGTTGTCTACCATTTTTAGCTAAAGTAATTGTTTTAGCGATTGCTGACCCACCAGAAGCTATTGCTCCCAATGCTCCAAGTGCTGTTAGAATAGGAACAAGTGGTAGAAAACCACCAATTTTAGGTATGTTGATAATTCTAGGAATTTTTACTATAGATTTTTTTCCAAGAAATGAATGTCGTATTGCTTTTCGTGCAGTTTTAATAGCGGTTTTGATGTCATTTGGTTTTTCCTTTTTTAAAATATCTGTTGCTGATTTAACGGCATTCTTAAAAATATTTCGTCTACACTTTTTCTTTTGGTTACCAGTTTTTACTCCCAAGCCCAATTTAACTTTTGACTTCATTGCGTTAGTGACAAGGTATGCGTTGAATTTTTCTCCAAATGTACTATCTTTAGCTTTAACTCTACTCCAAGATGGTTCTGCTAGTTCTTTATCTGCGTAATGTCGTTTATGAATATCAGTGTTCTGAGAATAAGCAATATCATGAATTTTGCAAGCTGCGTCCAAAGGATTGATACCTTTATCACCCCTTTGTAATCGTTTTTCCAATTTAGTTCCTGGTCCACAAAATTGATAACCCGGTAAATGAAGTTTAAGTGGTAGTGAATTAATTAAGCTATTTACAAGTCCTTTTCCAAGGACGAACTGTTTTCTACGAAGTTCTTTATTTTTATACACAATCATTTATATATAAAAATTGCTTTTTCTGAAATTAAAATAAAAAATTCGAAAGTAAATAAAACGTTACATTAAGCAAACGTATGCTTTCAGTAATAAAGATGCGTTTGGTAAAACAACAATCGAATATTTCAGTAAGAAACTTGGATTTAACGGAAAACAGAAATGGTTTTAAACATAGCTGCCTTTTACCAAATTCTATTAGAGCACTAATAGTTGGTCCCTCAAACTGTGGCAAAACAAATATAATGCTAAGTTTAATTGAAAGTCCGAATGGTTTAAAATTTAAAAATATTTATATATACTCAAAATCATTAAATCAACCAAAATATAAATATCTATCAAGATTAATTTCCTCAGTAAAGGGTATGGGACTTTACACATTTTCAGATAATGAACATGTCATACCACCCGAAAAAGCTAAAGTAAATTCTATTATGATATTTGACGATGTTGCTTGTGAAAAGCAAAATAATATAATATCATATTTCTGTATGGGGAGACATAAGGATATTGATTCTTTTTATTTATGTCAGACTTATACACATATTCCAAAACATTTAGTACGTGATAATGCAAATATGATTATTTTATTCAAGCAAGATGAATTAAATTTAAAGCATATCTACAATGATCATGTTGGCAGTGACATGAGTTTTAATATGTTTCGTTACATTTGCGGAGAATGTTGGAAGGACAAATATGGATTTCTTATAATAAGCAAAGATGATGAAAAGAAGCAAGGACGTTATAGAAAAGGCTTTGATCTATTCATTCAGATTTAGTCATATATATACTATTAACTACATCAGACGTATACCTATTAATATTAAATAGATTTTTTTCCCCTCTTGGAAACTGTTTAAATAATTCCACGAAGCTGTTTATCTGTTTTAAGAAGCTGTTTAGCTGTTTTCAAAAGCTGTTTAGCTGTTTTCAAAAGCTGTTTAGCTGTTTTCAAAAGCTGTTCAGCTGTTTTCAAAAGCTGTTTAGCTGTTTTCAAAAGCTGCTTAGCTGTTTTTCAAAGTTATAATCATGGAAGAAAATATTTTAAAAGAGTTGGTGAAATCCAAAAAAAATTTAAAGAAGAAATTTCAAAGCATAAGACTTGGAGAATTGGAAAAATTTAATAATTTAGAAAGAACATTTAAACCTTTAACAGAACCTCTAAAGAAACTAGTCAAATTGTCAGATTCGTCAAATTTGACAATACCCATAGATGAAAAACATAAATGTAAGCACAATACTAAAATAAAAACGGAAAATAAAACTATATTCACCAGCACCCCTAAGAAAAACTTATCGAAAGAGAAAAACATTAATTCAGCACCCAATAGAATAAAAATAGATAAAGAAGAAGAAGAAGAAGACTATAACAGTAATAGTGAAGATGAAGTAAATGATAAATCAAAAAATGAACAATTTTATTCTCAATCATCCGATTGGGAGTTTGATTTATCAACCTTAAATGGAAATAAAAAGCTTGACACTATATTTGGACCTCATAAGATGGAAAATGGAGACTGGAAATTTGGAAATTCTATTTTAAAGCTAACCGATGATAAAATAATAATAGGTCAAAAATCTTGGGCACTAACCCCAGGGTTATACTCATTACTTTTTCATAAAAATCCAAAACAATTCGATTCGTCAGAGCTAGCAATATATAAACATATTTTACTTGATACAAACGCACATCGAAGAAACTATGATCCCAATAATCAAATTAATGGAAACAGAGGTTATAAATATAAAAAAATAATAAATAAATTGTTTACTACAACTACTCACGTTGGTAAGGGTTTAATGGAGGTAAATCTTAATAAACCAAACTATATATACTGGGATAATCCTAATGAAATTGTAGACCGATTGAGACTGTTAATAGCATCACAACATGCTGGTAACAATAATCATTCTAATGAAATAATATCTATAGTCGAAGAACTAAGAGAAGCAAATATAATTGAATAACTTTTAAATAAATAAATAAAAACAAATTATGACTGTTGACAAATTTGGTCATTACTATAATCAAAAATATATAGGAGATATAACAAGAAACACCCTTTCAAAAAATTTCAGTATCACATTTAATGGAAATAATATAGATATAGAGAATAAAAGAATTTTAAATTTATCACCTCCAATTAATGGGGCAGATGCTGTTAACAAACATTATGTGAATACACAAATTACCCATATGCAAGAACATTTAAAAAGGGGTATAAACAAAGAAGTTTTAATTGTTCGAAATGAAATTAAAGAGACATATATAGTGTAATGATTACGCTTTCATCACAGCAACAGCAACAACAACATAATGGAAAAAAGAACAATAATAAATGAACTACATTCTAGAGCGCGCAAAAGTTTCTTACGACGCAAAGTAATTACAAAGGGAATTGATGATCTTTGGCAAGCAGATTTAGTAGAGATGGGCAACTATTCGACTATAAACAACGGCTATAAATATATGATAACAGTCATTGATACATTCTCCAAATACGCTTGGGCTGCAGCAATTAAAGCAAAAACCGCATCTGAAGTATCCAAAGCTTTTCAGAAAATACTAAGTAAGGGGCGAATACCTAAAAATTTACAAACAGATGACGGTAAAGAATTTTTTAATAAGGAATTTGGTTTGCTTATGCGCAAATATTCAATTAATCATTACTCTACATATAGTGTAATGAAAGCTTCAATAGTTGAACGGTTTAATCGAACACTAAAAGGTATGATGTGGAGAGAATTTAGTTAAAATGGAACATTTCACTGGATTGATATTTATAAAAAACTAGTTGATCAATATAACAGAAAAACTCATAGTAAAATCAAAATGGCGCCTATTGATGTAAAACGTGAACATGAACAACATCTACTGAAAACTGCATTTAGCAGTTTAAAAATGTTTAAGTCATCACGATTTAAAGTCGGTGATTATGTTCGCATAAGCAAATACAAACATATTTTTGAAAAAGGTTATACACCAAATTGGACTACAGAAATATTTAAAATAAAAACGATACATAACACCTATCCAATCACATTCTTACTAGAAGATTACCAAGGAAATCCTATAAAAGGGGCATTTTACAAAGAAGAAATACGTCGTACACATTATCCTAATACATTTCTGGTGGAAAAAATTTTAAAAGAAAAAGATGATAAAGCGTATGTTAAATGGCTAGGGTTTCCAAGCCAACATAATTCATGGATTACTAAAGATGAAATATTATAAGAATAAGTATTTATAAGATTTTTTTTTTTTTTGTTTTTAATAAATACCTAAATTTAATAAAAGAAAAAAAACCCCAGCATTTTGTTTCATTTAAAGTTTAGCGCTCATAATGTCAATTACATTATCGTTAAGTGGCAATTCATCAGTTTTAACAGCAAATTATTTCCCTCCAATAGATCTTAAACATGACTATGAATGTTCTCTAGTTGATTTTCATTCATACAACTCTATTCCTAATGTAGATTATGATAATAATTTATTTCATATAGGAGATAAAGTAATTGAAATTCCTATCGGATCATATGAGTTGCAAGATATTGTGGATTATATAGTTGGACAGTATAAAGCAGAAAATTTCAATAAATCTATTCTGATTAAAGCTAATAATAATACTTTACAAATTGAAATTACTTCCTCCCACGATGCAATTTTCTTTGATCGAAAACGATCCATTGGTAAATTATTAGGTTTTAGTAGGCGATTATTAGAAGCTGGAAGAAAACATGTATCAAATCAACCTGTTAATATATTAAGAGTTAATGCTATACAAATTCAGTGCAATATCATAACTGTAGCATATATGAATAACTCTCCCGCACATATACTACACGAGTTCGCATTAGACGTACCACCAGGCTATAAATTAGATGTTATTGCTAATAACATAATTTATTTACCAGTAAACGTCAAAGAAATAACATATCTCAAGATTTGGATTGTTGATCAAGAAAATCGTGCAGTAAATTTCAGAGGTGAAGAAATAACACTTAGATTACATCTAAGACCACGGAAAAAATGATAATTTACAAAAAAACTAGGCACATTAACGTTAATAGAGACATTCCTACTAATCATATTAAAGCTACAAGACCATCATTAACGAAAGAAAATACAGCCTTTTTAAAATTGCTTAAGTTAAAAATAAAGAAAAATGTCTGATATACTCAATGTCATTGAAAACCCATATTCTGATGAAAATATAATAAAAAAAGATTACCATAGCTATGTGCCCTATATTCAATCATTTAAAAACAATGATGAAATTCGAATTACACTACAAAATCAAGACTTATATGTTCTTCTGTCTGAAAGCTACTTATATATAGAAGGAAACATACACAACTCTAAAGGTGAAGAAGCATCACAAAATACTAGATTGAGGAATAATTGTGTTGCATACTTATTTGATGAAATACGGTATGAGATTAATGGTGTTGAAATTGATCGTACTCGATACTTGGGAATATCTAGTACAATTAAGAATTATGTCTCACTTAATGAATTTGAAAGTAATATGATGAGAAATGCAGGATGGAATATTTCTGAAGACCTGCAAATGCAAAAATTTAATTTTTATATTCCCCTAAAACTACTATTGGGATTTGCTGAGGATTTCAATAAAATAATTTTAAATAGTAAACATGAACTTATTCTTTTACGAAGTTCAAATGATGATAAGGCGTATTACTCAACAGATGCTGATGAAAAATTGAGTTTATCGATTAAGAATATAACATGGAGAATACCACATATTCACCTATCAGATGCACGAAAAATACAAATAATGAAGGTTATAAAGGAGGGTGTTTCATTACCCATAGCATTTCGCAGTTGGGACTGTTATTTTAATCCAACATTTTCCGAAGGCAGAAATCATAACTGGAATATTAAACTATCAGTGAATAGAGAAAGACCAAGATTTCTTTTATTCGTTTTAGAAATAATATAGATAATAAATATATACACTCGGACTTAAAAAATGTTAAAGTACATTTAAATTCAGAATCCTATCCATATGATGATTTAAATTTAAAATTTGAGGAGAATCGATATGCTATTCTATATGACATGTACGCTTAGTTTCAACAAAATTATTATATAAGAGAAGCACAACCACAACAATTCCAATTGCAGTAGTTGATGTTAGCTATCAAAATGAAATTATTAAAAATGGACCTATCGATGTGAAAATTGAGTTCGAGACAAGCAGTCCAGTACCAAAAAATACAAATGCTTATTGTTTAATCCTACATGATCGTATGATTGAGTATACACCTTTAACTGGACTTGTTCGAAAAATTGTATAATAAATATACGTCCATGTTCTGGAAAACGCTAATCGCTTAAAATTTGCGTTTTCGATTTGAAAACGCCAAACAGGTGTTCTGAAAAACGAAAACGCTAGAAATTTGGCGTTTTCAAACCGCTAGTGTATACTTAAGCGATCTGGTCTATTTTATTAAAACTGCACTTTAAAGAGAAAAGGAAATGGCGCACAATTTCAATTTAATATGTTTTTTATTTATTTAATGAAAATCTTGTAACATTTTTTCACGATTTTAATTAAAAAAATGCAATTAAAAAATTTGCTTTGAGTTTGTCAATTGTGTGATGCAGTAGTTTACTTATGAACATGTAATAAAGCTGTAGGCATTTAAATTTTAAATTTATTTTGCAGAACTAATTTGTAAATTAAATTGTTTGTTTACGTTTTGTTATGATAAAACATATGTTTTCATTGCTCAAAAACAACTTCGAAAAATAGCAAAACGCTAGCAAATCGCCTGGTTTTCAGAACATGCTGAAATGCGTTTTGCGTTTTTGAAATCGTAAGCGATTTGAAAACGCTGCGTTTTCCAGAACATGGACGATAAATTAATTTTTTTCTCTTCAATACTTACTTTTTTTGTATTTGTTCTAATATAAAAGAAAGAATAAAATCTGTTGTTTTTTTTTATTTAATTATTGAGTCTTTTTATTTAAATAAAGATGTATATATGTATATATGTAAATATTTATATATACATGTAGATATAAATAAAAGGTATTGTATAAATATTTTATTAAAAGTAATTATTTTATAACTCTATTTCTTTAATTAACATATCTAATTCATATTCACCATTACCACCATCTGATTGATAATGATGCCATGCATATGTGTTAATATTATCATTTTTAATATATCGTTTAGTATCATTAAAACTTAGTGCTATTTTATTAACTTCATTTGTTAATATGGTATGTAATTTAGATGTAAACGTTTGCATAGAAGCATACACCACTTCCTTATTAAATAAAACATTTTTATACATTTCAATGCTAAAGTTTTCTACAACACACTTTTTAACCCCCTTAGCTTTTTTAACATCCTTCTCACAATCTTGAACCGCGAATGAGTATACTTTAGGTGCTAAGCCTACAAACTCTGTAATAAACCTACCCTCAGTCTCATCTTTCATCATTCCCAATACTTTTTTATTAACTAGTGGAAAGTTAAATGGATTATTTAATGAATATGAAGATGTATCGAATAGTGCATTTAAATCATTTTTAATGTCAGCGTAAAAATCTTCCGTCTTTATTGAATATATGAAAGAATCTGTATCCATATAATTGAGACTTATATTTGTATCAAATTTTGGTTTCATATATTCATAATGGAAGTCATACATTTTCCATTTTGACAATTCTAACACACAAAAACCCAAGTAAATTGGTTTATTATAATACGTCTGAGTTTTATTCATTTGCACAGCCCAAAGCGTATCAGTAAATTGGGAAATACTATGAAAATTTGGTTTTGCAATTAGCTCACCAACACCCAATTTGTTGCGATTAGTACGACCCCATTCACTTACCAAGCGCACGTCGTTTCTTTTATCGACATTTTCCATAGTTTTACCATATACAGCGTTGTTAAGCAATTTAAAGAAATCTTTTGCAAATTCATTCTTTGCTGCTGTTCTATATTGTGTATTTAAATCTATGTATGTCTTTAACCACGGTTTTTGTTTAAATTTAAGAATTCGGTGAACTTTTTGCAAAACCAATCCAGTATTTAAACATTGTTCTAGTGTTTTATAATGGATAACATAACTCTTTTTATCTGATAAATCAGCTACTAGTTTCTCGTGTTTACTCCCACTAATTATTTTGTTTTCTGAGCAAAACGGCAAGTCATTGTGATAGTCATGACAGCTTAAAGGGTAAGCCAAATCGACTTCATAAATATACCCAACTTCTGAATCATGGGAAATATTTTTGGGGTGAACAAAATCATTTGTCCAAGTAAAGCCTCCATACGGAAGTGCTTCCGACATTGCCCAACCATAAAGATTATTTACATCGAAATATAGTATATACTCTGAAGGCTTTGTGGAATCATGATCATTAAGATATTTATGATTAGCCTTACTATACCTTTTACTACATTGTGTAAGGCCACCACGAATTCCTCGCTTAACGAAATTATACATTTCTAGATCTGTAAACAGTTCTAGTTCAATTTTTGTATATTTCAACATTGCATCCCATGAAAGGCCTGGTATGGTATAGTAATGTGAAGAATCTAGCTTATAAATATTCTTACAGAGTTTTCTAAAGTTTTCAAATACATCTGTAAGTAAAAGCACATCAGTTTTTAAATATAGTTTCATGTAATCCATAATTGATTTACAATCAAACTTTTTCCAAATTTTTCCTGCAAGTTAATAATCTTCCTCGGAACAGTGTTTATCAGTTAAACTGCTGTAAAACGATTCAATTGGTGGGAGTTTATTTTCTTTTAATTTTTCAAATGAATCTAAATATTCATATGGAAAAACACCCTTTCGTTTCATTAGAGAAAACTCATCCTCATCTACAAAATTTTCTTTAATTGAATTTAAAT
Organism: Pollenia labialis; assembly: GCA_949318255.1. NCBI lineage: Eukaryota > Metazoa > Arthropoda > Insecta > Diptera > Polleniidae > Pollenia > Pollenia labialis. The sequence continues at coordinate 60,400,345 of OX439139.1, read as the reverse complement.
CTCTATCACTTAAATTGCTAGCTAATGAATCTAATCCCGCTGCCATAAATCTAAAAGAGTCAAAAACCTTAGTTCAATTTTTTGTTCGGTTTTATATTTTCGTACTTTTTCAAGTTGTTCTTGAATAGTATGCTGAGGAATATTTTGCTTACGTTATTTTAAATATAACCGATTTATATGATCATCAATTTCTTTATCAGTATATACCCGAACAGTATGAGATAAAGAAATGTATAGCTCCTTATTTATTGGAATTACATTTGTATCGCCTTTAATACTAAGTAATTCCTTAATAAATAAGTGACAATCATACTTTGAAAAATTGTGGAAAAAAATTGGAATGAAGTTTGGAATTTTGTAATTTAAATTGCATGAATTATGTGCAGATCCTCTATATTTTCCTGATAAATGACAGTGGTCTCTAACGACTAGTTCATCGCCTAGTTCCTTATCGCAAATATGACAGAATTTGGAGTTTGAAAAATGTTCTTCTTCTAAGGGGGTTAATGGTATCATGGGTATAACCTTTTCAAAAAATTTCTTATAAATATCCCTACACTCGTTAATTAAACTATCTATAAAATGTTGCCCTACATTAATGGTACTATCATTATTAGCAAACATTTGAAACTTATCTAAATTCTTATTAAAATTACACTTAATATTAAATCCATATGCACATGGCACATGTTTTCTTAAGAATCTAGAGTTAACACTATTACTACTTACACTAGTGCATTCTTCAAGAACACATTCAAAATCAGCATATACAGTGAACGGGAGATCCATTTGTCGCTCATTATGGGAAAACTTTAGAACAGATTTTTCTCCCTCTGGCATCTTGGGAATGCACTCTCCACATTCTTTCTCCTTATGAATTATCATTCTCTCCGGTATAGTTGTATGGTAAAGGCAACCATTACAAAATATTATACTACCATTATGTGCTGATAATTGATTTGAAAGTAGTCTAAAATAAATAAAAATTAATTTAATAAAATAGATTTTTTTTTTATAAAGCTTTATGTTCATTTTATACTAATTACCTAGAAATATTCTTTATTAAAATATAGTGCATTTTACTCCCGCATGCACTTTCCAACAGCAACAAATTTATATGCACTTCCTTCTCTTTTTTTGTTATGTAGTATGGACCAACAACCGTTTTCAATTTTCGGTCGAACCCGAACACATTTATACTTATTTCCTTATTGTTTTTTTCAAAATACTTTATATCCTTCACATCAGTTGGAAATTTCATTGAAGTGAAGTTAAGTATTGTACCGGACTCAAGCGTAATAATTTGCTCAGAAATATCATTAATGTTATAAATTGTCTGTCTGTGTACATTACTGGCATCACCATTATAAAATGCTGCTATAATACTCCATTTAAAACAGAAGACGTCATTATTTTGGACGTTTATACAAGCACGTTTTCGTATTAGCTCTATAGGTGTTGGTATATACTGGGATCCGGATAATGGTGATGCCTTGTTAATATTAATTTCCAGACATTTAATTTGGATAAGCGTCCAACCAGAATCTCTTTCTTGAAACTCAGACATCTTTGCTTTAATCTTTTCAAATTGAAGTGTAAGAGCTGAGTTTATATTGTCTGCCCTTGATAAACGTATCATTTCTGTATTGTGATACATATCAGTTTCGGGCTTATCAGGATGTGCTGGTAGCTTATATCGGGCTGTCAATTCCAAATTAAATTTCACAATTATGTGCTCAGCCAAACAATTATTTAATAATTTCTGAACGTATATTTGTCCTTCTTTCAAATATTCATTCACATTCAAATTCCAATCTCCTTTCGGAAAACGATATGTTAAAAGTCGAGATTTAAATGAATTTTTTATCAATTGAATCCGGTTTCCAATTTTTTCCTGTACATTTTTCTTATGTTCGGGTTGTGAACAATGAATAAACCATTGTTGAGGTTGAATTTTAGCATTACAATCCTCACACATAGTAAAAGTTTCTGCACAAAACTCAGGCTGTTGTTGTTTAAATGGTATATTTGATTGTAACATCGATATACGCTTCCTAGATGCAGCCGATGTTGAAGGATATTCATTCTTTTCTTCTACTTGTTGTTGTTGTGGTTGTTGATGCTGCTGTTGTTGTTGCTGCTGTTGTTGTTGCAGGTGTTGTTGTTGCAGTTGTTGTTGTTGTTGTTGCTGTTGCTTTTGTTGCTGCTGCTGTTGTTGTTGTTGTTCTATATGGATTTCAACATGTTTCTTTTTTTCCATTGATGTCATGGATATATGATTACATATATCACATGGCATATGGATTGTGGAATGTTTTTTTAAACATTTTTTATTTTTGTAAAGATTTTGGCAAATTTCACAAATAAATATACTAGCCATAATGAATTTTTAAAATTTATATTTCTTTTTTTTTTATTTTTAAAACCACAAACTTTCTTAAGCAAGAATACTTTAGAAACTAAATGAAAAGAATATATTTAAACCTTATATACACTTCAATTTGCTACACGGGCAACCATAATAAATTAAAGAAAAAGAGGATAGTTGTGGGTTCAATCCCCAACACATTTTGGCATGCTCCAACTTTTTGTATGGAAAAAGTGCCGCTGAATCCCCATAAACACAAATTTTTTCTGTCAATACAATAACTTTACCCACAATAAAAATTTTAAAGGTTTCATATTTCCCTATTCTATCCAAAATTTTTACATCAATTGCTTCTATAACATTTTTAATAGCTCAATAAATTCATAATTTATAGATAGAAAAAATGTTGACCTACATTTTCTAGCGTTTACAAATGTTGACCTACATTTTCTATTACAAATGTTGACCTACATTTTCTATTACAAATGTTGACCTACATTTACTAGCGCTTTTAACACATGTCAACCGCTCAATTAATTTTTACAACACCTAATTAAGAATAAAACTAGAGAAAGACTTATCAGTAATATTTTCATTTTCCAATTTCTTCTACAAGATCTATCTGTCTGTCTGTGTATATGCTCATATTCAAGACACACTCCAATACAATACCCTTATCATCTCACACCCCATAAATTATTAGTTTTAATATCAGCGCTTTGAAAAAAATTGTCCACAAAAAAATTTTTCAAAATCAAGTGCATCTACAAGTACACAGTATGTCTGTCTGCCTATTGATCTACATGCATACATATCCACAAAACTAAATCACATCTTTCTCAAGTGCATCTAGGTCTGTCTGTCCGTCTATCGATCACAACAAAAGAAAGGCTTCAACAATGCACCCAACACTTGTGCATTGCTCCCCCAACATTTTATTTTTTTTTTTCTTAATCTCAGCTTTATTGCTATCCTATAAAATTTAACGACTTTTTTATTACTTTGTTTTGAAATTTTTTTAAAAATTTGACCTACTTTAACACGTGTTCATGAATTTCCCCCCTAATTTTTTCCAAATTCTCAGCTTTATGGCTTTTTTTTAAATTTTATGACATTTTAATTGATTTTTTAAAAATTTTATGACATTTTTATTGCTTTTTTTTAATTTATGACATTTTAATTGCTTTTGGTGACCTTTTAATGGCCTAAAAAACCAACGATGACCTTTAATGGCTTTTATTACTCTCCCCCATACTAAACCTATAGGAAGTTGACCTTTTAATGGGCTTTTGTTCCAAAGTGAATTAGAACTCTCAATATACATATACTCACAGCCAACAAATAATCATTCTATCATCATAGCCTTCCAAAGGCTGTTCTTCAAACATGCCATTTTGATAATAAAGTATACACAAAAAAAGTTTTTTCTTTAAGTAAATGTAGAACTTTGTTTTTTTAATATTTTTATTTTTTTTTTTTGATATTTTTAGTTTGCTGGGTTATGGATTTATTGTTGATTATTGTTTTGTGGCTATTGAGTATTATTATTTGTTGTTTTAAGTTTGCGGTTTTGTTTTCTGTTTGGTTTTTTTTTCACAAATGACGTTGTAATTATTGTTGTTGAAGTTCAAAATTTTAAATTATGATTTTGCAGTAAATTGTTGTTGTTGTTTGCTTTTAAAATTTTCTATTTCTTTTTATGCTTTGTACTGGAGTGTTTCTTTTAATTTGAGCTTATTGTTTTTAAATGTAAATTGTTATCATTGTAAATCACTGTATTTATTTAGAAAATATGTTTTTGTTATTTTTTATTTTATGATTGTTTATTAAAACGATTGATTTTGCTGTTTTGTTTTTTTAAAGATATAAAAACAATTTAGTTTTTTAGACTTTTTTATATAAATCACAATTTTTAGGTATTTAGTTCATAATAAATTAACAAAAAATACGGAGCACAATTTCAAAGCGACTTTACACAAAAAGAGTTGCCGTAGTGTCTTTAGCTGACTGTTTTAATTTCTGTCTCTTTGTGCACCAGGAATCGGAGTCTAGCAATTAAATACCAAATTATTAAGCATAAAAGGAGAAAACACAATTTTTTCTTAAACTGTCAGTAACGTCACGCAATCTTTTGTTTGCAAAAATACCCTGCTATATGCAAATAATGCTACATTTAAGAATTAATGATGAAAGTACTTCAAAAATAATTAGTTAACGGATAAAAAAACATTTTATAAAAATTTGTCAGTAACGTCACCATTTATTTGCGGCTGATTGCTTTAAGCCCTAATTGGCCCAAAAAGCCAAGCTTTGTAAAAGAATGTAAAATGTCTAAACAGACACAAATTTTGCAATGGCATACAAATGTAAAAAAAAATTAAGGCTTTGTGACAAAAAAAAATCTATGTGGTTTCATTTTTCGTGGCCTTGCCCATATGCGTCTTTAAAAAATTACAATGAAGTAGCACGTCACTACCAAAATCAACTAATGCCTTTTCCTTTAAAGGGCACCTCGACAGCGATATATAAATATTTTCCTGGTTTAAAAACCACATTTAAATTGTAACATTGAAGCCTCAGCATAAAACGTTGTAACCTTGCTTATGATCCGTTTCAACATTTACTTTATTTCCATAAGTATATTGATGAAACCTTATACAACAGAACAATATCGCAAACAATTCTTTCTCAATTTGTGCCTTATTCGTGTGTGCACTTGTTAAAGACGCTGAATGGGGGTTTTCTTATGTAAAATCGCTGCTGCAACAGCATGCTTGGACGCATCGACTGTGAATGTTAATTGTTTGTTGGGATCAAAAAATGGCAATGCAGGTGTCTTTGTTATCTCTTGTTTTAGGTCATAAAACTCCTTGTCGTGAGTTTCACTCCAATGCCAAGCTATGTCTTTTCTTAAAAGTTTACGTACATTTTTGTTCTTCAACGACAAATTTTCAAGAAAGCTACCAAGGTAATTTATCATACCCAAACACCGTTGTAGTTCCGTAACATTTTTTGGAATTGTTTAAAAACATCGATTTTTCAACGATGAGCATCGATGCTAAAAAAATATCGTAAAAACATGATACATGATACAGATTCTCACCATTTACATAGAGTTCGTCCTTAGTAAAATTAATATGTATTTACAAAATTTGCTCAAATTATCTACAAGATTGCCATTTGTACTTAGCACACAAGGTTAACAAAGACAGATAACCAGCCAGAGGGCGGATGGACATCGTTAGACAACTTTAAAAAGTGTTGGAGAAATTGAAGCAACACTTTAAAACTGAATTTCGCAAAAAAAAAAAATTATTTATTGTAGGCACAAAAAAAATCTTAAATGTATCAAAATATGCCTTAAAAAGGCAAAATATGCGCTATAAATTTAAAAAAATGCTGCAAAAAGCTCTTTGAACTAAATTATGCAAAAAAAATGCTGCAAACGGTAAAATATGCAAAAATATGCACTAACAAATCGATGCCAAAATTCATAAAAAGCTCTAAAACGGATAAATATATTATTTCCGCCTTCATTGGTCGCGCAAGGAACCACATGCAATTGCATATTTAGGGTTTCCCTGGTAATAACTATTAACATTAAGAATCTACTTAAGCTGGGATCACACGATTGCCGCAATGCACCAATTTTCACACTTTTTAATACCCCGATCGTGTGACCGTACAACCAAATGGCTCATGTACCAATCAAGGACAATATTGTGCTTACTTTTACTAATCAAATGCATCCCTGGTGCGGCAATCGTGTGACTGTTTGCTATGCAACCGCGCGTCAATAAAAATAACAAAAATGCACCAATATTTATTGTGTTCTTGTGCGGCAAGCAAACAACACAATACGCGCCAATATTTGCCATTTTTTTTTTATTAAATATACTTTTTTGTGTTTCTTTTAGTAGGTAAAAGGCTGTAATTGAAAAAAAGTTAAAAATTGTAAAAATGTTATTAAAAAAAATTTAAATAGATGAAAATATTAAATGGACGATGTCGACGTTTTTTGTTTTGACTCCGATGCACAGAGGGGTGAAATCACAAAAAATGGAGATTAATTAAACTACTTATCCAATTTTAAAAATTCTTTCACTATTAGAATGCTACGTTATCACTGAGTGACATAGGCTACACATCTTTTGGAAAAGTGGGCGGTGCCACTCCCCCTATTAAAAATCGCTCTAGCGGCCATAGTAATAGACAGATTGTCATGAAACTTCCCTAATGTACTGTTGACCTGCTAATAGTCCTTGGATATACTTGGTTATGATTGGATAAAGGGGCGTGGCACAGCCCATATAACCTGAAACTTAGAACGGATATATCTCATGAACTATCAGAGGTATGAATATGAGATTTGGTATATCTGTTAATCGTACAGTATGAATTACATCCAAGGTGGAATAGGGCGGTGTCACGCCCCCTTTTAAAAAATAGCTCTGGCTCAGTCGGATTTTTTTTTTAAAAAGGTTGGAGGCATGTTAAACCACTGATACTTCTTAACAAAAAGTCGAGCTGTATTCTGAGCAAATACTCTAAATTTTTCTACATTTATATCATGACCACAAGATACGGCAATTAATATTGTGTGCATGTCCTTAATCAGCTCCAGATCTAGTTTCGTAATATCTGCTGTGATTTCAGCGTTTTCAGAAAATCTTCGTGCTGTGTTGCCATCATTTGAATTGCCGAAGCCGGGCTTAGGTTGGTCAATAATAAGTCCAGTTTTTTTCCTGAATTCCGTTTGAATACGACTCTTGTTTTCAGCAACAACAAATTTTTCGAAATCGGTTCTTGCTTGCCATTTTTTAATTGGTAATTTATATGCCACGTGAAGAAGACATTCATAAAAACGTATCCAACCATGCAGTATAGAAAGACCGAACTCCAATTGTTTAACCTCTTTAGCGATCATTCTTCCAATGTCGTTAAATTCTTTACTCGTGGATCCACATAAATAACACTTCTGGGTTGACAATTATAACAACGAAAATGTAGACAAAGCAAACAAAAGACAAGAACTGGTGTTCTTTGCTTGAGTGACTATTTTCACAATTAATTTAATAAAAAAATTTCGCGCAAAAACGCGCAACATCTTATTACTGAATATGAAAGCCTAGGAACTGTTGTTTCTTAACAAATTAATATTCTAACGCCAACTAACACCATTCATATTTAAATATCCACGAATATTTTGAAAATAGCCAAAATTGAGACATATTTTAAAAAAATTTTTAAAAATACTTCTACACAATTTTTGTTAACACAATTATTTTTAGAATAACGCTAAAATACCTGAGGTTGAAGTTTCCATAGTAGAAGTATTACTTTTGACTTGCGAAAAACTATATATTAAGCTTCGAAATATACCGAATTTCAATTAACACTATTGTGCGCGAATAGCTCAAAAATTACTTAACTTTAATGCAATGCATCTGGACAAGTAAACAACATATGACATTGAAATTTTCAGTAGTGATGTAGAATTTTATATACTGTAATCGGCTACTAAATATTTTTCAAAAAAACTAATTTTCATTTTTCAATTAATATCCATTTTTTGCGATTTCACCCCTCTGTGCGATGTATCGCACATCAAAACATCGATGTTTATGCATCCCTACTCACAATTCGATACAAAAACTACTCTTCACCAATTACTTACACATTCTTAAAGGATTAGCAATAAATCTTTGCTTATTTTTATGCTGGAAATATAATTCTAATGATTTATTTTAAAACAACCCAAAATAATAAATAGTAGTTTTTACATGTATTTTTTAATGGAAAAAGTTATAAAGTTATGTGGGCTTTTTCTGCAAGTAATCATTCATAAACTCCTTGAGGCTTCCCAATTTTTCTTTTGACCACTTTAAATTGAATTCTACATTGTTCTCTGCCGCTTTTAAAGTCGAAATTGAATGTTCGAATTTTGCGGAGTATTGGTTAATAAAGGACTTCAGTTTTTTAAATTGATCTTCAGTGGTGAAATACCCTGCAATTTCATAAACAGTCGCAGCAATGGAAGGGTAACCACCAATGCTGTAAAATAAATTAACGTTATTGATTTCTCTATTTTTTTTATAATGTAAATTATAAGCTTACGCTTTAGCAAGTTTTTCAAAGTTTTGGACAATCAAATCGAAAACCATGTCAACATTTTCGTTGTTTTTAATGCACAAATTACACAACTGTCCGGCCTTGTCTATTTGATGTACGGCGTCGGAAATGATTATTTTGAAGAATTTGTCCACCAATTGCTTGTCCTTTATGCAACTCAAAGAATCAAAAATCAAAGTTTTTTCGCTAGCAATATCTTCGGTTTTGTATTTGGTATAAAGTGTGTTGAAATCAGATTCTTTGCCTTCACGCATAATGGTACAATAAACAATAGAACGAATGTCGGCTGGAATATCGGGTTTATTGAAATATGACTTGGCTATGGTTATGCATTCAGATATTCCCAATTTGCAGGACCAATCTAAAATATTTTCACGGTTGAAAATATCTAAAGTATTGTAATTGTATTTATTTTTCGCTTTGAGGCCCAACGTGTTGTATGGGCCTTTAATGATGTCACGGATGAAAGGAGCAAAGATATCAGATTCATTACCCAAACGAGTCATTAAATATCTGAATCCATTAAAGGCAGCAGTCCATGGCAAATAATCGTTTTCAAATTCAAGATATTTAAAAATATTTAAAGCCAAACTGTAACCAATAACACCAGCACGAGCTAAGTTGAATAGATCATCAACGATTTGGGCACGATTCAATGCATGAATTTCATTCCTGCTTTCAGAAAACAATTTGTTACTGATTTGATACCAAGATTCATTATCATAATTGACGCGATAGAAACCGGTTTCCTGAATATTGCCAATGACCCAAGTAGTATTCTCACTAACATATATGTTAGCGGGATATGGTTCAAGAAACAATTTCGGCTGTATGCTTTCAAAATCATTTTCAGAACTTGTTGTGTATGTTATAGGAACAGTGTATGTTAGTGTGGTATCCACAATGTCAAAATCCTTCAATAAGAAACGTTTTTGGCTGATTTCTACAGTGGTTTTGGAGGTACGTTTAAAGGTGACAACAGGGTAACCGACTTGCCTGGTGAAGGAATTGAAGTATTTTTCGGAGTAATTACGAAATTTAACAGGCCAGTACTGCTCCCAAATTGTAAAGAGATCCAAAGGAATTGTGTTTTTGTATTTACTAAAATATACAAAATAATTTGAATTACATTTCGATGTTTTACTAAAGTAATAAAAAAACAGTGTTTAAATTGCTTGCTTTAAAATAAAAACTGAAAATTAAAAAAACTGTGATTTTTAAATGACAACGTAACGTGTTGATAGAGAGTGAGCAAAAGCAGAAACAGAAAGATTATCTGTGTATTGTAAATTCAATTTTATTCAGGCAAACAATTTTTTTTATTATACGTTGTTTTCGGTTAAGTGAGCCCCGCTTAATTGAGTTTCCCGTTAATGCACTTAAAATCATTGAACGAAATTATTCAGTATAACTGTATGTAAATAAACCCGTTTAATTGCGTTACCCGCTTAATTATTTCGCAAAATAAGACGGCATTGCGAAAAACAAAAGCAAATGTTTCGGTTAATTATTTTTGATTTGTTTTTGCTCCTTTTATATTGAATTTTGTGATTTTTGCTCCTATTTAAACATTTTGTTTTTTAATAAACCTAAACAATTTTTTAACTTAATAAATAAAGAAATGATTTTTATTTTCTATTTTAACATATGGGTGTTTCGCTTTATTGCACATCATGCTCAATTAAGCGATTTTTGTTTTAATTGCGTCGGCGATTCAATTAACCGAGTATCGCTTAATTAAGTTTCCCGTTTAATTGCGTCAAAAGTCGTGCATTTTTAGAAACTCAATTAAGCGGATATAACTGTATCTATATAAAGAAAGACATATCGTTAACAAAAACGCAAAAGGCTCTTAACTAACCAAAAATTTAAAATCGACACTTTTATTGATTCTGATGTATTGCATCAACACAAATCACCACAAAATTTGGAATCTTTCGACCAAAATTAACAAGAAACAACGGTCGTGTACACAAAAGATAGTTTGCATAATATGCAACATTGTCAATTGTCAAAACAACTGGAAGTTTTTCGCTGCTCATGTAAAATTTTCAAAATGTTAGATACGAACTTTTGCGCTTCAGATATAAAAAAATGTTAATTACAAACCAGTGTTGCCAAAATTAGGGAAAAATCTTTACATGTAGGGTTTTTTGATACTAAAGTAGGGGCGTAGGGAAAATCGGACGGATTTTTCATATTATTTTATTACATACATGAGTTGTACATATTCTTAATTTCCATATCTTTTGCTATGCAGTAGCAAGCAACGGAAAAGAAGTTAATACTTGCTGAACTTGCAGCAAAAAAAAAAAATAAATAAATAAACAGTAACTGCAATTTGTTTAAGTGGTTCTTTGCTGACTGATTAAGTTGAGAACATACACAAAGTAAGACTTACCAATTTATTTACTCTCTTTTTCTGCTTTTGTTTTTTGATTTTACTGTGGTCTTTTTCTTAAGTTAAGTTACGTAATAACAAAAGCATTTTAAACGGCCAAGCATTTTTAAACACTGAAAAAACTTACTGAGTTACCAGATATTTCTTCAAAGATTCTCTAAAGTTACTTTCCCCCAAAATGTGTTTAGTCATATGTATAAAAGTGGCTCCTTTGTAGTTAGAAATGCTGTTAAACATGAGCATGATATCGGTTTTGGTGCGAACATTTTCGTTACTAATTGGATAGGTTTTGCTTGTAGCATCATAGGTCATCATAGTATGGATTACATCAACAACAAACTGGCTTGGCATATTAAAGGAGCTATCAGCCTAAAATTGAATAGTCAAACATGTTTTTAAAAATTTATTGTGAAATATTTACGAATAATTGCAATTGATTTGTTATAATTTCTTTATTTAAAATCTACTTTTAATTTGATTATTTATTGGTTAAACTGTGCAATTAATTAGGAGTTTTCGACTGTAGTATTAATGAAAATATTGGAAGATGATTTAGATGTTGTGTTTAGCCAATGATCAGCCAGTCTACTGTAAGAAGAGTGCTATATTTGTGTTTACCGAATCTTAAAAACCCTTAATCATAGTATTGAAAACGCAAATTTTAATTAAATCTACAAAAAGAAATGAAACTAAAGCGTTTTGGATTGAAATACATAACTTTAAGGGATAAGAAATCAGAGAAAGTTTACTCTCCTTTTGGTTTAAAATGTGTTTAAACCCACAAATCTATAAATCACTAAATATATAAACCATCTTTAAACGCATAAAATTGGGCGTTTAAACCAGAACTGTGGTGTCGTCAAGAAATAGTGATAACTCCAACTCCATCCAATGAAATTTTTTAAGTACGACTCCAACTTCCACTCCTTTGATTTGCAGTGTATATGAGACTGGTCCTCATTTGACTTTAAACTCTTATTTTAATGAAGTTCATTTTAAATGGTTAAATACAGCAAAAAAAGATTCCATAAAAATTTCAAATCCGTATATCAATTTTAACAATTAAGCATTGAGCTTAAATATAGGTTTATACATATGAGCAGGTAAGATGCAAAACTCGTTCGTTACACTTTATTCGAATTTTGGGAAAATGCAAAAAACATATAGCGCCCGATTAAATGGATCAAATTAGTTAAACTATTCTGATTCTGAAGTGTTATGCCATTCTTGATTAATAACTCAACAGTTGAAAAAATTAAACCAACTGAAATATAAAAAAAATATTTTAATCAGGCTTAAGTTCATCAAATTTAATTTTCATTAAATGGTAACCAGCCGCCTGGGTTCGAATCTCAGGTCAGTCAAGAATGAATGATTATCAATTACAATTTTAATTAATTTTCATGTTGTAAAATTCCTTTCTTCATAAAAATAATTTAATGAAAATTAAATTTGATGGACTTAAGCCTGATTAAAATATTAAAAATTTGGATAAAAACCATAAATAGTTCAACAAAATAACCACATTTCTAATTATAAAAACAATAGATTTAATTTTGCAACGAACGAGTTTTCGAAAGAAACGAGTTTTGCTTCAATCTATATGGGATCGAACTAGTTTTCAAATACACTATAGACCACCAGGAAAATTTTTCATTTAGCTTGAGTATATTTTGAAAGTTAAATTAATTTATTAAAATTATGCAAACAGTGCTAAAAAATGCAACAGAATCAGAATTTTTCCTCTATGGATGAGTAAATTCCCAGAAGTCTTATCTAATGTAGTTTTCGAGATAGAAAAGTTGAAAACAACACCGAGTCCAACTTGCTTCGACGTAAATTGCATCAAATTTATTAAGTGTGGTTTACCATTGAATTTGAAGATGCGCCTTTTGGTTTTACTTCAATAATTTATATAGAACATTTCGAAGATACAATTAAGGTAAAATAAATTGTTGTAAGCCTTGTATTATTTTTGGGAAATCGCAAAGCTTTTGTTGTTGGACTTGGTACTGTAAGTCTCAAGGGATTGAACAGTACCTATACCATCATGGGATATACAAAACACCAATTCCATTTTAATAAGTACAGTAATGTTACCATATATGTATAACGTAATTTTATTAAGGAAATCATCGAGTTGAAAAAAAACATATTAGATTTTTATAACATATTCGAACAAAGGCAAATTTTTAATACAGAAATTGAAGTATTTGTGATTTTCAACATGTTTTTGCGGTAGTTTATCTCCCACCTGCAGAGTTAAAAATATATGAATAGAAATCTTTTTCTTCAGTGTATTCGCCACAGTTTTTCCGTCCCATAGTTAATCAATTGTTATCTCAATTTCTGAAACTCACCTACTCATAACTTCAAAATTTTTAAAGCCGAATCTCTTAAAATATTTTTTTTTTTTTGAAAATTTTGGAAAAGTTTTTATGCCGAAAAATGTTGGAATCGGAGTCGCGAGTTTTTGTGGGTACGACTCCACAGCCCTGGTTTAAGCTACCAATACAGGCCATATGAATTTGTGCTGCCACATGTTATTTTTTTAACAACATATAATGCATGGGAGACTGATTTATAGTTGTTGAGTTTAAACTACATATGAATTCAAGTTAAGCTCAACTAAACCAGCGTTTAACCCAACAGCGATTTATTAGCCATAAGAATTCAGTAAACGAAACCCCTTTTGTTAAATCATCAATGTTTGTAATAAACTTATTGGGCCGGTTTTAGTGTTTTTTTTAGTTTTTTAAGTTTTTATGACGCCACATAATTTTTCACATAGAAAACAAATTTTTTACCCCAATTTTAAAGATCTCCAGAATGTTTTTTTTAAGTTTTTGTTTGTATGTATTATAAATAATGTTGATTATTATTTTATTTTATATAGGGGTAATTCCATGTCAAATTGACCAAGAGTGGGGTCCGACCCCTTTCGATTTTAATGAAATTTGGTGAGAAAGTTCCTTTTATCCTATAAGGAACATAAACTTATGAACGAAAAAAAATTGGTAAATTTTTTTCTCAAAACTAATTTCGCCGAATTAGCCGAATGTGTTGAGATTATTTCTTCAAACTACGTAACATACGAAGATGATTTTAATGTTATTTTAAAGAGAATACTTGCGGCTACAAGCCATACATTTGACCCATCTAGGAGCATCCTATGCGCTGCAGGGGCCAAATTAAAATAATTTTATTCAACCGTCATATTTGTATGGTACAGCGCTTAGGATGCTCCCAGATGGGCCAAATGTATGACCAACCCCACTTTATTATTTATCGCGGAATTTCGGTTTTTTAAGTAATTTTAATAAACTAAACCGTTTGGAGTTACGCGAATATATGCAGTGCAACCTCCTACATTTTCAAAATAATGGTATATCTTGAAAACAAGAGCTAACGTAAGAAACGGTTAGCACCACTGGATTCAGCGTGCCACCATTAGGCTAAAAGGCCAGGTGCCTGACTTGTCTGTTTTTTGTAACTAGCACAGTGTACTTATTGCTCAAAATTACAATATTAAAATTCTATTTTAAAATTAATTTTTAAATATATGGCTTGTAGCCCCAAGTATTCTCTTTAAAAATACATTAAAATCATCTTTGTATGTTAAATAGTTCTCGATATATTGAAGAAATAATCTTAACACATTCGGCTAATTCGGCGAAATTGTGACATTTTGAATATGACATAACTTTTGAAAAAAAAAAATTAATATATTTTTTTTGTTTCATATATGTATGTATGTTCCTTATATGATAAAAGGAACCTTCTCACCAAATTTCATTAAAATAGAAAGGGCGACCCCTTTCCCACTCTTGGTTGATTTAACATGGCATTACCCATGGGTATAATATTAAATAATTCTACTTTCCCTGAAATATTACTGGAAAAATCTTTGTAAAATAATACTTAATTTAAATAAAATTTTGGTTGTTTAGCATTTCATTTAATTTATTTAATACAGTAGAATCCAGATAACTCGTAATCGTAAGGGACCGGCAATTTCTTACGAATAATAGTGGTTTTTGATTTAGCGGGGTTTCGATTAAACGGGGTTAAAATAAAATAAATACGAATTAACGGGGTATTTCAATTTATTTACTAAAACGATAAAAAAAAACATAAAAAACAATTGTTAAAAATAAAATATGTTTGAATATTATTATCTTTTTGCAATTTTACATGTGAACGCGATTAGTCGTTTTGTGTTTTAATATTGTAATTCGTATTATATTATTCCTGAAGATGCCATCCAAAGGATGGAGAAATATTGAAAACTAAATATAATAAAGAATACAAATTTATTAAAAATCAATTGAGGCCTCGAGCTTGTTTATTAATATAGGATTTAAAATATGTTTGTATATAAAAATTATAAATAACAAGTTAAAGTACTATATTCGGCTGCGCCGAATCTTTGATACCCTCCACCAAGAAAAAAAGTAATTTTATTTATTTTTAATTATCAATCACGAACCTTTTTTACAATACAACGGCTGCTACCAAATGCAGATAAAGGAAATAAAAATTAGCCCAGATAAAAAAAAAAAATATTAGATAGACCTAAATAAGTAAATTGATAAAAAAAAACAACTAAAAATGTCACAAAACTTCATATTTTGTAAATAATTGATATTTATTGTTTTTTTATTAAAAGCAAGATATAAATAACGGTTAAACAAAGTAATAGTTTTTACTTTAATAATTCGTAAAAATCTGCAAATAAGGCAAGTTAAAAAGCAATAACCATTACCTCTATTTTTGACTTCCTTTTTCAATAAATACAAATACATCTAGTAGTTAAGATCGATGATCTTTTTACGTTAACTACCTGCTACCTGCAGTAGGGTTTATATGGGGCCTAAGATAAATTGTGGACCGATCACCACGAAATTTCACAGCGTCATTTCTAGTCCTTTAAAACTGTGATGTACCAATTTCTATTGTCATAGCATTATTAATTATGGTTTTAGGCGTACTAAACTGTTTTCCGATAGTAGGGTTTGTATGGGGCCTAAAATAAATTATTTACCGATCACCACGAAATTTCACAGCGTCATTTCTAGTCCTTTAAAACTGTGATGTACCAATTTCTATTGTCATAGCATTATTAATTATGGTTTTAGGCGTACTAAACTGTTTTCCGATAGTAGGGTTTGTATGGGGCCTAAGATAAATTATTTACCGATCACCACGAAATTTCACAGCGTCATTTCTAGTCCTTTAAAACTGTGATGTACCAATTTCTATTGTCATAGCATTATTAATTATGGTTTTAGGCGTACTAAACTGTTTTCCGATAGTAGGGTTTGTATGGGGCCTAAAATAAATTATTTACCGATCACCACGAAATTTCACAGCGTCATTTCTAGTCCTTTAAAACTGTGATGTACCAATTTCTATTGTCATAGCATTATTAATTATGGTTTTAGGCGTACTAAACTGTTTTCCGATAGTAGGGTTTGTATGGGGCCTAAGATAAATTATTTACCGATCACCACGAAATTTCACAGCGTCATTTCTAGTCCTTTAAAACTGTGATGTACCAATTTCTATTGTCATAGCATTATTAATTATGGTTTTAGGCGTACTAAACTGTTTTCCGATAGTAGGGTTTGTATGGGGCCTAAGATAAATTATTTACCGATCACCACGAAATTTCACAGCGTCATTTCTAGTCCTTTAAAACTGTGATGTACCAATTTCTATTGTCATAGCATTATTAATTATGGTTTTAGGCGTACTAAACTGTTTTCCGATAGTAGGGTTTGTATGGGGCCTAAAATAAATTATTTACCGATCACCACGAAATTTCACAGCGTCATTTCTAGTCCTTTAAAACTGTGATGTACCAATTTCTATTGTCATAGCATTATTAATTATGGTTTTAGGCGTACTAAACTGTTTTCCGATAGTAGGGTTTGTATGGGGCCTAAGATAAATTATTTACCGATCACCACGAAATTTCACAGCGTCATTTCTAGTCCTTTAAAACTGTGATGTACCAATTTCTATTGTCATAGCATTATTAATTATGGTTTTAGGCGTACTAAACTGTTTTCCGATAGTAGGGTTTGTATGGGGCCTAAAATAAATTATTTACCGATCACCACGAAATTTCACAGCGTCATTTCTAGTCCTTTAAAACTGTGATGTACCAATTTCTATTGTCATAGCATTATTAATTATGGTTTTAGGCGTACTAAACTGTTTTCCGATAGTAGGGTTTGTATGGGGCCTAAGATAAATTATTTACCGATCACCACGAAATTTCACAGCGTCATTTCTAGTCCTTTAAAACTGTGATGTACCAATTTCTATTGTCATAGCATTATTAATTATGGTTTTAGGCGTACTAAACTGTTTTCCGATAGTAGGGTTTGTATGGGGCCTAAAATAAATTATTTACCGATCACCACGAAATTTCACAGCGTCATTTCTAGTCCTTTAAAACTGTGATGTACCAATTTCTATTGTCATAGCATTATTAATTATGGTTTTAGGCGTACTAAACTGTTTTCCGATAGTAGGGTTTGTATGGGGCCTAAGATAAATTATTTACCGATCACCACGAAATTTCACAGCGTCATTTCTAGTCCTTTAAAACTGTGATGTACCAATTTCTATTGTCATAGCATTATTAATTATGGTTTTAGGCGTACTAAACTGTTTTCCGATAGTAGGGTTTGTATGGGGCCTAAGATAAATTATTTACCGATCACCACGAAATTTCACAGCGTCATTTCTAGTCCTTTAAAACTGTGATGTACCAATTTCTATTGTCATAGCATTATTAATTATGGTTTTAGGCGTACTAAACTGTTTTCCGATAGTAGGGTTTGTATGGGGCCTAAGATAAATTATTTACCGATCACCACGAAATTTCACAGCGTCATTTCTAGTCCTTTAAAACTGTGATGTACCAATTTCTATTGTCATAGCATTATTAATTATGGTTTTAGGCGTACTAAACTGTTTTCCGATAGTAGGGTTTGTATGGGGCCTAAGATAAATTATTTACCGATCACCACGAAATTTCACAGCGTCATTTCTAGTCCTTTAAAACTGTGATGTACCAATTTCTATTGTCATAGCATTATTAATTATGGTTTTAGGCGTACTAAACTGTTTTCCGATAGTAGGGTTTGTATGGGGCCTAAGATAAATTATTTACCGATCACCACGAAATTTCACAGCGTCATTTCTAGTCCTTTAAAACTGTGATGTACCAATTTCTATTGTCATAGCATTATTAATTATGGTTTTAGGCGTACTAAACTGTTTTCCGATAGTAGGGTTTGTATGGGGCCTAAGATAAATTATTTACCGATCACCACGAAATTTCACAGCGTCATTTCTAGTCCTTTAAAACTGTGATGTACCAATTTCTATTGTCATAGCATTATTAATTATGGTTTTAGGCGTACTAAACTGTTTTCCGATAGTAGGGTTTGTATGGGGCCTAAGATAAATTATTTACCGATCACCACGAAATTTCACAGCGTCATTTCTAGTCCTTTAAAACTGTGATGTACCAATTTCTATTGTCATAGCATTATTAATTATGGTTTTAGGCGTACTAAACTGTTTTCCGATAGTAGGGTTTGTATGGGGCCTAAGATAAATTATTTACCGATCACCACGAAATTTCACAGCGTCATTTCTAGTCCTTTAAAACTGTGATGTACCAATTTCTATTGTCATAGCATTATTAATTATGGTTTTAGGCGTACTAAACTGTTTTCCGATAGTAGGGTTTGTATGGGGCCTAAGATAAATTATTTACCGATCACCACGAAATTTCACAGCGTCATTTCTAGTCCTTTAAAACTGTGATGTACCAATTTCTATTGTCATAGCATTATTAATTATGGTTTTAGGCGTACTAAACTGTTTTCCGATAGTAGGGTTTGTATGGGGCCTAAGATAAATTATTTACCGATCACCACGAAATTTCACAGCGTCATTTCTAGTCCTTTAAAACTGTGATGTACCAATTTCTATTGTCATAGCATTATTAATTATGGTTTTAGGCGTACTAAACTGTTTTCCGATAGTAGGGTTTGTATGGGGCCTAAGATAAATTATTTACCGATCACCACGAAATTTCACAGCGTCATTTCTAGTCCTTTAAAACTGTGATGTACCAATTTCTATTGTCATAGCATTATTAATTATGGTTTTAGGCGTACTAAACTGTTTTCCGATAGTAGGGTTTGTATGGGGCCTAAGATAAATTATTTACCGATCACCACGAAATTTCCTTTAAAACTGTGATGTACCAATTTCTATTGTCATAGCATTATTAATTATGGTTTTAGGCGTACTAAACTGTTTTCCGATAGTAGGGTTTGTATGGGGCCTAAGATAAATTATTTACCGATCACCACGAAATTTCACAGCGTCATTTCTAGTCCTTTAAAACTGTGATGTACCAATTTCTATTGTCATAGCATTATTAATTATGGTTTTAGGCGTACTAAACTGTTTTCCGATAGTAGGGTTTGTATGGGGCCTAAGATAAATTATTTACCGATCACCACGAAATTTCCTTTAAAACTGTGATGTACCAATTTCTATTGTCATAGCATTATTAATTATGGTTTTAGGCGTACTAAACTGTTTTCCGATAGTAGGGTTTGTATGGGGCCTAAGATAAATTATTTACCGATCACCACGAAATTTCACAGCGTCATTTCTAGTCCTTTAAAACTGTGATGTACCAATTTCTATTGTCATAGCATTATTAATTATGGTTTTAGGCGTACTAAACTGTTTTCCGATAGTAGGGTTTGTATGGGGCCTAAGATAAATTATTTACCGATCACCACGAAATTTCACAGCGTCATTTCTAGTCCTTTAAAACTGTGATGTACCAATTTCTATTGTCATAGCATTATTAATTATGGTTTTAGGCGTACTAAACTGTTTTCCGATAGTAGGGTTTGTATGGGGCCTAAGATAAATTATTTACCGATCACCACGAAATTTCACAGCGTCATTTCTAGTCCTTTAAAACTGTGATGTACCAATTTCTATTGTCATAGCATTATTAATTATGGTTTTAGGCGTACTAAACTGTTTTCCGATAGTAGGGTTTGTATGGGGCCTAAGATAAATTATTTACCGATCACCACGAAATTTCACAGCGTCATTTCTAGTCCTTTAAAACTGTACCGTACCAATTTCTATTACGATAGCATTATTTATTATGGGTTTAGGCGTACTAAACTGTTTTCCGATAGTAGGGTTTGTATGGGGCCTAAGATAAATTATTTACCGATCACCACGAAATTTCACAGCGTCATTTCTAGTCCTTTAAAACTGTGATGTACCAATTTCTATTGTCATAGCATTATTAATTATGGTTTTAGGCGTACTAAACTGTTTTCCGATAGTAGGGTTTGTATGGGGCCTAAGATAAATTATTTACCGATCACCACGAAATTTCCTTTAAAACTGTGATGTACCAATTTCTATTGTCATAGCATTATTAATTATGGTTTTAGGCGTACTAAACTGTTTTCCGATAGTAGGGTTTGTATGGGGCCTAAGATAAATTATTTACCGATCACCACGAAATTTCACAGCGTCATTTTTAGTTCTTTAAAACTGTGATGTACCAATTTCTATTGTCATAGCATTATTAATTATGGTTTTAGGCGTACTAAACTGTTTTCCGATAGTAGGGTTTGTATGGGGCCTAAGATAAATTATTTACCGATCACCACGAAATTTCACAGCGTCATTTTTAGTTCTTTAAAACTGTGACGTGCCAATTTCTATTACGATAGCATTATTTATTACGGGTTTAGGCGTACTAAACTATTTCCGGTAGTAGGGTTTGTATGGGGCCTAAGATAAATTATTTACCGATCACCACGAAATTTCACAGCGTCATTTCTAGTCCTTTAAAACTGTGATGTACCAATTTCTATTGTCATAGCATTATTAATTATGGTTTTAGGCGTACTAAACTGTTTTCCGATAGTAGGGTTTGTATGGGGCCTAAGATAAATTATTTACCGATCACCACGAAATTTCACAGCGTCATTTTTAGTTCTTTAAAACTGTGACGTGCCAATTTCTATTACGATAGCATTATTTATTACGGGTTTAGGCGTACTAAACTATTTCCGGTAGTAGGGTTTGTATGGGGCCTAAGATAAATTATTTACCGATCACCACGAAATTTCACAGCGTCATTTCTAGTCCTTTAAAACTGTACCGTACCAATTTCTATTACGATAGCATTATTAATTATGGTTTTAGGCGTACTAAACTGTTTTCCGATAGTAGGGTTTGTATGGGGCCTAAGATAAATTATTTACCGATCACCACGAAATTTCACAGCGTCATTTCTAGTCCTTTAAAACTGTGATGTACCAATTTCTATTGTCATAGCATTATTAATTATGGTTTTAGGCGTACTAAACTGTTTTCCGATAGTAGGGTTTGTATGGGGCCTAAGATAAATTATTTACCGATCACCACGAAATTTCACAGCGTCACTTCTAGTCCTTTAAAACTGTGATGTACCAATTTCTATTGTCGTAGCATTATTAATTATGGTTTTAGGCGTACTAAACTGTTTTCCGATAGTAGGGTTTGTATGGGGCCTAAGATAAATTATTTACCGATCACCACGAAATTTCACAGCGTCATTTTTAGTTCTTTAAAACTGTGACGTGCCAATTTCTATTACGATAGCATTATTTATTACGGGTTTAGGCGTACTAAACTATTTCCGGTAGTAGGGTTTGTATGGGGCCTAAGATAAATTATTTACCGATCACCACGAAATTTCACAGCGTCATTTCTAGTCCTTTAAAACTGTGATGTACCAATTTCTATTGTCATAGCATTATTAATTATGGTTTTAGGCGTACTAAACTGTTTTCCGATAGTAGGGTTTGTATGGGGCCTAAGATAAATTATTTACCGATCACCACGAAATTTCACAGCGTCATTTCTAGTCCTTTAAAACTGTGATGTACCAATTTCTATTGTCATAGCATTATTAATTATGGTTTTAGGCGTACTAAACTGTTTTCCGATAGTAGGGTTTGTATGGGGCCTAAGATAAATTATTTACCGATCACCACGAAATTTCACAGCGTCATTTCTGGTCCTTTAAAACTGTGATGTACCAATTTCTATTGTCATAGCATTATTAATTATGGTTTTAGGCGTACTAAACTGTTTTCCGATAGTAGGGTTTGTATGGGGCCTAAGATAAATTATTTACCGATCACCACGAAATTTCACAGCGTCATTTCTAGTCCTTTAAAACTGTGATGTACCAATTTCTATTGTCATAGCATTATTAATTATGGTTTTAGGCGTACTAAACTGTTTTCCGATAGTAGGGTTTGTATGGGGCCTAAGATAAATTATTTACCGATCACCACGAAATTTCACAGCGTCATTTCTAGTCCTTTAAAACTGTACCGTACCAATTTCTATTACGATAGCATTATTTATTATGGGTTTAGGCGTACTAAACTGTTTTCCGATAGTAGGGTTTGTATGGGGCCTAAGATAAATTATTTACCGATCACCACGAAATTTCACAGCGTCATTTCTAGTCCTTTAAAACTGTGATGTACCAATTTCTATTGTCATAGCATTATTAATTATGGCTTTAGGCGTACTAAACTGTTTTCCGATAGTAGGGTTTGTATGGGGCCTAAGATAAATTATTTACCGATCACCACGAAATTTCACAGCGTCATTTCTAGTCCTTTAAAACTGTACCGTACCAATTTCTATTACGATAGCATTATTTATTATGGGTTAAGGCGTACTAAACTGTTTTCCGATAGTAGGGTTTGTATGGGGCCT